>CAOKZL010000024.1:0-1410069 GCA_948472985.1 Iguana delicatissima
CTGGCTAGGGCTGCTAGGATTCTCAGTCCAACCCAAGGCTGGATGATTCCCACCCACGGTGTAACCTTAGCTGATGATGACCATACTAGCCGTTTTAAGAGAATCATAGAATTGGAAGAGACCACAAGGACCGTTGGGCCCCCTGCCATGAAGGAATACACCATCAAAGCATTCCTGACTGATGGCCGTCCAACCTCTGTTTAAAAACCTCCAAAGAAGGAGAATCCATCACAGTCTCAGGCAGTGTCTTCCATTGTCAAACTGCTCTTACCCATCAGGAAGTTCTTCCTAATGCATAGATAGAATCTCTTTTCCTGAAATTTCAAGCCATTACTCCATGTCCTAAGCCATTTCCATGCTACACTGTTATAGTGCTGTTATTTCGCTTCCAACACCCAGTGGAATTGTGGGGTTTGTAGTTTCCTGAGGCCAAAGAGCTCTCTCTCTCTGGCTGAGAATTCTAAAGGCTCCATCCTCAACTGCAAACCCCAAGACCCAAAGGAGGTTGAAAGTGGAATAATAGCAGTATAATGGTGTAGTGTGGAAAGGCCCTATGTTTTAGAAAGAACTTCCTGCTGGTAAAAGTGGTTGGATAGTGGAGTCAATTCCCATGGGGCATGGTGAACTCTCCTTGAGGTTGGATGCCCACCTCTCAGGGGTACTTTAGTGGTAAATTCATGCACTGGTAATGGGTTGAATGGGAGGGCTATGGAATCTCACTCAGCTCTTTGATTCTGAATGCTAAGATTCATAGGCACTTGAAAACGATCATCCTTCACCACTCTCCTGAGAATCTCAAGGAGGCCATAGATAACATTTGTGGCTTCCAAGACAGTACGTAGTTTAGTTATGTGAGGCCTGGAATTAGGGAGAGAGAGAGGGAGAGATATATCCTAACAGCATCTGTGTAATTTTTTTCCCCTTCTTCAGGAGTGATTATCCAATTAACACAGAGGTGAAGCTGCTAGGCAGGGGCACAGCGACGCCATATGGCTGAGCAGCCTGCTGTGGTTAAGTGTGGCACACACAGCCATGTCAAGCACCCAAAGACACAAGCCAAAGAGTTTGCAAACAGTTTCTCCTCGAGCCATTGCTGCCGCACCAACTATGCCTAGACAGCAAACTGATTATCCTGTCGCCTCCTGCACCTGCCTTTTGAAATGTCTTGGATAAATCCTCGTTGCAGGACATTAAGAAGCACAGAAAAGCAATGAGGATGATTTGAGCTAAAACGATTGCTCCATCTCTGACAGTTGTATAAGGACGAGGGGGGCAATGGGGGCGGTTTGCCTCTAGCAGCAATGTTTTTGGGGCGTCCCGGCTTGTAACCATGCCCGCGCGTGCCACGGCCATGCCCTTGCACACTGCAGCCATGCCCCCACTCACCACAGCCATGCCCCCGCGCACTGTGGCCACACCCCCACACCGTAGCACCACCACCTCCCATGCCCCCTCCACTCACTCCAAGCTCCATCCCTGGTCTCTGAGGATGGACAGAACACAAAGCTTCTGAGGTGCTTTGCAAGGTGCTGGTCCTGCTTACATTTTGATTGGGGCTCAAAGCAGTTGCTCCAACAAGCAGAGAGCAAAGAGAGTAACAGGAGATATTTACTGTATGCTTAAACTGCAACTGCTGTGGTCTCTGAGGGAGAGAAGAGCAGCCCGTTTCTGCTGGGTTTAACCCCCTGCAACTGCCATCCCCGTTTCTTTGTGCATCATGTCTTATTTAGGCTGTAAACCTGAGGACAAGGAACTGTCATATTAATGATTTCTAAGCTACCCAGGGAAACTTTTTGGCTGAAGGGCAGGGTATGAATACTCAAATTGAAATGAAATAGTTAACCTTGTGGAATTCACTGCCACAAGATATAGTTGATGGCTTCCAACACAGCTTTAAGAAGGGACTGATGACGTCTGTGGAGGATGGGGCAGTCAGTGCCATATGCCTCTGAATGGGAGATGCTGAGAAACATGAGCAAGAGGAAGCTGTGGTATTCATGTCCTGCCCATGGGCTTCCCATAAGCCACCATGTGGACAGAATTCCGAACAAGATAGGCCTTTAATCTGATCTAGGAGGAATCTTCCTCTGTTCTTATGTGCCAGATTCACTGGGCCAGTCTTGGGTATTGTGTCCCTTGGAGCTTGGCAAAGTTTGTTTTTTGGGCTACAGCTCCCAGAAGCCCCCAGCTAGCATGGCCCCTGGGCATCTCCTTCAAACACACGGAGAGAGAGATTTCCAGCTCTTTGCTAACCATCAGCACCCATTACAGAAACATTAACCAGTCATTCTGGGCCATTAACCAGCAGTCTGCCTAATCAAGTAATTAGTCAGTTGCTGGAACAGAATGCAGCAGCATGTCATGGCTCTTCTGTTCTTCTGCGGCACGTGGCTGTGCCCTACCGCTGTTTTGAAATGTATTTCTTCTGTGTTTTTGCCCATTCGCGTGTGAGCCAAGGTGATTACTTTCATGGAACACTGTGTTCTTGAAATGGAGTTCCTTTCATCACTTAGTGCAATCACCTTTTCTGTATGGGAAAAAAAAAAAGGAATATATACTTTCAACAAACCCTTTCTTTCGGTCAAGCGTTATAGAGAAGGAAAGCGTGGACGGTTTTTGTCATTTCCTCTCCCTCCCTCCCATTTTCTGAGAAGCCCTCCAAGTGGGTTGAGCTCACTGTGTAACACGGTGCATTCTTTGCATTCAGTGAAGTAAAGAGAGACACCCCCTTTCCACAGCGGATTGTGGATGTTTCCTGTGATTCATCCTTCATCCCTGGTGCATTAATCAGTTTATAGATCTGCCCTAACAGGTCTGTAAAAATCCAGTTTATTCCTGTGATTCAAAATATTATTATTATTATTATTATTATTATTATTATTATTATTTCCTACCCACCTCCCTATGGATAGAGGCAGGGAACAACAACAGTTTAAGACATAGTGTAGAACATCAGTTTGAAACAGGATATCAGCTTTTAAAAAGTAAGTTAAAAGGCATGATATCATTTAAAAGTACAGAGAATACAAACACCTTCAATGCATATATAAAATTCATAGTTAAAATCCACAGCTTAGAATCATCTGGATAGACCTACTGGAAGAGAATGGTCTTCAATGCTGTTTTAAATTTGGACAGGGAATTCAGCAGTCAAATCTCTTCGGACAGGTCATTCCACTATCTAGGGGAATATTGCCCTTTAAAAAGTAATTCATCCCTGTTAAAAAGGTGACTTGTTTTATTACTTTTAAAAACTATTTTCTATTCGTTTGGAGGAATGAGAAGTTTGGAGTTGATTAGCTGCAGCTGCACTATACATCAATAGCACTTTCATAGCTGTTGTGGAAGCTTGGGATTTTCAGTTTGATGAGGTACTTAATGTTCTCTGTTAAAGGCCATTTCCGCACTACAGTGTTTTAGTGCTATTATTCCACTTTCAACATCCAGTGGAATTCTGGGATTTGTAGTTTCCAGAGGCCAAAGAGCTCTCTGGCTGAGAATTCTAAAGGCCCCTCCCTAAACTGCAAACCCCAGGATTCCATAGGAGCTTGAAAGTGGAACAATAGCACTATAACTGTGCAATGTAGAAATGACCAAAGAGTCTAAGCTACTTCCGTGGATCCTGGGAAATGTAGTTTCTTTCTCCTAAACTACAGCAGTAGAATTATCTAAAAGAGAAATTCCAAACTACATATCTCAAGACTCTACAGGCCAGAACCATGACCATTACCTGGGATTGAACTGCTGTGGTGGTACAGTGTAGATTCTTTTCTAAATCGATTCTTCCAAGTGTATAAATTGTTATAAAATCATAAATCAATGATAAATTGATGTAAATTACCACCTCTGCAGTCAAGACATTAGAATGAAGGAAGTTGTTCATCAGATTAGATATAAGAGTTAATGTTAATGTTAAAATATACAAGGGAAGAGCTAAAGGTGGGGAGAACCTGAAGAATAGTTAGAATTGTACATGTATATTATAAGTAAGGTTGTAATAAATGATGGGCGACGTGAAAGAAGATTTCATATAAAGCAGGTTCGGAGAAAAAATTAAGAAATAGTATATATCTTCAGGAAAATGCAAAATATTGAATGAAAGGGAATTCGGAGTGGGGGTAAAATATAAAGATGCTATAAAAAGTAAACAAGATGGGAAGTAAGAAATTTTGCGTAGTTTTTATTATTTGGATTTTGCAATTAAAAAAAATTAAAAGGTTACATACAAGAGTGATGGGTCTCCAGCAAAGAGACACATTGTGGTGGCGGAACACAAGCTTTGTTCAGCTTCTGTGATCCAGAAATGTGAAACGTTTTACTATACCTGCTGGAGACAAAAAAAAATAATAATAATTCTGGGATGTCAGTGCTGGTGTCTTCGAAGCTGAGATAGCGCTATGCTTTTTGCCATCAAACGGACTGTAGCAAAACCAGCGGCAGAGCCTTGATCTGCAGAACGTCATTGGATCCACACAAGCCCTGGGTGTTTGATCCATAATTTAAAAGGCTGGTCTTAAGCAGCCATGTTAAAGGGAGAAGCAGCAACTTTAGAATACTTGCTTCAGACAGCGTTTGGTTGCCTGCCAAGAATTCCTTGACTCAGAAAGTGAAATTGCCCAGAAAAATAGACGACGCTATATAGCAAGGATGGACAAAGTAAGGCCCTGAGGCCATATATCATTCTGGAGGCTTTTTCTCTGGATCTTGACCTCTCCAGATGTACCAGACCACCCCTCTTCCGGCCAAAGGAATAGAAGGAAAATTGCCTACCTTGGAAGCCCCTGTGGGGTCTCTCACTTTAATCAGTTATACTATGATTTCTGTTTTAATTGTAGCAATTCCATCCTATGGAATCTTGGAATTTGTCATGGGGAAGCATGGAACATTTAGAATTTCCAGTTAGAAAGTTCTAGCGCCACACGAAACTACAAAGCCCAGGATTCCATGAGATGCAGCCATGGTGACTGAAAAATGGAATCATAGCACTATAATTTGGTGTTCTGACTTATGGTGACCCTAAGCTGAACCTATTCCAGGGTTTTCTGGGGCTGAGAGTATGTGACACACCCAAGCTCACATAGTAGGTTTCCATGACTGAGCATGGAAGTGAACTCTGGTCTCAGGGGGCTTTCCACACTACACTGTTATAGTGCAACTATTCCACTTTCAGCATGCTATGGAATCCTGGAGTTTGCAGTTTAGGGGTTTGCATTTAGCATTCTCAGCCAGAGAGCTCTTTGACCTCAGGAAACTACAAACTCTAGAATTCCACAGGAGGTTGAAAGTGGAATAATAGCACTATAACAGTGCAGTGCGGAAATGGCCCAGAGTTATACTCCAATGCTTCAACCACTGCATCATGCACTATAATTATATAGTGTTAAAGATCCCCAGGAACAGCAGTTTGCCTTTTACAGAAGCTGCACCCCATCCTCCCCCAGTCCCGCTAATGTTTAATACAAACAAACGTCAGGATTTTTTTTTTTTTTCTCAAAACCAAGTGTGGATTTCTGGCCACTTCTGGGGTTTTGTTTCCATTTAAGGATGTTCCTGTGAATCTAAAGAGTTCTAGAGGAAATAAAATTGACTCCCAATCGATGCAATTGCATAGGGTCAGTTGGGATACCTTCCCAAAGCAGAAACATTTTGAGTGTTTTAGGCTTTTTAGGTTGAAGGCCATTATAAAGGAAGAGGTCTGATAGAAGTCGGGGAAAGCTCAGCGCTTCCCCTGCTCCCAACTAAAGAAAGAATTCGGGGCATAGATATGGGGGAACGGTTGATGAAGATGTTTTCCCCCATATTGGAATACTGATCCCCCTCCCATGAGATTTTCCTTCTGTCCTTACAATTTGTAGCATCAAAGTTAACTTAAAACTTCAGCTGAACATTTTGAAATACAGTTTAGGCATCCAAGGAAAGGGGGAAGACCCAATCACCAAGGCAGTGCATAGACAGCAAATATGAAGAATTCTAAGCATAAATGATTTTTTGTGCCTCTGCAATGATTAAAAAAAAAAATCTAGAGATTGAAGGGAAATTTCATTGGGACCAGAATTCCTATTTGAGGTGGCAATGTCCTCATTTTGCCCCTCCTCACCACCAGTTATAACCCTGGAAAAAATGACATACTATCCAGTCAGCACGGCCATGGGGAGTTGTAATTTTAAAAAGATTTTTTTTTTAATTTAAGAAGACATTTGGTTGCAGTAGATAGATCTTTTAACACAGGGTGTGTATTCTGTTTTAAATGTCTTCTTAATGCTGTTTTTATGTTGCATTTTTTAAAATCAAATTTATTTTGTGTGTTTAACTTTTGTATTAAGAGGGTTCTTTTTTAAAAAAATGCATTGTGTTTTTAAATGATGCATGCCTCCCATGCTAGGAGAAAAGTGGGATATAAAATAGATAGATAGATAGATAGATAGATAGATAGATAGATAGATAGATAGATGTAATTTTATTTCAAGCTCTCTGCTCTCCCCTGTTCCCACAACTTTCCAAGAAGGAAGAAAGGGTTGATCAAGGATTGATCATACACTTATGCAGAAAAAATGGCATGCACAAATATAGCATGAGGGACACACGAAAGGGATGTGAAGGTACACATGAAAGGGATCTAGGAGTCTTCATGGACCACAAGCTGAACATAAGTCAGCAGCATGATGCTGCAGCCAAGAAAGCCAACACGATTCTTGGTTGCATCAATAGGAGTATGGTGTCTAGATCAAGGCAGGTAATGGTATCACTCTATTCTGCGTTAGTTAGACCTCATCTGGAATGCCCTGTCCAGTTCTGAGCACCTCAATTCAAGAAGGATGTCGACAAGCTGAAGCATATCCACAGGAGGGCAACCAGGATGGTCTGGAGGCCATGAAGCCCTGTGAGGAGCTGCTTAGGGAGCTGGGTATGTTTAGTCTGCAGAAGAGAAGGTTAAGAGGGGACATGATAGCCATGTTTAAATATCTGAAGGGATGCCATGTAGAGGAGGGAAAGGGCTTGTTTATCACTGCTCCAGAGACCAGGACAAGGAGCAGTAGATTCAAGCTGCAGGAAAGGAGATTCCACCTGAACCTCAGGAAGAACTTTCTGACGGCCAGGGCTGTCCGGCAGTGGAATCTGCTGCCTCAATGGAGTGTGGTGGATTCTCCTCCTTCTTTGGAGGTTTTTAAGCAGAGGCTGGATGGCCATCTCTTGGGAGTGCTCTTCCATGGCAAAGGGTTGGACTGGATAGCCCCTGTGGTCTCTTCCAACTCTGGGATCCTAGGATTCCAAGAGCCTTTTGGCTTCCTTGCAGCAGCCTAGTGAAGATGTCTTAACCGCTGGCATGGTTTCCCCAAGGCCCTCTGCTGAAACAAAAGTGTTACCAATGAACCTGGGCAGCCCAAGTGTATTGCTGACATTCCAGGCTTTTTGCAAACTCGGAATCAGCTGTGCAGAAACCATCGTCTCACCCTTTGTCAAGGAGGCAGAGACGAGTAAGAAAACACCATTCCCAGATTGTCACTGAGGTGCTATCAATAAAACAGGAGTGCAGTGCAAATGCCAGGAATAATATTTGGTTGCACAACAGCTGAGACAACAACAGCAACCACAAAGTCACGGGTCTGTTTTGATACAGATGGAGAAATCAAGCATGCAATAAAAGCATGGATCCTTCTGGGAAGTGTTCATTTTTCGGACAGCTCTCCTAAGCTCCTACGGACCAGGCTGTCTGGGGTTTCTCGGAGTTGTAGGCCCAAATATAAATTTTCAAAACTGTAACCTGGATTTGGGAGGACTGGTGCATCATGCTTGGGGTATCTCTAAATCGCCACTCCATAAGCACCCCTTATAAATAAAATAGACTTTTCCATGGTCTGATCTGTATATGTTCCTCATGAAAAACTTTCAGACCCTCAATAATTTGTACATGCGGGTTGCTTAAGATGTGTAAGTGTGGGGGGATGTGTGGATATATGTATGGGGGAGGCGCAGGAAATTGTATTTTCTGAGCACAAAGCATGATTTTGGAAAAACACGGTATTGCATCCCCTCCAAAAAAAAAAGGTGCTTTTCTGCTGTGAAGATTTTTTCTTTTGTCTTGCAGCAGAGAGAAAACAACTATAATTATTCATCCCTACATGCAGTGTCAAAATAGTCAAGGATTTACATCCCTCCACCTGGTTAGTGTTTGTTTTGGATTTTTATGGTGGAATATGGTTTATTATCAGTGCCTGCATAGCTCAGAAGTTCCAGGCAATCTACAAGTCTCCACACATGCACCCAGTTTGTTGTGAACTTCGCAAATCATTGTGCAAACTTGATATTAATCCTGGCATATTTAATCCAATTATAACATGCCTCATTTAGATGATATCTTCCACTCCTTCCTTCACTGAGTTAATGAATGAGTTTCTCTCCCTCTCCTACCAGTTTTCTTCATTTTGCTTAAGCCAACAAGAATAACAAAAGCCAACGTTCCTTTACGTTGCTCAGCCCCTCATGCCATTCACAAAGTTCACTGCATAAAGTCTTCTGTCGAGCTGATCCTTTTTGACATACATTAAATCTTTCTTCCGCAGATGCTGGCCTTTATCCTTCCTTTTCTTTGACAGATGGTGTTAAACATTTTTGCACTAATTGGTGTGCTAGGGTAGTAATTAGAGTCCGGAATTTGTGTGCGTCTGTAGATTTCCTTGCAGGCGTTCCATTAACTTGTCCATCTCTGTCGATACGGGAGGAAATAGGAGAACTTCCGTGAGCGTATGATCTCTCTTTCTCTTAAACCTCATTGTGATTCTGAGCTCTCTTAATAAATTCCAGTCCTGGCTTTTGGCAGTTCATCATGTTAAGAAATGGTTTTACTGCTCGTTACACAATGATGACATCAATCATGCCACCGAGACAGCTTCATCCACATTCAAAGAGGGCTGCGTTAGAATTTTGGATTCCAGGAAGCTGGCTTTGAAAAGGTGGTGATACACAGCTAAACTAGATGTTGAGAAGAATGGAGTGACACGGCCTTCTGGGAATGTTGGAGTGCAGCTGCGGAGCTATTGGATTCTTGGCTTGTTTTGTTGTCATTAAACCCCAGTCCCTGGCATTTCCAGTTCGAAGCAAGGGTGGGAATCATGTAGTTCTCCAGATGTTGTTAGATTGCAACTCTTATCAGTCCTAGACAGAGTACACAATATAGATCGATGCTGGGAGCTGCAGCATATGGAGGGCTACACTTTGCCCAATACTGATTTAGGACTATAACAAGAAGGAGAGAAAGAAAGAAAGAAAGAAAGAAAGAAAGAAAGAAAGAAAGAAAGAAAGAAAGGAAGGAAGGAAGGAAGGAAGGAAGGAAGGAAGGAAGGAAGGAAGGAAGGAAGGAAGGAAGGAAGGAAGGCAGGCAGGCAGGCAGGCAAGCAGGACCAAAATGTGTAGATTAGGGGTGGGAATTGTGAGATCTTCTTGGACTACAGATCCCAACATTCCTCACCATTGGCCTACTGGGACTGGCATCTGGAGGGCTGCATAATTCCTACCCTTCAGTTAAAAGGGTTGGGAAATGTGGCTCAGCAATAAATCCCTGAGAGCCACTATGAGTTGGAGGTGACCATCCTTCTCCAACCTGGTACTAAGAAGTTTTGTTTGGTTACAACTCCCAGCGTCCCTTGACCACTGACTAGGAATAGACAAAATAAAGCCCTGGGGCCACATTCAGAACCCCAAAGGCTGTTTTGACGGTTCCGAGCCCCTCCATACTCTCTGGCCTGCCCCTTCCCTGCCCTCCTAAAGGTGAAAAATTCCTCTCGGACGCATCTAAGAATGGCAACTCAACTTCTAAGTAGACCACAGGGGCTCTCCTCTGTTGCCAAACATTTAAAAAAAGAAATTCTTTTCAGAGGAAATAGACTTACATCCCTTCCATTTTTCTCTTGATTTTGGGTAGTCTATGCAGCTCCGGGGGCGAGGGGGGCAGAAAATTGGAATTAGCTCACCCCTGTCTTTGACCATGCTAGCTACAGATGTGACCATGTCCAAATTTTGGGCAGAATAAATCCTGCACTGCAAATGATCTTCATAAACTATGCAATTTTCCAAGGCGTTCTCACTGCAGGAAGAAAATTGCTAAAATTACCCATTGCTGCATTAGCGAAAGCAATTAGCAAAGAATTACTTCTCTAGGCTGAACAACCTCAGTAGTTCTGTCTACAAACCACCATTGGTGAGATATGTTGTACTTCTATCTTTTCTGTAGCAATAATATCTAAAGGTCCATGAACCTTTGGGCATAGTTTCTCAACTAACATGCAGATCCGTATTTTCTTTTTCAGTTCTTGTTTTGGTGATATATTTTCCATTTCTATTTTTTTTTTCCCATAAGCTGTTGTCTTAACTGCAGTGTGTGAGTTTGCGTGTTGAGGGGGAATGTATTTGTGCAGTAGAGAACATACGGTAGGGTATTGCACAAAACAGTTGGGGGGAGCTGTGTGCATAAGTTATTCTTTTTCTGTGACAACTTTTTATTGCAATATGTAAGCTAATCTGCTTAGCACCATAACACATCTTAGGGTCCTATCACACTACACTGTCATAGCACTGTTATTCCACTTTTAACTGTAAAGGAACACTCTGTGGAATCCTGGGGTTTGTAGTTTAGTGAGGTCCAAGAGGTGCCTGGTGGAGAATTCCAAATATCCTTCCCTAAATTGCAAATCCCAGGATTCCATACGATGTTGCCATGACAGTTAAAGTGGAATAATAGCACTATAACAGAGTAATGCCTTTATTCCACTTTCAACCTCCTATGGAATCCTGGGGTTTGGAGTTCAACCTTTAGAAGTCTCAGCCAGAGAGCTCTTTGGCCTCAATAAACTACAAACCCCAGAATTCCACAGGAGGTTGAAAGTGGAATAATAGCACTATAAAAATGTAGTGCAGAAAGGCCCAGTGTAGTGTGATAAGGCCCTTAGGCAAAACTGCTAGAAATACTGATGTAAGCATTGAAGGCAGAAGTAAAAACAATCCCATTCTCTACCATAACAACAATTCTACTTTGTTTTTCTGTTTCCTCTCAACCAGTGTTTTTCCCTTTTCCCTCGTTTCCTCATCCCCTGCCACGTCCTTCCCCTTTACCATTAGAGGCAGAGCTGGGGCAAGTTCTTCAGTTTTGGATTTCGGTTTCCAGAATCCCCAAGCAGGCAGCATGGACATTGGACTACAAGTCCCAAAGTTTCCAGGAGGTCCAGTGAATTCTGGAAATTGTACTCCAAAAAAAAATAAAAAATTAACTTTCTCAAGCTCCGATTTATAGAGTCGATTTACTTCTCTAGATTTTTTTTCTCTTTGTTTTCTTCTTCTTTTCTTTGTTTTCTTCTTTCTTTCTTTTTTTCCCTTTCCCTTTCGTTCTAACTTAAGTTCATTTTGTTATGTGGTGACCACAGTTATGGATGACGCTCCCCCTGGCACACAGGAGTATATTATGTTACGGCAAGATTCCATCCAATCTACGGAATTAAAGAAAAAAGAATCCCCCTTTCGTGCTAAGTGTCATGAAATCTTCTGTTGCCCACTGAAGCAAGTCCACCTCAAAGAGAACACAGAACCCGAAGGTTTGTGCTGTTCCACCAGATCTGTGTTGGTTTCTTTTCGGTTCTTCCTCCCCGTCCCTTTCTTGATTTCTTTGTCAATTTCGCGGGAAGAATGTGCCTGTCCTACGGGTTGTGTCTTGTATGTTCCTTTTTTCCTTTTTTTTTTCCTTTTCTTTTTGGCCTGTGTTTTAACATAACGCAACGGGATGCAAGGAGCTGCTTGATCTTTCTCCATATCTACTCTCTGACCTTTTGCTTGCTTGCTAATGTCTGAAAGAGTTGACTACTATGGGCCACGGAATGAAAAGAAATGGTTGATAACAGACGGGAAAAGTTTTCTGTATTATGATTGTAATGGCGCTTTCCTACCCCTTTCCCATCCTGAGTGAAACATCAATTTCCATTCATTCTCATCACAACACCCACCTTTTGGGCTGCCAGAATTTGCTTGCTTTGCCCTCCCCAAAATAGCATCTTCATATTTTCTCCCCATTCTCTTCCCACTACATTCTCTCTCTCTCACACACACACACACACACACACATATGTATGCCATCGATACAAGAAGTTGCCTTCCACCTTAATCTTTTGCACCAAGCTAGGGAATAATTAATGGCGCTGCATTGGAAGCTGGGTTTGCAGATACTCTGACACTTCATAAAGCTTTTCTTGCACACTGCTGTCCAAAAGGATTGCTTACAAAAGCTGTAGTTTGGCGAAGCAGGAGAACAACGCTTGTCACGCACGTCTGAATTGCATTTTGGAGATGTACTGTGCATGCCATAGAGCAAATGTTAAGTGGAATGTTTCCCTTCCTTTAAAAATTTTCCAAACACAGGTATCAAGGTAGGAATGGCCACATGCTTGTTTATATCCTTGGAAACGTTCAATGAAGAAAGTTGTCTTGATTCTTCTTTCAGTATATGAGTTTAAACTACCCTTTCTCCCAGACAGCCTAATTCTTGATATTCTGTAATGCTTTCTCTTATATGTTTTCCACTACTGCCTCAATTCCTATCTGGTAAGACCTTGCATGTTTTACATGAGCTTCCATTTATGATATAATGGTGGATGGTTTTTTTTTTAAAAAAAAAATGTTTTGCTTAAAGAAATGGATCAATGAGTTTATAAATATGTAGGGTTGAGCCCTGGGCTGACTGAGTTTGGTTGGTGATGTGAAAAGAAGTGTGAGCCCATGTAGCACATTTGCCAAGCTTGGAAAAGCGAGATTTTCTTTGGGCTACAACTCCCAGAATCCCCAAGCCTGCATGGCCAGTGGCCATGCCGGTTGTGGTTTCTGGGAACTGTAGCCCAAAGGTCAGCCCTTTTTAAATCCTCTGTACAGTCACAATGATCCAAACGACCTGGTTATTTAGATTCAGTGTATGTCTGTGTCGTACACCCCACTTGGCTCCAGATGGATTTTGAGGTGACGATTTACACTAAATAAGTTACAGTTATATTCCAGTGAAATCAGTGTGAAGAACAAGTCATGGCTAACTTGAGTCTAATCCATTTCCATGGGACCTTATTAACAGGGACTGGATTGAAATCTTGTATTTGATGGTTTATGCGTACATTTCCTTTACTGTGCCTAAAATCAACAAATGGGCATGTGGCACTTTAAGGAATGCCCAGTTTTATTGTGGCATCAGAGTTCATGAAATGGGAAATCTCCACAAAAGGTTATACCATAGTCACCTTGGTTAGTGATTCCAGAAAACCATGGTTGCTTGGGCTGCAAAAACAAACAAACAAAGGCCATTTCCACACTACAATATTAAGAGTGCATTAGTCCACTTTCAACATCCTGTGGAATTCTGGGGTTTGTAGTATGCTGACACCAAAGAACTCTCTGGCTGAGAATTCTACATGTCCCTCGCTAAACTACAAACCCCAGGATTCCATAGGAGGCTAAAAGTGGACTAAAGCACTCTTAACATTGTAGTGTGGAAATGGCCAAAGATGACTGTCCCTCAACAAATTGGGTACATGGTGCCCAGTATGGAAGAGTAACTTTTTGGAATACAACTCTCAGAATCCTGGAGTCAGATGGCTAAATCCAAAAAGTGATTTTTCCAAACTCTACGCCATGCAGTTCTGTCAGTAAACTAGGCAGATCTCTGTGCTCAAGGAGCTTACACATTCGTAACAATGATCCTCATTGCATTAATCTTACCATGATAGAATTTTCCCATAGCCAAAGAGGCCCCCAAGATTTGTTTCTTGTTCCAGTGGGAAACATCTTTGGATTCTTCAGAGAGGCTGACTTTTATGCCCAGATGTACCTGTGAATCTCGCTTGTCTAACAGTGAATTTCCCCAAAAACAGGCCTTTGCTTTACCAGGTATCTCAAGAACAGCATCTCCAGCTTTGGGAAAGGAATTGACCTGAATGATTGTTGTTGGGTTATTTTATTTTTAAAGACAGTGGCTAAATTTAATGCTTTTAGCAGTAGCAGCACAAGGCCATAAGATAAATGGATGGTTTCACTGAGATTTAGTCCATGTGGCTAAAGACAAGGTCGAAGTAAAACAGTTCTTGAGTCACCATACTGTCATTTATGGAAAAACAATTGCTGATCCATTTGGATTTACAAGACTGAAACACATATAGTCTTGGTTTCTGTGCTCATGCATGTCTTCAAATGAATTGGCCAGTAACTGTGGTGTTCTCTAGGTTGTAACTGGGCATGTTGGTACTTTCCAATGAAATCCAAGTTTGGATGCCATTTCGTTCCATGTTGTTCAGTACACTCAGGATCTTGAAAGGACTGTCTTGGAACCTCTAGAAAATTGCTCATTGCTTACTTTTATCGTACACATTAAAACAAAATCTTACCAAATTCGGAGGCATATGCTTGGCTTTTGAAATGACGGTGCTGTTGACTGTTTAAAAATATAATGTTTAATTATAGTTCATGAACATACTCTTGAGCTTGTCTCCTTTGCTGGTTCTGACTTTTCCCCACCCATCAAGCACGTATAAGGTTTGGACATGTGGCATATAATTGTTGTGAGTGGGGAGAAGTCTATTTATAGGAAGCAACACTGGTAGAGTTTACATTGAGATAGACCTGACCAAAATCTCTGCATGGTTCCTTCCCATGGTGCAGAGCGGAATGAGTGCATCTCAGGGATTCATGGATGCAATTGCTGGTCATGACCTGTGCATGGAAAAGCTAACACAGGGCATCACTTTCTGGCTTTGGTATTAGTAAGGAAATCAACTTGCTCCCAGGACTCTTTCGCACTGCACAGTTATAACCCTCTGACTCTACTTAAACTGCTATAACAATATGATATCCTCCAACATTTCATGTATGAAAACCAGGATACCTTTGCTCATCAATCTCAGAATGTGGTCAAGGATTAATGTTGCTAATGAGGAAGAACACACAAGCTGGGAGAGGCTGCCACAGTTTGCCTTTGCCTGAGCCTACTGGGAAGGGCAAAATGCCACCCCCTTCCTCTCTCCTTCCCCCTGTTGAGTTAATTGAGATCAAACTGTTTTTGTACTTGGAACACAGTTTGCAGCAAGTGAAGTAAGCTGAGAACAAAAGGAAAACGTGGGGAGAGATCAAAACTGGGATATTTTAAAAGCAGCTGGAAAAGTAGGATGACATAAGTTTAACTGGGATAGCCTGTGCCAAATCAGAAATGTTGAAGCACATGAAACTGGGATTTGTAGTTTAGAGAAGGATATTTAGAATTCTCAGCTAGAGAGCTCCAGTAGTGCCTCGCTAAACTACAAATCCCAGGGTTCCATAGGCTGCAGAGACTACAGTCAAAGTGGGGTCATAGTGCTATCATTGTATAGCGTGAAAGGGCTCTACATTTTAATCCATATGTTAAAAAGAGTTCTCCAAGATACAGAATATGTTTGGGGGGTCAGGTTCAGCGAGAAATTCCCCCTTATCTCTTGAATTTTAACAAGTTTATCTTCTGAATCTCCCATTTCTTCTCCACCCGCTCTCCAATCACTGAAACGTTTTCTGAAGCTTGGGAGCTCTGTTGCTCCTTTTTGCTGACATGTTTGATCATTAAGCACTTCTTCTCGAAAATGTTTTAGAAGCAAAATGATACCAGACGGTCTGCCTCATTCTAATGCACACAAACACATAATAAAGGGCAGCTGCCTTTTTCTCCTTCTGAGGATCTGTTATTTTCATTCACAAAAAGGCAAGAAGCAAGCAATGAAAAGGCAGTGTAATCCACAAATGTAGTGAGAATGCTAATTCCTACAGAACTGGGAACAGGGGTGCTCAATGATGTCATTTGCATGAAAATTAGCCTTTAAGAAGGGTGTTTCATTTGAAGATGTGCATTCATGATTGCTCTCTGTCCTTTCTTCAGCATGTTGTGGGTATTTGCTAGGGTTTTCTCTCCCTTTCTGTTTGTGATCCATATCTTGACTGGTAAGATTAGTTTGGTCTTTTCTGCTTATGCAGGGTTTTGTATTTTCATGCAGGGTTTTGCTAGTAAGGAGGAGAGGAAACTGGAATCTGGGATGAGCCAAGGTATGCTGTCCAGTCAGTGACGTACACTAAGGCCATTTCCGCACTAGACTGTTAGAGTGCTATTATTCCACTTTCAGCATCCTATGGAATCCTGGGGTTTGCAGTTTACAGAGAGACCTCTGAGGCCGCCTCCCTAAACCCCAGGATTCCATAGGATGTTGAAAGTGGAATAATAACACTCTAACAGTCTAGCGTGGAAAGGCCCTACGATCAATTCCAGCAATGGAGACCTTGGAGCATGTTTTGGCTCAGTAGCTGCTAAGATGAGTCTATCCCAGTGGTTCTCAACCTGTGGGTCCCCAGATGTTTGTGAACTTCAGCTCCCAGAAGCCCCAGCCACTATGGTCAATGCTCAGGGCTTCTGGGAGCTGAAGTCCAAAAACATCTGGGGACCCACAGGTTGAGAACCACTGGTCTATCCGATTCCATACTCATTTTTGTTTGGGAGCACCTGTAATTAAGCGAGAACAAAATATGAACACAGGACTCGGTTCCCTTCCTAGATATTCTTCTTTCAGGATTTCCCTCTGGTATTCCCAAAGGATCTTCATACCCCATTCCAGAAGGCCATAAGAAGTATATAAAGATAGGTCGGATTTCAAAATCAGTTTGTTTGTTTTTAATCCTTGCATAATGAAAAACAACATGGAGGGCTGAACTCTGATGTGCTTCACAAACATTGGGCAGAGCCTAATCTATTCAGTTTATTCTCAGTCCCGGCTTCTGCCTTTTGGCCATATTTTATTGCAGGGGTGGGAATGGAGGGGCTCTCCAGACATTGAACTGCACCATTTATTACTTTTGGCTTTGCTGACTAAAGTCACTGGGGCTCTCCATCTAACAGCATCTGGAGAGCTGCATGATTCTCATCTAGGCTTACCAAACTGTAAACTGTAACAGCCTCCTGTACCTTTGATGGTTGTGTAGAAGAAGGGATTTCAGCAGCTGTTGCTTGTTAGCTGGCTGGGTGACAAGCAATACCTGTTGAAATTGCCTTTTCCGTACAACCATTAAAAGTACAGGAGCCCTCTCCCATTTTCAATCTGACAAGACTCACCCTGGATTTATGGCGACCAAGCAAAGGAAGCCCAGAACTGGTTGAGAAAGGGTGCCAGTGCCTCTTAGTCTCTGCACCCATGAATGCAGTGAGACTTGTTGGTAGGCTCCATTGAGGGTTTAGCTATGTGGGTAGTAGAATGAAGGTATTGTCCCCTAGTAATAATTCTCTCCCTCAATGAAATTTTCCTTCAGTCCTCAAATTTCTAGCATTGCAAAGAGTGAAACATTGAAAACTGTTCACGTGTAGAATTCATTTGGGAGCTTTTCCTGTCTTTTTTGTTGGATCCCTAAACCGTATTTCTAAATGTTCAACTGAAGTGTTAGATTACTGCAATACTAGAAATGTGGGGAATGAAGGAAAATGTCATTGCAGACCAGAATTCTTATGGGGATGGAGCAATGCCCTTATTCCCCTCTTCTCTAGTAGCTACAACCCTGGTTTCCATCAAGTCTCATGCTTGTTCTTTGTGGTCACCTTGTTTAGATTCTCTCCCTTAAAGGAGGATGCAACCAAGTCTCCTATGAAATCTAACAGGCATCCTTCTCTCACTTTGATTTTGCTGAGTCTTACCTGATTTCCTCCCTATTCATACACAATTCCTTAAAGAGAAAATCCCATATTATTCCCATTGCAGAAGAATAAAATAGCCCTGTGATGAAGCATCTCCCACACCTTCACTTGTAAGTACAGAGCAGTCTTTACTTGCTGGAGTCTTCTGTCTCTCAGCTTTGTCATCAACATCCTTCACAGTCTCCTGACCCGCCCTGAAAAGGATGTCAACTGGAAGGGTCCATATGGCTTTGTCAGCAGAGATTCCCCCAGAGGTTTCTTCCCATACATCTCCCTTACATCCAGGCAGAAGCATTGAACATATGTGCTGCTCCGTTCGAGCAGGGAATCCACTTCCTGTGGCAGACAGGCCATCTGAGCTACATCTTGCAGCTATTTGTTCTCCTAAATAGTTTAAACATAAACTTCTGCTCTCCTCTTAAAACGGAATTATGTAAAGAGCCGCTTGTTTCTGAAAGCCTCATTCGTGTTGGTCTTTTCAGAGAGGAGGGGATATAAGAGAACATATGTTTGCACCTTTAAAAAAATAAAAGAGGTTAGTTGCAACCATGTGGTCATGCGTTCAGCACAAAGCACACAGTTTGATTTTTTGTGTGATTCCCCCCCCCCACATACACTCCCTCTTTCCCTTACAACATCCAGTCTCCCTCAAGGCATATGTAACCTTTTAAATCAGAAAGGCAGACAAGTCTGTTAAAGTCAGGGGTGGGTGGAGTGTGACAGGACCACATAATGAAGGATGGCAGCCTTCAGAGAGGGGCACCAAAACACAAGAGATTAGGGGCTAAAAAATCATGAAGGGTGCTAGGAAGTAATGGAGCGATGCCATCACTTTTGAGGATCCTGATTCACATCTAGCCACAGCTTTTAATTCCTGTCCCTAACCATGTATGTGGAATAACAAAAGTAGAGAACCTTCTTCAGCCCAAGGGTGGAATTCAATTTTAGAGATGTTCCTGAGAGCCACATGCCCCTGAAGGATGGGACTCTAAGCAGAAGAAGTGGAACCAAAAAGCAAAGTTTTAGGAGTATGTAGTAAAACAATTGTGTGCAAATTTTGCAGAGAATAAGTCCAGAATTGCAAATAGGCATCCCAAACTGTATGGTTCTTTGAAGACTTTCCTGAAGCAGAAAGGAAATTGCTAAATTTACTCATTGCTTCCTTTGAGAAGAAGATAAGTGAAGAATTATATACCTATTGCTGATCTCTGGTCTAAAAGGATCTCGCTGAATCACCCAAGATGTAGTGTGGTCTACCACCAAGCTACAGTTTCCAAGACGGAGAAGAGGAACCATGTCAAGATGCTATTGGAGGGAGTGGGAGGATGGTGCTGGGGTCCATAGTTGGAAAAGAAGGATATCAAGAAATGTCTGCCCAGTGTACATCCACCTGTGAAATACTTGAGGATTCTCAGCTGGAAGGTCAAGAGATCTTTGGAAGACGACAAGTGAGATATTTCTGCAGCATCCTGAGATCTTCTGGCTTACTGAATGTTAGACTTCTCCTCAACTGAAATCCAAGAATATTGTGAGTCTCACCACACATCTCTCTCTCTCTCTGTCTCTCTCTCATTCTCTCTTGTCTCAGCTACTCCTTCTTGTATGTCTTTTTGACCTATCTGATGAACAAGATTGCCAAGAGCAGACGGGTGGGAAGATGGATGAATCTTTCTCACTTTCACCTCCTACTAGTTCTGCAAAACAGAGTTGGAATGGCATAATCCCCAACGTGTGTGCAATTATTTGCCCATCAATGAGAACACAATCACCGCTGGGAGGAAGGTGAATAATTCCGGACTTTTTCTCTCTCACTATGAAAAGAGGAAAGAGACGAAGCAGAGATATTCAATAGCATCATTATCACCGTTAGCTTCTTGCATACTGGATGATTCTAGCAAAATATGTCATGTCACCAAAAGATTCAAAGGAAGCGGGGGCAGTAAAATAAGATCACAGAGTCATTGCCTGTTACAGCTGAAGCCAAGTTCTTCAAGAAGAGATTGGAAAACTCCCATTACTGCAAATCTTTGCTCCCAGACTCCTACTCCAATGGCCTTGTCTCTACAAGAAATACATCTCTCAGGTCTATGCTAATTGCTAAAGAAGAACATGGGAGTAAAAAAGAAAGACATGGAGACTGGAGTACACAACGAAAAGGGAGGCAATGAGTCATGTTTGAAGTGAACAATTGACACGTCATGACTTGGCTTTCAGGTAAAACAAGTCAAGCTAAGATTGATATACTTGCTAGTTGCTGACACTCATGTGATTTACCGACCCTTTTGGAATGTTTGCCTTGGATTCACTATCCAGTCTTTTCTTGAATAAAGCGTGAATTTCATATAAGAGGGTTTATTCCACACCTGTCTGACCTCACTCTCTTATGGGAGCATAGAAATATATCAAAGGCCTCTATAGCCCATCACTCTATTCACACAGTGGACAACCAGATGTCTGTGAAAAGCCCAGGAGCAGCACACAAGGTCAGGGTAGTGGTGGGCCCACTCCTGGTTTTAGACTAAGCTGTAAATGAGATAGTTTTAGCCTAAACTTTCAGCCTAAATATGTGGTTGTTGATCCACTTCTGCTTTTAGCCTAAACTTTAAATGAAATGAATGAGATAGCCAAGGTATTGAACTAATGAGGGGAATTCAACACTTTGGACAGAGTGTTTTGGATATCTAACTCCTTTAAAGTTTTAGAGTAAAGACCAGAGGCCAATTCACTGACTCACTATATAGAATTATAGATGGTAAAACTATTTGGCAGTGCCCCCTACACACACACACACACACAAAGATTGAAAACATGATTCTTAAGCGCTGGAAACCCCGTCAAGGAGAATAATGGACTGACAAGGTTATTTGTCATTCAGGACTTATTTCTGTGCAAAATTTGTACTTTTTCTTTTCTTTATTTTATTTTACTTTGTGGAGAAAACAGCATATTCTGTGCAAGAAACTCCATTTTTTGTGCAAAAGAAGTCCTAGCATCTACACAGAATTTTCTGTACAAAATGAGAACGATGGAATCTGTTCTCTTGTTGATCAGAATGCAGCAGTCTGATGTTTCCAGCTTCCTCCCACAAGCCATCTCCAGTGCAAAATGAATCAAAACAGGGATCCTGCTTCTGATTGTCACAGTAGAGATCACTGGTGGGAGAGCGGTGGAAACTTCAGTCTGCTGTGCCCTGATTCACAGAAGAAGAGATTTCCATCACTTGCGGTGACTGATCCCAGTAAGGCTGGACTGGGGGGTGGGGTCAGGAGACAGTTCTTCATGAACTTCATGAAGCAGCTCACCTAGAATCTTAGCTATTTTTTTCCAAGACTTTCTCCCACTCTGCCCAGGGCATGAGAGTGCTGTGCTGTCCCCCTTAGAGCTCTGCTTAAGACTTCCTAAACTAGTTGTGTCCTTGCAAAAGGGACCAAAATGCATTGCGAGAGATGTGCCTTTGAAAATAATAATGCACCCACCCATTCCTTTGCTTGGCTCAGCTGCTGTGCGTGCTGGACGAGTATTAACTCAGAACACCCAAAGATGGGGGAAGAACATCAGTCAGCAAATAACTGGATTGTTTTAAAGGGAGAAGTAATTTATATTTGCAGGGTGCGTGACCAGCACTGTACTTTTTCTAAGGGGTGCTACATGGCTCCGTCTGTCTGCCAGCAAGAGAGAGAGCGGCTGGCCATGATTGTTCCACAATTCTGGAGGTGACGTTGGTGGTTGATTAATTATAACACAGAACAGGGTTGCCAAAGCATTTTTTGGATGATGTGCTGGTACCGTATATGCCAAGCTACAAGTCCACGTTCCACAGTGCCTTGGTTTCCAGCAGCATCAATCACCATCAGCCCCTGCACCTTTTTAGAAATGCATTTTAAATAGAATTCTATTATTGTCCATTTTAAAGTTCTCATTACTTGTTCTGAATTCCAGAGTCTGGCTTTTTTCTTTTTTGTCTGAATTTGAAATTATTCAAATTTGAATAAGTAATGGTGGCTGGTGGATTCCATGTCAGTGGGTGGTGAATCCACTCCAGGCTATAGCCTGAACCAGTAGTTCTCAGACTTTGGTCCTCCAGGTGTTTTGGACTTCAGTTCCCAAAATCTCTGAACATCAACTAAGCTGGCTGGGACTTGTGGTAGCTGGGGTAGAAAAGACCTAGGGGATTAAAATTTGGGAACAACTGGGCTGAAGCATAAATGAGCTGTCCAAGGTGCTCAACCCTATCCACAACATGGGTTCAGAACATTGAATAGCTCCTTTGAAGTAGACAAAAATTTGGAGTGGATTTACTGCCCCACTAACATGGAAGCCAGCATGTAGGGTAGAGTGAAATGGAGGCATGATGTGACAAAAGCTGGTAGAAAAGACCTTCATCCCTCTTCCAGAATATTGGAACTCAGAGCAACATGATGAAAATGTTGTGTTGTGGATTGAAAATGGACCCCCAAAAATAAACAAACAAAAGAGGTTGGAAAAGTTACTGACCTTTTTTGGTGAAGGGTTTTGGGAAATATTGTCCAAAGAAGTAACTTACACATGGACTGTACAAAGCACACAAGTACCTGAGAAAATTTCATTCCACTTTTTTGTGGGGACATCCATCTGTATCCTCAGTGGATTAAAGGGTCAATAGACACATTCATAGAGGAAAGAAGTCTGTGTTATGGTCCAGTGGTTACTTCACTCAAAAAACTAAGACTTTTCAGAGGGTTGTTGCGCTCTTGTCTTACCTGTGGATTTCTCAGAGCCATACAGTTGGCTATTCTTGGAAACAGAATTCTATACTGCATAGATCTTTGGTTTGAGCCATGCTAGCTAGGCGCAAAGCCTCCAACTTTAGATATAATATATCTTCAACCACTAATTGCTGGAGAAAAAGAGCAGAAAAGCCCTATTCTAGTCCCTTCTGTGGATTTTTAATAAATGGAATTCTGGAATAGATGGAGCTTTGGTCTGGCCCAGCAATGTTGTTCTTGCCTTTTTATTACAAGCTTTGATTTCCCCACTGCTTTCCAGATCAGAAGTTCTCAATCTTTGGTTGGCCAGATGTTTTGGCCTTCAGCTCCCAGAAGCCCCAAGCAACATGGCCAATGTTCAAGGAATCTGGAAGATGAAATCCAAGAACATCCAGAGCTCCATAAGCTGAGAGCCACTAGTCTAGGAGGGGAGAGAACTGTTAAGTGTGGGTCTCATATTTCATGTTTTGCATCTTGCCAGACTAAGGAGTCCTTTTATGTCAATGCCTACCAGTTTCCAGAAGCCTCCTTCACTCTGGTGCCTTCCAGATATATTGGACTAAAACATCAGTCCTTAGCCACCCTGGCCAATGTTGGCTGGGGATACTGGGACTTGCAGTGAAGCCCATTGAGGGGGTCATGTTGCAGAAGGCTGATCTCCAATGGAGGAAAGGGGGAAGTAAAGTAATCTTCAAATGATTCCTCCTTCTTTTATTTTTTTTTTTGCCAGTCCAAGAACATCATGCTGCACGTAGAAAAGTTTTAAAGGTGCCTTTTAAAATTGCAACTCCTGGGTGCCAAATGCTTAAAGGCAGGTGTTCCCAAAGCCAAAATTTAAAATGCACCTCCTCCTTGCAAACATTTTTCCACTTTATCCCCTATCATTGTTTCAAGTCAGTTTGTTTCCAGTTGAAGTTCATAGAGATGGGAAACCAGCCCATACCCTTCTCCCTCCCAAAGCCTTGGCTAGAATGTGACTTCTGGATAAAAATGGAGCTCACTCAGCCAAAGATGTAGCCTCACCAATAGTTGGCAGAGCCTCCATGGCATCTTCCAAGTGCTTAAACGTGGCTTTGTGGAATCCATCACTGACTTCCAAAAGGCAAAAGCAACTTTTGTGTTGCTGGCAAGTTCTAAATTTAGCTCGATTCATCCGCGAGAGCCGTTTCATGGAAAAGGTGCCAAGATTTCCATCTTCACTCTTTGCTGGGCATCCAAAGCCATCTTTCTCTGTATGTGTCCTCTGTTTCAGAGACCCAATTTCTCTGCAGACTAATTCCTTAAAGAGATGGGAGCTTTTGCATCTACAAAGAGACTGGTCACCTTTTCATTCAGGTACTCCGTAGCTTACTAGCAGTTGAGCTTTCAACACATGTTAGAGTGGAGAAGCTTTGAATGTATGTGTGGAAATGTACCTCTCTAGGGACACAGAAAAGGAGAAGAGAGAAAGAAATGAAACAAAAAACAGCCTTCTTTTGGGTTAGATCTGTAATGGCCAAAGAGGGGCAACTGGGCAGCCAGATTATGGAATCCTGGGGTTTGCAGTTGAAGGAGGGCATTTAGAATTCTCTGCCAGAGAGCTCCTTGGCCTCAGGAAACTACAAACCACAGAATTCCACAGGGTGTTGGAAGTGGAATAATAGCACTATAAGAGTGTTGTGCAGAAATGGCCTTAGTCACACATATATAACTTAAGTAACCCATGCAGAATTATCCGTGATAAGTACAGTCAGCCCTCCACATTTACTAGGGTTAGGGGTGCAGAATCCCCGCATAAATGGAAAAACCACAAATATCAAAATGTAGGGGGGAGGAAGCCAAGGCAATGGCGGGGACAGCGGACACCCAGGGACCAACTGAGGTCATGGAAAGAAGACAGTGGGTCAACATGATGTCTCAATACTTCCTCTCTCACACCCATCTCCTTCCTTGGGTGGGTGGGAGGCATCAGGAGCGGGTTTGTGGTGCTGAGAAATTGGGCTGCAGTCATCCTTAGCTGGCCAGACAGCAGCTGGTAGAGGAGGAGGAGGAGGAGGATCAGAGGCAGATTTTTAAAGGGCTGCATGGCCTTATCAGAGCTGCCAAGAGGGAAGACTCCCTCAGAAAAGAAGCACTTGAGGTGCAGGGGGCAGGAGAAACAAGCAAATAATCAAATCCGTGAAAGTCAAACCCAGAAATGTGGAGGGCTGACTGTAGTATTACTATTACTTTATGCAGTTGTCCATGCTTTTCTTATGAAGACTGTAATTTCTACAAACAAGCAATCCAACTCAACTCTAGAACCAGGGCTTTCCACATGGAGGCTCTCGCATGAACTCTTGTAGCTCGATGCGCCTGCCTCCGGCCATGTAATCATGTTATGTTGAGACAGCTGTCTCTCGGCCCTCAGAAGCCAAACTCCCTGTTGCCTCAGGAACTGGTGCTGTGAAGTGAAAGGCATCCAGTGCATGTTTGATACACAGGTCGATATGTCCTGGCCTCCTTTCATGCTCACGGTGAACTCCCTGGACTCTCTGTGCAGAGGCAAGCTTGTTCAGGTGCTTTTCAACAAACCATCTCAGTAACTGTTGTTTGATGCTTGGGATCAGGAAGAATGGGAAAGAGCCTCGTTGGCCATCCATTTCACTGCTATAGTCCAAGATGGGCAGAATCCTTGCAAATGTTTGTGTCCTCAACAAGGAAGGGTGTCACAACACATTGTGACGTCCCATCAAGAAAACAGTCAACCATTACGAGGTATATTTCCATTTCAAGACTTTTATTAAAAGTTGGTGCACCCTCTTTATTTTTATTGAAAACCCAACCACTGTATTCTGGCCAATACCAAGGTCAAATTGAGACCAGTAAGACTGGAGGATCCAATTCTGCTGCATACTTCAAAAACACTACTCCAGCTTTCATCAACCAAACTCTGCTGTGAATTTCCTATTTACGCTCTGGAAAGCAATTGCCTCCTAAGAGAATCACTCTCAAACAAATTGTGTCTGTTCTGTTACTTTCCATTCAGGCATCAACTGAGAGGGGACTTTGGAAAAATATACGATCATTAAACTCCTCAGCAACAGTCGCTTTTGACTCAAGAAACCAATGAATTGTCACAACAGGCTGATTGCAAAAGAGGAAGAAATGAGAGAGGAAAGGCGTACATTTACAAGCCGAGGGCGTTATGAGCAAAGGGAGGAAAGCCAGTGTCTAAGGGAGAGGTGGGAAAGGTTCAGGGATTGGTTTTGTCCCCTGGGAATTTCTCTGGGTCATACCCCCTTCTACAAACATTTTCTGCTCTTTCTTCCCTCTGTTCCTCCCTCCCTCCGTCGCTTTGTCACATACAAGAAATCTTGATTTATACTACAGCAAAGCAGATTTCAGTTTTACAAATGGTGCTGAAAGGAGAGCAGAGCGGATAATGAGAAACAATTTAATATGATCCATGAGGGAGATTAATCTGAGTACCTGGATTGTGGCTGGGCAAGGCAGCTGAGTGCTGATAAATGAGAGATAATCAGCTTAGGAGTAAGGGACTCTTGTAGAGGACTGGACCGGGTAGCCACAGCAAGGCTGCAGCTGGCTGAATGCAGGAAAATCCCAGGCGGAGCTGGAAAGGAGGAGGGTGTGGAAATGCCTTACTGGGTGATAGAGAAGAGGAAAGGGAGACACTGACAAGCTCAAGGGGAAGGGGTGGAAAGCGTGTCAATCAAACTGTATTACAAAGAATCTGGATGGTCCATTTTGGCCTTGTTGACTAAGGGCCTTTCCACACTACACTGTTATCAAGCTCTTATTCCACTTTCAACCTCCTGTGGAATTCTGGGGTTTGTAGTTTACTAAGGCCCAAGAGTTCTCTGGTTGAGAATTCAAAAGGCTCCTCCCTAAACTGCAAACCCCAGGATTCCATAAGATGTTGAAAATGGAATAACAGCACTATAATAGCGTAGTGCGGAAAGGCCCAAAGTTCCACGTGCACGGCTGAGAAAATGTTAACCACCTCCAACTGTTTTGGACAACGATTCCCATAATCGCTTGCCATTATCCCTGTTGGCTGGGCCCCTTGAGTGTTGAATGCCAGTGATTCCAGAAGTTCCTGTAGCACAGGAACGCATCCCCTGGGAGTAATCATTCATCCTGCTTCAGCCTTATCCCTACCTTGGAATGAAGGTTCCTCTAAGACCAAGTTCACTCATAGGGCCTGCGGGCCGCACTACACTGTTACAGTGCTATTATTCCACTTTCAACATCCTATGGAATCCTGGGGTTTGTGGTTTAGGGAGGAGCCTTTAAAATCCTCAACCAGAGAGCTGTTTGGCCTCAGTGAACTACAAACGCCAGAATTCCATAGGTTTTTGAAAGTGGAATGACAGCACTATAACAGTGTAGTGCGGAAAGGCCCTCTGTCTCCTTGGCTTTGGCCTTCCATATCAGCCCTTGGGAAAGGAAGCAGGATATCTTCAATAAGCTCTCAGACCAGGGTTCTCTGGTGGTCCTCCTCCTCTATTAGTAATCCCACCCTCTTTGGGCCATTGGTAATACCACTGACAGGTAGTCATGGCAATTTCCCACAGTCCCCCAAAGCAATGCTATGACAGACGCATTGCGGAGAATCAAAATGGCCACCCATCATTGTCATCATCATGAGTTAAGACCAGAACTGGAAGTGATGCCACTGCCAGGCCCTGCTGGGGCATTAGGGATGCTCTTAGAGGCCATGATAAAACTGGCCTCTTTGTGATTCCATTTCTTTTGGGGCAGGCTGTAGAGCTTCCCTCTTCCCAAAGAAGCTGCGCTCAAAATTATAATCCATTTGCAGCTAGTCTCTTATCTCTGCCACTCAGCTCTGAGCCAGGTTGTTGCAAAATAAAATCTTTAAGGTTAAAAAGAGTCCAAGGTGCTGAAAAAAAAAATGGGGATGTGTCATTTTTCTTTAAAAAAAGAGAACCCTGCATTAATTAGAAACCAAAGGAACAAGAGAAATGGGTAATTAAAATTCTGTTATTTCAGCATCTAGCCGTGGTCTTTCCTCCTAAGTTGATTTTTAATTTACAGCAAAAGAAATCAAGACACACCAGTCTACTGAGCAGCACAGGCGTAATTCCTTTGTAGCTTATGTCTAGAAAGCGTGAAGCTGGAAAGCTCTTACAGTGATCAGGCTTCCTCTGTAACACAGTCCAAGGCTGGCACCCTCTGAAGTAGTCAATTTTTTTTAAAAGGCAAAAATAATAATGATTGCTTTTCTATTTATTATTTGATTAGAAAGCCAAGTCAGTCAAATGTGGAGGGATGACCCCACCCCTTCTCCAAACCCAACATAAGGCAATTTAAATATTTATTTGTTTTTGTTACCTGAGGCAGAAAATCCCAGAAACACCTTTCGTTGGGATTAGCTTCTGGTGATATTGCTAAATACTGTTCATTAAGTAACAACCAGAGTTGCTCACAGCTTGTCATCCAAATACACACATCCCCAAACATCTTTCCCTGTTTCCAAATTAAGACTTAAATCTTATGGACTTTCCCAAGCTCAAGGTGAAATGAGGGGATTATTCCTGCTCACCTATTTATGGACGCAGGATAAAGAAGATTTAATCTAGCCTACCTGCTTCTGGCCAGAAGGCAAATGCAAAGTAGAGCAGAGGGTGAGCCCTGGCACCACAAAAACTGGTGGACCCTTTCCGCAACTCACCTTTTTGCAGAGCTGGGGTGCGGGGATCGTGTGAGCAACCTCTTCTGAGAGGCTTTCGCATCCCAGTTCTTTCAGCTCCGCAGCTGCTGCCTGCTTGCGCAAGACCCCCTCCTTTTCCTTCCGCAGTGCAGCCTGGGATTTTCCCAGGCTGCGCTGTGACAGGAAGTGCGAGCACCATGGCTCCAGAGGGGCCCCGGAGCAATGTGCGATCGTGCACCATTTTTGGATCACAGCCGAAAATGAAATAGTATGTGGTCGGTGCCTGCCAGACCCTAGAGCATCGCACAACTGTGAGTGCGCCATGTGGACCACTCCTCGCAGTCTCACGATGCTCCAGGGGCCCTTTCACATGGCAAATGCCATGCAAAAAGAGCATAGAGAAGAAGAAAACTAACTAAGCAAAAATATGAGACTTACCCCTTGAGTGTTTGCAAATTGCAACTCCAGACCCATCAATCTTTGCAAAATATAGCACGACGTTGGTCCACTAGCTGAGCTGGAAATTTGTGCACAACCCTTTTGTCTTACCCAGAGCTGAGCCACTCTCCCAACTGGAGGATTTGTGCTCCTGTCTCCTGCCTGGGGATGCACCACAAAAAACTCTAATCAGACTGGGATGAGAGCCAGCTGGCTCCAGCCTTTTTAAGGGAGGTAGAAGGCAGTGGCCCAATGCCAGAAACAACTCCTGTGTTTGCTGGCCCATACCTCTGTGTGCTGCATCCTGCTCACCCTCTGCCTGTCTTATCTGACCTCTGGTCTGTCTGACCTTGCTACCCTCTGGATTCCTGAACTCTTGAACTGACTTTGGACTACACTTCTGCTCCACCCTGAACAGGCAAACACTACTGAACTCCTAGCTGTCTCTGTTGTCTGTCCAGTGGTCTCCTGCTGACCCTGCAGACAGTCAATGCCTAAGACCACAGACTCTGACAGCAGCAGACAGTCAATGCCTAAGACCACAGACTCTGAAATCTGGCAACCCTATATATACTTTATCTGGGATTTATAAAACACCTAGTACATGGCTGTCATTTCAGACAGCACAAAGAAGACTGAGCTTTTTAAGCAGAGCCAGGGATGCAGGAACTGTGGAATCTTGTATCAGCAGAGGGCTGAACTAGATGACTTTAATAATCCTTTCCAATTCAATGATTCCCTGATTGTTTTGATTCTGTTGTAGAGGAAAAGAGAACAAGCCACAGATAAGAGCAGCAGAAACACCAGGTGCTTCAGTTTAATGTTTCTCCTTCCCATCTTTGGAAGGAGGGAAAGGAGGGAGGGAGAGAAGCAGCCTTTTTTGAAACCCGTTCCGTCACGAGTGAAGTTTTAACAACAGAACACTCCGTGCTTGCCAACCCTTGCTCCCCCAGTTGGGAGTGCAAGACTGCCAAAGAGCTGTGAGATTATCTGTTAGACTTACAGGCTCAAAGATTTGAATTGCAAAATAAAAGAGAGAGAGAAGAGACTTTAAAAATAGCTTGTGCATATTAAGCCAGACTGAATCAAGCTGACAGCACAACGATGGTGGAAGAGGAAGAGGAAGAACATAAAAGCGATGCCACACTTGCGCGACGCATTGTAGCAGTGACAATGACGTGGAGTTGTGTTGTTGTCAAATCTGAGGATGACCCAAAACTGAGTGCCATTTCCAAAACAAATGTGCTTTTAATTAGAGAAGGAAATTAAGGAAGAAACCAAGTGAGGTGGAGAATGTGGAAACAGGTTATTCAGAAGACTCACCATATTGTACCTTATTGGTTCATTCCTTCTGCCCAAAAGCAAGCTATAACTAGCTTTGGGGAAGCTTGGGCCTGGAAGAGGAAATCTGTGTAGGAATAGTTGGTATCTATATCAAGCAGAAGATAATGGGGTTAATGCAAAATGAGCTTGTAGCTGAAACAGAAGAAATAACTCTAGATGCTCTTGTAAGGCCAAAAGAAAAAACTTAAATTTGTTGTCTTGGGAAATCCATCTTAGGATAGTAAAAGAGACAGACAAAAGAAGTTGACCTCTACTTGGCCCAAAAGTTGGCTGTCACATGTGAGTCTGAGCTAGCATCCATCTCCCCTTCCAGACAAAGGAAAGCAAAGAGGCTACCTTTCTGAGAGAAGGGGCAACTGGCCTTTGCAGGCAAGCAGGAAACAAAAGGCTCAAGTACCTAGACCAAAGAAAGTTACAGAGAGGTGAAACAAAGAAGAAACATTATCTAGACTCTGCCCCCTCACTAATCACTTTATACCAGCGTTGATGCCTCTTTGCTTTCAACAGTCTGTCTCACATGGGGTTCTGATCTGACTCTTGGGGCATCCCAGAAGGTTATGTCCCTCTTCACAACACTCTTGTTCGGTGGTTTCCCAATGTTTCTACTCCTTCCCTTTCTTGTTCTACACAATCAAAATGCCTTTCCGCACTCCACTGTTATAGTGCTATCATTCCACTTTCAGCATCCGGTGGAATCTTGGGGTTTGTAGTTTCCTGAGGTCCAAGAGCTCTCTGGCTTAGAATTCTTAAAGGCCGCTTCCTAAACTGCAAGCCCTGAGATTCCGTAGGATGTTGAAAGTGGAATAATAGCACTATAACAGTGTAGTGCGGAAATGGCCAGTGTCTTCTCCGCTGTGGCACCCTCTCTTTGGAGACCTGATCAACACCAACTTGAACTTCTCTCCAGCACCATAAAAACATGGCATTTTGCAGAGATTTGTTTAATCCCAAATGCACATGGTTTTGAACTGTTTTTAATGCTTAAAACCTTTAGTAATCTGTTAAATGGCTTAATATGCTTTTGTTCTGTTTACATTATGGTTGCCTTAAACATTAATTAGTTTTAAATGGTTTAATTAATTTTGTCTGTATGAGGCCCTGAAATCCTAAGATATAGGGAGGGACGGAAATATTTTAATAAACCAATGAAATATTAAATGTCAGCAAAGGACAGGTGAAAACCAGACCTTGAAATCTGACTTTTTAGAAGAGCAAATTATAATGACTGACTGAAGCCCTCCGTGTCTCAGAAATGAAGAAAGGATGCTCTGTGTGTGTGTGTGCGCGCATGTATGTGTGTGTGTGTTATGTGTGTATGCACTGTGTTGTGTTTCACATTTGATAATGTGAAAAGCCAAGACACTACCAGTCTCCAGGAATATCGTTTTGCCAGTGGGAAAGTCAAGAGGTCATTGTTCCAGCAGAAACCTCATCAGCAAATGACTTGGATGAGCAGCGTCTAAAATCTGTGGCTCTGTGTGTGTTCGAGAGAGAGTGAAATCGCAGAGGGTGAATATGCATATGCGAAGTGAAGACAAGATGCAGGCTGGCATCTCCGTGATATTTCCATTCTCCACATCTGTGCTGGATCTCTCTCTGATCTCCGTCCGAACCCAACACGCCCCAAGATAGACCTTCGAGCTAATCTGTCTTCTCTCCTTTGACAGCTGTTAAGCAAGAATTTATCAACACAATCCAGAGGGTTCTTTTTTTTTCTGGCATGTTTCAGAGACGAGGAGAAAATGCTTTGCCACTGTTGTGAACCATCACAACAGAAGCTCATCAACAGCCCACGGCTGCAAAGAAGCGACATCCCCTCCTGCAAGCCAAATGCAGACACAACTTGACATGATGAAACTTTCCAGTAGTTCTGCTGGCTGATGACCTCCGTGCCAGGGGGCTAGTGAATCTGTTCTGGATTTTAGTCTTAATTTTAAAGGAGATATCCAAGGAGACACATCAATGTGGGTTCACCAATTCAATTAGCCTGTTTAAAACCTAGAGTGGATACACTGCTCCATTGACATAGAAACTCCTTATTGCCTGTGTGTGTGTGTGTGAGAGAGAGAGAGAGAGGGAGGGAGAGAGAGCATACAAGAGTGCTTCATGTAGGTACACAGACTGTAATATTGACACATTGAATATCCTGGAATATGTTGTTTATGATAAATAGGACTGCTCAATGGGTAGAGCCTTACAGTCAAAAGATGGTGTGGTCTGTTTCCATGATAATCCTGAGAAATGCAACAACCCAGCAATGCTTCACAATATTGATCAAGAGATGCTAAAATGTATAGAACTCGATGAAAGATTGAAAGCCATGAACCAGGAGATCACTGTGAACCCTCAGTTTGTGCAGAAAAGTATGGACTCCCAAGAAGATGGATCAGGTAGCAAACTATCTAGCTATTCTTGAAAATCCCATTTTGCTTGCTACTCTGTTATAGAGCAAAAAGAAAGAAAGAAAGAAAGAAAGAAAGAAAGAAAGAAAGAAAGAAAGAAAGAAAGAAAGAAAGAAAGAAAGAAAAAAGCTAAAGAAATTAGGGACATATTAAGAGGATATGATCTTGATGTGGTGCTTTGAGTTCTGGACTAGGGCTTTGGACATCAGTGTTCCAGTTCCCACTTACTCATGGAAACTCAATGGGTGGCCTTGGGCAAGTCACACTCTCTCAGCGTCAGCCAAAGGCAAACCCCCTCTGAACAAATTTTGCCCAGAAAGCCCTGTGATAGATTGGTCTTTGGGTAACCATAAGTTGTAGATGACTTGCAGGCACATAATGGCAACAACAGAGATTTAAAAACCATGACAATCTCATTGTTGTTGAGGGCAACATTTCATTCTGTCTCTTGGAACCTCAGGTCATCCAGTGAAAGAGATTCAGAAATGTACATCTTCCCACGATGTGACCCAAAGGACTCAGTTGCAGGCATTATGCTTGGATATATCATGAGATGAAATGACTCACTTGAAAAGACAACAATGCTTGGTGAAGTGGAAGGCAGTAGGAAAAGAAGAAGACTGCATGACAGGTAGATATAGTCAACAAAGAGGCCATGGCCATGAGTCTGCAACAGGTTTGTTAATGACCAGGAGGTCTACCATGAAGATCTCCCACATGTAGAGATCACCATAAGTCAAAGCCAACTTAACAACACATAACAACAAAGAATTAATCTACGCAACACAATGCCAGAGAGTGGCGGGGGTGGAGGTGGGAATACTTTTAAAAGCAGACAATTACAGTTACAGTTCCAAATTCCCAAAGTAGCTAGATGCTATTAGAGAGGCCTACATCCTATTGTTAATCCCAAGCAGAGTAACATCAAGTAGAGTAAACTCATTGTATCACTGTATCATGTTGAGTCACAACTGATTCATTGGGTCAATCTGCTCTGTTCGGCACTAATGAATAGGACTCAGATCATTATTTTTAAACATTACAATTTACCTTGCCATTCTCCAAAATAACAGGGTTTTTTTTTCAAGTTAGTTTGTTTTAGGATTAAAAAAAAAAATCTGAGTGCTAGAAGATGGTAGCCTGCCATGCAAAGAATATTCTCCTCTCATCCATTTTATTGTCTCAGCACCTACAACAGAATACAAGGTTCTGCATAAGCCAGCACTAGAACTGGGAGGTGGGCTTTTAACAGGCTGTGTGGACTGATCGGAGGTGCCGAGATGGAAGGTTCCCCCAGAAAAGAAGCTATTGAGGTGGGGAAGCAGGAGCTGAAGAAACTCACTAATAATCAAACCCATGAAAGTCAACCTCACAAATGTGAAAGGTATTTGATTTAGCAGCTATCCAAGGTCCTAGATTTTACCATATGTGCTGCCTGTCGTATATTTCCCCCAATAAGGCCTAGGAGCTTGGGGTTTTATCCTGATCCCTAAGAGATAGCAATGTCCACAGTCTGCTGAAACCCCTGGAAAATCTGATCTTTTCTGTGATGCATCCATGCAATTTCCACATGCGTCTGTGCTACCTCAGTGTGCATCAACCCACCCCAGAGATCTCTTGCAACAGTTTTTATTTAGCATCATTATTCTCTTTTATCCCGTCTCTCCTCCAGTAGAGAAATATGCCTCCCTCCAAACATAGTAAATTATGTCCATGCTCGTATTTAACTCTCTCTTGGGCAGCAAGTGGCAAGATGCAATGTAGATACCACTCCTAAAGATTAGCACAGAAGTAATTCTTAGGAGACATTCGAATCTGCGTAACTGAGAATAAGTTTTTGCAGCTGGTTTCTGTGTTCTCTGTGTTCCCCCAGTGGGTTTACATTGAGACAGAAATGTCAAGGAAATTCATTGGGAAAGTGCAACGTGTTGACATAATGTGGTTTCTGGCGGGAGTTATTTATGAGCCGATTTTTTTTTTATTTGGCTTTTTAAAAAGGGGGTGGGGAGACAGGGGAGAGAATCCAGACAGAAAACAGGAGATGAAAGGTTTCTCATTTGTCAGCCACACAAATATATTCTAATTGAACCAAACCTTACCGTTTCACGACAACAAAAAGACGTAACAGGAGCAAGAAGATATAATGTGCTTGAAATAAAAGAGCCAGATAATTTTTACCTTTGGAGAGCACTGAAGGCATACATTAATTGCAAATGGACTCCATTAGAGCCTCCTTGCATTTATTTCTCCAAATGACTGAAATAGCTGACTATCATAGAGTAGAGATAAAAATCAAGCATCCAACCTGTGTCTAGTTCTTACTGAGGAGAGAAACTTCTGTCTGATTTGAAACATCTCAGGCTACTCTTGTTACACAGCTCTTGTAAAGAAAAAAAAAATCCCTGCACACAGAAAATTAGCACAAAAGAAGGAGAAAAAAAAACCTAGCCTAGACTATTCTTCTTTGACATGGTAGTTTTCTCTGTGGAGGTTTTTTTCTTCCGCAGATTATTTTCTCTACAGAAAAAACATTAAGGTTGCCATCTCATACCCACTTCAAAGACAGGTTCCAACAGGAAAGAACTAAACAAGAAGCCATCAAGAAGTTCAACTCTATCTGCTCCATTTCTGCTCCATCTCACTCTGAGGCAGCACATTCTACTGTTGAACTGCTCTTACCATCAGGAAGTTCTTCCTAATGTTTAGATGGAATCTCTTTTCCTAAAGTTTGAAGCCATTGCTCCATCTCTTAGTCTCTGCAGCAGCAGAAAACAGACTTGCTCCATCCTCCATATGACATCCCTTCAAATATTTAAGCATGGCCGTAATGTCCCCTCTTAACCTTCTCTTCTCCAGGCTAAACATACTCAGCTCCCTAAGTCACTCTTCATAGGACTTCATGGTTTCCAGGTCTTCTACCATTTTCGTTGCCCTCCTTTGGACATGTTCCCGCTGGTCAATATCCTTCCTGAACTGTGGTGTCCAGAACTAGACACAGATGGGGTATGACCAAAGCAGAATAGAGTGGTAATTATAATCCCTTCCATATGTTCAATGTAGCTTACTCTCAAGTAAGTGTGCCTAGGATAGATTGCAGGCAGGTTTTATTATTCCTGGGAGGACTCAATGGCAATCACTGTCTTAATATTTGTTAGTGCTTTGCCATTTAGTCCCCCTCCTACTGGGCATTCCAGAGAATATTCTTTGCATAGGAATCATGGTAGTCAAATTTTGCTAGATCAGTTGGGGTTGGCTCAATCCCTCCATCCTAATTGATTGGGGGGCTCGAGCCCCCTTGTCCTGGGCTCCTTGCCTATCATGGATGCAATTATTCACTACATTTCTTCTTGGAGTATGCAATGAGCAATTTTAGCAACTGTCTTTCTGCTGAAAGAATGCTTTCAAAAAAAACACACAGCGATTTGCAATTTGGGACTAATTCTGTGCAAAATTCATACATGGTTGTTTTGTGGATGAAAAAAAACACCTCCTTTTCTGAAGAGGAAAAAGAATTTTCTGTGCAGAGAAAAAAATATATCTATGCAGTAATATTATTTCCTGTGCAAAAAAAGTTGCTTTCTGCCCAGAAAATGCTGTTTTCTGTGCAAACCAACCACATACAAATTTTGTGTGGGGTAAGTCCATAATTACAGCATTTTCCATGCACAAAACAGCTGCCTCTGTGCAGGAAAAAAATAACATTCCAGCACAGAAATATTGTTTTCTGCACAGAAAATGCTGTTTCATACACAAACCAACCACATGCAAATTGTGCACAGGATAAGTCTCAAACTGTGAAAATTCTTCTTCATGAAGGGTTAGGGCTTCTTGGTATGTGAAAAACATGGTTTTTTTATAAAAAAAAAACCCCATTTTCCTCATATCTTTAAAATATTCTTTCCATGCCTAATGCCTATGGAATTGGTTGACATTTTTGAGCAATGAGAAACAACCACATTCAGTTCAGTGTTGTGGACATTTCTTTGCACATGCAACACCATTGCACTTGGACGTATGCTGTGCATAGATGTGCAGGCACTTTTGATTGTGCACTCAGTGCTACATTTGGTGCCTTGGTGCAACTGTGCAGTGTTGCGATTCAGTGCAAGGGTTGGTAGCACCAGTAATAATGTAATTTCTCATGCGGAGATTTCCACTAGGCAACCCCAATGTGAAATCTCAGCTGGAAACAAACAAACAAAGCAATTGCTTCCTTTCCCTGTGCCCGTGGCTGTTTTTGTGTCATGCCTGTTCCTCCCTGGTTCGTGTAAGCAACGTTGTTGCTTAGCAGCTGGGATGCTTTTTTGACGTCGTGTGGGGATTCAAAGCCCAAGCACAAAGGGGGGAAGAAACAGGAGCTCTGTCTGTCATTTTGATAAATTTTCTCAGTAACACTCATGCAAAGGGTTTGACAGATGGGGCTGGAAGGAGCGGTCTGGGGCCATACGGTTGCCTGAGCCATCTAATTCCGAATGATGCGGTGGGAAGACGCAGAGGACACATGACGGAGCATGAAGGCGTCATGCCAGGGAGTTCTGCTCGCCCCTTGCCAATACTGACTTGACGCTTTAGAGCAACGCCTGTGGAAGGTGCATCATTTCTCTCTGGTGTTCTCTGAGCTTGCTATTGATTTGTCTCTCCTGCTTAAAAGAACAGGCTGTCCTCTCTTCATTGAGAGGTTTCAGAAAACCATCACCAATACTTCGTACACAGCCCTGGAAGGCAGGGCTGACCTAAGATATTTTGGTGCCTTGGGCAAAGGATAAGATGGAGCAGGAATAAGTACTGGAAAGTACATGTAATAAATCAGCAGGGGGGAAAAAAGGGTGAGTAGGCTCCATGTGCATATGGATGGTCCAAGTTTATTCTTTAAAAAGCCCATCTTAGAATAAACTTGGACCATCCATAAGCATGTGCAGCCTAGTCTCCTTTTTTTCTGCTGAAAGGATAAGATGAGCCACTTCCATACACAGAGAACCCAGTTAGATTGACTGTCAAAGCTTATTTCACATGGGCAGGAGGAGATGGTTCACTCAGAGTTTAGGAAAGTTTTTCTGTTGGATCCCAGCTCCCAGAATCCAGCAGCCAGCATGGCCACTGCTTTTTCTAAGGACCCCCACCCACAGCCCCAGAGGGCGGCAACTGGTTTGGGAGCTGAGTTGACCTAGAGTGCAATCTTGTTGGTGACATACAAGATCACTGTGTCAGATTGCATCTGCATATATCCTTGAATGGGTATTGTAAACAGAGGTATTTAGCACCTGTCCCTACAATGACCCCTACATTCTTAAACTATCGATCTGCTGCTGCCCCCCAAGAGCCATTTCAGGACCAGGAGAAGATGCAGTAGCCAGACAGCATGATGTTGTGTCTCAGCACCTGTCCACCACAAGAAACAGGCATTCTCCTGGACCTCCTGCTGTCCTTCAGAAGAAGAGGAGGTCATCTTTGGAACTTCCAGGGTCCTGCAGAGGTACGGGAGGATGATGCCATCTTCCTGCAGCCAGTTTCCGAAACACAAGTAGCTGAGCTTGGCCACCCCTATCTTCTTCTGGACCATCTTCTTCCGGTTGTATGATGGAAGCACTCTGACACCAGATCACTACACTGGGGGCCTTGTCACACTGCACTATCATAGCATTATTGTTCCTTTTTAACTGCCACAGCAATATTGCATGGAACCATGGGATCTGCAGTTTAGGGAGAGGCATTTAGAATTCTCAGCCAGAGAGCTCCAGTGCCTCACCGACTACAAACCCCAGAATTCCAAAGGGTGAAGTCAGAGCGGTTAAAGTGGAATAATAGTGCTATAACAGTGTAGTGTAATAGGGACCTGGGAGTGCAGCAAGGGAGAAGAAAGTGGAGTTATGTTTGATAGAGCTTTACATCCACGAGTGCAATCCAGGATCTCAACGATACTGTTGTTCCTTATGAACATTAACACCTCTCCTTTTTCCCTTCTGCTCATCAGTCTTACACCTTCCAACATTTTACAGATTAAGGCCTAAATCTAGTTGTTAGTCCTGACTAGAGGAGACCCATTGAATCAATGGGATTCACCTTGACTCAGCATTCTTCAGTTGACTGAATGGGTATACTCTAGCTGGGAATAACCAACAGGATGCCAAGCTAAGGCCATTTCCGCATGAGTCTGTTATAGCGCGATAATTCCACTTTCAACCTCCTATGGAATCCTGGGGTTTGCAGTTTCGGGAGGGGCCAGCCGGCAAACCCCAGGATTCCATAGGAGGTTGAAAGTGGAATAATCACGCTATAACAGACTCGTGTGGAAACAGCCTAAGATTGCCAAGCACAAGGTCTTTTTGATTAAACATTCCTGAAATAATGTAATGGAGTGATACCAACAGTGGACTAAAAATAGAAAAACAAAGTGGTTCCATGTTAAAATGCAATTAAATACACCCAAATAATAAAACCCAAATGCTGCCTCCTTTATTGTTATTTTTAATTATCAAAGATAAAACACGTTCATTAAGAAAAGAATCTGGAACTTGGACTCAAGACAGTTTAGAAGAGGTAAAACCCAGTGCAGATAAAAGCCAATGCAGATAGAAACATGCAAACATCAGTATTAAAATGCACTCAAGCTAACCATCCTATTCAACCAAGGATGAATTTCAAACACAGCCGTTTGTCGGGGGCAAAGGGGAAAAATATGGGCATTTTATTCATTCATTTTACACTGCCACCTCTCCTGAATTCCTCCAAGAGGGTTCTGGGTTCAAAAAGTGGTTGATCCATGATAATGTCAGGTAAATAAGCATAACTGGGGCTATTGTCCAGCCAGTAAATGGGCTGGTCAGACCTGGTGTTCTCTCAGTATTCTTAATCTAAAACAGACTGCAGTGTACCAATGATCTCATTAGCAAATCAGCCCTGACAATTTCCTCTCCCAGTTTGTTCCAAAGAGATACACATTTCTGCAATGCTTTAAGATACACAGGGCTCTCTAGATTAAGCATATTTTTGTGTAAAGCACAGCGGGTGTGCATGCGATGCTGGCAGCGCACTCTTGTTCCAATGCGTCATTCTTAACACTTTGGCTTTTTAAAAATCTATGTCCTGTGGCAAAGGCTTGGGAAATGATAGACAACTAAAAAATGAGTCTTCTTAATTGCATTTAGCTCTCTGAGCATTACTGATCTTAACTTCCCTATCTAACCCACCAGGGATTCTTCTCTTATTTTTTTTATTTTTATTTTTTTGGAGGGGGGAGTCTCCTCTTCTTTGGCCTCATCAGCTTTATTAACATCATTAATAATGACAGAAGTAACAGGCGAGTCTGTCCAAAGTGACATTCAGTGGGAAAACTGAGACTGGTGGCTTTTCGATGGCTTGCAGTTAGTCGGTGGCTTTCCAAACCCAAATTCCCTGTGGGAGGTTTAAATGTCTGCCTTTCCTGTCACTTTCATGGTAAGGAGAGAATGGAAACAAAGTGTGTGACGTCCCATAGGGAGATGAACAAAGCGCCAGGCTAGAAATGAGGAAGGAACATGATTTGTTCACTAGTCCATACTGGCGTTTGGCCTAAGGCCATTTCCGCACTAGCCGGTTATAGTGCTATTATTCCAATTTCAAGATTCTATGGAATCCTGGGGTTTTCAGTTTAGGAAGGGGCCTCAAAGGATTCCCATCCTATGGAATTCTAGAACCTCGGGATTCCATGGGATGTTGAAAGTGGAATCCACTATAACAGGCTAGTGTGGAAATGGTCAAAGAGTACCTTGGGGGAGTCAAGGTCTTAGCAAAAGCTGCAACATTAATAAATATGTGACACAGTAGCCAAAATTGCTAATGTAACGCCAAGGCTGCATCAACAGGGTGCAAGGGAAGTCAGATTAAGGGAAGTCATAGTACCACTCTATTCTGGTTTGGTCAGATCTCACCTAAAACACCGACTCCTGGAACCCATTCACACTACAGGGGTTATACCGCTATGATTCCACCTTAACTGCCGTGCATCCATCCTAAGGAATTCAGGGATTTGCAATTTGGTGGAGGACTGGGATCTACTTTGACTGCGAATTCTAAATGCCACTCCCTAAACGGCAAATCCCAGGATTCTATAGATGGCAGTTAAAGTGGAATCATAGCGCTATAAACCCTGTAGTGTGAATGGGGCCTAGTTCTGGGTGTTAAGGTTCAAGCAGGATATTGGCGAGTTGGAAGATATCCAGAGGTAAATGGTCAGGAAACCAAACCCTACGAAAAACAATTGATGGAACTAAGTAAGGCCAGTATGGAGATGACAAGATTGGGAGAAATGCAGTTGTTGTTGTTCTGTGCCTTCAGCTTGTTTCCAACTCATGGCAACCCTAAAGTGAATCTATCACAGAGTTTTGTGGGGCTGAGAATGTGTGACACACCCGAGGTCACTCAGTGGGTGGCCAGCCAAGGAACTGAACCCTGGTCTCCAGCATCATAGCCAAAAACTCAAACCACAATGCCATGCTGGCTCTCTAGATGACATGATAGTCATCTTTAAATACACAGTTTTCTTTAGCTGTTATACATGCTGTTGGAAGACTGTGAAATGTAACTTTTCCAGGTTCGGATGCACGCATGAAGACTGTGATTGGTGGAAGATTCTGGGAGATGAAAGTCTTCAAAAATAACTTTTTTCAGGTCTAATGCATGCAAACACTGAGACAACACAGGTAAAATAAGGAGAAAGACATTCAGTGAGCTCATGGGAGCATTTGCCTCTCCAAATTGTATTTCTTTGCCCTTCTTAGACACATCCCTAGCAGGATGAAATTATGCCTGAAAAACTTCCAAATGTCACCTGAATTAAAATGTTTTCCTCTAATGAATAGCTTGGCTGTAAATTCAGCTGTCTGTGAAATGACAGCAGAGAAACAAGCCCGTAAAAAGTTAATGCCTTCGCTACAAGGACAATCACGATTAGAATTTCAGTGCATTCGCAGACAGAAACACAGGTTGTTGGGAAGTTTGCCTCATACCAAGTGGTAGCTGGTAGCTTCCATGTCAGTGGGGAGGTGACTCCACTCCAAGCTTTACAGTAAACTCTGAAAGAGTTCTCCAATGTGCTGAAGCCTCAAATAGGTTCAGAACTTTAGAGAGCTCCTTTAAAATTCAGACTAAAACCTGGAGAGGGAGGGTTACTGCCCCACTAGTATGGCGGACAGCCTGTACCACCCCATGCAGCTTCTAAACAAAAGGCTCAATTGCTTGTTGCATTCCTTGGCTGATAGTTAATCAGATGATGTCAAGAGCATCTGGTGCAAGATTAAGGCCATTTCCGCACTACACTCTTATAGCATGATGATTCCACTTTCAACATCCTATGGAATCCTGGGGTTTGCAGTTTCGGGAGGGGCGGCCTGGCCCCTCTCGAAACTGCAAACCCCAGGATTCCATAGGATGTTGAAAGTGGAATCATCACGCTATAAGAGTGTAGTGTGGAAAGTCTTTAAGTATTCATCATAAGAACATGAGAGGAATCTTGCTGGGTCAAAATAAAGGCCTACCTACAGTCTTTCCACACTGAATGTGTCGCCTATAGAAAGCAGGAGGGCATGCATGCATCAGATTTGGACCCAAAGATCCCAGAAGGGACAAGTGATGAGAAAGTAAAAAATTCCCCCTTCCCAAGCACAAGGGTTCTTTCTTGTCCTCTTTCCATTCTCCCAGACCCAGAGTTCTCAGGCATATGTTTGCCATGGCTGGGAAATGGGCTGCAATAGAGAATTGGTAGATATGGAGAGGGTTCATTCATTTCCCCCCTGCATCCTCTCCTCTTCAAGTCACACCTTCTCCACACTGCTTCTCATCTGCTTGGTAGTGACCTGTAAGATCACATTTGAGTTGGCCATTAGGTGACTTCTTCCATCCTAAAACTATCTACCAGGGTTCAAATTCTCACTTGGCCAAGGAAAACCACTGGTAGACCTTGGGCAGGGCATTCTCTCAACCTCAGAGGAAGGCAAAGGCAACCTCCCTCTGAAAAAATCTTGCCAAGAAAACCCTTGGATAGTTTCTCCTTAGGGTCACCACAAGCTTGAAAGAACTTGAATGCGCATACCAGCAACAGCAACCTGATATAAAGCTGCTTCAGATGGGTAAGCTAAACATTAGAAGGTGTTGATGTTCTTTATGAATGGCCTGTTTTCCCCTTCACGGTGGGATTTTCTCAGTACAGACTTACTATAGTAAAATGCACACTAATTGGACTGACACTATAGACTGCACCTTTGTTTACTTCCAACAGCAGCTTGCTAGCTCTTGGCAAGATGATGCACCAGCACGTGATGCACAAACTTGCCTTCCAAGGCTGCTGAGAAAAGACGCAGGAGATATTGAGAGAAACTCTATGATCCTTTCCAGATATACACGCGCACCACTGATACTTTGCTGCCCCCATGTGGCCCCTTTGGTAGCTGCAGAATCAAGCCCTGACCTGACTTTTCCTGTGTATGGAAGTTGGTCATGGCCTAAATCCCATTTTTAAGTCCTGAGTAGCATAAAACCATTGAATCAATGGGATTTACTGCATATTGATTCCTTATTCAGTGATTGACTCAATGGGGCCCTTCTAGTTGGGATTAACCAACAGAATGTCAACCCTTTCTCATAAAATAAGGATTTTTTTTAGCCTAGGGAGGAGGAATCAATAAAACAAACAGACTATGGTATGAAGAAAGTGCGACTACTACTTTTCTTCTCATAGCAATGGAAAAATCAAAATGACTCTTTGAACTTAACTGGCAATAGGTTCAGCAGAAGCAATTTTTTCTTCAGATGCACATAATCACTATAGAATTCACAAGACATAGTGATGGACACTAGTCTTTGAGCGGCTTTCAAAAGAGATTAGGCAGATTCTTAGAAATCCCCTACTTAGTTCTGAAAATTCAGACTTTATACCTAAATTTGCCAAGTGAAATAAGGATAGGGCTGCTATCCCTTTACGGTTGTGTAGAAGTGAGGATTTCAGCAGATGTTGCTTGCACGAGACACACTACTTGCAGAAATGTCCTCTTCTGCACAACCGGGAAAAGGATAAAAGACTTTGTTCCTTATTTCACCAGGCTGGTATCTTGTTAGTCTGGCATCTTGTTAATCAGTTACAATGTCATAGGTCAGATTTACGGCAATTTAACCATTTTCTGTTCACATTTATGATCATAGCATCATTGCAACGTTCATAAATGCCCCAGAAACCCACCTTAAAAGCCAGTCAGCCATCCTGAGAGCAGAGTTCTTCAGTGCTGGCCCCCTTCCACCAGCAAGTAAGGATGCCAAGAAGCAGAAGGAGAGATCCCTGTGGGACCACTTGATCAAACTGTTGATCCCTAGCAGGAGAGACTGGTCATATCATCCCATAGCACCATGCTTTCCCGCAAGGGAGAACTCCTTTGCTTATAACAGTTGACTAATTTTTAAACTGCATTTATTTTATTCTATTTTCATTATAATACAAAACCAAACCTCAATATGTTCTTTATAATAAAAGATAGTACACATAGAACAAAATTCTTTACCTTAACAAAGGGGGAAAAGAAAAGATTATCATACGTCCTTTTGCATTGGACCCAATTCTTATTAATTACAATTACAATATGGAATGAATAGAAAGAGTTTCTCTTGTGTATATTTTCTAATGATTAACTTAACTCTTTCTGCCTTTAAGGAAATTACTTTCTTTCATTAATTATCCCTATATTTCTTCTATGCTTAGTATAGATATTTCCTTTTTTTCAAGTAATTTGTCAAATGTTCCCACTCTTTCTTCAAGATTGTTTAATGTTTTATCCATTCTTTCACTTAAACAATGTTGACAGTTTGTCCATCTCCAGGAGATTAGTTTTTAAGGTAGGTTTCAGATCCGGAGATGCACTATAGCGATAGTTAGCTAACCTCTAATGCACGATCTGGGCCCCTATTTATATCAACCTTCCAGATGTTTTGTATTGCAACTCTCATCATCCCCAGTCAGTTGGCTGGGGTCAACGGAGGCTGTAATGGAACACCTCCAGAGGACACCAGTTGAGGAAGGCTGGTGTGCACAGTGATTAGAAAAATATACTTCTTCTGCTTGATTTATGTGATGAATGTTTCCTTGGGTGCATTGGATAGACATGTGGCTCCTTCTGTTGGTAGGTTTTTTTTTTCAAAATGATAGCATTGGTGAATCTAAAACATTTGGGGCTTTTCCGCACCACACTATTGTAGTGCTACTGTTCCACTTTCAACCTCCTGTGGAATTCTGGGATTTATAGTTTACTGAGGCCAAAGAGCTCTCTGGCTGAGAATTCTAAAGGTCCCTCCCTAAACTGCAAACCTCATAGGATGTTGAAAATGGAATAATGGCACTATAACCGTGTAGTGCGGAAATGGCGTTATTTATCTATTTATAATTATTTCGGCAAGGAGCTTGGCTTTTCTTTATATCCCACCTTTTCCCTTCATACCTAGGAATCAGGACAGCTTATCGGTGAAAATAAATACACATCATACCAAAGATCAATATTAAAATATCGTTAAAGTGTCCAGGCTGTGGGGGGGGAAATACCTGAAAACATACCATTGAAAATGGTAAGACAATTGTTTCAAAATGCACAGTTTAAAAAGTAGCACGCCGGCGCCTTAATATTCATTAGAGGGGACAGGAAGAAAAAGTCCAACAAAGATCATAGCCTGGGCGATAGATTTGGCTCGTGAAATTAATATCATGACAGAAGGACACTCTGTTAGCTAAGAGAGAAAATATATAACTCTTTCAAAAGATCTCTCCGCACCGTGAAGTTCAGGATCGTTAACTTTGGTGAATTAGTGCCATCTCCTGGTGTTGAGCTGCAATGCGTCATCCTGCAGCACTGAAATCTTACACACACACCCCGACACATACACACTTTTTTGTGTTATCGTCTGGTTGTTGTTTTTTCTTCGTTTGGCCTGAGAGCCATCCGTACCAAAGCAAATGGATAGTTAAGGAGCTGACGTAAGAATCAGCTATTTCCTGCACTTACTGCACGTAGCCCTCACTAATCTACACGTTTGGTGTTCATTTATTCATTTTGGCCATCAGTGACCTAGAAATTTGGTCTTTATTTGCTCTATTGTGGACCTCATTCACCTCAATATCTGGCCCTTAATTTATTTGGACCACATTTACGTACACGTTTGCTCCTTGACTGTCACCAAAACTTCTGGACATTGTTTATTGCATTTTGGGCAGATCCTGGGGCCTTATTGTTGTATTGAGTTTTCACTAACCTAGACATTTGACCCTCACTTATCACATTTTGGTCCTCAGTTACCTGGGCATTTGATTACCTGTTTAAATTAACATTTATTTCGTGACAGTTCATCACTGTTGGTTTGCAAGATGCTCTAAGCCAGTGGTTCTCAACCTGTGGGTCCCCAGATGTTTGTGGACTTCAGCTCCCAGAAGCCCCAGCCACTATGGTCAATGCTCAGGGCTTCTGGGAGCTGAAGTCCAAAAACATCTGGGGACCCACAGGTTGAGAACCACTGCTCTAAGCTATGGCTATGGCCCTTTCTGCACTACACTGTTATGGTGCTCTTACTCCACTTTTGACATCCTGTAAAATACTGGGGTTTGTAGTTTTCTGAGGCCAAAGAGCTCTCTGGCCAAGAATTATAAGTACCCTTCCCTAAACTGCAAACCCCAGGATTCCATAGGGGGTGGAAAGTGGAATAATATCACTATAACAGTGTAGTGCAGAAAGGTCCTATGACTAGACCTCTTCATGTATATCACAATTATATATACTATTACTCATTTCCCTGAAATGCTACACTTCACCTGTATTCTCTCTGTGTTTCCCCACTCTGTTTTGGTTTCTTCTTCTTTATCCCACCCTCCCTTCTATTGTCATTCTTTATTAACATTATGTTACATGAGCATACATCCTAACAGTTCACAATGAAAATAGAAACAGAGTGGTTTGCAATGAACAGTCAGAGCAATAAAAACACGAGAAATAGCATTACAGAAAAATGCATAGAGAACGCCTTAACACTGGCCATGAGGCTAAAGCATTTAAAAATAACAGTGTGGCAGGATTAAAATGCAAAAAATATTCTAGATTTAAACACCAGCCAATCAATGTTCTCTTTTCAACTGTGCATTGCAGTTCAGCTGGCTGTTTTTGAGCAGTGGTTTAATTAAATTTATTTCCTAGTGCCGGTTACAATAGACGTACTGAATCAATAGTTGAATTATAAGCCAACACTTCTATAATTCCCATAGGTTCTGTGGGGATAGGTTTAGATTTAGTGGGTACTAACAATGATAGCTAGTCCATCGTTGCTGAACAGATTCCAAGGTCTGCCCAATACAGAGAATATTGCAGTAATCTAATCTAATTACAGTAGTCCATAAATCCACATGAAAATCAGGGAGGGAAGACTCAGCTTCTTGTTTCAATCTATATCAAATATCTAATCTAGATATTGGATATTCATTATGTTGCTGTCGTTTGAATACTAGGATAAAAGACCAAAAGTTTGAACCTCGGCTCAGCCACAGAAACTGACTAGGTGCCCTTGGCCAAGTCACACTCTCTCAGCCTTAGAGGAAGACAATAGCAAACCCCTTCTGAACAAATCTTGCCAAGAAAACCCCCAAAACAATAATTGTTTGAGGGTTTTTTGTTTTTGGGGGGGTTGTTTTGTTTTCTTTTTCTTTTCATATAGACATGTAGCTTTTCTAGCATTTCTAAGTAATGGATATTCAGGTAGCAGAAATTTGGTAGGGATAGGTCTGAATCTTGTTGGTTTTTCCCAAGCAGAATATATCCACTGAATCAACTGCAGAGAAGTGAGTTAACATGTAGGCAAATCTAATTGATTCAAATACTCTCACTGGGAACAACCAAGAGGATTCAGGTCCTAGTCTGGGAAGCTGCTTCACTGTTTAGCAGAAGCAAAAGTAGGTAAGGATGAAAAAGCATTTGCACAGCTCTGGAATTCTTGCCTGAATTATCCATATCACAACATACCTGATGTCTGAAGCGTGGGCATTAACAAAGCAGGCCATTTGTTTCAGGGAAGCAGAGGACAAACACAGAGCTTTTTGTTTCAAGCAGGATTTTACTGTATAATTACCGGCAGAGCAGCTTCTTATGGGACGCACCATGCTTTATTTTTAATTTTTGCATGGTTCTAAATCATTTTATACTGTTTTTAATCTATTATTTTAATGTGATTATTTAAACTGCATATAAACAATATAATAAGATGTACAAAAACACACATATGGTTTTTAAAAATCTGAATGGCTAGAACTGTTGATAGTTTAAAATGACCCAGGCACTCTGGCCAAGATCCTTCATGATCTTAGCCATGTAACCACTCTCCATCTCCTAATCCACCCCACTAAAACCTACCTTAAAAGCCAGGCAGCTATAAAGTGAAGGAGTTCTGTGCTGTGAGCAGGTGGAACATTGAAGAATGAGCCATCAAATCCTTTCCTGACAATGAGTGGCAGTGCAATGAAAGGATGCACGGATCTTTCTGGGGTCCTGTCACAACTCCTTTTTCCACCATGTCTCACCTGTGATAGATGATGGCTCAGAGGTTGAGAACAACTGATTGTGCCTGGAACAGAGCCAGTGATTGACCAAACCAACTTGCAAACATTCCTAGCAGTTGAAGGACAAGCGGAGGGAGAAGGAACCCGCAGTGGTTTGGAAGAATTACAGTCACCTGTGCCCCTCAGCCCCCAGTCACGAAGAAGGCTCAGAGGGAAGCTGCGCTGGCTAGATTAAGGAAGCAATGACAAGTAACACCTGTCTCTGTGGCTATTTAGGTCTGTCGGCGTGGCTTGCTCTTTGCTTATAGCAAATTACTTGCAAGCCTCACGACCCTTGTGTTCTGGCTTCCTTGACGCCTCTGGACAGACCTCTGCTTTCTAGACTGTTGGACTGGACTTCGACCTGGCTCAGCTCTGTGATTTCCTTAATAGTTGTTGTATCGGACATTCCTCACTGCCGCCGCCGCCACCTCCTCCTCCTCCTCCTCCTTGCAGCGAGTGTTCTCGCCTCCTCCCCCTTGCTGGCAGTGGGGCACAGGCAGGGAGTTGGACTCTGACATCACCAGCAGGAGGGGGCTCGATGCAATACAGAGCCCTGGCGGTGCAGTGGTTGAATGCCGGTAGTGCAGCCACAAAGCTGTGAGTTTGATCCCTCAGGGCTCCAGGTTGACTCAGCCTCCCATAGGTCGGTAAAATGAGTATCCAGCTTGTTGGGGACAATTAGCTAAAATGCATTCTAAAACGCTTAGGGCACAGCTTGCCAAATTGTGTGCTGCAACATGTTAGTGTGTCAACTGCAGTGTGTAGATGTGTCGTGTGAACATAATGAGAAACCTCCGGATCTCTGTGAAATAAGCAATACCAACTTGCATGCATCTTTATGCAGCGAAGGTGCCGATTAGTATGGTGCATTGGTACTTTCCTCTTCTGTCATATCTGTGTATGCACACCGCAGTTGAGGAATCATACAGGTACTGTGCACGTGCAATATAAGTAATCAGGTTGAAACAGTGGAAGTCAACGTGAAAAGTTATGTGCGGCTGCACATCGAAAGGCTACCTAGCCTGCACTATCTGTAGGTGTATCCCCATACACTTCATTATTACAATTTATGTATGTGTCTGTATCTCTTATGAGAGGTTAATTTAGCCTCTGGTTTCCTAGTAAAACTGTCACGAAGTGATGCTTGTCTAAAAAGTGTGTAACCAGCATGAAAAGTTTGGGAAGCTCTGGCTTAGGGAGTGCTTTGCATTGATAAGTGGTATAGAAATGTAACTGCTATTGCTATCATCCATCAGCACCACAGAATTCCTTCACTCAGCTTGGCCACCTGGCTTTTAGGGTGGGTTTTAGGGGCATATGCATTGGTGGTTGACAGTTTCACAGTCATAAATGTGAATGTGAAACAGTTATAAAGTCATAAGTCTAGCCAATGACATGGATACCAGCCTTTAGTTAATAGGGAAGATGTGTACAAAAATGCACAGGTGCAGGAAAGTGTGAAGGTCAACCTCTGCTGTATATGGCAGCCACTGGATAGATAAGCATCAGTTGGAAGAATTGGTTTAAAAATGCAGCATTGTATTGCATGCATGAGATTTGGCCACCAGAGGTCAGAATCGGACAAGCAGATAGGTTCCCCATTGAATGTTGCTTAGGAATTAAAACTTGGAAAATTCACATTCTCATAGTATCTTTGTGTCTGTTTGTGGACAGCGGCAACTGAACTTAATGTAGTCCTTTGGCATGAGTTCCAGTCACTGTACAGAGACAAAAACTCACGTGCATATTTGTTAAAGAGGTATGCAAACCAACTGGCTTTTTAAAAAGCTATTAAAAATTGCAAGAGACTTTGCCACAGCATTTAGTAAACAAAAGACAGGCCTTTTTTAAAAAATGGGTGGACAAATTACATCTCCCAGAATTCCCTGGCCAGCAAAAGGAATGCTTGGAACTGAACTTCAAAACATTAACTTTCCCATGGCTGCATCCTACCTGTGAAGATCCTTTTCTTCCCAAACCACTATATATTCAGAGGCCTGAAGTGTGGTTTATACAGAGGGAAAATGGTGTGCTGTCCTCACACACCCCACTGCTATTTCCACCAGCTTGCCTGCCTGATGCTTTGAAAGCTGGGAGATCAGAAGTAGCAATATTTAGTGGTGAGGAAGGGGAGATGGGCAAGCTGCAAGCTAATGAGCTGCATGGCCAATCGGGGATCCAAGCCCAGGCCTCCCAGCTTCTAGTCTGATTGTCTAGCCATTATATCACAGTGACTTTCTGTGAGCCTCATGGGCAATCAAAGATCCCAGGCCATTTCCACACTATCCTGTTATAGTGCTATTATTCCACTTTCAACATCCTATGGAATCCTGGGGTTTGCAGTTTAGGCCCCTCCCTAAACTGCAAACCCCAGGATTCCATAGGATGTTGAAAGTGGAATAATAGCACTATAACAGGCTAGTGCAGAAATAGTCAGTGTCTCTATGCTCTTCATCTGATAGTCTAACCATTATACCACACTGACTTTCTCAATTAAGACACATACAGTTTAAGGCAGAAGGAGGAGCTTTTATTTGTATTAGTTCTTAAAAGTTTGAGATAGATGAAGGATATTTATCTCTCTCTCTCTCTCTCTCTCTCTCTCTCTCTAGAGATCATTTAGCTCTCATGCTTTTGATTGCAATTCCATTTGATACAATAGAATGAGCCACCACACTGAGAGGTCTCAAACCAGCCGAGCATTTTCTCTGATGCAAAAAGCCATGATGCACTGTATTTATCGTGATGGAGGCTCTGCTCTTTTGTGGATTGGAAGGTACCTGGCCCAGCAGTAGCGGACAGTGCTGTTATTAAAATGAAGGAGTAGTGGTTGTAAACATAATTCACCTTATTAATAAAACAAGGAAATGAAGTGTGAGGAGTTATGTGTTGAGACATGCCAAGCTAAGATGTTGAGATGCAGGGCTAGCAAAGGCTATGTGAGACTCTTCCCTTGCACGGTGTCCCACACAGCAGATGTGAGAAAGGCTAGCTTTTGAAGACAATTCAAGATGGGAAACCCAAATGATTAACCTCCCCTTTTCCTAGTTGACAAGGGATAAATCTACCGTGATGTCATTTTGCACATGTGTGATGGTTCTTCTGTAAATATGTTGCAAGAAGAGTGTTCAAGTTCTCAACCACATCTGTTATGGAAGCAACCCAGATGTTCTCTTGTGTGTAACTTACAAATATGGTTGCCAGGTCAGGACATTCTACCCAGGGATGATCTCTGACATTGCTTCGTGGTTTATGTCTAGAGAGCAGCCCCTGGTGATGTCAATAAGCATGATACATTGAACAGCCACCCATGTCTAACAACTTGAGACACACACGTTTCAAGGAAAAGCTCTCACCTTGAGATTCCTCCCCCTCTCTCTGAAGACCTGAGAAGATGTTCTAGGCCCTTAGATTTGGGAACCCTAGTTACAGGAGCTATGTGAATGTACAAGGTTACAAGAGGTTACAAGAACCACCAAGAAGTTTTCTTGCGTAGACATTGTGAGAACTACCAAGATTGTCTCTTGCATGTGTATTATAGGAATTATCAGGAAATTCTTTCATAGGTTTGGTGAGAACCAGAAGGAAATTTCTTACTGCATGGCTTACAGGAGCTGTTCAAGGGCATCATTGAGTTCATGATGAAAAAGAGTTTTGACCCCATAGACGGGGTCAAATATGTGGGAGATACATCAGAACACAGGAAATTGTCTTAGACTTTGTCAGACCGTTTGTCCACCTAGGCTCAGTACCGTCCACTCTGACTGGCCTTGGAGATCCAGAGTTTCAGGCAGGATTTGTTCCTAGCCCTACCTGGCAAGGGCTGGTGTTCTCTGGTGGCTTTCCATCCAAGTGCTAACAAGGGTAGACCCTACTCAGCTTCCAAAACCGACAAGATCAGGTGTGCTCAGAGTGGGATGACAGTGGTCCCTCCTCTGCACTGGGAACCACTGAATTGGAGGACTCCATAAAGAAAGACTCCAGAAAAGTACAACTACATCACTTCGTCCTGTGGCACTTGATTGACATATCAGGACTTTCTGTAGAATATGCAAGCTGCAGAACTTTTTGCGTATTGCCAAAATACTCCTTCTTTTGTCCAACAACATCCTCAACCACAAGAAAGAGGTGTCTGCATGATAATTATGCCAGAATGTCCAGTGAATGTGATTCTTGTAAATGTTTACAACTATCCTCGTCACATTCACAGCTCATCAATAATTCAGCTTAAACAAAACTGGAGGAATATGCTTCCTTTTTTTGCCTCTAAAAGGCTATTTGAGCTGAGAGAGAGAGAGAGAGGGAAAGAGAGAGGCAAGATGCATCAGTCAGGCCTAACATACTGTGGGATCTGGTTACAGCCCCATGGATTTCTCCCCTCCTCCATGTCATTATTCTAGAAGATGAGACAATGAAATCTGGCATTTGCAAAAATAACACATTTAAGCAAAACGCCACCCAAGCAGCAGCAGCAGCAACCGACCCAACGTCCAAGAAATGGTTCCAGGTTTGCCAGAAGACGACTCTTCGAGCCCATGCATTTTTAATGATTGCTGAAAGTCGTAATGGTTTGCTGCTCCTAATGCCCATTAATGATCTCTGTGTATACCACAAAGATGTTTCTGGCCGGTACCTTAGAGAATACTTTAAACATGCCTTTAAACTTTCTCTGAGCTCACTCTCAAAGGCAGGCTGGGATTGGAGAGGGCAGCATCGTCTCGTAAGGCACGATGGCTTTGGGCTTGAGAAAATCTTATTCAGGTAAGAAAAGTGCAAGGAGAAGAAGAGTTTGGAGGGGGTGGAAGTGAGCAGACCTGGGTGGTCGCCACCATGGCTTCTGAAAAGTTGGGTGGCTGGGAGAAGAGGAACGTTGAAACTTAGCCGTCTAGTAATGTGTTGTGGGTGTTGGATTTTAATAATCCTCTCTTCTCATCAGCTTGCTCCATCTACGAAATGTTATTAAAGAAATAAACAGCAGCAATGTCCAGGAGCAAGCCTTGTGGTCCATACTGTAGAAGGGATCCGGGTATATTGATGAGATGGCAAATTTGTTTTCCTCCCAATTGGCAGACAATGTCCTGGTTTGAGAAGATGAAACTCCGATACTATGTACAGTTAGAACCATCAAAAGCATCAACAAAGATTGTGAGGGATATTTCTTTCAAAAGGGAGGAATTGGATCCCAACCTAAGGACTTATTGAGCAGATTTTAATTCTCAAAGCACCCCTTTCTTATGCGTTATATCCAAGTCTGGTTCCATCTGTGTTTATCTGGAGATCCAGGAGGTCTGTGTGATTTATGTCCAAGACCTACAGCTGTAACCTCAGAATGACATTGCGGCTGTGTCTATATCCACAAGACAGTTGTTCTAAAGTTTAAAGTTGATCGTATTTAAGCTAAACAGTATGCTTTCCCACCAAAGCATTTCTTTTGCATGCTCTTTTTACTGGGAACAACAGGAGAATTATACATATCGTATCTCCTTAATGCGAAAGATACTCATTTGACAGTATGAAATGATCAAATTACTCGCTGAACCAACGCCCTACAGTGGAAAAAGAAGGGAAAAAATTGTTCCAGCAACTTCAAAATCAATCCTCTTTTTCCAGATGATCGTTGGAAATCCTCCCTCCCCCTGAAAAAAATACATTGTGTCCAAATCTTTTGCTTTCATGGATTTTCTTTCTAAATGCTGAGTTGATTTAGAAGATCAAGCTTCTTTTCTCGTGGAAAAAAGAGGACTTAAGTGTTTTAGGAAAGGGGCAGATACCTCCCCTTGTGCGAGACGATGTGGAGATACTAAATATTAAATAGAAAATACCCTGGTATTCTAAGCTTTTAAAAATTACAGCTGCTGTGTTTGTATTTCTTAAGAAAAGCCAATTCAGAGTGCCATTGTCTGGTTAAAAATCGCAGTTAAGAATATAATGCAACCTCCGAAGAATTTTTTTCTTTGCAAGAAATAATGATTCTAAAAACACCCAAGCTTCTAATGAAAAAAAAAAAAGATAAGCTCAGTAAAAAGGAAGGAACTCACTTTCTCAGAGTGCCAACCTTCAGAATCTGGGGAAGAAAATGCCTTTTTTGAACTGCAGCTCCCAGCATCCCTTCATCAGCATGACCACACTGGCCCTCCTGTCTGTGAGATTCTGACAACTGCAATACGAAAGGATTTTTATTTTCAAGCTCTGAATCTTAGGGATGGCAGAAGATAAGGAGTGGTTTAGGGAGTTGAGCATGCTTAGCCTGAAGAAGAGAAGGTTAAGAGCTATGTTTAAATATTTGAAGGGATGTCATATGGAAGATGGAGCAAGTCTCTTTTCTGCTACTCCAGAGACTAGGACATGGAGCAATGGCTTCAAACTTCAAGAAAAAAGATTCCACCTAAACATTAGGAAGAACTTCCTGGTGGTAAAAGCATTTCAATAGAGGAATATGCTGGCTGAGAGTGTGGTGGAATCTATTTTCCTGGAAGTTTTTAACAGAGGCTGTATGGCCATCTGTTGGGAGTGCTTTGATGGTATATTCCTGCATGGCAAGGGATTAGACTCGATGGCCCTTGTGGTCTTTCCCAACTCTTATGATTCCGTGATTCTAAGTCAGAGTGAGTCCAGAAGGTATTACTCCCAGGTAAAGCGTAAGCAGACACTCCGTACACGGGGCTGCCTTTGAAGAGTGTTCAGAAACTCCAGCTGGTCCAAAGAGCTGCACCCAGATTGCTAACAGGTCTTGGTTAAAGGGAGCACATGAATGTCACATTGCAATAGCTCTGGGGGCTTCCTGTCCATTTCTGGGCACAATTCACATAGCTAATTATAACCTATAAGCTCTCCTATGACTGAAGTCCAGGTTATTTGAAGGACTGTGTTCTCCCTCTATGAGCCCGCCTGTCTTTTGAGACCATCTGGGGAGGCCCTTCTCTCTGTCCCTCCACTCTCATGGATACATTTAGTGGGAACCCAGGAGAGAGCCTTCTCAGAGGTTGCTCCCAGTCTCTGGGACCCATTCCGCACTAGACTGTTATAGTGCTATTATTCCACTTGCAACATCCTATGGAATCCTAGGGTTTGCAGTTTCGGGAGGGGCCAGGCGGTCCCTCCCGAAACTGCAAACCCTAGGATTCCATAGGATGTTGCAAGTAGAATAATAATGCTATAACAGTCTAGTGCGGATATGGCCTGGGATTCCCTTCTCAGAGATATGAGACAGGCGCTCCTTTTACTTTCTTTCCACATCCAGACGAAGGCCTTCTTTTTTCCAGCAAGATTTGAGCATTGATTTTGAGGGTTGGGGAGAGAGGAAGAGGCCTTTCTAGAACATGCTGATTTTTCTTATTCACTTCCATTGCTTTTTAAAATAGTTTATGTTTGTAACTGTTTTTAATTTTATGGTATTTTACTGGCTTGTTAACTACTGAACACTGTAAATTTTTATCTGTGCTTGCTTGAATGGCTGCAAGCTGCCTTGGGTCCTAACTGAGGGAAAAGAGGAGGAGGAGGAGGAGGAGGAATATTAATTATCATAATCATAATAATCATCCTCATAATCATGCAGTCCTAAACACACCTCACTGTGAATAAGCTCCGCTAAACATTTTTGCATAAAACTGCCTAGGAATATGCTGTACAATTGCAGTCCTCAGGGTGTTTACCTGAGAGTAAACTCCAGGAAAACACATGGAGTTTATGGCCATTTCTGCACTACACTGTTATAGTGTTATTATTCCACTTTCAACCTCCTATGGAATCCTGGAGTCTGCAGTTTAGGGAGGGGACTTCAGAATTCTCAGCCAGAGAGCTCTTGGGCCTCAGGAAACTACAAACCCCAGAATTCCACAGGATGCCCCTAGATCCTTTAAAAAAAATACATAAAAGCTTTTGTTTGTATGCTTCCCCAGCTTGCATTCTGCAATGGTTCAGTCCTAAGCTGACTGAACCATATGCTTTTATTCCCCACCACCACCATTGTATCCGGCTGGTTTTCTGCCAGTTTCATCTTTCAAGTAAAATGAGGCTGTGTAAATGCAAATTAAAAGCAAACCTAAACGAGTCTTTGATCTCACACCTACCCACTCCCACGCCCTTTCCAGAACCAGCTTGTAAAGTGGATAGACACTTTAACAACATCAACAAAATGTACATAAACACCAAGTGGGCCATTTCTTAGGAAATGATGGAGCTAATGTGCCTCCTATTAGCTCAGTACAGTACTCTTCTACTATAAAGCGCATTGCTGGGAGAGGAAGAACTCCTTGCACTTATACAACTAGCATGTCAGGGACATGTATCCATGCATGGCACCCTCTCCTTGGCATGCCAGTCTACCAGCAGGGAGTATGAAAAAAGAGCTTGGGAAAGTGACTTTCTCTGGACTGCTGCTCTGGGAACTTCCCAGCCAACATGGCCGGTGCAGAATTCTGAGAATGTGGTTCAAAATATTCCAAACTCCAGTAGAATGCTTTAAGTTCACTAATAAACCCTGCAGGACGGGTTGATGTCTTCCCTGTACAAGCTCAGCCATGTGTGTCTGTGTCTCTCTGTCCTGCTGTCTCCCTTCCTTCCTTCCCTCCTTCCTTCTACCTTCCTTCCTTCTTTCCTTCCTTCTTCTCTTCCTCCCTTCCTTCCTTCTGCCTTCCTTCCTTCCCTTCCCTTCCCTCCCTCCCTCCATTGGTTTATACCCCATCCTTCCCCCTACATTCTCCCAAGAATGAGACCCAAGATTACAGCAAATGCATAAGAGACTGGCAAGATCCTGGCCAGCAAGAAGGAATGATGGTTGGGACAGGGGGTAGAGAGAAAGAGAGGGCAACATGGTGGCAGAAAGAATATGAATAAGAACATGGGGTGAAGGGAGAAGAGGCTTTCACTCTCATCCATCCATTATCAGCATGTGAATCCCCAAGGATTTACCACCAACACAGCAGCCCTGCCATGTCAGTCCAGACTTCAAGAGATCAAAAGGTTCTCCAGTTCTCTTCTAAGCATTTTGTTGTTGTGAGCCTTCAGGTTGTTTCTGACTTATGGCAGGCCTAAGGGGATTTTCTTGGCAAGATTTGTTGGGGGGGGTGTTTTTGCCATCCCCTGAGACTGAGAGAATGTGACTTACCCAAGGTCACCCAGTGTATTTCCATGGCTGAGGGAGGGAGCAGGAGGGAATTCAAATCCGGTCTCCAACACTGTAGTCCAACACTCAAACCACTGCCCCATGGATTTGCTCTCCTTCTAAGCTTTGTTGACGTTGTGGTCTTTAATTTGCCGTCTTATAAGCAATGTAGCACAGGGCAGAGATTACAAACTAATTTGTGGGTGTGTTTGCTTGCATGTTTACGCTTTGATAAGAGTTGCATTCTGCCTCAAATTTCAACCATAACAGTACAGGGAGTCCATGTTCACTGTGTTATTGAATGCCCTAGAATATATGCAGGTTCTCTCTCACACACACAGGCATCATATATTCTGTTGCTTAAATCCCAAATTCATCCCATTATTTGAAAGCAACTGTTTTGTCCTATAGCTGATGGAGAGGAAAACTGAACACTGATGTTTAGGCGGTGGGGGGGAGCCTTAAATTGTTCATCTTCTTTAAGATCAATTGACAATTTCCCCTAGAACTTCTGGTTTGAAAGTGCAACTAATTGAACATCATCAACCTGGAGATGTTTTCTAGGTAAGATAAACTTGCTTTAAAGCATTGATTCCTAACCCGTAGCCCATGGATCCCTAGAGGTTCCAAAATGGGCTTCAGGGGATCCATGAACCATGTATAATTTCCTTCTTGTTACATTCAAGATTATGTTTAAGTATATTTGTCTGGGGAGGAAATCTATAGCTTTTCTCAGATTCACAAAGGGATCTATGAACCCCCCCCCCAAAAAAAGGTTAACAACCACTGCTTTAAAGTCAGCTATGTTTGTTGGCATTTACAATCCATGGGTGTTTGCAGGAGTAAGACTTGGTCCCCAGCCCCAAATATATTCCCCATCCCTACATTAAGGCATAAACTCATGTGGAGCAGAGTCCAAGAAAACAATTCTTAGATTGTTGCTGTTTGGTAAAGGGTGGGTAGAAAGGGGCAGGCAGGGCCCCCATCACCATAAATGGCAAAGCATTGCCATAAAATCCAACATTCATCTGTTCATAGTTAACTATTTCTGTTAAACAACTTGGTTTAACATAACTGATGGTAATATTAGTTAACATGTCCTGGGGATGGGATATTTAACAGTAATAATGTTAATATAATAATAGAAGGGCACTATAGCCATGGATTGTGTTAATTTGTGAGCAATATGGTGAATCCACTCAAGTGGGGAAATGAAAGCTTTTAGTCCGAACTCTAAAGGAGGTCTCCAAGATACTGAATCCTCTGCCCCCAAATAGCACCGGCACCTTGGATAGCTCCCTCAAAGTTCAGCATAAAACCTGGATTTGCTCCACTGTCCCAGTGGCACAGAAGCCATCGGCTACCACTGTGAACAGTTATGGTTTAGGGTAGCATGCTGAGAACTGTGGATCAGCAAGACTCCAACAATGGATTTTGCCACTGCTGTGAATGGGATCACAAAGCAAGGAAGATTCTCTCTAGACTTCCAATTGCAATGCAGAAATTGCTTGCTGGAAAATTCAGGTTAGAGTGTCCATGTGTCATAATCAGACACTTTTGGTTAAAATCATAGTTTGTTGCTTGAGCAAACTTCATGATGGACAGCCCAACAGACCATGGTTTTGTCTTCACATGTCCAGTTTATTTCTGGTGTGTGTCTCTTCTATTCCTTTTGACACCTTCTGTTCCAGGGTGGGCATTTGGATGAACAAACAAGTGCAAGCAAAAGTAGCAGCTTTGGGCATCATGATGGACCATAGTTTAAACAAGTCAGAGCTCATAACCCAGTGCAAACCATGTATTGAGATAGAATTTGATGGCTGCTAAACAAACTATGGCTTGTTAGTAGACATGGCTCCACTCATCACAGTGAGCCAAATTTCATCAGATAACTGTGACATGTAGATGAGCCTATGAGGTCTTTGAACCCCAGTTTGTATGTGGTTTTGCTTTACCATATAATACCTGGAGTCTTATTGTCTATTTAGCTCAGTACTTGATCTATTGTATGGGGAAAATATTTGCCTCTTCTGAAGAGCTCAACAGGGGTGGAAATTATGCAGCCCTTCAGATTTTGCTGACTGCAAGTCCTAGCATCCCTAGCCAACACAGTAAAATGTGATGAGTGATAGGAGTTGTTCTTCAACAACATCTAGAGAGCCCCACAATTCCCACCCCTTGTAAGAAAGATTGCAATGTATTATTATTATTATTATTATTATTATTATTATTATTATTATTATTATTATGCCACACCTGTACATGGTCTTCACAAGAAAAATAACAAAGAAAAAACTGTTCTCTGCCCCTCAGGCTTACAATCTAAAGATACGATACACACGGAAAGAGGGTGGCAGTGGGGGAGGCGATTAAGTCCAGCAGAAACTGCCTCTTCTTTTCTCCCCCGAGACCATGTATTTACTTACTAAAACATTTACAGCTTGTTCTGTATCAAAAAATCTGGGGTAGGATAAACTCAACCATGCAGTCTTAAATAATGCAGTGATTACTACTTCAACACACAAGAAATGTTTTTCTTCAGTTGCTTAAAGACTGCAAATTCTGCTGTAAACACTCAGAATTATTTCCAGTTGAAGATTCAACAAGAATTTATGGGTAGAATCATGATACTGTCATGATTCCCTTACACATACAGTTGTACTTTTTGGAGCCATTGTGAAATGAATGATCTGGTTTGTGGTTGTGTCGATAGAGTTTCAGAAGTGTAAATCTTATGGTTAACGCTAAGTAGAGTAGACTCATGGAATCAGTTGGATATACCTATGTGTTGACTCACCATTCAACAACTGATTCAGATGGTCCACTCCAGTTGGGACTACCAACAGGATTCCAGCCATCCAGTTCTAAATTCTTGGATGGCGTGTAACTATTTGTCAGTGCCTTTGATGTACCAGTTAAATCACTGGGGCTGCAGAAATAGCCACTGTGCCTTCCCCATTGAACACGGGGACTACAAGCAAGCACAGTGGCAGATGCCCAGCTGGTTCCATAATGCCAGTATTTTGCCAAAGGGCAGTGTAACACAAGCATTGTGTTACTACATAAATGAAGACTTACATTAAGCAAGTACAGTATACGGTTCTCAGCATATGTATCAGTGATATAGACTCAAGTCAATTGACTCGGACTCAAGTCACGTCAGTGCTAACTTGGACTTGACTTGGCAATAAATAACATGCTGACTCAACTCAGCTCATGACTTGGATATTTTTAGTGACTGACTGGCTGCCCTTGGGTCAGTAACATAACACATTCATCCAGAATCCTTACAACTTTGAACAACGCTTCCATCTCTTTTTGCCTACTGATCATATAACAATCTGTCCCAAGCCCAAAGCTTGGGCCATTTCTCAGAGGGGAACAGAAAATAGGTTAGGCAACAGGCTTCAGGCATGGTTGAGGTCTGCTTGGCAACCTGTCCCCTCTGCATAGCAGACGAGCCTTCTGAAACTTTTCCTAACAGTAGAAGGCAAGACTTGACCCCAGAACGCAGGGAAAGATCCTTCCTTCCGAAGCTTTTGAAGCTTCAGTAACAGGAAGTAAGGAGAATCCTAGTCCCCTTCAGAAACATGCTCCCAGACTTGAGACTTGGACTTGAGACTTGACTTGAAAGTTTCTTGCAAGGACTTGAGAATAAATTTAAGACTTGAAGGTAGAGATTTGAGACTTGACTTGAGACTGGGAGTAAAAGACTTAAATACATCACTGAGCTAGACAGACAAACAGACAGACAGATATGGTTTTTTTTCTACTAACCTTTCCCCACTTACTTTTTCTTCCCACACCCTTCTGTTACAATTCCAGGTACTGAACAACCCCGAACACATTTTCTTCAACTTTTTTTGTGAGCAGTTAGCAATTAAACTTGGACCAACTTGAAGTAGAGGCAGGGCAGGGGCTGTTCAAAAATGAAAGGAGCATTCCTCCATGCATGGCACGAATCATAACCAGTGTGTTTAGGACTGGGCTGTAATCAAATGAAACAGCCCTACCTACATCTGGACAGAGGGACTGAATTAAATGCATTTGATTTGACCCATAGGGGCAGGATCACAAAATGAGTTTGGCGTGATCATTTTACATTTGGCAACCTCACAAATGTAGTATTGATGTCCTGGGATATTGCCAGTGGGAAAAGAACCAGTTATGTCTTTGCATCTTGCAATGCCTCTCTTTAATCTGAGGGAGTAACAGTCCAAGGCACATTTCCACTATTGTGAAGCTGTAGTGCACTAATGAAAGCTTTCAATCCTCATCTTTGGTCGTGTTCTTACTTTTACACTTTTATGGTACAATTCTTCTGTTGCTTAGAGGGAAATCTCCTGAAAGACATTGGTTTGAGGAGTTTGCATCAGGTGATTCCACCAAGATTTAGCCCAACAACAATCCTGTGAAATAGCTTTATGCTGAACTTTGTTGTTCCAAAGGAACCCAATGAATGTCCTGTAAGAGCAGGGATTGGAATCCAAAACTTCTTAATCTGTATTATACGTACTGACTCTGTAAGGGTCAGAACCATAGATTTCACAGATATTACCCAAACCCTGTATGTTATAGGTAAGATGACACAAAAGTGCAGACAACTTTTGAAGTTTGAGATTTGCACCTGCCCATAAGCAGCAGCTCAGCTCCTGATAATGACCATCTATTAGGCTTTCATTCTTTATTAATGATTGAACATCAAACATTTCCTCCACTATCTTATTGACATAGGTCCAAGAATAAGCTGCAATATGAACACTGTTTCCAACAGTGTATTCTCAGGCTGGGCAGACAGGCTTTGCTCCTTTTCTTCCACTCCGATATCTCTAGCTCTTTATCAAAGGCCTCCACAATTGAGGTCTCACCCCTTGATTCCCATCTAGAAAATGACTGAAGATCGAAAAAGACATCACTAAGGACTCAGAAGTGCTACAGAGGCCATTAACATGAGAAGTAAGAAGATGTCAGAACAATTCAGTTGAGTCAACTGGCTGTTTAATCATGTTCAAATTCTGCAGGGGCAGTTCCACCATCAGATGTATGTTCCAGGCTACAAAACTCACAGATTATTTGCCAGTGGCATTGAAATTTCTTGGCACTGCTATTGTTTGGCTACTTTCTCAACTGCCCAATGTAATCTGGGCTCCAGATAGATGAGGAGAATGCTGATAGATGAGGGGAATGCTGTGGATGTAGCATATCTCGATTTCAGTAAGGCCTTTGACAAAGTTCCCCATGACATTCTTGCAAAGAAACTAGTAAAATGCAGTCTGGACAGGGCTACTGTTAGTTGGATTTGTAATTGGTTGACCGACCGAACCCAAAGGGTGATCACAAATGACTGCTTTTCATCCTGGAGAGAAGTGACTAGTGGGGTGCCACGGGGTTCTGTCCTGGGCCCAGTGCTGTTCAATATCTTCATCAACGACTTGGATGAGGGCATGCTCATCAAATTTGCAGATGACACCAAATTGGGAGGGGTTGCTAATACGCCAGAGGACAGGATTAAAATTCAAAATGACCTGGATAGATTGGAGAGCTGGGCCAAGGCTAACAAAATGAATTTCAACAGAGAGAAATGTAAGGTCCTACACTTAGGTAGAAAAAATGGAATACAGAAATATAGGATGGGGGACACGTGGTTGGATAGCAGTACATGTGAAGGGGATCTAGGAGTCTTAATAGACCACAAGCTGAACATGAGTCAGCAGTGTGATGCGGCAGCCAAGAAAGCCAACGCGATTCTTGGTTGCATCAATAGGAGTATGGTGTCTAGATCGAGGGAGGTACTGGTACCACTCTACTCTGCCTTGGTTAGACCTCATCTTGAATACTGTGTCCAGTTCTGGGCACCCCAATTCAAGAAGGACATGGTCAAGCTGGAGCAAGTCCAGAGGAGGGTGACTAAAATGGTGAGAGGCCTGGAAGCCATGAAGCCCTATGAGGATAGACTTAGAGAGCTGGGTATGTTTAGTCTGCAGAAGAGAAGGTTACGAGGGGACATGATAACCATGTTTAAATATTTGAAGGGATGCCATGTAGAGGAAGGAGAGGGCTTGTTTTCTGCTGGTCCAGAGACCAGGACAAGGAGCAATGGATTCAAGCTGCAGGAAAGGAGATTCCACCTGAACCTCAGGAAGAACTTCCTGACGGTCAGGGCTGTCCGGCAGTGGAATGCGCTGCCTCGGAGTGTGATGGAGTCTCCTTCCTTGGAGGTTTTTAAGCAGAGGCTGGATGGCCATCTGTCGGGAGGGCTTTGAAGGTGTTCCTGCATGGCAGGGGGTTGGACTGGATGGCCCCGGGGTCTCTTCCAACTCTACAGTTCTATGATTCTATGACATCATCATATATGAGTTTCCACTTGATGTTGCAGTGCACCATGGATTCTGTAGATTCAAATAAACATTTTGATATTGTCTGAGGTTGCACTACAATATGGTGCCAAGTGGTCAGGGCATGCGAAAAGGACCTAAAAGTTTCAGTAGACCGCTAGCCCAACCATATGATGTGGTAGCTTTTTCTGAAAAGCCAGTCCAATACTAGATTGCATAAATAAATGCTTTGTGTCCACACCATGAAAAGTAATAGTCCTATTCTGTCCCTGTTTTGTCATACTTCACTTGGAGTACTGCTTCCAATTCTCAGCACCACAAGTTTACAGAGGATATTGACAAAATGCGACAGGGCCAGAGAGAGTTATGAGATGAAGGCCTGGAAATCTCATCTTATGAGGAAAACTGGAAAGGGGTTGGGTATGCTTTACCTAAAGAATATACAACTATGAGCTTTATGACAGCCAACCTCAAATGTCTAAAGGTTTATCACATAGAGAATAGATTCTTTGCTGTAGAAGGTAAGGCTGAAACCAGTGAATTCAAGACACATGGATTTCAGCTAAATATTAAGGAGAACTACCTGAAGGTACAAGCTGTTAAACGTTCAAGTAGATTGCCTTAGAAGTGCTAGACTTTCAGTTGAGGTTTTGAACTGGAGTCAGGATGCCAACCTACCAGGCAGGCTGTATTTGTGGATTTCCTGGATCAGCCAAAGGTTTAAAGAGATGATCTTTGCGTTTCTAATTCCTGTGATTTTGTGATATGTTCCTATGACTGCATATTTGTCTTTGGTGATACTGCAGGAGATGGTCTGGAGATATTGGAAAGAGGATAGAAATCAGATAAAGAAAGTTTAACATTAATTTGTCCATAAGCATGCAGTGCAATGCTGCAGCAAAGAAGAAGAATGCTATTTTAGCCTGCATTAATAGAAGTATAGCTTCCAAGATGAGGAAAGTAACATGGGTGCATGCCTTGTGCGTGTGTACATGCCTTCCAGTCACCTTTCAATTTATGATGACCCTATGAAATTCATAGGATTTTTTTAGGCAAGGAGTACTCAGAGGTGGTTTTGCCAGGTCCTTCCTCTGAAATACGGACTACAACACTTGGTATTCATTGACGGTCTCCCATCCAAGTGCTAACCAGGGCTGACCCTGCTTAGCTTCCAAGATCAGACAGGTTCTAGTGCCTTTAGGGTATTTGGACCCCACCTTTGGGCCCCACCATTAGTCCCTGCTATATTCTGTGCTGGTCAGGCCTCACCTGGAGTACTTTATTCACATCTTGGGCACCTCATTTGAAGAAGACAAGTTGGAGCATGTTCAGAGAAGGATAAAAAGAATGACAGGAGGTATGGAGAACAAAATACCTGAGAAAAGGTTGAAGGAGCCAAGCTTGGTGAAGAGAAAGCTGAAGGCTGACATGATTGCACTCTTTTAATGCCTCGAGGGTTGTCACAAAGAGAAGGAGGCAGGCCTGTTTTCTGCTGTCCCAGAGGGTAGGACCAAGTCAAATGACCTGAGGCTACAGGAGAGTAAATTTCTGTTGAGTATTAGAAGGAACTTCTTCACAGTAAGAGTGGTTCATCAATGGAACCAAATGCCTGGAGAAGTGATTCAGTCTCCTTCTCAGGATATCTTCAAAAAGAGGCTAGACAGCTACCTGCTCGGGATGTTTTAGCTGGAGATCCTGCACATAGGAGGGAGCTGGACTCAATGAGGCTCCTTCCAGTCCTATGCTTCTATGATTCTTTGTGGCAAGAATGACAATTTACTGGTTCTGGGTGAACAGTGGCAAAACTCTCAAAAGCACTATGGGCAGACTTCAGTAGGCCCAGCAGTTTTCATATCAGTCTTCTCTGAAATCAAAATCACATGGTCCAATCCCAGTTCTCTTACTGGCATGTTCTGATCGAAATTTGACCTGGCTTCCCCTCCCTCTGCAAATGATAAGTCACAGATGACATCTTCTCATCTGCCTCTTCTTTGGGGAGTAGACACTGAGTCAGGTTCCAAAAGCCAAAGAAAAGGAAACAAAATGTCTTTGCCTGAGGCATTTACAGTCAAGCCTTCACAAGAAAACACAGCCCTGGAATCTTTCCTGGAAAAAAACGCACCAAAGGACCAGCTCCGTTTACATATTTAAAACCCTGAAGTTCTCATCATTGCCTAGAAAACTGACATTTGGGGACTCCAGTGACCAGAATCCTCCAACCAATATGACTAGTGATGACAGGCACCATCATTTAGAGTTATAGTTCAGAAAAGCTGCTTTCCGAAACTCTGGTCCCCACTACCCCAGGGCCATGTATCTCCTTTGATATCTCTTTGTAATGACTAGGGAGTCCAGGGACAGTGTGCTTGGATGGCCCAGATACCTTTTCAGCATCCTTTCTACTTTTCCTACTAGATTTGTAGAAGGAGGAACCCTTTAGGTTCATGAGAGTCAGCTGGTGAGCACAGCCTTTCTGTGATCATTGGGATAGCGAATCCACTCTGGCTTGGGGCCTTACCATTGAAGGAGAACATCTTTAATAGGAAGAACCAAATCTAGCACGGATTCATTGCACTATGGATATAGGAGGGTACCACTGGATCCAGCTGTTCTCTTTCAGCACTCCTCCTGATGTTCCGAGAGTACCACCCTTGTCCTCTTGTGGGCTTGTCCGGACACTTTAGCCCCTCCTCCGAGCCCGCCTCTTCTTCTCCCCTCTTCCCTTCCAGCTCCTCCGAGTCTCTCCCAATTCCGACCCAAGTCACGTCTGTTTGGGTGCCTCTGCGTTGCTGCGGCCTTTCTCCCTCCCGAGAGGCGTCTCTGGTTTCGCGGAGGAAGGGCACTGGTCCTCAACACACACACACACACCCGCCTCTACCTACCCAGGGAGGAGATTTGCTTCCTCTCCTGGCCACAGCTGTGCCTGCCTCCAGACTGCTTCCCCCACCCCGCGGGCGCAAACACACACACACACACACACACACACACACACCTCCTCTCGCCTTTCTCTTCCTCCTCCAACACCACTTCCACGGGTCCCTGCGCACTGAGTCCGATTTCTGCATTTGTTCAAGAGGAGGAGGAGGAGGAGGAGGAAGCTGAAGAGGGGGCGCTTTTGCCGCGTCGTCTCTCTCTCTCTCCCCCTCCCCCTCCCCCTCCTCTCTCTCTCTCTCTCTCTCCTTTCGTGCAGCTCGGAGCGGAGGAGAGCGCAGCCTCTGTTGCTCTTTGCTGCTGCTGCTGCTGCTGCTTTTGCGGGTGCCGCTGCTGTCGAAGGAAAACCCACCTTCTTCCGCCTCCGTCGCTTTGCAGAGCCCTCTGAGGAGCGCTGGCCATAAAGGAGAGGAGGGGAGAAGGAAAAGAAAAGAAAAAAGCGGAGCGGTAGGCGAAAGCACCGAGGTAGCGAGAGAAGATGCTGCGGCGAAAGCTGCTTCCCCCTTGAGGAACCCAGCGGGCTCTTTCCGCCTCCCGCGTCTCCCGAGGGAGCCCAGCAGCAGCCCCGGCGCAGGAGGAGAAGGCTGGAGAAAACCGTGCACAGGAAGGAGGCGCGCAACAGCGGCAACCTGCCTCTGTCTGCCCCGCTGTCCCCTGCCCGTCCGCTCCGATCCTCCTCCGAGGGAGTCTAACAGGTTGATTGCTGGCTGAAAAGGAAGGGGAGGAAAGGAGGAGAGGTTTTGGAGAAGGAGAAGGGAAGGAGGCGCCGCCGCCGGGATGCTGCGCCAAGGCACCGGGGCGCAATTGGAGAGCTCGTCGAGGAACCTGTTGGTCGGCCTTCTCCTCTGTCTCGGCTGAGCGGCGCGCGGGCCGGCAACTTCGGGGGCCCGACTTCCAGAAAGATCGCTTCTCCTCTTCTTCTTCCTCGGAAAAAGACCTCACCGTCTGGGGGCGCCCCGAAGAAGCGGCCGCCCCTCGCGGGCCCCTCGCCAAAGCAAAGGGCGTGCGGTGCGCCCTCCCGCCACGGACTCCGGGGCCCCCTCTTTCCTCTCTTTTTGGGAGAGGGGGGTCTTTCTCTTTCGGCGGCAGGAGGCGGCCTGGCCCCCTCCTTTGCCGCGTCGGAACTTATTTCCGAGGGGAGGCGAGAGCAGCATGCAGGGGGGTCCCCCCGCAGGCAGCCCCCGCACCCCCGCCGTGTGACCCTCCAGGGTGGCGGCCATGGCAGCAGCCATCGCCAGCTCCCTGATCCGCCAGAAGAGGCAAGCCAGGGAGCGCGAGAAGTCCAACGCCTGCAAATGTGTCAACAGCCCCAGCAAGACCAAGACCAGCTGCGCCGACAAGAAGAAGCTGAGCGTCTTCTCTCGGGTCAAGCTCTTTGGCTCCAAGAAGAGGCGGAGAAGGAAACCAGGTGGGCTGCACCCTAGGGTGGGCGAGGGTCAGCAAGGACTCCCACAGGTGTTGGAGTCCATTCTCCAAGTTTCCTCTGCATCTGTGGGTCTCCTCTAGCATCTAATGGTTCACCCTGTTGTCAGGGTGGTGAATCTGCTCTGGGTTCTAGTATGAACTTTAAAGAGCTCTTCCATAGTGCAGAGAACTTATTTGAGAGGGTAGGGTTTGGTACCCTGGAGAGCTCCTTTCAAGTGGACATTCATCATCTCCACTGACATGGAAACCACCACCTTCCATTGACTCCAGTTGGGGTGCAAGCAACTGGATTTAGGCCATAGTTGGGACTGCCAAACTAGCATAGAAGGGCATGTAGACTTCCCTGTCCTGGTTGGCAGTGGTGGCTGGTGGCTCCCATGACAGTGGGTTGGAAGGTCCGCTATGGGTTGGAGTCAGAATTTTTTAGAAGCTATTGAAGGTGTTGGACATATTTTGGTCACAGCCTTGGATAGCTCATTTCAGTCTGGAGTGGATTCACCACCACAATACAGACATGGAAAACAACACCCACTGTTGTTTGGTGTGGCTGAGGAGCTTCCCATAGCCTTCTGATTTGGCCATTTCAGGGCAGAAGGAGATCCTGGATAATGATATATTGGCCTGATCTGGTAGGACTCTTCTCACCTTTCTCTTTCTCTGTCTCAATTGGCCAGTGCAGTAACAGCTAGTAGCTTTCCTATCAGTAGGGCAGTAAGTCTGCTCTAGGTTTTGGACTGAAAGGATCCCTGTTACAGGATCTCTCCAATGTGCTGAACCTGTTTAGGAGAGACAAGGTTCAGTGTCATAGATTTGGACTAAAACCCAGAGCAGGTGCCTTGCTTTCACTGACCTAGGAGTCATCAGCCTGCTGTGGACCAGTGATTCTTAACCTTTCTGATCCTCTGGATATTGTTGGCCTTACACTTCCTGGAACCCTAGTGATTGGGTGTGCTGTCTAACAGAGCTTCTCTGGGAACGGAAGACCAGGAAACATCCAGAGGACCAGAAAGGTTCAGAGAACCACTGCAGTGAAAGAAGGGGTGTGTGTTCGCCCACAGTTATGACTCTTGATGCTGCTTTGGACTTTACAACATATGGCAGAAGGGGGGAGGACACTGGCATACATCATAATACCCAAAAAAACATCAAAGCAGCCCACCTTGGCCGGTATTCCCCAATCTGGCACTCCTTTAGGTGTGTTGGACCACCAATCCTATCATCCCCAAATGACCTGAACAGTAATCCCAATGCATCTGAAGACATGTTAGTTTGGGATGGTACACAGGGTGCTTGAGATTATCATTTTTGGGCAGAGCAGGAAGAGTAGGGCTTAGTCTTTCAAGAGGCATACAGGTGGCCACTGTGTGGGACAGGGCACTGGACTAGAGAGGGACCATTGATCCAAGTCAGAAAGATTATCTTCTTAATATCAGGGATGGGAATTGTGTGGCCCTTCATATGTTGTTGGATTGCCTTCAGCCATAGCCAAAACAGGTGAGGTGAATGCTGGGAGTTGCCATTCAACCACATCTGGAGGGCCACAGACTTCCCACACTCATCTAACTTGCCATGATGGTTAGAAATGAGACCTCTATATGCCCAGGTGGTCTCCATTTCTGAATATCGGATGCTAAGGCCACAGTATTATGAACACTCATGTTATTATGAGTCTTCCTCATGGACTTACCAAAGGCATCTCATTGGCCACTGCAAGCGATAAGATTGCTTTGATGCCACTTGTTTTTTTCATGTGATATTCTTAAGGAACCGCCTTCCAAAGTAGATTTCCTCATTGCAAAAGATGGGAGCTAACGCTGTGCAGCTGCTTTCTACTGAGTCAGTCCATAGGTCCATCCGACTCAGTTTTCCATCTTTGTCTTACCCTTCTCCTCTGGGGTGCACAACATCAGGGGCTCAGACTGGGATGGGAATGCGCTTTGCCATGAAAAACTACGGGTCTTCCTTGTGATCTGCCATGGCCACATCATATGTTATAGTTGAGGTATGTAATGTGTATGGAAGGTCATGTAACACATAATGCTTTGTAGAGGCACATTTGTCACAATCACCAAATTAGTCAAAGCTCCTTGTGGTTATATGTCTCTCCATCAGAAGACTTAAGGCTTCTGTGAAAAGCTTGCAGATTTGTTGGCTGTTTAGTTGAACCAGACTCTGTGAGTCCAAAAACTGGGGGACGATAATGACTGGTAGTTTGAGGGCTACTGGTCACCCTGGCAGCTCAGACAAATTCATAGAATAAGTCTAGTCCAATCAGTGGATTGGATGGACCGAGAGAGCTAAATAGAATCTCCATGTACAGGAGCACTACATCTCTGACTAGCTGACACTGGGGTGAAGAAATGAGGGATGATTTTCGCCTTTGGTTGGTTTGTGAGCCCTGGAAATGTCTGGCTGGCTTTCTGTTGGATCAGGTGAACCTCTGATTATATCAAAGGAATGTTTATGTCCTCTGAGATTTCGGCATGGAAGGTGCTGCAGTGTAGGACTGAATGTGATACCTGTATGGGTCAGTCCCCACAGAATTCATGCACTTTTCTACATCAAAGCACCTTCTGTGTCAGGAATCCCTCGCTGGTGAAACCCATCTTCCCCAGCTTGAGACCCTCTAGATGTGCTGGAGTAGATTTCAACTGCCAGGGACAGCATGGATACACCAGTTGGAGATAATGAAGAATCAGGAAAACACATCTGAGAATGCTATGGGTTGAGGAAAAGCTGCAGGACCAGTCCCTGCATCATATTTCTGAATATACAGTTTGAAATTTGCTATTGATTTCCTAGTGAATCTTTCCATGTGTGATGACCAAAATGTGCCAATTTATCCTCAAAATACTTGCCTTCATTTTGCCTATCTATAGATTTCCAAAGTGTTTGGGAGAAGCAATACTTCAAACTACTGTCCTCCAGAGGTGTTAGACTGTAGTCTATGCAGTGGTCATTGACTGCATTTGGCTGGGGATAATGGAGTTATAGTCCTGGGGATGATGAGGTTATAGTGCACAGAAACACCCAAAGTGGTGACCATTTCTTTGCACCCAAATTCCTTTTCGTTGTTTCTTAATTACATTTTAAAAAAAGTCTTCTCCTCTTCCCAAGCAATACAGAATAGCACATCAGTTGAACATCATTCTGTCTCCCAGCCACCCTGCAAGGTTGTCTCATCTGGGCGAATGTCATCCAGGAATCTTTGTGACCGAATAAATGGGAGCCTCTCTTCTCCTAGCCTGGCACTCGAACTGCTAAGCCACACTGGCTTCTTTTTAACATCTCATTCCTCAAACATCTCTTCCCTGCTTTCTTTCCTTCTTCGTATCATTCTCATTGTCATTCTTCTCTCTCCCTCCACCATAAAAAAAATATTTTTGTGCTTTTAAGAAGAATTGCTTCTTACATGGTTACATATCCAAACGCATGCTAGTTTGCTTCCCCCTTGGCACTCCCTTGACAACATCCTTGTGATTTTCTTTGCCGGATTTTCTTCTAAACTTCATGCTTCTTAATGGCAATCAAAGGCCGATTGCCTTTTCTTATACAGAAAAGACCTTCTTAATACACCTCTCTTGCATGCACAAAGAAATTGGAATGCAATAAAATAATTATTAACTTTGTTTGTATCCTACCTTTTACCCCCAAGAGGGACACAAGGTGGCTTACAAATGAATACAAGTACAATCCAGTATATGTAAGGGCACATTAAAATGGAATTAAATAATGAACACTAAAAACAGTTTAAATAAAAATGCAACCAGCCCTCCACATTTGCGGGTTTCACTTTTGCAGATTTGATTATTCATGGATTATTTGTTATCCCCTCTGCTGCCTCCCTATGGCATTTTTAATAGCGACTGCAAACCTCATGAGGCTGAGAAACTGCGAACTAGGCTTGTAAATCCCTCTTTAAAATGCTGTGGGGTGGCAGTGGAGGTGGCAGGAAGCCCCACTAGCCCCCCACTTCTGCCTTGTGAAGGGTCCCTAGTGCCTCAAAGGAATCCACGGTGGGTTGAATATGGCGATCATACTTTTTTGTATATTAAATATGGTTTGGGAGGGCCAAGAGTTATTCATGTTTTTTTCACTTTCACAGGGGTCCTATGCCTCTAACCGTAGCAAATGTGGAGGGATGACTGCAAAAAGGTCAAAAAGCCATTTTAAAAAATTGCACAATTAAAACAGTATAGCATGCTCATACAGGCACTTTCTTTAAAAATCATCAGTACTTAAAAGCCTTTTGGAATAAGAAATGATTTGCCTGCTGACGGAAGAACAGCAGAGAGGGGCCTGCCCTTACCCCCCTAGGAAAAGAGTTCCAGAGTTTTGGGGCAGCCACCAGCAGGTCCCTGTCACACATCCCCACTAATTGCACAGGAGGAGACGGTGGGCTGGAAAGAAGGGCTTCTCCCAAGGATCTCAGAGCCTGGGCAGGCTTATGGGGGGAGATAAGGACTGTCACATAACATGGACCTAAGAAATGTAAAGTTTCATATCTTGTAAACAGCTCTTTGAATTGTGCCTGGAAACAGATTAGCAGCCAGTGAAGCTGTTGCAAAAGAGAGTTATATGACTGCTGTAACCAGCCCCATTTAGCACCCTGGCTGCCATTCTTTCTACCAATGGAAGTTTCCAAGCAATCTTCAAAGGAAACCCCACATAGAGTGTGTTACAATAATCCAGATGGCAGGTAACCAGGTCATTTATCACCGTGGCCCTATCAGGCATCTCCAGGAATGGGCGCAGTTGGCGTGCCAGCTTTGAGTGTACAAAAACATTTCTAAGCCATACAGGGCTTTATAGGGCATGAAGAACACTTTGAATTGTGCCCAGCAACAGACCAGTATCCTTTGGATCTGTTGTAGGAAGGGAACTGTATGTTCCCTGTGTGCCATCGATGTATTAGTTTTCTCAGTACACCCAATGCCATCAATTCAGTGGCAAATGGTGTTTTCTGTTCTCCTTTCTGTATGCTTTTTCCCCAGCTGTGTCTATGCCTGGCCCTTTGATTTTGCATTCAGTTGCAACTGTGGCTTGTGCATGCACCAGTAGCTTATTAATCTCTCTCCCTGGATTCGGGCATGCCACCTACGCACACCCAAGTTGGCTGATAGGCATCATTGAGTTGCACACGCACATCCTTGTTTTGGATGTCATCGAGCGACGTGATCGGTTTCTCGATCTCTCCTGTGCCCCAGGATGCCCACTCAAGATATGGTGCTTGAAAACGAAATGGAAGCACAGGAGTGGGGACTAAGCTTTCCCATTTCTGTTTTTGTCTGCTCATCCTCTTTGCATTTCTCTTCTTCGTGCAAAGTTGCACACACAAGGAGAGACATTCTATTCATCAGACATCCTCTCCATATAACCCAGTATCATCTAGATGAGTGCTTCTTTGGCTTTCTAATGTAGGGGACCAGCAATCTGTTGTCCCAGAGAATGGAACCGTATTTGTGTCTATTGGCTACAACTGTCTTTTTTCTTTCCTGGAAACTCCTTGTGGACTGACAGCCGTCTGCTCACAAACTGACATTGGTTCATTGATCTCCCTTTTGAGTAGTGTTGGTTTAGAGGGGGTTCTCAACCATTGGTTGTCCAGCAGGTTTGGACTGCAGCTTCCAGAATCCCTGAACACTGGCCATGTTCGCTGTCTCTTTAGGGAGCAGAACTTCAAAACAACTGGAAGACCAGCTGAGAACCATTGGCCTAATTCCAGTCTCCTTCTACCTAGTGCTTTCCAGAGGTATCTGAGTACAGCCTAACAGTGTGGTCAATGCCTGTATTTGGCCGAGAATGATGGGTTATGTAGTCCAACACCTGGAGGCTGCCAGGTTAGAGGAGGCTTGCCTCTATTTCTATGCAATATGTATTTACTTGCTACAGTATTAATATCCAGCCCTTGATCCAAAGATTTCAGATTGGAGCAGATGTCCAAGGATTGCGACCGAACACTAAGTACCACATTCTGGTTTTTTTAAAAAAAAAGGATTTTTTTTTTAGATTTTAATTTTGAAACAATAACAGATACGACAGTTACAAATGCATTGTTTACAGACAGTTCATACTTAGAACAATCAGAGAATGAACCTGGGCTTCATCACGCAAAGCCTCTATTCTGCCCATGTAATCATGACTCTTCCTTCAACAAATATGCAATACCGCATACCTGAGATCATCCCATCTCATCTGGCCATCGTAGACCTGTGAAGTAGATTCAGCTCAGAGATGAGGGGGATTTATAGCTCTGTCTTTCTCCAAGACTCTGTCTACTCTGCCGCTATTATTTCTCTGCACAGCTGTGCTTTGGTTACATGCTGTTATCCCCAGTGCCTCCTTATCTCGTTGCTATAAAAATGGTTTAAAAAAACAGAACTTACCACACAAAGGAAGCTGGTGGGTAGATGTGCGCATGGATGATCGAGTATTAAAAGTCTCTAAAATATTCTGCATGACATTGCCATGCAATTTTTCTCTCCCCTTGTTTGGCTTCGCTAAACTTCCAAAGCCTGTAACATACAATCTCCCCATTGTTATCAGCTTGTTGAGGAATGAAATGCTGTTTCTTACATCCAAAGACTGTGAAACATGTGGGGTTTTGGAGGGGCAAGAATGACAGCAAGCCTTTAGAAATGCGCTCAGATGGCACATGGGTTTACAACACACATGCTCATAGGTTACATTTCTAGTTCTGTGTATACCTAAGAAAGAGAATGTGGGGAAAGACCTGACGTGTCAGACTGTAAAGGAAAAAGAAAACTTATGCGTGCCTATTTGTTTGCCTGTTTCAATCAAGTATTTATATTCTACCTCATACTCTAAAACCTCTTGGTAGCTTGGAATAAAATCCACTTTTTAAAAAGAATAATTTAAACAGTCTCAAACCATTGAACAATTTAGTAAGCTAAAATGGTTGAAAACTATGCTTGCGTAAATCTAGAGAAAACCCCAAAGGCTTTTATTTTTAAAAAAAAGCCAAATTTTAATTCAGGCTGGAATGAAACCAGTGTTGGCCCCATCAGGCCTCCAAGGACAGCATTCCACAACAGGGGTGGGCACAGCGGAGTAAGCCCTCTCCCCATCCTCATGTGTTGTGTTGCTTCCAGTGCTGGGAGACAAACGTTGTTGTTGTGCGCCTTCCAGCTTATGGTGAACCTAAGACAAACTGATCATGGGATTTTCTGGGGCTGAGAGTGTGTGACACACTCAAGGTCACCTAGTGGGTATCCATGGCCAAACGGGGAATCAAGCCCTGCTTCCAGGGTCACGATTCAGTGCTTCACCATACCACACTGGCTCCCTGTGTACTTTCTACCCACCTTGTTTGCAAGTGATCTTGTACTCCTAGACATCACCCACACTGTCCCTCTAATCCTCAATAGTCTCACAGATGGTCTGAATGCAGTTTTGGTTAGTGGATAGCAACTTTGACCCATTTTTGACAGTACACAGCAATATTTCCTCCACTGGGCTGGAGGTGGCCTGCATGTCTCTCCTCCCTTTCCTGTTATTTTCACAACGACCCGCCATGGTTGGCCTGATTAAGACAGAGAGACATTGCACTATGGAGACATGAACCTGGAACTCCCAAGTTGCAATCTGTCACTCTAACCACGGCACCACACTGCCACTGAGCAGATGATTGAGTGGGAGTTGCAGCCGAGCTGAGATCTCTAGAACTGGTCACCAGTCCTTTTGGGTCTGTGGAAGCAGGGTATATGCACAGCCACTCTGTCTTTAGTCCAAACTTTCCAAAGTCCTTTCCAAGGTCCTAGAACCTGTCCCTCAAACAGGTTTGGCATTTTCAATAATTCCTTTCAAGTTCAGAGTAAAATCCACAGGGAATCCACCACCTCACTGATGTGGAAGGCACCTGTTGTCTCTGGTTTCTCATGAACAGTACAGTTTGATACCTTGAAGGTCTCACCATCCTCCACATTTCTGTTGACCCTCTCCACAAACATAGGTGTGCACCCCAAAACATAGATACATATGCTGCACGAAGAGGACCCTTACACTACACCGTTACAGTGCTATTGTCCCACTTTCAACATGCTGTGGCATCCTAGGGTTTGCAGTTTAGGGAAGGCCTTTAGAATTCTCAGCCAGAGAGCTCTTTGGCCCCAGGAAACTACAAAACCCAGAATTCCACAGGAGGTTGAAACTGGAATAATAGCACTAGAACAGCGTTGTGTGGAAAAGGCCTAAATACCATCATTTCATCCATACACATTGCCGACAACGCAAAATTGTTTAGGGGAGGCTGTGCACATTCATTCAGATCTTTCTTGAATTATGTGTAAAACGCCAGTTTTCTGTGGCTACAGCTGGCCAGGGAAACCTGCCCTTTCCTCCCTCTCAGTGGGTTGCTGCAGGGTGATCACAAACTAACTCCTTTGGCTTTTTGAAGCTGGACAGATCCCCCTGCAATGCCACATTTGGGGAACGTGTGTGTTGTTGGCATTTTTTGGAAGGCAAGGAACCTGCGCTGCCATCCATGAAGTTGCAGTTCCTTGTCCCTGCAAGCCATTCTTTGTGCTCTCTCACTGTTTCCCAGAAGCTTGGAAAATGAATGGCTCCCACCTCCATTTTACCTGTTTCTGTTGAATGGGCTGAAGCAAATCTGTTTAGGCCAGAAGCCATTTTAACATTTAAATCTCGGATTACAGACAAAAGAAATCTGACCTTGAACCTTAGGAAGAAGAACTTCTTGACAGTGGAATAGGCTGTCTTGAAGGGTGCTGAGTCTTGTTCTTTGAAGGCGTTTAAACAGAAATCAAATGGGCATCCTCCAGGAGTTCTGTAGTTGTGTATTCCTGCATGGTAGGAGGGTTGAACTAGATGGTCCTTGTAGTTTCTTCCATATCTTAAGATTCTATGGTTCTATGATGCTGTGATGCTATCTCTCGTATCTTTCACATCAGTGGGGAGGTGAATTCATTCTAGAACTTACATTTGGCCCTCTACAGTTGCAGGTTTTATTTTCAGGGATTTGATTATTTGTTTCTCCAACTCCCATCTCAAGTGCTTCTTTTCCAGAGGAACCTTCCCTCTTGGTGGCTCCAATCAGGACTTGCCTCTGGTCCTCCTCCTTCTCCACCAGCCACTGCCTGGCCAGCTAAAGACAGGTCACAGCCTGTTTTCTCAGCGTCACAAACCCTCTCCTAATGCCCCACGCACACCCAAGGAAGGAAGTGGGCAAGAGAGAGGAAGTATAGGGCCACTATACAAACCCATCCCCCTTCCTTTTCCTTTCCCCGACCTGGTTTGGGCCTTGGGCACCTTTTCTCCCTAGCATGTCTTGGCTCCTAGATCACAGACAGACACACATTTGATGTTTTTCCACTTTTATGGGGGTCTGCCCCTAACCCTAGAGAACGTGGAGAGCCAAATGTACTCTGAGCTATAATGCAGCTGTCCAGTGTGCCGAACCCTATCCCAAAATAGATTCAGCAACTTGGGAAGGTTCTTTAAAGTTCAAACTAAAACCCCAAAGTGGATTCACTATCCCACTGACATGGAAGGTGCTACATTCATCCGTCTTTGGATGTTGTCAACATTTTGCTGGGATGATTGGCATTCACCAGATACCAAACATTCGCTGAAATCTCTCACTGTGTGTATCTGTTTATCTCACTCATTCTTTTTTCCTGCCTCCACCCAGGCACCTTTTAGAACCAGCTGGAAACATAATATGGATTTTTAAGCTTACTGGGATCTTAAGCCTTATCCCTGTTACTGAAGGGTGACATATGTTTTATTTCTTCAGTCTCTTTGATGCTGAATGGTTTGTCTGACCTGCAGAGCTGCTAACTATAGCTATCAACTTGGTTCTTGACTGGTACACAGTCTTCTTCTTCTTCTTTTTTTTCCTCTTGTCATTTTAGCAAGAGTGTTTTCCCTCTTCTTCTGTTGCTGAATCTCAGCTGATTACAAAGCCGGAATCCCTTCCCCCTGCCGGTGCATTTCTCATCTTAATGGGGATCAGATCTTGGTCTTTCAGCCGGGTCACACACTCCTGGAATTCTGATTCTCCTGCACAAGATGGGTGTTTTAAAGCCCACCGCATTTCTTGTCCCAAGTGAAACCTAATCAGTTGCAGCCCCCAATGTTCTAGCGCTTTATTTAATCTCCAGAACAGCTTCCAAGCTTCTAATTTTAGGTGCTTTCTTTCTAGGAAAAACAAAACCAGCCTTGTTTTGCTTTGTTTGTTTCAACCAGCAGCATAAGGCGAGATTGACTTCAGAACTCTGATCTTTTCCCTCTGCTTTGCTCTCTTCCAGAACCACAGCTTAAAGGCATTGTAACGAAACTGTACAGCCGGCAAGGGTTTCACTTGCAGTTGCAAGCAGATGGGACTATCGATGGAACCAGAGAGGAAGAAAGTACCTACAGTGAGTATCCACTGGTGAGATGAGATTGCCTGGGTTTGTTTGCACAATCTGCTAGTCTGCACGAATGGCCTTTGGAAATCAGGGGTTTGCCGAGGGCGAACCAAATGGAACCAAAGCAGCCCCATCATTGTGTGTATGTTTGCTCTTTAAACCTGGAGTAGAGAGAAGCACTTGAGCCCTTGATCAGCACTTGACTCGCGGAGGTAGTTGTGCCTTCTGTAAAACCTGTCCAAATGTTATCTCCATGGAGATCTGGAGGGCTTCGTCACTTTGCTTTGGATTCGGGTTTTGAGTCTCCAGCCAGGAAAAGTTCCTCACCCCCTCATTTTGCCTGACACAATGTGTTGCCATCTTTATTTAAAAAAAGAAGGAGAAAAAAGTCAGAAACAAATGATCTCATAGAGAAGGGAAATGAAAAAGTAATCCATAATGGAAATTTGGCATTTTCTACCCCCTAGGTTTTGCTGATAGATTTCAGATGAATGTTGGCTTGATCTTTCCAGCCTTATTGTCAGTTTGGAAAGTCTGATTTCTTTTAATTTTGGCAGATAAAATATTCAGTAGAGTCAAATTTCTCTTTAGAAGTGTGACCAGGAACCTAACTAGCCCATGTGCATATCTTAATGTAGTATAGAAAGAGACAACCAATTAGCAACATCCGAAGTGATCATTGGTGGTTTTTGAGATTCCCTCCTTTCTAGTTCTTTGGAAATGATGCTGCTTTCAGTGTTGAATATGGTAAAGAAACTGAATTAGTTAGCACAAGGGGGATGGCATCATTATCACCGCCACTACGAGCATCATTATCCCAACTTCTTCCCAGTCTGGGATTCAGGGCATCTTATGAAAGGATAAGGCGGAGGGGGGAAAAAATCATTATACAAAAGTTTAAAGATACAATTAAACTAACAAGAGAATTAAGATTGGTTAAAAGCATGGCCATAAAAAAAAGTTACAGAATATTCTAAAGAGCTCTTTCATACCAAACAACCAGCCCTAAAAGGCCTACCACAAGAAAAAGGGTATTCACCTGTCTATGGCCATTTCCACACCAGACTGTTATAGTGCTATTATTCCATTTTCAACATCCTATGGAATCCTGGGGTTTGCAGTTTAGGGAGGGGCTTTTGAGGATGGCCTCTGTGGGTGGCCTCTGAAGCCCCTCTCTAACCTGCAAACCCCAGGATTCCATAGGATGTTGAAAGTGGAACAATAGCACTATAACAGTCTAGTGTGGAAATGGCTTATAGAAAGACAGCAAGGATGAGAACTGCCTAACCTTTTGGAGAAGAGACTTCAAAATCCAGGGAGCAGCCACCAAGAAGGTCTTCTACCATGTTCCCACCAGATGTAACAGTGAGGGTGGAAGAGAGAGCGAGGCCTCTTCCAAAAAAAAAAAAATCTTTAAAAAAAAACTGCTCATAGTGGAGAATATGGTCCAGCAGATAACCTGGACCTGAGCCTCTTCGGGTTGCAGAAGCAGTACTTTGATTTGTGCCTGGAAACAGAAGGGCAGCCAACAGAGCTGTTACAACAAGGGAAGTTGGCTACATACAGTGATCTGGGAGAGACCTCCAGTTTTATTTATATCTGTGCCAACCTCTACTTCAAGAGTCCCAGTGTGCTGTAAGACCTTTCAAATCACTGGTGGTGCCTCTTCCTTAGCATTCTCTGTTTGGATCAAGGATAACCGGGGGATGTTTTCCTTCACGGGTTTCCTATAGGGATCCAGTTGAATGCTGCAGGAACAGAGCTCTGGGCTGTATCTGCTTCCTACGTCTTTTCATTCCTTCATTTAATGCTGAGTCACAAATGGTATACCATCTCTGGGTTGGGTAACGAAGCAAACGAGAGGGGGAGAGCACAACAAAATCTGAGATTGTCATTAAAAGTGTACAGTTGTACAGTTTTCCCTCCACATTCACTAGGGTTAGGGGCACTGGACCACCACAAAAGTGGGGAAAAGGCAAATATCAAAATGTGCGCATGTGTGTGTTTGTGGGAAGGCATGGTGGGGAGGGCAGGCACCCAGCATCCAAACAAAGCCAGAAAAAGGGGAGGGAAAGGAGTTGGCCTGGTGGCCCTAGACTTCCTCTCTCTTGCCCATCTCCTTCCTTGGGGGAAAGGGTTTGTGGTGCCGAAAAACTGGGCTGTGATCCATCCTTAGCTGATCAGGCAGTGGCTGAGTTGCAAATAAATCCATGAAAGTGAAATCTACAAATGTGGTGGGCTAACTGTACAACTTTAAAAGCCCAAGACAAGTTGCTCCTATCTGTCTAAAAAATAAACTAATACAAATAAGAAAAATAACAGTGTGATGATGGTAGTGGTGGTGATGGTGATATAGGAAAAATAAGGATGTGTGATGAAGGAAAGAATTGAGTAGAGAACAAACTTGTCTCCAATAAATATAGCTCTTGCGGGCATAGTTTTTCCTCCCTTCCCCAAAACTATGGCAGATTGGATTCCATTTAAATTGCTTGTAGAATTCAGGGTGACCCACTCACAACTAATCTGCATCATTCTGCGTTTTAGGGCTATGATGAAGATGGGAAGGCAGGGAGGCTTATAATTACACGTATCCCTCCTTTGAAATGAATATTGCCATGTAATATTTGTATTTAGGTCTCACTGTAAATTCATCCTGATGAGAAATGAGTCCTCTTCCCCTTCTTTAGAGAAAGAACTACCAAAGATATGGGGCCATCACTGAAAAGTCCCTGTCCTTCATTCTTTTCCAGTCTGAAGCAGGGGCTCTGAAACCAAATTTATTTTATTTTTACTGAAGGCTCATGGGGTGACTGCCAGGCATGGACTCTTACTTCACTCCAGAGTAGGGGCTATTTACAAGCCTGTAATAACGTAGTGCATATATAACAGATGAGGGGAGATTTAGCCGAACTGAGTCTCTGCATTTTTGAACAAGCAAGCAAGCAAACACCCTGAGATTTGTGTTGTTGGTACTCGAGATTGGCAGTGAAAACCCTTCAGATTGAACAATCACACACGTAACTTGGAAAAAATTCATTGCCTGGACTGCCACTCCCAGCATCCCCCAGCCAGCACTTTTTTGGGGACTATGGTCAGAATCTCCCCAGCAGGCAATGCTACAGAAGTGTCGGCCACGTTCTCTGAATCATTGTGGGATTCATGTCTGAAAATCTGGAGCCTGACACAGGTTCTTCATCTCTGATCTCGGGATGAATAACTATAAGATGAATCTTCCACGATTTGCTCATGTTTGTTCCATTTCAAAGGGTCGTGCTCAGCCACCGCAGATTTCAAAATACACACACACACTCAGAAATGAGGTTTATATACATGCACAAAATGGCTTTTGCAGGAAGGCTCAATCCCATTGCCGAAAGCCAAAGAAGCTAATATCCCTCCATTTTCCTCCTAGCTTTGTTTAACCTCATACCCGTGGGATTACGTGTGGTGGCCATTCAAGGCGTTCAGACAAAATTGTACTTAGCAATGAACAGCGAAGGATACTTGTACACGTCGGTAAGTCCCTGCTTTCTCTCCTTTGATTTGCTTTCCTGTCTTTTGTGTGTCGTAAACCTAGCCTCCGAAATAATGGAGGCAGCAACTGGCTTCTCAGGTCTGGTTTATTGTACATATCCCTCCAGTAAATGCAGCTGAAAAGGCTGTCTCTAAAATGACAACTAAATCCCATTCTGGGAAGCTTACAGGAACCATTTGCCTGGTTGCCTGCGGTGAATCTAGAGCCATTTCCGCACTAGACTGTTATAGTGCTATTATTCCACTTTCAACATCCTTTGGAATCCTGGAGTTTGCAGTTTAGGGAGGAGCCTCTGAGGATGGTCTTTGTGGATGGCCTTTGAGGGCCCTCCCTAACCTGCAAACCCCAGGATTCCATAGGATGTTGAAAGTGGAATGCAATGCAAAAAGACCCTAGGTAATCTACCTAAAGATACATAGGGAAATCTCAGAAATAATCGTTTTTGGTGCCACTGGTGTTCCTCAAAGGGGCAGTAAGGGTGGTACAGTGGGAAGCAATGGTGGCTGGTGAGCTGCATGTGAGTGAAACAGTGAATCTACTCAGGGTTCTAGTCCAGACTTTAAATAAGCCATCCAAGTTGCTAAACCTAGGGGTAGTTGTAAAGGAGCTCTGTCCAAGGTCCTGATCCTATTTTTTGGGACAGGATTCAACCCCTGAGGCCATTTCCGCACCAGGCTGTTATAGCACTATTATTCCACTTTCAACATCCTATGGAATCCTGGCCCCTCCCTAAACTGCAAACCCCAGGATTCCATAGGATGTTGAAAGTGGAATAATAGCGCTATAACAGTGCAGTGCAGAAAGACCCTAGGTAACCTACCTAAAGATACACAGGGAAATCTCAGAAACAGGAAGAGAAGCATTCTGTCTTGGTTTTGAGGCTGTCATGATGTTACCATGTAGACCTTTGTTGGCTTGTTTGGACACACAAGACATTTTCTTTTGTATGAATGCTTTTCTCTTTGAGTGGTCTGGAGTGCATTTTTAGAGTGAATAAGATCACTACAAAATTCCATGGAAATTTGCGGTGGTTTTTAGTAGGTGCAAAACCCAGAGATGAAAATTAAGGATGGGTAGATTCACACTTAGATCGTTCATCTGACATTGCAGTACCCCTTTCGCTCCCCCGGGTTTGAACGTCATCAGGAATTGCCAGTCTGGGAACTGTGGGTATATTGATTATGAAGATGTGCTCTCATCGCAATCACTAATGGATCAGAGGAAATCACAACTGTATTCACATGTCAGGGTCAAGGATGATGGGAGAGGTAGGCCAAACCAGCTGCAGGGTCAAGGAAAGCCTGTAATTGCTCTCTCTTTTTTGGCTTACCTTTACTTGCAGGGTTGTTGTGAGGAGAAAATAGGGGAGTGAGGAGAGAAAGTTTTATAATGCACAACACTCCTGGAAGGAAAAATACCCTTTTTAAAAAACATAGATGTCTGGGTAAATCCTTGGTAAACACCTTCAAAGTGGGTCATTCTGTTACAGCTGCATAACTTTACATGAATTACTTCCTCATTGTTCTTTGCATTTGGAATCAGGCATATTCTTATTTTATCAGAAAATCAGATAGACTAAAAAGGGTTGTGGAAACCAGACTTGAAAAGGGCTTTGGTTCTCCTGTCCTTCCAAGAGGAGTTTCAAATGCCATTTAATCAATGCTCATATAAAATGTATAGCCAAACACACACACCCCATACACAGTCTTTTTAAAATTCTGCAATGTCTAAAAAAGAACCAGATGCTAAATAACAATAGCAAACTTGTTCAGGATGTGTTTATCCTTGCAAAAAAGTGAGAGAGAAAGAGCGATGATAGATTGGCTGGAACTGTGAATAGGAGTTCTTTGTGCTGCAACATTTTGTTGCAGATCCCAATGCTATTCCTCCTGCGTTACCGGGGACTTTACAAAGGAGTGTAATTTGTTTCTTATGCTATGGCTTTCTTCCCATAATGGCAGAACTCAGTGAGTGAGATGCAAGTGCCTATTTTAGTTATGCCCAAGGGGCTTGGGATGTCCAATGGGGTTTTATTTTTTTAAATAGTTTCTTTTTCATGGAGTAGAAGAACCTCAGAACTTCAGTTGCCACAGGCATTTTCAAATGCAATTTTAGATGGCATGAGGGTGCATAGGAGAGTACTTTATATCTCTTGGAAAAACCATAACTGCCAAAACCTATTTATGTGCTAGCCTTTTTTAAAAAAATCTTAGATGAGAGATTGAACGGTCAATTGATTTCAACCATTATTGGATGATAGCTTTGATGTTACTGGCCAATGAATTTATGCCAGATTTTAGTCTGAACTTTAAAGGCATTATCCAAGGTTTTGAACCTTATTCCCTCAATAGGTTCAGCCACTATTCTGCTCTAAAGGAGAGTAAGGACAGTCTATGGCAACCCTCAATAAGTGAAATAATTGAAAAGCAGAAGATCAAATGTTAAAATGGAACTAAATCAAGGCCACCATTTCGAACAGTTTTAAACAACTAAGAATGCACACACATACTTCCTGGTGGAAAACGTGGCACATAACTACTAACAAGCCCCTTCCTGAGTAACCAATCAGTTTCCAGAATTATTTTAAAATAATCGTATTTGGTGCCACTGGTGTTCCTCAAAGGGGCAGTAAGGGTGGTACGGTGGGAAGCAATGGTGGCTGGTGAGCTGCATGTGAGTGAAACAGTGAATCTACTCAGGGTTCTAGTCCAGATTTTAAATGAGCCATCCAAGTTGCTAAACCTAGGGGTAGTTGTAAAGGAGCTCTGTCCAAGGTCCTGAACCTATTTTTTGGGACAGGATTCAACCCCTGAGGCCATTTCCGCACCAGGCTGTTATAGCACTATTATTCCACTTTCAACATCCTATGGAATTCTGGCCCCTCCCTAAACTGCAAACCCCAGGATTCCATAGGATGTTGAAAGTGGAATAATAGCGCTATAACAGTCTAGTGCGGAAATGGCCTTGGATAAGTCCTTTAAAATTTAGACTGAAACCCCCCCCCCCACTGAGGTGGAAGCCATCAGCCTCCACTTGGGAGGTCTTTGGGGGTGGGAATCTACAACTAACTCCACTGTTTGGGGGAGAATCTTTGGCCCTTCAGATAGGTTGTACTGCAGCTTCCATAATCCCATCCTGGGGTAGGGCTGATCAGGTTTGTAGTCCGAAACACCTGGAAAGCTAAAAGTTCCCCACCTCTAGTCTTGTCTAGAGAAGTTATTGGTGACTTATTTATTTTACTTTATATCAGTTTTAGGTTTTTAAATCTACTTCGAGTCCCAGTATTGGGGGAAAGACAGGTTATAAAGAAATAAATGAGAGAAGGAAGCTTGAACCCTCCAGGTTCTTGGATACAATTCAAGGGTCCAAAGCTCCTCTCGCTATTACCTGGTTGATTGTGAAAGCAATATCATTCATTTAACAGCAGTGGCAATAACCACAGCCTTCTAAAGATGGAGGAAATCCCATCCATGTCCTGCTGGCTGCGAGATGGTTTAGATGAGCAGGCAGGGAATAGGGGTGGAATTCTTCACTAATTTTGCCCTAGAGAACTGCTGAAATTAGAGACTTACTCTGTGCAAAATTCACACCTTTGCTGGGGAGGGTGCCTTTTTATTTTCCTCTGGGGGAAAAATGTGCAAATTTTGAATAAATCCCAAACCTTCCCATCAGTCCAGAATTCTTCCCATCAGAATTTCTCAAAGCATGGAAACGTATTTTTGACCTTTTCTTTTTTAACATTGTCTAGTATTCTTTGCATTCTTAGCAAGGAATTACTTTTCAGCTCATTAGGAATGCCTCCATCTTGGTTCTTGAAATTGTGCCTTGAATGTACTCCTGGGAGGTAGCATGAGTGGATTGGGTGGGATCTTTCCTAAGCTGTGATTTCCCCACCCTTCTAAGAGAAAAGAGGTCTTTGTTTTGTTTTTCTTAAAAAGGAGGTTGATAAAAGCTAGCCAGAACAAACTGGCATCTTTTCCCCAACGCCACTGATATAGATGGGGGAATGATACTCTATCTCTTCCCATTCAGGGATTCCCTTCCCTGAAGGAAATTTCTATGCAAAACCAGTGATCTCTTGCAAGGAAGAAAGTTAATTTTCTGCTTTGTTAAAACGCTCTCAGATTTCTTCTGCAACCAGGCACTGCAGTCAGCAATTAGAATATGTAGCATGGCTTCTGGAGACATCGCCTTCTTTTGGAGGCAAACCGCAGATTTTTGCAAAGATGTGGGAATAGAGAAATTTTGCATATGGGCTTTGAACCCTGCCTTTTTTCTTTTTGAGCTTCTCTTGTACTATTTGTGTCCAGGACTTGTCGTTGTTCACAGCAATGTATTATGGGTAATGATGTTACCTATAACGCATCATTTGTTGGGATAATGAGAACATTAGGATTTTGCTGTTGCATTTTCTTTGGGAAAGGCTATAATGAGGACCGTTCATTCATTATTTCAAAACAAGTGGGATTTTTAGGGCAACTGGAGGACTGGAGACCATTTTCCTATTTTGTAGATTTTTTAAAAAAAGGATTCAAAACAATATTTTACTCAAGGTTGGGATCCTGTAGGGTGGCATGTAAAATAAGAGTTCCACATGCAGAACTGCACAATAGGTCACCTGTCACTACCCACAGGACACACCATGTCACTGCAATGCCATCCCCACAGCCATACCATGATTGGTGGAGAAGGAGGCTCAGAGAAACACCTGGCTATGTCCCCATAGCTGGATACAGACTGAGGAGATCTTCCAACCAAGATCCACTGGAGTTCTCCAGAGGTCTCAGTGGATAATGTCATCGGTCCCCATCTGGGAACACAGCCAGACACTTTTCCAGTCCCCTCCGTCCTCCACCAGCAATGGAACAGTCTTTACAGGTAGCTATTGCTATAACACATTGAGCCTGGGAGGGGGACTTTGGTCATTACAGAGGGAGGAAAGGAATACCAACTTCCACGACAACCTCCCCACCCCAAAAATACATACATGAATATAAGATGGGGTTAGACTTGTGTATGTCACTAACAGGATGCTACCCAAGGTGTTCCCAATGCAAGAACTGCAAAACTGCAGCCACCATCAACAAACTTTTCTTATTTGTAGTCAATTAACCATTTTCATTAATGTTTAAATGTTGCAGATTGTCACTCCCACTAACTAGTAGCTACTAACTATTGTCGCTACTGTTTTCACACTCTGCTTGCACTTTCTGAATGGAGGAGACAAGGGCAAGAGAGGTCCTTGGGGCACAATGAAAATGTGGTCCACAGTTGGGTTGTCACTGCCATTACAAACCGAATCAGAAACTCGTAGTGAAAGAATTGGCTGCCTGGCGTCTCCAAACAAGATGAGAAGTTTAGCCTTTCCACTCTTCTTTGGTGCCCCGTAGCATTGCCAGGTCAAAACAAACTGGCAGGATTCCCTGGGAAGACCAAAAAGAAATCCTGTGCCTCCATTTCTTTCTTGCCAACTTCCTTCTTGCTAATCAGTGTTGTAGTGAAGCCAGAACTTGCATGGTTGAAGAGCCAGAACTATTTGATTAGCAGGAGAAAGAAGAGAACTCCTATCTCCTTTCAAGCCTTTCTACTCTTTCTCAGCTTCTCTGCAATCTGCAATCTGCGCAGTGGCTGGAGAGAAAATAGATTTTCTCAGCAAAAGTGGCTGAGATCCTGGATTGCATGTGCAGGACTGCTCCTCTCTCACCCACCGTCAGTTGCCAAATCCTCAACAAGGTATCAATGTGGCAGTTAAAATGGCCATGGAGGAATGGGAAAGAAAGAGAAAGTGAAGCAAAAAAGCAGAAGGGACTGCCTCCCATCCTGCTGCAGTTCTCCAAGGAGAGAGCAAGAGGAATGACAGCCTCATTCTTCTCTTTCTCCCTGGAGAACTGCAATGGGGTCAGGAGGTAGTCTCCACTGCTCAAATGTCTCCTTTTCCTCTTTCCCCTGCAAAGGCATTTCATGTCTGTAGCAGCAGCACACCTAGATTTGGCAGCTTTGGGGCAGGGAAGTTTTGGATGATGCACAAGATCCCGGTGAATAGACCTTTGCATCTATCCAGAACAAGGCATGCATGCAGGTAACTTTGAATCATGCATGCATTTGTCACTAATAGGAGTCTACGAAGTATATTTTTCTGAACTTTGTCAAAATCCACTGCTAATGCTGGAGGGAATGCAGTGATGGCAACTTGGGTCATACGTTTGTGTGGATTGCAGTCCACTCTCTTCAGATGCACAAAGGCGAGGACTTCCCCTTTAGTGGACAGTGAATCCACACTCGGTTTTAGTCCAGATTTTGAAGGAGCTCTCCAAGGTGTCAAATACCAAATAGGTTCAGGAGATTGAGTAGTTCCTATAAAATGTGGGCTAAAACTTACCATCTTACATGTTTAATAAAAAGGAGGTATCTCAGCACTGAGAAAATGGGAAACAGCCATGAGATTCTTCCCATTTAGGGATGCTTTTCTGGGTAAAAAATTGTTTGCTCAAAATAACATCACTCTTTTTTCATGCAGAAAACAGAAATTTTGTTTTTGGTGCAAAAAGCAATATTATTTGCACAAGGTTTTCTGTGCAGGAAACTGTATTTCTATATAAGAGACTATCATTTTGCACCGAATTTTCCATGGAAGAAGAATATTTTCAGTGCAGAGAAAGTGAGCATATGACAAGTGAATATTCTGAAAATGAGTCCAGATGTGAAACCAATGATTGAACATTCCCCAAAAATCCTGTGGTATAGCAGGCAGAAATACAAGAAATATTTTTTGGCAGTTTATATCCCTGCTCTCTTTTGTTGTTTTATTCCTTATGAGTTTCACTACAGGCTGTCAGTTTGAATGGGAGTTTCTTTCTCATGGTTCTTTGTGGTTCTAATTAAAAGCTAACAGTCACACTTCATCCAGCTGGGATCCTTTTCTTGAAGCTCAATGTGTTTTACAACAAGTTCAGCCTATGCAGTCAGATGTCAGCAAGCAGCAACTGAGTTAACAGAGCTTCCTCCCAGGCAAACTATGCGTAGGATTGCAGTTGTGCTGATCCTAATAAATTGGTTATTATAGTCTGCACTGCTGCTTTTGGAGTGAGGTCTTTTAGAGTCATTGGGCACAGATGCTGATCTTAACTAGCATGTTGCACAATTTGGGGAGATCTGCAAATTTGTGTATGAGTTCTTTGAGAACTTTTGCACAGATGCCATCTGGAACTAATCATTTTCGTCGGTGTTTTCACACTACACAGTTCTAGCACGATGATGGCACTTCAAGTGTCGTGGCAACTTGTTATGGAATCATGGGGTTTACAGTTTTGGGGAGGCACTAGAGCAGTGGCTCTCAAACTTTGGACCTTAAGAGTTTTGGACTTCAGCTTGGTTAGTAGTCAGGAATTCTGGTAGCTGAAGTCCAACACATCTAGAAGACCAAAGTTTGGGAACCACTGCACTAGAGCTGTCTGGCTGAAAATTCTAAATATCCCTCCCTGAACTACAGCTCCCAAGATCCCATAGAATGGACTCATAAAAGCTAAAGTGGAATCATAGGACTAAGCCTATCATGTGAAGGGCTCCTTTGTTTCCAATCTGTCAATAAGAACTAGAAGTTTGTTTCATTTCTAGACTATTCTTACCAACATTCTGTTCCTATGACCATTATTTACTCCCTTGCAGGCTCCCACAATCCAACGGTGTAGTGAAAACTAGGAAATCTTGGCTAGAATTATGCATTAAGAGAGGTACATGTGTCATGTAGCTACATCTCTGCAGTCGTGTCTGCCAGTGCTATTCCCCAAACTCATCTTCTGAACAACACAGCCTCCACAGTGTAGGTATTTCTGTGTCATTGGAGAGCATAGGGATCAACAGAGCTACAGCAAACTGTTTTTCCGTAGCTGGACGCTCTGCAATAGGCATCCTGAGGGACCTCTGAGGTCCCTGGGAGATCCTTGAAGATGACGTTCTTGCTCTCCAACAGCACTGAAATGACTGCGTTGCAAGGATGCATCACTGAAAAGGTGGGTTTGGGAGGAGATTTTGCTTGTTGCATGGTTGGTGAAGAATTTTGACCATTTTAGGGCCAAAAAGAGTGAGTTGCAATGGGGTAATGAGTTGCAGTGGGGTAAATCTGATTTGTAGTTTACTGAAGCCAAAGGCCAAAGATCTCTCTGGTTGAGAATCCTAAAGGCTACTCCCTAAACTATAAACCCCAGGATTCCATAGGAGGCTGAAAGTGGAATAGTAGCACTAAAACAGTGTAGCGCAGAAAGGCCCTATGTCTTTTTAATTATCATAAGCTGCTTTGAGTCCCAACCTGGGGAAAAAGTGGGGTATAAATAAAGATTGGCGTCGCCGTCGTCATCATCATCATCATCATCGGCTCAGGTGAAGACAAACAGCTAGGGCCATTCCTAACTTGTGTGTTCTTCCTCATTAAAAACTGTTGCCATCTTGACCACGTTGCGATGTTGCTTGGCCCCACACATCCCAATTTTCATCTGTGAAATACTGGAGGACAATTCCTGCAACCGGGTGGTCAAGAAATGCCTGGTTACTGTGCTTGGGTCTTTCTCCCAGCTGCGGCAGAGAGTGCCGATGCAAACCTCCCACCCAAGATCCATCCTTTCTCCTTTTTCTTTTTTCCTCCTGTCAGTACTTTCCTGTTTTGAGAATTTCGTGTGAGATCTGGACTTTTTTTTTTTTTTTTTTGAAAAAGGAAACCTCACCACCTGAAAAACAGATTCAGGGTAGTAAATGAAAGGCGAGCCCGTCCGCCCACACATACCTTTTGTCATTCGGAGGCTGATGCCCACAGTCTTTGAAATGGTTTCCCTTAAAAAAAAAATGGAGCTATCACAAAGGGAAGGAAGATCTAACACATGAGAGAGAAAGAGAAGGAATGAACCTAGTTCTGTCACTGCCTTGCTACAGCAGCTCAGAGTGGCCTCGAAGGAGGAAATCTGATTTGAGATGAAGACGACGGGTAGTGATGTACAATCAGAGGCAAGGAGCTGCTGTGAGCCTAGTTGCGTTCCCTCGCCCACCCTCCGCCCCGTTTCTTTTGCTTGAAACTTTCCAGCTTTGTTTCAAGAGGAGCTGTTTCAAATCTTTACCTGCTCTTTCGAAGGGGATGAAACCAGTGCAGTTGCTATGATTTGGATGGGGATGGGGATGGTGGGCATGGTAGTCTCTCTCAGCTTGGTCCATCAAGATTCCCTGTTCCCAGTATGGGATTCCTTGGAAACATAAACATCTCTTTTTTTCCCCCACAGAGAATGGTGAGTGTTGTGTTTTTTTCCACAAAAATTTTATAGAAAATCCATACAGAAAATGCCGCTTTTTGTGCATGAAACTTGCCTTCTGCGGAGATGTGTTGTTTTCTATGCAGAAAATGCTGCTTTTTTTCCCCCAGAAAACTTGTTTTCTGCACAGAAGACGTACAAGAAAGTGCATTTTTTTCATGCAGAATAAATTCTGAAGTCTGTGAAGGTTCTCTGCACTCTAGGATTCTCCTCATCAGGGGTTCCCAGCGCTCAAGAAGTATATTTTCTTAACAATTGTTGAGTAGTCTCAAATATTCTTTCAGCCCCTAGTAAGGTAATGGAAGCACTTGCCTATGCGTTTTGTGAATCCGCATCTATACCCTGCGACGGGGTACCCTGGCATCACATCCGCCCAGAATCGCGCAGCATTGTATGACTGCTATGTGAATAAATATTGCATGAGTTGAATATCTTCTCAGTCCTAAGGGCATAGATTGCATTGGAGCACTTGCTGGTATTTTGTTAGAAGCTGGTGTTAAGATTCGTCACGCCTTGCTCTCGGGAGGCTGTGTCAGTTAACCAGGGAATTCTTCTGCCGTAGCAATAGAGCCAGAGCTCAGTTTGAGTGCCAAATGGATTGTACTTGCTGCACATACTTCCTCGACAAGAAGCCCCGAGTACAATAAAACCCATCAGGACCTTGAACACACAGTAAACTGTGCAAATATAGTAATGATAATATGTGATGAGGGTTGCACCAGCCCATGGCACACTGAAAAAGAAAATGCCAGTCCATCAGAGCAGTGCTGGTATAATCAAGTTAAAAAAAAAAACCTCTTAAATGAATATGTAACTAGCAAGAACACTCAGGTATACACTTAAAAAAACAAGTTCAATTTCCTACAAGTTAAAAATATGACGGAGAAATCCCTTGTTAGAAATGTGAACATATGCACAAGTCCCAAAATTGGGGAAAGGCAAGGTGATAAGAATTCATCATCACCACCACCACCGAAAAAAATGCAAAAAACTCTCCCTTCGCCACTATTTTTGAAAGGGTTCCCTATATGGTTGAAGAGCTTTGCTTCCAACTCCTTTGTCGTCTCTAGTGTTGTTGTGTGCTTTCAAGTCATTTCTGACTTATGTCAAACCTGAGGCAAACCTGGAGCTGAGAGTATGTGATCTAGCCAAGTCACCCAGTGGGTTTCCATGACTGAGTGAGGAATCAATCCCATGTCTCCAAGGTTGCAGTCCAGCACTCAGACTACTACACCAAAGCTGGCTCTTTCATCTCTGCTCCACTTTATATTTTAAATGCAAAAATTAGTTGACAATCATTATCTGTAAAGTCTATGCCATGCTTTTGGCAGGTATGGGGTGGAAGAATCTGTTCTGATTTCTAGAAGGTTTGCATTTTCTTTTTAAAAAAAGAGCACATTTTGAAAGCACAGCTTCATTTTAGACCATTTGTGCACATGTGGTTTTTAAAATGCACAGAAATTCATTTGCATTTTTAACTGCATTTTCAGATCCAAGAACATCTGGAGTATTACACAGCATTGTTGTTGCCGTTGTTGTTATGTTCTAAAGATGATAAAATTGACTCCAGCTGATGGTGACCTTCTCTTAGAGAGTTTTCTTAGGATTTCTACAGGATTTCTTGCCTTCCTCTGTCTGAGAGAGCATGACTTGCCCAAGGTCACCCAGTGGCTAAGTGGGGAATTTGAATCCTAGTCCCTCAGAGTTCTAGTCCTGGCTCTGTGAATAACCAACATTAAACACAGAAAAAATTGTTTCTGAGTAGACATACAAACAAATAGGCCTGCATTTTACCCTTCCCCAGATTTTGCGGTTGAGGAGCGTTGTCTTTTCTGCTGCGTGAAAACAAAATCAGGAAGGCCGATCTGTTCCTGTAGTTTCATCTCCGTAGCCTGCAGCTCAAGAGAGCATTAATTTAATAATACTGTTGTGCTCAATTAAGTGGAAAAAGCCGTATTTTTGTATTTGCAGATGCCATCCTGTTCATATTTTTTCCCCTCTTTGTTAGCATGTACGCACATCCTGCTTCTTGTTTTAAATCTTGTTTGCCTTGAAATTAAGTTTTGCCACAACATCCGATTTAAATAACAAATTCCAGCTTTTCTGGCAGTTTTGAGTGCGTGTGTGCATGCATGCATGTGTGTGTGATTGCATTCATAACGGTGACATCTCTAACAATTGCAGCCTTCTGATATGATATTTTTGTCAAAATTAAATGTGCAAATGAGCTAGACAGATGATTAGGGCGAGTGACAGTGTGCAGTCACCGTTCTTGCTGGGAAGCAGCTTAAGAGCTTTGCCAGGTGAGGATGTGATCACTGAACCTGTTGTTTGGGCAGGGATTAAAACTCACGTTGCTTTGCTCTGGGAGGGCTGAGAGGTCTAAAGCAAGACTGGAGAAGCTTCAGCTTCTCAGAGGTCAATGGACTACTAATCCCATCATGGCTCACCACTAGCCAGGTGGACAGGTGGGGATGGGGACTGGAGCACCACATCTCTGGAGGACCACACCCCAAACACAGATCAGGTCAGGGGTGTAGCTATGAGGATGAGGGGGAACAAAATGAGGGTGTTGTCCCCCAAAGAAGAATTCTGGTCTCTGCACTTGCAGACAGACTCCTGTATAATCCATTCTAATACCTGTCCTGCTACTGAGATCGGGTTGGTTGGTCGGTAATTTCCTGGATCTTCCTTTTTTGAAGAGAGGGATAATATTTGCCTTTCTCTACTCCTTCGGCACCATACCTGTTCTCCAAGATTTCTCAAAAATGATAGCAGGTTGAGAGAGCATTAGAGAATTGCGAAGGTGTGCAACGGGACACCAGAAAGAGTGTCCCGTGTACATCAGGCTCTACAGATGCACATTAGCATTCCTTAGCCAATGCCCCAGTGCACAGAAGAACCAATGAGCATTGGGACCGATATGACTTGGAGCATTTCCGCCCTACACTGTTAGACTCCATAAACTCCAGGGAGCTGCTCTGGGCGATAGATGTCTGTCCTGCTGGTGATCGGGGAATAGCAGGATGATATTTTCAGCCCCCTCCAGCCAGCAGGTGAGAATGCAACAATCAGAAATAGGACCCCCGTCACCACTCCTCGTCCCACTGCAGATTGCTGGAAGGAGGGAGCTGGAAACGTCATCCTGCTTTGCACCAATTGCCAGCAGAACAGATCTCTGTTGCTTGGTGCAGCTGCTGCCTGTTAAGATGGGTTTAAGGGGACAGGGCAGGAGACAATACTTGGGCCACTTCTGCACTACACTGTTATAGTGCTATTCTTCCACTCTGAACACACTGTGGAGTTCTGGGTTTTGTGGTTTACTAAGGCCAAAGAGCTCTCTGGCTGAGAATTGTAGAGGCTCCTCCCTAAACTGCAAACCCCAGGATCCCATAGGATGTTGAAAGTGGAATCATAGCGCTATAACAGTGTAGTGCGGAAAGGCCCTTGGTCTCGTTCATTGATCCTGTTGCACATCAGTGGCTATGTGAATAGTTCCTACCATGCGTCAGTCATTTTGCCAGCTCCCCTATGTAGTACCATAACAGCAGCCCTTTACTGGATACGGACATTACGGAACTGCTCAATTCTAATTCTTGCACACGTAAGTCCACTTATGAAGACCTAAGCTCCATACAGAATTCTGGCTGCAATTTCATTAAAACTGTTGTTGAAACATTTGAGGATTTAGGAGTAACAAAATAATATTGAATGAATTCCCGGCCCTAATCTGTAGCTAAACCAAATCTTTCCGAAAAGGGCTCTTGACCACAGAACAGATTTTCGGGGGAGTGGAGCAAGAGCCTGCGATGGAAAGAGAGAGTGGGAAAGTCTTTCTCTGTTCCATTTGAATTTAACATTCAAGTCAATGCCTGAAGCTAATTGCTAGACCCAACTGACATCGATGCATTTTATTTATTTATCCATTCATTCATTCATTCATTCATTCATTTTAATGTATACTTTGGCTTTCTCCCACAGCAGTCCACAATATAAGGTAATCAGTTGCTGAATGGTAAATCAGTACTTACGTCAATCCCACTCACGCAACAAGTCTACTGTAGTTGGGATTATACTTTGGATTGAGGCTAATATGTTTCTTCTTGGGCTGGAATCCTGTTAGTCACACCTAGAATAGACCCATTGAATCCACTGCTGAAGGACGATTTGACACAAAGGTAAATCCCATTCATCCAGTGGCTGTACTTAAGAAGGGAATAACAATAGGATTTTAGGGTTTTGTCTCCTATTTCATTTCATGTCCTTTCATTCTCTGTTCTTAAAATTAAGCGCCTGGTTCTGATTCCTGACTTTTCGTTTTTAAGAGTGCTAACGCCGCATGTTGTCCAATCATCTCCTATCTTCCTCTTTCCCTGTTTATTAATTCATTCCTTCATTTTAGGTTATTGTAATCATTTTTTTAAAAAAAAAGAATTAAGTTGTATCAGTTTCCATGAAATGGAACATTCTGTGATTTTGCTGGCGTAAGAAGCAACTGTACATGCCGTTAATCTTGTGCTATCATTATTGGCATGTCAAGGCTTTAGTCAATGTTGTGACATTCTAAGTTAATCTTCTTCATCTGATTTCTGACTTTGAAAAACAGAGGGAACAGGGATTAATGGGCTGTTCTGAGCCACATCTGAGTCTATCCCATGCTCAAAGAAGGAAGCAACATGCCTTCCAGTGTTACACAGGTTTAAAAGTGGTTCAAAGCCATCCGTGTTCCACAACATGCAAAGTGGTTGAAAGGGAAACCACCTTTCTCCCCCCAAAAAGTGGCAATGTTTTGTCTGTGACCTGTTCTGCGTTAATCTTTAAGGAGATTTTTGCAGGCCCTGGAAGGAGGGTAAACAAGTCGTACATTATTTAGATTGGTATCTCTTGGAAGTTTGGAAGGCACTGCTACTTTCTTCCTTTTGAAGGCTTAATTACCTGTTGGCCCATTTTTCAAAGGCATCCCGCATCAGCTCCACTATCTTTCATCTCTTCCCCTTCCTCTTGTAAATATTCTTTCTTTTGGCGATGTCAGTGGAAGCTTTTGCCACAACAAACCTTTATCTTTTCTAATATTGGACGGAGCTTGATCTCTCTGATGTTGCCAAGCAAGGAGGGGAGAGGAGTGAGGAGGGAGTCTTTTGACAGTTGCTATAGAAATTTTGTTGCAAGATCAGCTTCCATTCTCTTCACCGGCTTTGAAATGTGTGTTGCCACTGACAATGGGGTCCTCCTCTCCCCCCAGTTCTCCTTCCCTCCACCAATTTTCCACCTTCAGGAAATGCTTTCCACTTTGACTCCTCCAGCCATGGAACCTACGTACGTTACACATGGTTCTGGGGGACATTAAACTTGTCACTCTTCCTTTCTGATGCCCATAGATCCACTTAGCATGACTGTACAGGTCAGGTCAGTGGTTGCACTGAGCAAGGCTGATGAGCTTTGCTGTTTTTCTATCTGAACCAAGGTCCCTTTTCAAACTATGCAATGTCAGGCAGGCTAATTTGCAGCATCTGCTGGTGTCTCCCACACAATAAGCCATGCATCAGCTCTGGGTTTTAGTTGGACCTTTAAAGGAAATATCTGAGGTGGTGACCCTATTTGGGCATTAGGGTCCAACACCGTGGACTATTCTTTTACTGAAACCAGAGCAGATTTGCTAGCATGCTGACAGAGAAGCCACTCTCATGCCGCTAGCAAAAGCTTTCCAAGGTGGAAGTCTTTCACAGTCTTTCACTGGTTTCCTCAAGCCTTTGAAGGGGAGATGCAATGGACTGCAACCCAAGAATGTCTGTGAGAAAAATCTGTGCTCTAAGACAGAGCTAAGTCCATCCCCTTGGTTGACTGCTGGAAGTGGTGGGGTGAGCCACAGGAAGTGCGATTAGACACATGAAGGCACTCTTGAAATCTTGAGGGTTGTCTTCATCCAGATTCTTTCCCTCAACTGACTCCTCCCAGTCCCAGCTACCCACTTACCCACTCTGCATGTTCTTAAAGGCAAGAGCCAATTACCGCAGTACGGAGCATTCCAGACTGGCAAATTACCTGCAAAGCATCGCTTTCAGCCTACTGAGTTAAAAGTGCCTTTTCCAAAACAGGAGTCAGTTATTTGCATCCGGCTCTTGATACTTCACTGTCACATTATGAGCTCAGGCAATAGCCTCTTGTCTTAACTGGCTCACAGCTTTCAAAAGCCACCCTCAATGTCTTCTGCCAGGGAGAAGCACTGTTACACTGCCAATTTAATATAAGAGATGGATTCCAAAACAAAAGACCAACCTTCCTTGACCCAGTGCTTTCCAAATATGTTGGGCTTGTGGATGGAATGAATATTTATTATTATTTATTTCTGGGCCAACCTCTGCCCCTCAAGATTCCTGAAAACTGGGAAATCACAACAGGAATAATAATAATAGATGAATGATAAACTTGCACAGTTTTCTCCCAGTATTTAAATGCTCTGAAGTGTCATGGAGGAATTATTCTGGTTAAAAAACACATGGGTTGCTTTGCACCAGAAACTCTTTTCTGCACAGAAAACAGGTTTCCTGAGCGGAAAAAAAAAGTTTAATGCACAGAAAAGAAACTGTTCTAGGCATGGGGAAGAAAATGTTTTCTGCAAAAGAACCCTTTTTAAAACTGGGTTTTTGTGCAAAACGGGCATATCTTTTCAGTGCAGAACATTTCTTCAGCAACAGTTTGCGACATTTGAATACAAGGGGAATACTATATAGGGATACTTGTTTTTCTTCTGTAGTGGGGAGAAAAATATACATCCTTGGGTGCAAGGAGGAAATGAGGATTTTCATCCCTACTTGGGTTACATCTCTCATCTTCTCAGAAAAGCATGGCTATTTGGGACAAGGACGATGGGACGAATAAGTCAATATATCTGGAGAATGAAAATGGAAAATGGAGAAGGTTGAGAGAGCTGCTTCTCTCCCTATAAGCTGCTGGTTTTTGCAGCAGGGGTGAGGCGCTGTCAAGCTCTGCAGCTGAAGCTGGTGCTCTTTGTGAACTGCATCCAGTTGGATGGGATTCCCCAGAGGGCGACCTCCTTACAAGACACCAATCTTTGATGCTTTCTCATATTTTTCTATGTGATTCCTCCCTCCTGCACTCTCAGAGTCTGAAACATCTCTCCTAAGACATGGTGACTGCAGAAAGAGTTTTAAGCTAAAATATGCTGTAATTCTTCATTCCACCTTTCTGCTTTTGGTCCCCCAAAACTTCTTTGAAATCAAATTTGGTTCTTCGGCTAAAGAGGGTTCCCTACTTTTATTTAAACAGTCTACTAAAAAAAAAGTCCATCTTTATGATGATGTGTGTGTAACACAAACAAGGTGGACATATGTAGTATGTGCATTGATGATGTTGTTTATACTGCAGCCCAAAAGTCTCTCATTCACTTCTCTGTTAGGGAAGAGTATGGAAAAATCACTTTTTTGGACTTAAGTCTCAGAATCTCACAGCCAGAAAACAATTGTGTTTAATAATGCTGTGCTATTGCTATCTTTGGTAGAAGTGGGCAATAATTTTAAGACCTTGGGAAGGTTACCTTTTGGACTTGTTGTTGCTGTGTGCCTTTTCCAACTTATGGTGACCTTGAGCTGAATTTATCACAGGGTTTTCTGGGGCTGAGAGTGTGTGATGTGCCCAAGAACACACAGTGGGCTTCCATGGCTGAGTTGGGAACTGTACCTTGGTCTGCATGATCCATAGTTGCAATGCTCAGACTACTACAGGCCCTTTTACCTGTTGGACTACAACTCCCAAAATCCCCATCCACATTCTGAGAGTTGTAGTGTTGTGGCCAAGAAAAGTGGAGACAACCAGGTTTCAGGGAAAAAATCAAAAAGCCATTTTTTATTGTTAACAATACCTTGCGCAAGGGCAACAGTTATCCCAGAACTGTTGTGTCAATTAATTGAGGTAGCATCACTATATAGCTTTTGCCTTCTATGTCAGCAATCAATCATTTACTTAGCCCGCCCATCACTGGAGAAAAAGATCTTTAGTTAACTTTTCCATTACATCATTGACTGACACACACGTGTACAGAAGAGAACAAAGAGTTAGTTTAGAAAATGATACAAAATAATGGTAGGGAGTATAGTGCCTCCCTGTGAATTCCCAGACCTTCGAATGTTACAAGGCCATTCTCTAAAATTTGAGATAAGACAGACATCTGCAGTTTACTCAGAGGCACAATTCAGTTCACTTGTTTTTCCTATTCAAGTGGCATTGGATTTAACCCCTTCAGTAGCACAAGAAAAATTGAACTTTCTGAGCTTCAGAAAGGCCATCCAGCCCCAGAAGAGAACACAGACATCTGCCTTTCGTTGGCCCACCCAGCTCAGCATTGCATTATATTTAAGCAGTCATTGACGGTCCCTACATCAATCACCACTTTTATACTAGAAGAAAGATGGGTCCTCACCACCCATAATCCTTTGCCCCGTCTGATGTTCCAGACTGGCAATCTGCCAACCCTGAGCAGTTCTTTCATCCAAACGGAGCTGAAACTCTTATTATTTTTTACGCTTTGTAATTCTTCACAGCAGCGCTCTGAGTAATAACTCCCCCCAGTCAGCTTTGGAATCTAGTCTACCCAAAAAAACCTTCTAGCATTTTTTAAAAAAGAAAAGAAAGGCAGAGAAATAGAAAGTCACAAGAAAAAGAGAGATAGTAAAAGAGAGAAAAAGGGTTTCCCCTGGCTGTTTCCTTTTCAACAGCTGAAGCCAGTAACTTCCCTGCAAGTTCAAAGAGTGGTTTTAAGTGGAGGGGTTTCCCTAAAGATCTGAGAGCCCAAGTGCATGATGAAAGGACTTAGGTGCTGTCTGAATCCAAGTGCTGCTGGATTTTTTTTCCCCCACGTTCCCTGGGAATGACTCTGATGTCCACAATTCTCCATTTACTTTTCCAAAATCTGCTCTTGGCTCAAAGGACAATGGACAAGGAGCACCAGGTAACCTCCTACCTCACTATCAAGGGTTAGGATAATCAGGAGGGATGTACTGGGAAATGTTTAAGGCACCATAACAGAGAGCCAAAGAGGTATAATGGTTTGAGCTTTGGACCAGGCCTCTGGGAGACCAGGTTTCTAATCCCTGCTTAGCCGTGGAAACCCCCTCAGTGATCATGGGCAAGTTGCACTCTCTTGATCTCAGAGAAAGGCAAAGGCAAACCCCCTCTGAACCAATTCTACCAAGAAAACCCCATGATAGGTCCACCCTAGGGTTGCTGTAAGTCAGAAATGACTTGAAGGCGCACAAGAACAACTCTAGGTGGGATGTGGAATTGGAGATATGCCTTCAGTTCCCATCAGAAATAAGTCTTTGGTCAAAACAATGGATCTGGGAGCCTTTGAGGCTGAAGGATAAGGTATAAATGTTCTAAATAAATAAAAGAAAACAAAAGAAAATAAATAGCTCATTTGAGACCAATCTGTCTCCCAAATCCTTCCCATTACTACAGGCATCTTTATAACAGCACATTATTACTGGGAAATTCTGTTTTCCTTTGATGATGGCAGCTAAATTCTGAAGTAACTAGGGTATCTGAAAGAAGTAATGCCATCACTCTTGTTCATTAAAAGGCCTGGGGCACTGACCCCAGGAGACCTCACTCCACTTCATGACTAGCAACCAAAGAAAAACCTGGAAGGATGAACTTGGATTTCAGGCAAGGGGTCTGTGACAGAAGTCTTCCTTTCAGATACCTGATACAAGGTCATTGAGGCCATAATATTCCCTGGAAGTAAGGCCCATTGAATGCAGTGTGGCTTACATCTCAGCCAGAACTTGGAGTAAATTCCCCTCTTGAGAAGGATGGGTATCATGGCCTGCTTAAGCCATCCATAAGTGAGCAGTGATGGGATGGTGTTCTGGGACCCCAGAGCTTCAGGTACAGCCACTGTCTGTTCAGAGCATTGAATCCACATTGGGTTTCACTGGAGCTACTCCTAGTTTATGAAAGCTATCCAAGGTGCTAAACCCAAAATAGGTTCACCATCTTGGACAGCTCCCATGTAACTTGGAGTAGCTCTTGTAAAACCCAGTGTAAATTCACTGTCCGAAAGCAGTGAAGTTATTCGTCATGTCTGTAGAGCATCGCCATACCCTTGCTTGGTTATAGATGGCTCCTTCAGGTTATAATATTTGTTCTTTTTAAACCTATCTTTCCAAGCTCTGAGTCTGAGTAGCTATGCCTCCGATTGCCCCAGTAGGGTGTTAAGAGGCTAAATCTAGCAGCTTGAATTGCACTTGAAAACAAACTAAGCAATGCACTTTTAGGTGTGTCCTCCTGGGAATAGGAGACTGACATTACTGAGCATGGAGCAAAACACCAGTATTTGTCCTCTGTGTCTCCTTTAATCGCGGGAGTAATTGATGAAACTCTCCCCCAACTCCTTCCCACCCCCTAGTTTTCCTGAATGGCTTTCAGGTTTTAAATCTATCTGATTATAATTTTGTCCTGTCTGAAGAGAGCTGAAGCGATAGAATTAGACGCGCAGCTCTAGGTAAGGCATATCCAAGTGCTGAAGCTAATAGGACATGAAAGGCCTGAGGAAAGTACTCAAGTATGTTGGTCTTCTCCCTGCTTCATGCGTGCACATGCACACACACACACTGCTCCTACTAATAAAAATGGAGCAACTGCATTGAATCAACTATATGGGCAACATGGAATGTCCGGTAGTCAGGGCAGCCTGAAAGCCACAACATAATGTGTACGTTTTTGGGGTAACCGAAGAGGCTGATATTTTCTTCCATCCTCTGCAACATCCAAAGCTCACTCACAGAATTCACAGTTGTGCTACATCAGCCTCTCCCACACAGCCATTCTATTACTGGTGGAAAGTGGAGGAAGTCAGAGAAGTGCTTGGCTGTGTTCCCGTAACTAGATGCAAAATAATAACATCATCGGCTAAGGCCTCTGGAGGACCATGGTGGATCTCAGTGGAAGATATCCTCAAGTCTTTATTCGGTTGTGGAGACATAGCCAGATGCTCCTCCAGTTTCCTCAGCCCACCACACTCCACCCAGCAATGGAACCACTGCGGGAAGTAGAAGCTATTGTGGCACAGTGATGAGTCCTGGGAGTGGGCATTGTACTGGAGTTCCACAGGCAGAACTTTGTCCTACACTCAACCATGTAGGATCTTGGCTCATAACATAGAAAACAACCATATCTTTTTGTAAAGATATGACAACAGTGAGCATCTGGTACAGATTCATCTCAGCAACACCCACATATATGAGATGAAGGTGGAAACTTGAATAATTTTTTCTCTGTTCCACTATGGAATGACTGAGAGTAGAATAAGATACAGCCCCTTTTGAGGAATCTTTATTTATAAAGAAAAGAAAACCACTTAAGTGCCCAGAAATAAGCTTATGAACACCTGTATCCTATCCAAACTAACCATTCATTGAGAGAGAGAGAGAGAGAGAGAGAGAGAGAGAGAGAGAGAGACGCCACATAATTATCCTACATGCTATAGTAGTGTAGTACCAAGTACTATAGACACTTAATCTACAGAATATGAAAATCCCTGTCATAACAAATAAAGTGTCTATAGTACTTGGTACTACATCTTTAAACAAAACATAAGCTTTGATCCATATCTCCTTTTAAAAGTGGCAACATAGTGCAGTAATGAAAAGTTGGCCAAAGACTAGAAATTTTCCACCTCTGTGTTGCTGGGAAGCTTTCTAGATAATCCTGGGTGACCTTATCTCAAATCCCAACCTACTTTACAGCATTGATGTGAGGCTGAGGATATCACAAAAGAACCCTGTATGGCATCTTGGGCTTCCTTGAGGAAAGGCATCATAGAAATTAAATGATATGTAAACTTTTTAAGATAAAGGGAAAGTTATAAGCAGTCCCTAGAACAGCCACAAATTGGATGAACGATACAGTCCTCCTAGTTCTAACAAATTTGAGCACATTCTGAAATGCATGGGGCATAAATATATGTCCTTCTGTGGAAACATGCCACTGGTTGCAGACATGGTCTCATGGAGAGCATCACACAGGAAAGGGCCCCCAGAAGAAATTGCATGAACATGGTGTGGCTCGGCTTTTAATTTGATCATTCATCTCTGAATGGGAAAAGTTTTGCATTCCCCAAACAGCCACAAATTACCGTACATAAGCTATAATCACCCGCTGCACGCTCTAGGGTTCTCCGTTACTGATCTTAATTGGATGACGCACTCCATGGTTTTCCTCTTCATCCCCGCCAGCTCACTTCACCAAAAGGGGAGCAGAAGAAATGCTTTTATTCTGAACTTTATGGAATGCCATGATCACAGTTCACAATTTAGGGTTATTTTTAAATAAATACTAGAGACACAATTGTGTGTCTATATAAGCTGCATGCACTGTGGCTCATGCTTTTTGCACCCAAGCATCCGGACTGGTTGCACTGTACTGTTCATGAAGACTAGCTTGCTCAAAGCACTGTAATCACTGCACGATCACATTTGAGCATGCATCAGCAAAATAATCCATGATTTCTGTTTCACTTCTTGCCAAATGTAAGATTGAGATGGGAATCTTGGGTGGGTAGACCAGATACAGATTAATGTTGGTTTCCCACCTTGTCTGCAGGCTCCTTCTTCTATTATTTTATCAGTGATCAGAAATAAGAGACTAACTAATCAAATAAGACCCAGCCATCATTGTTGCTGATGTCATTTCTGACTTATGGTCCAGAGGAGGGCAACCAAAATGGTGAGGGGCCTGGAAGCCATGCCCTATGAGGACAGACTTAGAGAGCTGGGTATGTTTAGTCTGCAGAAGAGAAGGTTGAGAGGGGACATGATAGCCATGTTTAAATATTTGAAGGGATGTCATGTCGAGGAGGGAGTGGGCTTGTTTTCTCCTGCTCTTGAGACCAGGACAAGGAGCAATGGATACAAGCTGCAGGAGGGGAGATTCCGCCTGAACCTCAGGAAGAATTTCCTGATGGTCAGGGCTGTCCGGCAGTGGAATGTGCTGCCACGGAGTGTGGTGGAGTCTCTTTCGTTGGAGGTTTTTAAGTTGAGGCTGGATGGCCACTTGTCGGGAGTGCTTTGAGGGTTTTCCTGCATGGCAGGGGGTTGGACTAGATGGCCCTTGTGGTCTCTTCCAACTCTACATTTCTATGATTCTATGATTCTAAGGTGAACCAATCAGGATTTTCTGGTGCTGAAAGTGTGTGATGTGCCCATGGTCACTCAGTGTGTTTCCATGGCAGAGCAGGGAATCAAACCCTGGTCTCCAGGGTTGTAGCCCAATGCTCTAACCACTATACCATGCTGTCCCTCAGTCATCATAGGTCCTTCTGTTTATCTCAAATCAAGCTATACTCTGGCAAACTGTGCTGCACTAAACATCTTGAAGGGTGAGACTTGGGGCTTCTGAAACTCTGGATTTCCTTACAGGGAAGTAATTGCTCTAAAAGACCTAGTAAGCTATGGTATTATTGCAGATACAGGTCTGCCTTAAAGCCTCTTTCTCAAAGAAACCACCTCTCCACCTTCCGTTGCATTTCTCCTTTTGAAAGTCTGATGGCTTTGCAGCGGCCGAGCACTGTTCCCATTCAGCTCACCTTCCACCTCCTGCTTTCCTGTAAAACTCATAGTGAAGGAGGATGCCCTTTGGTACATAAATAAGCCTTGAGAGAGAGACATGGTGTCAGAGATCAACAGTGAGCTCGGTCCACAATCCAATGTGTACAGTGTGGGCTTCCCATGGCTATTATAGACTTTCAAAGGCATCCAGCCTGCATTACACTGATAAAAGGTTACAAATAAATAATTGCTATGCAATGAGGTAGCCTGTAGACACTGTTTTAACATCAGTCAGTTGGTAAAAGACTATTTACGCATCTGGCGTTTATTTGGAGTTGTTCACTCTAGGCTATGTCTCCCTATCCCAACCCAAGAAGCTATTCGCACTGCTGTTGTTGTGCACACAATATTTGTTCACTTAAGGTTGTGTTACCACACTTCCCCAAGTAGGTTCATCTGCTTAAAACTGCACTACGTCTTGCTCAGATTCATTGGAAGGCCACTGTTCTATACTCAGAGAAGAGACAGGCATATGGCGATGGCAACACTTTGGAAAAAATATACATATGAAATTATTTTTGCATTAGAAGATGTGGTCCAGTGTTGAGCATGACTGAAATACCAGTCCACCCTTGTAGAGTCATGGAGCTGAAACTGGGCCATGAGTCAGGTTGGGAAGGAGTTGCACACACATTCTTACTCTTGGCCAAGAGGGAACATCTTATCAGTCCCTTCTGTCAACTTGGCTACAGGCAATGGTTTGAGGAAGATGAACAAAGCTTTATTAAAACATCGGTATCTTTATAGAGCTTCTAAAACAAGAGAAAACGCACACAGGAGTTACTCAGCATAAATGAGACAGGGGAACATTCTAATATAGGTGCCATTCTTTACATGAAAAAGCACATGTTCTCAGTCAGTTATCATACTAATTTTTGATACAGTTCAAGAAGACAGAATAGCTTGTTTAGAATTGCTTAGCACTTCAAAACACTTAAATGCTTGGAAAACTTTTTACTGCTAACACCAGAATCCTGTTGATGTCATACACATGTAGGAGTTTCCTTGCACAGGTGGTTGTGCTTTTTTAGCCATGTTGCAACAGACGTATTCAGTTCATGGCTGCGCAAGAGGAGCTCTAAATAAGTTCCCATTTCACATAGGACCAAAACCTATTGGTACTCCCAAGTAAAGCAGAACCATTGAATCAATTGATTTTACCAATCAAGAATAGTTTTTACCAACCAAGATTTTACCAATCAAGAATTTTACTCACCAATTAAGAATTGTTTCAGTGAGACTGACCAATCAGATTCCAGCCATGCAGTTTCACATTTTTAGATGGTGCATATGATTCATCCGTGCCTTCAATCTAGCTTATCCCCCCTCCCCACTGAGGTTGCAGACACTGCATTGATAATCCCCATTTCAGCATGAGACAATCAGCCAGAAAAGTGGAAGGTGAACCACTGATTGCACAATGTCAGTATTCAGCAGAAGGGTGGCATAGTAGAACCTCTGTGTAGCAGTGTGATTGTGCACACTGCTACTACACAGACCCAGTGTAAGATCTCAGCCATATTGTATAGCATGCATTGATCTTTTCTTTCCCTTCTTTCCTCTTCCTACTCACCCCTGCTCAACTCTTTTTTCCCTGCAGGAACATTTCACACCAGAATGCAAGTTCAAAGAATCAGTTTTTGAAAACTACTACGTGACTTACTCCTCCATGATCTACAGACAACAGCAGTCAGGGAGAGGCTGGTATTTGGGTCTTAACAAAGAAGGAGAAATCATGAAAGGGAACCACGTCAAGAAAAACAAGCCTGCCGCACATTTCCTTCCCAAACCATTAAAAGGTAATACAGCTGGAACTGCCTTAGCAGGTTGAAAACAAATGCACATCGTGGGGAGGGGTCGTTGTCCTTGATACTGAAGGGAAACTACAGTTCTAAGATCTTGCAAAGGTTATTGGTTATGCCGGCTGGGGAATTCTGGGGGTTGTAGTCCAAAACGTAACTTTTTCAAACTCTAGTTTTTATAGAACCAAAAGGCAGAAAGAAAAAAACCCCGGCAACTTTGCAGACCTGTTCACAGACTGCATTTCACTAGTGCTTCAGGCTGAGGCTAACGTTTGCCTACTTCCATTTAATTTCTCAAGAACTCTCATTCCCCTTCTCAGCCCTGTTAAATTTTTACCCCCTCCCTTTTAGAAAATCAAATCACCATCCCAAACCCAGATCCCTTGTTGAGTTGTATCAGGAAGTACCGAATCCGTTGCCTTCGTGATGTTTTGGACTGTAACTCCCATTATCCCCAAATAGCCTACCTAAATAGCTGAAGGCTATGGACAGCAAAATACGTCAAGGATGCCAGGTTCCCTACCTCTGATTTATAGGGATGCTAGTGACCTGAATGGGTCATAGAGGGTCCTTAACGGAACTATTGTAAGTGTCTAAAAAACAAAACAAAAAGGGTGATTGTGTGAAATTGGGGTGCCATCCAGCAGCAGAGAGGATGTCTACTGACAGGACAACATTTCTGTGAAGAAGGCCATCTAGTACACTTGCAAAAGCTTTGCAAAAAAGAGTAGGGAACTAAGTGGTAGCTGTTGTCTCCCATATGAGTTGGGTGATGACTCCAAGTTTTAATTCACACATTAAATTAGCTGTCCATGATGCTGAAACCTATCCCTAAACTACATTCAGCACCTTGGATATCTCTTTTGGAAAGCTAGGCAAAACCTGCAAAGGATACTCTGGCCTACTGACATGAGAGCCACTGGCCACCACTAGGGGAAATTATTTCAGCCTGAGAGCCTAATTCAGTTTCAAACAGTTCTGCATAGAGCAGCTACAGGCAGAAGAACCAGTACAAGCATATTGCAGCTTCAACTTCTTACTGCTGTGCATTCAGTCTTAGGAGAGATCTTTCAGCCATTTAGGATTGGGGGAACCAATATGCAAGTTGAGGAGCAATCAAATGATGGTCTCCTGGGAAAGAGGGTGTAGCCCTGTTGGGCCATTTCTGCTGTCCCGCAGATGGGTAGGTATGACATCGTCACTGTTCCACAGCCAGCACATTTCCACTCACCATGATTGCAAGATATTTGCTTAACAGAAAAAATCTTTTAAGTGCCTGCAATCTCCTGGTGCTCCCTTTCTGCCTGCCATGCAGAAGGGGTAGAAGCACAATCATACACTTCCTTCCCCTGCACAGCATGGGAAATAAGTCTCCCTTCTGGAGGCAGCCAGCTGGGTGCAGAGGGGAAGGTTGGGGACACAATCCCATCCCAGCAAAGACGCTGTCAGGGTCACAACAGGATGACACAGGACAGCATTGTCGTGCAGAAATGGTGTTGGACAGCACAGACTGTGAAGCCAGGAGGGTCAGATCTTTACCATGAGTGTGAGGTCCCCACCCCTATCTTAAAGTATTAAACTATCATATTTCTTCTTTTTAACCCCTTCTCACCACCCTTCTTCCACCAGTGGCGATGTACAAAGAACCCTCCCTCCACGATCTCACAGAATTTTCACGATCTGGCAGTGGAACCCCCACGAAAAGCAGAAGCATCTCAGGAGTGCTAAACGGTGGGAAATCTATGAGCCAACATGAATCAACGTAGCCAGGTTTGGAGAGCTAACGGAGAGACGTCTCGATGGAATGTTACCTCTGGAATCACAGTTGAGAACCCTAACTTAGCCGTTTACCCACCCAACTGTTCTGTCCCAGACAAAAGCCAAGGAACTGGCCTTGATTGCATTGTCTCATTGGCCATGTTAGACCTCTTGGTTGTTCGAAAATAATATTATTCTTTAGTTTTGGGTTTTCTTTTCGGGAGGCATCCCAATAGCATAGAATATGCTTGTGCAATCTCACCAAGAGAGCCAGGCATCCTTAAGTTGTGACATAAAACAGTGGAGAAGAATTATTCCTCCCCATCTCTCTTTTTGAAAAAGAAAAACTTTAGTCTCACATGGGCTTTGTAGAAACAAAGCAAAAAATACAAAAAAAAAAAAGAGTAGGAAACCTTTTCATGGCACCCTCCTGCTGATGTGAAATTGCTTCCCGTCTGAGAGAGAAATCTACTGAAAGACCGCTATCTTCTTTTTTTCACTCTTTGGGGGGAAATTTCATGCTCAGTATTTTATATATATTTAGCAGCAGAGGGGCAAAACAGAACATAGACACTGGTTTGGTTTTTTCCCCCCTTTCTCGATTCCCATTTTCCCATTTTGTATCTCTTTAAATCTTGCTAAAGGAAACCACTCCAAATGCATTCTTTTTGTTTGGAACAGGGCAGATGTTTGAGTTACTAACTCCAGTGGGTCTTCTTCGGAGCTATGTCATTGCGAGCAAAATGATGCTACTAGTAGTAGAATACTTGGGGGGTGGGGAGGGAATTCAGGTTTGGAGCAGAACTTCAGGCTCCAGCCGAAAAGTGTTCTTGTGGTTTTGAAAAACACTGAACTATATACAGTTTTTTTAATGAACTAGATTTGTAGTATTCCGTTTCAAGTCATTGTGCTGACCCCCAAGTCTGTAGGAACTGAGGTGTTAACGTTAAACCCCAGTCAGTGGAAGATGATGTTTTGTTTTTCTTGTTTTCCTTTCGAAAGGCAGGGGATGAAGTTATCCCCACTAATGTCAGTTTATTTCTTCCCTGTCCCCCTCCCTTGCCCTCTTCTCTCTCCTGATTATGTTTTGTGTATCCTATTAAAAACAACCACAACCGTGTTATCGTGGCTTCTTTTTTCTAAAGACAGAGACTGTGGATCTAAGGTGACTTAACCATTTTTATAGATATATATATATATATATAAAGAAACCATCTGATTTGTAAAAATGAATCAATGCATCTTTCTTTCATTTACATAAATTTGGGTAGGAGGAGCTTTAAACACACTCATTACTTAAATAATATATGCCTGCCCATAGAAAGGGAAAATTATCTGGCACCTTCTATGCACAGAGAAGAAAAGGAATGCTAGAGAGATGCTAAATAAATAGGCCTACGTAGAGTAGCCGCATTGCAATCAATAGGACTTGGAGGAATACTAATAAGTCACAATTCATTTGAATGACTCTCCTCTAAGGCCATTTCTGCACTAGCCTATTATAGTGCTATTATTCCACTTTCAACATCCTATGGAATCCTGGGGTTTGCAGTTTAGGGAGGATGTTGAAAGTGGAATAATAGCACTATAACAGGGTAGTGCAGAAATGGCTTAAGTAAAACAATATTGGATATTGACCATTTTCCCTGGAGGAGAACCCTGTTCCTGGAATATGTTCAGGAAAGTGTGCATTTTGGATGTGACACAGTGATGCAAATCTTCAACTGCTTCTTTCCTGAATAGGAGAGGAAATAATTTTCATAGTTTTATCCCTGCTGCAGGAGAAAATGAGTATCTCTGTGTCATTTTCACCTGGTATTCACACATTTCAAAGTGTTTTGCGAAATAATTCTGTGCAGAAACACACATGGTTTGGTTTGTGGCCATAAATTAGGCTTTTGCACTCACACATACAAGCATGGGTTGAGGTTGTAGCTCAGAGGCTACAATGCGCAACTTTGCAATGACAGAACTATGTCACAACACGTTGTGCCTCCATGCTAGTGAACTGGGATGATGTGCAATGAGGCACCACGCAAGATGTCCTGTTGTGGAATGGGGACTTCCCTTACACACTGGAACAATTGCACACCAGGACCTACTGCACATCAGGACGTGTGCTGTAGGACCCTTGGACAACAGCCAGGCTGTTGGCTTCACCCACACAATGCTCTTGATGGTGTGGCTATGTTTCTGTGCCTCTCTTGAGAATACAAGCATTGCACAGCTGCACAATTTAACTTCATGCAATTGTAAGTTGGCTTGCAATGACATGACTTTCTAACAGAAGGCCAGCCACTCTTGCCAGAAATGCACATGTGGGATTTTCTTTTTGGCTCTAATTGGGGGGGGGGGTGAGAAAAAAGCATGATTTCCTTTCCTACAAATCATTATTTCCAGAAAAACACATTTTTCCCCTCTGAACGTCATGTTTTATGTAGAACGAGCATCATTTTTTGTGCAAAAACATGTATTCCCATACACAGGGTCCCCCCCCCCCTTCAGAGACTGGCATGGCTTTCTTGTGGCAAAAAAAATTGTGGGTCTTGTTTTGGAACAACAACAAGCTTTTTGCACTCAAAAACAACATGTGCCTTTGGAAAGAGTTTTTTTAAAAAAAAAATAAAACTCACATATTCATAAAGAAAAAGACATTTGTATTTCTGCACAGAATTATTTCCCCCCTCAAAACCTTTGGGATTTATAAATACAGGGCAAAAACCGTGCCAGTTTTTTTCCCCTGCCTTTGGTATTATTCTTCCCAACTGGGCTTCCAAAATATTAGGAAACCTATTTTTCAGCCAGGAAATGAAGAACGGGAAGTATTTATTCTATTCCCCAGTCGCAACACCCCTGATTTGGAGAGGGCCTTGTTGAGGAACTGGACAGCGTGAAGTCTTTTTAGAGTCTTCCCTTCCCTTGTGCCCTGCTCTGCTGCCTGTCCAGCTACTTTTCCTTAAAGCAAACTAAAACAGAATCTTCCATTAGAGTTTCATTTCCTTCCTCATATCCGTTGCATGGGAGAAAGTTGGAATCTTGGCTTCAGAACTGCATGACGTGAAGATATTTGTGCATTGCTCACTGTTGGCCTCTGTTATGGAGCTGTACAAAGCTGACATGGTTTGGTAAGAGCTGTTTCCTCCTGCTCTGTATGAAGGAGACATTTATTATTTGTTGTATACAACCATGCACTGAATAAACTAATTTATATTACGATGTACTTTTTTAAAAAAACGGCAACAGCTTTTGTGGATTTGTTTTAAATGCCACGGATCTTCTTTGCCTTCGTATCTGGGAAACACATAACAAGACTGGGGGGCACACCAGTGGTTCTAAAATGTGGGTCCCTCAATGTTGTTAGAAAGCCTAAATATCCTGACGGCACTGGATTCCATCTGATCCTGGAAACTAAATAGGATCAGTCCTGGCTAGTATTTGGATGGAAAACCAAGGTGCTCTAGACTGTGTTTCAGGGGAATGCAATAGCAAGCTACCTCTGAGTATTCCTTGCCTAAGAAAACCCCATAAAATTCATGGGATTGCCATAAATCAACAGGTGATTTTAAGGCACATAACTGTTGTTGGGTTTCAACTCCCAGAATCCTTGATTATTCAGAAAGCTGTTTAAGAGTTGATGTCCAGAAACAGTTGGGGACTCACAGTTCATACACCAGGTTCGGAGGGGAGGGATAAAGGCTTCCATGTCAGTGGGGCAGTGAATCCATTCTTGTGTTTCATCCAGAGTTTAAAGGTGCTGAATCCAACCCACAAAATAGGTTCCTTATCATGCATTGTTTCTTTAAAGCTCAAACTAAAACCTAAAGTGGATTCACTGCTCTATGGTTGTAGGAGCCACCAGCCATCACAGAATTGGGGTCAAAGTAGTTTAAGTAATTTCAGAGCCTTCACAGGAGAATTAAAATCCAGAATCTCCTTCCATCTTGATAAGCTGCAACTAGTGACCTTTACTAAGGAAGAATCCCATTGAACATTATTGGACTTCTTTCTTAGTAAATACAGACAGGATTGGGATGTTCAGAGCTCAGATTAAATAGGAGCTTTGAAGCTGATTTAGATGGGTTGGGGTCTGCCACTGAAGGTGGAAAGTGATCTCTTTCTGCTCCATGCCTTTAAGGAAGCAGGCAGCAATCCATCCATTACCACACTATAATAAATTCAGAAGCCTTGGAGGTGCTACAGTGAAGCTCTTTGGTGTTTTGCAGAGGGAGAGATTGCCTCATCTTTTCCGCATTCCACATTTGTCCTGACTGTGTTTTTCCATCCCACTCATCATGAACTTTTAAACATGGCTTTCTGCACTGGCAGAGGGTTGACCTAGATGGGATTTGTTCCCATTTCTGTGATTCTGTGGCTTGACCCACGAGACAAGACCCTGGATGTAGAATGAGTTTTGAATAAGGTCACCACATTGGGATTGTCCCAAGCTCTGAGATTTGAGGGCCCAAAAATAGGGATTCCACGGAAGGAGACACCTGGTGATGTTACAAGTAGAAATCCCTGGGTGATGGCATTGAGCATGATATTTCATGCGACAGCCATGGTTGTATGGAAAATCTCATTCAAATTTTAAAAAAAAGTTGAACAAATGAAGTAAATGTTACACACACACACACACACATTTTTCAAGGTGATGCTCTCCCCCTGATATTCCCCCCATCTGCCCTGAGGACCAGAAAAGCAAGAGCAGGCTGGGAGATCTAGTCCTGAAACATGCACGTATGACCAGAGCAGCCATGACCAGAGGAGATTCATTTTGATGTACTTTGAGAATCTTTTTGTCTAAAAAAGCCTGCAGTAAATGGAAGGTGTTGATTCATTCCCTTCTTTAAATATTTTCCCCTCCCAATTCACATGTTCCCCTGGCTGTCTCTCCATTCCCCCATGATGAGTTTTTACATATGGGCTTCTGCAACAGCAAGGGGGTTGGGCAAGACGAACTTTGAGGTCCCTCCAAACTCATGATTTTAAGAAATGTATACACCTCCCTATGTTTCAAAACCTGTGGGGATCAGGGGAGAGGCAGTGCCTGAAGGTGGGTGATTTGGAGTGAGGAAAGGTTAACCACCTCTTCTCCCCTCCCAAAAAAAATCCACTGCTTCTCAGCTTTTGGGTGTCTCTCTAAGAGTTTCACCTCCGAACAAGCCACAGCCTTTGACAAAACGATGGGGGGAAACAGCGCTTCCTCCTAGCAAGAGGTTTTGCATCACATTTTTGGGGGCTGACAAAGATTAATCACATGTGCCCCTCCTTTATTCTTTCCCCCTCTTTAAAAAAAAGATAGAGAGAAATTCTTGCACTGGTCAAGACCAATCAATATCTCATTGTCAGCCCAGCCTAGAAAGCCATTAGAGGCCATATTTCAGAACAGAATGACTTTATATCTTTTCCAGCAAAAGAATCCTCACCCCACCTCTCTCTCTCTCTTTCTCTCTCTCTCTCTCTCTCCTTCTCTCTCCTTCTTTCTCTCTCTCTCTCTCCTTCTCTCTCCATGCACACAGCCAGTCTGTCACCATTTTTGGCTTCTGTGCTTCTCTGATGGAACAGTCATTAGCTCAATTCAGAACTGGATTTCTACGTAAAGTCGAGGCTGGGCTTCCGAATGACCTGCTGTCAGCACAGAGCAAAACAAGGGAACAGTGAAAGAGAAGCTTCCTGAACCCTGGGATAGTTGTACTTAATGGCTAGCAGCTTCTGTGTGAGTGGAATAGTGAATCCACATGGGGCTTTGGTCCGGATTTTCAAGGGGTTTTCCATGGTGTCCCAAAATAGGTTCAGCATTTTCCATCTATCTTGGAGATATAGTTCAGCACCTTGAATAACTCTTTTAAAACTCAGCCTAAAACCCAGAACAGATTCACTGGCCCACTGACATGAAAGCCACCAGAGATAAAGAGAGAGACCTTTCTCTGACAGACACACCTTGGAGAACTGGGACCTAGGGCAGATAATATCAAGCAGGACAGAGGAAGTGTGGCCTTCCAGATGTGGTTGATGACAACTCCCATCACCCTCTCACCACTGGTTATTTTGGATAGGGCTGATGGGAACTGCAGTCCAGTGACAACCTAAAGGTGGATAGCTAGTCTCATCCTCCAGAAGCCCTAAATTCCTGGAAAGGACTTTACAGTCATGGCATCCAGACAAGTCTGACACCCAGCCAGGATACAACCTGGCCTGTTGGGTAAGCCTGAAAGCACCACTATCTTCAGCTGAAAATGACAAGGATATGGAAATCTTTGGCTATGCTTTGGTTGAGCTGCAGGCCTGAAATCATAGGCCATTTCCACCCTACACTGTTATGATTCCACTTTCAACATCCTGTGGAATCTTAGGGTTTGCGGTTTAGGGAGAGGCATTTAGAATTCCCAGCCAGAGAGTTATTTGGCCTCAGTAAACTACAAACTGTAGGATTCCACAGGATGTTCAATGTGAAATAATAGCACTATAACAATGTAATATGGAAATGGCCATAGAATTATAGAGGTGCAAGGAACCTTGTGGATGATGTAACCCAATCTCCACCCAGTTTGAGAAACCTACAACTAAAACATCTCCATCCAATTTCTTTTTGAAAACCTCCAATGGAGGAGAGGCCACCAACATCTGGAGCAATCTCTTCCACTTTCAAACAGTTCTTCCCATCAGGAAGTTCTTCCTAATATTTATCTGGAATCTCCTTTCTTGATATTTGACTCCATTTGTTGGGGTTCTGTCTTCTGGAGTACAGAAAAGAAACTCACTCCATCTTCCATGGGACCGCCTTTCAAAGATTTGAGATATACTCCTTTTTCTCTAGTGTTAATATCAGTGGTGATCACAGACACCTTGGAAAGCCTCATTCAGTTATCTCAGACGCTATGTGGAATCCTTGGGACCAGAGTAATGTACCACCATTTCTTACTCCATATGAGCAGCTATAGTCACGCACTGAGAAAGTAAAAGTACCTATATTTAGGATATGGTTCCTTTTCTTTCTCAGCAGTAACACTGTTTAGAAGGATTGCCTAGTAGTTTTTAAAAAATAAAGAGGGAGAAAGGAAGATATCCGCCTCCACTACATTTCCCACGCCTTCTGTCAAAGGCAAAGAATAACAGCAAAGTCTGAGAACGCTGGGCCATCCATGTGCAGGATACAAGCTGAGACATCAGCAAATCCATCTTTGCTGTTGCTTGGAGACACAGTCAGATCTCAGCGTGGATTAGAAGTGGGTCTTGTGTTGAAGAGAACTGGGCTTAGACAGTGGAACACCAGCCTCGTGGCTGGGCAGCCACACCAGATACAGACAATGAAAGAGGTTGGGTGTGGCATGTCAACCGTAGCTTCCACATCAACCAAATGCAACTGCACGACTCACTGCCCATAGACCCCATTCAAAGCACAATCATATGAAAAGTGAGTATATACACAGAAATATTATTTCCTGCACAAGGAAAATCTTGTTCAATATTCTTCTATCCCTACAACTGAGTGTTCTTTTCATCTCTACAGCCCTCATCTCTTGGGAGGATCTAGATCCACCTTTTCTGTGGCCCAAGAGACCTCCAATTTTTTTTTAATATTTTTGTTGAAGAAAATGCCCCCCCAAATGGCCCTAAACACTACCTGCAGCCATAGCTCTCAACCTTTCCTCCTCCAGATGTTTTTGATTTCAACTTCCAGAAGGCACAGGCAATGGTCAGAGTTTCTGAGACTTGCCTGCCAAAACATCTGGAGGGCCAAAGGTTTACAATCAGGTCTTGAAACCTATTGGGTAGCTATGAATGTGCAACCAAGATTTACACACTTGTAACTACTTTGTATTCATGGTCCCTATGAATCCCTTTGTTTAGAGGATTCATACAGACTGTGAAAGTCCCTCAGTCAATCACTTCATGATCAGTGGGGATCTGTTTCCTTGTCAGTTCTTCTTGCCCACAGAGGCTTCCTTGGGATGGCTCATGAGTGCAAATGTACCCAAGTCTGGCCTACAGAAAGAACATATCCCTTGGTTGAATTAATTGAACTTGCCTGTATTGCAGGCATCCAAACAGTGGGCTTCCATCAGATCTTCTTGCCTACAGAGGCTCACCTGGACCCAGCATGGTGTAGAAGTTTGAACATTGGACTGTGATTCTGGAAACTAAGGTTCAAATGTTCACTTGGCCATGGAAATCCACCAGGAAACCCATTCTGCCTAGAAAATCCCATCATAGGTTTGCCTTAGGTTCACTGAAAGTCAGAAACAACTAGAAAGCATCTGACAAGAACAACCAAAACAACATATATGGAACCTACATCACCAAAGATTTCTATTTGTAATGTGGCTAACTCATCAGAACCCATGTTCAAACATCAGACTTCAAGGTTGTGGAAGCAAATTCCTTTTCTTCGCTAGAACTGTAAGATCTGCCAAAAGAGGTGAGATACAAAATGGTGGACTCAGGACAGAGCCAATGGCCAACTTTTGTATGGAAGCAGTACCTACATTGGCATGAAGGAAGCAACTTCTTCTCTTTTTCTCATTATACTTTGTAATGGTTTGGATCCGTGACTAAGTCTTTGCAGGATTCTGCCTGCAAAGATGCTGGCCTTGACTCTGTTCTTTGCAGAATCCTGCCCAGGGCCTCAGGCCCAGCTGGCTGGTCAGATGCAGGCCAGCTGGAGCAGCCAGGAGCCAGCTATATAAGGGCTGGGTTTTCTCTCTGCAATCTTTGCCACAGCAGTATGGTCTTCTGCACTGCCTGTAGGCAATTAAGATGCTTCAGTTGTCCTGACCTTGCTGACCACCCCCCGACTCCTGGACTCTGACCTGCCTCTTGGATCTGCCTCTGGCCCCTTGGACTTCTGATACCAGGTAGGCCCCTGTTGCTTTGGACTCTTGCTGGACTTTTGCTAGACTCTGACCTCTGACCTCTGACCTGTTTCCTGGACCTGCCTCTGGGCCCCTTGGACTCTTGATACCAAGTCAGATCCTGTTGGTGTGTGCTGTCACTGGACTCTGACCCCTGGTCTTCTCACCCAGTGTCTGCATCTGATAAGCCTTCCTGCCCATGCCCTGGACCCTCATATACTTGAAACCAGTAAAGTTATCTGCTGAAACTGAGTAGTGGAAGCTTTGGGGCACACCAGGAGAAATACTTGTTTGCACAGTGCATAGCCACGTTGTGGAACTTCCTGACACAAGTTATAGTGAATGGTGCCAAACTGGATGGCTTTAAAAAGAGGATTAGTTTGTTTGTGGAGCTTAGGGCTGTCAATGCCTGCTGTGGCTATAAATCATCTCTGATATGCCTCTAGGGCCTGCAAGTCACAATTATATTCATGTCATGTTGACAAGCTCCCCATAGGCAACTAGTTGGCCACTGTGTGAACAGAATGCTGGATTTGATCAAAGTTAAGGCTGACTCAATGTGGCTGTATGTCTTGCCTTCTTATGTTTATTTTCTCCCATATCTCCCATCACCCACCAGACTGGTGAACATTCCTGCAAGGTTCTTGTTGTGTTACAAGCAATCATCATTCATTCATTCATTCATTTTAAAAAGGGACAATCCTGGCCTCTTGGCTGCCATCTAAGTCTCAGGATGTAGAGCAACCAGTGTTAAAATAGACAGCAACACAGCTCTTCAATTGCTTTGGTGTCTGGAACAATGAGACAGCAATAAATGGAACAATGTGTCACAGGAAACGTGTGGGAAAAGGAAGGAGAAATAGTCTTTGTTTAGTAACCTTCTTCAAATCTTGCCAAAGAACAGATGAGGAGGACCAAAGTCATCATCATATCACCATCATCATCTCTTTTACATCCAGAAGTGGCAGATGTTTTATTTGGGAAAATATTTTGCAGCAGCCAGGTAGCTCATGCTAAATGGGACAGTATTACTTTAGCCTTGGTCTAACATGAAACATTGAAGAACATGGACAACAGGAGCTCTTATCAAGGAGATGTATGCAGCCTACTTGCAAAATGGCTGGTAGAAGGACTGCCAAACTTTGAATTGTGAAACTTCTGCTCTCCAAGGAGGGGTCACAGGTTAAGACTCAAAGCCCAAGAGCAGAAGCATCATGCTCCAGGGGGAGTTGCTGAAGCAAAGTTTGGAGAAGTTCCTTTGCAGTGGGGGATGGAGAGCTACAACTTTTATGATCCTCCAGCCAATATGGTCCCACTGGCCATAAATTCTGGTTGGGTAGATTGTAGTCCAAGAAAGGAACTTCTCCAAGCTCTGTCAGTTGAAGAACAGGGAAGACGTACCCAATACTTCAGGGGACCGCAAATGTGTCACCAGAAAAGAATAAACTAATCACCCCCAACATGGAGGACAATAAAGAATACTATTACATAAAATATATACCTGGCAACACCCATTAAAAAAAACATATGAACATTTACAAAAAATGATAAACATTTTCATAGGAAAGCAATATTGTTCCCAATAGTGGAGAAGGCTATTATCAGTCCTATGTGCGTTCCAGCTGAGCTTTCCTTTTCATATGGTTCTCCCTCTCCTGCATGATAGCAAACCTGGAGAAAATGTTCTGCCCTGAACTTCCATGTGGAGGAGTACACGACACTCGCTGATATTGTGCAGACCTACCTTCCTTCCTTCCTTCCTTCTTGTCAAAAAAAAAAAAAAAAAACCCATATGGCTCCAACTGGTATGAGTATAGTGGGGAACTAATTTCAAATAAATTATGTTAAAGGGAAGGGTAGATTAGATTAGGAGTGATGGGTAGATGGTAGAGACGATAGACTGGATAGTTAGATTGATAGATAGTTGAGAGGTTACAAAGATGGACTGTTAAAATACATACATAAAATAGATGATAGATAACAGAGCTAGAATGAAGATATGAGAAAAAAGGATTGAGAACAGAAAGACATGTGTGCATAGATTAGATAGATGATAGACAGCTAGATAAGATAGATGGAGGGAAGAGTTGTATTAGTTGGACCGTTAATACACACACACACACACACACACACACACACACACACACACACATATATATATATCCCAAGAGAGAGAATTATTAGTCATATGTGAAATACTAATCATTTTGTATTAGTTTCTGGAATATCTTTTCTGTATATATATTTGTTAATCACTCCAGTAAATACATATTTTTTTAAAAAAAAGATATATAGAGCTAGATAGGAGAATAAGAGAAATGATAGAGATAGATAGAACATGAGATAAATAGGTAAATGATAAATATAGATAGATGATTGGACGGATGGATGGACAGAAGGAAAAGACTGTGTTTGCTTTTTGTTTCTTTCAGTTTCAACAGAGGGATGGGATCTACTGAGCCCCGTGTGGCAGGAAAAAATTGGTAATTCTGAAAGGGCACTGGGGAAGTGGTTTCCGTAGAAACAGTTGTGTGTATGTGCGTGTGTGTGTGTTTTAAGGAGAAGAGAGGAATCATTCTTAGCATCTTTCTAGCCCCAATAAATAAGTTTCACCTTCTTTTAGCTGACTGCTGGGAAATGAGAGGGAGCAGGAGAGAGGGGCTTCTGCAAATATGCATTTAAAAAGCCTGAGGAGCTAATGCAAACTCTATTAGAAAGGGAAATTTCTTTGTAAAATAGGTGACAAAAGATTTGATTTTCAAAGGGGACCATTATTATAATTTATTTTCCAATTAGATAATGTATTTTTATGCATGGCGCTTTAGGACTGGGGACAAAAGAAAAAGAAAAAATTGAGCATTTTCCCACAGGCCTGGGGGTATGTTATACGCTGGCTAACTCCTGAATTGCTGAAATAAGACAGCCATAGAGGACACATAAAGTCGTGAGGCTTGGTGTCGGTGATGTTACAGACATCTTTAGGTAGCAGAATTGCTTGTGGAAACTGGAGAGGGCATCTGTACTTTTAATTCTTGCATGAAGAAGAGAATTACTTTTGACCTGGTTTTGCAGGGCAAGCGTCACCTGCTGAAATTCCCTTTTCTACACAATCATTAAAGATACAGGAGCCTTTTCCAGTTTTCAAATTGGCATCTCAGTACTGGTTGGCTGTGAGAGAGGAGACAGAGGATCTAAAAAGGGAACATCATAAATATTTTTAATCTGGGACTCAAACATTTTGACCAAAGATGAGGAACCTCTCTCATCCCGAGGGCCACCTTCAATTTCGAATAAATCCTTGGGGACCACTTTCCAGTGGTAGGTGGGACTAAAAGCAAAAGGGGGTTATCAAAAATGCTAGCATGATGATGTTGTTGTTAAAGGTTTTGCTGTCCTACGGAACGAAGTCGAAGGAGCAAGGCATTTCCATGTTTTAGAGTAGTAGAGGAAATTCATACAAAAGCTGGGAAACCACTAAATCATGGAAGAATGTGGGGACAATTGGAGAACCCCAGCAAGCCAAACTGGGCTGCCAGAAGGACCATACTGAGCCCAGGACCTAATCGTCTCCACTTCTGCTTTTCAAATGGGGAAAGAGTTGAGTCCCTACGGTTGCAATTCAGCGTGGATTGGTATAGCATATTAGTTCCTTATGTGAACCTATGTAATCTGAGCCCTATGCCATCACCATGGATTTACCATTTATCTTCTGAATAGCAATAGCATGTGTATTTCTATACTGCTTATCAGCTAAGTGCTCTCTAAGCAGTTTACAATGTATTTAGCGAATTGCCCCTGACAAGCTGGGTACTCATTTTACCGACCTGCGGAAGGCTGAGTCAATTTAGACCTGGCAGGATTGAAATCACAAACTTATGGCTGCGGTACTGGCATTTAACCACTGCACCATCAGGGCTCTTCTGAAGCCCCCTCCTGCCCTGCAAGACCATTTGCTGCCTCAGGAAGAAGGGGAACCACCAGGAAAGCATCTGCCTGCATCCCCCTAGCATCTCCCTAGCTAAACATGGAAGGATTATAACAGTGCTGAAGTCTGCCAAAATCCTCCAGAGCTCTCAGCACTGTTGCAATCGTTTCACATCCGGCAACAGGGACACAACCAGATGCTCGTTCAGTCCAGTCTGCCTCTGCCCAAGAGACAGAATGGAGAATGGTCATGCTGGAAGAGGTGCTTCCAAGGTGGTCCACCAAGTCTGAGTTAGGTGGGCATTGTGGAAGGAGAAAGGGAATACCAACCTCCACAGTGTCCCAAAAAAGGAAAGATGCAGGTGTAAGGAGAGTATATACACCTGAGTGTCCCTGATAGTATGCCAGTGATTATGCAATTCTGAATGTATCATCAGTGCACAGGGTGACAGTAGTTTAGTACCACTTTTAAGTATCATGGCTCCCTGCTAGGATTTGCAGCTTGGTGAGGATCCTAGGATTCTGTGCTAGAGAGCTCCAATACTGTTATTCAGGGCAGCATAGTAGACATCTCTAGAAGAGAATTATTTCACCAGGTTACAGATCCCTGGGTACTATAAGCAACAGCCATGACAGTTAAAAAGCTGATGAATTGCTGTGTATAGACGGGAGCTCTCCTGTACTTGCAGACATGGGCTGAAAAGATCTCAGCTTGACTGCACTAGGATCCCAGAGCATCCAACAGCTCTGTTCCTCTTCCCTTTTCTTCATCGCTATAGCGCTCAGTCCTCTTTGCCTCCCGTTCATTGCCCCACGCACAAGGTTGTGTTCCGTCACCCGGCTAGTCTGCAGATTTTCCTGGCTTACAACAAACATGGGATGCCCTGACACTTCCATAAAAGAATTCACACTGGCTCTCTCTTTTCTTTAAATAAGCATTGCAAAAACCCTTTGATTTAATTTGGCATTCTGCAGGAGAGATAAGGCAGACAGCCTCGCTACTAATTATATAAGAGGCTGGGTTTTGATTGGAGGTTTTATTTTTAGGCAAATTTAATTGACAGCAATGTAGTGTGTGAGTTGAGGGTGTGTAATCGAAGAGAGTTCTTGGGTCAGCAGGCTCCCTCACAGAGGAGCTGCCTGTATGTTGATGATTGGCGGCAACTTTTTTAAAAAAAATGACTCTTGAAAACCAGGAAAGGACCATTTTAAATGAGGAAGCAAATCCACTTCACCTAGAAAACTAGCATGTCAGGAAGAAGGGGGGTGTCTATCCGACATACAGCTGCTATATTTTTAATGTGCAGGGATTTTTAGTTTTTGTAAAAATGGAGGAAGTGTATCCTTTATAAATTGTCCTAGCACACAGAGTTGGAGTTCTCGCTCTTTGGAGCTCTATTTTCCCTCTGGATTATCTGGAGCACCAGGGAGAAACTTTTGCAACCGAAGGGCCAAATTCAGTTTTGAAGAACCACTTTGCAGAGATGGGCAGAGCAAAAGCAAAGAGGTGGGAGTTCCAGTACAGCTGCAGAAAGTCAACATCAAGAGTATCAGAAGGTCTGCTCCTGTATCCTGAATTCAATTTCAGAGAAATTCTTCGGGGAATTGTGTCCCAGTGATCGGCATGGCCAAAGATCAAAAGGGTGGGCTGAAAATAGCAACATATTCTTGGTGCAGCATTTTTCTCCACGGCAAAAGACTGGAATGCTTTTCCTAAAGCTTAATTACTGGTAACTAAACCTAAGACACAATATTGCATTTTAGACAAGATAACAAAGTTGTATTTTATAGATGTTTTAAAAGAGATAACCATATTTTCTGCACAAAGATTGCTGGTGAGCTTTCTGCCTACAGGATCCCCAAAATGCAAAGAGGTTGTTGAAAAATTCCCCCTCTAAAATTTCAAGCTGTCACCTCATGGGGAGAAAACTTTTGGTTTTCTTTTCTCCATTTGCACACACAAGAATGCATGTACAAAGACTCACGTCCTTGTTACTAACTTGTGTTTTGAAACAGTTTCAAAGAAAGCCTTCTAGTTTAGCCATCGGTTCCACCACCCCCGACCTACGAGAGCTGTTGGCAATCCCAAATCCTCGATGGCCCAGAGCAGCCTGCGAGAAAATAAAAACAAAAATCATAATAAGCAGATGAAGCAGAATATCTCCTAACAGGGAGCAGAGAGACAATGGTGGAGGGGAACAACCCCAGCAAAATGAAAATGTGGAAACAAACTCCTTACGGCAATGCAGTAGTTCTCTGCCCACGCATTCACGCTGCTCTTTCCAAGCAAGTGTGCATGTGTCTGTTGGGAGGAGGAGACGGTCTAGCTCACTCATTTTTTCCAGCATCCCGAAGAGTTTTATTGCTATCATTTATTAAACTCCTTTCATAAAGAGGAGTGATAAAGGCTCACGAGGGAGAATTGATATTCCTCATGACTCTACTGTATTTTTGCTAGGTTATGACCAGTGTCGATTGGGCTTTTTGATAATTGCCTATCTGCATATTAATCTCAGCTTTACTCCCATACTGGCAGGCAAACAGGCACGAGTGTGAATGTGCTCGTGCACACATACACGCAAACACACTGATTTATTGTGCCTAAGCAGGCTGCTCTTGGTATCCAGAAAGGGTTGTGCCAGTGGTTAAATGAACAGGGCAACCTTACGGGCACCTTAATAAAATGAAATGGTTCATTCATTTACTCATAATACACAAGCCCTAACATTAAGTTTCCTCTTCTGTTATCTTTTTGAAAACAGGACTCAATGGACTGTTGCTTTAAAGCCGAGGGGTAACCTTCCCTCGGCTCCATCATTCAAACATTGCACAGTTCAGAGAAACAGAAGAGATGGCAATGTGATACGTAAGCAAAGGCTGGGCAACCACCTGCCAAAACTGTGTTAGTTTGTGACTGGGGAATCTTGGGCTCTCCTAGATTTCCACTCCAGCCTTCCAAGTCTTCCCCAAATGACCCATGGCCTTCCCCCAGACAGCACAGCTTAATGATTTCCCAGATCTCAGCTGCACATTTTTTTTTCTTGATGGAGATATGATTGAAGTTGATCCCATGAAAGGGGTAAAAAATTAGAACTCTCTCTCCAACCCCATATATACACCCCATACCACAGTTCCTGTCAGATTGAAAGATGGTACCCTATGAGGAATGGCTTAGGGATCTGGCTATGTTTAGCTTGGAAAAGAGAAGTTTGAGAGGTGATGCTGTTGTTGTTGGGTGGCTTCAAGTCATTTCTGACTTATGGTGCCCCTAAAGCAAATCTACCATGGGGTTTTCTGGGGTCAGAGAGTGGGTGATGCACCCAAGGTCACCTAATGCGGTTCCATAGCAGAGCTTGGGAACTGAACCCTGTTCTCCAGGGTTGTACTCCAACACTCAAACCTAGTGGCTTTAAAGACCCGAAGGGATGTCACATTTGCTGCTGCTACTAGAAGATGAACCAATGGATGTAAATTACAAAGAGATTCCACGTAAACATTAGGAAGAACTTTGTAAGAGCAAGAGCTGTTCAAGAGTGGAATTGACTGTCCCAGAAGATGTTGGGCTCTCCTTTGTTAAACAGAAGTTGGGTGGTCAACTCTCAGGAGTGCTTTATTTCTCTATTCCTGCATGGCAAGGGTCAAACTAGATGTCCCTTCAAGTCCTTTCCAGTTCTGTGAATTTTATTATTTATTTATTATAATTTCCCTTGCCATCCCACACCACCACTGCCAGCTGGGTCTTAAAGAAAAAAAAATCAATTATGCAAAAGCAAACTATCCTGTCCAGCTCCTCCTACCCACCTTTGAATTCTGCATGCCAAGGTTTTCATTGTTCTAACCATACAGACTCTTAAACATGCAAAATGCCTGGTAATTGCAACTGTGTACATTGTCCCTGCACCCCACCCAAGTCTTAAAATTAATGGATCAATAAATTAACAAGTACTACTTTGGCCCAGCACAACCGTTCTGGTGCCAAAGCCTTTGACTTTGGCATCGCTTGCATCCTGTAATTAAACCCAAGTCCACTGGTGAACTGAGCTGTCTGGGAATGAGCCACTCCACCATAGATCATGGCAGCACAGTTGTCCCATTTAAGAGATATCAGTAATCCATTATGGGCAGCAGCCAAACTGAGAGAGAGCACCCTTTCAATATTGCAGGAAGAGAGTCGGCCAAGCATACCATATTAAAAGCTGGTTTCCTGCTCCCTGAGTAAGATGAAGCTGGAGTCGAGTCAACGCTTGCCTTTAAGCCAGGGAGTTGTATGTCACATGGCATACATCAGTAAAGCTGCTTTGAGACCAAGCCAGGAAGACAGACAACTTGGGGCATGAGATGTCTCAGGCAGACCTAGTTCCAGGTTAGAGAGAGAAAGAATATTTGTTATTATTCATCCCCAGGTTGAAAAATGGGTTTCTTAACAGTCAGAAAGCTCCACTAAGAAGCATGAGGATTCTGCACAACTTTCTCCTAGCATCTGAGCATCCCAAAGTGTTGCAGGACAATTTTTCTGCAGAGAAAAACATGAGGGGTTTGGGGGGGAAAGACACCACTTATTTTCTGTGCAAAAAACAGCTTCTTACACACACACACACGCATGGAGATACACAAACCAGGGCCAAGAGCCTCCACTGCAGACATAACAAGGACGGTAGAGCTCCATCATCATGACTATGTCCAACAATGCCCCCAGACTATTTTTACAGCCTAGCAGCACCCCAACAGAAGCATTTCTAAGGTAGTGCAGATCAAGAGGGTTGTGAAATGATGGCTGAGTTCATAGATTGGCTTCTAAGTTTACTTAACTAAGTAGCCGACCTAGGATACCAGCCATCATTTCCCAACCCTCCTGCTCTGTGACACTTCCATAACCTTTCCATTGAGGTTCTGCTAGGCTGAAGTGGCAGGTTTGTTGGGAGGAGTAGCCTGGTTGAGTAGGATTTGGTAGAGCTGGATTAGGTGATGCTACTCAGTTAAGTAGCATCACCTAGCCTGAATTCTCCTCAGTCTTGCTTTACCAGGCAGCAGCCACTCCAAGCAACAGAAGTCTGTTCTCCTGTTGGTTGAGGCACTGCATGCTGATGTTTCTACCCTTTCCCTCCAGTAATCTCTGGTGCAACAATCAGAAGCAGGATCCCTGTCTTGCACAAGAGATCACTGGCAAAAGGAGGGTGGAAACATCAGTACACTATGCCCCAATTGATAGGAGAACAGATCTACCTCTCTCACAATGCCTGTTGCCTGGTGAAGCAGGACTGGGGGACTTGATTTACCTGGCAGAAGGAAGTAAAGGAGGAGGAGTTAATTACTGGCTTTGCAGGAGGAGGAAATGATTGTGTCTCCACTGAGGGAAAAGAAAGATAGCAATAGCATTAGCATGTGTATTTCTATACCACTTATCAGCTAAGTGCTCTCTAAGTAGTTTACAATATGTTAGCTAATTGCCCCCAACAAGCTGGGTACTCATTTTCCCACCCTGCAGAAGGATGGAAGGCTGAGTCAACCTGGAGCCCAGCAGGATCGAACTCACAAACTTGTGGCTGCAGTACTGGCATTTAACCACTGCGCCACCAGGGCTCCAGCCACAGGATGATGTGGCTACATCAACAATCCCCACAGAGGACCCAGAAGTTGAGGATACAGAGGAGACCCCTTTCACTTGGAAGAAGAAGTAGAAGGAGCAGTGTGATGGACCCTCAGTCTAGGTCAGTGCCACAGTTCCATCCCATGGACTCCTATCACTCGTCTTGCTTTCTTACCTTTGAGATGCCTATGTGGATCTGATACTTGGCCCTCAAGGTGATCACTGAGCTGAACAAGTGACTGTTGATCAGTGGAGTAAGTGTGGTAAAACATGACCATTTCTCCTTGCTAATTATTAAATTTAAAGTTTCAGACAGAGTTGTAAAAAAATGAAAAAGGGAATATTTATTGTAACAGTTAAAATAAGCATCTAGCACACAGTACATGATAACACCTCAGTTTCAGAAAAATAACACTTCCCCCTGAGCTCCTTTCATGTTCTCAGTTTCCAAAACCCTATTCAGACCTTATTGGTTCTTCTGTTCCTAACTGGCCCTAACTCTATTTCTAACTGACCTTATCTCAGTTTCTGACAGCCCAATCTGACTCTTTTTTAAAGACCAGTCTCTGGTTTCTTTCCCCCAGCCCCTACAGCTTTAATTGGCTAGGTCTACCAAGGTTTGCCCTGCTCCTAACTTCACAAGGAGGATGAGGAAGAGATGGCAAAGAAGAGGAAGAATCAGTTGCTGGAGGCAGAAGTGACAGCAGCCATCACTCCTACACAATCACTCTGGGTGGCTGACTCCACTGTATAGAGCTGGCTGCTTCTCAAATACCTGGCTCTGTGAGCCCTCTGAGCCAGATTCTATTGGAGGGATGGCTTGGAAAATTTCCTGGACCACTCAGAGCCAGGCGTTCAGAAACTCGGTGGCTCTATCCAGCAGAACCTCTCACTGGTTGTGTTAGCAGACAACTGATGTTTTCCATCACCTCTCCCCCACACCCATTTCTTTCCCACCTTTTCCCCATTTCTGGTTTATGACTGTGTGTGTCTGTCTATGTAAAGATTTATTCCATCCTTATCCTTAATCTGACCTAAAGGTTGCAATAAATCCTAGCACTTTGGCTAGCGTTCTTGCTTATCTGGATGCAACTTGGCTCTTTCCAGAGCAACTCCCATTCATTCAAGTGGGGACTGTGTGCAAGACAATTGTCAGCTGTTTTGTCGTCTTTGGCAATGGGAGCCCCGTCTCTGTTTCAGGAGATGTGGTAGGATGATTGCGCTCTCTCTCACACACACACTCTCCCTCCCTCTGTCTTTCTGGCAAAGGCAGGATCCTCATTAACCATTCCCTCGCCTCACCTTTTGACAACCCCTTAATAAGGATGGGAAGCCGGCGACAAAGTCTCAGTTTAAAATTGGCTACAGAAATGAGGAGATCTCTCCTCGTAGGTGTCAAAAGCTTATGTCCAATTATAACACTCTACCCATCACAGATGGAGGGGGGAAAGAAGAAGAAAAAGCAGATGGCCATCAGAGGCTCCGAATGCCATTTTGAGAGGAGGAAGGGGGCGGTGGGGGGGGGCAGAGAGAGAGAAATACATTTGTTTTCCTTTTCTTTTGAATTAAATATTTTTCTGTTTGATTAGACGCTGTAAGAAGGATGCAAAGATGTCGCTGGCCAAGAGGATGGAAACAGTCTGTGATAGACTGGCACCGTTTCCATAAAGGGGGAACTATGGAAAGGAAGGAGGAGAAGCAAGAGAGTAGATTCAGCTTGGTGGGAATCCATATCTCAGTACCATTTTGAGCTTCCTATTTGCAATTTAAAAAAAATAGGGAAACCATATTTCACATCAATGTTTTGGAAGGATTCCAGTGACAGGAGGACAAGAAGGCTTAGTGAAGAGGAGGTGCAATAGAAGAACAGAGTCTGGGCTAAATCCAACATTAGTCTTATTTTTATTTGGCCAAAATCCCATATCAAGGAGAGTGAGACTCACTTTACACACATGGAGTTACACAGCTACCATGCAGTTAATGAATTACAGCATTGCACAATTGAATGAGGAATGAAATGTGCATGCATATCCTATATGCAATATGCTCTGTGCAATGATGCACAAAGATCATGTGCACTGTATGTGCAACTGTGTGCACCCATGCACAATATACATCAGTGTGCAATGTGCATTCATGTGTAATTCACAACTGTGTGCAACACCAAATAATTCCAACAACAACAATTCACTCAAAAGAATATCATATGGTTGAAAAACTGTTATTGTTCATTAACATTATTTAATATCCAGCTAGAACAGATCCACTGAAACAGCAATTGAATGCTGAGTCAACACATACCCAAATCCTACTAATTCAATGGGTGTAGTTTACTCAGGACTAATAACAGGATTTACTGTAAGGCAACTCTACCTTTGCAATATGATGATTCTCCTTAAATACATAGCTTTCCTCCAGTCTTTCTTTGAAAGGCATGCATACATGGCCTATGAGCACAATATGCTGTGGCCCATGATTAAGAAATACAGTGTTCTATACTGGTTGCTTAGAATTATGATGTGTAACTCTCATGGCATGAGAAGAAGATGAAGCCTTGATGGTCAGCATGAATTTATACATGGCACATAATTTGAATACTTTCTGAACCACAAGATTATGGAGTTCCATTACCATGCAAACTTGGCCATATTTTTGCTATAGGGTCTGGTTTGTGTTGAGCAGAGAAGACTACTAGGGAGGCATATGCTTAATTGTTGCAAATATCAACGGCATCATGCTAAAATACCTGTCTGTCCATTCTACCTTATCCTGAAACCCCTTTGGTTCTAGTGAAGTTGTAGGTCAAGAAACTTGATTCAATAGATAGAAATGTGCAGAATGCTTTAGCTGCTGCCTCATTACACAAACAAGAAATAAATAATAAGAAACAAGTATATCCTATCTTCCCTCACATGCCTCTGTAAAATTGGCATAGCCAACAAAGCAGAAGCTATTGTGCTTGACTTCGGACTTATCTGGGCTTCTAATGAGTCTCTGGAGAAGTCCAGCAATGGATTTTGCTGCCAAATAATGTTCAGCAGAACTCTGGAAACTAAACACAGAGAAAAAGAGAGCAGAGATTTGGTACTGCAAATTGTATCCACCATATGCCATCCCTGAAACTTCTACTAGTTCCAGATTCTTTGGATACTTCTGGGGAAAGAACTGAGACCTTCAAGATGGCATTCATGCATACAAGTTTCATAGAACAGCTGGTCTCTGGCACCCAGGGGTGTAGCTATGGATGGGGGCAAAATGAGGTTCTTCCCATTCCCAAATAGGAATTCTCACCCTGCCTCCATGCTCTTCATTCAGTCCTCCAAATCTATGGCATTGCAATAACTTAAGATCGCAGATGCCAAGATTGCAACCGCTGAAATTCAGTGGAAAATACAGTGGCTCTCTATGGTGCAGGAGAGTGCCAGAATATCTCTTGCACCATAGAAACATTCAGATGTGCAAGTCAGAGTATGTCCTTCTTCCCTTTCCAGAAGAGAAGGAAAAAGACGTGAAGACAGAAAGCTGGATTTTTCCTTCTTTATTCCCTGTAGCGTTCCCATCAATTTTTAGTAGTGGTGTTATGGCAAATGAGGGCAGCAGGGCCTGTATCAGCAGCCTCAGAGTGTTTCCCATCCATGGTCTGTGGTGATTAGGGTCATTCCGCACTAGACAGTCATAGTGCTATTATTCCACTTTCAACATCCTATGGAATCCTGGGGTTTGCAGTTGCAGATGTTGATAGTGGAATAACAGCACTATGACAGTCTAGTGCGGAAATGGCCTATAAACAGGTCTCCAGGACTTCAGACTCTCTCAATCATCTTTGGATATGATAAAGCTCAAAGCCATGCCCCTTTCCAAATGATCAGATTTATCTCATCCTCCTTCAATCAGAAGATATTCCCTTTTTGACATTTAAAATATATTGACTGCCTTCCAACTCAGATGAAGAACAGACTGAGAGGAAATATTTAATGGGAACATCATGACATTATGGAGATGGAAAAGATCAAGTACCTTTTTTATTTATTCTCTCTCCTTTTTTTCTCAAAAATGAATGTATCCAAATACTTTCATCCTACCTTTTCAACAAAAAGGGCAGTCCACTCTCAAGTCCTAGACTTATCTCTTTAAACAAACAAAAGCATCAGTGATATAGAACAGAGATAATTTACCCAAAACATTCAGGTGTTAAAAAAAGTTCAACAGCAAGGTGTACAGCGCTGATGAGCCAAAATAAAATTAAGAGCAAGAGCTCAACAGCACAGCAGAAGAAAAGAGATTCTCCTCAATGGTGGTTTTCAAAGAAGTAGTTGTGTTAGGGCCTTTCCGCACTACACAGTTGTAGTGCTATTATTCCACTTTCGACATCCTGTGGAATTCTGGGGTTTGTAGTTTACTGAGGCCAAAGAGCTCTCTGGCTGAAAATTGTAAATACCTCTCCTTAAACTACAAACCCCAGGATTCCATAAGATGTCAAAAGTGGAATAATAGCACTATAACAGTCTAGTGCAGAAATGGCCTGATGACCAGCTAGCAAATGGAAGCAGGGATGTTTGAGAAACAGGAGAGGGTGGCAGGAAGAAGTCAAAAACATCCTTCATAACTTAATGACTGGAGGTGTGGATTACCTGGATCTGAGCTATGCTTTGCAGCCTGAGCAGCTGTTGCATGGGTATGAGTCCAGCTTTCTAGTGTAGGAAACTTTTGCATAGTACCTGGCTGTGTTTTGCAGACCAGAAAGGTCTTGTTTGGATCTGAGACATGCTTTGCAGCCCAGGGCATTTGTACAGATCTAAACTGTGCTTTACAGTATGGGAATCTGTTACACAGTCCGTGCTTTGCTGCCTACAAAACTGTTGTGTGGATCTGATCAGTGCTTTGGAGCCCAGAAAACCCGTATAGATCTAAGCTGTACTTTGCAGACTAGGAAACTGATTCATGTAACTAACCTGTGTGTAGCAGATCACCAAGTTGTTGAACGACCTGAGCTGGGCTTTGCAGCCTGGAAAATTGCTGCATGACATTGGAGTTGTGCTTTGCAGTGTGAGAAGTAATTATGCTGAGGCTTATCTCTCCAGTAGAATTGAGCTGTACTTTGCTTGTTTGGAGAGAAATGCCAAAAAGTATAATAATTACATCTGGCCCTACCCTCTTTTTCTTGGCTGCACTCACTGATGGAATGAGGCCCCCAAGGCCCTTTCCAAATTGACACCCAAGCCAACAAATCTCACCAATTAATCCAGTTAAGTCAGGGGTAGGAATCCTGTGGATCTCCAGACTAATCATACAGACTTCTTAATTTCAAGATCTGAAAACCTTACCCATGATTTTGTGCTCATTTGATTGGTTCTAATCAAAGTGTGGCCTAGCATAATGGTAGATAATTTACATTTTTCTTGTGGACCAGTACAAGTTAACTTTGTTTTATGGATATAAATAAAGAATGGAGGGTTGTATTTTCCTTTGAATTCTAAGACAAAGATGATCTCCGAGAAGCAGCAGCCAGATACGCACACACACATATCTCTTCCAAGGACACCATATTCCAGAGTGGCTCTTATCTGAAATTCTGTGGATAAGATGCACCAAAACATCACCCGTCCTGCAGAAATCCAAATTTTGCAAGTGGTTATTCGGGGTTATCATAAATATAAGCAACGTAATCTTTTCCAGTTGTTACTTTTTTTAATGCAGAAAGAGCTTTGAGGTGTCAAAAATGTTAACCCACAAAGAATTAAAATGGCCTTTGGCAGCCTCAATCAAAGCACTCAAAAACTGATGGAGGGATTGCTAGCGTTTCCCTGCAGCCTTTGCTTATTTATTTAAAACTTGCTTTTTTAAAGGTATTGGCCGCAATCCTATTGCTTAGTCTCCATTGGGGCAGATCTCTTGAATCAAATGTCGGGTGCTGAGCAAACACATAAACAAGTTATATTGAGGCAATGAATCTACTCTGTTTGGGACAAACTATAACATTGAAGTCATTGCTTTAAAGAGACCCATAATCCTATGAGTGTATAGCTACCAGAAGAATAAAGGCATTGCTCCCCAAATAGGAATGCTGCCCCCCAGTGAAACTGAGTCCTCAATTTCTAGCATTGGAGAGTAAGAGAAAATCATTCATACCTAGAACTCTTGTACTTGCAATGTTTGTTTTTCTTTGATATCTTTGTCTGCCCCTCTTCTTTGCGTGCCTAAATTCTACTTCTAAATGCTCTACTAAAGTTTTAAGATGTAGCCATGCTAGAAATTTGGGGATTGAAGAAAAATTTCACAGGGTTGCTGAACTCTTAATCGACCACTAACGCCCCAATGCCCTGCCATAGTTACACTCTGGAATTCTACCCTTTCTGTTTTTTGTTTCAGGCCACGCACCCTTTTAAAGGAAACAGATCAGACCAGAGTAGTAGAATGTGTTGTCTCTCCCTTTGCAGACAATTAACATATTTTCTGCTTCTGCTATAATTTAGGGCTGGTGTTTCATTTGAGTGTGATTTAGAGGTGGGATTCTGTAGTGAAAATTCCTCCCCTCTTTTGTGTTTTGGGCATAGGGTACATGTGAACTCTTCAACCTAATTATTTAGTGGTTGCTGTTTCCCTCCTAATGCTCTCTACTGAACATCATTCAAGATAGATAGAGAAAGGTATGGTGGACATCACAAAAAAGTGATGGCTTCCAGAAGGAGCCATCATCTTGAAGTGTGATCACTAATTTTCACCCAGAATTCCCCTTTCCCAGAGAGACAAAGATTAAGTCTTAATGAGCTTTCCATCTTAACAGTGAATTGTTGGTGTTGCTCAAAGCCTTACGCTAGGCATTAGGGACAAAAACTCTCATAATCTTTCTCTGCAGAGAGAGAAAAAAGAGAATTCTTTGTTGCTGTATGCAAGTATGAACTAAATGAAGATGTGCATTTGTCTGATGACTCAATGCTGCCTCTTCTGTAGAAGTTCCCCACTTCATCAGATAAACTCACTTCCCACCCTGGTCTTCTAGAAGGTTTCAAACTAGGTGTTTGGCACTTTACCTGTGCAGTCTTAACCTGCATGAAATTCAACAGGGCACACTCCTGGGAGCACCGCATCTTTTTCAACTCAAAGTCCAAATGGATCCACCCAGATTTGAGAACTTTTCAAGAGCAGCAGCTGAGAAACTCCTTTCATAGGAAAGGAGCTCCCTGCTCTTGACATGGTTTGGTTTCCTTAACACGTGGAAGAAATCGAGCATACATCCTACTGCAGTTGGACTCTGTGTGTGTGTGCTTAAAAAGCAAATCAACCACAGATTAGATTATGCCCATTCAAGCAAACCAATAGATGTAGGAAAACCCTCAGGGTTAAAAAGAAAAGAGGGGAAGTAATTTTTGCTCTTTGAAATGCCTTAAGTAATTAAAGTTAAGCTAAAATTTAACATACACATTACTCTGTGTGTGTGTGTGTGTGTGTGTGTGTGTGTGTGTGTGTTTAAGAATGTGGTAGATGTATCTAGGAAATGAAGGAATGAGAGAAAAATTGCCCTTATTCAGTTTAACAGGAACATTTTCTAAAACCAGAGCTCCTTCAGCTTCCAGTTTGCTTCCCTAGGATTCTTAAGTCCTTCCTTACCCTAGTATTGTAGTGTGGTGGTTGTGGTGGGGTCATCTTATAAAACATAAGGAAAAGAAATAATAAGTGGTTCTAGCTTCCTATAATTGAACAGGAAAGTAGATTCTTCTTTCATTTCCTACAGGGCTGGGCTTTCGTGTGGCCCTTGAATGCTTTTTGTGTGGCCTCTATGCAGTGGAGGAGTGTGGGACTGGTTGTTGTTTAGCTGCTGCTTTGTCAATTTGATTACTGTGCTACTCTGTGTTAGTCGCCTGGCCACAAGCTTAAAAAAAAAGCCCAAAAAGGTGTAGCAAGGTCATAAGTTCTAATCTGTGGATGAGGAAGTAGTTCCATGAAGCTAAATTCTGGTCGATAAGGAAAAAATGGTGGCCCATATTTAAAAGACAGCAGTTCTGAATTGGGATCCAAAATCCCAATGAGGGTTGTAGCTATGGGGTGGAATGAGGGCATTGCCCTCCTTTAAGAATCCTGAAGCCTCATGAAATATTCCTTCAGTCACCAAATTTCTAGCATCGCAGAGTGAGACACTGAAAAATCATTCCCAGCCCAGAACTCTCATACAGACACACCTTAGTTAATAAAGCAGATGGGTTTCTGGGCATCACTTCCTCCAGAGAAGTAATTTGGTACCAGAGAGAGAAATAACACGGAAAGAATACAGATCAGTTGCTTCTCCACTGAAAAGAACAGGTCAACGTGTTTCAGAAAACTTTTTATTCAAAACGAACAATATGCACAAGTGGAACAAAACGTTCAAGTCAGGTAAGCCTTGCATAACGAAAGAAAAACCTTTTGAAACTTCTAGAAATGGCATGAAGGCTTCTTCCAAAATATTCCCAGAGATTATTTGCTTATTTTTTTCTTTTACTAGCTTCCATTTTTACGACTTCCATTTTAGTGCCAAGCTTAAAGATCTGTATTTTTTTTATAGGCTGGGGGTTCACTGGTGAGGCAGGCTAATCTCCTTTCTCCTTTTTCTTTTGCTCTCTGCACATGCTCAGTAAGGGACATCAAAGGCAACTGCTGTTTAGCTTCACGTTGCCGGCAGGCACAAGTGGCTAATGTCAGTTAGGGAAGAACCCTATTCTTTCCCAGTTCAATCTTTATTGCATTGCGTACTGCAGTACACTAAAAAAAATTACAGCTTCTAGCTGGGCAGAGAATGAGAAGGAAAGGGGGTTGGGTAGGTGTAGAAAGACCTTTACCAGTGGCTGTGATAATTCAGGTTGTGTTTCCATTCCCTTGGGTACGTCGACTGCCCCTTTTCTTTGCATGTGTAAGCTGTATTTCTAAGTGCTCGACGGAAGTTCTACATTACTGTAATGCTAGAAATTCCAGGACTGAAGGAAAATATTACAGGTGGGATTCTTATTTGGGGGGAAGTCCTCATTTTGCCTCCACCGCCATAGCTTCACTCTTAATCTCAGTCCAGTCTCTTGGAAGAAAGTGTGGGTTCCTTTGCAAGCGTGATGGTTTCAGCTGCAGCTTTGGCTCAATGTTAAGACGAATTTTGTGAACTGAGGACATAGCCACCACTAGATAGCAAGGGGCCTTGCCCCCTTTGGCCATTTCCGCACTAGACTGTTATAGCATGATGATTCCACTTTCAACATCCTCTGGAATCCTGGGGTTTGCAGTTTCGGGAGGGGCCAGCCGGCCCCTCCCGAAACTGCAAACCCCAGGTCCAGAGGATGTTGAAAGTGGAATCATCGTGCTATAACAGGCTAGTGCAGAATGGCCTTGTCTACCCTTTAAGATGGCAGCAGCTGGACTCAAGTGGGTGATTTTCATTTCTTGCCTCTGGCCCCCTTGGCACTAAAATATACCTCTGCTGTCTATTAAGACAAGGACATTAGCTGTAGCTATTCAGTGCCCAAGTGAAACGCATGGTAATTACATGCACCCTTGGCCACTTCAGATAATAGACTAACAAACACTAATAATCCAATGTTTATATGCAATTTATAAAATGTAGCATGCAGAGGCTGCAACCCTTAATGTTCAGCAGTAATCTCTCCATTTTGAGTGGTTTAATTTTTTGTTGGTTAGTGTTCATCCCCTCCTCAACTGACTCCAGACAATGGTTTATTACTGCCTCCTTGGAATCAGATCATGGGGACAAAAGATGTTATCACCTGCATACTGGTAAAATTTCAGCTCTGGTTTTCTGGAAGGTGTGGTAGCGTTCAGAAAGCAAGATGGGTTATGTACCGGCTGTGTCTGTTCCTTGAGATGTCAGATTTGGTCATGGTGACATATGCTTTCATTAGATCCCATGTGGATTACTGAACCAGCCGGCCCCTCCCGAAACTGCAAACCCCAGGATTCCAGAGGATGTTGAAAGTGGAATCATCGTGCTATAACAGGCTAGTGCGGAAATGGCCTGTGTGTGGGGATGCCTTTGAAGAGTACACAGAAACTTTAACTCCTTTGAAAAGCTGCAAGAGGCCTAGATACCTTAAAGGCACCAGATCCAATCTGAACTTGGAAGATAAGCAGGGTCAGCCCTGGTTAGTAGTTGGATGGGAGACTGCCAATGAATACCAGGTGTTTGTAGGCTATATTTTAGAGGAAGGAACTGGCAAAACCACCTCTGGGTGTTCCTTGCTTGAGCAACCCTTATGAAAATCATGAGGTCATCATAAGTCCATAGGTGACTTGAAGGCACAAATGCAGACACGAAGAGTTGCAGCCCAGTTGTTAATGTTGTCCCTTGTTGCAACAGCTTCACTGGCTGCCTCTCCATTTCTGGGAACAACTGAAAGTGCTAGTGATGACTTTCAAAGCCCTACACAGTTCAGGTCCAGGGCATCTGAAAGACTGTATTCTCCCTTATGAACCTGCCCATATTTTGAGATATTCTGTGGAGGTCCTGCTCCCTCACAGGTACATTTGGTTAGAAGACAAGAGAGGACCTTCTCAGTTGCTGCTCCCAGGCTCCAAAATTCCCTTCACAGAAAGGCTAGACTGGAAGCAAGAAAGAGACCTTGTAGTATTTCACTAGTCAAAAGCCAAAGCTGTTCCAGATATTAGTGGAACCACTGTGAGTTGGCATCATGGATATTCATTGCCACTCAGACATTCCAGAAGGGTGCCATGGTCGATGGTACTGAAAAATGCTAAGACTGAATGGTAGGCGACTCACAGCTGCCCAGCACAGATGGCTGTTTCAGTTGCTCTTTTTGGAGCAAGCTGATAAATCGGAGCTGGAGTATAAATCATAACGTTGCAAGAGTTGTAGAGATGGGCTCAAGGTGATGCCACCTGTACCCTGTCCACCTTTCCTGGATGAAGAGGTGAATGCTGATGACTTAAGAAACCCAAACATGTTCAGCCAGGAAACTACCTGGTAGAGCTATGAAGACTCTCAGAAGAAGAGAAATCTTTATGTAGCATTGGAAAGCAAACAGAATTGGAAGGCGCACACTGCAGGGTAATGAAGAAGGAGACAAAGAGGTGGGTATTTCTCTGCCTTTCTGCACAACTGCTACTATGTCTCTTGCAGATGGTGTAAGCAATGGGAAATGTAGGGTGCTTGGGCTTCAAGGAAAAAAAACTGGAGGAGAGCAGAACTCAGAGTGGAAGTTAGGCTGAGATTCTGCATAGCTCTGGCAGAATATAAAGTTCCGCCAGGCATAACTAAACACAGGTAGTGGAGATGCAAGAAAGGGCCTCCTCAGTGACTGCCCTTAAACTCTGGATCTCCCTCCCCAGGGAGGTCAAAATGGCCCCCTCCTTGTTGTCCTTTCAGTGGCAGGCAAAGAGCTTTTTATTCAGGCCAGCATTTCGATACTGAAATTTTTTAGAGAAGAGGCTGGGGGTGCTAGGGTCAAGGCTCTTCATATCTTGCAAAGAAGAGGATGGAGAGAAGGAGTTTGAGACTGAGAGTCCTGCAGACGAGATCATCCAAAGCTAGGGAAGTGGTTGTGTAACAATAGAGAAAAAGAGGGATGCTTTGCGACAATATCCAATTAGTGACAAATAATGCGTGCGTGGGGGTGTTGATGTGTAACCAACAGCGTCCCTTTGTGATTTTGTTTATTCCTTGTTATCACTGCTAATTAATTGCATGTCTTAACTGTTTAAATCGATCACGAGATACTGCTGAAGCGTCCACTTAGACAGAAGATTGATTCTCTATCTGTCTCTCCCCGCCCAAAATTGAGTAGCCATCGACATGAGATTGCTGGGCGCCTGGTTCTAGATACAGCCCCACCTTGTGGTAAGAAAAAAAAAGTTCCACTGCCATGACAGAAAGACCATTTCCGCACTACACTCTTATAGTGTTATTATTCCACATTCACCATCCTGTGGAATTCTGGGGTTTGTAGTTTCCTGAGGCCAAAAAGCTCTCTGACGTAGAATTCTAAAGGCCCCTCCCTAAACTGCAAATCCCAGGATTCCATAGGAGGTTGAAAGGGGAATAATAGCACAATAAAAGCGTAGTGCAGAAATGGCCAAAGTGTTGGATTTCTTGGGAGAGATTGCACAAGGAAGGCAAGAAGGTTTAGAGGCCTTTGGGGGACGTTATGGGAGATGCCACATGACTGATCCATTTCATAATTCATCTTGGGAATGACAGGTTGATGTCGGACATCTTATGATGGGACAGGCAGCACTTATTCTTCCAAAAGTTGCATTCCCTTCGAGGAGATTGTCGGAAACTACATGCTGGCTATAGGCAGGGCCGCCATCAATGATGGGTGTGGCCAGAGAGAAAAGTGGGCAGGGTTACGTCATTTTATTTTATTTAAAAATCCTTCCCAGCATATGATCTTAATAGTGGTGCACCATCAAATCAGCTCAACCAATCTAGAAACTATAAAACAGACAAATAATTTAGGCAGATTGGAACCATATTAAAGGATGTGACCAGATGGAACAAGACCAATAAGATCAGACAGACCATTGGAAGCAGCTGAAAACCAGAAAGCACATGCAGATTTGGATGAAGCCAGTTTGGTCCCAAAGGCTTTACAGTCAAACTTGTTCCTCTCTTGTGCCGGCACACCTCTGTATGAGTGTGTGTGTGTGTCGTTCACACATTTTCTGGCACTCCTTTTCTAACACTCCCATCTCTCACCCCTTCTTCCTTCCCTCACAGACTCCTTGGAGGGAAACGATGGAAGAAAAAAAGAAAAATCAATACTTCTATAAAGTGGTTAATGAGAAAGGGGGGTCCAGATAATTGCCTGCCCCTTTTTCCCCCACTCTTCTGAATCTTTCTTTGTCCTATGTACTCAAGCCTTTTCAAAGATGACCAATCAGGTGATCGAATTCGATCAATGGGAGACAGCATGGAAATTAACACAAAAATTTACGGTAGCCCAAGACCTTAAGGAAAACTATATAAAGTTGTTCTACAAGTGGTATTTGACACCGATGAAAATCCAAAAAATGTATCATACATCACAGAATCAATGTTGGAGATGTCAGGAGAAAGCAGGGTCATTTATGCATATGTGGTGGAAATGTGCAAAAATCAGTAGCTTTTGGAAAGAGGTGAATAAACACTTGATGGAAATATTTAAAACACAAATTTCTCTAAAACCGGAAATATACCTATTAAATATCGTTCAAATGATAGATATGAAAATTTTTAAGAAATATTGGAGGATTCTTTATACCTCATCACAGCTGCTAGAATTCTTATAGCTAAAGAATGGAAAAATGAAGATCCACCATCCATAGAACAAGGGATGGTTAAAATAAAAGAAATGAAAGAAAATGACCGGCTCACTATAAAAGTTAAAGAGCAATCCAACGATGTTTTGCGAGAATGGGATCCGGTAATAAAGTATCTAAGTAGAAAATGGGGGCTGGCAAATATTGAGTATATATAATATTTAATAGAAACGGTGGTAAAATACGGAGAGATGCAAAAAAAAAAGGGAAAGAGAAAGAAAAGAGAAGGGAAGGGAAAGAAAAAGAAAAAAAATTGGAATGAAGGGAAGAAAAAAAAGGCTGAGACCTTTATTATATTGGACAATAAGGGTATGAGTTCAGATTTACGGGAGTTTCTTTCTCTTTTTTTTCTTTTTCTTTCTTTTTTTTATTTTGGGGGGTTAGGGAAATTATAATTGTTATTATTATAATTTTTTGTGTTTTTTTTTGTTTTTTTTGTTTGTTTTTTCCCCTCTCCCCCAGGTTTTAGAATATCTAAAAAAGGAGAGAGAATTCATATAAAAGTATGGAAATTATATACATATAACTAAATGTAATGAAATTGGTGTTTAAAAATGAAGTATTTGAAGTATAGAAAGCAAGATATTTTTATTATGCTGTATAATTATTATTTATTATTTATTATGACTTATATCTCAATAAAGATAATGAGGGGGGAAAGCCTTTTGCTTCCTTCTTATCTGCACTTGCCCCTTCTTCAAGAAGTTACTCTCTTTGTATTGCTTTGTCTGGAAGGAGCACCCATGAAGCTCCAACCCCAACAATGGATGCTAGCTTACCCCCTCCCCAGCTTTTCAGGGTTCTTCCAGCCAAGTATACATCAACTTCTTTTGTTTATCTCCATTCCTATCCTAAGATGGATTTCTTGTGACAATAAACGTAACGGTTTTGTTTTCCTTACAGGAACATCTGGAATAATTATTCTTGTTTCTGCCACAAGCTCATACTGCATCAGCCCTGCTGTCTCTGCTTAACACAGATAGCAAATATTCCTACAGGGAGCACATTTTCTGGACCAAAATCTAGTAGCAAATGTTTGCAGTATGACTGATGGCTGCATGTGCCCCAAGGACCAGAAGTTGCCCGCCTTGGCTTCTGGACAATCACCCATGTTTTCACAGACTGATTGTGAATCAGTAAAATAAAAAAGCCATCTTTTCCCATGACCATAACCTGCCTTGCTAACACTGTCGAATTACTAATAAATGTGAGACATTTTGGCTGCTTAGTGGGGGGAAGCAAGAGATAAATGCCATTCTTTGTTATCCTTCTCGTCAAAAGTCCAGCAGCCCCGGAAAGAATGGCCGTATCCAAATGGAGAATTCACACACACACACACACACACACACACACACACACACAAATGCCATTTTCTTAATAAGTGTTTTCTTTTCTCTTTTAGTCAAGAGGAACGAATAGACATCACATATTTCATGCAGACACATCAATCTCTTTATCCCAAGACAAGCCTACTCTAGCTTTGTACTAGACCTAATTAGGTTTTAAATGAGATTCCAGCATCCATAATAGCATATTCTGATTGTTCTTTTTTTTTTCTTCAACTATGCAGGTTCACAATATTCCTTGAGTTTTTGTTATAAAGCACCAAACGGCCACGTGGGTAAATTCAGAGGGGGAGCTCATACCTCGTGATATTTCACCGTCTTTCACTCTCTTGCAGCCAACAGACCTCCACCATAACAATGACCTTAGTGTCTTGGGGGAGTTGGTATTCGAAATTTGCAGGGTCTAGAGCAAGTGTGAGTAACTGCGTGGGATCCAGGGGGCAATTCCTGCCCATCCACTTGCAGGATATGCCTACCATAGCAAGCCCACATGGTTCCATTTTCCTCTGCAGTACCTCTCAAAATGGTGACAGGAAGTGACCGCCGTGTGCACGGCATTCCAGGACAATTTTTCCCCAGACCTCCCCATGGGCCATAGTGAGTTCCCCCCGTACACAACAAAATAAGCCCAAGCATCTCTGTTTATCCCTGCATTCCCTCCCAGAACGGCAGTGACATGATATTGCATCATTTCTTGTTGCCATTTTGAGAAGGACTGAAGATGAAAACCAAGGCATTTGGGAGAAACAAACACAGGGTTCTGGGTTGCTTGCAGGGATGTATTTTCATATGTTTTCATGTTCAAGAGGTCTGTGAGCATTTGGAAGAAACAAACTGTGTCAAAAGTACTTTTGGGGGGGGGAATGGGGAAGAGGTCCTTGAGGGACTGTTGGTGAGTTTCAGGGCCAACAACTGGGATCGAGAATCACATGCAGCCCATGGGTTGTTTTAAATTCTAAATGGTTTTAAACAATTTATATTGATTTTACTTGTTCACTCTTCTGAAATCTAGTGTTGAAGGAAGGAAGGAAGGAAGGAAGGAAGGAAGGAAGGAAGGAAAGTCTGAGAGCAAGGAATTGTGAAAATAAAATTTATAAGCCACTCTGGGAAACTTTTTGGATACAAATACTCTAAATAAATAAATAGGGGAGGGAGGGGGGTACAGGATTAGCGCAAGGGTTCATCTTGACCTGCATCTTTTTCGAAGCTTGGAAAAATTGTTTTCTGGACTAAGACTCCCAGAATCCACCAACTGGCCATATCAGAGTATTCTTGGAGTTCTAAAGCCCCCAAAAGTAACTCTTCCAATTTCTGGCTCTGAGTTCCTCAAAAGTCGTGTGAAGAAGGGGGATCATCTGTTGGAAATTTACCGCTGATACCATCTCACAAGTTCTTGATGTGAGCGCTACAGGCCGCACATACCCAGAAAGAGAGAGATGTACACACATACAGAGCCAAAATATTATTATGTCTAGGGCGATCGGCCGCTTTTAAATGAGATACAAATGTTATCTCCATGGTAATTACATTTCTAGCTGCCCCCCTCGCTCATTCCCTTGCTACCACAGAATTGATTTGCCCACACATTTGGCCCAAAATAGACACTCTTCTCATCAGTGGAGGGACCTTTGCTAATTTCATGTTATTAGGATTCAGCTTCGTTTGCGTTCGCCGTGATAGCTGGCTTCAGTTCGATAAGCGGGCCGAAGCTGCAGCATCTTCATCCTCGTCTCCTCAAGCAGTGCTTTTGCTCCTCACAGAAAAACAAGCTAATCTGGTTTCTTGTAATGTTCACCCCAAGCCCCAAAAGGGAAGCCAGTTGGAGCCTGGGCAGGAGCGGGGTAGTGGCATCGGGGTTCACAGCTTCAGAGCAACAGAAAATAGATAGGAAACAGACAGACACCAACAGAAGGACAGCAAGGAGGGGAGCATTCTATCCTTCCTACGAAGGGAGCTCCAGGCCCTGGGGCAACCACCAAGAAGGCCCTTTCTCATGTCTCAAGATGTCAAAAAACACCAAAGTGTCAAAAATTGGAAGTGGAAGTAGAAATCTACCTCTGGTCTGGAAAACTCTTCCTTCCTTCCGTCCTTCCGTCCTTCTAAAATGTTAAACAATGTACAAGAGATGTGTATGCGTGTACATGTGCTTTCAAGTCATCTATTGATTTATGATAAGTCCATGAATTTCTCAGAGTTTTCTTAGGAAACAGATGTGGTCTCTTATTGCCTTCCTCTGAAACAGAGCCTACAGCACTGGGTGTTCCTTCATGGGGTCCCATCCAAGTACTAACCAGGGCTGACCCCGGTTCACTCCCAAGATCAGATGAGATTTGGTGCCTTCAGGGTGTTTGGACTGGAGGAGGCAACCTATTTAAAAGTTGAATAGCCATTTGTGGGGCTTTCTAGCATGGAAGTTCACTTTTTCCCCCCATTCTCTGTTTTTGTCCAGATTGGGGGCCACAAAGGCGGCCTCATGGGCTTCACGTGGCTAAAGGAGCACACTCTGTCCCCTTCCCTCTACTGTGAATCGTTAACAGCCATGGCTATAGTTATCTCCATTCATGTGTCTGCCTCTACCTTCCAAGAGGGTGTGAATCAAGAGCTACATAGAAGGAGGAAAGGAAAAAGGGGGGAAAATAAAAATACACCTAGAGCTTAGGAAAGATCATGTGAGGAGGGGTGGGACACAAAGTACCCAAATCCCCTGGCCAGCATGTTCAATGGCCATGCCAGATAGGGAAGTTCTGAAACTTATCATCCAAACAACTGACTTTCACAGCCTCTCAATAGAATATTGTCCCTTCCAAATATATACAGCTACCTCATTCTATATGAAATGCATTGTAAGCTGCCTTGAGAACTTGGTTTAATACAGTGCTTCCCAAACTTTGGTCCTCTAGGTGTTTTGGCCTTCAGCTCCCGGAAGCTCCGGCCAGCTGCACCAACAGCCTGGAATCCTGAGAGTTGAAATCCAAACCATCTGGAGGACCAATCTTGGGGAACCATTGATTTAACAAGCAGGATAATTGATTAATTATTAATTCATCAGCTTATAACTAACGTATCCTTTCTCTAGTAGCATGCAGGCTTTAATAAACACATTTCCACTTGGAAATGCTTCCTTTGTCATATGTTATAATGAGAAGCAGCTACACCCAGGACCAGCTTGAAAACATCCTTTGTTAAAATTTTCCCTCGGCACCTTATTAAAATTTACCCTTGGTTCACAGTGCCCTCCACTGGTTAAAATTTAATGACTACATCCACCAGATTTTGTTCCAGGACTAGAAACAATGCAATCAGATAAGATTGCCTAGGGGAAATTCCAGTTTAGGGAGACAGCCAGAGCTCCCACAGGTGAGCCAAATCCATGATGTCTTATATAAAACTGGGAGAATGCTGACATTTACCTGTCTGTGTTATGATCTGCAACAGCCCAGAGGCAAGCTTACCAGCAAGTGTCAGAGCCAAAGGTGCTCCTTCTCAAAAACTGATCAAATCCAGAGTTCCACCATTTATAGGAAAAGGCCATTAGCAGTAAATGTCAACAAACAACGCTTTTCTGACATTTACCTTGATATATACATCCTCATGAAGCCTTTAAAAGTTCTGTTCCAAATTCTGAGATGTCTTGCCTTTTCGGCATCCAGTTTTTCCTAGCAGACAGCATTGTCACCAAAAGGTAGGGATGTGTGGAGTGGGGACTATAGCTCTATTTCAGGAAATCTGCCCAGGTCATGTAGCTTCCTTGTCTATTTTCTAAGATGAAAGAAATCTGGCCAGTGTTAAGAGCAAATCAGGATCCAGTGCTGATGGATCAAAGCTGGTAATCAAATGAAACCTTCTATTGACTTTTGTTTACAAGCCTGCAGCTGTGCTGCCGGGGTGAAAATGTTAGATTTCATTTCCTTTCCTTCCATGGGCAAATGGAGATAAGAGCATTGGGGCTTTCATTTCCCTTTATTATCAGAGAGAAATAATCTGTGTACTCACTGAATGATTTTTAAATTGCATTTTGGACACTGATGGTCAGAGAAGTGGGGAGAGAATAGAAAAGCATTGTCATTTCCTTAAGCTGTTCACAGATCACTTTCAAGGGTGGTTTTATTCCGCTGGAGCCAGAGCTGGGTCCAAACAATACATATTTTTTTCAGCAATATTTTTGGCTGTATCAAGAAGTTTTCCTTTTCAAGATTTTTTTTTTAACAATGACTACAAAAAAACACCTTTGGTACATTGGGCAGATGCGGACACTCACTTTCTCCTTCCTTGCTTTGTTTGCATTCATTAACTTCTCATAGCCAAACTGATTGGCTACACCATCAGCTAGTATCTCCCCTTCCATGAGTAGTCCCTGATAGGTTGGGACTACCAAAGTGGCAAACCTCTTTTTTTATCCCCATTAATCTCCTCTTGTTTGTGTGTGTTCTCTGTGCTGTCCTTCTCTGGTCTTTGTGTCTTCTCCTCTGCCTTTCCTCTCATCTGTCCACTCTGGAACCCTGCTGGTATCTTACACGTGCATACATTTCCCTCTTGACGTGGCTGATTATTTTGTCTAATGCACAGGTTTGCACTGAGTTCAAGGGTGTGGAAGGCGAGTTGAGAATGAGGCATCATTGTAGGAGACATGGCCATAGACATTTGGTTGTGCCTTTGGTTGCATATTTGTGTGCATGTTCGATAGCGGAATGGCTGTGGAAGCAGAATTGTACCTGTTGTGCCATTTCACACATCGATGACCACGTTGTTGTACATTTGGTTGCCCATTCAGTTGCCAATTCAGTTGTGCGTTCAGTTGAGCGATGTCACCATTCAACACAATGGTAGCATAGTTCAGTTGGTGGATAACTCCACAGAAAAAAGTTTATGCTACAAAATGCCAATGCAGTATCTCATCCTGTGTCTCCATCATTCTTAGATTCCCTCTCATTCTTCCATTTGTCTGTCCTCCCACTCGTTTGTCTGCTCCTTCTTTCTCTCTGCGGTGTCTCTTCTTGTTGCCATTGTTGTTACTGTTGTTGTTGCTTTTGTGGTGTGCCTTCAAGTTATTCCCAATTTATGGCAACCCTAAAGTGAATCATGGTTTTTTTGTCTGGTGGGGTTGCCTTTGCCTTCCTCTGAGCCTGAGAAAGTGTGACTTGTCCAAGGTCACCCCACTGGTTTTCATGGCTGAGCAGGGATGTGACCCCTGGTCTCCAGAGTTATAGTTTAAACTTCAAACCACTACACCACACTGGGTTTCTATCATGCTGACTCTGTACCACTATACCATACTGGTGCTCTTCTCCTCCATATCTCCATTTGTTGCCTCTTGTCTCCTCAGCCCATTCTTTCCTCCCTCTGCTAGCTTCCTCTTCCTCCATTCCTCCTTCCTGTTTCCCCCATTGCACCCACTTCTCTCTCCTTCTGCAGGATATCTTTTCCCCACGTGATTTCCACATCATTAGAAAGCACAGAAAGACCTCGGGATTCTTCTTCCAACTCCTTCCTCTCTCCTTGCTGCTGACATTTCGCTCCACTCATTGCTGCCACAAGGAAGACAACAGAGGAGGCAGCAAAGGGAGGTGAAATCAAAATGCTTCCCCCATATTGTTTCTGGAAAAATGCTACAAAAGTGTATGGAATAACGGGGGCAGGAGAGAAATATGTGCATTGGCTTTTTTAAAAAAGAAAAAAAAATCAATGCATTGGTTCTGACTAGAGAATACCAGCTGTGACACTGGGAGGGGCACATAGTAGTTCAGTGACAGAGGAGTGATGAAACACCTCCCTTTAGAAAAGCAAAATAAAAGTAAAAATAATACAACACATTATTAAAGACCCTTTGTTTATGAACAGTCAGTTCTCCAAAGCTGATCAAAATACAAATGCTGATGGAAGGACAAGGAGAAGCTTGTCTAGTCTCCGGCCATTTCTGCACTAGACTGTTATAGCGTTATCATTCTACTTGCAACATCCTATGGAATCCTGGGGTTTGCAGTTTTGGAAGGGGCCGGCTGGGCCCTCACGAAACTGCAAACCCCAGGATTCCATGGGATGTTGCAAGTGGAATGATAGCGCTATAACAGTCTAGTGCGGAAATGGCCTCCCTGGGAATGGAGTTCCAGAACCAGGGAGCAGCCATCAGGAACACCTCTTGCTGGCTTCCCACTTGAAAATAGCCATGAGGGTGCAGGGTAATAAAAATGCACTCCTTCCTCAATGATCTCAAAGTACAGGCTGGCTCCTCTGGGAAGAAACAGTCCTTCAGACAGCCTTGACGCAGGCCATATACAACTGTCTATTATAGACATCTGCCTCTCAGATTTCCGATGATAAATCTGCCAGCAAAGCGGTTCAGGAGGAGCCAGGTAGACATTCACACAGATGCAGTTATTTAAACTATTGTTTCAGGCTGTGGCTTCTACGAGATCTTGTTATTTGCTGCAGCCAGCTGTCTGTGCATGAACTGAGGGCCATTTCCATTTTATAAAAAAAAAAAGCATATCTTTCCATGCACAATGGAATCTACCATTTGGCCCAAAGAGTCTGCCATAAATAAAATGCTCCCTTCGCCCTGCTTGACTGCAGTTGTTTATTCCCAAGCTGTGAAATGATTTCAGATTTGCCAAAGCTCTTCCCCCAGAAACACAGCGGCTATTGATTGCTTGTGTGCGCGCTGCAAAGAACATATGCAAATCCAAATTGTTCCAGCTTTGAAGAGCTCGTTATTTCAAATATTGTCTGACTTTGATATATGCTTGAATTTTTTTAAAAAAGATAGAAGAACGTTTCCCATTGATTGAACTTGAGCTTTTTATCTTCCCCTGCATGCCAAATAATAAAGAGAATGACTCGGTGCATTAACCCTGCCATAACCTCGCATGTCCCTTTGCAACAATTTATAGGTTTAGAGATGGAAAGGAGATGGACAAGAAGGAAGGGCTTCTGTTAGCCACATACAGAGCAAATGGCTTTGTATCAGATATCAGGGCAAGGAAATGTGGAACAGTTGTCAGCATGGCTGTGATTTGAGTAAAAAAAAGAAGGGTCAATTGCTTGGAGGAGTTTTTCATCAATTATATCTGCATAGTTTTACATATGAGAGAGACAGCTCCCTTGGGACTAGAAAGCAACACATCTGGCTTCAGTGACCAAGGGCTAATGGAGGGCTGATCTCCCCACCAAATAAATAACATCATAGCAAAGGAGAAGGAGGGGGGAAAAAGAATTTGACAGCACCTCTAAGCCTAACTGGTTTTTATTTCAGCATGAGCTTTTGTGGATATAAAACGCCTTCTTCAGATACCCGCCCTTTCTTGTCCTTATGCACAAGAGACTAACATGGCTACTCTTTTGATAACTACTCTCATGGTCAGGGGGAAACCAGCCTGATCCCATCTACCAGCCAAAGAAGAAACTAATCCTTTGGGCCTTGCTTTCCTCTTCCCTCCCCATGCCTTTTTCCTTTTCTGTCATGCCTGTTAGAACAGGAACAGGGTTGCTGGGTGAACCAAGGCTTCTGTAGGCTTAGCTGTTGTGCAATAAGAGGAATTTCTGCAGGTGTTGTCTGTCACAGGAGCTCCACAAACTCAATCCCCTCTTCTGCACAGACATTAAAGCAGGGGTGTGCATGGTGTGACCCACAGGCTATAGCACCCAGACACCACTTCTGTGGCCCTTGGAGCTCTGTATTAGTTCCCCAAAGCCCTCAACCCATTTTTTAAAAAAGTTTGATTTTCTGGCAATTTTTGCCCCCCCCCCATATCATGCAGAATGCCCCCTAAATGCATGGAGGGACCCACAAGCATCCTAGAACTCTATACTACCCCCAAATGCCTTTTTTTTTCTGCAGACCCTCTCAAAATAGCAAGAGGAAGTGATGCAACATCACGTCCTGTTGCCATTTTGAGAGGGACTGCACAGGAAAACAGAGGTATTTGAGCTGACTGGGTTGAGGTGCAACCTGCTGGGAGGTCTAGGGGAAAAACTGGCTCATGACCTCCATATCGTTTCCCACCTTCCAACCCTCCCGCCCTTTGCATTAGAGACCCATCTAGAGAATGTGGCATTGTTCAAAATGTGTATATCAGTTAGAAAATTAGAGGCACTTTCCCGCTAACATATGCTAAGTTGTAAAGCTAGGGTAGGGAACCTTTCTCAACCTGAGGGGCAAATTCCTTTTCATAGAGGATTTGGGGGGCCACATTCCATTTCTGGGTGGGGTGAAAGGCAAAATAGTGGCACCAAAACTACCAGGATATCTTAGGCCATTTCCACACTATACTATTCTAGTGCTATTATTCCACTTTCAACATCCCGTGGAATCCTGTGGTTTGTAGTTTAGGGAGGAGCATTTAGAATTCTCAGCCAGAGAGCTCTTTGGCCTCAGGAAACTACAAACCCCAGAATTCTGCAGGATGTTGAAAGCGGAATAATAGTACTAGAACGGTATAGTGTGGAAATGGCCTTAGCTTCAAGGTCTTCCTGCTGAGCATTGGTGACGAGAGAGGCATTCCACCTTACAGAATGAGGAAACACCCTCACCCATATACAAAAGCTAAGAAACCACTCAGTGGCCATGTGCTCAGAAGAAGACTCGATCACCTGGAAAAGCCCAAAGGGCTGGATTGGGACCCCAGAGGGGCACTGTATTTATCCTCAGGTCCTGAAGGTCCCCACCCCTAGCATCAATCAAAGTCCTTTCCTGACACATCCCCCTGGCCTCCTTTGATCCTAAAATCTTCCAGTCCATGAGGTTCTGACATTTAGCACAACCTATGCATATGCATATACTATGTGTCATGTGGCCATCTAGATACAGAAGTATAAGAAGAAGAGAGGATTAGAGTAATCAGATGTCAGTTTCTTGAACATTCATAGTCTACAATTACGCCTTAGTTGCCTTGGTTTCAACCAGCTCTTTTTCCGTTATTGGCTTTTAAGATGCATTAATTTAATGTTCGCATTAGAAATTGGCATATATCACTCCCCACCACCGCCCAGGAAGCTAGAGGAGGAAAAAACTGGGTAAGGCAGGGGCAAGAAAAGCATGGGGGAAAAGCCTCCCTTCTCCTGAACTCCCATTCCATTACGCGAAGGCACCATTGTTGTTTTTAATCAGTTTTTCTCGTCAGCCCTATCAAGCAAGACAATGGCTTCATTTTTTTCCACCAGCTTTTGGAGCAACGCTGCGGTAGCTTGTGTTACTTCTTCTCCAGTTCCCAGAATTTAATGTTATGGCAGCAAATCGTTCTTCTTGATTAGACTTTGATTATGATTGAGCAGAGAACACAAGTCACAGTAAATGGGAAATTGCCAGCCAGCCAGATCTATAAAGCTTTAGCCAAAAATTGTTCCTCCAGAATAGGATGTCAGAGTGTAAGGCAAGGAGGTAAAATGCAATCCATTTTTTGTTGCTTATTCTCCTGTTCTCTATCGTATGGACGTGGGGAGAAAAATAAAGAACTAAAGACATCTACAAAAGGGGCTAATCTTAAGAGGCACTCTGCACATGCTATGAAGCCCAGCAACTCTAGAGAGGAGGAAAAAATGTCCCCATGCTGGCCAAGAGACTCAGTCCAAAAAATTTTTTTTTCCAAGTTTTGGATACTGCCTGAATCTCAAAGAGCAGCCAGGACAAATGGGACAGCGATGATTCAGTGGAACAGAACATGTTTGACTGCAAAGAGTGCTAACTTCGAATCAAAGCATCTTAAAGAAAGGCACAACAAAGGCAATCCACTTCAACCCTCTGCCATGCAGGAATATATAATTAAAGCACTCCTGAAAGATGCCCATCCAACCCCTGTTTAAAGTTCTCCAAAAACAGAGAGTCTACCACCCTTCAAGATACATCAGCATCTCTGTGTAGGACTGGCAAGGACTTCATCCAGAAATCTTGGGGAGCCACTACCAGTTCTTATAAATAAATACATAAATAAATACATAAATAAATAAATTTAAATCAAAGCCAGCTAAGCAGCTTTCATATGTCCAGTGAGGAACCAGACAGTACTAGTAAGATAAGTCTGCCAGGATCAAGAGCTTGTCAGGGACCTCTTGCTCTGAATGAAGACATGACACACCACTTATCTCCATGCTCAAGGACTGCCCTTTTAAGGATCTCCATTCCTCAACTGAGGAATGAGGAGATGAACTTTTGAATACTGGTTCTCAGCTTTCGGTTTTTCAAGATGTTGTGAGCTTCAGCTCCAAGAAGGCCCACCCTCTTAGGATAAAGAGTCAGGACCAGGAATTCCCACTTGGATGCATGTCCAGGGCTCAGAGAGCTCTCCATGGTTCTGAAAGCTCTCCCCCTCCCTGGTGCCTTGACCCTTGAGACTATACTCTGGCCTGCCAGGCTAGGACATCTTGAGTGTGTGTATGTGTGTGCATGGACCTTCAAGTCACCCATTGACTTATGGTGCCCCCATGAGTTTCATAGGGTTTTCTTGGGCAAGGAATCCTCGGGGTAGTTATGTCAGCCCCTTCCTCTTAAATATAGCCTACAACACCAGGTACTCATTGACAAGTACTGACTCAAGTACTGACCAGGGCTAACCCAACTTAGCCGCCAAGATCAGATCGACTTGGTGCCTTTAGACCCCAAGGACATCTTGTTGTCTTCCACTGTATTCACACTCTGTGACTTGTTACAGTTTGGGTCCTGCCTGCCAGTTCCTCCTCTTTGCACTAGTTTCAGATTGCTGGTTGTACCATCAGTTTCCTGTGGGCTATTCTACTTCACTGGGACATGGAAGGAAGGAAGTGATGCCTTTCCAGGATATCCCTAAGGAGGGAGGGGAAAGTTTGGAGCATCTACAGATAGCTCATCCTCTGACTAAAGCAGAAGTGGGAAAGCTGTGGCTCTCAGTTTGATCTTTGCAGGAGTGACTTGTCCCTTTCTGAAGCATCCTGATAGATCAGGGGAGTGGGGAGAGAAAGGAGGTAAGAGAGAGAGAAGGAGAAAGAGAAGAAGAAGAATGGATGGGGGTTGAAGAAGGAAAGAGAAGGGATGGAAGAAAGTGAGAAAAGACAGATGAGATACGGAAAAAGATAGAATGGGGCAGAAAGAAAAAAGTAGTGGGAGAGAGAGGACAAGGGTGGCATTGAGAGACAGAGAGAAGCAAAAGACACAGAGACTGAGAGAGCAAAATGGGGGAAGAGGAAGATGATGGAACAGAGAAAAAAAAGGTGGAAGAGAAAAATAAAGGGTGGGAAGAGGGGAAAGAGAGAGAGAAGGGATCAGGCTAGCCCTTTTCTTATCCCCATCCACCAGCCCTCCCCGTTGCCAGTGGGTGCCACCATCCAGATTCCTCTCCCCCCCCCAAGGGAATAGAGGTGTCAGAAGACACAGGGTACAATAGAATCAGCTTGTTCGGATTAAAACAACATAATCAACAAAAGTGATTTTAAAAGACTAAAAGCGTGTTCAACTATTTAGAAGGTTGAAAGAAGGCAGATTAAAATGGGTTAAAATTCTTTTTAAAAACATGCAACATGTGTGGACTTGTGTAAAAGCAATTAGGCCCAGAAGGCTTTAGTCAAACCCGTGTTTTTGCCTGGCATCAAAATGGCAGCAGCTTTGGTGCCAATCTGGCTTCTAAGAGGAGGGCACACCAAAACTGGGATGCCACAGCAAAGGAAGTTGTGTACTGTACCTCAAAATGCACAGTAGCCAGGGACTGTTAAAGTCCTCTCAGCACCTAAGGGACATTATTTGGCAAGGACATCTCCCCCCACCTGTCACCATGACAGTAAAAATACAACAGAAATGGACCAAAGGAGCAAAAAATAGCTGCATTTTCATATCACCCCAAATCCACTTGCCTAATGCTAGGACTAGTCCTGGAGAAGGCAGATTCCTCACATCCTGTACGTACCCTTAGCAAAGGTATCCATATCATATCACAGAAAGGGACTCCAAAGCTCCAGAATTTCCCCTTCCCTCCAGAAACAAGCCTACCAGCATCCTCAAGGCAATACTGGAAAAAAAAAATCTCTTCTTCCCTAAATCTGTTGCAAGGAGGATGAGAGAAGCTGGGAACTCCCTTTCATGACTAATCAGAATTGCTCCTCAAGGAAACGAGGAGATGCAGCCATGGAATCCACACAAGAGAGGAAAAGAAGAGGAAGTGAAGGACGTGTTGCTGCTGCTGGGTTTCTGCCTTACTGCTTTGCATGATGTTGGTGCACGAAGTGGGCGAGGTTCTCCCCGAAGTGAATCCCCTGAGCCCCATTAACAATAACAGTGGGGTGCAAATAAAGAGAATAACCCCCACCCACTCAACACACACACACAGAAACATAGGTACACATCACACACACACAAACAGAGGACTCTGCTCACCCGAGCGGCACACAAGGACAAGCTCAGAATTCCTCCTTGTTCTGGCCAGGGTTTATGATCCGGCAGGACAAAAGAAGCCACACACTCTTGATGTGCCTGTTGTGAGATTGGGGATTCCCTTCCCCACCTCCTCCATTCAATTAATATTCCAGACCCACCCTCCTCCTTGCTGTTTAGCTCACGCTATGGCCCTACTTGGGGTGTATGGCATTATCGCGCTCACCCACACCCATGGCTGAAGCTTCATTGGTATTCAGGAGCCACCACGGCTTCACAATGACAAGATTTCGGGGGAAACCTTGGGATGCCGGCTGAGGGGGACCTCCTTGGATACAGGCGAGAGTTATGGTGTTGCCCTGGCAACTGTGCCTGTGTAGCTGACGATGATGCACAATGTAAAGAAATGGGAAATGCCAGCAGGCGGTGGGAAGGAACCTGGTTGTTATTCTGGGTGCAGTGGTTTCTCGGTGACAATTTGTGAGCCCCATCTGTGAGCATCACATTCTCCTTTCTTTGGCATCAGCAACCAGCCACGAGCATGAATTCATCTTTGGGAGCAAAAGAAGGACTTCTGGAGAACTTTGTGGCATTTCGTGTTCTCTGCAGTTCTTATCTCTCTTGGATCAAAACAGCCCTGCCAGGGAGGAGAGCCTGCGGAGGACTGGTTCGCACAATGTTCCAATCCGGAGCATGTAACACAGCCCTCTGCTGCTCCTCAGATCTTACAGAGTGGAATGTACCACTTTAAGCGCTGCAACAAAGATAGAAACTTCACCCAGAAACCTCACTCCCTCACCCAGGGATGAATTCAATTCAAAGAAGGTGGAGCAAAAAAAAAAAACCAAAACTCTCCAACATATTTTAGCTTAAAGATCTTACTGCCTTTAACTAAGATTTCGGAGAGCCATTTCCACTATTTAGAATGTGATTACATCAGTTATGCCTGAAATGCTCACAGGAACCTGGGACTTGTACAGGAGGCCCTCCTCTTACATGATTTGAGACAGACCTTAGACAGGCCTGTCTCATCTACTATCCTTTCAGCTGCCAGTAGCTCTCAGAATAGGAAGAGTAGGGACCAGCCACACTTGCAACAGAAACCCTAGAATTAATTAATAGGATTCAGGCCATCATTTGCATAGACTCCCACATTTCTCAGATAAAAACTGGGACACGTGAGGCCAGGCAACATCACAGCGTAGTCAAGATGGCAAACATTATTGATGATGAAGAATGCACAAGCCAGGAGTGGTTGCAGCAGTTTGCTTTACCTGAGACTACTGGGAAGGGCGGATTCCACCCCTCCTCGCCTCACCCCTTCTGAGTTAAATGAGAATAAACTACTCTTGCACTTTGAACTTGCAGTAACTGAAGTAAGTTGGGGACAAAAGGGGAAAGTGGGAGGAAGAAAACAAAACTGAGACCTTTTAAAAGCAGCTGAAAAAGTGGGGTGGTAGAGGATTAAAGTCAGCGCCACACATTTGCAGTTCCGACTTTCACAGATTTGATTATCTGCAAGTTTCTCCAACCCCGTCCCTCTCCTGCCCCTTTCCCTCTCCTTTCCTTGACCTGGGTTTGGATGCTGGGTGCCTGTCCTCCCCACCATGCCTGGGTCCCTCTGACACACTCACACATTTTGATATTTGTGGTTTTGCCCACTTTTGTGTGGATCCTACACTGCTAACCCTAGCAAACATGGATAGTTGGAACTATCCCTGACAAATCAGGGTAGTTCACAGTTGTACATTTGTTGTATGATCATTGTGATCTGAACTGGTGAGAAAAAAAAATATTTTTATGGGAAAAAAGAATATTTTTGAACAGAAGCCTTTGGAAAATCCTAGAAAAGATAGACACAGAGAAAGAAAAGCCAAGCAGAGAACAGGTAGCTGTGATTTAATTTCAAGCGACAGGTGAAAAAATTGCCTTTTAAAAAGTGCCAACAATTTTTTCCGATCCCTTTGTTTGTTAATCGCTAGCCATGCTAGGATGCCGTTGCTCAGACATAGTGCTTTGTCCTTTGCTGTCCATTCAGAGGGAACTAAAATTCGAATGGACTTCTGCAGCACAGCAAGCAAAGCACAGACGAAATCCCCATGTTTGTCTCAGCCACACTGTCACAGTCATGCATTCCATGGAAAGAAAGGAAAACGTTGAGAGAAAAAGCATAATGACTTTTAAAAGAGGAAGGGGAGAGAAGAAAATACCTAAGAAGAGAGGCTACAGTAGTGTAGGATCTCTGCTTTCCCTTCCTGGTTCCTGTATTCCACTCTTGCCTAGGTAAAGGTCCTGTGTTGGATACAGTCCTGTGTTACTTAATCTTGCCTACTTAAACATTTCTCTCCTGATGCCTCTGGGCAGCTCTCAGTTCTGTCCCCAGGAGTAAAACAGACTTTCTGAGTGTGCAAGAATAAATGACCTGTCTTATCCAAACAATGCAGAGGAGTTTTCTATTTCCTTTTTACATCTCTGTTCCTCTTTCTCTATCCTCTTGCCTCTTTCCAATGTTCATCATTTTTTCCTCTTTGCATCAGCTAGCATTTCATGCTGATAGGATTTTAACCTCCTCTCCCCCACACATCTTAAGGTTATTTTTTCTTAAGCTATTTTCTACCCCTATAACCTACTGACACCACCCCCTTCCACACTTATGTTATTTGCAATTGGCTATATTTCACAAATATCAGGTGCTGTAGGCTCCATTTGAGAGGAAGGAACTGGCAAAACCACTTCTGAGCGTTCCTTGCCCAAGAAAACCCGATGAAATTCATGGAGTCACAGTAAGTCGATAGGTGACTTGAAGACACACCCATGTTGCCACCAACACAGGAAAACACAAACTAGAAGAATGAAGGTACTTATTGGAAGTGTAGTCCAAGACATTGGCAGGAGACTGGAAATCATAGCAGATGTCAGTCTGGCTATCATATATTCAAGAGAAAAATATGAACTGGAATCCTGTTAGTAACATACCTGCATGTAACTTGGGCTTACAACCACTGATATTTTCTTTTGGATAGTGGACAGGGAGTTATTTGGTAACCCCTTGCATACTTGGGGATTGAGCCCAAAATCTCAACCCCCAAGTATGCAAAGCTTTCATAGACTTGAGTCTACTTGATCAGTTTTATGAAAGTTGTATGCTACCAACTTCTTTTTCTCAGTCTCAAAGGTGCCACGAGAATGGTTGTGCCTTTGAATTCTTCACTCCAAAGGTATTCAAACCATAGTCAGGCTCTTCTGTGGCCATTCCCTGACCAGGGAAGAGAAAGGAAAATGATTCAAGCCACCTAGGAGTGGTCTGTCTCAGTGCAACTGAAGCCAAGAGGAAAGGAAACAAAGTCATTTACTTCCAGATGGAGAGGATCTCATTTTTCTTCCCCTTGTAGCCATGACAGAAAGCTTCTTGGCCACTTGAGCCATCTCTCCACTCCCTCCCCTACCAGCCAGTGAATAACCACAACAGCACATACACACACGCACAGAGAGAGAGAGAGAGAGAGAGCGAGCACCTTTCTGCACTGTAAACTGTTTCAGTGCTATTATTCCACTTTCAAAATCTCATGTAGTTCTGGCGTTTGTAGTCTAATGAGGCCAAAGAGTTCTCTGGCTGGGAATTCTAAAGGCCCCTCCCTAAACTGCAAACCCCAGGATTCCATAGGAGCTTGAAAGTGGAACAAAAGCACTATAACAGTCTAGTGCAGAAATGGCCTTTGCCAGCAGCTGGGGAGGAAAAAGAGAGATAAAGCTGTAGATGAGGAGCATTCCACTCTGCACACAAGAGGCAGGATTCTCAGCCATCAATTTCCTGGCAATTCTGAGAAGCAGCTCAGATTCCAGTTTCTAGCAATCAAGAATGGTAGATGTGGAAAGAAATGTGTGTTTTGTTTTGTTTTTTAAGAACTGAAAGATGCCTTTTCTATCCAGACTTTTCTGTTTTTGTTTAGACACTTGTTTTTTGTAAGTCAGTTTCATTACCCAAAGGTGTCAGAAACAAAGATCATCCCTGGTTTCTTCTATATTTGGGCGAGCTCAAGCCTTGATATAACACTGTAAGAAAAACACATTTTGATTATCACCCCAGGATGACACAGGTTGTTGGAAAGCACACATTAAAATTGTTTGAAATCCAAAGGAGGCTGCCGTTACCAGAATGCCCATTGCAGCTTATCAGTCTTGTTAAAATCAAACAGTCCCACATTCTGTATCTAGCTAAGGTCGCAAAAGGAGGCAATTTAATTTTGGAGAGTGTGAAGCTATCAGATTTATGAATATGAATGAGGCAGATGGCAGAGAAGTTCCTTGGAAGAAAAGACAGAGGAAAGAGCACATTAATTGTCGATTAGCGCTGATGAATTGGAAGACTCCTGCACCAAAAACGCTTGCACCAACCACACCATCTAGGTGGTAAGGACAGGTGGGGGAAAAAGGCTGCAGGCAGGGTGGTCGTGAAGGAAGGAAAGCGTTGGAGAAAAGGGCTTCTTAGCATCGGCAGATTTTGCCTCCCTAAAGATCATCAACACTACATTTTGATATAATTAAGACTTGTGCACCTGCTGTGCTCATTCCTTGAGACGTCAGACCTGGCCATGGTAACACATGGCTTAGTTACATCCCGGTTGGATTATTGCAACACGTTCAATGTGGGGCTGCCTTTGAAGATTGTTTGGAATCTTCAGCTGGTCCAAAGAGCTGCAGCCAGGTTGTTAACTGGAGCTGATTATAGGGACCGCACAACATCTCGGCTGCAACAGCTCCACTGGCTGCTGGTCTGTTTCCAGGCAGAATTCAAAGTGCTGGTGATGACCTTTAAAGCCCTACGCGGCTCAGGTCCAGGTTATTTGAAGGACCATATACTCCCCAATGAACCAGCCCGGGTGTTGAGATCTGCTGGAGAGGCCCGTCTTTCTGTCCTACCACCTTCCCAGGTGCATTTGGTGGGAACAAGGAGACAGGACCTTTTCAGTGGTGGCTCCCAGGCTCTGCAACTCCCTTGTCAAGGAGGTCAGACTGGCACCTTCCCTGCCTACCTTCTGGAGACAACTAAAGACATTCTTGTTTTGGCAGGCATTTAATTCGTAATTAGTATGAAGAAAGGTGCTGGTTATTTTGTCATTTGTATGTTGTTTTTAGTGTGTGTTTTAATATTGTTTAAATCAATATTGTTCATTTAATGTGTGTTTTAACTTTGGTATACTATAGGTTTAACTATGTTCTCTTTTAAGTTTTGTAAGCCTCTTCGCGTCCTTTCGAGGGGAAAAGTTGGATATAAATAAAGATAATAATCATAACCATAATCTACAGTCAGCCCTCCACATTTATGAGGGTTAGGGGCACAGGACTCTCATGAGAGTGAGAGAACATGAATACCTTATGCCCCCCCATGAATGCTCCAGACTCTTTTCCTGCCCCCCTTTTCCTTCACATGGTGGCAGCTGTGGGAGGTAGTCTCCCTCCAAGTCCTAGCCCATCTGACCCTACTTAGCTTCCAAAATCAGCTGAGATGGTGTGTATTTGAGGCAGTAGGGTCTTTTGAGGGGTGCCACCACGACCATGAAATTCTCTTATCAGGGAAGTCTTATAGTTCCTAACTTGTGTTATTTTTGACATAACACCCTTTGGAAAATTTGAAAAGAAGGCTAGAAATACTTTAAATAAGCAAGATACTGCATAAACAAGAGGCATAGCAACAACATGGCCACCTCAAAAGACATAGGCACACGATCTTCTCATACCACTTCCTGGGGGTCTACTGTCAAGAGTTAGGGGGACACATTGGGTTCCCAGCAGACTTTGGAGGGTCTTCTATCTCGATATGCCCCACTTTAAAAAGCTGATGATTTTGTCTCCAAAATGAGGATCATTTCACTATGTTTTTGGCCCTCTCTGCCATCTATCCTCTTTACTCAAAGACGATTGACCACATCATATGAAACCAGAAGAATGATATGTGCGTCTTCTTTCCATCAGTTCCTCCAGTGCTATTCTCTTTGCCTATCTCTCTCTCTCTTATTTACCACTGGCCTTTCAAAGGCTATCATGCAAAGTTTCCCTCTCTCCAGCTGATATCTGACGAGCATTCATGATACCAGCTGAGGTGAAGGAACTCTTCAAGCTTTGCGATGGGGCCCTTGTGGAAGTTGCTATCATTTTCATAAATAACAAGCTCAACATGACTGATGGACCGATTATGGGCAAGCTTAATCCCTCCTCAGATCCTTGATTGGCTTTGAAAGAACAGCACTCAAAAAGTTACTAATGCGCTGATAGAAAGCAGGTGAGACTGATGAAAATAACCTTGAGAGTAGAACAGTGGTTAAACATTCCATGAATATTTTTCAAGACGTGCAACCAAAAACCTTAACAGAGGCCTATAACTCCACTGGTCCACAGCCCCTTCCTCTTGGCCAGAGCTGGGTCCAGCAAAACTGGAGAATTTGTACCCTTGTCTCTCTCCTTGAGATCACTCAGGGTCAGCCCTTGAGATCTGGCAACCCTGGTCCAGGGCTTGCAGAATTTTAAAAGCAGGCAGCAAACACTGAGCCAAAAAGCTTTAGAACATATTACACTGGGATGCAACGACAGAGCTATCCTATCCAGGGGCTATTTTTAAGCCCCTGGCTAGCTTTTGTGCAATATAAAAGAATGCTCAGTTATAACTTTTATTGGGCAGATTGATTTGCAGGGCCTATGGGAACCAGAAAACCAGATGACCTCACAAGAGCTAGCCATCTTTTCCCTCCCCGAAGAAATATGAACCAGCAGGGAAAATAAATCTAGCAAGAAAATACATGCCATCCGTAAACAGGGATCAGAACCCACATTGCAATAGCAGTGAAGCAAGCCAGTCACAGAGAGAAGCCTGCTGATACAACAGATTTTGCAAATTAATTTAAATCAATGACATCTTTGCTTCCACAGGAGCTAGAGATTTCGTCTTCTCTTTTAATGGCAGCTGTGCTTGTTCTTTGAGATGTTTCATCTGGCCCCAGTGACACAGGCCTTGGTTATACCCCGTTTGGCTTAGTTTAATGCACTCTGCTTGAAGTTGCCTTTTGGGAAGTGTTCAAAAACTTCAGGGGGTCCCAAATCCAGTGGCCAGACAGCTGACTGAAGCTGGTTACCAGAAGAATAGAAACTCTTTGTTACAGTAACTTCACAAGCCATTGGCCTGTGGTGGTCAAGGCCTTTGAGTACTAAAAGGTTTGAGTCCATACTATCTGAAACACTGAATCAGCCCATATATGCCTGCCTGAACTCTGAGACCATTTCTACACTACACTGTTCTATTGCTATAGATCCACTATCAAGCTCCTACAGAATCCTGGGGTTTGCCGTTTAGGGAGGTGCATTTAGAATTCCCAGCCAGAGAGCTCCTTGGCCTCAGGAAACTACAAACCCCAAAATTCCACAGGATGTTGAAAGTGGAATAATAGCACTAGAACTGTGTAGTGCGGAAACAGCCTCAGGCTTTTAGGGGAAAATTTTATCTTAGGGTTTTCCAGCACTACACTGTTATAGTGCTTTTATTCCACTTTCAACTTCCTACGGAATCCTGGGGTTTGCAGTTGAAGGAGGAGCATTTAGAATTCTCAGCCAGGGAGCTTTTTGGCCTCAGTAAACTACAAACCCCAGAATTCCACAGGATACCGAAAGTGGAAAGAGCCTTAAGTCTCACCATCCTCAAAGAACAAAAGTGATGAGAATACAAAAGGCAACCTTCTTGGTGACTGCTCTCAGGTGGTGGACCGCTCTCTCAGAGCAGACAAAGCTCTTTTTGTTCTTTTTATTCTTTGCTAGTGTGCATATGCAAGTGAAAAAGAAGTCTTCACCTCATTTTTCCACTACACACTGTGTAAAATGGCCCCCAAACTCACTGCGTTGTGTGTATGCACTTTGCCTGCAAAGGAGGCACTGCTACCAACTGATCTGTGCTTGCAACATACAGATTCTCTAGCTACTCCCAGAGCAATTCAGAAGCCATTTATAAAAGTGAAAAGAAAGGAGGTTGTGGAGGCAAGGGAGCTCATAATCCATGTTGATGGAAACCAGAAGCTTCGTAAGACAGGAAGACAAGGAGCTTGGAGGAAGAAACTGGAGATTCAGTAGCATTGCTGGGAAGACACTGAAATGACAGAGAAAATATAGACAGATGACCCCCCCACAACATCTCTTTCTATGACAATTTCTATGGCTCTCAGCATAGTTTTGAAGATAGGAAGAAGAGAGCTGCTGGACACTAATTGACCTCAGATAGGATTATGTTGCCATTTGATATTTTTAAATCTCCCCTATTATTAATACTGTGCATTGCTTATTTGTAATTTTTTTAAAAAAAAAACTGTGTGAAACTGCTCTGGGACTGTCTTGAAGGTGACATGCATATTCATCAATCAAATAAAAATAAAATAATTAAAGACCTGGGCTAAATTTTGGAATGCTTGATACACTCTCTCTTGGGTGGCTGAATCTGGGAGGTTCATAATGATACTTTTATTAACAGGGCTGCCAGATCTTAGGGGCTGTTCCCCAAGTATCCAGTCTTTGTTGGTCATCTCCATATGGGAGGCACGGGTGCAAATTCTCCAGTTTTCATTGGCTCAGCTCCAGGCAAGAGGGAAGGGCTGGGTGCAAATCTCCAGCAGCTTTGCTACCATTTCCTAAGCTTATTTGTTGCTATGACTTAAAAAGACTCTCCAGGGAGGTCTATAGATTTACTTCCTCCTTCCCTCCCACTCTTTACCATGCCAAGACTCACTGTCTGCTCTGCTTTGAATCCAGGAGGCTGGATTCAATGGTCTTTATCCTATCTTCCAAACTGAGGGCCTTTCCACACCACATTGTTATAGTGCTATTATTCCACTTTCAATCTCCTATGGAATCCTGGGGTTTACAGTTTAGGAAGGAGCATTTAGAAATCTCAGCCAGGGAACTCTTTGGCCTCATTAAACTACAAACTCCAGAATTCCACAGGATGTTGAAAGGGGAATAATAGTGCTATAACAGTGTAGTGCAGAAAGGCCCTAAGTGAAAAGGAAGAGATTGTTTCTCGCTGATCTGAGAACATCCCATTTAGATAAGATTTCTTTTGTAATTTCCAAACAGGAAAGTATGTTCTCTCTCCTCACCAGAGCCATCTCTACGTCTTAGATTCTGGCCCTGAAACATCAGCATCTGAGACAATCCTGAACCACCAACCCTACTGTTGTACATTCAGCAGTGATGAATGCTTTTATGCTTTTTCCTGGATAGAGCTAGCTACAGCTCCAAATTAAAAAAAAAAACAAACCCTACTGTTTCCAGAGCTCTTTGGCTCCTATGGCCAGTGGCCATGTTGGCTAGGGGAAGTGGGGAGCTGCATTTAAAAATAAAAAAAGAAATGCGACCAAGCTCTGCACCTAGACATGCTCACTCATGTTTCTCTAACTTCAAAGCTGGACCACTGTACAGCATTCTACATCGGGCTGCCCTTGAAACATATACAGAAATAACGATATCCTCCCAAAGCCACTGCTACGCTATTGTCTGAAACAAGATAGATTGAACATACAAGTCATGTCTGATTTGATCTGCATTGCTTAACACTTTGGTTTAGGACTCAAGGCAAAGTTCTAATTCTTATCCTTCAAAATCCCAACTACTTTCAGAGGAAGAGGACAGGAAATTTCTACGAGCTGCACTGGAATCCTAACAAGACAAGAGGGATGCATAGATGTGGCTTTGGGGTCCAAGTAATTGATCTTCAGCCTCTTTTGAACCACGGTTTACAACTTGGAAGGAAGGCCGATGAAGCACTGAAGAAGACAAAAGCTGATTCATGTAGTTAAGAGGAGACGCTAACACAGCACCATGTCCCCAATTTTAGCTCCTTCCTGTTAAAAAAAAAATGCTCTGACTCTCATTCTTTAGATATTTTGCTTGCTCAAGGTCTCCAAGGAACAAGGTATTGCAAGAACAGGCCATCTTCTTTGTTAATGTGGATGGCCAACGTCCGACAAGCATGCCTGGCATTTTTTAAACTTCCCATTCCTGTGCTGTCCAAGCTGAGCCATAGGCAGCCACCAAACTAGAACCAGAAGTCAAACTAAGGCAAGGGAGAGATGGCAATTATGGGATCATAGACTGCTCTTCTGAAGCTGAGAAAAGAAAGCTGCCCTCATTGTCCTGGATCTCACTAAAATCACAATCTTCTCCAGTGTGAAGGTGGTGGGAGTGAGAGAAGGGTTTCTTCAGAAGATCTTAGAAGCCAGGCAGGCTCATATTGGACACTGGAGTCCTTCAGATCACCTGAAGGTGATCCAAGCCACAGATCTTTTGAATTGATCTATTGGAGCAGTGGGATTTACCCATTGACTCACCATTTAACAACTGATGGAATATGTCTGCTCTAGTTAGGACTAACCAAGAGTATCCGGCCTATTCTATTTAAGGTGATCTTTCTTCTAGTAATGACACATAATGCCTGCATGGCAGTTAATACATGCAGGCACATTAAATGCAGACTATGAGACAGCTGTTAAATTAATGGGATGGGAAATACATTGCCCACTGTCAAAATAATATGCCAATATTTCTACTACTGTGGAGTTTCTAATCTCCCATTCTCCCCACTGCTAGAAAGGAGTAAAACTAACTCTTCTCAGAAGTGTCTTGTTTTTCTCCATGTCACACGATGAGGACAGATTGGTTTGCTCATACTGCCAGAAAAATCCTTAGAGAGCGACAATTGGGATGGGTATGATAACAACCGCTGGCATTACAAAGCAGTGGATGTTGTCATGGCAAAAGAATTGCCAGTTTCCTTTGGCGACAACTTTCTCCCCACTCAAGACTTTGCACCACTAAATATTGTGACTGAGGCTTTCTATACTCAGGTTCCTGTAATCACATTTGGTGTAATGTGTTGGGCTGTATCAAATTTCTTCTTGTGTGCGTGTGTGTGTGTGTGTGTGTGTGTTAGGGGAGCAGACTAATCTAGCTACTCACTCTTTTCCCTCTGCTGTCCAGATAACAGTTAAAAAGAATTAAAGAAACCATAGGCTGGTGTTTCTGAATGCATAATTTAATTGTGTTTAAAAGATGTATTTCTAGCATCACCCTTCATGCGCTGATCCTAGGGCACTTTACCATAATTAAAAACACAAAAATACAATGCATGACAAATTCAAAAGAACAATAATAAAAGCTTCAAAGCAAAACTCAAAGGCAAGAATAGAACCAAGTGCAGAACTCATCTAACAAATTGAGGTTACAAGTCCAGATAGGCATACATGGGAGGTCAGCTCACACTGAATTCAACAAGCCCTACAGTACGTGAGAACTTCAGAAGACCCAAAGCAGATCATGTCCTCTATTTGAAGGTTGGAAAACTTTTCGTTTTATATGAACTGAAGCCATTTCTGCACTACACTGTTCTAGTGCTATTATTCCACTTTCAACATCCTGTGGAATTCTGGGGTTTGTAATTTCCTGAGGCCAAAGAGCTCTCCAGATGAGAATTCTAAAGGTCCCTCCCTAAACTGCAAACCCCAGGATTCCATAGGAGGTTGAAAGTGGAATGGTAGCATTATAACAGTGTAGTGTGGAAAGGCCCTGAGATGCTAAAAAAAATATGTTCTTTAGTGTGTGGGCCCTTCATAAAGACAGAAATGTCGTCTATCTTGCAATTTATGAATGGGTACAATATGGTAATTTTAACAGAGACACACGGCTAGGTTATCTGACATCAGTATTTTCATTTGGTATTTATGCCGAACGCACACTTGTTAACAGCTGCTTCCTGATTGTCAGTTCTGCACGTCCTGAATTTTGGCGGTCCCTAATTGCTGTTTTGAAAACCTGGCAACACAAAACCGGATTGAGTTGCTAAGCTGTGCAATGGATTGCCTTAGAGAGCGGCAAGCGTCTCTCAGTTGATGTATACAGGGATCTCTCAGGGATGCTGTGTTTACAAGATCCCTGCACCGAGCAATGCTTGGATCTAGAGTACTTCTAGACTGGGGTGTACAAACTGCAGGCCAGAGGCTGCATGCAACCCCTAATGCCATTGTCAGGTACCCCCCCCAAGCTTCCTTTGGGTCAAAACATTGCCTCCAAATACCCTCTGGGGATATGTGGGCATTTCCCCCATTTTAGTTCCAGTAAATGCCTTTGTTAAAAAAACAGAAGTAAAGCAGAAGTGACTTCCGGTCCTTTCCTATTTTGAAAAAAAGGCCTCTCCTGGACCTAAAACAGCCGAAAAACATGGCAAAAATGTCCCCCATAGCCTCTAGAGGTCATTGAGCGGACATTGGGCAATTTTTATGGTGGAGTGCATGGTGGAGGGGTATCACCTCCCCCCAATATCTTCTAGAGGGCTAATGCAGCACCCTACCCTCACATTTCTCATTTCTATTGTAGACCATTTCCAGTTCCAAAATTCTATGGTTCGATGTCCTTCTTAGCCTAGTGACCATACACAGTCTGCCTGAGCATCCCTGGCCTCTTTTCCAAGCTCAGAAAAAGTTACTTTTTTAAGACTATAGCTCCCAGGTTCCTCCAGCCAGCAACTAAGCTGCTGGTATCTGTATCACCTACATCAGCTAAAGCTTCAGCGCCTTGCTAGCAAAGAGATCATCCTCGAAATATAATAATATCAATAGCTCCTGGGAGCGATAGGTTACTGAGCTTATGACTCACTCCCACGCTTAACGTCATCTCTGGTGCAGGCGTTCTTTATGTTGCTGAGCTGGATGGAACAACAAGCAGAGAGAAGCAAAGGTCTCTCAGCCAGGATCATGCTCCAAGAGCATTCACTGGTTGCAATCCCTTCATCAGACTGGGAATTGCTATCCTATACTGGGAATTGTCTATACTGCAACCTATCCACATATACCAGTGTAACCCCTATGAGTTATTGGCTTCACCCTGTGGGTGGGAAAGCCCTAAGGCAGTGGTTCTCAACCTGTGGGTCCCCAGATGTTTTTGGACTTCAGCTCCCAGAAGCCCTGAGCATTGACCATAGTGGCTGGGGCTTCTGGGAGCTGAAGTCCACAAACATCTGGGGACCCACAGGTTGAGAACCACTGCCCTAAGGGAAGAGTCGTGCTTGCTGGTTGAATTCGAAAGAGAGGGAGAATTTGAGAAGAGAGGAGTTATAGTTGCAAGGGCTATGGATCAGGCCCTTTTCACCTTGAATAAGGTACTAGGATTTTCAGTTGTTGGAGTTTTTTTAAGAGAGAACGGAGAAGGTTGCATGGCCCAATTACTGGCTTTTTCTAGATGCAGAGATTTATGCTATGCAGCCCAAATGTAGATTCTCAAACATTCCCTGAAATTCCAGAGCCTAGTCAGAAATTAGTCATAGGCATGGGTGCTCATGATGTTGCAAAGATTGGCCAGGTTTCACTTAGATTAATGCATGCATAAATCCATCAAAAAGTCCACCATTGTGTAATTGATGTATTCTGCTGATAGTGGTGGAAGCAGAATTGTGTGGATGGCATGTTTCTCTGTTCCTTGTGGTTGTGCATCTTAAATTTCTATTGTTGGTGTTCATCCTGTACTTATGGTTGTATGTTCTATACATTTCATTATGATTATGCATTGTAGTTGTGCAAACTCTATTGTCCATAATAGTTGTGTATCCTGTACTTTCCACTGTAGTTATGCATCATGTATGGTGCATTGCACAACCATACCCAGTCATTGATGTGTGGTTCAATGTTGCTATTCTTGATGGGCTTGCATAGTTCTACATTATGCTAAGGAGAGATTGGATTGAGACTGTGGAGGGGGCAAAGGTCAGCTGACGTGAAGGCATTCTAGGTAAATGTGCCCAGAATTTGGAGCAAAAAAACCCAGCTCATCACATAATATGGCAACACAAATTTGCCCAGTGTTTTCTGTAGTTGCTGCTGGTCCTGCTGGGACTCATATCCCACATGGCCTTACCTATAGCACTCATGACAAGTAGGAAGTTTTCCCAGGCCCTGTGGTGCTTCTGGAGCTTGTATAAGTTTCATTGACAGCCCTTGGGGTTTAGACAGTTTTCCCATACGTCCTGTTCCATCACTGCCTTAGCTTTTAAACCAAAAAGTCCCAAGGGTTTTTATGATGTGCTCTACCCCCCTTGAGCGAGAGGGAGAAATTGGGATGTGCTGAAGTTACTATTCTTCCTTGCTCCCCTCCCTTCTTGTCTAGTCAGGTCAGTTTAACAGGAAGCAGGAACAAAGGCCATTTCCGCACTAGACTGCTATAGTGCTATTATTCCACTTTCAACATTCTATGGAATCCTGGAGTTTGCGGTTTAGGGAGGGGCCTCAAAGACCCAGGATTCCACAGGATGTTGAAAGTGGAATAATAGCACTATAACTGTCTAGTGCAGAAATGGCCAAAGTTCCAAAGAAGTTACTTCTCTTCTCCTGGTCCAGTCACACTGCCCTCCTCATTCAAAAAGATGGAAAATGTTTCTGCCTCAAAGGTCCATTAGGTTCCTAGAGCCATTTTAGTTCTCTATGGCTATTGTAGGATTCTGGGGACATCTTGAGCCCCAGAGAGAATAGTTTTCTAATTGGAATTGACCTTGAACTTGACCTAGGGAGTGTTGGGGAGGCATCTTGGTGGGCAAAAAGTCTTAGACAGTTTTGTTTTGGAGGAAGACAGAGGAGAATCATCCTCTCTATCATTTCACAGATGAAAACTGGAATATGCAGCCAGGAAACATCAAAGCATGGTCAAGATGACCAAAGTGATTAATGTGGAGGGCCACACAAGCTAGGAGAGGCTGCAGGAGTTTGGTTTTGCCTGAGCCTACAGGGAAGGGCAAGATCCCCCTCATCTCTTGCCCTCCTCCCACCCAGTGGAGTTAACTTACCCTATCACACTGCATAGTTATAGTGTTATTATTCCACTTTAATTGTCATGGATTCATCCTATGGAGTCCTGGGGTTTGTAGTTTTGGGAAGCCCAAGGGCTCTCTGGCTGAGAATGCTAAATGCCCCTCCCTAAACTACAAATCCCAGGATTCCATAGGAGGTGGAATAATAGCACTATAACAGCACAGTGTGATAAGGCCCTGAGTGCAAACTACTTTTGCACTTGGAACTCAGTTTGCAGCCAAGTGCAAGTAAGCAGAAGACAATGGAGAGAAAAACTAGGACGTCTTAAAAGCAGCTGAAAATGTGGGATGACAGAGGAATAATCAGGACTGTCTCTGCCAAGTCAGGACAGCTGGAGGACGCAGGAATTCAACCCGCCAATAACAACTGGGGGCTACTGCAGCCTTTCCAACTCTGATATCTGCCCACTCCTGCCTTATAACTTTCCTTTCCATTTGGAATGCAATGAATGTTCATTAAAATGCAATAGGAAGTCAGCTAGCTTGAAAACAACTGACCACGATTGCAGGTTAATGGGGATTGATGGCAACAAGTGTTATGAACCATTAATGATTCCCCACTTATTGTCCACAACAGAATTAAAACTAGCTTCCTTCCCCTACAATACATACAGCACCACTTCTGTCCTGCCCCCACCATTTTACTTGTTAGCCAAAGATATAGCAGACATCATGAGGCTGGAATGCTACAGAGGATGGGTGGGCAACGGGTGGTTCCCAGACTGTATCGGGCCCTTGTGACCCCTCAGTGCAACCTCAGAAGCCTCCCAAAATCATTACTTCACCAAAAAATTAATTTCAGGTTCTGAAATGAGGGGTATTTTTTGCCTGAAAATTGGCCAGAAGCCACAAAAGTACTGTACCTGAAAATGTGACAGTTTGCTTCTCCTGCCTCTCAAACCCATCCAAACCTTCCTCAGAACCCCAGAAGAAGAAGAAATGAAGATCAGCCAAAATGGCAGCCAAAAATGATGTTGTACCAATTCAGATGCACCAGAAAGTGGCCTGAAAGTTGGGCATGCGGGAAAAATGTCTCCCACTCCCCTATTTCTGACCAACCCTGCTAGATGAGATCATGTGGCCCTCCAAGGGAGTTGAACTACATCTCCCAGCATTCCTCAGCATTGGCTATACCAGTTAGGGCTGCTGGGATGTACAATCCAGCCACATCCAGGTAGTGCCCATGATTCCTACTTCTGCCATAATCAACTGAACTACAGGACAACCTTTTAAAACAATTGTGTAAATCCACATTTAGGTAAATCCCACTGATGTTGTGGGTCTACTTTAGTTAGCACTGCAATAGGACCTAAATGTTTACCCACTCACCTTCCCCAGTCTTGGGGGGCTGCTTTAATTAGACCATATGGGAGTGGGAGAAGAATTCACATTTGATATGAGGATGAATTAAGCTGTTGGGGGAGATGATAATTTTATGACATTTGAATGGATTAATTATTCATACACTCTTCAAGCCAGCTTTTCTAAAAACATCCTCTGCATGATGATATTGGGGCCAGAATTTCAAAGGATGACATAGCTTCTGTTTAGGAAGCTGAGTAAGTGGGCCACAAAAGCATTGTTATGAAAATGGTAGGGGTGATTTTTTGTTATTGTGTTCAGGTTCCATTCTTATTCACCCCGTGCTTTCAGAGAAAATTGTGCTATCAAGATGTGACCTCAGAGAAGTGGCCGAGTAGGGTATAGCAGGGTTTTGTCCTGGGCCCAGAGTTGTTCAACATCTTTATCATGGACTTGGAAGATGGAGTAGAAGGCATGCTTATCAAATGTTCAGATCTGACCAAATTAAGAGGCTAACACCTCAGAGGACAGGATCATAATTCAAAATGGCCTGAACAAACATGAATTTCAACAGGGAAAAACATAATGTACCACATTTAGGCAGGAAAAAATGAAATGCATAAATATAGGATTGGTCACACTTGGTTTGAAAGCAGTACATGTGGAAAAGATACTGTGGACTAAATGTGACCCAACAGTGGGATGTGGGAGTCCAAAAACTCCAATGCAATTTAAGGGTGCTTCAGAATGAATTTGGTGTCCAGATCAAGGGAAGCAATAGAGATTCAGTTTTTATCAGACCTCATCTGGAATATGATGCCCAGTTCTGGGCAGAGTTCGAGAAGGATATTGACTAGCTGGAACAGATCCAGAAGAGGATGAACAAGATAGTAAAAGTTCTGGAAACCAAGCCCTAGGAGGATTGGCTTAGGAAGGTGGGTTTGTTGAAAGCCGCCTTAGGTCCCATTCCATGAGAAAGGTGGAATACAAAATAAATAAATAAATAAATAAATAAATAAATAAATAAATAAATAAATAAATAAATAAATAAATGTTTAGCTTGGAGAGAGAAAATCGAGAGGTGATATGATTACCATCTTTAAATATTTTGAGGGATATCATGTAGGAGATAGAAAAAGCTTGTTTTTGTTGCTCCAAAAACTAGGACCTGAACCAGTGTATTCAAATTACAAGAAAAGAGATCCCACCTAAATATTAGAAAGAATTTTGTGACAGTTAGGGCTGTTCAACAGTGGAAGGGGCTGGTTGTTGTCACTCCTGGATCCACTTGTTTCATTCTTTTGGCTGGCTGTTCACAACAGTTCCTTGGATCTTCATAAATACTCTTCCAAAGCTATTTTTCAACCTGGGCTATGATATCCTGGACTAACCTTGTGATTTGAAGGACAAATTTTCTCCTCTCTATATTGTTTTTCTTAGATATACAAGGCCAAGATCCTAAACTGCCAAAGTATAGCGTAAACAACTGCCAGTGGAGTTATGTTCCACAAGACTCACACAATCCTGATACTGGACGCCACTTTAGTGCAGTGTATGTGAATCACTGCTAAGGTGCGTGGTTGGCATCTTCTTGCACAATGTGATATGTACCAGCACATGTTCTGCATTGGGCCCCTGTGTGCTCTGCAGTGGGGTTTCAGGCTCCATTGTAGAATGAGTAGAAACCCATTGTGAATTATATACACCCTGCCCAATGCACCAATATGTGTTCTCCGTGCAGACTAGGGATGTAATTTGTCACTAGTTTTGCCTATTTGCAAAGTGGGACTTATTCTGCACAAAATTCACACACGGTTGTTTTGCACAGACAATAGCATTTTCTGTAGAGGAAACAGCTTTGTTATGGACAGAAAATATTTGTGTGTGCAAGTATTTGTTGTTTTCAGTGCAAATCAATCACGTGCAAAATTTGCATGGAATGCCCCCAATTTCAGCATTTTCTGCATCAGAAACAGCTTTTTGTGTACAGAAAATAATGTTCCCAAGAAGGTCTTTCTGCATGAAAGATATTAATTTCTGTGCAGAAAAAGCAGGGGTGTGTGTGTGTGTGTGTGTGTGTGTGTGTGTGTGTGTGTGTGTGTAAAACAACTATGTATGAATTTTGTGCAAAGTCCCACACTACAAAGATTCTTACCCCTTCAGTATTCAAAGAACATAGTTTTTTGCACCTTTTTTTTTTTAAAAAAAAAATTCAAATATCTTTCCATCCCTAATTCCAAACTCTGCTTCTGTCCCTAACAACTGATAGGGCCACTGCTCAATATCAAGTAAAAGCAGTTGGCATATGTAATGCAACTTACACCTTTGCTTTTCACTAAAAGGATGCTGACCATAGTATCAGAGCGCAAAAGTTCCATTTCATTAATTCACTGTAGCAATATAATTTTAAAGGAAATGCTCCATCTCACCTTAGTGGTAAAGATGCTTTGCATCTGCCGCTCCTTTTGAGCCTGCAGCGGAATGTTGCATAGGTAGGAGGTGATAATGTCCAGAGGAGAGGTTTAATTTATTTGCCAATTTAGTAAACTCTGTGTAAGCAAGAACGTGCTAATCCGCTGGGATGAACAAGACAGAACTCCTGAAAAAGAAGATGAATGCCCTGCTAGAGGTCTCTAGAAAGTGTAACTGTAAGTCAGAAGCAGAAAGGATTCTGCCCTGGGCTATATGTGGCCCAAATCCTGTTTTTATGGTCTGTGGGCCTCTTCTAGACCTTCCATTGCTCTCACCAACATGGAACTGTCATTTTACTTTAAAACAAGAACTTGGGAGACAATCTAGTAAGGCTGGAATTCTGCTGATATCTTATGCAGGCATCTGTTCCCTTACAGAAGGGGATGGTCATTTTCCTTTGATACAAAATGTCCACTTTTAAGACAAGGTTGTGGAAGTCAAGCGGAGTCTGGGGTGCTTTTGTAGATGCAGATACCTATGAAAATTTGGGTGTGTATTCATTTGCACATTAACATTCAACATCAGAGTTGCAAAGAACAATCGGAGTGTAGCTCCACTAGTGGAGATTTATGTTACTCAAACCTGAAAATTAGAACTTGGGAGAGCCAAGTTCCTATCTCCACTCAGCCGTGAAGCTCACTGGTCAGCAGTCACTGTAGCTTTGCCCGGCCTTCTTCATAGATTTGATGTGAGGAGAAAAATAGGAAATTTCAGGCCAGCTTTGGTGTCCCTGCCACACCATGTAAGGCCACGTAATGCCATGGAGTGCTTTTGATGTTTGAAATATGTTGGAAGGGGATGAGGGAGCTGAATGAGAAACAGTGTGCTGGGAACCAGGGGATGTTGTTTTAACAGTATGTTGTGAGAGGGAACAGATGAAGCTGCAAATTCATGCAATTGGTAAGTGGGATGAAAGTCTGGGAGACGAGTTGTCTTAACTAGCTGGCAAATAGGATGCTTGTGTGTTCAAATTTATAATGTTACAGCATATTACAAATTCAATATTTCTTTAGTCTTGGCAATTGCCAAGGTGTGCTGTTCTTCTGAATAAACTTTTGAACCCACTAAGCCTGTTTTCTGAACTCAGAGCTAGCCAGTACATTACAGAAAGGATCCTCAGTGCCTTTATTAAGCCACTCCATAGGGGTTTTGTGAACCCAGAAATGGACTTCCACCCATGCTGTAATGAAAAGAGTGGAAGAGAAGCTTAAAAAAAAAAGAACTATCTGAACCATGGCCCACCAGAGCTTTGCTCCGTTTCCTTGAGGGGGAATTGAAGAAGACAGTTACATGTTGTTTTGATCAAAGCGACTCCAAGTAACCCATCTCATGGGGAGAAAAGGCTTGGAAGACTTATAAATAAAAAGCCATAAACTCTTTAGCGGTGACGTGACTCCGGTAGGCTGTTTCACGTTGCACATCCAATTCATTTTGCACAGGATTAATTTGTCTCTCCCACAGCGATGGCTGCAGCTGTCTCATTCCCCTCTTGTATCCCTCCTCAGGCGAGATCTCATTAAGGAACTGTATGTCATTGCCCAGCAATGGGTGCTGGGGGTCACTAGAAAATCCACACTCCCAGCTGCTACAGTCCCTACTTTGTCATTAAGACAGTCAACTTGGCCAGTTAAGGTTCTCATATGAAATGTTCCGGATATAAACGATTTGGCATCTCCCTTCTTCTCCCTCATGCACGCAAAATTCTCCAGGCCCAGAATTACTGTGTTCAACTGGTGTTATAGCAGGCACAGTAAACTAATCCTGTAGTTTTTGGTTTCTCACCCCTCCCATTTTACAGACTACAGGTCTGTGTTTGCAGCAAGGAGAGACAACTGTGGGCCTCTGGGTGCTCTTGGACTTCAGTTCCCGTAACCTCTTGTTGCTATGCTCGCCAGGGCTGCTGGGAGCTGTAGACCACAAACATCTAAAAGGACCAAGGTTGTCCACATGTGGCTTAGATCTCTGTGAAGGAGCTTTTCCTTATCAATCACCCACACAGAGACAAGATTCCATAATCAGGTTTCTACAATCAGTGTGGAGTAGTGGTTGAACTAAACATTGAGAGACACAGTTTCAGACCCTCTCTTGGTCATGAAGCTCACTGAGAGAACTTGGACCAGTCATTACAGCATTGCCCAACCTACCACACAGAGTCATTGTGAAGATAAAAATGGAAAGGAGGAGCAGGCATGTTGGTTTGATCTTCTTGGAGGAAAGATTAGATAGAAATATCTATAATGTATAGTATAGTATAGTATAGTATAGTATAGTATAGTATAGTATAGTATAGTAAGCACACTGTTGATCCTAGGTAAGATCTGGGAATCCAAGATCCTATCCAAGAGCTATCAAAATACTAATTGTGGAAGGATCAGAATAGTTTTTGAAAGGATGTTGCATTCAGGTTGGGAAACTCAGATGTCATTTGCAAATAGGAACAGTTACCATCACTTTTCTGTATGCATAGTAACTACGTAATCACAATTGTGGTACTGTTGTGACAATCAGAGCATGGGTGGATGGTGTTTCTCTCAAGTTTGGGGGTGAGGTGGGCCAAGAGGAGTTACTTAGTGAAGTATTCTTATAACTAAGCAACTGAATAGAATACTGGCTATAGTCTACAAGAACACCAATGCTATGATCAGACAACAGAGCTGGACTTTGAAGAAGACTATTATGCAAAGCACTTGCAAAATCTCTTCTTTTTTAAAAAAAAAAAAGAGGAAAACAAAACTCTTTAGCAAGTGTTGGTGGAAGTACCATCATCAATCACATCATTAAAATCTAATGACTCAGTGACGGGCCTCAAAAGGATGCATGGCTACATATACGGGCGTCATGTATTCTGCTTTGAAGGTAGTTTTTGATGCATTTCCAAACAGAATAATTTGTCTGCCTCCCTGTTTGAAAAAACACCGTCTCAGCATGAAGTGAAGGCTGCACCATCAACAGGCCTCATTTAAAAGAAGGTAATAAATAAGAGTAACAAAGCTGGGTGAAACTGCCCAGCTGTCTTCTTCTGTGTGGGAAGATGATCGAGGTTCTGAAGGATGCTTCCCATCAAAACAGCCTATTCTTCAAAAGACAGTAAGAGTATAATAGTTAACTAATTGGACTACTGTCTTCCACTGTAATCTGGAAATGAATGTCGAAAGGGTGGAAATGCTTCTTGAAGAGGTCCGGCTTTCATTATTTGAAGAGCTTAGAAAGGTTGTTTTTCAGACCGTGACTCCTAGAATTCCCAGAATGTGCAGGTAATTGGGAAATTACCCTCTGAACTCCTAATAGCAGGCAGTTCTCTCTGTGACCATTTAATGGCCAGGGAAAGATGGGGGCAGCCAGGTAGCAGTGGCTGTACTTCGGCACTCAGCTGCAGGAAGCTAAAGGCATCTTCCTGGACTTCCAGAGATCCTCCAGAGATTCAGGAAGATATATTTCTGTGACCGGCTGCTAAAACATAATCTCTGTTCCCTGGCCATTCCCCACGGTCCCCCAGCCACTAAGTAGCCATAGAAGGGGAATGAAGGGAGACGTTGAGTTATGCCTGTTGGAACTTTACAGCTGTGATCCAGAATCAATTCAGTTGCTTGTTCAGTAGCTGAAAATTCAATTGCTCATTCCAGCTAGGACAGATTCATTGGATCAAATGTTCAACAGTAAAGTCAACATTTTTGGAAATCACACTGATTTAGCAAGTGGAGACCAGCAATTGGATCTAAGCCTTTTCTCTTCCTCTTCCTCCTCCTCTAAATGCTAAGCAAAACTGAATCCCTAGAAAGTCCACCAATCTCAGAGGAGCTAAAGCCATACCAAACTTTTAAATATATATACCACCATTTGCTTTGACATCCCAACACCTGCTGCAGTGATATAAACAAGGCCCCTTCATTTAAAAAAATTGATGGAGCCAGCCAGAGAGACAGAGACCCTTTGGGATACAAGGACAAATGACTTCTCTCTGGCTTTCCACGCAATATCAAGAAGCTTGAGGCATTCAAATATGCAGCTGTCCAAATCAGACAGATAGGGCACCATTTCCCAGACTTATGATGCCAGAAATATAACGAGTTCATTCAAACATTTTTGTTACTTAAGGAAGCCATTAGCACTTGGGGATACCTCTAGGGCCTAGAAGTTGTATTTCTGCAAAATGGGCCTGAAGTGCTTCTAAATAGCCAACTTGTTTCACATTTCCTGCCTTTTCCCTGGTTTATGAAGAGTTGCTCTTGGCAAGGAAGTGTTAGGCAAATGGATTTCACTGCCATGGGAGATGGGGGTTAGTTATAACATAAATGCCCCTCCAAAAAGCTTACAGATTGCTACTTTTCTTTCTCTCCAAATTCTTCCTCCTCAGATCCCACCTCTTTCCTGAAGCTGTTGGCTTAACTCCAGTCCTCCTCCAATTATTAACTGTCTCATCCTCAAATGAACCTAAGTGTTAGGAGTTAAGAAGTGCAACTACACTTACAAAGGCAACTCTATTTGTACAGGAGGCAGCTGAATAGGAGACCAGAAGTTATGGTTCTCTACAGCATATCCATTTTACCAGGTCTTTTTGTTGCTTCTTTTTCCTATCAGTCGGTATTCTCAGGTCTGAAGTTATTTCTTTTTTACTCCTCCTCTTCCTGCGGTCTCCGTGGCAGGTCAGCTTTGGTCTCCCTGCCATGTAACATGATGTCATATAATGCCATGCCGTGTAATGTGATGTAGTGCTTTGATGTTTGCAAAAAGGTTGGAAGTGGATGATGGAACTGAGTAAGAATCAATGTGCTGGTAACCAAGGAACGTTGTTCTAACAAACTTTGATAAGAGGCAACGGATACAGCTGCAAGGTCATGAAGCTGGCAGGGGGCATGAGAGTTTGCAAAAAAGAGTTGTTTTAATTAGCTGTAAAATGGACATGCAAATTTGTAATGCTACACTATTGCAAATCCAACAGTTCTTTAGTCGTGGCAATTGCCAAGGTGTACTGTTGTTGCTTCAGTGTTCTGAATAAAGTTTTTGAACCCACTAAGCCTGTTCTCTGAACTTGAGGCTGGCCAGCACATGACATTCTCTTGGTCATGCAGCCATAACCAGCAGCCTTCACCCTTCTCTGGCCATTTCTGCACTACATTGTTATAGTGCTATTATTCCACTTTCTGCAACCCATGGAATCCTGGGGTTTGCAATTTAGGGAGGGGCTTTTAGAATTCTCAGCCAGAGAGCTCTTTGGCCTCAGAAAACTACAAACCCCAGAATTCCACAGGAAGTTGAAAGTGGAATAGTAGCACTATAACAGTGTAGGGTGGAAATGGCCTTAGAAGGCACCACAAACCTTCCAGTGACTATCCTCCCTTTTCAGTAACAATGTTGTTCTGTTTGTTGTGAGCCACCTCTCAAAAGATCCTTTTCAGAGACTCTCTTGCTTGACAGGTTGATTTAAATTCTGTCCATCCTCAGCAATTTTATATATTTGCTATTTGTAGCTTTGGGAGTCAAGGCCTGGAAGGGGGGAGGGAGAAGAGAAAGAGAAAATGGGACAGCAATTTAATAACATTGATGAATAACAGTGTGGTCTCTCAAAAGCTGCTCTTTTCTCCTTTATTTAAAAGTGCCTTCTGGAGATAGAAAAGCAAGTGTCATCGTGGAGTATAATGAATTCGGTGGAAAATAGATAAGTAGCCTTCTTCACAAGCACAGTGTAGACCAGGCCAGAATAAAACACACATACACACACACACAATGTTCCAGTAGGAAAGAAGACTAGGCTACAAAAATGCATGTTTGTACTCGCACACCTTGCAAATAAAAACTGAATGCACAGAACGTGGACTTCACTCAGCTGAATGGGAGACTCAAATTCAAAACCAAGCTTTGGAAATAACGTGTTATAAAGAACAAATTAGGTCACGTCTTAGATAACTTGCGCTCCCAAACTTCACTCAGAGTGTGAAATAGAAGTGTTTATATGGGAGCCACCAGCCACCCCTGCACAGAGCACATGGCTCTGCTGTCTGCACCCGCCCACCTTAACAGGAAAATCATTGCTTCAAAACAAGAAGAATTGTGCTCCTGGAAGCAACTAAGGCCATTTCCGCACTAGCCTGTTATAGTGGTATTATTCCACTTTCAACATCCTATAGAATCCTGGGGTTTGCAGTTTAGGGAGGGGCCTTTAAGGAGAGGAAGAACTTAAGGCCTTTGAGGCCCCTCCCTAAACTGCAAACCCCAGGATTCCATAGGATGTTGAAAGTGGAATAATAGTGCTATAACAGGCTAGTGCGGAAATGGCCTAAGAGAAGCAATTCTTCCAAGGTCTGAATTCTTGCTTTAAACATGCCCTTCAAGTTTCCCCCCTCCCCTAAAACTGGAATTGAACCTCCTGTCACTTCCAGTCTTCGGGGGAAAAAAAATATTTTCAGCAAAGGGGCAGCCTGCAACATGTCTCATAAGTGAAGGAGAATATAGGGAAACAGCAGAACCCTTTGAGATTAACTGGTTGTTTCAGTTTGAGTTTTTATAGATAGATGGTGGGTACATCTAAAGAAATGGGTTGACACCAGTGAAAGATCATGCTGAAATAAACCGGTTCGTCTCAAAGGCGCTGCTGGATTTCTTCATTCTCCCTTCCCCATCCCATTCCATTTTTGATCTACGCCCTTTCAGACAGTGCCTCAACTACCAGAGAAGCATGAAACAGGGCATGTGGTTTTCCTATAAGAAGTTTTGTATGTAGCAACAGTGAACAGGAGAAGATGCAACCTGTTCCATTTGCCATACCCTCGCTCTCTGAATAAGTGGGTATTTTTGACCCAAAAGGAAAAAGACAAGCAAATGGAACAGCAACCAGGTTGCATCTTCTCCTGTTTACTGTTGCTACATACATTTTGCCCAACATCTGGATCTGCTGATGAGACTACTACAAATCTATTCTGAATCCAAGGCTCTCCTCTTGCTGGCCTGCCAGGAGAGATCAGCTGGATGATGACTGGAGAGAAGGTCTTATTGGTGGTGGGCCGCTGACATTAAAATAATGTCATGAACTCCATCAAACATGTGACCACAAAGAAAAGTGAGCCTGGGACTGTGATTTCAGCCCACCTTCCCCGCATGGTCCCCACCCTTCTGAAAGAAAACTGCTGCTGAAGTTTCACGAAAGGGATCTTTCCAATCACCGTTTCTTATAAAAAGTTGCTTATTTGGGTTACCTTTATTTGGATCTATGTGGCATAAAGAGTGCCCCTGCAAGACAGACAGCAGAAAGTACAGAATATCAAAGTATTTTAAGACAGGTGGAAATTAATTTTAGATGAACTGCTAAATACAGAGCCAGCTTCCGATAAAGGGTGTGGGGACTTTCCATGACACTCTGTTTTGTTGAGGCAAAACCTCCGTGCTGCTCTGGACTGATGTAAAATATGTAGTGGTATGTACTGGAGAAACTAGGACACAGTATGGCTGGGTACATAATGCATAATACAACATAATCCAAAATTCACAAAAGGGTGATACCTTTATTGACCAGCTGAACAAGATGTCAAAATGATGTAAAACAAAGGTGCACAGCTGCAAAGGAAGTGGGAGCCATTTGCCCCATGAACCATTGGGGGATACCCCATCATTTCTGGTGTGATAGGAAGTGATATCAAGTCATTTCCAGTTCCATGATTTACCCTTTTTCAGAGGTTTGGGTATGGGAAGTGGAGGGCAAGAAGACACCAGCTTTGTATTTTTGCAATGAGTGGGGTGATTTTTGTTTTGTTTTTTTTGCACTATTGGCAGAAAATTCAGTTTTCTTTTTTAAATTGAGGAGTGTGCATCCGAGCATTAATAGTTGTCTCGTGGTGGCATCGAGGGCCACTAAATGGGCTACCATTGGATACATGTGTCCCGTGGGCTATATAACCCCAACCCTGATGTAAAACATGAAATAAAATGGATTATCTACCATTACAGCCTGAGCACAATGAGGACATGTCCAGTGAACACTCCTAGTCCTCATGTTCATATCCCGAGTGAGGTTGCCCGAACAAGGTTCCCATGTTTGTTAGCTCAGTTCTACTGAACTGCTCACTCACACCGTATTCAACAAGATCAGGGCAAAGAGAAGCCCACTATGGGCTGTTTCCCCCTCCCTCTATGTACACGCATCAAGATGTAACACTTGATGGGATGATTCCCAGAAGGGTGTTTACAAGACGAATCCACCATCTTCGGCTGAAAATGGCTCCACAGACCGGCTGCCCAAGCCATGGGTAGCCTCAGAGCGCTTGCAATAACATTCTGCAGCAGCATCAGATCAATAAAGGGATATTAAATATTTATCCAGAGGTACTTTGTAGACGTCTTGTCTTTGCCAGCCCCCAACAAAATCATCACAATATATTAAGATTAGCAAACTTCCTTGCTTAATGTGGTTAGGAGGACAGATTAATATGAATATTCTGCTTAAATATACTGACCTGCCTATCTCCGTTAGGCAGTTCTAGAAGACCAGAAATCCAGTCCCAGATCAAGACAGGGAAAGAGGAAGAACCTGGATCATTTTACCTATTGTTTGGTCAGAGTTTCAGGAGATGTGGAGAGTACAAAAAAAAGTAGGGTGCCAACATTTAACATGCCATGCCCTAAGAACTTTTTCTGATGTAATGTAAGACCCTGGATCCTGCTGTTAGTCTCAAATAAAGCAGATTCGTTGAATCAGTGAAATTTACATAAGTGTTGGCCCACCTTTCAACAACTGATTTAGCAGGTCTACTGTAGTCAAGACTAACCAATAAGATCTAAGCCTCAGCTCAATGTTTGGAAAAGTTACTTTTTTGGATGACAGCTCCCAGGATTACCAGCCACTGTGGCAAGTGGCTATGCTGGCTGAGGATTCTGGGAATTGCAGCTCTGTAAACAAGCCTACTTCTCATAATTTAAGTGTGTGTATGATAGGACTTCTCCGGCTATAAACACTGCTCAGCAATGGAAACCCACCAGGTTGGGCAAGTCACACTCTCTTAGCCTCAGAGGAAGCCAAAGACAAACCGCCTCTGGACAAATCTTGCCAAGAAAACCCCAAGATAGGTTCGACTTAGGGCCATAAGTCAGAAATAACTTGAAGGCACATGACAACAACAAAGGGCAGTTACATTGCCAATTGCAGAACAATATTTGATGAGATCTGGTGTAGGAATTATGTGGCCAACAAGGTGCTTCTGGATGTTCTAGACATTTTCTGTGAGCACACGATGGAGAATCCTACCTCCAAGGGGCATGCTTCTTCATTTATGCTATTTAGGGATACCCCGGAAATAGCGTTCCTTGCAACCTAGAAGTGATCCAGATTCTATCTTTCTCTTGGCTTTGGTTCAATCGCAGATGAAGACAAAGAGACAAGCGGAGAACACCATGAAAGAGCCAGATTTCTAGGAAACCTCTCAAGGAAGAGAGAAGTGGTAATACAGAGATGCTGATGGGAGGGTTTTGGAAAGCACTAGGTAACAAAGAGAAAGGAGTAATTCTATTTCCTGGAGGAGGGGAAGTTTGGGGGCCACCTGAGCCAGCAGAACTGAGGCAGAAGGCATAGGTTTTTGAGAAGATACATGGAGTAAGCTCAGGCTGAAGATTCACTTTCTGCTCACCGTGCACCTACATGGGGAATAAAACCTGTTTATTGTGGCAGCTATTTTCAGCCAATTAATGTCCATGGGGACCGGGGCTTAACGCTTAATCAGAGGAATAGCAGCTCCTTGCAGAGCTGACCTGCCCTTTTCTAACTCATTGGGTTTATTTTTAGAACCCCACCCCCTTAGGAAGTGTGATTCAGGCTTTTCAAATGGATCCTGTCAGTAGAGCAACATTAGCCAGAGGTAGCTGTTGATGCTTTTGGATGCAAACTCTCTTCAATATATTGACCAATTGATTGTGTCACCCTGGATTTATTCTCTTGTCGAAAGAGCAGAGGTAAATTGGCAACAGAGGAAAGCTAAAGAAAGGAGAGGAGCTTTTCTGTGTAATGCTATACAAAGCCATCCCTCGCAATGTATAATTTAATGCTTAGCGGACTGTACCACCTAATCTGAAGACAGAGTTTGAAAGAGAGTTTAAGATCCTCTGAAAAAGAGTGGAACTTAATTTAGAGCTTGGGGATGTTACTTATTTAGACTACAGTTCCCAGAACCCTCCAGCCAGCATGTCTATGGCCATTTCCGCACTACTTTGTTATAGTGCTATTATTCCACTTTCAGCATCCTAGGGAACCCTGGGGTTTGTAGTTTAGGGAAGAGCATTTAGGATTCTCAGCCAGAAAGCTCTTTGGCCTCAGGAAACTACAAACCCCAGGATTCTACAGGATGTTGAAAGTGGAATAATTGCACTATAACAATGCAGAATGGAAATAGCCCAATAATGACTTCAGGATCTGGTGAGTTGTAGTTCAAAGAAGTAAATTCCCCCAAGCTCTGAATCTGGATTAAATAAATACTATTATTTTTCTCTGGATTGTGGCAGATGCACAGAACTGTCAAAATGTGTGCACTCACTAACACTACGAATTAATAATACACAAAAATGCTCAAAACACATTTTCTTTCTAGGGGGAGAAAATGGCTAAGAGACCAATCTGTGGAGCAAGAGATCCCCAGTTCTCTGTTATGGGTTAAGCATGGTGACAGAGGAATGCAGCAAGCACTCTTAGCTTCAGTTCTTCCATGTGACAGCAAGAGGATAATTATCAGCCTATCTATTTTATGGATTGCTGTACCGATTTAAATAACAGCACATGTGTGAATCATCTTGAATATCGTACATTGCTGCAGAAATGCTTGATATTATTATCTCAGAGTGATTTATGCAAAATTTCAGACTGAGGCCATGTCTCTTAAAGGAACAAAATGGGAGAACAGTGAATGTTTCTTCAAAACTGATTTTTCCATCTTTGAGGTGAGATTGCTGTTGCTCCATGTCAAAGTCCTGGCAGCATAGCATTCATGGGGATCCTAACAGCCAGTTGGCCACCTTTCCTTTCTTCTGCAGGATTCTCTCAACTATTCAGTCTAAAGAGAAGAGAGGAAGGGGACCACCCTCACTCTAACAGGCTCCTCATGCCACCATGTAAGGATGCAACAGCTCTGAAGCCAATCACATACTCTCTTTCTAGGGCCATTTCTGCACTAGACTGTTATAGCGCTATTATTCCACTTTCAACATCCTATGGAATCCTGGGGTTTGCAGTTTAGGGAGGGGCTGCCCAGCCCCTCCCTAAACTGAAAACTCCAGGATTCCATAGGATGTTGAAAGTGGAATAATAGCGCTATAACAGTCCAGTGCGGAAATGGCCACAGTCGGGAGGAGCAGAGCCTTCTGTCAAAGGAAAAGTCTAGTTCCACTTTAAAGGTTATTTTATACCTTACAAAGGTCAGGGGTGCGAAGTAGCCTTTAAAGATCTGGTTGTATCCCCCAGATATTTCTGGGGTCATAGGTGGCCATTTTTCAGACTGAAATAGAACTCCAATACGAAAAGTTTTTTTAAGGGTTGCTTGTTGGCAATCTGTTGCACAATTCATTTAAGCAACAAATGGCAATTAATTCAAACCATAGTTTACTGTTACATGCAAATATACCCAGGCCTACAATTCATCACCTTCCAAAGTTTTCAGTGGGGCTTAGTTTGATATCCTAAATGTTTATTAACATGTAAGTCCTGTAAAACTGAAGGCCTTTCCACACTACACTGTTATAGTGCTATTGTTCTACTTTCAATATCCTGTGGAATTCTGAGGTTTGAAGTTTACTGAGGCCAAAGAGCTCTCTGGCTAAGAATTCTAAATGCCCCTCTTTAAACTGCAAACCCCAAGATTCCACAGGATGTTGAAAGTGGAATAAAAGCACTATAACTATGTAGTGTGGAAAGGCCCTGAGAAATGCTTCTGAGTAGACTTGCTTCAGATTGCACTGGAAGCCACTGCTAGTTTCAGCTGGATCTGGGCCCCTGAATGCTAGTTCTTTAGACTGCTCTGGGCTCTTTTAGGCTTGTGAGATGAAGACTTTAATTAAAAACTTTGAACAAATGTCTGTCTAGATGAATGGTGGATTTAAAAATAGGGCCGGCCTGCCTGCCTGGAAGAATTTTATGACATACATCAGCAGGGATGGATATTCTACTTACATAATGTTCATCCTGTGCCAACTGCGTTTTGAATTCATTTACCTGTGACTCAAGGGTTACTTCTTTTTAGAGGTGCCGTCTCCAGCAGACACACCTCCGTCGCATTCAGACCTAACATTGCCTGCTCGGATAATAAACTTCAAGCGTCAACAAGGAAAGAGAGGTGTTCTGCTCACTGATATAAACAGTGTGAACCACAAGAGATCTTGGGAAGTAAATAACAGCAACACAATGTCATCATTTCCAGTCAACAGCAACAACAACAACAACAACAACTCCTGTTTTATTTCACCCTCTCTTGATGACACTAAAAGTGGAGGTTTTGATGATGTGTGGCTGGTGAATCCAATGAAGAAATTTTAATATTTCTCTAAGCTGGAGAAATATTAACTGTTGATGCTCATGGCTGATATGGTCCAAGAAGTAGAATAAACCAGTTTGTCTCAGAAAGACCAAGACAATAGTTATCTTTTTTGAAAAGCAAGTTCCAGAAATTTCAGTGCGATTTAACACCCCACTGAAAAAGGTTAGCATCCCCATAGTGCAATCCAGTTCATTCATACACAGAAGTAATTTTCAGTGTGTCCAAAGGGGCTTACTCTCCAAGTAACTGTGTTAATGACCACAGCTTTAGATTCAAAGTCTATGACCAAGGAAAGATGTTGTCACATTGGCCAAAGTTATCAATAAGGTGGCAAAAATGAATACTAGACTCACCTAGTTTAACTTTAGGTTGTGCAAGGTTGCAAGCCGTTTTGTGTCTCTTTGGCAAGCTTCCATGCTTGTTCTTACATCCATTTCCAAATATTCCTTGTGAGTTTACTGAGGAGGAGGGAATCAGGGTGGAATCCATCCTTCCCAAGGGGAAAAAAATCAGATTCAGCTAAGGATTAGAAACCTGTGGTTGGTGGGGCAAATAATCTTTTAAATAGATCACAGCTCCCTCCCTGCACTGTTTAACATCAAACCTTCCACATTTTCAAAACCAGAAGTGGATTTTTAGATATTTCTGGCTCACACGCAAACCCATTTTTGGCAGCCCATATTGCCCCAGAGGGTTTGTGTCCTCTTTCCCACCCCAGCAATAGTAGAAACATTGGCCAAGATACTGCATCAGAAAGACATAGTGTGATGTTCCACTGGGTGGAATACCTGTGTCTTCTGTCTCCCCAACCTGAAAGCCCACCTCTTTCATGCATTCTCTCTGATACAGCCATGCAGTGGCCAGTGGAGAGAAAAGGGTGGCTGTGAAGGGTCTCGCTTAGGGAGAAATCTCAGAAGATCCCTTCAACATTGTGTATATGGCTATGGCAGAGGTAGGCAAAGTGTGGCTTGTGAGCCACGTGAAGGCTTTGAGTCCCACTTTTGTAGTCTCTGAAACCACCCCAAGTGACACCCCAAATCCTCCAACCCTTCATATTAAAAAAAATTTGCCCTGATTTGCCCTAAACTAGCAAAACAAACCCTAAATAGCAATTTATATCCCCCACCCAGCACTTCCAATCCCTCAATAGCAGCCAAAAAGGCACCTGGAAGTGATGGGACATTACTTCCAGCAAACTGAAAACCCACAGTGCAGCCTGCTGGGGGAAAAAATGGGGGAGGAAGGAATAAATGGTCCCCAACCCCTCCTCTGTGATATTGCCCACCCTTTGCCTACAGGCTATAGGCACATAGCCAAATGATTTGCAGTCATTTCCTGCTCTCTCCTGGCTAATAAATGGGAAAATATGGGTTTTCAAGGTGTTTCCATCATTACACAAGAGAGGTAAAGAACTGCAACCTCTGCAACCACCAAAATGAAAAACAAAACAAAAAACAGATATACACAGGCATAAGTTGGACCTGCTGGCATAAGTCACCAACGGTCAATTTATAGCCATCATGTCAGGTAGCCATCTGCCATCACTTTATCTAGTCCCCTTTGTCACTTTCTAATATGGAGGCCACCCCTACCTCATACAGGCAGAAGCAAATTCCGTATTTTCTCTATGTCCTGTGTCAAAGGGTCCTTCCTTTCAGATCTTCAGTGGCTATTCCAAATTCTGGTATTTTAAAGGAACAGAAGAGTCCAACTACTTTCTCCACACTGCACATCACTCGCCACCACTTAAAATCCATTTTCCACAAACTAAAAAAAAAAACACTTCGCAACTGTGGTCATTCCATATGTTCAGATTCACCCAATATTATATTTTAGGTGGACAGTTCAGCCCTCTTTCAAATAGTCTGGTTGTCTGAAAGATATGAACACCAAATGAGTGATTTCTGCAAACCAATTGTCTATTTGCAATACCAGTGGATCTGAAAGAGCATCAACACATGCACCTTTTCACAGAATCAAAGAGCCAGGAGAGATGACAAAGGTCTTCTAGTTTAACCCGTGCCAAAGCACTCTCAAAAGATAGCCATCTGCTGAAAGACTTCCAAAGAAGGATAGTTTTCTGCTGTCTGATGCAATCAAATCTACTCTCAAACAGTTATTGCAATCAAGGAATTCTTCATAATGTTTAAGTAGAATCACCTTTTCTTGTAATGTGAACCCACTGGTACATGTTCCAGTCTCTGGAGCAACAGATAACAAGCTTGTTTTCTTTACAGAGACGTGGATTTTTGCTCTGCTTAAAAACTGATCAATGCTGCCCCTGTTTAAAACAGAGCTGCAATGCCAGGATTTTTCTGAAGATGGTCTTGTTTTAAAAAAGGAAAGAGGCAACCAGGGATTACATTTTAAACGTCCTCATCACCGTCATCCTGATCATCTGATTGACTAGTTGATTGATTGGTTATTTCATTCATTCATTCATTCATTCATTCATTCATTCATTCATTCATTCATTGCCTGTCTTTTTCCCAGGCATGGGAAGCAATGTGGCTTGTAACAGATACAGTTAACATCATGCAAAAGTTAGCATACACTTGGTTATTCCAGTTTTCTTCAAAGAAACCAGAGAATAAAGACAATGAAAAGCAGCTGAGAACATAATGTTTCAGAGAACAGAGCAGAAGCACATAGAAGCATTGGCCAAAAGGGAACAAAGTGCCATCACTAAGAGCAAGAGCCTTCTCACCAAAGAGTCCTGAAAATCTATTTTTTGACCACGCGGCAGAAAGTCCCTCATATGTATAGTTATGGGGAGGGGTACAAAATGAAGGCATTGCCCCCTATTATTGCCAGACCAAACTTTGGAGATCATTTGGGTACCTTTAGCGGTTGTACAGAAGAAGGAATTTCAGCAGATTTGTTACCTGATTATGTGACAGGAAATGCCTGCTGAAATTTCCTGTACTACACAACTATTAAAGGCATAAGAGCCCTCTCCATTTTTCAAACTGGCAATGCTAGCCAGGTACCAACAACACTGCTTGGATCTGAGGCAGAGAAGAGAGATAGTGGCTAAAAATAGTCTAAGTAGTTTTAATCTGGGACCAAGAGACCTTGGCCATTTCCGCACTAGCCTGTTATAGCACTATGATTCCATTTTCAACATCCTGTGGAATCCTGGGGTTTGCAGTTTCGGGAGGGGCCTTCTGGCCCCTCCCAAAACTGCAAACCCCAGGATTCCACAGGACGTTGAAAGTGGAATCATAGTGCTATAACAGGCTAGTGCGGAAATGGCCCTTTTGAACAAGGATGTGAAACCTCTTTCAATCCACTTCTGGTTTTGTAAAAAGAGTATTTTCAAATTAAAAAGTTCTATTTATATGGCAAAAGAACATTCCTGAAGAATTTCAAGAAAGTCAGTTCACTTTTCCTTTCCTTTCTTTCCTTGCTTGCCAGGAAAGGGGAGGTCTGAAAACAGCCTTGAGGATCACATGTAACTTCACAGCCATACTTTGCTCATTGCTGCTTTAGAGTAAGTGGAAGGAGGACAACGTTGACCCAGAGCCTCACCTCAGAGATGGATAAAAATCCAGCCTCCTCTATTATGGTAGTGATTTAGAATTGTTTCATTGCATATGAAACTTATATTCCAAATTAGGGAACTAAGAAGGCAAGAGTGGGCAAAGAGCAGACTTACTGATATGTCAGACTGCATCTTCCTATCATTCTTCACCATGGCTATGCTAGATAGGGCAAGATAGTGCCTAATCATAGAGCTGGAAGAGACCCCAGGGGCCATCCAGTCCAACCCCCTTCTGCCATGCAGGAACCCACCTCAAAGCACTCTCAACAGATGGCCATCCAGCCTCTGCTTAAAAACCTCCAAAGGAGGAGGAGACTCCACCACACTCCATGGAGGCAGCAGCAGATTCCACTGCCGGACAGCTCTGACCATCAGGAAGTTCTTCCTGAGGTTCAGGTGGAATCTCTTTTCACGTAGTTTGAATCCGTTGCTCCTTGTCCTAGTTTCTGAAGCAATGGAAAACAAGCCCCTTACTTCTTCAACATGATATCCTTTGAAATATTTCAATGTGGCTATCATGTTCTGTCTTCGCTTTGTCTTCTGCAGACTAAACATACCCATAATCCTGCAATAAAGTGAGGGACCACTAGATGGCAATCTATTGCAAGCATAGTGGGCCTGAATTGGAATGAGACCTTTCTTCCTTACTTTCTCCTGACTCAAAGAAACTCACAATATGAATTAAAACAGGCGCCTGAATTATAACCTAACAGTACACAAGTTTTTTAAAAAAACAATTAAATAAAGCACTATTTTAAAACAATGTTTTTTAAAAATATACACAAAATCATTTAACAACATAACAATGACAGTAAAAATGAAATGTACACACCTTGTTAAAAGCCCTTTCTGCACAGCCATTTAATGTCAAGTTGCTTTGCACTCCCTGCCATGTTTTTAGGTCACTTTAGGTTCTGTACTATGAAGGGGATGGTGGAATTAGTTGCTGCTGGGAACACAGGGCTATTATTGTAACAAAATGTGATAACTGGACACTGCAAATCCAGCGCGTCTTTAGTCTTGGAAATGCCGATGCTTATAGCACGATGATTCCACGTTCAACCTCCTATGGAATCCTGGGGTTTGCAGTTTGTGATTTCCTGGAGCTCCCAGAGTACAGCTGTTGAGCTGCTGGCAAAGGGGCTGCCGTCTACACCGCTCACTTCGCTTTGGCTCTGGGCTTTTGGCTTTCTTTCAATTGCCGGCCCCTCCCGGAACTGAAAACCCCAGGATTCCCTAGGAGGTTGAAAGTGGAATCATTGCGCTATAAGAGTGTCGTGCGGAAAAGAGGAAAGTCAGGAAGTGATTGAAGAACTCATTGTGAAAAGTGTAAGGCAAATTGGTCCTCTGGTTTGATTTTGCCAGAGCAAGCCAATCCCACCCTCTCCGCTTCTTGGTGCTTTCTGATCATCTCTGTCATTTTGCAATTGAAAGAAAGCCAAAAGCCCAGAGCCAAAGTAAAGTGAGCAGTGTAGACGGCAGCCCCTTTGCCAGTAGCTCAACAGCTGTTCTCTGGGAGCTCCAGGAAATCATAAACACAGCAAGATCAATTGCACTTTTACGTGTGTGGGAATATATGTGATAATGTCAGTTCCTGCCTGTCTGCAGTGCATGATTTTCAAATTAAATAACCGTGCAGCCCATGAAAAACCAGAACTGGACATAATGCAAAGTATATCATGTTTGTACAACTTGCTATTAAAACAACCTTGGCCGATCCAGAGTTAGTGAACCACAGTTGTTAATGTTTCTTTTGCAATTTTGCTTTGACAATGCAATTCTGTCTCCTGAGAGAAGTGCATAATGTTGGAAAGGGAGTTGAATTGGTTTGGTCTCTTGAGAGGGAATGCTTTCTGTATTCGAGGGCTGGGATCCTACCTCAGGGTGGGCAAAGTGTGACCCCTGAGTCACATGTCGCCCCCAGATCCTACTTTTGTGGGCCCTTGGAGCACCCCACCAGTTTCCCAAAGCCACACTACCCCCCTAAAATGTGTTTTTTTTTCAAAAACAAATTGGTGAGGATTTCCAGCAATTTTTGCCCCTCAGCGAAAGTGACAATATCCCATTCCATACCCACAAGAATCCCAGAACCCTTTACCATCCACATTTTCCCCTGCAGTCCCTCTCAAAATGGTAACCAGAAGTGACAGCACACCACTTCCAGTCACCATTTGGAGAAGGTCTGGAGAGAAAAGTGGTGATATTTGGATTCACCTGTGGTCCACAGAGGGGCCTGGGGGAAATTGGCCCCTGCACTGTTGCCCACTCCTGTTTCCTACACAAAGGAGATGGAGCATAACTTTAGGCTCGTGGAGTTACACGAGTGCACAATGCTACTTTCTTAATGAATTGCAGCGTTGCAGAATGGAACATGCAACCAAATGTGCAAGTGTACCTCTGCCTCATAGTCTACAATGTACCCTGGCACTTCATGCTCACCTGCACTTCTTGACCTTGAAGTGAATTGGGATGCTTTGCATCAAACAAAAATTACCTGCCATCCAAGTAGGGAACACAACAAAGTACTTTTTATAACACTGAAACAAGTAGCAACAAGGGCCCTTTCTACACCTTACCTGCATCCCACGACATCCCGGCATCATCCTGGTGATGCCTTTGCTAGGATGGGAGTGTGTCCTGAACACTCCCCTCCGCACCCAGCCAGCTGCCGACAGCTGCACTCGGGACACGCTCCTTCCTTCTGCAGTGGAGCCGACCTCTGCCTGGGCTGCGCTGAGGAAGGACGTGCCTTGATAGTGCTTCCACCCTTTCTGAGTGGTCCCAGCTGATGTGATTGTTGCATGAAAGGGGACCTATTACTGGATTTTCTCCAGTACTAGTATAACCCACAATTGCAACGACTGGGGATGCGACAGGAGTGGACCGCAATGATGTTATGTGATAGCACATATCACAGACCAGCTTCAATGCATCCCCATGCTGGGACGGGGCCATAGAGTGCAAATGGCCAAGGAATTACTTCTCTAACTAGTAATGCGAACCCATTTATTATTTTTACTACTATTACTACTGGTTCCTTGATAGCGAGTGTTTAGAAATACAGTGCTACTCACTTCTGGTGGGCTATAGAACACTAAGCAAAGAATGGTAAAGTATTTCTTCCTGCTCCCAATCTGAGCAAGAAAAAATCCCCATAAAAGAAGAATTTAGTCACTTTATACTGATCGTATTAAAAATATGATTTCTGTAGATTTCCCATTCTTCTCTCTTTTTGTGTAAGGATATTTACCACCACATGGGGGCAATATTGCTCTTTTCAATAATATTTCACAGTCACTTTTTTTAAAAAAAGGAAAAGCGGATTTCCAGGCAATCCTTTCCTGTGTGAACCCCTAAGAAGAAAGGTCTTTCTCCCCACCCCAGTTGTCCACAGAATACCAGAATCAGGAATCACTCAGTAAAAGTGGAAATGGGTTGAGGACATACCAAGAAAGGACTTTGTCCCACAACAAATAATTTCAGCTTGCCACTCACTACTGCAGAGAGATGGGGCTAACTGCCAGAGAACAAAGCTGGGACAGAATCTCTAGAGGAGGAGCATTGTGTAGTGGTTTGAGTCTTGGTCTAGCAATTTGGGGAACCAGAGTTTGAATACTCACTCAGCCATAGAAACCCACTGGGAGACCTTGAGCAAGTCACATTCTCTCAGCCTCAGAGGAAACCAATGACAAACCTCTTCTGAATAATAAATCTTGTCAAGATTTTCTTATGATAGGGTCACATGAAGTCAGAGTTGATCTGGAGGCAAATACCAGCAGCCACAAGAGAGTCTCTGGTCTCCTTCACACTAAACAGTTATCGCAGTTTGATCCCATTTTAACTTCCATGGATGAATCCTATAGAAGATTGGGATTTCTAGTTTGATGAGACACTTGAGCTCCCTGGTAGAGAATTCTAAATCACAAAATCTTAGTCTTAATCTTAGTCTTAAACGGTCCATCTAGTCCAGTGGTTCTCAACCTGTGGGTCCCCAGATGTTTGTGGACTTCAGCTCCCAGAAGCCCTGAGCATTGACCATAGTGGCTGGGGCTTCTGGGAGCTGAAGTCCACAAACATCTGGGGACCCACAGGTTGAGAACTACTGATCTAGTCTAAACCTTTACCATGTTGGTATAATCAGCTAAAGCTTAGGGAGCTGGGTATGTTTGGCCTGATTGCACTGCATGCTGAGTGAATAACCTTCTTACAAAGATCTCTACTACTGCTTCCAGAAATGCCATTCCTATCTGAAAGAAAGGAGTACACTCTGCTAGGAGCTTGCTTTGAGCCAAAGTTATGAGAGGCCCTGTAACTGTTATGATGACTCCTCCCAGAGGACCTTGGGACCTGAAAGTTTGAGTTCTATTGGTTACTCCCGGCTAGATTCAAGCCCTTCAACCAAATGTTGGACAGTGAGTTAGCATCTTCTTGATTAAGTGTGTCCGCTCCAGTTGGGAAGAACATCAGGGTTAAGGCTGAAATCTGATAGTGTTGCTGAAGAGTCTCTCCTAGACAACTCTAGTGCACATTTGTCCACTAATGTCCATGTCCAGGGGACAGTAAATCCAATCCAGGTTTTAACTCAGGCTTTAAAAGATCTATCCAAGGTGCTGACTCCTGTCCTCAAAATAGATTCAGTACCTGGGACAGTGCCTTTAGAACTAACCAAAAGCCGGAGTGAGTTCACTGCTGCACTGATGTGGAAGCCACCACTGTCTCAGCTCTAAACCATAGAGGAGATTTTGAAAAGAATTATAAAGCCCATTTGGTCGAAGACAAAACTAACGAAGGGTGGGATCCTGTTGGTGTCTTACACAAGTGGAAATTCTATACAAAACTGGTAGGACTTTTTTGTTCATTCCAGTGCACTCAGTTCAAGGTTGTGGAAGCAGAGTTGCACATGAGGTGTTCTCCAACATGGGTGGGTATTGCACATGAATGTGCTTGCACATGGGTGTGCATCAGGCACTGACAAGCATTGTGCATTGCACAGGGATACTTATGCAAATTGAGTTGTGCCTTCAATTGTACATTTGGGGTCTTGCTTAAGTTGTGCCACATAACCATGCAACAGAAGGCTGATGTGTAACTCAACATGCAGAGATTTACACTACATGTTCCTAATGCAGGATCTCAGCCCAACAGTGATGGCTCAACCATACCCCTTTCAAAAAGGCAGAATAAAACAAAGCACTGTGTGTCGGTAGCCTAACTCAAGCATGATAGCAGAACAAAACTAATGATCCAACACAGGTATGTGCTCAGAGATAGCCGGTTCACATCCTTACCATATATTATAGCCTCTCCCTTCTTTTTCTCCCCCTAAACATATTCATTTCCTTTAAAAAAAAAAAACCAGGTGCAGATAGCTCAATTTGGATGTAATTCTATGTTCAAGGAAGCATTTAAATATTCTATTAAAGCAGATTTACCAGCAGATATCATGGAATCTGCCAAGGTAATGGAGGCAACCTTTTGGCTTTAAGCCCCCCATTGGCACCACGTCGATTCCTAGATACCCCCCTCTCATTTATTTCCAATTCTGGTTCCCGTGGCCATGGCAACATCCTCTGAGAACCTTTCAAGCAGAACAGAACTGACAATCACTGTAAGCGCACAAAATACCTGAGCGGAGGGTGGCGGAGGGAGAGCGGTGGGGGGAAGAGAGGGGAATCACAAAGAAGCAGCTGTTGGAATTAAAAGCTAATGACCAGAAAACAGCTGGAAACAAAATGGGAGGAGATTATGCGACCCCAAATGGCTGGTGCTTGTTCGGGTCTCTTCCTTTCTTTCTCATCACCTTTGGTTGGTTGTGATAGTTTTGCCACTGGAACTTGAAAGTTTACACAAGTAGGCTGTTAGCAAACAGAGGCCACATTTGATGCTGACCTGAGTAGTGGTAGTTGTGTGGTTGTCATTGTTGTTATTCCTCACCATCTGGGTGGATAAAAATCTACCTGACTACACAAGCCAGGATGCTACTGGGGGCTTACATTTGTCAATGGACTTATGCCTGCAAGAATTAGAATTGGGCAGTTCCATAACACCTATAAGGAGCTGCCGGCCCCCCTTGTGCTTCCATCCCATTGTGCATCACGAAACTAAAAAGGGAGTGTTGATGCATCTGTCAGGGTCCAAGGCATGGATGCAAGGGCCACTCCCTACAGGTGCCAGGGCTGGGCCAAAGGAGCGATGCTAGGTCAGAAAACTTGGTCAGGTACAACAAGAGTCCAAGGCAGCAGTCCTCCAGGTAGCAAGAGTCCACAAGCTTGGTCAGGTACAACAAGAGTCCAAGTCCCAGAGTCAGCAGGGTCAGGAACACAGGAGCTGCTACAAGCAGCACTGAAGACCATGTTGCTGTGGCAAAGGTTGTAGAGTAACCTCAGCCCTTATATAGCTAGCTTCTAACTGTTCCAGCTGGCCTGCATCAGAGCATCCAGCTGGGTCTGAGGTAGTGGGCAGGATTCTGCAAGAACTCTGGTCAAAACTGAGCTCCTGAAGGCAGAATCCTGAAAGGACTGCCATCCAGGCCAAGCCCTTTGGCAGGAGAATCCTTCAATGCCTCAGTCAGAAACCTGAAACCTTACAGCATCATGATACTCATTCCAGCATCCTGCTATGGCATTTTCAATTCCGTACAGGGTTTCTTAGCACCTCTGCAACTTAGCTAAATATACATAAAGTATGAAATATAAGCTCTGATGAAAGTTTCTGGCCACCATTAAGGTAGCAAATTGAATATATCTAAAACACAAAGCCTAAATCACAAATTGTTTTGTTGCTGTTATTGTAATTAATCGACATCAAGCTGACTTTGAATTATGCCCCCACCCCGACTGCTTCATGAATGTGAGACCTCCAAGTCGTCTTGTTCTCACTAGTTCTGCCAAGGTCTTCTGGACTCAGGGCTGTGGCATTCTTCATCTTTCCCCACTGCCTGTCAGGACCCTGGAACTCCAGGACACAAGCTCTGAGTCTGAGCCAGAGTCCCTGGAGCCTGCTGCACCAGCACAGCCCACTCCCGAGGCTGCCCCAGGCACAGAGCCCTTGGCCCCAGTAGTCCCAGCAGCAGAACCAGGGGCTGCCCCAGACCCAACCCAGCCAGAGGAGTTGGATAGTGAGTTTCAAGAGCAGGTGCCTACTTACCAGCAGCATCGGGAGCAAAAGAGTGCTCTCAGGAGGTCAGAACGTTTAAATAGAAAACGCCAGGCAATCAGGGCCCAGCTGCGATAACACCTGGAGGAGTGATCTACCTATAAAAGCAATCACTCAGCCTTGGGTCTTTTGTCGGCTCACAACTGACCATTCTGGGTGAAGTGCTTGTTGTGGAACTCAGCTTGGCCTCCTGAAACGCTGCCCGACCTGCTGGAACGTCGCCACCTCTTGTTCCCGGACCAGCTCTGGTAACTTTTTTGTTCGGACAGACTTTGACTGTGTGCTCGCTTGACTGTGACGTAACAGCCAGGGAGTCTCTCTGCTGCCGGTATTTACTGCTATTTTTCCTGTTCTGTTCTGCTGAAGTAAAGCCCGTTAATTTATTCTCTGCCTTATCTGCAAGAGACCTGTAGCCGGCTCCCTTGGCTGCTTGCCAGGCCTGGGCGTTGACACTGCCTTCTGTCTTACCAAGCATTATTGTCCTTCCCAAAGAGTAACATCTTCTCATAACAAGTCCAAAATACAACTGTCTCAGTTTAGCCATTCTGGCTTCTAGGAAGAGTTCGGGCTTGATTTGTTCCTGGGCTCATTTATTTGTCTTTTTTTGGTAGTCTGCAGTTTCTGTAGAACTCTTCTCCAGCATCAGAGTTCAAATGAGTCACAATCACAATTTTTCCAATATTTATTTATTTCTTTAACGTATATCCTGCCTTTCTCATTATAGTCCCAACCACAGTAGATCCATTCAGTCAGTGGTTGGTGAGTCAACACATAGATAAACCAAATGGATTTGGTGGGTCTACTCTAGTCAGGCCTGAAATAGGATGTAGACCTGTATCTCTCATGTGAGCCTGCTTGGACCCCAAGATCCTCAGATGTGGCCTGTCTCTCAGTCCAATCACTTTTAAAAGTAAGACCAGTAGGGACATGAGGGAGGACTTTCTTGGTCATTGCCTCCAGGTTCTGATACCGTCCTTTCCAGGAAGGGCAGAATGACCCTCTCCCCTCCGTCCTTCCAGTGGAAGGCAAAGACTTTATTCCAACAGGCTTTCAAGAGCTGAAGATTTTTAAAGGAAGAGCTCTTAAGAGGTGGATGTATTTCTATTATTGCTTTAACTGAACTAGTTTTAGCTGTTTTTTACCATTTTTAACTGTATATTTTAAATTGTTTTTACAAGTTACAGGAAGTTTAATTTGATGTATGTATGTATATAAGAGCCAGCATAGTATAGTGGTCTGAGCATTGTACTATGATGCTGGAGACCAGGGACTGATTCCATGCTCAGCCATGGATATCGACTGGGTGACCTTGAGCATGTGACACACTCTCAGCCCTGAAAAAGCCATGCCTTAGGGTTGTCATAAGCCAGAAATGACTTGAAGGCACACAACAACAACAACAACAACAAAGTTATGCCAACTCTGGGGTATGAGGGAGGATTTTTAGCTGACTTTAAAGCAGAAGTTGTGAACCTTTTTTGGAGGAGAGGTCATAGGTTCTTCTGTGAATCTCCAGAAAGCTGTGGACTCCCTCCTCAGACAAATACAAGGAAACACAATTTTCAATGCACCTAGAAGGAAAGTATACATGGTTCATGGATCTCCTGAAGCCCATCTTTGGATCCTAGGGGTCCCCATACCACAGGTTAAGAATCACTGCTTTAAAGCAAGTTCATCTTACCTAGAAAACACCTCCAGGTTGACCTTCAATTAGTTGCACTTTCAAACCAGAAGTTCTAGGGAAGCCACTTTGCATCTCAGTTTGGGGGAAAAGTTGGGACATAAAGCTGCTTATTATTTATTATGAATATTAATATTGTTAAATCAAACTAGGTTTATTATTAAATATTATTCAATTAACTCTGCAAGGAGCTTTGGACCATTAGCTTCTATCCAGGGGAAGAACAGCCGTTCGAATTGGTTGCACTGAGCAGACAGGATGCCATCTAGCTTCAGTTTCTCAAGTCTGAGTCTCTTCGTCATACCAGCACATGGGGAAAAGGCTGTCACTCACTGTCACCCAGCCAATGTTAGCCTGTTGCTTCTCAGGGGAACTGGCTTTTCGGGGGGGGACCACTCTTTTTCTCACTGTCTACAGGTTTTTGTGAAAGAGAGACTTGCTCTGCTTTGGTTCCCTTCGCTCCCATGCCTGAGGATTCTTTCTCTTTAGGGTTATTTCATCTTCTCTCGCTGCATAGAAATAAATACTTTCCTTAATTGTTTGCACCAACCATCTTTGTTTTTAATTTTTAAAATTTTATTAGATGAAAAAACAACACAATCCATACATACAAAAAAATAAAATAAAATAAGAAAATACATCCAAACATGAACAACTACACATTACTAAAAGAAATACTAACAAAACATAACTACGATTGGTTCCCTCCCTTGTTGCAAACAGCTCATATTACATAAGCATTTACACTTATTAAGTCATAGATTTTATCCCATAGTTATTAATTGTTGCTTATCACTTATCATTTTAATTACTTAATTACTCAAGTTCTTAATTACTTATTAACTTACTCTATATTACTTGATACCAACAATCATTCATCTAAAAAAATCATCTATATGAAAACAAGATTTTGAACAAACAGAATACATCTTACAAATATACTTTTAAGCGTTTCTCTATTAATAATATTGATTTTAATGATCAAAACCTATTGTCATCAGATTGCCTTCATTCTTTTTAAAGAAATCCATCAACCACTTCCATTCAGACAAAAATTCATTCTGTGTTCTGCCCTTTAATCCACATGTAAGCTTATCCATTTCAACAATTCCCATCGGTCTGCTTAGCCATCCGTCCACTGCTGGTAACTCTGATTTTTTTCCAGGACTTTGCATATACTAGTATTGTTGCTGACAAAATACGTTGTACCACTCTGTGTCGCTTCTTATCCACTTTCAGCTTCCACCTTCTTCAGTTACTAAAAATGAAAGTGAGCTGGAACACTCCATTTCCAGCCTTCTTCAGTGGGTGATGCTATTATCCTCTAAGCTGAGGCCATGTGGTATCAAGTCTATAAATCCAAGGGACTTTCTGCCTTACACTATTATAGTACTATTATTCCTCTTTCAATCTCTTGTTGAATTCTGGGGTTTGCAGTTTCCTGAAGCCAAAGAGCTCTCTGACTGAGAATCCTTAAAGTCCCCTTCCTAAACTGCAAACCCCAGGATTCCATAGGATGTTGAAAATGGAATAATAGCACTATAACAGTGTAGTGCGGAAAGACCTCAACAATTCTCCCTTTTGTGCAAAATGTCTGAAGGAGATAGTAGCTTGATACCAAACACTGCTCTTAGTCTGTTTGTCTCTCTCTTTCCCTGGCGTTGTCCCTTGTACGGCTGACCTCTCTGAGTGAGAAAGCAGTGATAGGACAAGATATAGGAGAAGCACCTAGGGATCTTTCACGCTACGCAATTATAGCACTATGAGTCCAATTTAATAGCCACGGCTGAATGCTGTGGAATCCCAGGATCTGTAGGTTGGTGAGGCACTAGAATTCTCTGGCTGAGAATTCTAAATGTTCATCCCCGCACTTCTAAAAATGCAAATGATCAAAAAAATCAAAGTTGAATTCTCAGTAGAATAGCTAAGCTGAGGCTGTCATACTTTGACATATCATGAGACATAATGTGATTCACTGGGAAAGAGGATAATGGTTGGTCAAATGAAAGCCTTTTGCTCTATATTTCTGCATGGCCAAGGGCTGGGCTAGTGGTCCCTTCCAGCAGTAAGTTTCTATGATTCTGTGATTCCAAGGCAGCAGGAAAAAAAGCAGACCACACTGCAAGTGGGTTGACTCTTTCAAGGAAGACACAGTCATGAGTTTGCCTGACCACATGTAGAAATTGACTCGATAGCAAATGACAACAGCAAAAACTGTGAATGCCAGGATTCCATAGGATGGGACCACAACAGCTAAAGTGGAATCATTGTGCCGTAACTGGCCAATGTGAAAGGGTTCATGCAGGCTTCATTTGCCTAGCTCTTTCTTTCTGAGTGGTGTTATGGATTGGTCCCAGAAGACGACCAATAAATAAGCAGAAGTAATGGCGGTGAAGAAGAGTAATGATGGAGACATCTTGCTCAAAGGTCTACCAAACCCTGAAGCCAGGCTGTGTGCCCTGCTCCCATGCACTCACCAAATTGCAAATGCCCAGAATTCCATAGGATGCAACCATGGTAGTTAAAGTGGAATCACAGTGTTATAAGTGTGTAATGTGAAAGCCTCTACAATGCCTGTTAGCAATTGGCAACTCTGCTGCAAGTCAAAAAAACTTGGAAACTTTCCCATGGAAAAGTGACTTCTTTAGTGTATTTACCATGGGACTCAAAACTTTAGAAATTCTCCACATTCTCCCTAGGTGATGAAAGAATAAAAATGAGCTCTCTAGCCCAACTCAACCGTCTCCTGCTCTGTTATTATAGTGTGCAGGGGGGGGGTGTTTTTTTTCTTTCTGCAGCCATGTATGAATTATTCCAGGGAGGCTGAATGAATGAAGAGAAGAGATGCAGAAGGATCACTCAACGGAGATGACACTTGGCAGCTCAGCAACACCAGGTTTGAAATATTCAGGTTGGTGACACGGCTGCCTTTAAGGCATTTCTCGGAATATTATCCGAGATGTGAGAAAGGGTAGGAGGGAGCAGTGGATAGGATTTGAAACAAGTGAGGTTGCAGGTGTTAGGGCAAAAAGGCTTTAGTCTTTGGGAATGGAGAAGAAATTGACTCTGATCATTTGCTTCTGTGGGGTTGTTGAACATATGCAGATAAAGATTGCAACCTTATTAGCAGTAGCAGCCAGTGGTTTCTTTGTCAATAGGGCAGTGAATTCTCTCCACAATTTTAAAGGAGCTACCAGGAGGGCTGAATCTACTTGAAGAATTGGGCTCAGTACCTTGGACAAGTGTTTTAAAGTTCACACTGAAGCCTAGAGTAGATTCAGCGCTCCATTAATACTCAGTCCATCTGAAGAAGTGGATGTAGGTTTCTGAAAGTTCATGCTAAAAGTCTTGAAGGTACTACTGTGTAGTTTGGCCGGAAGAAACTAAAATGTCTCCCCTTTGGGAAAGTATGCCTCAGGAGGAAAGTCCAAAATTAGGCCTCTGAGTTTCACCGTGGCAGTGATTCCCAAATGCTGGTACTCCAGGTATTTTGGGACTTACGGATGCTCCATCCAGCTTGGCCAACTGTCAGGAATTCTGGGAGATGAAGCCCAAAACATCTACAGGAACACTGAGCATAGAATCAGAGCTTGAAAGAGTTATTTTTTGACCTCTACTGGGCAGAATTCTAGTTGCCTTGCTGGCTTAGGCACTTTGGGAGTAGTACAGTAATCCAAAAAAAGTCATTTGACTGAGCAGTACATACGGTCAGATTGCCATCCCAGCCAACCTCTCCAGGGTGATTAACTTGGGTTGGACTGTGGCTTGTGAATGTGTAGCCCTTCTTGTAACAATGGCTGCAGTCCAGTTGGTATCTTACACATGGGTAAGTATGGACATGATTAAACATTCTTGTCCGAGGCAGAATTCAGTTCACGATTGCAGAAACAGAACAGGCATGGGGTGCCTTTGCTCCCATGGATACAGATGCACCTTTGTGCCACAAATGGCACACTAGGTTGTACAACATTGCCATTCGACCTGAGGATTGTCTAGCATGATCAATGCACAAGTGCATTAGCAAAGATTTATGCTGCACAACCCTAATGCAAATTTCTGTCACTAAGTTTTCTCTTTTTCATTGCATTCATAAGGTAACATTGAATAATCTTTGTTATCTTCTTCTGCATGCAAAAGTAAAGAATCTTTCCAGGAGGCCTGGAGTTCCTCTCCTTCAAACCAAGGCATCTTTTCCATATTTTTCAATGTTACTCCCCTGGGCCTTTTTCACACTACCCTGTTAAAGCACTGCAATTCCACTCTAACTGCCAAAGTTCCCATCCGATGGAATCCTGGGATTTGCAGTTCAGGGAAAAGTTGAATTGTCAGCCATAGTACTCTATGGTTGAATTCTCAACCTCAGCACTTTAGTCCCTTACCAAACTGCAAACCTGACAGTTCTTTAGGATACGGCCACGGCAGTTAAAATGGAATCATAGTGCTACAAGTGGCTAATGTGAAAAAGCCACTGATATCCTTTGTGGCATGTTCCATCCCTTTCCAGAAACCTAAATGGCAAGCATTGGGTTCCCTGATGCAACCCATTTATTCCATTCATCTTGGCAGCTTCCTCACCACCCTCCTCATAGAGCGAGCTGTATGTATCCCTCGCCGTGAAGCAAACCTGTGAAAGACCACCTGTTTTTCACGTTGACCTGCAAATAGCAGAACACTATCAACTAGCAAAGATAATTACTCACTTGTCAAAGTGAGTGCTATGCCTCCATTCGGGCACTCTTGCGCACAATGCCAGAACCCACCTTAAGTCAGGGGTGTATTAAGCGATTCCAGCCTCACGTGGCCAAGTATGTGAACAGACCCATGCTGTACTGCTGCCTTAGATCTCCAGCTGCTTAAAGGAATAAAGAAAAAGGTAGCAGATACTGAGGGCTCATGCTGTTGATAGGCTGTTCTTCTGTGAGCTAATGTACCAGCAAGAATCTCAGATTTCTCGGTCATCGCTTTGGTCCAAAGTGACCAAAGATAGCAAGTGAGACCCAAATCCTTTACATATTTCCAACCTTGCCGCAGTGTGCAACAGTTATGTTACCATTTGCATTGTTTGTTGTAAGAACCAGACTGGTAAATTAATTTTATATCAGAATAACATGTTCCCTGCTGAGATAGCACATGATGGGGATGGACAGATTCTGAAGAAGGACCTCTACATTTCAGTATTGCCTTCCCTTGCAAATGGATGTGGGTTTTTTCATCCTTCAGAAAGGCAGCATGGTGTAGTGATTTGAACACTGGGCTATGACTCTGCAGACCAGGGTTTGAATCCCTGCTCAGTCATGAAAATCTACTGGATGATCTGGGGCAGGTCACACTCTCTTAGGCTCCGATGGAGACAAAAACAAATCATCTCTGAACAAATCTTACCAAAAAAAAAAAAAACCTATACTAGGTTCACTTCAGGGACACCATAACTCAACAACAAGTTGAAGGCATGCAACAACAAGCAAACAAGTGATGAGCCATGTGCCTGCTGAATCTGTTACTGTTAACTGTCCATGAGAGGCAGCTACAAAGTCCTTAATTTTCTTCCTTTGTTGTTAAGTCAGTTTGAGCTCATGGTGGCTTTGTTGATGAGAGCCTTTCCAAGAGTCAACAGCCTTCAGGCCTTGCAAACTCAATGTTTCACTCTCTGCAAGGCTAGAAATTTGGGGACTGATGGAAAATTTCATTTGAGGAAGTTGAATTCTTATTTTGGGAAGCAATGGCCTTCTCTTCTCCTCTAGTAACTACACTACTGCTAGCCAACATTATGTAAGCTGAGACCCTATGCCAGGGCTGCGTATGATGAATCCCCCCATGCAGAGCTATACACCAATTGTGCTCTACAACTTCCATCTTGAATGGCAACACTGTACAACTACATGCATGCTCAAATGTGCAACTGAATGCAGAAATGAATGTGAATGAACATGCTCAACACTGTGGGTGGAACTCCATTTCCAAATTATAGCAACCTTAAGGTGAACCTGTCATGGGTTTTGTTTGCAAGATTTGTTCAGAGAGGGTTTGTCATTGTCTTCCTCTGAGACTGGGAGAGTATGACTTGCCTGGGGTCACTCAGTGGGTTTCCGTGGCTTAACAGAGATTAGAACCCTGGTCTTCCGGAGTTCTGGTGCAATTCCATTTATGCAAATTGAGATCAGTGCAGACATTTTGCTTCAGACAAAAGGCATCCATCAGCTTTCTTAGAGGAATTCAAGCATGCGTAAATTGTTGTTGCTGTGTACCTTCAGTCATTTCTGACTTACGATCCCTCTACAGAGAATCTATCACAGGTTTTCTGAGGCTGAGAGTATGTGAGGCACCCAAGATCACCCAGTGGGTTTCCATGGCCAGACAGGGAATCGAACCCTGGTTTCCAACACTCCAATTACTATACCATGTCGGCTCTAAAATTCTTGAGGGGGCAACTGGATTTGTACCTTATAGGAAGGTAATTTTACAATGGTACCTTTACAATGAACAAATTTCACACGGCATATTATCTTTCAGGTACTGCAGCTCAAATGGCCCCCTGGCCATTAAAGCTCACACCAGGGGTGGGAAAATTCTGGTCTGCAGGCCACATATGACTCTGAGCCCCACTGTTGTGGCCAAAAAATGCCACAAACCATCTACAAGCAATGGCAGTTTACCCCATGTTGGCCAAAAAATGCCACAAACCATCTATAAGCAATGGCAGTTTACCCCATGTGCCCTCCAGCCTGCTCAAAACATGTGAAGAAAGGGCTGAAAGTCAGCTTAAAATGGCACCCAGAAGTGATCCAAGATCATTTCAGGTCTGTCCAGATGTACCAATGCAACCTGTGGATGGGTGTCATAGGGGTGAAAATTGCCCCTGCCACCCCTTTCAATTGTACACCCCCTGGACAATACTAAATAAACTTGGCTACTCTTTGCGGTGCCACCAAATTCCTTGCTCAAGCCACTACACCACACTGGTTGCTCATCCAAGACATGCCCACAGATTCTGGCCTTTGCATTTTCCCTTCTTCCCTTTCTGCTACCTACTTCCAAGTAAAGTACCCAATCGGCACATTACAAAGCTTTGGTTTTCTCTGATGCTGAACAGGACAGCAAACTGCAATTCACACAGCCTGCTTAAACCAAGATAACCAATTAGTGATCATGTATTTTCAGAAAGGGATTCTAGACACATAGACACTGAAGGGAGGAAGAATGTCCATAGAACCCATTCCATATTCAAAAGGAAAATCCTTGCAGAACTACAGGCTGTCAAAGACACGTTTAACTCACAATGGGTTGGATATTCACTTGGCCTTTAATGTGAAATGGAGTGTTAATTTTTTCTCTGTCACCTCTTAATTGCTTCCTCATTATACTGTTCAAGCAGTTAATTGCTAGATGAAGTGAAGGAGTGCTTTCAGGGGAAAGGAAATGCCACAGCATGAAAGGGGGAGGGGGAGACACACCACACACCCACACACACACAAACAGAAAATGGAGCGCACTTCAGTAATTGGATAGATATAACATTCATTGCTGTATTACTTTTAATGGCATCAACATCATTAATTGGCAAAACTAAATTGTTTTTTATACCACAGGAAGGAAGGGTGAGATGGAAAGAAGACAATGAAGGAGCCATTCACTTCAATTGACTAACACTGGTGTCTGTTCAAAATTATTTATGAACTGATCTGGTTGCACATAGGTCTGTGTGACTGATGCTTAATCCAACCCTGAGTGTAAATGCCCCCTGAAATGCACCTCTTCAATTAAAAGTGGGGTGGTGGCAGGATTATAACTTCCACATCTTCCCATTGCCTAAAGTTAAACCCATACAGCTGGAGGTATCTCCAAAGGCCATCTAGCCCAATTTCTTGACACTGCAGGAATCCACCATTGAAGTATACCTGAGAGGTAGGCATAAGCCAAACATGTCAACAGTGTGATGAGGTGGCCAAAAAAAAAAGCATCAAAGCAATTCTAGGTTAGATTAACAGAAGTATGGTGTCCAGAACAATTGATGTAATGGTACCACTCTATTCTGTTTTGGTTAAACCTTCCCTGGAATGCTACTTCCAGTTCAGGTTTATCATTTGAGAGGGGTATCAAGAAGCCAGAACTGGTCCAAAGGAGGGCGACCAAAATGATAAACAGCCTGGAAACCATGCCCTATGAGGAATATTTCTTAGAACTGGAAATGTTCAGCCTGGAGAAGAGAGGAAAATAAGACAGTTGATCCAACATCTGTCATCAAATGTCTGAAAGACTATCACATGGAAAAAGCAGCAAACTTGATTTCTTCTACTCCAGGAGTTAGGACCAAAATAATGGATTCAGAGATAGGAGATATTCACTAAATATTGGGAAGGACCTCTGAGCTTTTCACTATGGAATAGACTACCTCAGACTTTCTATGTCGGAAGATTTTAACCAGAGGTTGGATGTCCATCTGCCAGGCATACTTTACATGTGGATTTCCCACACTGGCAAAGCGTTGGGCTAGGTCATCCTTGGGGCATCCTCTAACTCTACAGTTCAGTGATTTTGAAATAGTACCGCATTCACCATGGGAGTGAAAATTCTATGCATCTTCAGGGTGAAATTATAGGCAAGTATTCAAGCACGGATCACTGACTTTAATGAGGATCATTGAATGCTAAGTGTCAGAATTTATAATTAGCATTAGTTTTTTCTATCACTCCAATCTTATTCCTTAAATGCATAGGAACTATTGATGTAGACACAGAGAGAAAGAAGAAGAAAGTATTAACAGGAAGACTGGACAATAGAGTTAATAGCCACTCTTACAAATACATTGAGATTATTCGTTGATAGAGTAAGAATGTAGATGGATTTGCTAAGTGCCATTTTTTTCCAAAGGACAATTGGAATGAAATACTCTGGATTCCCCTCTTGAGCCTATTAGCATTTCAACATGTTGATTAACTCATTAGTAATGCTTTCTTTTTTTTTCAGTCTCTGACATATTTATTTCCTGTTTGTTTTTTGAACACACTGAAAACAGACGCTACAAAGTAGATGCCAGTTGATCTGGGGAATGCCACCAGAATGGGTCTTGGGGGAGTCTCTTTGCTGTGACATCTTTATTTGAAACTAGATTTCATAGTTCTGTTGCTCAGTTACCGCAGTTCTACCCTATCTTTACAGAAAAGCTTGGAAAAGTAACTTTTTAAAGATAAGAGCTGCTGGAGCTCTCCTGCAAAAATGGCAATAGCCATGCTATCAGAGGCATTGAGACTTTGGATCTGCTTTAACTTGATCATGGAGTGGAAAGTACTTTCAGCAAAGGTCTGTCTTCTGGACAGCATAGCACACTTATACTCTTAAGAAGCCTTCTTCTGAGTGATCCATCATTCTGAAGTTCAGAAAACAATGATCAAAGAGATGGTCTTTTTTGTGGCAGCCCCACATTTATGGAAGGTTTGGTCTGGGAAACTCACCTAGTGGTCACACTGTTGTCCATTCAGCAATGCTAAGATGTTTCTGTGATATACAAGCTGGCTTCAGGTTCAGAGAATCAGCTTAGAGGTTTCAAAAGCTTTATTCAGAAAACTGCAGCAACATCAGTACACCGTGGCAATTGCCAAGACTAATGAGCTGTTGCATTTGCAATACGATGGTCCCTCCCACACTCACAAAGGTTTGGGGCAAGGACCCTTGCAAAAGTGGAAAAATTGCAATAACTCCCCCCTCCCCACAATCCCCATCCCATTCCCTTACCTTTTTCACTGGCATGCAAGCTTTCCTTCTCCAGATGCAAGGGAGTGGGGAGGGGAGCTCCAGAGGAGAGGAAGAAGTAGTGTGCTGCCTTCATTTCCCCCACCCACCCATTCCCTTGCCTTTTGCCCAGACACACTTGCCTTCCTTCTCCATGCCGGCAAAACACAAGGGAATGGAAGGACAAGAACGGAGGGACACGGGCACCTCACAAATAATCACATTCGCAAAGATCAAACCCGCAAATGTGAAGAGAGGACTGTCCTATATATTCTATTACATTTCAGAATTAGTGTGGACTACTATCTCATAGCCTTTTCTTCGGCTTTGCCTTACATTCCCATTTTCTCACTCCACTTGCCCGTCGGCAAGTAACCTTGCGAGCCTATCTGTCCGTGCTTATCACCCAGCAGTAAATGTAACATTCCCTCATCCGTCACCTCTCCCAACACTCATGCTCCTGCGTAGCAAGCAAAGCATCTATCGTAAGTAAAATCTATTGCTAAAATATGGCAGGGGGAAAGCAGCCGACTTGATGCTTTCTGAAACCCAACATGTAGTATCTTCCAATTTCGTCATTTTAATTCCTCTGACATTGGTGGTAGTTTTTGTTCCTGTATCGGCTAGCTGTTTTCAGCTATGCGGTTTACTTTATGTGTTGATATTTGGCATTTGGGTTTTTCTGCTAAGGTAGATTTTGAAGACACACTGTTGGATCTTTTAAAATATTGTGACTGAGTTTTAATACATTTTGGTCCTTAGTCTATAAATGATCCATGGTTTGAATCCTATTGTTCATTCCAAATAGAGTAAGCCCATTGAACCAGTGGGAGTTACCTGCACGTTAGCAACTCAACAATTGATTCAATAGATCTATTCTAGTTGAGACTAAGTAACTGGATTCAGGCCAAGGAGTTGGTGACATGTTGGAGACAGACACATTTCATTGTGAGATGATGAAAAAAGTTCCACAGAGGTTTATCTACAATAATGAAAGAAAATTGATGCTATATGTGTTTTTTGCTATACCTATAAAACTTAGCAACTTGAAATTTGGCATGGATAGTTAGGGAATTCTAAGATATGCCGGCAGCTTTTCTTTTGTTTTTTAAAGCCCGTTAATTTCTTTGCATTAAAATCTGTCCCTAGCATGCAGTAACAATTGCAGTCACTAGGTGGCAGGCTTTCCTTGCCTTAGAGTTTAAGCCGCAGATATTTCTGGGATATTCATTTCTGCAGAGCAGGACCGGGCAACTGCCAGGCTTTAGGTGGCCACATTGTTCCCTACAAGATCCAGGCAGCTGAACTGCTTTATTGTCATCTCCCTAGCCGCCACTGCCCTTCACCACATCTTCAGGCATTTTCAGCCCCCTCACCCTTAGAGGCCTGCTCAGACCTTTTTCCAATTAAGGCAATTACTTGAAATTCACTTCTTCCTCTGGAAAGAGGCCAAAGGAAAAAGACGAAATAACTTAACCACTGATGTGATGAATTGGCTAATAACATTGCATAGAAGCTTGAAGGCACTGCTGCCATTTTAGGCCAGTCCCCACCGCCACCAAATTTTGGGAACTGTGGGACATAGGGACCCTGGGGAGGCTGCAAAAGCCCCCTTGAGGGCCACAGAAAGTCTCAGACTGCACGGTAGCCATCATACTCCAGAGGGCCTCTAAGCAGATCCGTGTTGTGTTACCCTCTGCAGGGCCTTCAAATTGTTCAGAAAGTTAAAATTGAGAAAGAGAAGCAGCCCATTGCCGGTAATGGGGAGAAAATGAGAGAATAGCAAAGGGAAAGAATGTACAAGCACTGTGACAGAGGACGAGAAAAACAAGTGAGAAAGAGAAAATAGCGAGAAAGGGAAGAAAGAACCAGGATATGTGGTAGGGCAGGTGAAGGGGGTCTCTAATCTTTATGAAGCAGAATGTTTCTCTTCATACATTAATGCTTTTTTTTTTTTTTTTTTGGTCTCTAAGTGTCTTCAAGATTATATTTTGCTTTTCCAACATTTTGATATCAGTTTGGTAGAGCAGGATGAACAGGATCATTTCCACCCTACACTGTTATAGTACTGTTATTCCACTTTCAACCTCCTATGGCATTCCAGGATTTGTAGTTTACTGAGACCAAAGAGCTCTCTGGCTGAGAATTCTAAAGGCCGCTCCCTAAACTGCAAAGCCCAGGATCCCACAGGATGCTGAAAGTGGAGTAATAGCTCTATAACAGTGATGGGCGGAAACAGCCCAAAACTTTACAAAGAATTTGCGCAATGGTGAACTTAGTGATTTTGACAATGGTATTATAATCTTGCTGGTGTAAAGCAGCAGTTTGTATCACAAGATACAAATATGTTACACCTCCAGTTTGTAATGAAATTGAACAACCAGATATCCTACCTTGGCGGAAATCCATTGCCTTGAACCTGAAGTGCCTGTCTCCATTCTTCTAGATTAAGTTCTTCTCGGAAACCCGTTCACTCTGTAACTCCCCGTTTTGTATTTTCTAAGGATGCCAAGAACATCCCATATAACCCTGAATCAATTTAGCAAGACTGTCTTATTGTACAACCGTTTTTCCATTGGTGACATTTCCATTTCTATCCTTTTCTAAAAATCACAAAAGAATCACACATTTTGTATGACGGAAAGCAGGGAAAGGAAAGAAGGAACCATCCCCAACCTCTGAGAATATCAAAATCATTTCCAAATTGGTTCGAAGATGTTAAAATGCCTACCATTAAACAAATCTTTAATAGAAGGAATGTCTTTGTGTAGCAACGTTCTGAAGCCTTTCTGTTTTTTCCTTTCTCAAGATGTGCTGAACGTCCTCATTATAACATGAAGATGTCAGGGGAGGCAATTTCTCATTCCATCCCATGAATTTATTCACTTTCCCCATAGTTCTAAAAAGGAGAGCTAGAAATAATCTTTTCCTGACACTTCATTCCTTAAAGATGTATTTTTATATGCAACATGATTGACTCCGAATTCCAAGTTCATCCCATGGCTTTTTCCAGGACATGGAAGAAAAGGGAGACTTAATGATCGACACCATTGTTGCAAACAGTAATAGTGATAATTAGTGATCAGGCTTCCCTACAGTAAAAGAATGGATTCATGCAACTACTTTAGAAACTTGAAACAGAGAAAGGCATATGAAATCTGCTTTAGATTTTTTTTTCCTAGACCCCCATGAAGATCCACCATCTGCTTCTCCAATGTTTCCCCACCGGACACGGTTACGACCTTGGCCATAAATGATCCTAAAACCAACTATCCTCTTGGATTATTTGACATGTGAACACCGGTCCCAGAAGACTCATGGCCTTTCCACACTACACTGTTATAGTGCTATTATTCCACTTTCAACATCCTGTGGAATTCTAGGGTTTGTAGTTTCCTGAGGCCAAAGAGCTCTCTGGCTGAGATTTCTAAAGGCCTCTCAATGAAATGCAAACCCCAAGATTCCATCAGATGTTGAAAGTGGAATAATAGCACTATTAACAGTGTAGTGTGGAAAGGCCCACTAGCTGAGATCCTTCACTGTGATTGTATAGGGAACATCTCCACATGTGGTGTTACACATCAATTGGGAGATGTGACTCTCGTGTTAAACAGCAATATTGCAGTTAGTTTTATTTGCCTATGGCACAATGTCCATTGGGGAGGAAAAAAACTCTTGAGAATACAGTGTATCTGCCACAATAAAGCAAATACTACCAGCACCTTTACTCCTATGTTACAAAAGGATCACAAAGAAGGTCAGAAATGAAAGAACAAAACAGGAAATTTCTGGATAAAATGCTACTTCTGACCAGCAATAACAATGGCAACCATAACAACCGGTCTCCTTTGCAATCCGCCACCAAGATCTTTAGAAATGTGCAGCAGATCTTTTAGGCTGCTACTGCCAAGGTGAGGACCTTGAGTGTAATGGATTAGGAGTGATCTGCCAACAGGTCACAAATAATATCAAGGAACATCCCTCCTCCCCACAATTTTCTCTCCAGAGGTCTTCCAAAAGCAACCAAATGCACATTTGTGGCTCTTCAAGACTGGCTTAAAGGAATGTGAGTTCTCACAATATAATTCCATGGGTTTTGCTTTTTTCTTCTGTTTGTTGTTGTTTCTGTGCCCATTCATTCCTTTCTTTTGGAGAACTGTCACAGTTTTGCAGATTGCACCAGGGCCCTTCCAAAGGTTTTGTTTTAAAACTGGAGGCACGGGTGGTTGATGTGATCCTATTACTTGAAGGGCAAATTTTCTCCTCCTCCTTATTTATTACAAAATTCTTGGATGTAATGTGCTATAGTGCCATAGTGCCATCTCACTAGTATACCCTGAAGGCACCAAATCCCATCCAATCTCAGAAGACCGGCATGGTGGACTGGACTGCTTTGAGCATTGAGCTACGACCCTGGAGACCAAGGTTTGAATCCCCAACTCATCCAGAGATGAGTTGTAGAGAAATTACTCCATATAAAAAACTACTTGAATAAAAGCAGGTTGCACAAAAAGCTGTTTTCTGCATAGGGAAAAAAAAGTTTTCTTATGGCAGGTTTTCTCTGCAGAAAACAGATTTTTGTGCAAAAAAAAAAATTCATGTGTTTTTCTGCACAGAACAATTCCATTGGAACACTCTGAGGTGTCCCAATACTGGGAAACTTGCGAAAATTCTCACTGGTCTCCTTTCTTCTTTAAAGGGGTTGCCTGTTGTTGGGATCTCTCTTTTTTGTTTGTTTTCTGTTTTTGCACGGGGAAGAAATAATAAATCTTCTTTCCATCCCTAGTTCGTGCACTTGTAAGGCACCAATAGGGTTCCAATGACGCCATTCAAGATGTTTGTATGTATTTTCTCCATTCAGTCCAGGAGCCCAACCAGTAAAGTGCTGTTTCTGAAAACTGCTGATTCACATTTCAGTCCTTTTCAAGGGCAGGAGTGAAGTGTCCGAAGACAGGTGGATGGAGAGTGTGGAGGAGGGGGAAGAAGAGTGGGGGAGATGAATAGATTTGATGGCTGAAGCTACGGGGAATCTATTGAAGGCCCAGATGCAAAGCCTGGCCTTCCTTCACACACAGTTCAAATGGGGGGGGGTGAAGCTGCCGGGGTAATTGGCTATAAAATAACTAACCTCTAGGAGAAAATTGCCCTGCTTCTTAATTGCTTCTGTTGAGAGTGGCGTGTGGGGCCACCTGGCCGGGAAATTATTACGCCAGCCAAGGCGGGGTGGGGACATTGGCAGATGAAACTGAAAAACAAATAGTTTGTTGTGGTTGGGTGTGTTTTTATTAACAAAAAATAATCTCAAATTCAGTTTCCTCCTTGGAGAAGAGAAGAAAGGGCCATTGCTGCACATCCCAGTTAAGCTGGGAGGGCTTGTAAATTGAGAATTCCCATGCATGGTTGGGCACAGGGAACAAATGTGCCCCCCAAGGTTGTTTCCTTCAGCCCCAACTCTCCAAACATGATTTTTCTGGCAAAGAGAGAGGGGATGAACTGCCTATCCTGAAAGCCTCCAGCTGCAGTGATTCTTGTTTTAAATAGGTTGCACAGGGGGCTCAAAAGAGAACGGGGACATCTAGTTTGGTCTGGGAAGGCTTGTGGTGAATTTTTGGCAGTCTGTGAGGTCCCCATTGGGCCCCAGGGCATATAATGGCTCCCACAAATCTGCAGAAAGTGGCTCTAATCTAATGGCAAGAGAGGAAGTAGCAAATTGTTATGGATGGAAAGCAAGCCAGAAAAGAGGCAAAGGGACTTATAGAGAAGGAAAGACACCAGCTCCACAAAGATACAAACACAGGGGTCATCTCTGTAGCAGCACCTCAAGAGTTCGGACAGCTTAGGCCTGACCACAAAGGGTTTCAAGAAAAGAAGCCAAGGCCAACTTCAACCAAAAGGAGAAACACCTCAACTTCCTCTTCTGTCTTCACTGATAATCTGAGCTCCACCATTTCAGCAGTTTGTTCCTACTTCTAACTGTCATTATTCCATTCTATGGAGCTCTGGGATTTGTAGTTTGATGAGGTCCATAGAATTCCTTGCTGGAGAGCTCAAGTCCATTCTTGAACTACAACAATAGGAGACCGTAACAGAGGTAGAAAGTCAAAACCGCCCATAGTAAGCTTCTGCCACTACACATTCCTTGCCAAGAAGGTCAAAGTCAACAAGAGCTTTTATTATGCTTCCTCTGCTTGGCCGCAAGATGGCAGACCATGATGCGGTTTTGCTGCAAAGTTGCAATGGACTGGAAGGTGTTTGAGATGCTAGAGCTAGAGCTGTATTGGAAGTGCTGGGACGACAGTTAAAAAAGAATCTGAGAGACAGAGAGAGAGAGACTAATCATTAATCATTTGCAACCACCCCTAGAGGTATGTAATGCCTCACCCCAGCAGGGACGTATTCAGGATTGGTACAGTTCTATTCCCATATGGCTATCTCAGCTGGACATTGTACGCCATTGACCTAAGGTCCTGATGCTATAGAATACCCTCTAAGTATATTAGATTCATATTGGCCCACTTTGTTTATTTATTTTCAGTAACGTGAGCTAAAACTATCTTCTGTGACTATCTTATTCACACTGAAGCAAAGCACTGGGAAGATTAATGCTGGGGAGATCCCATCAGCCTGAACAATTGCTGGTTTATTATAAGAGCAGACAGGGAGCATCTTCAACAGTCTTCTCAATGATTCTGTGGAGCTCCTCACAGGTATGCTTTCACTGGCTGGACTCGGGGCTTGCACACAGTGGCAGCTGCTGACCTCCATGTCAGTAGAGCATTGACATCCACTCCATGTTTTAGCCTGAGCTTTGAAGGAGCTATCCAAAGTGCTGAACTTTATGCTTAAAATGGGTTCAAATAACAAACCTCCTTTAAAGTGGTGTAGTGTTTTGAGTCTTGGACTACAACGCTGGACACCAAGGTTCCATTCTCCACTCAGTCAGTGGAAACCACTGAGTGACCTTGGGCATGCCACACACTCTCAGCCCCAGGAAAAAACCCTGATAGGTTTGCTTTCGGGTCACCATAAGTTGGAAGTGACCTGAAGGCACACAGCAACAAGAAGGCCATTTACAAAGACGCAAGATCTAAGCAGAATGCCTGCCAGCAACCAAGGTCTCAGGATACAATCTGATTATGCCCCCTTTCTGAGAGGAAGGGAAAATATACAACTCTTAGCTGAACCGAACCTCTGTACTTCAGAATTCAGCATGAGTCTTAACACTTGTCTGCAATTGTTTTTAACAGTCTGGAAATGTAGTTTGGAGGGGGGAGGGCAGCAAGGGAACCACTCCAGGATAGCATGAGTCAGTCAAGACATACCCATTGTGAGCTGCTGACTTGTGAACCAGCTGGGAGGGGTCGACTTTATACAACCACAGCCTTTCTCTGCAGACCACCTCCTAACCTCATCCCACCTTGGTGAAACCCAGAAAAAGCTGTAATGAGTGCCCTTGGAAGGGTCTGGAAGGAATTAGCTCTGGTAGCAGCTGCCCTTCAGCTACACCTTTGTCTCCCCTTGGCTGTGTAAGCTGCAAAGGTATACAAGGACTCTTTGCACAGAAGCTAATGAAATAAATAATTTATATACTTCTCTCTCTCTTTCAGACACTTGCTAGCTTAGGAAACCAAATGGGGCACTTTTCTTGCTGCAAAAAGCCATTTTAAGGTTTGATTTACACAGTGATTGTCGGTCTCAATTGGCAAAAGTTCTCCCTCTCCTTTTCCCTCCCTCTCCCCAGCCGCCTTCCCTCTCCTTAATGGTCTTGTTTTTATTACAAAGTGAAAACAGGGGAATTAATTAACTTGGCTGTACCATTTGCAGCTTCATTTGTATAGTTACCTGTTGCTCTTTGGGGTGTGGCTACATCGGGAGGGGGCAAATAAACTTGAAAAATCAGCTTGAAGTGCTTCTAGATATGCCTTCAAGTGCCCTACAGAGTGGAAAGTAACTAGAAAATGTTCTTCAATATGCCAGAAAAGTTATGTTGTTCCCTTCATGGCCCACATGGTCCCTTCTAGCTCTAGGACTCTATGATTCTGTCTGCCAGGGATACCTGAGCTCAGTGGTTCTCAACCTGTGGGTCCCCAGATGTTCATGGACTTCAGCTCCCAGAAGCCCTGAGCATTGACCATAGTGGCTGGGGCTTCTGGGAGCTGAAGTCCACACACATCTGGGGACCCACAGGTTGAGAACCACTGCCTTAGCTGAATATCCTGCACTGAGTGGCAGGTTGGACTTGATGATGCTCAGAGCCCCTCCTAACTCTATGGCTATTTCCACACTACACTGTCGTAATGCTATTATTCCACTTTCAACGTTGTACGGAATCCTGGGATTTGCAGTTTAGGGAGGGGCGTTTAGAATTCTCAACCAGAGAGCTCTTTGGCCTCAGGAAACTACAAACCCCAGAATTCCACAGGATGTTGAAAGTGGAATAATAGCGCCATAACAGTGTAGTGCAGAAATGGCCTAAGAGTCTCTGTGCTAGGATGTTTTTGCAATGCTGCACTGAGTGGAGAAAAGGACCTGATAACCCACAAGGCTCCTTCCAACACTGTGATTTGCATTGTGTTAACCTATGAAATGTAACTTCATTTTTCTCATCACAATAATAAGAAGAAGAAAAATAGGTACAGCGACAGCAATTATCACTACTACTATGTGTCACATTACCTGTAACTCCGTACTCCTCCGCTCTGACCTAAAGGCATACAATAACAACACAACTGCCTGCACAACCAATAGAGGAGGATTGTGGGAGCTGAAGTCCACCAACCTCTGGAGGGCAACACAATGCTCTGATACTGATGTACACATCCACAGAAACACCTTCTTACAAGATTCAAAAAGGTGGACAAGACTTGACTTATCATTGATGGGAAGGATTGCAACAATCAAAATGAATATATTGCCGAAGATGACATTTTTGTTTCAGAATCTCCCAACTATTATGAATGATAAACCCTTTAAAGCAGTGGTTCTCAACCTGTGGGTCCCCAGATGTTTGTGGACTTCAGCTCCCAGAAGCCCCAGCCACTATGGTCAATGCTCAGGGCTTCTGGGAGCTGAAGTCCAAAAACATCTGGGGACCCACAGGTTGAGAACCACTGCTTTAAAGAATGGAAGAAAGATTTATCAAATGTGGAATACCAAATTTTGTGTGGAATGCCAAAAGCCAAGAATAAAATGGAAGGTATTAAAAAATCCACAGGAAAGAGGAGGATTAGGATTACCAGATCTGAAATTATACTTCCGTGCTAGTTGCCTTTGCTGGATAACGGAATGGATTAAATTAGAAAATACAAGATTATTAGAATTGGAAGGGGCAGATCTTTACTTTGGCTGGCACGCATATATGTGGTATGACAAAGCAAAAGTGAATAGGGAATTTGATAATCATTTAATAAGAAAATCGTTATTGAAAGTTTGGTTACAATATAGAAATAGAATATATGCAAAAATACCACAATGGGTGTCAGTTCATGAAGCTTTTTATAGGAGAGAAAAGCCTCAGTTAAACAATTGGTTAACATATAGAGATTTGACAAAAGTACAAGGAGAAAATTTGGTTTGGAAAAATAAAGAAGAATTGGCAAAATTGAGTATTGTTACACATTGGTTATTGCAAAGGCAATTAGAGGAAAAATTTAAAATGGATAAGAAGTTAAAAGGAATGGAAATAAGAGAGAACGAATTCGATAAATTGTTAAGACCAGGGACAGACCATGTAATGGGTAAAATTTATAAAATGTTGTTAAATTGGTATATGGAAGAAGAGGTAATCAAAGAAAATATGATAAAATGGGCACAAAATTTGGGACATGAAATCCCAATACAAAGCTGGGAGAATTCATGGAGAGATGTTAGAAAATACTGTGTTAGTACAAAGTTAAAGGAGAATTATTATAAGATATATTTTCGATGGTATTACACGCCAGTGCAAGGAGCAAAAATAAACAAAAATGGGAATGATTTATGTTGGAAGTGCCCAGGAAAAGGAACTTTATATCATTTATGGTGGTCTTGTGAAAAAGCTAAGGAGTATTGGAGGAAAATTCACGAATGTATAGTTAAGGCAATTCATTTAAAGTTTCCAATGAGTCCAGAGATATATTTGTTAAATATACTGGATGTTAAATTCTTTAAAGAAAACGCTTTACGAAAGATGATAATATATATGACAACGGCGGCAAGATTGGTATATGCACAAAACTGGAAAACAAAAGAAATACCTAAGATAGATGACTGGTTGTGGAAATTATATGAGTTATGGGAAATGGATGAACTCACTTCAAGGTTAAATGATAGATCAAGAAAACAAATTATAGAAGAGCGGAATCTAGTAAAACCCCTTTGGGAAAACCAATGGGGGAAGGATTAGTGTGAAGACAGAAATAAGACTCGGAAGACAAATTGTAAGTAAGGCATAGATAGAGGTGTGTGATAGGTAGTGGTATTATTTATAATATTGAGGAATGATAATAGCTGGTCAAAGAAGGTTATGGAAGATCCACCCGAAATACTGTAGGTGAAATAAGGGAAGGAGGGCAAGTAGATAGAGATATACTATGTTGGTGATTGGTATATATATATGAATTAGAGTTAATAAATTGTAAAGATTTTGTAACGAACATTTATATAATGGTGAGAAATAAGAATGTTTTATTTTGTGCTTGTTGTAATAAAAATAAATTTAAAAAAAAAGAAACACCTTCTTACCTGGTAGTCCCTAAAATCCTTGGGCTAGAGCCAGGCGAACTTAACTGCACTGCTGTCCCATTGACATCAATGGAAACAGCGATGACCTAACTGAAGTCCTATTGATTTCAGCAGGATCAAGGTAGTTTGGATCCATCTGATGGAACTGGTCTTTCTCTTTGCAAACCAAAAGTCCAAATGAGGATGGTGAGAAGAAGGAACAGGTAAGGATCCTTCCCTTGTTGGCTTTCCAGGGGCATCTGGTTAGGCTACTGTGGGGGTCTAGATCTTTGGTCTGATCCAACAGGACTTTTCTTATTTTCTGACATGACAAAATTCAGCATTTTAATCCTTCTCCATTAAAACCAACTCTGCTTTTGGAAATGCACTTGGAAAGAAATTCTACCTTCTGTTCACTTTGCATGTTGGCAGTCTAGCTTTCTAACAGCATACTCACAAAACAGCCATTAAATTAATTGGTCCATTCTTCGGAAGAGGGCAGCAAATGTTTATGAGCTTATTTTGTAGCCTCAGAGCCAATTGTAGCCTGAGTTTCTTGTGGACATGTTCACTAAAACAGCAGGTGAACTGAGGTCTCTCGCTGTCTGTTCTGTGCATTCCCAAAGTGAAACTCCCAAGCCATCATTAAGGATATTTAATTCATTTCCCCCACACTACAAATCTCTCAGCACCTGTTCTCCGAGCTTGGAAATACACTTTTCAAAAGTGTCTCCTTCCAAGTGCTCATTATAGCGCTAACACCCTCAGTTTATTGCTTCCTTAACAATCTTCTAATAGTACTTAGAAAGTAACTAGCTGCTTTTACTCATCACCAGCGGTGGGTGATGGCTTCCATGTCAGTAGGGTGGTGAATCCATTCCAGGTTTTGTCTATCTTTACAGTCGCTGTCCAAGGTGCTGGACTTACTTAGGAATAGAGTTCAGTACCTTGGAGAGAGTCTTTAAAGCCTGGATTGAAACCTGAAGTAAATTCACTGCCTCACCATCATGGAAGCCACTTGCTGCCATTGATAGCTATTTTTCTGGAGGGGGGGTAATTGCTTTTCTAAAAGAGAACCTTGAGTAACTAGAAAACATTACTCATTGAACCAGTGAAGTAGTTTCAATCCCTGATTTCCCAGTCCAATCCACTCTCGCTGGAAATTACACTATATTTCTTGAGCATTTTATCTTTGCTTTGGGAATGTGAAATGTGACATCCCTCAGAACAGAGGTGAGCAATTGTGGAAGTGTAGGGTGCCACATTAGCCCCCAGAAGGCCCAGCAATGTTCATTCTCAGACTATGGCTCTGTCTGCTCAACTGCCATTTATTCCCATAGCTAGAGGTTCTTGAGGTTCTCCTTGGGGTTCTTCACAGTCCTTCCACCTTGACTTCTTGTAACTAAAGACTCCTGGGATTGAATCTGAGACTTTCTGACTAGAAAACAAAAGAATTCAACCTCAAGGAAGTCTAGAAAGGATTTTTTTTCCCGCTTCTTTTTTCTGAATGGAGAAATCTCATAGAAGTTGATCAAAAAAGTCAGATGAATGAATATGTGCAGTGCCAACCAAGGTCACTGGCAGTGTTTTGTGGTGAGTTCAAGTTCATCTCACCCTCAAACTCTTCTTGTGTTTCATCTCAATCCACTATTATTACCAGACCAGCCTAGACTTTTGTCTTCCATTTTGTGGACCTTTTTCCCTTCTCTTTTTTTCATGAACTCAGAAGAGTCCTCCTACTTACATAGCTGTGATGGAGGAGGGGGGATCACCCAAAGATGGCATTAAAATGCTCGTAAAGGAAAGAGAAAGAAGGAGATCAAGGGGAAAAAAATCAATGTATTAAGAGAGTCTTATTTATCTGTTTGGAAATGCCAGAAGGTCCCGTTGCTGTCAAAAGCTCATGTGTGATGTTAAATGATCCTTAATTGGCTTTTCATTAGGATGATAGAATTTGCTAACATGAATATTGATTTATTGCTTCTGATTAACTTTTGGCTTATTAAGTTCTGTATAAAACTTGTTGCTGAAGCTGCTGTTGGACTGAGGACATTTGTTACATCAGTAATAGCCTTGCTTATGAGTATTGTTTAAGGATATTATGATGGACATCATGATTATGATAGTTACATCCTGCTCTGGTCAGGTGGACACCAGACAGTAGAGACAAATAAGCAATAACACTGAGTCTGCCATGAGTGAAAATTTAACCTTGCTGGTGTGTGCTTTATTCTGCTTTTACAAGAAAAATGGTATAAATATTTGAAACCTGAGAAATAAAAGTTCTCCTTCTGGATCACTACTGCTAGTAGGTTGGACTGAATGCAGTTCTGATTATCGGCTGGATCCTTTGGCGAAAGAAAACTCTTGTGGTGTTTAATTGCTTACTATTTTATTCTGTACTTTGTATTTGTATTCTGCGTTTTTGCTCACTTCCTATCCGGTTTCAGGGCTCATCCCAGCTCCATGTCCAACCCATTGGATATGGTAGGTCCAAGATTTCGCATCCACTCATAGTCTCTTCAAAGCTGCTATCATTGTCGTTGTTGTTGTTGTTGTTATTTGCATATTTGCATTACTATTATTAGTAGTAGTAGTAGTATTAGCCGGATACCTTGGGTCAATCTCAGGGGAACTGGTAGAAGCAAATTCAAAAATTTACGTTCATGTCAATTTGCCAAGACTGGCACTGGGATTTTCTAGTTTCATATTTTGGTCATGTGAGGGTTTCAGGGGGTCAGGAATGATCAAAGCCACTACAATTTGCAGCAGTTTGCTATTTGGTTATTTGGGAACCAAAAATTACCTCCGTAAAAAAAATTAAAACGCAGGCAGTCTGGGATCTGGCAGGTTTGTCCTGGCGCCAGGACGGGTGGGGGAAAACAGAGGCACAAAAAACGGTATCTGAGGCATCCTGAGGTCCACGGGTTATATTTTTCTTACTGAAGATTTAGGACATATACTTTCTGTGTTTATTTTAGCATAATTTGGGGGTGGGGGTTATTTGTACTTGGACAAATTCCTTTTGCCAGAGATTACAACTCCCAGTATCCCCCAACCAGCACAGCACAGCTATTGGAGGATTGTGGGAGTTGTAATGCAAAAACAAAAGGAAGAGAGGAATGTTTCCAAGCTACAGCTTTCAGGAGCCAATAAGAAAGATTGTCCACTGCAAGAGACCAATACTTCTTTAAAAAAAGAAAAAGCAGCTAGTACATTTTTCTTAAGAAGGTGGGGTGGCTGAAGAAAAGGAAGCTAAGAGGCCCTGATGTCTGAAGTGAGGAAATTAAAAATCCTTCAACTCAGCATGGAAGCTACTTAAGAAACCATAACAGTCTCTTGAAGGAATGTGGAGGGCGAAACAGAGAAAGGTGCAGGTGGGCAAAGACAAAACTGGTACAGGAATGTGGCCCTGGAGCTAGATGTGATTTGGGGCCTCAAGCAGGCTGCTTTGGGGACTACAAATCCCAAAATCCCCCCTTTCCCCCCCAAAAAAAACTTTTTCAAGCTCTGGGAAAAATGCATGCTAAAACAAAGAGAGGAGGCTGATCGTCATAAACAAAAGATGAGAACAAGAAAAAAAGGGGCAGCAAAGTCAAAGGTCATGGAATAATATTGCTGGAAGGGGTCTTCAAAGGTCAAAAGAATCCCTTAAAAATTTGACAGGTTTTATTTGGCAGATCGTTTCTTGGACTATAGATGCATCTCCCAAAGTGGGCTGCATTCCACAAAGGCTTATGTCAAATAAAAGTTGTTAGTCTTTGAGAGTTACAAGGTTCTTTGTTGTTTTAGTACCAAACATTTACCAAACCCGGAAGGGGCAGAGGGGAAAGCCGAACACGAAGGGCAAGCCAAAGACAGGATCCGGTTAGTCATCCTCTTGCATGGCCCCTATTGTATGAATGGGTGCAGTTGGACTCCCATCCATTTCAACAGAGCTTGCACAGGAAGCTTTTTGGGTGATTCAGGCCACAGCTGGCAAAGGAAAGGACTTGAATGTGCATGAATATCTTTGACAGATAAGTATTATAGAATCAGAGGATCATAAATTTGGAAGAGACCACAAGGGCCAGCAAGTCCAACCCCATTCTGCTATGCAGGAATAAACCATCAAAGCATTCCCAACAGATGGTCATCCAGCCTCTGCTTAAAAATCTATAAAGAAGGAGACGCCACTACACTCCGAGGCAGCATATCCCACTGTCAAACTGCTCTTACCATTTGGAAGTTCTTCCTAATGTTTAGATGGAATCTCTTTTCCAGAAGTTCGAAACCATTGCTCCATGTCCTAGGCCATTTTTGAAAACCCCAGGATTCCATAGGATGTTGAAAGTGGAATAATAGCACTATAAAAGTCTAGTGCAGAAATGACTCTAGTCTCTGGAGCAGCAGAAAACAGGTTTTCTGTTCCATCCTCCACATGACATCCCTTCAAATGTTTAAACATGGCTATCATGTCACTTCTTAACCTTCTTTTCTCAGGCTAAACACATCCGGCTCTCTAAGCTGCTCCTCTTGGGGTTTCACGGTTTCCAGGCCTTCGACCATTTGGGTCACCTTCCTCTAGACACATTCCAGCTTGTTCACATCCTTCCTGAACTGTGGTACCCAGAACTGGACACAAGATTCCAGGTGAGGTCTGACTAAAGCGGAATAGAGTAGTATCACTTGCATTGACTGAGACACTATATTTCTATTGATGCAGCCCAGAATCGCATTGGCTTTTTTAGCTGCAGCATCACACTGCTGACTCATGTTCAGTTTGTGGTCTACTAAAACCCCTCTGAGTAACTCTAAGCAATCAACCAAAGTCAATCAAAGTAAGTAACTCTAAGCAATAAATTTATATATAATATGGTCTTTCTCTTTCCCTACCACCTTCTACCTTATCAAGCATCATTGTCTTTGCCAGTGGCTTATGCCATTTTCATGATGTGTCCAAAGTACAATAGCCTCAGCTGAGTCACTCTGTTTTCTAGTGAGAGTTCAAGCCTGATTTGCTTGCAAGACTCATTTACGTACATTTGTTTTTGTAATGTGTCTTCCAATCATTCCCAGGGTCCTATCGCAGAGTTTTCTTGGGATTATTTCTTCAAAGGAGGTTTGCGATTGCTTTTCTCTGAGCAAAGGCCATTTCTGCTCTAGACTCAAAAGCCCCTCCCTAAACTGCAAACCCTAGGATTCCATAGGATGTTGAAAGTGGAATAAATAGCACTATAATAGTCTAGTGAGGAAATGGCCAGAGACAGTGGGATTTGCCCAAGGTCATCCAGTGGGATTCTATGGGTGAGTGGGAATTCAGCTCTTGCTCTCCCAATGTCTTGCTTTAACACTCAGAGCACGGCACCATCTTGGCTCTTATTTACGACCCTTCTCCATGGACAATATCAGCTGAATGATGGACCCTTCATGGTATCCCATAATGAAATGGATTGCCAACAGCCTTTGACACCAAAGGCAAGTCAACCGCCATTACCAGTTTTCCCCTTTTATGTAAACTGGGCTACGGACAAATATTGGGGTATTCTAAGGCACACTTGGTATTTTGGCTAGATCTGAGGGGACTCACCTGAACCCCGCCGTGAGCATGTTCAACTGATTTAAGGTTAACGTATGCATATGTCAAACATCACAGGAGCGTTATTCATCTCGGTTTTCAGCCGGCTGGCTGGTGGGAGGAATGTGTCCAGTTAATTGAAAATTTTTCAGTTAAAGCTTAACATTTTGGACAACCCATACTGTGCACATGAACTCTACACAACCTCTCCAATACTCCTGCAAAGGCAGGAAATTGAAATATTGTGCTGTATTGGCAACTAAGTGGTCATTTATCGTCCACGGCTCAGTCTGGGGCAAAATCATATTTGGGTCTGGTTTGGACTCGGGCTCTCTGAGGAATTCTTACGAATATTTTTTGAGAGAGTTTAAACACAGCACAAAAAGGAAAGGAAAAACAGAGGGAGATGTTGCTCTCCCCACCACCTTCCCCCCACCGCCCAAGAAGACCTTTGCAATGTTTGACATTTGCTTCCACCATTAGCAGCTCCTCTCTAAGAACGTCCCTGGACTCAATTCACACACGCACAAACTACATTAAAATACATTACAGCCAGGACACCAACTGGTAGAAACAAGGAAATCCACAGTTAAAAGGGGGAAACAGACCATATGTTCTCTAGTACCTAGGAACAACAGAGTCATTAAAATGGCACCCAGTTGGGCTTAGATATTAAAGAACAGATGGAGCACTTGCTTTCTTGTGCTCACCTTCTATTACCATTGTGAGTTTATAGCCCAGCCTTGGATATTTCCAATATAGAGTTTCACCCAGGAACTATCTTTCTTTTCTTTCCTAAACATTTAATTTTTTCATTGGAAAAGAGAAAAAAGAATTGGCTTTGTATTTAAGGGTGAGAAATCAATAATAGTTCGCATGGAGGGTGGAGCTAGCCTGCTTTCTGCTACTTCAGAGACTAGGAGACGGAGCAATGGCTTCAAACTTCAGGAAAAGAGATTCCATCTAAACATTAAGAAGAATTTCTTGATGGTAAGAGCAGTTTGACCATGGAGTGCACAGCCTGGGAGTGTGGTGGAGTCTCCTTGTTGGGAGGTTTTCAAATAGAGGTTGAATGGACATCTGTTGGGAATTCTTTGATGGTGTATTCCTGCACAGCAGAATGCGATTGGACTGGATGGCCCTTGTGGTCTCTTCCAATTCTATGATTCTAAGTTTGTCATGTATCCTGCATATGACACACAGTGAACACTCCAAGAAACATGGGATGACTACATCCAGAGAATCAGAGGCGTTAGCGATCCAGGCTCCCTTGTTCCAAATCTGACCGTTGATCCACCTCTAGACATGCAATCTCGTCTCTGACTGACAGCCACTTCTGCTGGACACAGCTCTTCCACCTGAAGGGGCCCATGTCCTTGTTAACATCTAGTGGGGCCATTGCAGGATCAAGTGGTGGAACTTATTGGTGCTGTGGCATGTAGTGATAGATGGTTGCAAATATGGATGATTTCAAAATGGAATTAGACCAACTCATGGAGGATGAGGCTATCACCAGTTACTAATTCACTAGACTCTATCGTACCTTCAAATGTGGTGTGCTGTTTGCCTCTGAAGAACAATTGGTGAACCAATTGCTAGGAAAAAGCTAGGAAGCTCCTGCCATGCCCTCTTCTAAAGTGATCCTGGTTCTCAAAAATGACCAGAAGTCTTCTTCTGCTCCTCAAAAATGGATGTTCTTGATGTTAAAAACTACAGGAAGACCTTGTAACCTATGTAAAAGGTAAATGGATGCTCTTGGAGGCTTCCGGGTGCAACATTTCACCTCCCTTTTAGGCCAGTAAAGGTCAAGTCTGGAGATTTGGGGCATGCTGAGGGATCCCGTAGGGATCACATGCAGCCCCCACGGCTGCAGTTCGCTCCCTCCTGACATTGTCGGTGTGAGATTTGAAGCCCCGTATGGCTGCTAGGCCATTTTTGCACTAGACCATTAGAGCGCTATTATTCCACTTTCAACATCCTATGGAATCCTGGGGTTTGAGGCCCCTCCCTAAACTGCAAAGCCCAGGGTTAGAATTCTTAGACAGAGAGCTCTTTGGCCTCAGGAAACTACAAACCTCAGAATTCCACAGGATGTTGATAGTGGAATAATAGCACTATAACCGTGTAGTGTGGAAATGGCCCTAGATGCGTGGCCATTATGGATTAAAACAAGCCAACCAACAAACATAGATAAATGTGGGCTTAACAATCATGGTGTAGTGCTTGGATGTTGGATTATCCCTCTAGAGACCATGATTCTACAGTCAGCAATGGAAATTCACCGGCTGACCTGAGGCGAAACACTCTCTCAGCCTCAAAGGAATGGTAAACCCCCTCTCAAGAAATCTTGCCATGAAAACCTCATGACACCCTCAGGGATGACAAAACTTGGAAATGACACAACAGCAGCAGCAGCAGCAGCAGCAACAAGAACTAGAACTAGAATAGCTGCCAGAGAACAGTAAGTGGGAGCATAATCCCTGGGAATGATTCAGAGGAGCTAGTGACTTGCAGTATAAGAGCCGTCTCTTTTCACCCAAAGGTTGCTCCATTTAACATGTCTGCATGAAAAGGTTGAGGAAATGACAGCTTAGGTGGATGATTCAGCCCAAACGTGGATGACGGGAAGAAGACAAAAAGACAATGCAGAACCGCGGGTGATGGTTTACATTTACTTTCCAGTGTTATTTTCTCCCCTCTAAGAGCTCAGGGAAACAGGCAGTTCCTTTTTATTAAAGTCCTTGAGAGAGCAGATACTCTACAATTCAGATTTTAACATTCCCTGTTGACAGTTGACTCCTTAGTTATTAAGCTGTCTTCCAGAAGTTCATCTGAACCTTCCATCTTAAGAATCTCTGGAGCAAAACACATCAATTTTCTCCTTCAGATTTCTTCCACTCGCTTGATGGCTGACAGGCAGCCCCATCTTTGGGCAAAATTGTTTCCCGAGCGTTCTCCTCTCCTTTGGAGAATGGGCAAATTGGTTGCAAGGGATTCATGACCTTCATTTTCTACTTTATCCAGAAAGAAACCAGACAACAGCAACGCAGCTGCCCTGTGCCTCTATGTTGTTACTCGTCCTTCAGTGACGCTGCAACAGTCCACGAACCTGGAGAATGATGCCACGATTAAGCAATAACCAGCAATTTACAAGTAGCCGATGGCCAAATATTTAGCCAGTTCTTTTAACAACAATACAGGTTATACAGTTAGGCCATATTTCAGAGGAAGGAACTTGCAAAACCACCCCTCAGTATTCCTTGCCTAAGAAAACCCTACAAAATTCATGCGGTCACTGTAAATTGACAGGCGAATTGAAGACATATACACACATAAATCACTCAACAAAGATGTGTTCCTGGATCTTACTTCTTTAACAGAAAATCTGGCACCAGAGGCTGAAAGAACCAGGAAAGAATAAGGAATGGTTTTGTTCTCTTCATTATCGAGATCTGTTATAGCAATATACTCTAATTCCCAAAACACTAGTTTCTCATTCAGTTTCCATCATCCCCTTCCAGCCCCTTTTTCATAGCATCAAGCAACCGAGCACTGCATGGATTATGTGGCAGGAAATAGCAAATAACCTGGCATGATAGTGCACAGTGAATTACAGGGCATTATGTGAGAGCAAACGATAAAGCACTACATGTCATTGGGTTGGCTTTAGGAGGTCATGGCAGAAAAAAAACGAAGCCAACCTGACAATCTCATAAGTGTTTGTTTAGCCACTTTATGAACAGCCTCCTGGGCAAGATAGACCTTATGTCCTTACGGGGTGGTATACACAGATTCCCACGTTCCCCCATCCTTCCTCCTCCTTTCAGTGAACTCAGCTTCTCCTGCTCTTTCTTCCTTGCTAAACATCGACTTTCTCTCTATGGGCCTTTCCACACTACATTGTTATAGTGCTATTATTCCACTTTCAACCTCCTGTGGAATTCTGGGGTTTGTAGTTTCCTGAGGCCAAAGAGCCCTCTGGCTGAGGATTCTAAATGCCCCTCCCTAAACTGCAAACCCCAGGATTCCATAGGATGTTGAAAGCAGAATAATACCACTGTAACAGTGTAGTGCAGAAAGTCCTCTTGTCTCTAAGAGCAGAGAACTAAAGCCAATGGCTAAAGAGGAGAAGAAGCAAAACCTCTCTGCTTGCTCATCCTCTTCTGGCATTTCAAGCTTGGTTGCTGATGTTTCATTCCTGCCTTTTAAAACTTAAAATCCAAACAACGGCAAAATTTTTGGTTGTAGTAGTGTGATGAGTGAAACAGCAGAAGGAAGTTCAGGTTTTCATAAGGATCTTGTTTGATGTGAGGCCACAGTCTCAGGAATGCAATACAAGAAAACTCTTGGGGCTTAGCCTAGATTTCTGGTCAAACAGTATCACAGAGATCACTTTTCTCCAGTTTTGCTTCTTTAGTCAAACTCTTTTTTCCTCTTTTCCTCCCCCTCCCCTGAGAAGTAAAAAGTGCAAGGCATTCTATACTGGGTCAGATTACTTTGCAAAAAGACACTTTTGGGGACATAGAGTGATGTCTGTGTTTGTGCCTGTGTGCGCATACTTGACTGCGTGTCGGTTTCTGGTTGTTGGGCCGAGCCCAGAACATTCCACTGCCTGAAGCCATGAAGCAAATAACACCCCTCACCCCTAGGAAGGTGTGCAGCGAGTTTTCTGACAAATGAAGAAGGGCATCCAACACGCATCCTTTACTTGGTGTGTGGGTATCTGTGCACTCAAGGATAGGCAACAGGTAGATTCAGAGTCCCCAGGTGTTTTGGACTCCAACTCTGAAAAGCCATTGCTATGGCCGATGGCAAAGAATTCTGGGAGTTGAAGTCCAAAACATGGCACAGATGTTAGGAGAAAGAAGGGAAAAGATTTTTAGCGGGCAACCATTTTTCTTCCTCTGGCTGTTGTTGTGTCCCTTCAAGTAATTTCTGAAGCTCTCATAGGATTTTCTTGGCAAGATTTGCTCAGAGGGGGCTTGCCTTTGCCTTCCCCTGAAGCTGAGAGAATGTGACTTGCCCAAGGTCATCCAGTGCATTTCCATAGAAAAGCAGAGGTTTGAACTTTGATCTCAAAAGTCCTAGCCCAGGGCCAGTTCCGCACTTAACTGTTATAGTGCTATTATTCTGCTTTCAACGTCCTACGGAATCCTGAGGTTTGAGGCCCCTCCCTTACCTGCAAACTGCAGGATTCCATAGGATGTTGAAAGTGGAATAATAGCACTATAACAATCTAGTGTGGAAATGGCCTGGTACTCAAACCACTACATTACGCGGCTTTTCTCCTCATGAAAAATTGTGCTTTGGCCTGATTTTCTAGTTTTTGTATGATTTCTTTAAAAAATTATTTTTGACTTTTACTTTGCCACCTGTGATCATATATTTAGTTATTATCAGTGATTAATTTCTTCAAAGGTCTTGATTTTTTTAAAAGAAAATAGTATACCAGTTTTTATTTTGGAAGAGAACCTTGAGTGAAAACCATCCGTCAAGAGAAGCAGTTTTGATATATGCAGAAAAATAGTTTGCTCTCACATAAGGATTTGGTTTGTACATTTAGCACTCCGGCTGCTGTGGATTTAAAGAATCCTTAAACCCTTTTTGACAGGTGAGACTATAATCATTATTGGATCAAAAGCCACATTTTTAAAAAAAAATCATTGCATGTGTGGCTAGTAGCAAACTTTGTTTAAAAAAAAAATCCAATCTCTCTTTTGACAATTCCTTTCATAGTTTTACCGTCTGGATAGAGAGAATTTCCCCTTATCTTCCTTCCAGTCCTCTGAATGAACAATTTTGGAAAAGAAAATAAGATGTAAGTAAACATCTGAAAACAGGCTGTGGTTTTCTTAGGAATGTGTGTTTTGTGAATTCAAAGGAACCAGGGGTTTCACCAACCACATGGAAAGACAGTTTGAACAAATAGCGCACAAACATTAAATGCATGATTGGGGAGGGGGGATAAAAGCTGGAAGATTTTCGCCTTGGCATCAACTTTCATCTGGTCCTCTATGACCACTTCCAGTCCATAGGAAGTGACAACTAATTAGAGCAATGCTTCTTAAGGTTCCTGATGTGAGGAGATGGTGTCCATCCACTACAAATACTTCTTTATCTCCCAGAACTTCCCAAAAACGAGCAGCCAATACCTAGTACTAGCACTGGGCCTTGGTCTACCACTTTGAATAGCACCGAACGAGATGGAGGGAGGAAAACCAGTGTGGTATTGCAGTCCAAGGCCATTTCCACACTACATTTTTATAGTGCTATTTTTCCACTTTCAGCATCCTATGGAATCCTGGGGTTTGGAGTTTTTGCAATTCTCAGCCAGAGAGCTCTTTGGCCTCAGGAAACTACAAAACCCAGAATTCCACAGGATGTCAGAAGTGGAATAACAGCACTATAACTGTGTAGTGCAGAAATGGCCTGTGTGTTAGACTAGAACTCTGAGAGCTGTCGTTGTTGTGTGCCTTCAGGTCGTTTCTGACTTATGACAACCCTAAGGGGAACGTATCATGGGCTTTTCTGGGAGCTGAGAGCATCCAGTGGGTTTCCATGGCTGAGCAGGGAATCGAACTCTGGTCTCTAGAGTTGTAGTCCAATGCTCAAACTACCACCCCATGCCGGTTCTCCAGGAAACCAGCATTCAAATCCCCAATCAGCCATGGAAATTCCCTGGGTGACCTTGGGCAAGTCACATTCTCTCAACTTCAGAGGAAGGCAAACTTCTTCTGAATAAATCTTGCAAAGAAAAGCATTATTTTTTTAGATACAGTATTGTGTAGTGGTTTGAGTGTCAGATTAGGACTCCAGGCGACCAAGATTTGAATCCATTCTCAGCCTTGGGAACCCTCTGAGCAATCTTGAGCAGGTCACACTCTCTCAGCCTCAGAGGAAGGCAATGGCAAACCCCGTCTCACTGAGAAAACTCCATGGTAGATTTACATTCTGTTTGCCATAAGTTGACTTGAAGGTACACAACAACTACAATGTTGTTACATGGTGGTTGCACGATATACTCTCCTTCTTCTTCATCCCCACATTGTACAATCAATTGTGTATCTAACACTGTGCTTACTACTTGTTCCATTGTGCAATGGAGGATGCACAGCGGCTCTTTTTGCAATTCCAAAGAATCAAGTGATGTATAGGAGGCACTAGCGAAGAGTTATGTGCAATCCAAGAATGTCCAAATGCATGGCTGGAATCATCTTGTTTTGCTCCAGCTAGTGGAGACACATTGAATCAACTGTTAAAAGGGCAGTCCTGACGTAAGCCATTTCCACACTACACTGTTATACTGCTATTATTCCACTTTCAACATCCAGTGCAGTTAAATTTACTGTAGTTTACTGAGTCCAAAGAGCTTGGCTGAGAATCTTAAATGCCCCTCCCTAAACTGCAAACCCCAGGATTCCATAGGAGGTTGAAAGTGGAATAATAGCACTATAACAGTGCAGTGCAGAAAGGGCCATAGATAAGTCCAACTGATGCAATGACTCTCCTCTAGTAGGGACTAAGAATAATATTTAGGCCCGCAAGAAATGGATACACTTGTGCACCCCTGCTTAGACAGCGATGAACCATGCCAGATCTGTGGCACCATGGCAAACAAAATACTACTACACATGTAGGAAACTTACACATATATCTGATAGCAACAGGCATCTGGCCTGCATCTTTTTAAAACAAAGATGTTCTTAATTTCTCTCTCCCTCTCGGATAAAGCAATCTCACATTTTGTTTTCTGTGTGAACATAAGTTCCCTCATGTTTTCCCAGGGCAAAAAGGCAGTGCAACAGTAGCGCTCGGCCTCTGAACTCAGATCTCTTGCTTTTTTCTTGTTTCTTTAAAAAGAGTTGGGCGCAGTTTAACATGAATTACGATTCACAGCAATGTCTAGGGTTTCAAGTTTCCATCCACCGTTTGTCTGGGCGTCTCCTGCCTGCCATCCATTAGCCGGCCTCCTTAGGTGAGCTTTCATCATTTAGAATATATTAGGGTTTCCTTAACAAGCTCAACTAATTGGGAGCGATGTTGGGTTTCCAAATCCTAACATTTGGAGAACGCAGAACTCCACTCCTAGTTTAAAGTGTGGCTTATGTGCAATTTGGCTGGAGTTATCAGAATTTACAAGGGTGCCATTATATGTTATCAACTCCCACTTTCAGACTTCCGCAGTGCTGCTAGGAGCCACCCTCTCCTTCACCCATTGCCGTGGTTAAGGAATAATCGTTCTTTATTTACTCTTTATTCACTCACCAATTGGCTTCATGTTTCCCACAATTCTTTTTAGCAACTAATGGGGATCTGTGTCGAGCGCCTCCATTATGTGGTTACAGGGTAGTTTCAAGTAGCTCACACAGTGCATTTTCAGTCGCTTTACAAGCTGAAGAACAGAAGCGAAAGCCAACGAGCATTTTCTTTCGCACTGTGATGCCAGAGAAGTTACATTTCAGCATCAGAATCTTGTTGTTGGAAAAATCACCGGTGAACAAGAGATTGTGTTTTTGGGGATGTTACATGAGGGTAGTATTTTGATCATAGCTACACAAGAGGTGTTAGGTTGTGCCATTTTTGACAGTGTGCAAAGTCAATCCTTTGCATAGATAAGCAATGTGCCATTGCACCCAACCCTGCAAGTCCTTGGCATTTTTTTTTTTCTTCATTTGTATAATCCAGTATAACACCAACATAGCTACCTTAGCATAATTTTATTCTGTGCAGCCAAGGAGCCAATGTGGTGTATACTTTGAATGCTGGAACAAGTGTTTAGAGGCCAGGTTTCAAATGCCGTGAAAACCTACCAGGTGATGCTTGGGCAAGTCACACTCTCTCAGCCTCCGAGGAAGGCAAGGGCAAAGCCCCTCTGAACAAATCTTGCCAAGAAAACCCTGTGGCCTTAGGGTCTCCACAAGTTGGAAGTGACTGGAAGGCACACAGCAACAATGCTCTGATGTGCAGAATATTCACTGGGAGCTGTCCTGGGTCCCCTATTGAGAGAAAAGTTGGTGACTGATTGATTGATTGATTGGTTGATTGATTGATTGATTGATTGACTGACTGACTGACTGATGGATTGATTCTATGCCTTGAGTTGCAACTCCAAGAATGCCACATGCAGCAGGGCCATTGGACCTTTGTGATTGGGGGATAATGGGAAATGGGGTGCAAAAAAATGGAACTGTTCTAGGCTCTGCGGACAGTGCTGTTTGACTCAAGACATTGCGTAAAGGACTGGAGCTCCATATGACTGCATGACCTTCATGGGAATAATTGTCCCATTGAAATCCTACTGAATTGTCCCACTGAGTGGAGACCAGGGTTGAATCTCCACTTGGCCACGGAAACCCACTGAGCAGCCTCAGGCAAGTCACATTCTCTCAGCCTCAGAGAAAGACAAAGGCAACAAATATTGCCAAGAAAACCTACTTAATAGATTCATCTCAGGATCACCATAAGTCAATTTTCAAAGGGGAGAGACATGATGGCGAGAAAGAACCACTCCCATCAGCATTTCTGACTTTTAGCAACCCTAAGATGAATCTATCACAGTTTTGTTTTGTTTTTTGCAAGATTTGTTCAGAGGAGGTTTTCCTTTGCCTTCCATTGAGGCTGAAAGAGTGTGACTTGCCCAAGGTCACCCAAAAGGTTTCCATGGTTGAGCAGGGATTTGAAGACCCAAAATACTACACCACACTAGCTCCCGCGTGGATTTCGCTGCTCATATCAGGAGACCACTTGTTTGTGGGGCCTTGAAAACAGTGGTTGCAATGATAGATGAAAATCACAACCATACTTATAAGAACCATCCTTAGATTAGAATTCATTTCTCTGAGACATGAGAATGGCCTCTTTTGACCAATCGAATGGTGATACGCATTGCTTTGCCACTCTATGCTCTCGATTTTCCTCTGAACACAATATAGGAATCTTCATATTTACCACGTAGGTGTTAAGAATACAGGCAGCTGTCAAAATTAAAGCACCACTTGCCTCCTGATAGCTTTGCATGTGGCAATCCTTTGCTATTATTTTGGCTCCAGAGGTGGTGCAGCCGTTCGGGAAAAGCTGGCAAGCTACGAGATTGCTTGAATTTTGGTTTTCTTTTGTTTGTTTTCTTCTCCTTCTGTACACACCCCATGCAGAGTAAACGGGCAATTATCACCTTCAAGGAATCTGGTATGTTTGTGTTAAATTTCCAGTGACCTCCAACTTTGGTTAGGAGTTGCTACACCATGATCAAGAGGTAAGCTACCACAACCTGAATGTTATTGCTAGTCTCAACTAGAGTAGAACCATTGAATCATGGCGATTTTACTTGCTTATCCATTCACAATTCAACGGATACAGGGGATCTGTTCCAGTTGGGATGAACCAATTGCTTTCTTGGTCTCTCAAACTCCAGTTCTGCTTGACTTCACTTGTGCCTCTCTCACACTGCACAGTTACAACATTTTGATACCACTTTAAATGCCATGGCTACATCCTATGTCATTTTGGCAGGTATATAGAATTCTCTGCCAGAGAGCTTTGGTGCTTCACCAAACTACAAATCCCAGAACAGAGAGAAAGGCCTCTCCGGCAGATCTCAAAGCTTGAGCTGGTTCATAAGGGAGAATACGATCCTTCAAATAACCTGGACCTGTATATGCAGCCATAGCAATCAAAATGAGATCAAATTCTGATCTGCCACATGCCGTAACATCTCATGAGTGTTTAGACTGTCTTGTTCTTCTAAGGCCAGAATGGATGACATAGCTTCCCAGTGGGTTCTGTTGCCTGAAGGGGGGGGGAAGCCCTTGTCTGCCTTCTCAATTCAATTCAATTGGCACCATAAAACCACCATCATCTGTGGGGAGAGAATGAAGAAGGGATTTGCAGCTAGTGGCTTCCATGTCAATAGGATGGAGAATCTGTTCTGGTTTTTAGTCTGAACTTTAAGGGAGCCATCCATCCAAAGTGCTGAACTCTTATCCCCAAAATAGTTTCAGCACTTTGGATAGCTCTTTAAAAGCTATCTACAACCTAATGTGGATTCACCACTCCACAGGCATGGAAGGTTTTAAGTACAACCTACATGCAGAAAATCCAGTGCACGTCAACCAAAACCAAAGCCATCAGTTACTATAGGAAACTTTAGCTTGTTCCTAGGGGTTTTCTGTCATTCTGAAGGACTGAAATGCCTCTCCTGAAGCTTAGTCCCTGCTAGTAAGAGTTTCAAAAGAAAATATGCTGGTATTTTGGCTCCACCCTACATGTGTTATATTTCATCAATGTCTAGACCATATGGGGATATTCCATTCCTACAAGTGTGCCCAACCGAGGGAGAGTTTGAGTGAGGACAATAGACAGAAACTCACTTTTCTTAATGTATGAAACTGTTTTTCCCTGCTGCGACTCCAATTAAAATCTTCCGTAGGCTGCTGTGTACATTGGGGTAGGAAGATAAGAATACCCTGCCCCCATCTTCAGGAACTTAAAAACTATAATGTCCAGATAGCCCTGTTGCTAATTAGCTGTTAATTGAGTTGTCAACTGACTGTGGCCATCTCTTAGCCTATTTCCTGTTTTCCTTGTGGTTTCATTGGTTTCCAGTTTTCTGAAGCTGCCATTTTATTAACTCTCAGCGGCTGCTGTTTCTTCATTGCAAACTGCTTTGGCATATTTTTTTAAAAGACATAATAAAAAGAGGGCTTTTAATGATACAGAGTAAATAAAAGCAATGTCTCAGGCTAGGGACCTAGCAATTTTGAGTCAAAGTTGAACAGAAGGGTTGCAAAGTATAAATTGATGCAGTGGGGTAGCAATTCCAATAAGAATTCCAACCCCTCAATTAAATTTTGCTGCAGTCCCCACTTTTCTAGCATAGCAGAGAGTCAGATATTGAAAACTGTCCCAACCTACAACTCTTTTATGTGTTGTGTTCACCTTTCCTTGGTCGTGTCACTTGCCCCTATCTTTGGATGCCTGAACTGTCTTTCTAAATGCTCAGTGGCAGTTTTCAGTTACTGCAGTGCTAGAAATTCTTCCAATAGTTCTCTGTGTTTTGCATGTCAGTATAGTGGTTTCAATCCAAACTTTACAGGAACTATCTAAGGTCCTGAACCTCTTTTGGGAGTAGGGTTTGGCACCTTGGATAGCTCGATTAAAGTTCAGGCAAAGAGTGCATCCAGTTTGCACAATTATAACAGTACAATGCCATTTTAACTGCCATGGCTCAATCCTATGGAGTCCTGGGATTCGTAATCCAGTGGGAGACCTAGAAATCTTTACTGTCCTCCCCTAAACTGCAATATTAGAATTCTCTGGCAGAAAATTCTAAGTAGCCCATGAAACTACAAACCCTGTGGTTTAAGAGGACAGTGCCATTGAAGTTAAAGTGGTATCAAACTGGTATAATGGGGTAGGGTGGATATCCCCTAAAACTTGGAGTGTATTAGCTTCCACCACTGATGTGAAAGACACCATCTGCTACTGCATCAAAAGGAAGGGACTGTGGAGAGGGGAGTAGATAGTTTTCATTTTACTGCCAGATTTGGTGCCTTTGATTCATGAAAAGCATTTCAATATTTGGCTTTTCTCAGTTATAACCTGACCCCATGCAGGAGGCTGACACTTTAGTGCCTTTAAAATCTTTGAGGCCAGCTCATTCTTCTTGTCTACCTTGGCTTGCAGAGGCAGGAAGGGAAAATATTTTTGGAGGGGGGGGGAGAGAAACTGCAGCTTTAGTCAAGCTAGGAGCTGAATGAGGACATCCCGAACCATTTGGCACGGGGAGGAGAGGATAGCTGTCATGGAAATGCCATCATTTGGCTGGCTAGAACAGAAAGAGTGAGAGAAAGAGAGAAAGAAAGAGAGAGAGACCTACATTTCCCAGCTCCATCATGTGGAAATGGTCAAAAAGTCATTAAAGGCCAACTGCCAATGGCCACATGGAAGCAAATATTTATTACGTCAAAAAAGTCACCCTCAGTGTGGAAGGGGTGTTCCAAATGGGCTGGCTCCTTGAAAACCAATTAAGAAAGGGACAAGGGAGAAAATAAAGTTCTTTGCCATGTGGCCCTCATACATAAGACAAGAAAGATGCAGTGAAATTCCTGGACTGAACCATCTGGCTAAAGCTAGAACAAACCACAGGGGATCCATTTGGAGTCAGAAACCAAGCCCTCTATCAGAAAAGGAAAAAAAAAGACAGCTGTGAGGGAGAATCTGCGGAGGCTGGACAGCTTCTTCCTCCATATTCTGCCATAATGATCTTTCAAGATGATGCTGCTTCAATCCCTTGTGTCAAATGACCATAAGTCTAGGACCAATGAGTGAGCTGGATGCTCTGCTAAAGTTTTCACGAGGCTTTCCCTGTTGCAAGAAGTTTAAAAATCGGTTCCTGATGGGAGGAAAGGAGATACAAGGATCTCTTCCATCCTGCTCCCCAATTTTCTCTCTTAAGAGAGGGACCCTGGTTTGGCCAATGAGACTGACTGGCAGAAAATTCAGAATAGACAAATGAAAGTGATTCTTTTTCATAGAAGACAGTGTTCAGTGACAGAATTAGCTGCCAAGCTATGTCATGTTACCAATCATCCTCTTTAGATCATTTTAAGGGAGATTAAACTCATTCATGGACAAGGGGGGCATCAACAGCTAATAACCCAAACCACTCAGGGAAAGAGCCAGAATGGTTTAGTCTTTTCAGCATCGCACTGTGGAGAACCAGGTTGGAAATCCCATTCAGCCATGGAAAGCCATTGAGCGACTTTGAGTAAGTCCCACTCCCTCAGCCTCAGAGGAAGGCAAAGGCAATCCCCCTCTGAACAAACCTTGCTAAGAAAACCTCCATTATAGGTGCACCTTAGGGTCACCATAACTCAGAACTGACTTGAAGGCAAGAAGGAGCCAACTCACTGAAAGGTTCATAAGCAGTGCATCTTGGAATAACAGTGCTTTGGGAAGACCAACAGCCGGGGATTGTTGTATTGACTTCATTTGTTGTGGTGTGCCTTTAAGTTGTTTCTGACTTATGGCAACTCTAAGGTGATCGTAACATGTGGTTTTCTTGGCAAGATTTTTTCAGAGGAGGTTGGCCTTCACTTTTTGGAGACAGGACTCAGCACCTTGGATAGTTCCTATGAAGTTGGGACTAAAGTACATCTACTATCAACACGGAAGACATCAGCTACCCCTGACTAGGTGATTGATTGATTCAGGACATTTACTCAAATATTTCAGTCCTTTTAAAGGTATTGGGGAGAGGAGTCAGTATATGAATGATATGGTCTCCATTAGTAAACAAAGCTTATTTTGAAAATGTAAGCCAAATAAACATGTAGAATTTGTGTTGCAGAAAATGTTCCAGTCAAGCAGTTCTTAACATGTGGTCCATAGACCTTTGAGGGGCCATGATGTCCTCACATGGGGGTCCGTGAAGGCTTGAAGAAGTTGTATGAGCTTTTACAGTGAATGGAAGGGAGGGAGGAAGAGAGGGAGGGAGATGGTCATATAATGATCTCAAAGACCCAGTGGTAGACATCATTTGGACAAAGTTTCATTACAATATTTCAAACTGTTCACAAGTTATGAAAATAACAGTTTGGTCACACACAAAAAAGTACTCAGCACTTCCTACTTCTGCCCATAGTGAGAACAGGCAAGTGAACAATTCTGGATGCCTGCAAGAAAGCATGTGACTTTTCTTGCCACCATGTTTTGAACCTTGAGTTTAGTCTTGGTGGTCCAGGTGGTGACAAAAGGTATTTAAAGGAGGTCTGCAGTAAAGCAAAGGTAAAGACCTGTTGTCCCGGTCCAAAAGATTGCAGAAATCCTAAACCACTCCTTTAAATCTGTAAGTTTAAACATACGGAGGTGGGGGGAGAATGCATTCTGTAATGAACTCGTCTCTAGAAATTGGGGAAATGATGCCATTGCTGGCTTGGGGGATTCTGAGAGTAGTTGTTCAAAACCTAATATTCCCAGGCTGTGTTTCTCACTCCAGACGTATAATAGACTGAGAAAACTGTCTCTCGATGACAACAGTGTCTGTAGTTCATTGGTATGGCACCTGCTTTGAATGTACAAGGTCCCAGGTTCAATTCTCAGCATTCCAGGTAGGGTGATGCTGGAGATCTTCTGCCACTATCTACAGAATCAGCTGAATGAGGGTCTGATTAGATAGGAAGCACCTCCTATACTTCTCACCCTTTCTGAGAAGGATTGTCCAAGCGGCTCACCATCCGGTGGGACGCCTTGTGCACCTCTTCAGTAGACGGATCCATTTGCATCCTCATCAGCCATTCCAGGAAGGTGGTGGACCACCCAGGCATGATGATGATGATGACACAACACTTGGAATGAAAGGGGAGATAAACGACAGAGGTCTAGAGCACAGAGGCTGAAAAACAAGCTGTCGCTAGGGCTGTTGAAAAGGAAAGATGAAAGCCGACAGCACCAAAGTGAAGAAGATTGACTTCCCTTCCCCCTAGAGATTCCCTGACCCACTACATGCTTCTTTCAACTTCTAAGAAAAGGGGAAACCCTTTGGCTGCATCCGTACATATGAACCACTAGGACAGGGTTGGCATAGTGCCACCTTGGGCACCCGTTTTGTAGTCCCCGAAGCTCTCTGCCAATCAGTCTTCCAAACTGGCACAATTTTCAGGCAGTTTTTACCCCCCAAATGAGTGACTAGAACCTTGTTCTCACTGTCATGACAAACTTGTATCTTGTACAGATCTTGGAGATATTACCACTGCCCAGCATCAAATGAACATTTCTACATTTTGATTTTCAATAAACCATTTCTAACAAACAAGTCAGGCAGAGTAATTGACTCTGTTCCTGCAAAATATCCAACCATATCCCTTCATTTGGAAAACTAGTTGCTATTAAGAAGAATTCAAACTTAGCCCTGTACCTGAAGTGCTACTTTTCCAGATGCGTGGATTTTAATTTTATTTTTTTTTGATTGATCAATCATTTGAGCGTTCAGTGCAGAATCCAAGCATGTGATCTCATCACATCATGTGGCCATCAAGCTGTTAGTCTTTCATTGGGATATTTCATAGGCATTTTCTCTCTCTAAGCAGCTCTTTAACAGACTTGATAATAATTAACACTCTCTCCCAGCTCTCAACTTGATTACGTATTTTTAAAACTATTTTTAAAACTTGTTTTAGTGTGTGTGTTTCAATGTTTTTATTTGTCTGTTAAAGGTGTGCTAACTGTTTCTATCTGTTATACATTGCCTTGGGGCCTAACTGATAAATAAATGTTTGATGATTGAAGTAAGCTTGGGATTTATTTAATCACATTGATTGATTGATTGATTGATTGATTGATTGATTGATGCAATCTCAGATTTTTATCTAATCACTTTGATGTAACAACTAATCCCTGCAACAGGCTTTATCTCCTGTGCTTTGAAATGAACTGGAAATTTCTTTTCCATCATGCTATGGGTGTCACAAGAGCTGAGAATTCTAGAAAACACCCAGTATGGGAGAGACCGTACTATTTCCTAGTGCCGGACTATAGCAGCTGGAAGAATCGTCTCTGTCTAGAAAAAAAGGAGCTGTGTCACGATTTCTTTCCAGCCAGAAGACAGCTTTCCAAATTCAGAGTCCAAGGATGAATGGTTGAGAAATATTTTTGGAATGAGACCAAAAGGCCAAGGGTGTAGCTGCGGAGGGTGGGCAAAATGAGATTGTAAGAATTCTGCCCCACAACAAAATATTCCTTCAGTCCCCCATCTTCTAGGATTCCAATAACTTAAAGCTTCAGTTGAGCATTCAGAAATATAGGGCCTTTCCACACTATGCTGTTATAGTGCTATTATTCTGCTTTCAGCATCCTATGGAATCCTGGGGTTTGCAGCTTAAGGAGGGGCATTTAGAATTCTCAGCCAGAGAGCTCTTTGGCTTCAGTATAAACTACAAACCCCAGAATTCCACAGGATGTTGAAAGTAGAATAATAGCACTATAACAATGTAGGGCAGAAAGGCCCATAGTTTAGGCATCCAAAGGAATGGAGCAGACAGTATTATCAAGGGAATATAAAACAGAGAAAATATATAAGAATTCTTGGTGTGAATAATTTTCTGTCTCTCTCTCTCTCTTGAATGCTAGAAATTTGAAGACTGAAGGAAAATTTATTGGGTGGCAGAGCTCTTATTTGTGTTGGACAGTGTCCTCATTTCTCCCATCCTCAATAGCACACCCCAGAAACCCTAAACTTTGTATTCCAGGGTGGACAGGGTACGAGATGAGAAGGTCATCTGTGACTTGGCCAGTGCCTGCTGGCAATAGTCCGACCAGTAGAAATTGGAGCCACATGGAATCAAAAGGGAACAACTGAACTCTTGGAGAGCTTCCCATTTTATGGCTGACGTCCCATCCCTTCTGCCAGCTCCGCAGTCACTGACATTGATATTCCTTTTCTTTCCTTATTTTTCCATTTCAATCCATCTACAGAGTCAGCAGGTGCAAAACTAGATGTTTGGCTGAGGGTTCGTGACTGACCTCATTCTTAGCATTGTCCTTGCAAACATGATATAATTTTACATTACAGATGGAGAAGAAAGTTCAGGCACCGGCCAAGAATAAGTGAATAAGTCAAGAAAATGAACAGCTCCTCAACCCTCACCACCATATGATCTTTGACAACAGAGCTAGTCCAGATATTGTATATTTATTGGCTACAGCTGAAGGTCTCAGATTATAAGGGACCTGACAATAACTCTCCCCTCCAAAGAAAGTTACTGAATTCCAAGCTTTACGTAACTGATAGGATGCCCATGTTGCCACAGCTGCACTGGCTGCTGGTCACTTTCCAGGCACAATTCAAAATACTGGTTATGACCTATAAAGCTATAGATGGTTCCAGTTCAGGCTATCTGAAAGGCTGCATTCTTCCATCTGAGCTTGCCCATGCTACGAGAACTTCTGGGAAGGCTCTGGTCCCCATCTTAGCACCCTCATAGGTACCTCTGGTGGGGACACAAGACAAGGTCTTCCCAGTGGTTGCCCCAGACTCTGGAAATCCTTTCCTAGAAAGCCCAGACTGGTATCCTCCTTTCAGAGGCAAGCGAACAGTTTTCCTTTTGTTTTAGAAGGTCTTTGTGGATTGATGGCTCAAGGGAGAAAGACTTTGAATAATGCATTGTACCATCCATATCTGTTGTTTGCCTTTTATAAATGAGTATGTTATTAATTGCTTTAAATTCTGCTGATACTTTACTTGCATTTTAACTTTTGGATGATTTAATTTCAGTCCAAGAGTTTCAGTTTCAGAAAAGTTCCCCCTATTTCACTGATGGACAGAGTCAAAAGCCCAAGCTCTTTTATCCAAAAGCTCTTATTGTTCATAATGTAAGGGCTCTTTCATATTACATAGTGGTGGCACAATGATTCCCCTTGGTCTGCCATGGCTACATCTTCTGGAATCCCAGAGGCACTAGAACTAAAAAGCTCTAAATTCTGAGAATTTTAAATGCCCCTCTGTGACAGATCCCATCTTCAGGCTGCCCCCTCCCCAGTTCCACACCCCTGGGCTGCTGTCACTCACTTTGCCCCTTTTACTTTCATGACCCCTCCTGGATCAGGTATTTAGGCCCCAAGTGATCCCTGTACAGACATGGGGAATGCATAATGGAATGTGTGTCCCAATGCACCATCAAAAGTGCATATCTCACATACCTCTGCACAATCAATGCCACCTACCTCACAACTCCACTTCTGCAACTGGGAACTGAATGTAGGCACTCCGTATCAGGCAAAAATGCCCAGGCGTTTCCACAGGGGAACTTGCACATGTGTAAAACACTAGCAGGCTCCCAGTCTGTATCTGTGCTCCTGATCCAAGATCCAGGCTGAAAAATATTGCTTTGTCTTCTCCATGCATAAGTTTTGTGATTAAAATGGAAGCCAGCAAGGTACAGTGATTTGACTGTTGGTCTAGGACTCTGAGAGACCAGGGTCCCAACCCCTACTCAGCCATGGGTGACCTTGGCAACGTCACAATTTCCTAGCCTTAGAGGAAGGCAATGGCAAACCCCATCTGAAGAAATCCAGCCAAGGAAACTCTCTTTTTAGAGCTAATGTGGTTCAGTAGTTTGAACGATGCACCAGGGATCTCATTAACCTGGGCTCAGTTTCCCACTCAGCCATTGATAGGATCACCAAAACCTAGCGTCAGCTTTAAGGTACATAACAACAGCAACAAAGCTTGTGGGCTAAGGTAAGAATCAAACTTAGGCCTTTTGGGTGCCACAGCTCACACTCTCAACCTTTGCACATGAGTTTCACCCAGCTGATGTTGACTCAATCATGCTCACATGGAAGATTTTGGCCATATTTCTCTTCTCTTCCCAAGTGCCTGCCCAACTCTGGTGCTTCTCTTGAGAAGAAGCCAGCTGCTGAAAGGAGTAGAAAGGAACAAGCCTGTTCAGTGGTCTGGATGATGGGTTGTACATAATCACCCCAGAACTCCATAATTACACCTGTCAAACCCGTCTCGTGTAATTGATTCAATAACTAACAATGTCAGGGGCAGGCAAAGCTCAGGGGTCTCCCTGTGAGAAAATACTCCAATGCAGCTCAACATCTTGGTATTTTAATTGCCTGTTATTCTGCCAAGGTCCGATATGGTAGCCATCTCCTCAGCAACCAACTGGAATGAGAACATTTAATAAAATGGGGAAAGGTGAATTTATTACTTGTGATCAGACATTCCAGCCTAGATACAGAGACACGCACAACATGGTTGGAGACCCCTGAGTCGCACAACAAAGAAGTTGAGGTGGAGGGGAAATGGGATCTACTTACACCGAGATTGGTTACCTAGGTACTAATTGTGGGAAAGCTGTGGATTTAACGGTAATGATGCCTCTCAGAAGGAATCACTTTATGCATGAAAGTTTTCACATGCCCAGCCTGACACGAAGTTCTTAATCCCAACATCACTGGTGGGAGCAGCATGAAACCCCATTCCTTCCAAGCTAAATGATCCTGGGGATCCATCTATCCTCTGAGAGAGGAATAATAACCTCCCCCCCAATAGAAATAGCTCTGCATTTCAATTATTTGCAATAAACATTACTCGCTCATTAATGTTTCAGGCATGCTTCATTCCAAAAGCGTTGTCTCGGAGTGACACTCAGGGGGGAAAGCAGAGACTCCAGAACAATGGAAATGCGCGCATGGCCAATCTGTCCATTATCATTTCCAGACAGAGAATGCTTCCCCAGCCCGTGGGTTATTCCCAGACCTCCCCCCTCCCCTCCCCAGCCTGAAAACATGGTGAGGTGGGTGTTGGGGAAATTGAGAACATACATAGCTCACTTCCCAAGGAACTCGTGAAATCCAGCACTCCGGATTCCTCCCTGCACACCGCTTGCAATGCGGCGAGCCCAAGCCAACCTGGCAGCCATACATGATGGTGTTTCTAGAGAGACATCTGAATATGCTTTTTATTCCACCTTTCTTCCTGTTAGTTCAACACCATGGCCAGAACCCTGGTCATATCCTACAATTGCGTAAATTTCTTCAATGGGAAGCAGTTGGACATTGAGTCCAACCCCCTTCTGTCATACAGGAAGACACCATCAAAGCATTCCCAATAGATGGCCATCCGGCCTCCGTTTAAAAACCTCAAAAGAAGGAGACTCCACCACACTCCAAAGCAGTGTGTTCCACTGTTGAACTGCTCTTACCATCAGGGAGTTCTTCCTAACGCTTAGATGGAATCTCTTTTCCTGATGATTGAAGCCATTGCTCTGTGTCCTAGTCTCTGGAGCACCAGAAAACAGGTTTCCTCCATCCTTAGTTGAAGGTTGTAGAAAGGACATTGCAGAGGCAGTGCTATTAAGCTTGCAGATGTGCTTGTTCTCCTACTATTATTTTGTGCTGCTCTTGTCCTATGTGACCTGCACATTCTTAGCAAGAGTAACATCCTTTTGGAAAGAAAGAGAAAAACAATTGTAGCCAATGGGCAAAAATGTGATAAGGGCCCCAGGAACATTAGAACAAAAATTGCTAGCCCCCCACATTAGATAGTCTGAGAAGCACTGCCCTAGGGAAGCAATTGGAGATTTCTGCCCAATGCAGAATGTCTATTGTGGATATGGATCTGGCCAGCCAATGCCATTACACACGGTTGTGCATTGCACGTGGACGCCCTCTTGTCCATGGAAACTCGCTGGGTGACCTAGGGTGTATCATATACTCTCAGCTCCAGAAACCCCCTTGCTAGGTTCACCTTAGGGTCACCATAAGTTGGAAAAGACTTGAAGACACACAATAACAAGAACTCTTTAAATGAGAATTCCCCTCTAGGGCCATTTCTGCACTACACTCTTATAGCGTGATTATTCCACTTTCAACATCCTATGGAATCCTGGGATTTGCAGTTTCGGAAGGGGCCGGCTGGCCCCTCCCGAAACTGCAAACCCCAGGATTCCATAGGATGTTGAAAGTGGAATAATCGCATTATAAGAGCGTAGTGCAGAAATGGCCCAAGGCTTTTTAAAGATTGTTTATGGCTATTCTATGTGATGCAAATCTCAATCCCTCCAAAAGAAGAAAAGATTATTATAGTAAGAAATCTGTCAGGTCAAATATGCTTTCCTTGTGACTTCCTTTTTTAAAAAAAGTGAATTCATTCCAAAGTATACATAGTTCTGTACGTAGTCATTTTTATAGAAAACATAGAAACCATGAATCCTTTTAGGCTAAATTCCCTCCAAATAAAATCAGACCTTGAAAGTCCACGATAAATGCTATTCAATGATAACAGAAACAAAAGGAATTCTGTTTGCTGGTGATTTTCATCTTCCCATCACCCTTGTAAATGTCAGGCATCTCAAGTTTGGCAAATCCTGGTTGCTTTATGGATGTCTTCCTTCACACAAGGCCTTCCAGATGTGCTGGACCGCAGCTGAATTTTGGAAATAATTCATTAAAAATAATCTGTTATCCTTCACTCAGTAAAACCTTGAATTATCTTTGCAGGATTTGTTATGTTGCTTGCTGTATGCAGTGGGTATTGCCGTCTAAGCAGTGATTACAGTCAGCCCTCCACATTTGCTGGTTTAACTTTCATGGGTTTGATTATTTGCAACTTTCCTCAACGTCTGTCTCCCCCACCTCAAGTGATTCTTTTTCTGGGGCATCTTCCCTCTTGGTAGCTCCAGTCTGGCCATGCAACCCTTTAAAAACCTGTCTGTGATCCTCCTCCTCTTCCTCTGTCAGCCACTGCCTGGCCAGCTAAGGATAGCTCACAGCCCAGTTTCTCAATACCGCAAACTCAATGCCTCCCCATGTATCCTAGGAAGGAAATGGGTGAAAGAGGAAGTGTTGAGCTCCCACACCAGACTATTCCCATCCCTTCCTTTTCCCACAGACACACACACACACACACACACATTTTGATTTTTGCTATTTTTCCACTTTTGCCAGGGTACTGCGCCCCTAACCCCAGCAAATGTGGAGGGCCAACTGTAATACGTTTGGCTGTTTTTAGTGTGTCACTAGCCCTGCTAGTAATTTGAAATGTTCTTTTAAAAAAAAAGGATATGAGGGTTGCCTTTCTCTGAGGCTGAGAGAGTGTGACTTGCACAAGGTCACCTAGTAGGCTTCCATGGCCAAACAGAGATTCAGATTCTGGTCTCCACACTCCACACACCATTCTTGGTATATGCATGCCTGTGCACAATTGTGAAGAGAAGTTAGAGAACGGATGAAATGATGTGTTATGTGAAAACAGCCTCCTTCTTGAAATGTTCATCACTTAGAACAAAACTTTCAGCGTGCCTTCCCCCATCCCCAGTTCCCAAAATTATGATTTTGGCTTAGCCCAACACATTCCCAACACTCTCAGCGGCATGCCCTGCGTTTTTGCGGATGATTCAATGTGACAATCCCAGGAGGGGGGAAAGAGCAAAGGGCAACCCAACTGCAATGTGTTGTCAGCCACAACTTTTCAAGGCTGCTTGCTGTGGCCGGGATTGTCCCTTGTGGCCCCAGCCCTTCAGAAATGGCAAACACCACCAGCAAGCAGAGAATGGGAAGGAAGAAACGGGAAGAAGTCATCCGAAATCCCATATTTATGCAGGAGTCAGCCCAATCATACTTCATCAGAAGTCCTTAAAAGTATATTGGTACTACATACTTTATATCTGTCCCATAGCTCTGTAGTTTTCATAGTTCCATATTCATTCATTTTCAAAAACAGAAGCCCAAGTCTGACCTCAACAACATCCAACCAAGCCCAATGCCAACAAAGTCCCATCCCGGGTCTCTGGGCTATTCACAATGGGAAATTCATCTAGCAGACCTTAGTCATCTTCATGATCACATACATATATCTACAGAAAGTCATTTCCAGGTTTCTGTACCTGGGGTTTAAGAAATTTAGGATTTCAGAAGGTAACACCAACAGCTTGAATTCAGACTGGAGTTTCAAATTGCCAGCTGGTGAAATTCCTTTAAAGTCAGTGTGATAAAATTTCTACAGAGTGTTCCCGTGTCGCCCTTGATTTTAGTACAGGTCTTGTACATTTTTGTGTTCCTGCTAGCGGACAAGTTGTTGATGTTGTTCATTTATATACTGCATTTTCCCTAATATGGCAGCTTAGAAACTATTCCAACCAGTTCAGATTTAAAACCAGACAAAAATCCCCAGCACCAATCTATAGCTATATCTACATCTTGATATCAATATAGATATGGATATAACCATTAATTAGAGCTGGTGTAATGTAATGGCTTGAGCATTAAACTACAATCCTGGAGACCTTGGGCATGTCCCAGACTCTCAACCCCAGAAAACTTTGTGATAGGTTCACCTTAGGGCAGTGGTTCTCAACCTGTGGGTCCCCAGATGTTCGTGGACTTCAGCTCCCAGAAGCCCCAGCCACTATGGTCAATGCTCAGGGCTTCTGAGAGCTGAAGTCCATGGACATCTGGGGACCCACAGGTTGAGAACCACTGCCTTAGGGTCATCGTAAGTCGGAAACGACTTGAGGGCACACAACAACGTAACTATTAAACAATCTATATAATTGAAACTGCTTAAAATTCATTAAAAGACTATGAACATTTCCGCACGACACTCTTATAGCGCGATGATTCCACTTTCAACCTCCTATGGAATCCTGCAAACTGCAAACCCCAGGATTCCATAGGAGGTTGAAAGTGGAATCATCGCGCTATAAGAGTGTCGTGCAGAAATGGCCTATGGCTGACATTCTGTATTGCAGTTGTAGGTTTGTAACGTGGAATTACAGATCTGTAACTGCTCCGTATTAACTAATGCTACCTAGTCACACATCACTAACACGGTTGTAAATGCCCTCCCAAACCTGCTTTATTGGGCAGCGGCTGCACTGAGAGAGAGAGGTCTGTTCTGCTGGGGATCAGGGTGCAAGTGGATGACATTTCTACCTGACCCCCGCCAACAACTGAGGTTGCAACAAGAACCTTCATCTCTCAGTGTGGCTGCTGCCTGGTAAGGTAGGCTTTGAGGGCAGCAGGTCTGGAGATGAGACTTAGGCCATTTCAGCACTTGCCTGTTGTAGTGCTATTATTCCACTTGTAACATCCTATGGAATTCTGGGGTTTGCGGTTTACTGAGGCCAAAATGCTCTCTGGCTGTGAATTCTCAATGCCCTTCCCTAAACAGCAAACCCCAGGATTCCACAGGACATTGAAAGTGGAATAATAATACTATAAGAGTGTAGTGCAGTTTAGCCTCAGTTAAACATCTGTAACTAAGTAGGTAATGCAGAATATGGGCCAATATTTAAAAAAAAAATCAATAAAACAGCATGTCATTAAAAGCCCATCACAGTCACGTCACGTCACATAGCAGCTGCCTTTACGTCATCCTGAAAAACAATGCGACTTTGCAATAATCTAAACTGAAAGTTATCAGTCCACGAACTACTGTGGCCAAATGGAACAGTGATTAACCAAAGGGCCGCTGACGGTTGGTAGACAACTCCGTGATTCTAAGTAGTCTTCGAGGCAGCCCCATGCATTACAAGACATTACAAGAGCATATTTAACACAGCATTTTGTCTCTCACAGCGTAGTCAGGATAGTAAGGGCGGGGGTGCGTGCACGGTTTCGGCAAATGGGTGGTTTCCAGTGCTTAAATCAGATCTGTGCCTTTGATAAATTTGTTTTGACACTAATTAAAATTTCACAAAGCCTCTGCGAGCCAGTTTCCAGACGCAGATAGACTGACATGAAATAAGAAGCCATTAAGACGGAGAGCAGCTCTAAAAAGAAAATTGCTGCTAACTGCTCAAGGAATTGGCATACCAATCTCAAGGTTAGTGTTTCTTTTTTTTACAAGACAATGTGTCTCTCCGAGGTATCATAACAGTATGGGATCTCGCGGTTGCTATGGTGCCCGACTCTTGTGTTGAACAACAAAAGTACGAGATGCTGTTAGGTAAATCTCTTTGCAAGTTATCTGTCCCCATTCCCAATGCTGTGCTAACTTTTCCATGCTCCTTTTAAATGCATGCACACACATATATGCAAATAAAAAAATAAATAAATTGAAGAAACATATTTCAGAATCCTGGCACAAGACACCGCTGTATCCTTTGCTGTACGTATTGCCTTTCATAGTATGGTCTGCAGGTATTATCTTAAGGAATTGGTTCCCACTGAGTTTCATCCAACAGATTTCTGGAGATGACTGTGGAATATAACCCCAATGATTCCAACTGCCTATAAAGATATGGCTGGAAGCATAAGGGTAGATTTGGAACTTGGCATAAGCTAAGACTAGGCATAAGCTAAGACTAGAATCGCATACAGGCCATTCAAAAGTTTGCAAGAGGCAGACAATCCACATTCAGAGAAAAGTTATGTTTTGTGTAACTACTCAGAAGCAGGTCCAGAATGAGACTTTTTAAAAAATTGAGTATATTTCTACAAATCGTCCCTGCATTTCAGAGGCAAAGTAGCAGATTCCGACCTGGTCCAAAATGTAAAAATCCTAGGGAACAATACTAGCCATGTGAGTTTAATGACAGCACACTGGACATGGAATCTGACAAACAGTCCATCTTAGATGGTGAGAATGGAAAGAATCTTCCAAAATATTTGAAGAATGGTTGAAAAAATATGTTTTTGAGTATCAAGGAAACCTAAGAAGAAATCTGAAGTGATGATAATCTTTGCAGTTCAGGATTTCTTCTGTGCAAATGTGACTGTGTTCAACAGAAAACACCACTTGCTGAGTAGGAAACAGGTTTTTTTTATATGCAGCAGACAATGCTGTTTCCCATACAGAAAATGTTGTTTCCTGTGCAAAAAACTGTATGTGAATTTTGCACAGAAGAAGTCCCAAATTGAAAATTGGTGTTAGAAGTTTTTGAAGACTTTCTCGTAGTGGGAAGAACATTTTTAAATTTACTTGTCATTTCCTTCTAGAAGAAAATTAGGGAAGGATTATATTCCTATTAGACAATCATCTAAAACTGACATGCCTCTCAAATCCCTGATTTCTCTGAATTCCAAAAACCATCCCAAGTGGTTGGATCATGGCTTAATCTAAAGTTAACCCACTGAAGTCAATAGTTCTCAGCTGAGTCATAACTGACTGAAGTCCCCTTGATTTCAACTGATCTACTTCAAGAATGAGCCAGTTTTAGACTCCAGATGCTCATCAGAACTTCAGAGCTGTCATTCCACACCTTTAGGCTAGTCAAGAAACTAAAGCATTTGCATCTCCAAAGCTTCTGAAGACAAATCCTAAAACCCCCATAACTGAAAGGACTGGACAAGAAACCTTTTTTACCCAATCCAGCTAGTTAAAAGAGAACAGATTTTGCATTTCACATCTCCATTAAAAGGATCTCAGGTGGAAGGTGACGTAAAAAATTACGCTTCTCAGGCTTTGGGCTGAGAAAGATTTTAGACCTTGACTCCCAGAATCCCAAGCCGACATGATCAAGGGTCATGGATTCTGGGTGTTGAAGTCCAAAATATCTAGGAAACGAAAGGAGAAAACCACAGAGGTGAAAAGACTTCAGACTTTTAGCAGGCACTGAATGTCAAAGTTGACCACACTGAGCTCAATGAAGAAGCAGTCAGTTAAAAAGAGTCATGCTGGATTCAACCAAAGGATAACCTGGTCCAGTATCTATTTGCACACAGTAGTCAAACAGATGCTTTTGATTAGCCTGGAATCAAGACATAAGGGTAATAGCCTAGTATCCAGCTGTTCTGGCTAGACAAGTGATAAATGGACTCATGAAGCTTGAGATCCTGCAGATAGATGAAACCATCAGAGATAGCTTCGTGCGCTCCTAGGCTGGGAATGAACTTGGAACTTTGTGCATGCAAAACATGTTCTCAATCCAGAGCAGTTAGAAAGCCAGTTTCCAAAGACAAATCAGTTAGAGCTGAACTTTTAAAAAAGTAAAATCTAGTTTCCCATTTCCCAAAAGTATTCAAAGTAAGGACTTCTGGTTGCTTTTCAAGAAACATCTGAATACTTCAGAGAAACAGTGTGAACCAGCCTTCAAATCATGCAGTAGACCTCATCCACCACATGATAAAGATATACCTCTTTAACCGGAAAAGTAACTACAAAGTTACCACCCAACAGGAAAAGGAGTGAACTTATCTTTTGTTGAGTTTGAACCATAATGTGATGCAATAGTATACCTGCATCACTTGGGGAAATAACTAGTTACAAGAAATTTTGTTATTTGTAATGAATTACCTCCAACCTGGCTCTGCCACTGAATTATGGGCTTTTCCTAAATAAAGCACCTTCCTAAATTATTATGCTTGCTCTTGTTGTTGTGTGCTTTCAAGTCACTTCTGACTTATGGTGACCCTAAGACAAACCTATCACAGAGTCTTCTGGGGCTGAGAGTGTATGACACTCCCAGTGGCTTTCCATGACCAAGCAGGGAATCCTACTCTGGTTTCCAGGGCCCCTTTTCTATATTCTATATGGGTTAACTACTTCTTATCCCCACTTCTGGCTAATCTGAGTTGGAGATACCAACTAGAATAACACAAGTTATTCAGATAAATAAACTTGAATCTCAAGGGGTTAAAACAGTCATGGGAAATTTTCCTTTGGGGAGGGGACTGGAGGGTAAATTCCCATTTGCAAATAATCTTGTGGGGGGATGGATTTCAAGCAGTGGGCAAACTAAGGGCACAGGGCTTTGTCAAAGCCAAGCGGAAGAGGGTATATGTAGGCCTAAGTCAATGTGATACAGTGGCTTTAGCAACTGGACTGCAACTCTGTGAGTTCCTCAGAATCAATCTTGCCAGAAAAATCCTATGACAGCACCATCATAAGATGGAATTGACTGAAGTAAATCTCTTCAATCGGTGGGATGTAGTGAGTGTTGTCTCATGATTCAACAAAGGAGTCAATCTGTCTATTTTAGTTGGGACAAATCTGTAAGGTTAGGGCCGTGATTTCTTACCTATGTGTCCATTTCCATACCGTGCAAAGAAAGTGCAAAGAAAGTCCTCCTAAGACCAAAAGGAATGACTTTCAGGCATGCAAAGCATAGTTTCATTCTAGCATGTCCACACTGGAGTGGTTCCTGGGACAGCCAAGCAAAGCGCAGTGAATTCCATGCAACAGCTTCTGGGCCCTCCAATACCCTTTATCTCTTATCTCTGATCACTGATTAGAGATAAGAGCCCAAGAAGCTGGCAGACTTTGTGGAGGAAAGGTTCTCCCGTCCTTAATGGCAGAAAGTCCATCTTTAGCCCTTTATTAACCCCGTGCAATCAACAAGTGTGAGTGTGTCTGCACGCCTGTGTGTCAGTAACCTCTGGCCTGTTTTGCATTTATATTCAGGATTCTTACCAGAAAAAGAAAGAAGGAAAGAAAGAAAGAGCTTCTTCTTACCGCTCTATTGTTCCTTTCCCTTTAATCTTTTGCCTCCAAGAGTCCCAGCATTCCAGAGTAACCAGAATTCTATTATCATAACCCAACTTCCTTTTTTGTCAGAGAGAAAACACATTTCACTCTTCTGAAAATAATACTTCAAGATCCAGAGACTTCAAACCCCTTTGTCGCAGCCCTCCCAACTCTCTTCCCCACCCACCCACCCACCCCCACCATCCACCCACTCCCCCAACCATCGCTTTTCATCAGAACTTCGTGAAGGAACTGAGCTTATTTGCAGTTCATTTGCATACTGTGTACTTTTGCAACCGTTTCATTTGCTTGCTTTATCTCAGCAGGGATAACAGGCGTGCAAGCCAAGAGTTCTTTGCCAGATGAAAGGCTGTCTGGTAGGAAGGACTAGTATTTTGCCATTATGTAGCATTTAAGTTCAAAAATGGAGAGGGATGAGGGGGAGAGAGAAGGAGAGAATCTGCAAAGTCCACCATAAGAAGAAGAAGAAGAAGGGAAAAAAGATTGCTTTGGAGATCACCTCACCAACTAGAATCTGTAATGCAGCATCATAGTGTGCCTGCCTTCATTTTACAGGAATACTCAGATCACTTGGGGGGGAATATCTTTAGCTACTGAAACTCCCAGAATCCACTAGCCAGCACAGCTGGGGGACTGTGGGAGTTAGAATCATAGAATTCTAGAGTCAGAAGAGATCCTGGGACCATCCAATCCAACTCCCTTCTGCCATGCAGGAACACACATCAAAGCACTCCCAACAGATGGCCATCCAGCTTTTGCTTAAAACCTCCAAAGAAGGAGACTCCATCACACTCCATTGAAGCAGCCTATTCCACTGCTGGACAGCTCTGACCGTCAGGAAGTTCTTCCTGAGGTTCAGGTAGAATCTCCTTTCCTGCAGCTGGAATCCATTGCTCCTTGTCCTAGTCTCTGGAGCGGTAGAGAACAAGCCTGTTCCCTCCTCAACATGACATCCCTTCAAATATTTAGACATGGCTATCATGTCCCCTCTTAACCTTCTCTTCTGCAGACTAAACATACCCAGCTCCCTAAGGCGTTCTTCATAGGGCGTGGCTTCCAGACCTTTCACCATTTTGGTCGCCCTCCTCTGAAGCTGTTATCCAAAAAACACATTTCTCAACTTTGGCCATGCTTCTGGCCTCCAAGTTCAAGGAAGCGAACCTACTCCAAGCTCTCCCAGTTCTCCATCCCCCCCCCCCGAACATTCAGTATTCTGTGGCTCCTAGAGGCTACTGAAGATACTAGGTTACTCCATCCAGATCTTTGAAATCAAAGCTTCTCAAAGTTGGGGCTCTGCAGACCGGTATCAGCACCTGATGTACAATCACGGTGCACAATATATAATGCAAAACTGCAATGCACAATGTGCAACTGCAACAATCAAGGCATAATTGCAATCTGCAAAAGCAAGGCACAGAGAAACATGCTGCCTGCCCAATTCTACTTCCTCTGCTATCAGCAGAATAGGTTGGTTGTGCAGTGGTGACTTTGTGGCTCCACGCACACAGCATGACTTAAACATGCCTATGTCCCTAACTGGATGCCAGACTTTGTTCGGAAAAGTAATTTTCTTAGACATTGGTTCCCATCTCGTGACAGCTGGTCTCCTGATTTGCTGGATGAAACCATGTTCTTCCATTATGAAAAAAAAGAGATCATCTTCATTTGCTTTCTCCAGACACCAAGCATCATTTTACAGAGTTTAGTCATATTGTCTCCACCCTCTTTACTTACCTTTCTTCTAAGCGCAAGAGTCACACCAATGCAACCTTTTCTCCTAGCAGGGGTGCTCTGGCCCTGTGATCATTTTGTTTGCCCATTCCTGCCCCTTTGCCATCTTTGCCCAATGGGTAGTCCACACAATGGTGCCAGGACTCAGAAAAGTCACTTTGGGGGGAGACTCTGCCTCCCAGAATCCCCTAGCCACTATGGCCATCAGTCTAAGAATGTAACTTTTCCAAACTCTGCAGCTTATTTAGGTCAGCCAATCCCCGCCCCCCAAATTGGTACACATTTGGAGCACATCAGAATTCTAATCATCTACCAATTAGCACTGCCACATGAAATGTGTAGTCCCTTGCCAGACGGAAGTTGCAGAAGGCTAACAGAGGGCATCAGAAATCTCAGAGATTCAACCTCTGTTTTGGAGATCTTCAAAACCAAGACAGTGTTACCTCCTGCCTTATATGCATTCAAGTCTAGGATTCCCCCAACAAAAGCAGAAGGCAATCTAGGCTGCCAAGGTCAGACTTCTATGTAAGGGTTCCAGTGCTGTCGGTCTGAACTGGATTTTATTTCCAGCATTGAAAAATACTTTCAGTACTTTTGATAGGTCCTTTAGAGTCTGGGACAAAACCTAGTGCAGGTTCACCACCCCTCTGATATGAAGGTCTCTTGTCACTCTTGCTGGCTTCAAATCCAGAGTTCTGTTAAAAACAAGAACATGAAATGAAGCACGCTCTGATCACTGAGGCCATGGTGCTTACGAAACAGGGTCAAAGTCTTTTTGAAAAATAGCAGCACCCCTTGAAATATCTGATGGCTTTATCTAGGTCTCTGCAAGCCTTCAATCTATCCAATGTCCGATTTGCTTTAAAAGGGCTAATATAAATTGGTAATTTGTTCTACGTTGCTTCTGATCTTCTCCTGCCACTGTGATTGCTCCCATCCTCCAGTTATCAGCTTTCATTAAACTGTATCTAAATTTAAGCCCTAATCTTGAAAGGAGGCCACTTTAACTTCAGAGGCATAAGAGTTGTCCTAGTAAGCATAGTAGGGGGCTTTAGATTGTAATCACCTCAAGGGCAGAGACCTTTCTTTTCAGCTCAAAGCCAGACTATACAATAAGTTCATAGGAGTCAGTTCTGTTTCAGAGAGGAAGATCAAGAGTGGGGGAATCAGAAGGTAAAAGGCTAAACTTGTAGAAGGAAGGAAGGAACTAACAAAATCACCTCTCAGGTTTCCCTGCCGAAGAAAATCCTGCAAAATTCTTGGAATGACCATAAGTTGACGAGTGACTTGAAGGCACATACACACAAACATACACAATGACACAGTTGCAGAATTGTCTACTCAGAGGAAACAGTAAGTGGTAATATCGGAGGCAGATAAAGGGTGGTTCTCCAGATGTTCCTGACCTACAGCTCCCATCAGCCTTAGGCAGAATAGCCAATGGTAGGGAATTCTGGGAGTTGTAGTCCAACAACATCTGGAAGGCTATACTTTGATCACACCTGGAATCCAATCTGAAAATTTGAAAGTTAGGCCAGAGAGAAAGGTGGTCAAAACTTAATGAGAAGCTAAATATTCCTTCTAGATTTCAGAAAGGAATTGCTGGGTCCAAACCAGAAGAACATCCCAGAGCTTAGACAAGTTACTTTGAGGGATTGGAACTCCCAGAATTGCACTACATACAACAGGATCAGATTCATGTTTTAATGCATAACTGTTGGTTCTTTGTCAGTTTTTGTTTCCCTGGGCACTTCAATTTGTGGTACCAAATTTCATCCCAAACAAGTAAGCAAGGGGCAACTTCCAAAAAATGATGCTGACATGAGGAAAGGTTGACTGAAATGAACAATTGTGATCTGTATAAACAGGATCCCATCCATTTCAACATAATGAATAACCAATATAGCAGCCATGATACCATGAAAGAGCAAAGACGCATCTGTAGCCATCTTGGCTGGTATATTCTGGGAAGGATATAGAGAGGCTCTCCAAGACATGTTTCTGAGATAGAAAAAGCTATCATTTCCAAAGGGCCAAAGCCAAGCAGTTTTTCCCGCCATCAGCCAGCAAATGGTGGAAAATGGAAGCAAGTTATGGGAGAAAGCTGTGTGCTTTGTAGGCAGCTTCCTGCCTCATAGAATAACTTACATCAGTTGTGATGCATGACATTCTCTCATCTACAGGGTTAAAGAAAAATTCGACTGCCTTTCCAGTTGAGTTTTGTACATGGCGTGACACAGACTGTCATCTTGTTCTTTACTTCAAGCATCAAAATATCTCAGGATTTAACTTAGGTGTTCCCTACAGATTCCAACATCTTCCTTCCCTCCTCGTCCTTCCAAAAATTGCTTGATCCTGCCTTTTGTTTTCCTCTTTTTGATTTTTCTTGCTCTGGGGACCTGGATTTGTTTTATTTTACAGTATTTATTTTAAAATGCCTGGGCAATATAACTGTGTTGAATTCTAACATGATGGATTAACCAGACCCCATGTCTGAACTTTCCCAAAATATATCGCAAGAAACATTGATGAAAGTTGCCTACGAACTACAAGTAGTGTAATAAACATGTTTGGAAAAGCCCTAGGCCATTTTCTCACTACACTGTTATAGTGCTATTATTCCACTTTGAGCATCCTATGGAATCCTGTAGCCTTTTCGCATGCAGTTTCTTATGCGAGAGGGCCCCTTAAGTGTGGCATAAACGGAAGGAGCGGTCCATACGACGCACTCCCACTCTCAAGAGCCTAACACGGACCGTGCACAAATTTTTTTATTTTCGGCTTCAAGCCAAAAATGCTGCACGGTCACGCAAACCTCCCGGGGCCCTCACACACTTACCTGCCCTGCGGTGCGTCGGACGAGTGGGCTGGTCGCGCTTCCTCCCCCAGTGCGGCCTACAGCTCCCAGGCTGCACTGCGGAAGGAAGGGGCAGGGTGCTCGCGCGACAGTCACGCGACCAGGAAGCCAGCTGTGGGAGAACGGAGGAGCGATGGGAGTGCCTCACTCAAGAGGCTGCTTGCACGAACGGCACCCCCAACCTCTGCGAGCAGGTAACATACGGAAAGGGCGCAGGGGTTTGCAGTGTAGGGAAGGGTATTTAGAATTCTGAGCCAGAGAGCTCTTGGGCCTCCTCAGGAAACTACAAAGCCCAGAATGCCACAGGATGTTGAAAGTGAAATAAGAGCACTATAACAGGATAGTGTGGAAATGGCCCTAAGTTACTGAATTTGGATGAAAACTTTTTAAAAAATCACTTCCTCCATCATATCTACCCTCTTTTCCTTCTCTATTTCTTTTTAAGTCATCGTCTCTTTTATGGCATGAAAACTTAGCCAGCAATCTTGGCCATTTCCACACTACCCGGTTATAGTGCTATTATTCTACTTTCAACCTCCTGTGGAATTCTGGGGTTTGTAGTTTCCTGAGGCCAAAGAGCTCTCTGGCTGAGAGTCCTAAGTGCCTCTCCCTAAACGGCAAACCCCAGGATTCCAGAGGATGTTAAAAGTGGGATCATAGCACTATAATAGTGTAGTGCGGAAAGGCCTTTTGATAGCAGAAAAGATGAATGGGGCTGGTTGGATAAGTGTGGGGGGGAGAGGAGCTGGACTGGGGGCCGAGGAGGCCCTTGAAATGGACAGAGGCACTTCTTAGCTTCTCTTTCCATTGACTGGAGTACATCTAGGGAAGAGTGTTAAGGGTCTGGGCTGAATAGGCCCCGTGAGACCAGGAGCATGGATTTACTTTTCCCGCAAATCCTCTCTTAAGTCTTCCCACCATTTGGTCTTGGCTTGATCCAATCGGGAGGTGTAAACACGGGTGACAATAAAAGTAGCCATCTGGCCAAGTGGCTCCGGCTTTGGCAAACAATGAGAAGGCGGAGTGAAAAGACCTGTCATGATTTCCACAAACATGTGAACTCTTTTTGAAGGGAAAAGAAGAAAGGGGGAAAAAACAGGAGGAGAGGGGAGAGACTTTAAGCTACTTCCTAAGCCAGTCAAGTAAACAAACAAGCAACTGAGGCCAACTGAGTTCAGCTTATCTGCAAGCGAGGAAAAAAAAATGATGCTGGCTTTTTAACACTTTCCTTTTTCTTCTTCTTCTTTTTATTTTTGCATTGTGTCTTTCAGAACTATATGCAGATGGATGAGGTCAGGAGGGGGAAAAAAGACAGGAGAAGGCGGGAGAACAAGGGGGGGAAAGAAAAAAACACAACAACAACTCAGAGCTAACCAGACTTCACTTTTCTGCGTGGTGCTTTACTGTCAGGGTGATGTACTGGAAGTCTTTATTGAACTCGGTTTGGGCCTCTCCATAGCTCATTCTCCTTGGAAGTATTTCTCAGGCTTTTCATATCACCTGCTGGGGCCCTTGATGGCAGAGAGAGGAGAAGAGCAGCAGGGGACAATTAGAGGAGACTTGAGACTTTGATCATTTGACCATATGTGAATACAAGAGCTGACCACATGTTTGCAAAGACAACTAACTTAAAAGTGCATGGTGGGAAGGGAAGGGAGATCTGGCTAGGGGGAGAGAGAGAGAGAGAATCACAAAAGCAAAAGCATAGATATTTAAATTTACATTTTAATTATCTGGCCCCTGAATGCGGCATTCAACTTTTCAAAAGGACAACATTGCACTTTCACACCCAGGACTTTCCCTCCAAACTATTTCACCATTTGAAAAAGGTATATATTTCCAAGAGAGAGAGAGAAATCTCGCTCGTGTTCTTTCCGTCTCTCCGACTAGGAACTTTTATTTTTTCTTTAAAGAAAGAGAGAGAGAGAAAGAGTTGAATCTAGGATGTGAGGCTGCCTTTCAAGAACAGGCCAAACTGAGTTCTGTTTTTATTTTTTGCTACATAAGCATTATTTAAATGTAACCGTCTAGTTTTTTCTTTAGCCCTCTATACGCTTCACCCCATGCGCAGGCAGGCGTTTAAAATACAGCTGAAAGATCTCAGAAGTTGCAATAAAGTGGTGAGAAAAGAAAGCCCATGTAGTTGAAACATTTGGATTTTTGTAAACCTCAGTTAATATGGAACTTTCTTCCATTTTTCTTTAAGCGTGCAGTTTTTGAGACGGATGGATGAGTGCTATTTCTGTTGCACCTAGACTTGTTCTGTGTATTTTTTAATTAACTTGTGGCACAACTTTACAAAAGTGAGCTCTTTCAGCCTGACCTCTTTATCAGCAAGGACAAAATCTGGAAGGAGCTTCAAACGTATTCTTGCCCGGATAGTATACAATACATTTTAGACAATGGGTTATTTCTTCAGTTGGTGAAACTACATCATCATACTTATCTGTGGCACTTACCAGGCAATTAACATATTCATGAAAAGTCTATTTATTCCCAAATAGGAGGATAATAGAAAAATAACACTAATTGTTTTGACAGCGGTGTGCTTAAGAGTTATCTGAGGCCGTAAATATTTCTTTGGAAAAAGAGAGGGATGTTCCCTCTTTCTTCAGAGAGTTTGTCTCAGAATTAAGCACACTGGGGGGGAAATGCAGCTAGAGAGCAAATATAAAGAGGGTCGTTAGGAAAAAGAATTAAAAAGTCCAATTAAATTTTATTTTTATGATTTGCCTGCCTGCTTTAATTATAAACACCCCCACCAGGGTTCAAACAGGAGCCTCCAATCTTAGGTTTCACAATAGACTCTGTAATCATTTTACATCAATGTACTTGGTAATTTTTACTTTAAAAAATACAGTGATAACTGAACTAATCTATGAAGAGAAGCAGCTGAAATCCACTGTAGGATAAATACTCATATTAAGACCAACTGAAATTCCACAAAACGGAGCAAGCCTACATGTCCCACAGTATTCTTCATCAGACTGCCACCTAGTATGGTTGAAGAGTTGTGGAGAATTCAGAGGTTTGCACAGTTTTTCTGCGGCATCTGGATTGGCCAGCCATGGGTTTCAATTTTTTGTTTACCTAGGTGTCTTAAAGCACAAGTGAAGCACACAATGCACAAAAAGTATCCAGTATCTTGCCTGGGATCCTGTTTTCCACAGTGGACAGCCAGACACCACTGAGAAGCAAAGGAACAGCCATCTCTCACAGCTCATTTCCAGCACCTGTCTCTCAACAGGAAGGGCTTGTATAAGCATCATAGCTGATAAACGTACATTCCTCCATGATTTTGTCTAATCTCCATTCGTTCATCTTTAGCAAATGTACATACACACCCATGATGGCTATTGTGTCGAATGCCCATGGGTGGGGCAGTTCTACTGTGGGTTTTAGCCCAAAGTTTAAAGGAGTTCTCCAAGGTGCTGAAAATTTAGGGAGGGGTAGGGTTAAGAACTATGGATGACTCCCTCCATGTTCACACTAGATCATGGAGAAGATTTTCTGCCCCTCACTACAGACAGTCTCCTTTGGTTTCATTTGGGTACTTTGCATGCTCACTGTTTTGGTCTTTCTTAAGATAAACTTTGAAACCTGTTGAGCCATTGTGATGGACTATTTTTGCGCAATTTGGAAGCGGCATTTATTAAGATTAGAGACAACTTACTAGCATGTGTCATGTACTTCAAGGCCATCAGCTACTTCTCTTATTCGTGACCGTCTTTGGACTTACTATGCTCTTGAATTGTGTCGCACTTTGTTTTGTAGCTCATGAAGAAAGAACCTTTGCTTCCATCACTCTAACTGCAGAACATGCACTGACCAGAATCTTTTCCCAGCTAGTCTAAACCTATGGATTGGTATCCTGTTAATGATATACAGGAGTGTAGTCTACCTAATGCTGTGAGTATCTTCTTCAGTCATTGGAGAGGTTGGTATTTACTTCCACTCTCTGCAATGCCCAAAGCTCCTTACTGGACTCACTGTTCAACCGTTGCAGATCTTCCCAATGGCCAATCCATGGCTGATGAAGAGTGGGAAGTATAGGAGGAGCATCCAGCTATGTCCTCATAGCCAGACACAGAAGACCCACTGAGACCTCTAGAGGACCCCGGAAGATCTCAGTGAATGATGTATTCAAATGATGTCTGGCTACTGGGACATAACCAGATAGTTGTCCAATCCCTCTTGCTCTCTACCAGCCATGGTATGGCCCTGGGAGGCTGCAATGATTTAACAGTAAGCTCCAGGGGTACTGAGAGAAGTTGTTTAGCATATGGAACTATTACACAATGCTGTTGAACTATTATGCTATGCCCTACAGGAAGGGCAAAAATACCCTAAAGGCACCAGATCCTGTCTGATCTTCGGAGCTAAGCAGGGTCAGCCCTGGGCAGTACTTGGATGGGAAACCATCAATGAATACCGGGTGCTGTAGGCTATATTTCAGAGGGAGGAAATGGCAAAATGACCTCTGAATATGCCTTGCCCAAGAAAATTCTATGAAATTCATGGGGTCACCATAAGTCAAGAGGCAACTGGAAGGCATTACACACATGCGCGCGCGCACACACACACACACACGCACACACCCTACAGGATCTCAGCCATTGAAAGCACTGCTAAATGACGTGTCAACAAATAGGCAAACCATGCTGATCCAATGGGTTTACTTGAGTCCAAATCAATGCAAGGATTTAGGCCATTGTTTCTGTGCACAGCCCTGATGTGATCACAAGGAAAAGATGCTCAGGTTTGCTTGGCTGTAAGCAATGGATGACCCCTCCTTCCTTTTCCAAACTAGCAGCTCTTCATCAGTTTGGGAATTCACTTTATTTCCTTTTCTAAGCCAGACATCATAAACTGTCTCTCTTCGAAAGCTCTCCGCTGCCACATCCATAGTTACTGAGGAGGAAAAAAGAGGGACACCTGGGAGAGAAGCAGCTTGATAAAGATTCACAGAAGAGTGAGCACAGGGTAGGAAAGAACCAGCTCATCCTTGGAGATTGCAGACACTCTTTCTGCCTGGCAAGTCCTGGGAAACTTACAGATTTCAAAGCAAGGCAGAGGAGCATTTCCCGTTCACTTTCTCAAAAATGGGGGTTGGAGGGAGAGAGAAAAAGAAAGAAAGAAATGAGCAAATACAACCATTTACACTATAACTCACAAATGCATATTAGTTAAGCTACACGATGGCATTCTGGCATTCCAAAGATTTCATGCTTTGAATTGCTCACTTGTGCAATACACACACACACACGCACGCACACACACACACACACACAAAATGGGCCAAGCTGGGGACGGGGGGAGGCTGGATCCTGGATGACTGTTACACAATAAAATCAATTGACTGTTCATAATTGAGAGGCCAAAGGTTAAGCAACTGTCCACTCCAGGCTTACTCAGAGAAGACCTTGATTGATAGGGACTATAAGCATCGCATGGACACAATTGCATGAGGGGTTCAGGAGACAGCACGTGAAGCAGAAAGCAACAGACCTTGAGCACAAATCAGAATAATGCCTCTAGTCCTCATTGTTTCAGAAAGAACTGACTGGTCTTTATTGCTAAAATCTTAGATGACATTAACTGAGGATGTGGGCTGTGATCGCTGAAAGCTGATGCTATAGTGTATCTGTTACTCTCCAAGGCTCTACAGGTTTCTTTATTGTCTTAGTTGCCTGGCTTCCTTCTTTGGAAATACTCCTAGAGAGAGAGACATAACTCATTGTGTCCTTAGTTCTTTCTCCCGAGTCCTCTTTCCTCTTATTTCATTTGCCATGTTCAAGGTTCTCAGGAATGTGTTGGCTGGGAAGCTCAAGCAGCACTTGGAGGAACTAGAGCAGGGGTTCTCAACCTCTGATTCTCCAACTGCTTTGTACTTCAGCTTCCAGAAGCTTCCGCCAACATGGCCAAGGATGATGGATTTGGGGAGCTGAAATTCATAACTCATGGAGGAGCGAAGGTCAAGAACTCCTGAAGCAGAACATCCTGTCCCATCTTAATCTGGCTTTGGTGCCAGGTTTGGTCTTGGTTGCTATAATAGATGACCTAGAATCACAGAGTTGGAAGAGGCCACAGGGGCCATCCAGTCCAAGGATGAACCCCACCCCACAATTCTGCTGGACTTTTCCGTGGCTTCTGATACCATTGAGCATAGTACCCTCCTGCATCAACTTAGAATGAAAAGGTCCACGGCTCACTCAGAAAAGCTGTGCTAGACAACATCTCCAAGACACAAAAATGGAGGAGGAAAAAAAATGGTTTCTTTGCTTCCATCAGCACTGCAAAGTAAGCTCAATAAGGTGCTCTCTTTGTTTTAAGACAGGCTTTGTTTCCCTCAGTGTTTATGTAAGTTCCTTTTTGGGCTACAGCCCCCAGAATCCCCAGCTGGCATAGCCATGGTAATTTTTCCCAGCTCAAGCTCTGAGGCAGGCTATGGAGACAAACTGGTTTTATAGAACAGGAGAGGAAATTCAGGAAACCAACAACCAAGACCACCTCCATATACTGCGGAGCAGTGCCAGCAACTGGCTTTCATGTCTGGCAAGGCTGCCACTCCAGTTTTCAGTCTGAACTTTAAAGGATCTATACAATGTCATGGAGCCTACTTTCAAAATGGCTTCAGTATCTAGGATATCTCTTTTAAAGCTGACACTAAAGCATGGAACGGATTCACTACCCCACTGACACGGGGTCTTTTCCTACCACACAATTAGACTACACTATCATTCCAATTAAACTGCGTCTGCTCACCCTTTTTGCTTCTAAGGGAACCCAGGAATGCCTCTGAAAAGGGTAAATTTGGCCCGGAGGCTTCCAGTTGCTGATCCTCCTTATAAGAGTGATGAAAATGTTAACCTTGCTAACTTTGTGCTCTGTACATGCTGTAGGGTGGAGACCCATACCATTGAATTCAAGTGAAAAACACACAAACTGGCAAGCTACCAACAGGCTGTTCTGTTTTACCGAGGGTTTGATATTTACCCAGGCTTCCCCACTCTGTTTTGAGGGTTTATGATTTCTTCTGGTGTTATTGTTTTATATATTCTTCAAGAGACCCACAATATGAATGTCTCTTCTTGTTTTCACCATCTGACAGCTCACAAAGGAGAGCCCTCTTTTAATTTTGTTCTTCCTTGCTCGTTGCCTATAGAATTCTTAAAATACAAAATTGGAGAGCCCCGAGAAAATATAAACAAGGTCTTTGATTTTGCTCTTTGCATCCGCACTAATTAAGCTCTGGTCCCTCTTCTCGGTTAGTCTCAAATGTGCAACAGATTGAGCCTATCAGAAAGACGGGTTGTTTTTAGAACTGGTGGGTGCTTTTAAAGGGAAGAAAGGAAGAGCATTCCACCCAAACATCAAACCATGACCATTTCTGCACTAGACTGTTATAGTGCTATTATTCCACTTTCAACATCCTATGGAATCCTGAGGTTTGCAGTTTAGGGAGGGACCTCAAAGGATTCCATAGGATGGTGAAAGTGGAATCATAGCACTATAACAGTATAGTGCAGAAATGGCCCTTGTCTCTCTTCTAATCATATTGGGGAACAGATATTGTCGGCTGGTTCCAGTCTTGGAAGGAACAAGTTAGAAGTAATGGCCAGATCATACTGCTAGCTAGTCCTCACTAAAGCAAACTCATGGAATCAATCGATGAACCGTGAGTCATCATATAGGGAAATCCAGCTGATTCAGTGGTTTAGCTCTAGTGAATACTAACATCAGGAGTCAGAGAAATATTATTGAGATAATGGGAGTATGTGTTCTTTGCAATGCCCACCCTGAATTTAGTTCTACAAACTGATGCAGAAAATCTTGCTTGGAAGAGACCACTGGTGGTAGACCTACTTATTTAAGGAATTAAGATTACTGCAAAATGAAAAATGATAATCTAAGATTAATATTCATTGGTACCAATTTCTGTCTTCAGGAGAACAGAGCTAGTTTGAAGGGAAAGCTGAGTATAATTTTATGATAGATGTGAAACAGATCAAATGTGCTTGACACTTACACACAGAGAGAGAGAGAGAGAGAGAGAGAGAGAGAGATGCACACTTCTGAGCTTTAAATGAGCTATCCAAGGTACTGAGCCTATTTTCTGGATAGGGTTAGCACCTCAGCTAGTTTCTTCAAAGTTCAAAGTAAAACCCAGAATGGATTCACCATCCCACTTGAAACAGCACCACTAGCCACTACTGCTTATAGCTCAGCCTAAATTCTAGATTGATAAACACAATCGCAAAAGTTCTATCTGTAATAATGGCACCACTGGGCCAAGATTCTGGGAGCAGATATGTAAGAGTCCCAACAAATAAAATGAATACTAAGCAGGTGGGCTGCCTAATCAAAGTCTGAAGTAATAAATATTAACATAAGTGTACAGTGTGCTCTTCCAAATGTTACTGGACTGGACTGAAGTTCTCATCATCCACACCATTCACTGTATTGGCTGGAACTGATGGCGAGTGTAGAATACCTGGAGAACCACATGCTCTGTTTCCTTGAAATGGAGTGTCAGTAAAACAATTCTATCAAAAAAAAATGGGAATTGTCTACATATCTGTGGCCTTATAGTGATCAATTTGCCAGGATTCATTCACCCATCTGAGTGAATCAAGGAAGTGCAGTTCATTCATGGTTAACTTCTACCTTTGGCTTATGTTCAAGCCATACTTCTTTATACCTACCACCCAGTCCAAACGTTTTCTTATCTAGCTCAGAATAAAACACATTTCCTAATGCCTTGACTGTTTTTACTTCCCAGGGGAAAGCTGTGTTATTCTATTGCAGCAAACACAACGGAGTGCTTTGTGGCCCAACTTTTATTGAAATAAAATCAGTTTTAATAAATTAATTTGTGCGTTCAATTATTTTCTTTTTAAAAAATGACAAGCCATGGCTTTCACAGACTGTGGCCCACTTCGTCAGAGGCATGGAGTGCAGGACCATTTGACAGATTATTTTACAGACAGAGAGAATGAGAGAGAGAGAGTCTGGGTGGGTGAACTATAATGTTAAATGGGGTCAGAGAAAATTGAAATCCAAAACAAAAGGTCAACATTATCTTAAGAATGGCCATTAACAAACAACAGCTGAGTAACCAGACAGACTTTCTTACACTGATGAGCCCATTAACAACATGTAATGTGATAGCGAGCCTTTGTCTCTATTCAGGCCCAGGAGATAAGAGATGAACTTCCTGACAAACACTTGCTCAACTTTTTCAATTGCAGAGAATCTTGAGCTGCATCGTTGTTTGCTGCCTTCATTTCCTTTCTGAGCTGGCCAGAAGCTGCTCGGCTCATACCTTCCGAGTCTTCACATGAGACACAAAACTTTTCTTGGCTCAACTTCTGAACAATGTGGCATTCACCACATAAACATTAGTTGCTCTCCCGGCATCTGCAAGCAACGTGTTTCTATCTGGCATGCTCATTTTGACAGTGGTGCTGAGCTAACGCCTTTGGAGCAGCTGGGTTGACAATCCATGGCGATCTTCTTCCTTCAGACGTCCAGGTGATGTGTCGAGGGGTGCACATTGAAGCATCACAAGCTGGGGAGGAAAGGGGGAAACCAAACCCAGTCGGAGCTAGAGAGGTTTGCTGGTGCAGAATATTTCAAAATGCTGACATTTGCCTTGTTGCCCTTGAACTTCAAGAGAGAAAGAGAATTCCCTTCCTCCAGAGCAGACAACCATTACAGCACCCCAATGTCTTCCTTCCCTCCCCAATCATTCTCAGATCAGGAGTGTATCTTGAAAACAAAGTAAGAGGCCTCTAATTCTCATTGCTAGACTAGGAATCCATGCAAAAAACTTTTCAGGTTATATTTTTTTGGAGAAAGGTGCTGATAATAATGGTTTTTCTATTTGATTTTGTTTTAAATTTTGGCAACTGTTTTGAGTACTTTTTATAGTTGAAAGCCAGGAATAAAATGTGATAAAACTGAGAGATGGGAAGATGGAGAGAGAGAGGCAGACCTGTAAAATTCCTCTGGCTTTTTCTTAGTTATATGCGTGCTGCCTTTGTAGTCAAATGACAGCAGATAGTGCTCTAGAATCTGGTTATCCACACAATAGATGGATGGATGGATGGATGGATGGATGGATGGATGGATGGATGGATGGATGGATGGATGGATGGATGGATGGATACATAGATACATAGATACATAGATAGATAGATAGATAGATAGATAGATAGATAGATAGATAGATAGATAGATAGATAGATAGACAGACAGACAGACGACAGACAGACAGACAGACAGACAGACAGACAGACAGACAGACAGATCCATCCATCCATCCATCCATCCATCCATCCATCCATCCATCCATCCATCCATCCATCCATCCATCCATCCATCAGTGGTATCAACTCCAGGTTGATTGATCCAAATGCAATCATGCAAAATGTTCAACTATAAGAAACCATGCAGGACAACAAGGGACTCTAAACTTAACATAACCATTCTTGAAACAAAGAACTTCAAAGATAGACATGAACCAGCTAGATAAGAACTCATCCAGGGGTTCTATGACATGAACAGGGACTGAAGCTCTGGAGCACTACTGCCTGTCAGGGTTCACAATATTGGACTAGATGTACCTCTGATCCAATTTAGCATCTTCCTGTTTTCTTCTCAAGTGGATCCAGATTATCCACTCTCATTAACCCCAGCCAGCATGGCTAATGGTGTAGAATGATGGGAGTTGGAGTCCAACTGGATCTGGACAGCCACAAGTTCACTTTCTCATTCTATCCCACCACCTTTGCATGTGTGATTGGTCAAGACTCAGACCCTTCTCCATGACTGCTCCCAGACTATGGAATTCCCTTCAATGTGTGGTCCAGTTAGCCCCCTCCCTGCTCTCTTCCTCCCGGCAGATAAAGACACATTTTATGTAGGCAAGGCTTTTGGACCCTGAATTTTAATTATGGAGCAGGAGTATGTATGCAAAGTGGAGTGCTGTATTTTTTAATCATATCATCACATTACAACATCACATCACATCTTTTTTGATATAGTGTTTTAAACATTTTAAGTGTTTTAACTGTTTTTAAGCATGTTTTTTAACAACTGGAATATTTAATTTCTTTCCAACTTCTGTAAACTAAATGTTTTAGCTGTATCCTTTGAGATTACTGCAAGCCACATTGGATGCCATTTGGGAGAAAGGTGGGGGTATCCAAGAGAGAGAGAGAGACAGACAGACAGACAGACAGACAGACAGACAGACAGACAGATTGGCAGATAGGCAGACAGACAGATATTCTGGAGGCAAAAAGAGGATCATAGTATGAATCTTTACTGCTCAGCTAAAAGCCATCGCAATGCTTAACATCCATGAGTTTCATTTCTTCTCTATCAATGCAACTGGCCATGGACAACCCATCCTCGGAGAGCAGGCCGTCTCCCTCTAAACTCTCCCTCTGACAAGGTCGGCCGCTGCCAAAGGACTCGGTGATGATCTCCCCTGGCTGCTGCCCATCACCCCAGGTGGATTGGAGAAGAACCGAACCTCCTCCAACTCATCAAGTGCCAACTCTCTGGCGGAAGGAAATGACATTTCAGTTTAATGAGCCGGCCGGGCAGCTGAAGCAGATAAACAGGAGTGAAAAGGGTTAAGCGCCTGTCACAATAAAAACCTCAAGGGCACTTGACCTTTGAACATTCTTCGCCTTTTCTCTCTCCTCCTTCACCTCCTCCCTCACCCACCCGCAACACACACATGCTCTCTCTTTGGGAATCAGCGTTCTGTGGATATTTGGGGAGGGTCAGTTTTATTAGCTCCTGCCAAATTCCAACTTGGTGAAATCTTCTTTGTATTTATTGCATAACAAAAGGGGAAAGAAACAGCGCGTTTAGGGGTATAAACAAGCATTCCCTAACCTGGTTTCTCTTGTATGGAAAATATGGATGCAGGGAAGCATTTGGAGGAAAGAGGACATTGATGTTGGTGCTGATCGTGTTGTGGTGTGCCTTCCAGTCTTTTCCAACCTATGGTGACCCTAAGGCAAACCTATCTCAGAGATTTCTTGGAAAGATTTGTTCAGAGGGGTTTTGCATTTGCCTTCCTCTGAGGATGAGAGGGTGTGACATGCCCAAGGTCTCCCAATGGGTTTCCATGGCTGAAGGGGAATTCAAACCTTGAAGCTCAGAGTCATAATCCAGCGCTCAAACCACTACACAACCCTGACTTTCATAGGAGGGGTTAATCAACTTCCCTCCTCATGCACTTGTTCACCTTTTGTTCATCCTGTTTTTAATTATTCTAAGCTTCCAATAGTGACTTCTAACTATTATGAATGGTTTCCACAGCTAAGGCCATGGGAGGGGTGCAAAATAAGAGCATTTCTCTCCATCTCCTCCCCAAGAAGAGCACATTCCATGTTTCGGAAGGTGTGTATAACCTGGAATACATAAAAAGATTATTTTTAGATTATTTAGGTTATCTTTAGATTAGAGAACACTCATGTCCTCCAGTGAAATGGGCCTTCAAATTCCTAGTATTGCAATAACTTCAAATGTGAGTTGAGCATTTAGAAATACAGTTTAGGCATCCAAAGGAAAAGGGGCAGGCAATGGGACCAAGGGAATGCAAACACAGCAAATAGAAGAGTTCTAGGTAGAAACAGTTTTCAACATCTCACTCTCTCCAAAGCTACAAATTTGGGGACAGAAGGAAACTTTTGCCTGAGGGCAGAATTCTTATCCAGAGGGACAGAGACCTCATTTTGCCTTCTGCTGTAGCTACACCCCTCATGATTCTCCTCCTATCCTTTTCTTCTCACCATAGTGCTTTAAGGAAGTCTTACCTCATTCCTCCTCATCTCTGAATACCAAATGTAGATGACAAACGCTGGATGCGCAGCCACTTCTCTCATATCAAACTTCCACCCTTCCGCACTGGAGCAGTGGCCTCATTGGGCTTCACCTGAAAAATTCCACCTTGCATGTAGAATTAAGAGGAACGTGTTCATCGATAATGGATAGCTTCCCCTTCCCTCCCTGCTGTGCCATCTTCATGCAAACATATTTACTAAAAGGATCGAAACGGAACACAAATCATCCTGCACTTCATACGATTTTTCTTTTCCGAAGAAATTTTTTTAAAAAATAACTCTCTCCAATATCACAGCTATTGCGGGGAGGCAGTGGCGAGGTGAAGTTAGCTTGATTATCTGGCCTGCGTCAACTTACTGTTGAAGGAAGTGGATAATGTGAAAGCCATTGATTGGTGGAATGGTATCAAGGCAGCAGAGATTTGGTGGGATGAACGTGAAAAAGCAGAAAGTCAAGGACCAACAAAATGTTAGATGGAGAGTGGAAAATAAACAGAAGTCTGGTTTCATTGTGTTCTAACTTCTCAGGGGGGGTAGTTAATAAGGTTTTTGGTTTGTTCGTTTTAGCTGCACTGTGTTTTTAATTGGTTGTAAGCTGCCTTGAATCCCAGGCTGGGGAAAAGGAGAAAGTTGGCTGCAAAGTGTTGTTATTCCGCTGATGGGTGGTATAGTACAGCTGCAATATAGAATCTCAGCCATTGTGTTGAAAACTAAGCCCACTACCTATAAGCATGATTTGTGGGCCCTGCTCATGGACTGGGAGCCTGGAAGCTGCCCAATGGTACTAGAATCTGGGCCTGAGCTGGAACAGGAATGAGCCATAAGCGTGGGAAAGACATTAAGTTGGAGGAGATTGAGAGATACCAAAAAAGCTGCTCAATGGAATGAGTTTTATACCTTCCTGGTTCTATTTAATAAACAAAACTAAACATGTCCAATTAGACTGGATATATGTCCTTCTTTGCAGAAAGCAGTCTTTTCTTCACAAAAGAGACTTGTTTGGGATGATGGGGTTTGCAGTGGAATGAATCAGGTAGGCTGGAGAAGGCTGGCACAGAGATTTGCCATCTATGAACTAGATTTTTCTCCCTCTCCTTCACATCCTCCCTTCCTCCAATTTTTAAATGAAAAACTAAGGCTTAAAGAAAACGTACTGTTTAAAAGATCTGTAATTTCACTAAAAATGGGAAACGGAGAAAGCAAATGACCTTTGACTATTCAATTTAGTTCTTTTAGATTATAGCCAGCTTTATCAGTAATTTGCATGTAACGAAGCTTTGGAGAAGAGCTGACTGCAATTAAAGCTAGAATTTGTTACTTCTGGGTTTTTTTTCCCCTTACCTTGAGTTGCAGTACAGATATCTTATCACTGAAGATATTAAACCGCTCCTCTAGAAGAAAATAGGACAATGTCTCAGCACTGCACCCCAGAAAAAGTTTGGGACTTTTTGTTTTCAAAATCCCCATAAAATCTGAAATTAAGGGATACCTGTTGGGACCTGCTAATTTTGTTCTGAATCCAAATGAGACAATGTGTCAAGAAACAGAATCATTTCTGAACTGCTCAGATTGGGGAGAACTCAGCAGGAAACGATGCCCCTGTTCAAACAAAGGTGAGTTGTGCAAGACATCATCTGTCCAAACCAAACCAAACTGAGGCTGTGGGTGACTCAGTTCTGTCCCCTAGGCTTTGATCGACCTCTGAGACAGGCTGTTACTGGACGATGTGGTTCTCAGTTGAGCAAATGAGTGTCAGATGTCCGAAGGCAGAAGATACAGTTGGAGTGATTTCCAGGACAAAGGAACCTCAAAGACTACTATTTTAAAAGGAGGAGGAGGAGGAAGAGGAGGGGAAGGGGAAGGGGAAGGGGAAGAAGAGACTCTAAGACGCTTTGATGAAGAACAGAACCTTTGCCAAAACTTATATAGACCCAGCCAAACCTCTACTGCAGTGGTTCTCAACCTGTGGGTCCCCAGATGTTTTTGAATTTCAGTTCCCAGAAGCCCTGAGCATTGACCATAGTGGCTGGGGCTTCTGGGAGCTGAAGTCCACGAACATCTGGGGACCTACAGGTTGAGAACCACTGCTCTACTGGTTCATTATGTCACTTTGTCCAGGTAAGCTAAAGACCTGCAGTACCGTCTCTAGGCACGCCTATGTGTGGCGCTGTAGTACAGTGGAGATTAGGATGATACTTCCCCCACTAACATGCAGCCAGTAAGGTACTTGGGTGTTACAAAGCTTTCAGTTTGATCCCTCCAGTTAGTACAGGTTCCAACTTGCTTGGAGGAATCTTCCACCACTTTAAATTCTGTCTAGGCCGGTATAAAAACAGCTGTAGTCCAAGAGCCTTGGATGCTAACCAAGGATACCAGCTGTACTCTCTAAGTTCTGTATGATATCCAAATTCCTTTATTGGCCTGAATGCAATTGGTTAGTGCCAACTAAAGGAGGCCCATGGACTCAATGGGATTTAGCTATGTGTTGACACACCACTCAACTACTGATTCAATGAGCCTGCTCCACAGTTGACCCTAACAAACAGGGATCCAGCCAGTATTTTTTAGCTTATGTATTGGATTTACATCCTGCTTTCATTCCCAGTGGACGTCTCAAAGTGGCTCATTGAGAATAAAACTAAATAAAGAAAATGCATCCAAAATATAAAAGAAATAAAACTATAAAAGATTTAGAACACAGTCTAAAAATACTCCAGGAAAAGAAAGAGGAAATAGAGCATCCACCCAGCTAAAATCTCTTTCTTCAACAAGAGAGGTCAGTTGCCAGAGATCTGATGGAATATAAAAGGTCTTTGCCTGCTGGCAGAAAGACATCAAAGAAGGATCCAGCTTTGCACCTGCTGGCAAGGAGATCCACAGCTGGAGAGAAGCCACACCAATTGCCAGCCAAAAGGCAGGGGTACAGGGTGTAACAGTTTGAGCATTCAACTAGAGACCAGAGTTTGAATCTCTGCTCAGCCACAGAAGCCCACTGGGTGACCCCAGGCAAGTCACATTGTCTCAGCCCCAGAGAAAGGCAAAGGCTAACCACCTCTGAACAAATCTTGCCAAGAAAACCCTGTGATATGTTTGTTTTAGGATCACTGTAAGTTGGAAGCAACTTGGAAGCACACAACAACTATGCTGGTCAAAGAGACAGAATGCAAAATTGGTGTAAGTATTGGGCTAGAACTCTGGAAGACTAGGGTACAAATCCCCGCTCATCTATGGAAACTCATCTTGGGGAAAATTCATATTCTCTCAGCCTCAGAGGAAGGCAATGGCAAACCTTCTTTGAATAACTCTTGCCAAGAAAATCCTATGACTGGGTTGTCGTAAGTTGGAATTGACTTGAAGGAACATCACAACAACATCAATGCTCTCCAAAGCAGTGCTTGAGATCAGCTGCCAGAACTAGCAGTAGAACCACCCTAATAATACCCTGGTCTGTGGCTGAAAATATCTTGATCCCATCCAGAAGTTTCTGATTGCCAGCAAATTGCAAGGACCCAAGGTTGAATGCCATTGTTCCTTCCAACCATGAAGAGGGCACTGAAGTACCAACTTGCACAGTCCAAAGTGGTGTTGCCTGGAGGCTTTTGTGTCAGTAAGATGGTGAATTTGGTCTCAGTGTAGTCAGAACTTTAATGGAACAATCCAAGCTGTTGAACATATTTCAGGAATAGGCTTCAGCACCTTGGATAGCTCTTTAAGCCCATGGCAGATTCACCATTGACATTGAAGCCACCAGTCATCCTCAGTTCCATGCAGATCACCAAGCAAAGTCCCAGCCTTTGGATTACAATGCTTCTAGGTTTGATGTCCTAGATCCCATATATGCACAAAAGACCTGATTTCCACATGCATATGTATCACTCTTTTTATTTCCATCTCACCTTTCCTTCAAGAGATGCAAGACAAAGATTCACATGCATACATAATATTTTATCTCCACAGCAACAATATAAAGTCACAATTTGATTCCAAGTCTTCACAATCCTGATTCTAGTTTGTCATTCAAATGTCTACACAGCATTGGCTCTCAAGTGGATGGTAACCAAATGATTTTGCAAATTATACATTGTTATTGAGGTCACCTGATAGCTGCATATGTGGTGCTGGACCTGTTATGGATGTTATGCACTTCTGTGAGACATCATCACCTGATATGAATTACTTTGGTATACGTATGGTAAGATGTTGCTCTGGATCCTGGAGCATCATCATATTATTGATCAGTTATGGATGGCTTCAGCAAGCCAGGATCATTACTCTTCTTAAAAGTAACTTACCAAGCTCTGTCCCCAACCTGCTGCCCTCAAGATGTGATGGATTGCAACTCCCACCACCACCAGCCAGTAGCAGACATACTGGCTGTGGATTATAGGAACAGTAGTCCAGTCCTGGCAACTGTTTTATGGATTTTACAGTCTCATTGAAACTTTGAGATACTTGGTTGAAGAAAGATATGAGCAGCTACTACTATGCGGCCACTGCTGCCCTTGACCTTCTAAATTTCCACCTAAATTCCCTCTCTTTTCATCTTCTCTTCAAGGTGAGCTCCACCAGGATGCCTGGAAGCAAGGCTACTCATGTCATTGCAACACCTTGTTGTACGCAGTTTGAGTCCTTTGCACTGACCCCCAAGCTGTTTGGAAAGCTACCTCTGCATATTCCAACGTTCAAAAATCATAAACATCTTTCCAAACTGCAGAGTAGTATGTCTGCAAGCTATAAAAAAAGGTTTTTTAAAAAAATCCTTGTACATATATTACCTCAAAAAAAAAAAAAAGAGCCATAAACAAAACACAATTGTAGCCTTTCAGGCAGCTGTTTGAAATCTGAAGGAATGCTGAGATTTTTAAACTCAGTGATAAAAAGCAGCTATGAAGATGGCATTGATCTAGCACTTGACTGCAGGCTCCTTGGGGCCACAGGAGAAGCACAATGGGGTTTTAGCGGGGGGGGGCTTTAAAAATCTCTTCTTAGTTTAAATACAGTTGGCCCCCCACATTCTGGGTTTCAGTTTCATGGATTTGATTATTTTTAAGTTTCTCCAACCTCTGCTCTTCACCTCAAGCGCTTCTTTTCCAGGGGAACCTTCCCTCTCAGCATCCAATCAGACTGTGCAGCCCTTTAAAAAACCACCTCTGTTCTTCTTCCTCCTCTACCAGCCACTCCCTGGCCAGCTAAGGATGCCTCACAGCCTGATTTCTCAGCTCCAAAAACCCTCTCCTGATGCCTCGCCCATTCAAGGAAGAAGATGGGAGAGAAAGAGGAAGTCTAGGGCTACCATGCCAGCCCCATTTCTGCCCCTTTCCTTGACCTGATTTGGATCCTGGGTGCCCACTCTCCGCACCTTCCCACAATCACACACTCACATTTTAATATCAGTGATTTTCCCACTTTTTGCGAGGGCCTTACACCCCTAACCCTAGTGAAAGTGGAGGTCCGACTCTATTGTCTTCTTGTGTTGCAATAAAGGCTTACCTTAAAAAAATCAGGTGAAGGTGCAAGATGCCCCAAGGGAGAGACAAAATTCTTATTTGGGAAAATTCTTATTTGTTCTCCCCGTAGCTACACCTCTGTACCCTCACCTGATCCCCAAATTTCTAGCACAGCAAAACATGAGGTGGTGAAAATCATTCACAACTGGAACTTTTCTATTCACTGGGTTATTCACAAGCCTTCCCTTGGTCATTTTGCCTTCCCCCTCACTTTTATTTGGAAGCCTACGCTGTGTTATAAATACTCCATTAGAGTTTTCAGTTCCTGCAGTTCTAGAAATTTGACCACCTGAAGGAAAACTCCACAGAGGAAGGGGAGAATTCTCCTTTGACGTGGCAATGCCCTCGTTCTCTGGGCTTTCTGAACTTTCAAGCCAACTCCAGTTCACAGCATTCCTATTGCAGGGTTCTCTTGGCAGAAGAGGTTTGCCGTTGCCTTCCTCTGAAGCTGAGAGTGTGTGATTCGCCCAAGGTCACCCATGAGGTTTCCATAGCTAAGGGAGGATTTGAACACTGGTCTCCTAGGATTCCTTCTCCGACAATCAAACCACTACACTATTCTGAGTTCAAAACAAATGCTCTGCCACTCTGCTATAGTTTCCTTCACCCATGGTGGTCTACATCCCTGGAATTTAATATAATGAGCCGTCTTTTGCGCAAATGCTCAGCTGGTGTCTCCAACCCCGCTTTAATCTTTTGCATTTTGATTGAGGTATGAGAACTCTGCAGAGAAACTGATTGCAAGTTGGTAACCTTTTATGTGCAGCCTTGTTGGCTTTGGTGGCAATGATCCACAGTTTATGCCAAATCATATTTGTTGGTCTTTAAAAGGTTTGTGTGTGAGAAAGAGAGAGACAGGTTCTTGGGATTCTTGCCTCATGCTCAGCCTGTCCTGCCTCATAGGATTGTTGTGAGAATAGAACGGGGGAACAGTGAAGCCAAGCCCACCGTCATGAACTCATTGGAGGAAAGGTGGTTTGTGGATGAATGTTTGGGCAACAACTTATCAAGAGTTAGATGACCAATTCAACCATCACAAAATCAAGAGTCAATGCTGTTTCATAGTGTGACTTGCAAACACCACCCTTTAAAAGGGAGTTGCCCTGAACACAGCCGTGGATGGCTTTCCCTTTTTGCCTTTTGGTCCTACAAGCAAACTGCTACCAAAGTGAAAAGCAACATTCCTTAAGAGGATCTGAAATAAATAGGCAGTGTGTCACACATTATAAAGGGATTAAGGCAAAGGCAATAAATTCCCTTGTTTAGAAATGGAATCCTGCCCTAACACTTCCCAGATAAGCCATTTCCCCTCCCATTAGTCTTCTCTTGGCCATTAATCTTTCCCTTTGTTTTGGCTTCCAAATCATGGTCGACGCAATGCGGGCTTGGCCAAGTGGAATTATTGTCATTTTCATCACAAGAAAATAGAAAAAAACCCAAATGGGAAACGGAAGCTGTTTGCTCGGTGTGGTTTTCCATTTATTTTGAAAGACCTGAGCAACTAAATTCCCGACTGGATGAAGATTCAGGATATACCTGCTTGCTAGCAGAATGACAACTTTCTCCTTTCCATATGTTATGCATTGCATTTGTTTTTTCTTGTTGTGTTTAAACCTCCAGTCTGATGATGCATTTTTTTTATCCTACTGTTGTTGTCAGCTCTGTAAAGTGGGCAACTATGTGCTTTAGATGTTTTTGTCCTGGAGTTCCCTTCAGCAGAATAGCTGATGGTGAAGGATTATGGGAGTTGCAGTCCAGCCACATATGGAAGGCCATAGTTACCCAGCACTGGGACGTATCCACACTGCACAAATATAACAGGTTGGTACCTCTTTAATCATCTTGATTCCACCCAATGGAATCTTGAGATTTGTAGTTTGGTGAAGTACCTGGAATTCCCTCATGCGTTTCCCTGCTTTAGCACACTCTCTAGGAGAGAATTCTAAGTACTTCATGAAATATAAATCTCAAGATGCCATTGAATGAAGACATGGAATAAATTGGGTTGGAAGTGCTACTACTGTGTAGCACAGATTCATCTTGTTGTTGTAACTGCATTTTTTTTCATGTTTCTGTGATGTTAACTTGATTTTGTCAGCCACCCTGTTTTATTTGGGGCCAAAAAAAATTATTAATTTATTTAAAGGGTTCCAAAACTGGCTTTTAAGGTAAACCCTACTACATTGGCTAACCCAAAGCACAAAGGACAGAATCTTTAAATGTGAGGTACAATGCAACAATAAGAACAGCACGGTAACTAAAGAAGAGAGAGAGAGAATCAAAATTAAATCTATAGCCAATTAGCACAGCACTGAGATCCTATGTTGCTTGCACTATGTACATTCACACTCATGTGCACTGAATAACAACACTGAGCAACCGATTGCATACCTGCTAATGTGTCTGCTTATTGTCCCATTGTTTAACAATGGATGCTCAATGCCTGTTTTGGGACACTGGTACATTGGTACACTGAAGGCGCTGGTGCATAGCTATGCATCATTGGAAAATGTGCAACTGCATACAAAATGGTTACATTTACAGGATTCTGCTCATGTAACTATGAACTGAATTCAGACATTACACACTGGCCAAAAAAAGTACCACTGCATGCGTAGGAGAACTTAACATGCGCCCAAAACACCAACAGGATTCCCATTTGAAATCCCGTAAACAAACAAAGAATCAAAGGAGCCCTTTGTCAATACAACGCTGATAACAAAAGTCATTTAACAGAGACATCACATGCCATTTTTTGCTTGCCCAAATAATTAGATGTCATGGATACATTAGCCCTTGCTCCTCAGCTACCACAGGGGACCTTGGCTTTTCTCTCAATACCCGTGTACGTCCCATTAACATTCATGATCACTGTTCACATTTGCAGTGAAGACAAGAAGTCTCCAGAGACTGAGATGGGCTGAGAGGATGGTGTGAGTTTGCATGCAAAGCACAGCAAGATGCTAATGTTTTAACCTGCTTTCACCTAGCTAGGAGGCGCAGCAGTCTTATTTTAGTAATGCCTTCCCAAAGTTTGAAGCGCTCAAGGTGAGCACCCTCTCACTGCGACTGTAACCGGAGCGTGAAAGCGGCAGCATCTTGCCTTGGCTGAATTCCAACAGGTAGGCTTCCCAGAATTACAAGACAGAAGGTCCTGAATAAACATTAGGAAGAACTTCTGGTGGTCAGAGCTGTTTGCCAAGGGAATACCTTCCAGCTTTGAGTCTATGGGCCTTTCCATACTACATAACTATTGCACTATGATTCTACTTTACCTGCCATGATTCTGTTCTATGGAATCACGGGATTTGCAGTTTAGGGAGGGATATTTAGAATTCTCAGCCAGAGAGTTCCAGTACCTCGCAAGACAGGATTTCATAGGAGGTAGTTAAAGTGGAATCATGGTGCAATAGTTATGTCATGCAGAAAGACCCTCTGACTTCATCAGACCAGAAGCCTTCCATTTTGTGAGACTTCAGGGCCAAAACCTGATGTCACGGAAAGTGGATCTTTCTCAGGTTATGAGGTTGGTGTCCTTCTGAGTTGGACAAGAGATGACAAAATGGCTGCAGGTTGGAAAGAAGGAGACCATGGAAAAGCAAACAATTTGCAAGCATCCAAACTAGCAATTAGTACACACACACAGGTTTTACTATCTCTAGTGCACATTGCAAGAACGTTGGAGCATTGGACTACAACTGTGGAGACCAGTGTTCAAATCTCTACTCAATCATGTAAACCCACTGGATGACCTTGGGCAAGTCTCTCAGCCTCAGAGGAAGGTAAAGGCAACCCCCCTTTCTTGCCAAGAAAACCCCATGATAGGTTCACCTTAGAGTTGCCACATTCTGGGAGAAAAGGCAAAATACAACTATAATAAATAAATGTAAAGAAAAAAAATGAACCAGTCAATAGGATCTTCTAGGATGTCTCCAGGTACACTGTAGAACTCCCCTTCTCTGAAAAACAGGATAAATATTTGTAACGTGAACGTACTGAAACATTAATTTTAGCTCAGTACAAATGGTTGCTTATGTATGTGCACACACACACACACTTCCACATACAGTTCTTTTACTCTCCTGTGGCTCTGTCTGGTATGCATTACTTTAGAATTTGCAAACACTGACACATCCTCCAAGAGGGTTACTTTGAATAGCCTCCACCGAGGCTCTTCAGCCAAATGTTCTTAATTCTTTCTTCTTCTTGTTTAAAGCTCAAAATAAAAAATGAAGAAAAAAATACATTTCCCTAAACACAAACATTTCAAAATAAAAAATGCAAGTTTTTCCAACTACACCGATGCTAAAAAGAAACAGAAGCTCAGAAGATTCCCTGTGTCTAGGGTTAAATCTCAGAAGATTCCCTGTATCTAGGGTTAAAGTCTTGAGGAGAAAGGTTGCTTAAAACCCCTCTGAACCCTTGAGGGAATATACTTGCATCTGAGATACCTTTAAGCCACATTGTGCTAAATGGAACTAAATATAGGTGTGCGGACAAATGAAGTGGGGCACCACTTCATGCAGGAGGACTTATGCAAGCCATTGTCTTTCTAAGGCCGTTTCCACACTGCACTCTTATAACGCTATTATTCCACTTTCAACACCCAATGGAATCTTGCAGTTTGCAGTTTAGGGAGGGGCATTTAGAATTTTCAGCCAGAGAGCTCTTTGGCCTCCGGAAACTACAAACCCCAGAATTCTACAGGAGGTTGAAAGTGGAATAATAGCACTATAACCGTATAGTGTGAAAATGGCCTCAGTTGCCCATTCAGTTGCACAAAAACATGTTCTAGCAGACACTCAACAACATTGGTCACCTGACAAGACTTGCATTATACAACCCTGATGACGGGTCTCAGTCTAAATGCCTAGCTTGTTGTGATGAAGTACTATCAAGTTCAGCTTCAACTTATGGTAACCCTATAAACAAGACATTTCCATGACCAATCAGCCATCAACAGACAAGCCCACATCTTGCAAACTTCAGGGCAGTCATGGCTTCCTCAATTGAACCAATCCACCTCTAATGCAGTCTTGCTCTTTTCCTACTGCCTTCCACGTTACCCAATAATTTCATTTTTTTTTTCCAGTGAGATGCACCTAAAATGCAGAACCAGTTTGAAGAATTTGTCCATGTTTGGTGCCAAACCTCATGAGAAGGAGGAAGAGAGAGAGGGAGAAGGAGAGACGGCTTGGGCTAAACTTAGCCACACTGTACATGCCATGGTCTGTTCTCTTCCACCAAGCTGAGGATTTAGCACATGTTCCCACATCTCCCCTATTTAATCCCCTCTCCGCACACTTTGGCTTCTCCTTCACACCTGGCCTCCTGCAGACGCCACCCTTCCACCTCCTCCAGCCGGCTCTCTCTCTCCCCGTGGCTAATGCTGATGGAAAGGTTCAGTCATCCACACGGCTCCCGAACGAAGCGCACGGGCAGTGAACTCTGCATGACTCGGCAAGACCTGCAGAACTTCAAATTGGAAATGACATAACCGCCCAGCTATAGCCAATGGCCATCCTGCTCTTTTACTCAGCAGAATGAGCTCTGAACCCACTGGAAAACACTTGCTGATGTGAATCAGCCCAGTGAATTCTGGCAGTGGGGGGCACGGCGAAAGAGGTCTGGGCGACCACATCAGATCTCTACATTCCCATCGCCCCAATGCAATCTGATTATCTCAGCAGGGCTGTTGGATTGCTCTCCCATGCTGAGACGGGGCTAAGAAAATCATTACATGCAATCTGCCCTTCTTCAAACAAATTTCACAACAAGTGATATTGCTTCCATGCCCAAATGTATTATTATTAATTGCTCAGGTTCACTGTATTCATTGACATTCCTCTGATGCCAGGTCATCTGGGTGCTCACAGAAGAAAAACCTATCCCAGAAGGCACTGTAAGCCAAATTTGCGTGGCTGGCAGTGCGCTGACTCAGCTGGCCGGCCACCGCAAGCTAGTTTTTGTAAGACCTCATCAGCAGCCACTATGCAAGGGAATTAAATGTTTCTTCCCAACAAGGAGCAACTTGATGCCTGTGAGATTTTTCTTTCCCACGTCCATTTGCAAACCAGGGGTTGTGTGTTTCCATCAAAAAAGACAGGCTGTTGACCAATTAATGGTGGTTAATCCACTACCTTTTAGGGAATTGTTCCACTGATTTAAATTTAATATAGCTTCATATTACCAAAACATGTGTTTGGAAATTTATTTAGGGGCAAGGAGGGGAAAGATCTTGAATGAACGGGAAGATAAGCTACACTTGAATAAACCAACGCTCCTGAACCAGTCAGCAGGAAAAGGTCAGATTCTGCGCCTTCTTTCTTCATTCCCTGATATAATGCAAAACAGAATCAAAATAGCATCAGAACAGAAGCTGAACCTGTTGTTGTCCACATCCCTGATTACAGTTTGCCATATCAGGTAACAAAGCTGCAATTGTGGCTGGGTGCCTTACAGTCATTTCAGATTTATGATAACCCAGAGGTGATCCTATCATGGGGTTTGTTCAGAGTGGGTTTTCCATTGCCTGCCTCAGAAGCTGGGAGAGTGTGATTTGTCCATGGTCCCCCCAGTGTCTTCCTATAGTCAAATGGGAATCTAAAGCCTGGTTTCCCAGAATCCAGATCCAATACTCAGTCCCTTCTGATTGTGCTTGTCTAAGATAGTGGCCAAGTTTCTTTTGTTTTCCCAAAGTTGCACGCACTTCTTTTATAGTCAAGCAGCTGGCGATTTGCAGAAAGGTCCAGCTGGAACTAACATCTGATTCTTGCAAATTTATTTTGCATATCTACATTTCCAGTGACAAACTGTTGTGCAAATACTCATGAGAAACCCCACACTTCAGGTGGAAGTGGACGGGTGCAAAAGTGAAAGACACAAAATTTGAGACACAAGAGGAGAGGAGGCAGTAAAGCTGGAAGCTCCTCTCCTGGCTGTCTTTTCAGAAATAATTTCCAAAGTGTTATACTGCGTCAGAGGAAATTTCTCACACCATAGCCAGGCTGGTTTTCTTCAAGGGAGATTCTATCGCACTTGGCTGTTGAGTTTGCAAATGGCCACATTGTAAAAGGAAGAAATTGACTTCAAAAAATAGCTCGATCTTTCCGTTACTTCACAAAGTGCTACCTCTTTGTGCATGTAATGTCTCCAAATTACCTGGGGTTGGTTTATGCTGAGGAAAATATAATATGTCAGTTTCAAGGTGCAATTTGTTGTTATCTAACAGGGTTAAGTGAAAAATATGGAGAGAAAGAGAGGGAGAGAGGGAACATGTATGTGAATGAACATTCATGCTCCTGTATCCCACATGGGAAAAGGAATAAAGCATCCTCATTATCTCATACCAGATCTTTGAGGTTTGAAGAAAAGCTGAATAACAAATTTTTCACACTGGACAGAAATCTTTTCTAGGTTTTGCTTGCAATGTAAAGAAGAGCAATCCCACATATGCCCAACAGAGAGAGAGAATCTTGTTTTATATGCATGTAATTCCATTTGGTTTGCTGTGATAGTCTTTATAGAGTTGATTTCATGTGTGAGTTAATATGAGGCACATGTGCACAATTTTTTAAAAATCTCTCCAAGGGATGGGAATCATGTGGCACTCCCTGCAGATGTTGTTGGACTATGAGTCCTTTCCACTCTAACCAGCTTTGCCAAAGGTGAGGGATGCTAAGAGTGGCAGTCCAAAAACATCTGGAAGATCATGCCAAATCATATGGCTTTTCCGCACTGCACAGTTATAGTGCTATTATTCCACTTCCAACATCCAACGGAATCTTTGGTTTTGCAGTTGAGGGAGGAGCCTTTAGACTTCTCAGCCAGAGAGCTCTTTGGCCTGAGGAAACTACAAACCCCAGAAAGCCCATATGAAACCGACAATCAATGTGCGTAAGTGACCAAACCATTGTGCAACTGAAATCTGGAATGCTCAGAGGCAATGAATGGAGGGAATGTGCATTTGCATGCTACTCTGCGCACTTTAATGTGCTACCACATGCACTGCAGTCTGTATAACCCCCTCAGCTGGATACAAATGGTGTGCATTCATTCCACATAGATGCATTTACTCCATACGTGTAGTACAATTTATGCCTGTATATGTTAGTAACAGAATGCCAGCCATGATGTGCTTGTGGTTTATCATTATATTTTTACCATAGAAGAAAAAGGGCACAGAGCTACTTGCATTTTCCACCTTGAGGCGCCACGACGTCTGGGGACCCGAACGACATGAGATATACATAACCGCTGACCCTTTCCTCTGAAGTGGAGGGTGGAGTCCATATACGACCTTCTAAAACAGGAACAGTTTATTGGTGATTAATACATTTCAGGTCACACTATTAATATGCAGAGCCCTCCTTGAAGAAATGTCACATCCCAACATGGATTTAATGGCTCAAAGACTGAAGCCAGAGCCAAGGTAGGTCAGTGTGAAGAGTTGAGACCTGGCCAGGAAGAGGCTCAAGAGAAGCAAAGGAGAGAGCCACTGTTAAGCTTTCACAAGCTGCATCTGCACTACACAGTTGTACCAGTTTGCTACCACTTGAACCACCGGGGCCCCATCCTACGGAATCCTGGGATCTGGAGTCTGGCAAAGGACTTAGAAATTCTCTTCCAGAGTAAAAATTAAACTAGACGCATTTTCTTTTAAGTTGGAACTCTTTTATGCAATGCGTTAATGATGAAAACCCAGATATCAAAGTTCCAGACAAGTATAAGGGACAGCAGCAAAAATAAGAACAGTTGGAAGGGGGAAGATTAAACTGGATATTTGGAGGGCTGTTTTATTTTATTACGGACAGTACTGGTGTAACGCTGTAATGCATATGATAGTGGGAGGACTGAAAAAAATCCAATTCTACATCAATCTTTTCTTTCTTTTTTTCTCTAACCAATGCATGGAAGGGAGAGGTAACAGGGGAAAGAGTTGTTCTTATTTTTCCATTTGCTGTTATGTTTTAAAATTTAATGAAGTTTGAAAAGAATGCTCTGCTACAGAGCTGTAGTTCACTCCCCTGACTGATATCACTAGGACTCTCTAGCAGAGAAGTCTAGCAGATTGTAAAACATGTAAAGCCACCCTTCCCATCTTTGGCTGTGTTATATCCATACGAAAGAGTTCCATCACTTTCACAGCACTTTGATTGTCATGGTTACATCTTCCAGGATGCTGAGATTTGTAGGTTGCTGAGATTTTTAGCTAGACAACTCTAGTGCCTGTACAAAGAGAATTCTAAGTACTGCACCCGAACACAAATCCCTGGAATTCACAGGATGGAGCCATAGCAGTTAAGATGTTGTCATCAAATGGATGCAATTGTGCAATGTGTACCATCTCTAGCCAGTCGTATTCACCCTTATTGGTTCAAAAATGATGTTTGGGTTCTTTTGTGCCCAAATGACTGCAAGGCAGGAGAATGTAAACCATGCGTTCTCGGTGCATGTTGAGTTTCCACTTTTGTTCAAGTGAGTGAGGTCACCCTGGTCACAGTGCCATCTGAACCCACTAAAAATACTGTTGACAAATACAGACAGACACAGACACATAGCCCTATTTGGTTCTTGTTCTTTACAACAGTGACCAACAACCTCCTACCCAGCGCCAGATGACAACTTGCCAGGGCCTTAAGTTATGTCATGCTTAAGAGGCCCTACAACATTATGCGGTTTTAAAGAAAAAGTTTATTATTCTAACCAATTTTTTGATTGGTTCGATTTTCTTCCACATGTTGTATCTCAAAGCAGCCCCTGCCTGGAATACCATCAACTGCCAAAGAACAAATAAATGGGTCAGACGGCAAACCGAGTCTGAACAGTCCCGTGAAGCCAAGATGACTAAACGGTAGTTTTTGTATGTTGTATATATCATGAGACAACATGACGCATTGGAAAAGACAATAACGCTAGGAAAAGTTGAAGGTAGTAGGAGAAGAGGAAGACCACATTACAGTTGGATTGACTCAAGGAAGCCAAAGCCCTGAGATTCCACCTCAACTTTAGGAAGAATGTTTTAAAAAAAATTGAAAGATTTATTTGACTGTGGAACTGCCTCAGGTGGGGTCTCCTTCTTTGGAGGTCTTCAAACAGAGGTTGGATGGACATCTTTCAGGACTGCTGTAGTTGTGTATTCCTGCACAGCAGAGTGGGGTTGGACTAGATGGCCCTTGTGGTCCGTTTTGACTCTTATGAAGTCATGCATTCATAGAGTTGCCATAACTCAAAGTGAACTTGATGTTAGACAACCTTGCAGTCTGAGACAATGAACTGTAGTTAATCTAGCCTGTACATCAAGCAGGACCTACTCACACCATTCCATTCTCCAACTAGGCTTCTGGTCCAACGTCTCTCCAGTTGGTGGTGGATTTTCCATATCTTCTGAGAGTGGTGACTCCATATCACATTTTATTCTGAACTGTGAAAGAGTTATTCAAAGTGGTGAACCTTATCACTAGAGAACATCATCATGATTGTTGTCGTCATCATCATCGTCATCATCATTGTCATCATCATCATCTATAATTGGCGAAGATCCTGTGTAACTATGATGACATAGCTACCATCTGCCTCCCAGCCTGACCCTCCAAACCCACCTTGAAAACCAGGCAGCTACAGCAAGTGAAGGAGTTCTGCAATGCTGGTGAGTGGGGTGCTGAAGGATGAAGTATTTTGCCGTCTCCCGCAGCAAGCTTCTGCAGACTCCTGTTGCAACTGCTTGTCACACTGCTGCTCATTGTCAGAAGAAAGCTGCACTCGTCATCCCTCCGCCTCTCACTCAGCAACAGCACAGAGCTTCTTTGCTGGCTGCTCAATTTTAAGGTGGGCTGCAGTCATGGCAAGGATGCCACAACCATAAATGTAAACAGAAAAAAAAAGTTACAAGGTTGTAAATCTAGCTAATGAACACTTAACCACTGAATCGGATGCTAGCCACCCTGTTTAGTAGTAGCCAATGACTCCCACATGAGTGAGGTGGCAAATCTGCTCCAGGTTTTAGTCTGATCTTTAACAGACCTATCCAAGGTGCTCAGCCCTATTCCCAAAATAATAGGAGTTCCATAGATATATCTTGTTAAAGTTCAGAATAAAAACCAACATGGATGCACCACCCCACTGACATGGAAGCCCATAACTATTACTAAACCCATGGTCTAAGCCTTCCTTCACCTCCTTGTCATTCCATCGAGCAGCGCATTTAACCGGCGAACTCAAGAAAGTGAAACCAGTCATCTCCAGACCTCAAAATAAACTTTACTCTCTGTACCACTTGGTTTTATCACCAGAGTCTGCTGTATTAGGTTTTAGTTTTATGTGGGTCGTAATGGAAAACATGTGTAAACATCCATACTTTAAGAACTGGTGCACATCCGTGTGGTTTGAGTTAGGGCATTTCAAAACAGAGGCCGTACACGCAATATTTTATGCAAAAGATGAGATCTGTCCACAGCTAAAGTTTCCTTTTTGCTTTTTCTTTGGGTTTTTTTTTGGGGGGGAGGGGTTGAAGGAAGAATGTGGAGGAAGGAGATGACGGATTCCTTCTTTGGGATTCAAAGAACAGAATATGCTATGCAGAGATGCAAGACTTCATCTTATAAAATCTGAAAAGCAGACCATTTCAGTGGCGGTGGTTGTTATAAGGTTGGCAACTTCAGAAGTTTTTTTTGGGGGGGGGGAGTTAACACACATCGTGTAACCTTCTAGGGGCTCTGCCCCTTGCCATTGCTGCAGTTTGGAGGAGCACCAGTGAAGGCTGAAACAAAAATGGTTTAAAACAAGACACATGAAGACCACTCATCTTGGGCCGTTTCCACACTACACTCTTATAGCGCGATGATGCCACTTTCAACATCCTATGGAATCCTGGGGTTTGCAGTTTCGGGAGGGGCTGCAAACCCCAGGATTCCATAGGATGTTGAAAGTGGAATCATCGCGCTATAAGAGTATAGTGCGGAAAAGGCCTTGTTTGGAGATAAAATCTCATTTCCCAGGTGAGTTCCAGTTGTAAAATTCTTCTTCAAAACAATGCACCCATCCCCTGCATACACTTAGACCAAAACATCCGCATAGCACAAATCTCTGCACTTAGTTATGCTTTGATTTTGCTACACAGCCCTTGTGGTTGAACGGCAGTGTTGGACAACCAAATATGAAACCAAATGTGCAACCAAAGGAGCAGGCAAATTCATAATGGAGTGAGCAAAAGAGTACTTCTCCTAATTTGAGCATTGGGGCAGGGGGATATGCATCAGCTAGCATTGTACGTCCGCCTCCCCAATGGTACTGCATGGAGAACTCCACTTCCATGGCTTTGAATTGAATGTGGGCATCGCATGAGTCAATTTGGCCCCCAATGCCATAGAAACCCCCCCGCCAAAATGTATGAAGCACACAAGAATTATTGTTGTTGCTGCTGCTGCTGCTGCTGTGTACCGCCAAGTGTTCAGAGGGGGTTTGCCTTTGCCTTCCTCTGAAGCTGAGAGAGTGTGATTTGCCCAAGGTCACCCAGTGGGTTTCTACGGCTGAGTGGGGAATCAAACCCCGATCGCCAGTCATATGCTAACATTCAATCCAGTAGGCCATGCTGGCTCTCTAGAATACCCCAACCCACACCCACAAGCACCCCAAAATCCTGTAAAAACCCCTTATCTCTTATTTTCCTCTGCCTTTCAAAACGGCAACAGGAAGTGGTGCATCATCACTTCCTGTCACCATTTTGAGAGGGGCTGATGAGGAAAATGGAGGTGTTTGGACTTGCTGTGGAGAGAAAGTGCAGCCCACAAGGGGGTCTAGGGAAAAATTGGACCCTGGTCTCCATGCAGTTTCCCCACCCTGGTTTAAAGCCTTTAAATGTGTCAGAAGCAATTCAGTGCTGCCTCAGGCACCAAGACAGCAAGACATTTTGCTTCTCCTTTCCCATGCAAGATAGCTATTCATAGCTATAAGATGATATCTACCCTTCGTACCTTACCAGGGCTGACCTCTTATATCAGTGTTGCATAGCCAAAATCTCTGCATGTGAAGTTACACATGGGTCATGCAATGCAACTCTTGTGCTGAATAGCGACACTGCACAACTGAATGCACACCTAAATCTGTATGCACAATGGCACCCTACCTCCAGCCCAGCTTCTCCAAACGTGAACTGAATGCAGATGTTGCACATCAGACAAAGATGTCCAACCACATGCAAGAGACATATATAGAGTATTTGTGGGGCATAATGAATTCTGCAGATTCCAAAAGGTTAGTTACACATTTGTTACCATTTTGTGGAGTTGCATTTATGCTCGGTAGGCAGTCCTCAATACCTTCAGATCTCAGCTGTGCAGAATTCCTGACTGTTTTCTGTTCGTGTGGCAGAAAGCTGTCCTGCTGTAAACTAGAAAAGAATAAAGAGATTGGAGGAGACTCCTGACAGATTTTGGAAGGGTTAATCAACAGACTATGTGGAATAAAAATAAAAATGAGGGCATCAACCTGAAATCTCCTCAGCGTCCCGAGTATGACAATCTCAGCCCTCCAGATTTTTGGCCTACAAACTCCATAATCTTGTATCTTTATCTATGATAGATGTGGCTGGTGGTACGTGTAAACCACAATTTTGAGAAGATCAGTGGTTCATTATCCACTCTGTCCCCAAACCCAAACATCCAATCTGATCAAATTAAAGCTTCAGAAGCAACCTGTCAGCTTCTGATCTCTTCTCAGTGCTATTGAGTTCCCTCAATGGGAAAGAGCTGAGCCCCGCACTTAAAAAAGACTGAAATCCATCACTAAGAATGGGGGGCAAAAAACCCTAAAACCCACCCTATTTTCACACTTGTCCAAAAGAATAGGGGAGCAAAAGAGCTTCCAGTCCCAGCTGACAGATGGAAGACAAATGACCTTTAAAGTCCAGAGTCAGCGCCATGGTCAGGCGGGGAGGTGTACATCTCTATTTTGATGTTGACCTCAAAAGAGAAGAGGCCTGAGTCAACAGTGAGGTCAAAGGTCAGAAAACATCCCAAGGAAGGAGGGGGACTCTGCTTTGAACTTGGGAACAAACAGACTAAATGGTCCTCAATTGACAAAAAGCCTTCTTGACACCACGGATCTTGCAAAGATTAAGGACCGTCTGAGCCACAGAATTTATGGTGCAACTTTCTTGTTGGAGGGAGAGCCACAGCAATGTTATTAGCTGCAAGTAAATATGGTTCCAGTTCTTTTCCCTATGCACACACGCACACACATATCCACACCTGGCCTTCTAGTCTCTGCTGTTGACTTATAGAGAGATCCCAGGAAAAAGGCACACATATGATGGCCAAGGACAGAGCAATTCCCATGAGTGCTCTTGACAAATACAGATATGCAACTTACACCAACTGTCGTTGGGAGCACCATGCGCTACTGTGATGTTCATTCCTCCAGCTCAGGCACTCCTTGTAAATCTTTTTTCCTCAAATATTGGAAGCTGATATTTGTTTTTTCTGCTGAGATTTTACAACAGGATCAAGCTACACCAAGAGGAGGGTGAGGGAGTGGGCCCCACCCTGGCTAGGAATAGGGACCACCAAAGGTCACGGCTGATTGCTCCCTTTCAGCCACTGCATCATCATTCATCAGAGGCTAAGAGCATAGGAGGATGTGGGGAACTGCTCTTTTAATGAATCAGACCCTTGGCCTGTTAGACTACTACAATGCACTCTACTTGGGGCTGCCCTTGAAAACCAGTGATATTTGGTGTGAGGAGGAATTGCTGCTTCTGGTTGTAGCTCCAGAGATTGCTGGAGGGAGGCAGGGAGGGAGGATTGCTGATACTACAATTTCAAAATGCACTGTGATCAGTCTGCAAGATGGCTTTCCATTAAAATCATCCTGTTCCAGATGGCTTGCATGGTTTCCCTGTTTCGATGGATTCTTTCCAACTTATCTTGCCTGAGGATGTGGGACAGATTCTCAGAGGCAGACGGAACACCACCTGTCCTTCATATTCTCACCTCTCCTCACTATAATAGTGGCCCAGTGGGCTAGGTAGCATCACAGCTAATGCCACTCTCTGGCAAGGCTTGGTAGCATCAGAATACAAAGAGAGAGTCAAAAGATCCCTGTTGGACCCAATTGTGTAAGACCATTTTCAGTGGTAATATTTTGGTACTACAACCCCTCAAATCTCCTAGACAGCATGGATTCCTAAATACTTGTGGTTTCACCTACTTAAACATCTGATCCAAAGTTATGATGATCTTGGGCATGGACAGTCTTTGGACCTACTCTAGAACCAGCGTGATGTAGTGGTTTAGCTCTGGACCAAGGTTCAATTCCCCACTTGACCATGGAAACCCACTGGGTGATCTTCAGCATGTCACACACTCTCAGCCTCAGAAAACCCCATGATAGGTTCACCTAAAAGACTTGAAGGCACACAACAGCCAAGCAACAAGCAAGTTCAAATGAACCTTGCTCTTTCTTGGAGCTGCCCTAGGAGCTCTCCAAGGTCCCGCATGTGTTAGCTGTTCTCAACTATAGAATACCTCCATGGGTTGACCACACCATGGGTCCAACATCCCCTATGGCTTTGGCACAGAAGAGCGCTACACAGTCTTGAGCCAAACCAAAGGGATCCTAATGCAGACAGAGGTCTTGTCTGTCTTTGTTAGAGACCTGTGTGTTTCATATTTGCCATCAAGTTAATTTTGACTTATGGCAAATATTTAAATTTAAATACTTAAATCTTGAGTTAAGTCTTGTGGGTCCCCAGCAACAAATTATATTTACAGAGAGTAAAGGAAAAAGTTAAAAACTACTAGTAAACAACGCCCCTTATCAAAACTTGCTTTTCGGCTTTTTCTTCAAGCCATGGTTGGTTGAATCTGTGGATACAGAATTGGTGGATATGAAGGGCTGATTGTATTTAAATTAACTGGGCTTGTTGCAATATTAAAGAGGTTCAAAGGAAACTCAGGGTTGAAGGGAATAATGAAGAAGGGAATATGTCCCAGTGGAATGCATAGAAACCTTAAAAAGAATTAAAGCTGTGGGAATGCTACTGTACCAAAAGCCAGTTTTCCCTTCAAAAATTTTACCTTGCATTTTTTTTTCCTGAATGCCACCATCACCATTTTCTGGGGACTCAGTTCATCCCAACTACCTCTTCGTTCTAAGAGTAGATGGATGAAATTGCTTTGATGCTTTCTGTTCTGTAAGGTTCAGCAGATCATCTGCAGAAGTTTGGGTCTCCAAGCCTCCCCAGTTGATTGTTTCATTTCTCATCTTTCTTGAATCGAATGCTGTTGGCAGAACCACGTACGTGCACACACACACACACACATCACTGGAGACTCAGCAATGATCAAGGAAAGTTACAACGCAGCAACAGATGCTGCAGTAGGTGCAAAGACATGAGAGTGTTTAATGTATCAAACGGGATTTGTCTATCAGACATGCCATGTTGTGTTTGAAGAGCTGCCTGCCTGGCATCAGATGTGGAAAATGGGATTGTCAGCAAAAAGGAACACGCGGATTCCTGAGTAATGGCAACTGATGAGACAATTAGGAGGACAGATAGAACTAGCAGGGAGATCTTCCATTTAATATATCAATGGCCAGAGATTAACCTGAGACCCAACAAACAACCTCCGGGGAGCAACTGCTTTGCAATTTTTCTTATTGAGAGGGAAAAGAGTGATCGCAGGATTGTCACAGGTCTCTATGGGGCTTGAAAACATTTGAGGCAACAGACGTTTGGGTAGGACCCCACTTATTGATGCTTTGAACACCGAATGAGACAAGATAGAATCATAGAATCATAGAAATGTAGAGTTGGAAGAGACCACAAGGGCCACCTAGTCCAACCCCTGCCATGCAGGAAAACCCTCAAAGCACTCCCGACAAGTGGCCATCCAGCCTCCACTTAAAAACCTCCAACGAAGGAGACTCCATCACACTCCGTGGCAGCACATTCCACTGCCGGACAGCCCTGACCGTCAGGAAATTCTTCCTGAGGTTCAGGCGGAATCTCCCCTCCTGCAGCTTGTATCCATTGCTCCTTGTCCTGGTCTCAAGAGCAGGAGAAAACAAGCCCACTCCCTCCTCGACATGACATCCCTTCAAATATTTAAACATGGCTATCATGTCCCCTCTCAGCCTTCTCTTCTGCAGACTAAACATACCCAGCTCCCTAAGCCGTTCCTCATAGGGCATGGCTTCCAGGCCCCTCACCATTTTGGTTGCCCTCCTCTGGACCTGCTCCAGCTTATCCATACCCTTCTTGAATTGGGGTGCCCAGAACTGGACACAGGATTCAAGATGAGGTCTAACCAAAGCAGAATAAAGTGGTACCAATACCTCCCTCGATCTAGACACCATACTCCTATTGATGCAACCAAGAATTGCATTGGCTTTCTTGGCTGCCGCATCACACTGCTGACTCATGTTCAGCTTGTAGTCTATTAAGACTCCTAGATCCCTTTCACATGTACTGTTAGCCAGCCACGTGTCCCCCATCCTATATTTCTGCATACCATTTTTTCTACCTAAGTGTAGGACCTTACATTTCTCTCTGTTGAAATTCATTTTGTTAGCCTTGGCCCAGCTCTCCAATCTGTCCAGGTCCTTTTGAATTTTGATCCTGTCATCAGGCGTATTAGCAACCCCTCCCAATTTGGTGTCATCTGCAAATTTGATCAGCATGCCCTCTATTCCTTCATCCAAGTCATTAATGAAGATATTGAACAGCACCGGGCCCAGGACAGAACCCTGTGGCACCCCGCTAGTCACTTCTCTCCAGGATGAGAATCTGCCATTGGTGACCACCCTTTGGATACGGTCAGCCAACCAGTTACAAATCCACCTGACAGTAGCCCTGTCCAGTCCACATCTTACTAGCTTCTTTGCAAGAATGTCATGGGGAACTGTGTCAAAGGCCTTACTGAAATCAAGATATACTATGTCCACAGCATTCCCTTCATCTATCAAGCAAGTAACTCTATCATAAAAAGAGATAAGATTAGTCTGGCATGACCTATTTTTGAGAAATCCATGTTGACTTTTCGTAATTACGGCATTGTTTTCTAAGTAATTAGAAACTGACTGTTTGATGATCCGCTCCAGGATCTTTCCAGGTACTGATGTCAGGCTGACTGGGCGATAATTATTTGGGTCCTCTTTTTTTCCCTTCTTGAAGATGGGGACAACATTTGCCCTCCTCCAGTCTGCCGGAACTTCTCCGGTCCGCCAAGAGTTTTCAAAGATTATAGCAAGAGGTTCTGCAATGACCTCTGCTAGTTCTTTTAAAATCCTAGGATGCAATTCATCTGGCCCTGGAGACTTGAATTCATCCAGTGTGGCCAGGTATTCCTGTACTACCTCTCTATCTATTCTGTGCTGCATTTCCCCCACTTCCTCACCTGCTCCCCAACCGCCAGGTTGAGTGTTTTTATCCTTTTGGGAAAAAACTGAGGCGAAGAAGGTGTTGAGGAGTTCTACCTTTTCTCTTCCTCCTGTTATTAATTCACCATCTTCCTTGCGCAGTGACCCTATCGTCTCCTTCTTTTTCCTTTTGCTGAGGACGTATTTAAAAAAGCCCTTTTTATTGTTTTTAATGTCTCTGGCCAGCCTAAGTTCGATCTGTGCTTTAGCCTTTCTGACCTCCTCCCTACATCTCCTGGCTACTTGCTTATAATCTTCTTTGGTGATTTCCCCCTTCTTCCATTTCCTGTACATGTTTTTCTTAACACTTAGCTCAGCTGAGAGCTCTTGAGTCAACCATTACGGTTTCTTCAGATGCCTTCCATTTTTCCTCCTTAATGGCACAGTTTTAGCCTGTGCCTTCAGTACCTCCCTTTTAAAGAACTCCCATGCATCCTGAACTCCTTTCTCATTGACTATTCTTGACCACGGGATTTCAGCCAGCAGCTCCTTCAGTTTACAGAAGTCTGCTTTTTTAAAATCTAAGACGAGTGCCTGGCTACACTTGTCTTCTCCTCCCCACTGAATGCCAAATTCTAATAGGGCGTGGTCACTCTCTCCTAAAGATCCAACCAGTTCTACGTCATTAACAAGGTCTTCCCTGTTGGTCAGGATCAGATCCAGAATATTTGATCCCCTTGTCGCCTCCTCCACCTTCTGGACCATGAAATTGTCTGCAAGACAAGCAAGAAACTTGCTGGACTTTGCCGCCTTTGCAGAGTTTGACTGCCAACATATATCCAGGTAGTTGAAATCTTCCATTATTACTGTATCTCTCCTTTTTGAATGGGCAGTCATTTGGTCTATGAAAGCGCCATCGAGGTCCTCAGTCTGGCTTGGAGGTCTGTAGTAAACCGCCATTATAATATCCCTATTGTTTCTCGCTCCCTTAATTCTTACCCAGATGCTCTCAACCTGGCTTCCGGTGTTCAAGTCATGGATCTCTTCACAGGTGAAAACATCCTTGACATATAAGGCTACTCCTCCTCCTTTCTTATTTGGTCTATTTCTACAAAATAGGCTATACCCCTCTATTCCTACATTCCAATCGTGAGACTCATCCCACCGGGTCTCAGTGATGCCTATCAAATCATATTTATTTTGCTGTACTAGGAGTTCAAATTCATCTTGTTTGTTTCCCATACTCCGTGCATTAGCGTAGAGACACTTAAATCCCTGTGCCCTTCCTGCAAGTCCCATAGCATTGTTTCCACGCCTCGTTATGAATAATAATTACATGTACCAGTAGTTTCATTTCTTATTTGCAAAAACAAAGTCATAAGTTAGATAAAGGGTGTGGTGTACATGCTATAAGTGAAATGCATAATTAAGAGAAAAAGTGAAATAAATAATTAAGTCACATTCTGCAGAATAATGTAATCTTTAGTGTTACAGTGCAACAGTTACGGTGTGTTAGTCATTTGTATAGTTACATGATGTGCATTAGCAGTAGAAATAATGACCCATCAAGAGGCTTCTTTTCCCACAGATTTGCTGGAGCGCGAAGATGTTTTCCCAAGAAAACTCCGGCAAGTTTTCACTAAGCCCACAAAAGAACTTCAAGGCCTTCACGAGAGTCTCAGCAAGGGAAGTCAGCAACAGATGCTGAAGGGCCTATCTTTAGAACATACTTGAAACATTTAGCTGAGGTGGAGCAGGGTGTGGAGAAGCTCTTAGGATGCAGCAAAGATGGAAAGCTGTAAACACACCCCTGGTTGTGATGTGCATTCCAACGGCTGCTCAAAATTGTGAGCACTGCGTCAGCATTTCCAGTTCCCAGAATTCAGCTTTGCAGGAGACTAAGCTGCTGCGAGTCTCAAGAAGTTCATGAAGCCAAAACGATCCCATCCCACCGTTTATGTCTATGCGATTGCTCCCAAGGTCTGGAACCCTCTAGCTAGTGAAAGCTAGGCTAGTTCCCAGTAGGCAAAGACCTTTTTATTCAGGCAGGCCATGGATAACTGACCTTCCTTGCTATTGGTGTTGAGAGAGAGGAGAGATTTGTTGTATATATTTGCCCCATTTTCCTGAAAGCTTTCTTGGATCCCATTCATGAGAGACAGGTAGGATCTACGTTTAACAAATGGCCAAATAAATGTTTAAAAAGGCATGGCTGGCTTCCCAGAAAGACTGCCAAACTGAGAAGCTCTTCCACGTCTTACCATTAGGTGTCTTCAGAGTGACCCAGATTTGTAGTAACTCTCTCCTTTCTTGGCAAGATTGATTCAGAGGTTTGCCGTTGCGTGTATATGTGCCTTCCAGTCACTTGTCAACTTACAGCAACCCCATACAGTTCAGAGGTTTCTGAATTCTAAATTTCATACGATTCCTCTGAAATACAGCCTTTAGCAGCTGGTATTCTACGGCAATCTCCCTTCCAAGTAATAACTAACTGATCCACTTCACTTCTGAAATCAGAAGTTATCTGTTCCTGTTCAATTGCTAGTCCCAAAAGTAGACTGGTTGAAAGTAGTGCTGGTTTTGAACAATACAGCCTAATGGCTCAGGTCCAAGATATATGACAGACTATACAAGCAAACAGATGATGATGATGATGATGGCTGCCTTCTATCTGACCAAGCATTATTGTCTTTTTTTTTCTAGTAAATGTTGTGGCACACCCATTTCTTTAAGAGCGATCTATAGGAAAAGAGAGCTGTATGTGAATTGTCATAAGTACCATCTTTTGGAGAAAAAGCAGGGTACAAAAGCAGCTTGGGAAAAAGGCAGAGTTAAATAAAGGGGTGAATGGAAGGACAGGTGGCTGGACAAACGAAATAAAATGATATCTGAAAAGCTAGGAAAAGAAGGTTAAAGTATAATGGACAATATAGGATCATGGAGTGAAAATTGGGAAATGGTGATTAAGAAAGCAAAAGAAAAATCAGGTATAAGAATATGAAAAATTTGATTAGTTCCCATTTCTCTGAAAACGCTTCTCGATACAGAAGAGGTTTTTATCCTCTGTCAGCCATTTGTGGGGTAAGGGGGTGGGGGGATAGATAGGTGGAAAAAGCAATTGTTCATTTTTACCCTTGTAATAATATTGTAATATAGCATAAATTACTGTATATTAAGTATATGATTCATAATAAAGGGGAAAAAACAATTTAAAAAAGATATCTGAAAAGCAGTAGCCATTCCGTACATCCTTGACTATTAAGGGATAAATCACAGCTTAATTTTTGTCATGTGAACAGATCCCTCCAAGGTACAGGAAATATTTAGGAGGGTTATTGCAGACCAGCAGAAAAAAAGGTTATGACAACGGTAGGCCAATCGAAGCACTAGCAAAGCCAGGGAGAACAAAGCATGGACTGTGTGCAAGCAAAAACAATGGTATCGTAACTCTGCTACAATTTCTGAATGGCAAGGAGCCCAGCCAACAGAGCGGCTGGCTGGAAACCGAAGCCTGGATTTGCATGTCTAACGGCAGATAACCTCAAATCCAGCCCCCAGCCCTAGTCCCTGAGGAATGAGACAGACAGCATCGGCCTGTTTTGGAAACATCCATTTGTGTCCCCTATCACAGTCAAGTTCCTCCCCAGCAAAGCTTTCTATAATATCTTTCCGATTGCATTCCTTTAGTAGGTAATCCCTGGAGAAGAGAGGCTGGAATTTATACACGTAATAGGGACTTAGAAAGCTGAACACAGGAAGCCAGACCCTGGATTCGTCCAGGCTGGTATTCTGTTCCGACTGGCAGAAGCTCCCCAGACCTACCTACCTACCACCCAAAGATGCCAAGAAGTGAACTTGGGAGCTAGGAAATGCCATGCCTATGCGCGTTTCCACTGAGCTATGATTATGAACTATGCATTGGGAATCCCGACCTCTAAAATGACATAGGTGCTAGGGTGGGCTACGGGACTCAAAATGCACTGCGGATATTTTGAGTGGCACTTCTGCTACATGTGCTGTTCAGTCGTGTGTTTCTGGAGTTTGCCCATGGCTTATAAATAAGTTCTGGGTTGGACTCCAGTGCGGCCTTGCTTTCTGTTAGACAAATCTCAGTCAGTTCAACAGTCCGTTTAACCTGTATACATCTCCATGGGATGAAAACATTTGTAGGATTTTCAGGCCTGAGGATGTGGCCCTGAGATCTGAAAGGAAGGATTCCTTGACACAAGACATTGGCCATTTCCGCACCACACTGTTACAGTGCTATTATTCCACTTTCAACCTCTTGTGGAATTCTGGGCTTTGTAGTTCACTGAGACCAAAGAGCTCTCTGGCTGAGAATTCTCAATGCCCCTCCCTAAACTGCAAACTCCAGGATTCCATAGGATGTTGTTAAATGGAATAATAGCACTAAAACAGTATAGTGCAGAAAAGCCCTTGGTCATGGCCTGGCAACCACACATAAAAAAGGGTGAGGGGAAGATTTGGCCCTTGAGATGTTTCAGCCTAGAACTCCCTTACCTCCAAGGACCCTTGGGAGGTCCAGGTGGATGCTCCCATCTTCCGGCACCCAGCTGTAGAGACATAGCAAAGATGCTGCCAGGCAGCCCCCAGGTGTTAAATGGTAAACAGTGATGGGCGGAGGCCCTAGCTGCAGAATGATAAAGTGAACACAGCAGACAGAAGCACTTAGGAACAGCAGATCTCAGGGCCTGGCACCTCTTCAGCAGTCCGCAGGGTGTAGAGGAGGGATCTCTGGGGGAGAGAAGCATCTTACAATGTGTGCGTCTGTGTACACATGCATATTACTGTGCTGCTGCAGACTGTCCGGGGAGGCCTACCTGGCCCATTCCTCCCTTCACAAACACCACTAGAAACCAACTTCCAAGTTCAGCCTCAGGTCCTGGGATACTCCTCACCTAGCAAGCCAAGAGGTCTCTCTGTCTGCAGAGACTGAAAAAAGATTGCAAAAGGGGATAACTTGAACTGTGAGCCAATGCGGTGTAGTGATTTAAGTACTGGACTCTGGAGACCAGAGTTTGAATCCCCACTCAGCCCTCAAAACCCACTGGGTGGGTAACCTCGGGCAAGCCACTCTCTCTCAGTCTCAAAAGAAGATAACGGATAACCCCCTCTGAACAAATCTTGCCAAGAAAGCCTCTTGATAGAGTCACCATAAATTGGAATCAACTTGAAGGCAACACAAGGCCAACAACAAATTTGCAAGTACACCAGTGTACGTCACCAACAGGATTCCAGCCAACAACAGCAACAGACCAAATAATTAGACAGAGCCTTTTTGTTGATCAAAATATGTTTTTTAATCTCTCCAGTCATTCAACTGGATCCTGGAGCCTTCATTCGGTGTCACTATTAAGTTGAATGAGTGCAGAGTGGTGTAGCACTTTAAGCATTGGGCAACAATCCCAGAGTCCTGGGTTCGATTCCCTTCTCGGCCACAGAAACCCAGTGAGTGATCTTGAGTGCATCACGTATTCTCTCAGCCCTAGAAAACCTCATGATGGGTTCACTTTAGGGTCACCATAAGTTGGAAATGACTTGAAGGCACAAAACAACAAAGTTGAACTCAGAAAGGCTGGCAGAAAGGTTTGGTAATGCAATCATTTCATGGCTATTTCTAAGTGCCTTGAATACAAACACAAGCTTACAGAGTGGAGACACAACAGGCTTTGCATGTCCAGATCGCCAAGGCTTGATTTTCTCAATAGATGGAAGGAAGCTGAAGGTGAAAACCGACTCCCATTACTGTGGGATTAGATCAGCAATTTCTAGTTCACATAGGCAAATCACTGGGAAAAAAGGTGTCTTTATTCCTCTTATTCCTCCCAAATGCTCATTGGACTATACAGTCCTCCTACTTAGAGTGGCCAGTTGAAATAAGGAACAGACCTCCTGTCTCTTCAATGCTTATAATTTCAGCAAGCATTGCTTCTGCAAAAGGCAACACCTGCTGAAACTCCCTCTTCGACACAACTGCTGATGGGGCAAGAGCCCTGTCCCTTCTTCTACTTGGCAGCCTACTCCTGTTTCCTCCCACAACAGCCCTGTAAGGTAGGTAAAGCTGCACTTTGAATCTGGCTTTCCCTCCAATTCATTCCATCACACTAATGGCTGCACATTTCACATTCCCAATGAGGAACACAAGGCTAGAGAAACCCAGCTCAGATTTCCAGCTTTTTGCTCCAGTCCAGTTTCCCTTATGCCACTGAGAGCCGACAATACTCCATCTCAGAGATGCAAGGGCGTTGGCAACACTGCGGGAGAACAGTTTTGCACCAAACAATGAAGGGAAAACCAGCATTTTGTAGGACAAATAAATAGGATCGCTTGCACAAGAAAGAACAAGAGCTAAAACAACAAGCTCACGGCACACCACATCACCATGTTAGTTCAGAAGGAAACAGCCTTGCTATCCAAAAGATTCGGTTAAGGTTAGAATTTGAAAACATTGCTATTTTTGGACTAGAGCTTCCAGAATCACCCACATGGCATGACTGTTGGGGATTCTGGGATGTGTAGTCCAGAAACCTTCACACATTTAGCTCTGATTGAGGCCCATTCTGCTAGGATGTTTGCAGATGGAGATGGAATCTCGTTTCCTGAAGTTTAAAGCCATTGCTCTATGTCCTAGTCTCTGAGCAGCAGAAACCAAGCTTGCTCCATCTTCCATATGACATCCCTTCAAGTATTTAAACACAGCTGTCATGTTGCCTCTTAACATTTTCTTTTCCAGGCTAAACCAGGCTAAGCTCCCTAAGGCTCTCCTCATAGGGCTTCATGGATTCCAGGTCTTCTACAGTTTGGTTGCCCTCCTCTGGACATGTTCCAGCTTGTCAATATCTTTCCTGAACCGTGGAGCCCAGAAGTGGACACAGTATTGTAGATGAGGTCTGACCAAAGCAGAATAGAGTGGTGCTATTACTTTCCTCATTCTAGACGCCATACTCCTATTGACGCAACCAAGAATTGCATTGGCCTTTTTTAGCTGCTGCATCACACTGCAGACTCATGTTCAGCTTGTGGATGAAATCCAAAACTTTTTGAGAACCAACATTTGAGAACTGTTGTCCTGGGACACCTTTCATTTTGCCAAGTCTGCGTACACCCATTTCTGCCCTTATCCCTCATTTGATTGATTGTCTGTATCTGCTCATTATTGTCCACGGACACCTAATTTTCAACACCTCTCCCAACCTTCATGTCATATGGCTAATGAACTTCATCTTCTAGGTTTCTCATCCTACCAACAGTAACAAGGAGAAGAATGGAAAGTCACTAGAGCTCCACAGAAGAAAATCCAGTCAAAAAGCCATTTCTACCAAGTGAGCATTTTAAATCACATTCATCTTTCTCACTGCTCCTTGTTCTTTTCTTTTTTTTTTAACTAGGATAACTGCATTCTGCCGATAGCTATTAACATTCCTGGGAATGAAAATGTTCATCGTAAGATAATGAAAAACAGACATTTAGTAACAGTTTCATTTTGCATGTTTAAATATTCATAACTCTCTTCATAAAACCACATGTTTGCTCTCCTAATGTTCCAGCAATTCTGTTTATGAAATGTCATATTTCTTATAAGCCTTTTTCATTATTATTATCCTGGCTGCTTTGCACAGGAACAGACTCAACTTCCACAACCACCAGAGCTTTACCTTTATGTCAGAGACTGGTCAAAATTAAAAGCAGATAATCAAAGGAGCTTCGGAGCAGGAAACAAACTTGCCCACCTCGGAACTGTAATAAAATTTCACCTGTAATACTTTGGCTTCTGGCTTTGCAGAGGGCATTCGCAGTGAAGTTTTGGCATGTAACAAAGCATTGTATTCTTCAGCAACAGAAATACAATTTTACCATCAACAGAAAACAGTCAGAGAGAGAGCAGCCTGGCTATTCAAGTGAGTAGTCCGCAAGACTTTTGTCTTGTTCACCAAAATGCATTCCCGTGTCAGCCCTTGTACTGTATATCCTGAAAGAAAGTGAAACAGAGACCCCCCCAAAAAAAAAATCCACAGCCACGCAGGGAGACCGTACAGGAGTCAACGAGAGAAAAGGACTTCTACTACTAAGCAGCTGTATTATTATGAACACACCCAGGCTGCTTCTGCACTACACTGTTATAGTGTTATTGTTCCACTTTCAACATCCTATGGAATCCTGAGGTTTGCAGTGTAGGGAGAGGCCTCTAGAATTCCCAGCCAGAGAGCTCTTTGGCTTCAGTGAACTACAAATCCCAGAATTCCACAGGATGTTGAAAGGGGAATAATAGCACTATAACAGGGTAGTCCGGAAATGGCCTAAGACTGGCAAGGGTAAGAATGAAAGAACTAGATAGGACCTGTAAAGACTTGTCATTAAATGCTAAAGCCGGAATCATCCAGGCCACAGTATTTCCAATTTCTTTGTGTGGTTGTGGAAGCTGGACAGTGCAAAAAAAAGCTGACAGGAAGAAAACCAACACATTTGAAATGAGGTGCTGGATGAGAGTTTTACGGATAGCCTGGACTGCCAAAACAACAAATGATGGGGCCCATTTCCGCACTAGCCTGTTATAGCGCTATGATTCCACTTGCAACATCCTATGGAATCCTGGGGTTTGCCGGCCGGCCCCTCCCGAAACTGCAAACCCCAGGATTCCATAGGATGTTGCAAGTGGAATCATAGTGCTATAACAGGCTAGTGCGGAAATGGCCTGGGTCTTATACCAAATCAAGCCAGAACTCTCCCTAGAAGCCAAGATGACTCAGCTGAGGCTGTCATACTTTGGCCATATGAGAAAAAAATGACTCAGTGGAAAAGACAGCAATGTTCAGCAAGGTGGGATGCAGTAGGAAAAGAGGAAGAGCACATTGCAGATGGATTTATTCCATCGAGGAAGCCACAGCCCCTAATCTGCAAGCCCTCAGCAGGACTGTTGATAACAGGACGATTTGGGAGATCTGTCATTCACAGGGTCCCCCAAGTCAAAGACAATTTGATGGCAAATAACAACAGCAATTTGTTTGCCACTTCCCAGCCCACTAGGCCATGAACCGCAAATAAAAACATTATTTAAAATATGAAGTATAAAATGGAGAAAATACTATTTAAAATATTACCTATAACATAGGTAAAGACAAAAGCAATTTCTTTTTCAAAATATGGTTGCCTCTCCAATCCACAGATTCTGTATCCATGGATTCAACCAACCACAGCTTGAAAATATTCCCCTCTCCAAAAGAAAAAAATTCCAAAAAAGCAAACTTTGATTTTGCCGTTTTATATAAGAGATGCCATTTCACTACACCAGTGGGACCACTGGGACTTGAGCATCCACAAATGTTGATATCTGCAGACACCAAGAGGCACCTATAGTATAAAAATCACCTTTAAAACAGTGCTCCTTGATTTCAAGGACCAGTGCCCATTCAAAAGAGTAATCTTGGCTCTCCATGAGAAGCTGAATAAAGATGGAATCAGGCTGACTTTTCCTTGGAAATCAAAGCATTGGCCCATCTGTCTCACTGGTATTGGCACTGTCTGTCAGCAGTCCTTTCAGTTCCAACCTATGGAATCTTGGGATTTGCAGTTTAGGGAGGGATATTTAGCATTCTCAGACAGAGAGCTGTAGTGCCTCACCAAACTACACATCATAGGTTTCCACACTATTAACTGCGTAGTGGAAAGGGCCCTCCATTTGTCTTAGGATTCATCTCCTCCAGAAAGATTTGGCGAGGCAATCCTTTCACACCTAAGTGCCTTGAACACAAACACAAGTTTGTAGACTGAAGACCTAAGAGGCTGATGGGTGGCTTTTCTTATGCAAGTCCCCATGGCTTGATTTTCTCAACAATAGATGGGAGAGAGCTGAAGGTGAAAAACAACGGTAAAAATGGGGTTGAATCAGCAAATTTTTGTTCATATAGGCAAATCATTTTTTAAAAAAATCCGCTTCTTCTTCCTGATTTCATTTATTGAACTAAAATAGTCATGCTATTTTTTTCCTGCTTGCATACCATGCACCGGTAGGAGGCAACTAATTAAGATCGTTAGTGCATATTTAAATGACCTCCCAAGGGTATGCAAAACAGAAGTAGAACTTGGTACCCTGAGGTCTAGAGGCAAAAAGGACAAATGAGTCCCCTGAGCAAGATCACTGCCACCATCTTATCTTTGGGGGCAAAGGCTGTGGGTAGGGCAAGGGGTATGAGAACGGCCCACCCCATCCCCTGGGCTAGAGGCTCAGGAGCAATGACCTTCCAGTCCAATGGTAGTTATGTCCCCAGAGCAAACCAACAGGGAGAACAAATTGAAGAGAGTATCCAAATTCCAAGGGAGTTATATCTAGCGTTGCCAAGTCTTGGCTATTCCGGATAGGGTTGCCAGGTCAGGAACATCTCAGGTCCTAAGATTTCATAGTCAAAACCTGAAATCTAGGGGCCACCCCTTGGTGATGTTATAGGGGATGGAGCCTGGTGATATCATTAATAAATGTGTTTGCTAAGCATCACCCACAGTTGCCAAGAACATGTCGTAAAAGATGCATCCACCACAAAGCCTAACAAATGAGACAAAGGAGGGAGGGAGGAGATTTCTTGAGTCTCTAGGAGCTCCTCCAAATTAGATTTCAGCCATAGGGGTCAGCTGCACACAGGAGCGAAAATCATTTCCTTTCTAGGCAGCTCTCTCACTCTGAGATTCCTTCCCTCATTCTGTGACCCAGAAGAAAAGAGGCAGGCCCTGAGACCTGAGAATCCTAATCCTCAAGATCTCAGGGCCAAAACCTGCCACCTAGGGACAATCGCTTGTGATGTCATGCAGGAACGGCCTTAGTGATGTCACAAGGGTGATGTCAAAAGGGACCGCCCCAGATAATGTCAATGAGCAGGCTACAGTAAGCATCAACCACCAACACACAAAGTTTGCCATTCAAATTTTTTTAAAAGTCTAACAAAGCAAGAAAATATATATACACACATTTTTCAAGGCAGCACTCCTGCCCCAAGATTCTTCCCCTGAGATCCTAGTTACATCATATGCTATACTCTGAAGGAATGCCTCTTGCCCCAAGCACCAAGTGACAAATGTAGCTCAGTCCCAGTGGTTTATTCATGCAGGCTCAATTATTTCAGGCAAATTAAAAAGAAAGGAAGATTTCCTATCCAGGTACCTCAAGAGCATCCTCTCTCAGGGAATTCTTATGACTTAGGGCCAAAATTACAGTCCACATCCAATATATAGCGCTGAGTCCCCCATTTGTTTTTATTTCACTCAGAAGTAAAGGCAGGGAGGCTGAACAAATCAAAACTGCAGTGCACAAAGAGGGGTGATTAATCTATTTCTTCTGGGTCATGATCCCTGCCCCAAAATGCATGCATGTACCACACACAGTAATTATCAATGGTAAAAGAAGAAGCTCCCATTTGAGGGTTGGTAAAGATTCTTCCTCATTGCAATGCATAAAAAAAAAAAAAACCTGCAAAGTTACATTGCCCTTGCATCATGCAACCACTAAACTAAATAGCAACACACTGCAAAGGTATGGGAATTAGTGGTCAATGCACATGACTGTTATCCTAGAGCAGAATGGCAGTGTGGTATACACAAAGGTTAAACAAATGAGCACCAGCAGGTATAACAGACCACCAATGCACTTAAGAGTGCAGCAAGGACAGAGGTGGGTAGGGGAAGACCTACCACCAAAGAACAACCAGAAAGGATGTCAGCCTTTATACTGGTAGGGAATTGGCTGTGTATGGATGGAGAAGATTCCTCCCTGTGCAAGCTCAGAGAAGGTACAACCACTGGCATAACCAGAAAGCTAGATTCAAGTTTATATATTTAACATAACAGCCAATCTGTTTGCTTTGAAAAACATGCATCAGGGAAAGCTAGAAATTATAAAACAAGAAATGGAATATCTAGACAGAGCCATTCTGGATGTCAGCAAGCTAAAGAGGATAGGATGGGACATTTTCAGTCAGACTGTTACATGTGGGGAAATGAGCAAGATTAGATAGATAGATAGATAGATAGATAGATAGATAGATAGATAGATAGATAGGCAAATAAATAACACAACGTGATAGAAGACATAGGCCATTTCCTCACTACACTGTCATAGTGCTATCATTCCACTTTCAACCTCCTGTGGAATTCTGGGGTTTGTAGTTTACTGAGGCCAAAGAGCTCTCTGGCTGAGAATTCTCAATACCCCTCCCTAAATTGCAAACCCCAGGATTCCACAGGAGGTTGAAAGTGGAATAATAGCACTAGAACACTGTAGTGCAGAAATGGCCTTATTTTTGTATTACCTTGGAGACATAAGAAGCAGCAGGGATGTCATGTCGAGGAGGGAGTGGGCCTGTTTTCCACAGCTCCAGAGACTAGGACAAGGAGCAATGGATTCAAGCTGCAGGAAAGGAGATTGCACCAGAACCTCAGGAAGAACTTCCTGACTGTCAGAGCTGTCTGGCAGTGGAATATGCTGCCTCAAAGGAGTATGATGGGGTCTCCTTCTTTGGAGATTTTTAAGCAGAAGCTGGATGGCCATCTGTTGGGAGTGTTTTGATGTGGGTTCTTGCATGGCAGAAGGGGGTTGGACTGGATGGCCCCTGGGGTATCTTCCAGCTCTATGATTCTATTATCACCCCATAGGGCTGACGGAGGGTAGCATGCTAGCATAAATTATTGGAACCTGAAGGTTTAGAAGGGGGACTAGAGCCCTACGTTGTTGCTGCTGCTGCTGCTGCTGCTGCTGCACTCTTGCCACAATTGTAAAAGTCCCCCAGTCCTATCTTAACAGCCACCAGCCTCTGCAAGCAACGGAGACCTGTTCTCCTCTCTGCTGGGATGCAGCAGACTCATGTTTCCACCTTCCTCCCATCAGAGATCTCCAATATGAGGAGGAATTGCAACAGGGATCCTGCTTCTGATTACCACACCAGAGAGCACTGAAGGGAGAGGGGTAGAAACTTCAGTCTGCTTTATCCCGATCAACAGGAAAACAGACTTCCATTTTTTGCAGTGGCTGCTGCCTGTTAAAACATAAATATACCAAACTAAGCAGCTGATCTGGAATTTCTGCCATCGTCATCATCATCAATTTCTTTATAACCCGCCTTTTTCTCAGTTGAAGACTCAAGAAAGCTCACAACAATTAAAACAAACACAACTAAAACTTCACAATATGCAAATGTCAAAAATAAAACTAAACTACCCAAAATTAAAACCTGTTAAAAACATGAGGAAAACAGCAGAAAATCTAGCCCTTTCCCGGTGAGCAATCAGTTGTCCAAAGGCTTGCAGAGCCAAAGGCATACATTGTTATCTTTCTCAGTGGCACCATTAATTGCCTATTGTCTTTCAAATCCATTGTAAAATCAGTGAATTTCAAAGAAAATAATGATGTACAAAATTCTGGCAGTTGTCAGCCAATAGAGACTCTAATCAACTGAAAAACTACAAATTACGTATTATGAACAGAATGTAATTATATTTTAATGTAATTCCCATTGAAATATATATTTCAGGTCCAGAGTACCCACAATTCTAACTGCCCGTGCTGTGAACTGAGCATTTTTGAGGAATTATTTTTTTTTTAGTTGATCTTTCCTTGCTGGGAACTTGAAAAAAAATTTTTCACTGGGTCTCAAACCAACTCTCAGCCTCCCTGATATTCCACCCTTGGGGGCAGCAGTGCCACCAAAGCTTCATATATCCTCTATTTATCTCTGTTATGAAGCCAAAGCTTTGCTTTGCTTTTCCTACCAGAGTGAAACAAGCATACTCTTCCACATGTTATTGGACTGCAACTCCCAGCATTCCTCACCATTGGCTCTACTGGCCAGGGCTGCTGGGAGTTGCAATCCAGCAACATTGGGAGGGCTCCACCATTCCTATTCCCACACTACACCAATAAATTACTTTATTCCTGTTTGTTGTGCTGCCTTTAAAATGCAACTTTCTTACCTCTTATTACAAAAAAGAACTTGTAACGGGTGATTGCATTACGTACAACTCATTGCCTTACTATAAGCAGGAACCCCCTATGGTTCATCCCTGGAGTCCAATTTCATATTTTTCAAAATGATTTTGGACTCAGGACTGTGCACTTTCTGTTCACTTTATACTCTAGCACACCTCTGCCCGCAGAAGCACTCATGAGAAGTAAGACCACTATTGACACACAAGACTAAGAGTGTTAAAAAATGTTAACTATATGGGACTATGGACCTCCAGTCATACGGTCAAGAACCCAACCAGAGACAGTGGTAGCTTCCATGTCAGTGGAACAGTGAATCTGTTACGGGTTCTAGTCTAAACTTTAAACTTGCTGTCCAAGTTGCTGGACTCATGGAGACAAGGCCTCAGTTTCACACCTTGAAAAAAGTTCTTTCATGATCAAAAATATTATGCTTACCATTCCTTGAGGTACAACTGGACTTTGGTCTACCCTAGCAGAGCACGGCTTTCATTTCAGACCTGTGTTTCTCAACTTTTGGTTCCCCAGCTATTTTGGACATCAGCTACCAAAAGGCCCAGCCAGCTGGTCAATAGTCAGGGATTCTAGGAGCTGAATTCAAAAACATTTGGAAGATCAAGGAACAAGAATCATGGTTCTCAACATCCACCAACATCACTCTCCTGCTTTTCACTCACATGCGCCACAAGAACTTAAGAAGAATGCTCTTGGATCAGGTCTGTCTGGTTCAACATTCTGTTCCAATGAGATACTTATATAAATCCCATCAGCCGGACAAAAACACGATAGCATCTTTCTACCTGTGCTCCCCAGCAAATGGTATTTAGAGGCGTTCCCCATGTTATCCTGTGCAGCAGACCTCCAATGAAAACATATGACCCCCAAAAGCCTAACAACATCCATGCATGGTTTTAAAAACAAGTAACATCCCACTACAGATTGGCCTAAATACCCTAAAGGTACCAGAACCCAACTGATCTTTGAAGCTAAAGCAGGGTCAGGTCTAGTTAATACTTAGATTGGAGGCTGCCAGTCAATATCAGGTGCCGTAGACTACATTTCAGAGAAAGGAAACAGCAAAACCACCTCTGAGTATTCCTTGCCTAAGAAAAACCTATGAAGTTCATGGGGTCACCATAGGTTGACAGGTGGGTTCAAGGCATGAACACAACACACCCTGCTATACACTGAGAAAGCAGATACCATAACATGAATACAACCTCAAAGAAAACCAATGAATCCCCATACTGACCTACCAATCTGTAAAATCACATTTTAGTTCAGGTGGCCACTATTCCACAAATCCCAAGTAGAACATCTCTATATTGTCCGAACACACAATCCAGGTCCACAAGGTTTAAGTTAGCAATAACTCCACACGGTTGGGTCAACAAGTGGGCTCATCCCTTGCCCCAATCTATTAGCCCCACACACACACACACATATTCATCAAAATGCATACCTCAGCTCCACAGAATTCAACAAACTAGGCTTCACACACACATAACCTTGAAATTCCCAGCTATACTGACTAGGGCTGGTAGGAACTGCAGCCCAGGAATACTTGGAGAGCCACAACTTGTAGGCTTCAGACTCAAGGGCTCATGAGACCAGCAAGTTCCCCCAGCATATCCCACCAAGGTCTGAATGCAAGATGGAAGTCCTTTCTAGAGCTCAGCTGAAAATGCTTCTGCGCATGATTGGAGGCAATGCCCAATGCCCAGCAGAAAACTAGCCACATCCCTCCATTGAAAAAATGGAATCACATACATGTTTATGAACTCGTGAGCCGAATTGCACTGTAGTCTCCCCCCGCCTCTCCTCCCTGGGAGGCTCACTTTTCTAGTTACAGATCCTAGGGCTGAATCCCAGCTTCTGTCTCCTGTGCATCTCCTTCGACAGAATGCATCCAGAAGGTCTCCCATCGGTCAACCCGCTTCCCCACTGATCAGCCTGGCTTCTTTGGCTCTCCGCTGGCTCTCTGCCAAAGGGAGAAAGCAGCTGCGTTGGAGACCATGCAGAGAGGCACAGTCGACAGCTTTCCTCCGCCCCTCCCGCCAGCAGAATCGTCACTACCGACTCCGCAGGGGTATCCCAAAAAGCCTGCCCGCCATTTGCTAAAAATGAAAGGAAAAGAAGATTGTCAGTCTCTCTCCAGGGCAAGCAGCTCATATTCTGACCTGAGAACAACCAAAACAGCCACACAGCAAAGCTTTGGAAAACTAAGCCAAGATCCTACACCGTGCTTGCTTAATGCAAACCTCTGTCCACGTTGTTGCCAAACAGTCATGCTACGCTACACTTCTGCCCGATACCAACATTGCACAATTGACTGTCTATCTTCCAGTGGGTCGTCTGATTGTCTCTTTGTGCACCACAGTGGCTGTTTCTGCAATCCGAATGATCTCAGGCAATGATGACTAGCTACTCACCACCCAAAAATCCCCAACTGCAGGGCTGGAATCCTTTTAGTCGCAAGTAGAGTAGGCCCCCTGTATCGACTGTTGAGTGATGAGTCAACACATAGGTCAATCCAATTGATTTACTTGAGTTGTAAATCAATTATAGGCCTGCAAGAAATGGTGACACTTGTGAAAATCCACTTAGGTAACCACAAACTGAACACAGCAGTTACACAATGACTACAAAAGTACAACCACATGTGTAAAGGAATTTACAGTATTGTAAGAAAGTCAGCATGGCATAGTGGTTTGCATTTTGGATTACAGCGCTAAAATCCAGGGTTCAATTCCTTGCTGGGCCATGGAAACCCACTGGGTGGGTGACCTTGGGGGTGTCACACACTCTCAACCCCCAGGAAACCATGTAATAGGTTCCCTTTACAGTCGCCATAAGTCAAAAATGACTTGAAGGCACACAATAACAATGATATGAGTTCTAGGTTTGAACACTTTTATGCAATGCTAGAAATTTGGGGACTGAAGAAACATTTTTGAGAGGAGGAACATCCTTCCTTAGGGGAGCAAAGCCCTAATTTTGGCCCCCTCCAGTAGCTACACTCCTCACATCATGAGCTGATTCACCCTGAGAAAAAAGAAAGAGGGAATCAACCCTGTACATTTTGCAAAAGCACTTTTGAGACTGAAGCCATTTCCGCCCTGCACAGTTGTAGTGCTATTATTCCACTTTCAATATCCTTTGGCATCCTGGGGTTTGGAGTTTGGGGAGGGGCCTTTAGAATTCTCAGCCAGAGAGCTCTTGGGCCTCAGGAAACTACAAAGCCCAGAGTTCCACAAGAGGTTGAAAGTGGAATCACAGCACTAGGAACAGTGTAGGGTGGAAATGACCTCACAGGGGAAAAAAGCAGTTCTAGATTAAAACAGTAATTCTGTCAACCCAGTATCCGGCTGCCAACGCATGGCACCTACCAAATCCTGAAGAAGAAATCATAAAGAGCCACTAAGCTGTGAGAGACCCAGCATGGAGTAGTGGTTTGAACATTGGACTACGACCCTTAGAGACCAGGATTTGATTCCCCGCTGCGCCATGAAAACCCACTGGGAGCAACCTTGGGCATATCACACATTCTCAGCCTCAGAAAAAAACATAACAGGTTCACCTTAAGAGTCGCCATAAGTGAGAAACAATTTGAAAACACACAACAACAGCAACAAGACACCATCAGAATTGTGGCCCAAATGTTAAGAGAAACTGACTCCTGAGATTTTTTTTCCCCTTGTTGCTTCCCTCTCTAGCGATAGACTCAGTGGCTTCGAGTTCAAATCGCTGTCTGGGCTAAATTTTTACTGCACCGAACATACCTATATGTATAGATATATAGATACACACACACATATGAGCTTAAAATCAGCTCACTGGTGGCTTAAATAGAGCAAAACAGCCCAAAGCAGCAGAACTTTCAAAAGCAGACAGACAGATAGACGGACAGACAGATATTACGACAGAGCCGGGGGTGAGTGGATGGAAGTGGTGGAGCTGACACTTTTGGTTTCGTGTCCAGCTACCACTCTTTCCTGTTGCGTGCAGGAGAGAGGTGAGTTATATGAGGCGCTCATGATTTTTAAGCCCTCTCCATCTATAAATAAGCTGTCTTAGCAGAATCCTGAAAGCGACTCATGGCGGAATAAAAATACGAGCCAATCCAGGCTGGCAGTGATGGAAAAGGACAGGGAAGGGCTAGACATACAGTTGCCAGCTTTTCGGCTGCCCTTTGTAACTATGCCTTTAACAGCAGGGGTTTTATTTTTGTGGCGGGGGAGACTTTAGTAGGTGTTCAAGCTGAAGGAAAGATTTGCCAGCTGATTGCTGTATGTCAAGTGACTAAAACCAGCAAAAGAACAGAACAACATAGATCAGCAATGGGAATGGAGTAGCCTGCTGGCCTTTTGGGGGTTCAGTAAGGTTCACAAAGATCCCCCCTGCAAATTTGTGCCATTTTTTTCAGGGACACTTGTGGGAAAAGGATATTCATGGACCTTACTGGACTCCACCCCACAAATTATCCTCTTTGTCCAAGAAAAAAAAAATACTTTCAGCAAAAAAAAAAAAATTCCCCCTTTTTTTTGTTCCAACCAAAACAAAACCGCACATTCCCATTTGAAAAGATGTTCCGAGATGCTTACAATGCTGCTTTGGAGGAGGCACCCCAAAACAGCTAGGGAAAAAAAATGGAAGGCCCAAAAGCATCACAACATCCCATCCAAAATGGTGGACGCAACCCAATGTTATAGCCCCCCAGAACTGTGGCTGTGGCCAAATTGGTTAGTGTGGCTCTCTTGGCTACAAAGCATGCTCAAGGCAGAAAAGCTGGAGACCCTAGATAAAAAGAAGCAATGAGGAAGGTCAAATTAATCATCTTTAAGGTGAGAGAATGCTATATTTAACCCATTTGCTTGGGAATCAAGTTAGGCATGTGCTTAGACACAGCCCCAAAACTTCAATCTGATACCAAAATGTACTCAGTTCAAACTATCACTTTGGGAGAAAAAAATACTTCTGGGTTTCCAAAACTTTCCCCCAAATCCCCACAGCCAGCATGTCCTCTTGCCCAAAATCTGAATTCTGACTATCGTTACTAATAAACAAGGTCCACTTGTTTTTATAGACCCTGATGCTCTTCTTAACATATTCACAAAAAGTTTTTAAAACTTTTTTTCCCCCAGAACTTGGAAAAGTTGTATTTTTGGACAGCAAATCCCAGAACCTCTAGTCAGCATGGCCATTGGCTGGGGATTCTGGAAGCTTTCATGAAAGTAATTTTCCAAGCTTTGTTTTAAAGATATAAAAATACATAGTTTGTTTTGGGAGGACAATTTAAATTGCAGTTGTATGCCCCAGCCCTCCTCAGCCTGGTGCCCTTTAGACGTGTGAGACTACAACTCCCATTAACCCGAACAAGGAAGGTCAATCACCCTGGCATTTAGTAAACATGCATGCACAGGGTGTTGGTTATCAGCCTTTTTTGTGTCCAAGAGCAAGCCACTTAAGAAAAGGTATGCAAGAGCAAGAATCAGCACGGTGAGTACTGGGCGTGGATTCAAATTCTTCTCTATGATTCGTCCCACTGGGACTGCTGAGCAAGTCATACTCCTTCAGCCACAGAGAACAGCAATGACAAACCTCCTTTAAATAAATCTTGCCAATAATAATAATAATAACAATAACAATCCTGAAACAGGGTTGCTAGAAGTCAGAATTGGCTAAACTCATCTAACAACAAATATAAGATACTGTGTTCCCTCTTCACTCGTCTTGATATACAACACCATCAGCAATGCAGGAGCGAGCCTTATTCATTCTTACTCAGAAGTAAGCCTCTGTGAGAACAGCACCACTTTCTCAGCCAAGTGCAGATACAGAATCGTAGCCCAAATGTTCCCAAGAACACCCCTAGAGAAATATTTTTCCATGTTTGCTAAACACTTGAAACATTGTCCTTGTACTTTTGTGGTGAGAATTGTGAATCCCTCTAGAGATGCTGTTCAACTCCAACACCCAGGATCCCTTACCCTTGGTTATCCTGGCTAGGGGTGCTGGGACTTCCAGTCTAACATCATTTGAAAGGGCTGCTTGATTCCCACCTTCTTACATCCATATCACACCCATTTATTTTCTTTGAATCCAAAAATCGCCACTTTCTCCCAGTTAGCCCACTCCAAGGAATTCAGGGGTTTGGCTTCTGGAGAGCCAATCCCTTTCCCATTCTCCATTCATTTCCTCTTCTCTTTGCCTTTTCCCCAAATCAGAAGCAAAACAAGTCAGCACACAATGCCACCATCGCCCTGCAATTCCTGCCTGAATTTGCGCATATTACACCATCTATCTAACTGCTTTTTTCCCATTTGCAAAATAAAGAGACCCAGGGAGACAAACTTAAATACCTGCCACTGGATGCAGATGGCCAGCCTGAAGGCAGAGGATAATCAGGGAAATAAAGGAAATGGGAAATTTGGGAGAAAGAGAAAATAAAGAAGCTGACCCTGGGAAACTTGTCAACCAAATATGCATAGACTCGCATTCATGGGGAAATGAGAGGGTGGACTCCAGCTGAAATTCATGCTTGCCCTTCCATGCTGGGCAAACAGGCCAGTCTCTGCACCAGAGGATTGTTGCTGTTTTGTATGCCTATAAGTCATTTCTGACTTGTGGCAATCCAAAGGCAAACCTCTCAAACCTATCAAAGGGTTTTCTGGGGCTGAGAGTGTGTGGCACACCCAAAGTCACCCAGTGGATTTCCATGGGGAGCAGAGAGTCGAACCCCGCTCTCCAGGTTCATAGCCCAATGTTCAAACTACTAGACCACGCTGGCACCAGAGGATCAATGGACATCAATCAGACACTGAGCATAGGAATACACAAAAACAGTTGTAGAACACTTCAGTTTTCCTGGACATTCCATCTCAGACCTCAGAGCAGCAGCCCTTCAACAAAAACAAACAAACAACACTACGAAGGAAGATGGGAAAGAGAAACAGCAGAATTGGAATCTATCCACAAACTCCAGTCCGACAGTGGGTTGAACAGAGGCAATGGTTTCTTGGCACACTACATGTATTATAACACAAGTCCACACGCTAGCCTCATGAGGGCTCTCCTAGCCAGTTGATCACATTCCCTTTCTGGTGCCCAGCCAAGCATCACGCTACATTCCAAGATCCCCCCTCCACCATTCATATGGTTATCTGCTCATCTTGGCTTTACACAACATCTTTCCTCCTGCCTTTGTCCCCCAGTGACCTTCTTTAAAACTGACTTCCCACCTCTTCACCATACCCACAAGTTTTGCATTTCTGTTGCTATTCACACATCAAAGCCTCTTCCTAGACCCTTCACTCCATACATTTAACGAAGCAGACTTAAATCTATGAAAGCTTACACTACCAACTTCTCTCAGTAATTTCACAGGTGCTTCAAGATCCCTTTGAACCCTTAGTTGGAAATGTCACTGCAAACAGTGGGACTTGCTTCTGAGAAAACATGCCCAGGACTGGATTAGAAGTGAGATTTTCCTGCTCACATCCAATGGGGACCTCTCTTGGCCACCAGATCAATATAACTTATGTCCATTTTTGCTACAGAAATGTGACAACAGCCAGCCAAACCTGGCCTTAATACGCTAAAAGCACCAGATCCTGTCTGATTTTGGAAGCTAAGCTGGGTCAGCCCTGATTAGTGCTTGGATGGGAAACTGTTGACAAATACCAGGTGCTGTATGCTCTATTTCAGAGGAAGGGACTGGCAAAACCACCTGTGAGGATTCCTTGCCTAAAAAAAACCTATCAAATTCATAGGTTTGCCATAAGACAGGTGACTTGACACACACACAGAGAGAGAGAGAGAATAGCAACAAACACAACCATCAGATTAGCAGGAAAATATTGGCCTCTACTCATCCTGTCCAAAAGAAGCAGTTTTTCTGATTTAAACAAGAGAATTACACACACATTTTCAGCACAGGGCTACGTGTGCCTACTCAGAGGTCAGTGGGTAGGTAAATCAGCATAGAATTGCAGAAGGCTAAAAATCCTATGCTCATTTACTTCGAAGGATACAAACTTCAGACCACATTGAAGCATTTTGCCATTGAAAATAAGAACTCAGTTTGGGGTGGATCGTGACCAGAAATTAGAAACCTACGTGGAGAGAAGAATGATTTCACATCAAAATATTTTTTTAAAGATTTCTACTGCCTGAATCATGTTTGTTAGTCCCCGGTAGAGTAGATCCATTGAATCAGCACTTGTGTAAATGCAATTGATCCAGCAGATCTATTTTAGTGGGAACTGCCCAATAAAACTGAGGTCTACAACTACTTCTTGGAGCAGAAGCTGTGCTAGGTCATCTCCAGCAAATACAAGAGCAACAAATTTATTAGAACGGCAAATTTATTAGAACGGCAGCCCATTTCTGAGAACAGCTCTTCCTCGTAAGTCAAAATACCCTATCAAATAAGGATTTCAAACATTCCCTCTTCCATATTTTCTATTGTGGTGAACACTTTTGCAATGAAGGGGCAGAGAATCCACACACAAGTTTAAAGCTGGAAGAAAGAAGGTTCTGAGAAGCCAAACATAATTCATGTTAAAAGGCAACCTTTACTGCAGCAACAAATTATTTTATAACTAGCCCCCATGACAGCCCCTATCCCTCCTTAGGAAAAAAAATTGATTTCTTGGGTGAATTTCTTTGAGTGCCTCACCTATTTGTGATTTTCCAAGTGCAAAAGTTCCTTCATGAGCTGCAAAGATCATAAAACTTTTTTTAAAAAAAAAAAGAAAATCCTGCAAGAATGAATGAAGACTTCAGATCCACTCTCTTGAGGGTTTCTGGAGGTTGAAATCGCTTTTGTTTTTCTCTGTGGTCCTTCTGTGTGTGTTGCAAAAGGAATATTTAGCTGCGAAGAAGTGCATGGGGAGGAATGTAACAATGGAAGAAAAGCAAAGCACCAATGCCCAAACTGGATTGTTTTAAACAAGACAAAATTAAAATGGTGGAGTAGGAAGACGAAATTCCCAAAGTTACGAGAATCAGTCCACACACACACACTAGACTGCACAATCAGGAACAGGCATAGTGTGGCTTTCTGGATGGTTTGGGGCTATATCTCCCAGCATCTCTCACAACTGACTGCACCGGCTAAGGCTGATGGGAATTGCAGTCCAACAACTTTGTCCACCACAAAGCTTTACCCAGAAAAGTCTGGCTGATGTTACCTAGTGCCAAGTAAGTATATTCTAAGAAATCCCAGTGACCTAAGTGGGACTTACTCAAGACTAATTCTCAGAATTGATGCTTCTCTAGGCTGAGCTCAGTGTGGCCATGCTCTGGAGCAAACAGAACTGTAGCTGCCCAGCCCCATGTATTTTTTACTGAACTCTTTCTCCTAAGTAAAGAGGGGCCTAAATATTCTAAAAGCACCAGATCCTTTCTGTTCTTGGAAGCTAAGAAGGGTCAGCCATGGTTAGTAGTTGGATGGAAGACTGCCTATGAATTCCAGGGGTTGTGGGCTCTATTTCAGAGGAAGGAACTGGTAAAACCACCTGTCAGTAATCCCTGCTTAAGAAAACCCTATGAAATGCATGGAGTCGCCATAAATCAGCAGATAACTTTAAGGCACATGTTTACATCCATGCCTCTCTCCAGCTTAAGACAAACCCTATCACTGTGCTTTCTTGGCCAGATTTCTTCGGAGGAGGGTTGCTGTTGCCTTCCTCTGAGGCTTGGAGAATGTGACTTGCTGGGAGTCGCCCAGTGGGTTTCCATGACCGAGTGGAGTTTTGAAACCTCGTCTCCCACAGCTCTAGCCTAACACTCAAACCGCAAAACGACGCAGGGTCTAAAATGCAGGGGGTTCTTGGCAAGATTTATGCAGAGGCATTTTGCCACTGCGTTCCTCTTCCCAGGCAGAGAGAGTGTGCCTTGCCCAAGATCACAAAATGAATTTCCAGGGCTGAGTGGTGATTTGAACCCAGGCCTCCTAGCATCCTAATCCAACACTCCTAACGTTGTACCACCCCATTCTGCACAAAGGTCTGCTTTTAAAAGAACGGCTTTTGCTAGTGGCTTCATAAGTCTTCCTTCGGTAGGGTCTTCTTGCAGGGCAAGGAGTTGGACTGGATAGCCTGAATGGTCTCTTCCAACTCTATGATTCTGTGGTCATTTCCGCACTACACAGTATAGTGCTATTACTCCACTTCCAACATCCTGCGGAATTCTGGGCTTTGTAGTTTACTTGAGACCAAAGAGCTCTCTGGCTGAGAATGCTCAACTCTCCTCCTTAAACTGCAAACCCCAGGATTCCATAGGAAGTTGGAAGTGGAATCATAGCACTATAACAGAGACAGCTACGGCCGTTGTTTGCCCAGCCAGCAAGCAGGCAGAGTGGGAAGGTGGGAGAGAAGAGCATGGAAGGAACAACCAGTGAAACTTGAAAGAAAAAGACCAGACTCTGCAAAGCCACAGCTTGCTCTGAGAAGTCAAAGAGCCTGGGGAAGAAAGAGGGAGGGAAGTAACTTTGTCAAGAGTTTCTGGCTATGAGCGAAAGGAGCCCTGTCCCTCCCCTAGCCTTAGCAAACTTTCGGGACTTGGATTGGAGGCCCCCACCCTTACCACCAACACCGTGAGAAGCATCTAAACATCCCGGTTGCCTAGAGCGGAAGGGAAAAGAGCCAAAGCCAGTGTCTCTCTTACTTGCCTGCAAAATCACCTCCCTCCTTCCTCTCTCTTCATCCCCCCCCCCCACAACAACGGTATATTTGAATGCAGATTCAAAAATGGGCCTTATTTTCCACAACCAAAAACATGCCTCAGGAATCTTCACATATTCGGGATGGAGAGTTTTGCCTTTTGGCTTTCTTTCATCCTGGCTTGGTTTTTAATCCAAACTTCTCGAGACCACTGCCTCAAGCTGATTTGGGGTAGAAACCAGCTCCCTTGCCCACCCCCTCCCTGGAAATCTATCTTACTGAAGGCAAAAGGGAGAAAGAAAGAAAGAGAGAAGACCCTTCTTCCCACATGCAGACTGAAACCTGTTTTCTCTGTAAAAACTGTTTCGCTTTTCCTTCTCCAGATTGGGAAAGACCACAAAGGGCACCAATATTCTTTAAAACTGGAGTTCAACAAAGCAAACCTGACTGGGGAGGAGGCTAGAAGGAGTGTTTTAAAGTCTTCAGACCCCAACTCAGGGAATATTTTTCTTTTTCTACTAAGAGAAAAGTTAAGAAGCTTTCCCACATCAGGCGGGGGGGAAAGGAGAGGAATTTTATTTTTAAGGTGGGGACATTCGAACCCAAAATCCTCAGCCTTGATCAACAGAATCCTACAGGTTGTTTAACTCAGAAGTAAGGCCCATTGGCCCTGACTACTTGGACAGTCAAGACTATAAATCATGCTGCTTTCATCTCCTTAGCTTCAAGGGCCCCCCATCGGGTTGGTTCCAGAGACAGCGGCTTCCTTATCAATTGCAAATATTTCCTTCCAAAATGCTTTCTTAAAACCCACAGGCTCACTTTGCCATGTGCCTATTTTTTCTGAGCAAATAATTTTTTGTTTAAAAAATGGGAAAGCTCTACATCTACAAATATCTCTAAGCCAAGCTTATTTAAATGTCTGTATTATTTTGGGTTTTGCACTACACATCGTAGCTTCTAGTCCGTCACAACACCACAGGAAACAACAAGAAGAACAACTGGTCATTGATCGTAACTATTTTCAAACCCACTTGCAAATCTGCTGTGGAACACTGTTTGACTCCGTCAAACAATGCTCACTTTTGGTATACACAAATGTACACAGGATCCAGTAACAGGACTCTATTTTTGATACATAACCAGAACACTTATTTTCCCTGGCCCCTTTCTCTATACAGACACACCCATGAAATTCAACCCTCCATTGAGGATGAATCCCCCAAAACAATCCTTCACACACATACACACGCACTCACACACACTATATTTTAACTCTCTGCAATTATGGTCCAGAGCCAATTTTAGTCACTGACTAGAGTAGACCCATTGAAATGAACAGTACTGAAGTCACCACTTACATCATTTCAAGGGAGAGGGGTAATAACTACGGTTATTTCCGCACTAGACTGTTATAGTGCTATTATTCCACTTTCAACATCCTATGGAATCCTCGGGTTTGCAATTTAGGCCCCTCCCTAAACTGCAAACCCCAGGATTACAGAATGTTGAAAGTGGAATAATAGCACTATAACATCTAGCGCGGAAATAGCCTATGATTGGAATGAGTCTTACATTATTTCCCATGGTATCAGATAGTTACTTTCACCTGCAATAGATGGATGAATGAATAAATAAAAAAGATAGATAATATATTTAAATTTCACATTCCACACTAGGATAATTTGATAAGATAGATATTTAAATGTTACATCCCACACTACAATTAATGAGTGGATGAATAGACAGACAGACAGACATTCAAACTTTGTATATTCAAATTTCATACTCCACACTAGGTTATTAGAGAACTATACCAACCCTCACTCACTTGGGAATAAATACCACTCAAATTCAGGCTACTTAACAGCCAATTAATCTTGTTTTGAGATACAGAATAAGGCAACGTGGATAAAAATAGACAGTTAATCTAGGCAAGCAAGTTTATTCACAAATACTACACTGCCACTGCAGAGCCAGATACAGAGAGCAAAAGGAGGTTACCTTTTTGGCGTTTTACGTGGGTGTCTCTCAAGGTTAAAGCTCTTCTCCCTTCTTTTGAAGTTCAAGACGTGTCCGGGCTGCTAACTGAACTGGGGTGCCAAGGTACATACTGGGGGTGGCGGGCAGACTCCAGAAACCAGCGGAAAACAAGTTTGCAATGAGCATAGACAAGCCATCTAAAGAGAGGGAAGGCTGGAGGACATATAGAGAAGGAGGTCCACAACTAACAAAGGCACCATAGCCATTACTTGGGTTTTTTGTTAGAGAGATAGGGAGGAGGGGATCAGCATGTCCCATAAACGGAAACTGGAGCATGGAGGATCCAGCACAGGCAAAATTCAAAGGCATCTGAGAAATCTGAAGGCCTCTATGTTTCATGTGCAAGAGACCCATTTGGAGGGCAACAGGGTAGTTTTTTGCATGGGGTTTTAACCACTGGGAAAGGTCTCCAAAACAGGACAGAAATAATGAAGAGAAAAGGAAGAAACATTTTAGAAAGGGGAAAAAAAATGGTTCTTCTGTGTTCTTTCCAAAACAATAAACTTTTAATGCTAAAGCAGTTATATAACCAAAAGCTGTACAGAGTTTGTCTGAATTATTTTTTTTTTGTTAAAAAACAAAAATTCTCCTTTTTTGTGGGTTTCTCTCAAATTTTTTTTTCATAAATATTGTTCAGTTCCCGGCACTTGTCTCAATAATTAAATTACAAATGATAAATATGGCATCATGGATATGTATTTACAAAAAAAGAAAAAGAAAAAAGTTATTACAAAAAGGCAACTGTTTATACTAATCGGCCAGGAGCTGGACAAAATTAATATCACGTTTCCCCCGTCCCATCTTTAAAAATATACTGAACGATGCCCCCTCCCCGTACTCCCAATCAGACAAAATACATTCACAAATGTAATGGTTTAGAGAGTGAGAAAAGCGGGGGAAGGAAAGAAAGAGGAAGGAAGGAAAGAAGGAAGGAGAGAGAGAAAGGAAGCAAGGAAGAGAAAGAGAAGAAAAGAAGGAAGAAAAGATTTCAAGACAATACAGGACTTTGGCAAGTTTTAAGACTGTGGTTTTTCTTGTTTGTTTGTTTTTTCTTATTTTTAACAATCACAACTAAGGCCAAGGGATAAAGTCTGTTCTCTTTTTCGAACATCCCACTAAAGGAGGCGCAAGACGGGTGTTTTTGAAAGGGGTGAAATATCCATTGAAGTCAAATTACAAAAAGCAAGATTGCTGGAAAAGAAAAAAAGGGGGGGTAGGATTGGACAGTAAACTGGAAGAGGGATTTAAAAAAAAAATCAAAGGAATAACTCTTGATGCCAAAAAAATAAGAAGAAGAAGAAGAAGAAATTGCTAATCCTGAGAAAAATAGACATGAATAAGTCCAGCTGCCAGCTCTTGGGTAGGGGTTGGGGGGGGATGAAAAGCAAATCCCCCCCCTCCAATACACACACAAACACACCCCATTTTATGTCAGGTCTCTTCCTCCTGCAATTTTTGTCCTGTAAACTCCAAGGGTAGGCCAGGGATCGGTGTGGTGTCCTGTGGAGTCCCCAGGAAATCCTCTTGGTCCTATACGGGTCAGTTGGTTTGAGAAGGGAGACCAGGGTGGGGGGAAGAGTGAGGTTTGTCCCCCTCAGACGTACCACTCATTAAAATTGGGGGGGAGTCCAGGATTGTGGCTCGGGTTGGCAGTCTGAACAGCCGAAGAGGAGGGGGGCGGTTTGTTGGTGGAGTCTTTGCTCGGTGCAGCGGAGATGGCCGGGGGAGTGGACGATTCGTAGCCAGAACTTGCCGCCGGAGAAGATTCTGACCCCTGGGTTTCGTGGACCTGGAGGCGGGGGGGGAATAAGGATAAGAGACCATCACACAAGGCCAAGAGCAAAGGGCAGCCTCACGTCTCTGCAGAGAGGCAGATGGGACTCCAAAAGCCGCGATCACAAGATGAAATCAAACTTTGGATCAATATCAGATAGCATTTCTAAAATTTTAATTTCAAATTGGGGGAGCAACCAGAAGAATAAAAATAGTGACCTCATTAAAAAACAAAACAAAAATTAGATTTTTAAAAAGGCTTCTGAAAAAAAACAGTCTTTTTTTTTTTTTAACCACCCCTTTCTGGAAAAACAGAAACATTATAATGCATTTGATGAATTAGAGCCGATCTTTTCACCAGGGAATAAGTAGAAATGTCTGTGTTTCTTGAGAGCTATTAATGCAAGTACAGATATCTAAGGATTTACTTCTCTCTATCTACATGCCATCCAAAAAAATCTTTAGTAGCAGAATGTGCTCCTTCATAAACTAAGACTGAGTGTTTAGCAAACCTTCACAGTATTTGATGTCTCAAGGGGAAAGGACAAACTGAGCAGTTGAGCCAAACTGCTGCAAGGGAAATAAACTGAATAGGCTGAGGCCATTTAAATAATAAATATTATGTTTTAAAAAAAACTATCAGCGTGTGAGATTCATTTTTCATTTCTATCTCACTAAGGTGAGCATTACTTGAAAAATCAAAGGTAGTTCTACCCTATGAAAATTCCTTTTTGCCATCTTGAAAGACAGCACACCAGAAAACTGCGGACACACAAAGTCACACAACGTGTGCACGCAGAATAAAACAGGTGCATGTGTTGATAGAGAAACTTGCATATATTTGCATATATTGCCCTATGAATAGATATATGCATTTAATATCATTTAAAAAACATTAAAAGATATGTGCATATATATTGTTCGTAAATATATGGAAATAGATATAGAACATGGGATAAATACCTATCAGTATCCATATTTAAATAATTATAATTTTGCATGGATGGGAAACTATCTTACTAGATATATGCACAGCTCCTCAATATACACATAGGAATATCTATAAATATCTGAATCAACATATCTAATTTTCTCTCCACAGTCTGACTGCTCTGGTTAGACCCAGCTAAGGTATATCCGTTGTTGAATTTTGAGTCAACACACAGGTAAAACTCCTTGATTTAATGGTCTTACTCTAGTTGGTAGCAACAACAGGACTCAACCCCTTAGGTTCCAGCCTTGAGTCCTGGACTGGAGAAAAAATGCTAGGCATAAATCTAAATATAACGGTAATACACGCTCACACATTTATATTCATGGACAGGCCACCTTGCACACTCACAAATATGAGATGCACAAACACACACAAGAGGGGCCAACAGGCAAACAGGGTCTCCCAAGGCTTAGAGAGGGAGAGGAAGCCAAAGCAGGGTTATTTCTCCTCACCTTCATGTGTTTCCTTAAGGAACTGGGGTGCGTGTAGGACTTGTCACAGACTTTGCAGATGTAGGGCTTGTCCGAGGTGTGCACATGCATGTGCTTTTTTCTGTCGCTGCTGTTTGCAAAGCGGCGGTCACAGCCTTCGAATTCACACTTGAAGGGCTTCTCACCTGCAAGGAACAGCAGCGGTAGTGATAGCGGGAAAGGTGGCTGTGGTTGTTGGCATTATCGAAATAAGCCAGGGATCCCTGCTTGAAGGGGGCAACTTTGGTTGCCAGCGTCTAGGGGTGGGTGAGGGCTTTCCTGTCCCCCCCACCCGCGACCTTCTTTGTTCAAACTTTTCTATCCTATTTCCAACTTTACTAGTTTTGTTCCAACCTCCCCACCTCACTGAAATTTTCCCAGGAAATATATAGGAGGTTTTTTTCCAATGTGTTAAAAGGAAGTTTTTTTGCGGGGGAGGGGGAAGAACCAAGAATGTGGGGTAGAGGAAGGAGATATGGGGTGCTTCCTAAACAAGGGGCACCAACATGCACTAAAACCAAAAGTGGGGAGTCTTGCTTAGTTTTCAATTCCATCCCAAAATCGCCCTGGTTTTATGGCTCTCCATTTGTGTCTCTCCGAGGCCAGGGGGCTTCCAAGCGGGCTGTTCAGAGGCGGTGGGGGGAGTAGCCAGAGGAGAGGCCGAGAAGGGTGGAAAAAGAACGAGAAGGAGAGAGGAAACCAAGAACCAGAGTTCCCCAGAAAGTGATTTGCCGAGATCCCCGTTTTAATACCAGAGGAGACACAACGCGTCGACTTGCCGCAAGCCGCGCGTTCCTTTTCGTTCAGGGACCGAATTAAAGGCGTTATTTTAAAAAAAAATACCTAGGGCAAAAAGAAAAAAAAATTACTGACTTAATTAGAAGATGTGCCAATCAAAGCCATAAAAGAGAGGCGGGGGGGGGAAGAGCGGAAGTAGCAGAAAATTAGAGTCGATTAGCATTTCTATAGCTTCCTCGCAGAAACTGCGAAAAGCGAAATCCGTCGTCCTGGAAGGCTCCACGCCCGCCCGTCTCCGGAGTTATTTTTGTTTTCGTCGTATTGAGCCTGGGGGCCAAAAGACGGAAGGGAGGAGTGAATGAGAGGAATTGGACCGGGAGCGGGGGGTGGTGACAGGCCGATGAAAGGAAAAGCCGGGAAGCAATTGGAAATCGGCTTCACCTTCCGACGAACTTTTGGCAAAAATTTAACCGTGCAGGAAAAAAAAAAAAAGACACAAGCCACAGACACGCACGGAGAGCGAAATCCGCCCCCGATTCCTCCACTCCTCGCGTGAAATCGACCAGCCCCGGCGAGACACGGGAGGACGGGTGCGTGCGTGCTGAAGGCGAGAAATAAAAAGCACAGTGTGGATGGCTCCGTTGCTCTTACGCCTTTCTGTTTTAGTTCCACTCTAGTTCTCTCCCCCGGTGCCCCCCCAGCGACCAGCCCCGATCCTTTGATCCTCGGCAATCACACGCCAAAGCCCCCCCCCCGCTCTCCCTCTCCCTCCCTCTTTCTTTCCCTCTCCTTTCCTCCTACGGCCGTGCTAAAAGCGCAACGGTTTTTAAAAATTAATCATCAAAATCTTGTTGGCCTTTTTTTTTTTTCAAAGACGAGGAGCCTTGCAGAAGCCAAAATATTACTCATTACTACTACGATTACATTATTAGCATTCATTATTATTATTATTATTATTAAAAATCTGCAGACGAGGTTTTTCCTACCCTCGCCGCGGCCCTTTCCAGTCCCCGAAACCCAACCTCCTCCGTCCTGAAGCCGTTCCTCCGACTTCGGGCTGATTTTTTTCTGTGGGGAGCAAAACAGACCTTGCGACTCTTGAGAGGCCCTCCAACCGGCCTACCAATTCCTGTCGGCCTTCCCAGCCCTCGACGGGGACCGCGCTCGAAGCTTCCGACGGAGACGCCTCCGGTGGAAGGATTATTTTGGAGAGGGACATTGGGGGGGCGTCTGGGGGAGAAACCCTGGGCCCATCCCGAGGGGGTCCCCCCTCTTCTTCCCCTTCCTCACCTGTGTGAGTCCTTTTGTGGATCTTGAGGTTCTCCGAGCGGGCGAAGATTTTCCCGCAGCCCGGGAAGGGGCAGGGGAAGGGCTTCTCTCCCGTGTGGACGCGGATGTGGTTGACCAGTTTGTATTTCGCTTTGAAAGACTTGCCTTCGCGGGGGCACTCCTCCCAGAAGCAGATGTGGTTGTTCTGCTCGGGGCCCCCGACGTGCTCCATGGTGACGTGCGTGACCAGCTCGTGCATGGTGCTGAACGTCCGGTCGCAGGTCTTCCGAGCGCGGCCCGAGCTCGGCGGCGGCGGCGGCGGCGGCGGCGGCGGGGCGCCGAGGTGGGCAGCCCCCGTCGGGGGCGCTTGGGACGCCCCCGGCTCCTCGATCCACTTGCACGACAGTTCCTGCTTGATCGGCTGCCGCATGTAGCGGAAGAAGGCCCCGGCCCCGGGGTGGTGGTGGTGATGGTGGTGGTGGTGGTGGTGATGAGCCGCCGCTGCTGCCGCCGCCGCCGCCGCCGCCGCCGCCGCCACGTTCACGCCGCCCATGTTAACGTTCACGGGGCTGTAGCTGGGGTGGAACTGCGCCGCCCCGCCGTACGGGTCGGCCCGGGGGCTGGAGACGGCGCGGTAAGGCTCCGGCCGGCCGAACAGGTCCCCTCGCAGGCCCAGGTGCATCTGCCCGTTCTCCACGTGTCCGGCCGCCGCCGCCGCCGTCGGGGAAGCGTGGCTGGGCGTCTGCTCGTGCAAACCCGGGAAGAGCAGGTAGCCCGGGCCTTCCGCCAAGCTCGGCGGGCCGTGGTGCAGTCCTGCCGTCGGGCTGGGGCCGAAGAGGCCGTGCTGAGCCGGGGAGGGGACGCCGGAGACGGCGGCGGGACCCCCGCTTCCTCCCGCGCCGCCGCCTCCCGCGCCGCCGCCGCCGCCGGCCGGCGCTTCTCCGCGGTTGCGGAAGAGAAAGTCCCGCGGGGAGTTGAAGGCGGCGTAGGGCGAAGGCACTTGGCCCCCGGCGGCGGCGGCGGCGTGGTGGTGGGGCGAGTGGTGGGGGTGATGGGGGTGCCCCGGGTGGTGCGGAGGGTGCCCGTAGCCCGAGCCTTGCGGGGTGAACGCCGAGCCTTGCCCCGACGCCAGCTCGTGGGCCGCCGCCGGGCTGAGCTTAAAGGACGCGTCGCCGAAGGGGTGGTGGGGGTTGAGCCCCATGGCCGCCGCCGCCGCCGCCGCCACGTCGTGCGGGTGGTGGGGGCGAGGCGCCCCGAAGCCCCCGACGCCCAGCGCCGGGAACTGAGGCCCGCCGTCTAACAACATGGTCATCGCCCGGAGGAGGAAGAGGAGGAGGAGAGGACGAGGGAAGCCAGAGGGACGGAGGCGAGGAGGCGGCGGAGGAGGAGGAGGAGAGGCGGCGGGAGACCCCCGCGACGACGGCGATCGCCCCCTTCCCGCCCCCCCTCCAAACCCGGGGCGCCTCCAAAGAAAAACAACGGCGACGCGGGCGACGCCGGCTGGTTCCTTCCCCGCTGCCCTTCGCCTCTTCTCCGTCTCTTTCTTTCTCCCTCCCCCCTCCCTCTCCCCCCCCGGTGGCCAGAAAAACCTCTAGACCGGCCCCACAACAATGGAGCGGCGGGCAAGAGGGCTCGCGCGCCCGCCCCGGGAACGCGGCATTCACACGCGCTCCGCTCCGACCCCCGCTTTTCTCCCCAAAAGCGACGGGAAAGGAGAAAACGGGAGAGCGCGAAAGGAGGCGGGGGGAGAAAGGAGTTCTATAAAATATAAAATTGCAAAAAAAAAGAGAGAGACACCCCCCCGCTCTCCTAAAGAACCCCACCCACGGGCCCCGCTGGGGGATCAAGGACGGAGGGACCCCCTCTGCCTGTCCTTCTTCCCGCCTCCGAGGGGAAAGGAAGCCCCGCGCACCCCAGGACCCCAGCCCCGCCAGGCAGCCGCCGCCGCCGCCGCCCCCGTGGGGATCCCCGCCGCCTGGCTTCCCGCGCCTGCCTTCCAGGAGGGCGCCCTCCGCTCCAACTGAGCGGCGGCGGCGGCGTCCTTGCACTGGCCAAAGTCAGCCGATCCTCCCTTCCTAACACATACTGGGGGGGAGAAAGAGAGAGGGGAGAAGGAGAGAGAGAGACTGGGGGGCGGGGAGGGGGGCGAGCAAGCCAGCGAGAGGGAGCGGACGCCCCACTCTCGGGGGCCGTTTTCCTCGCCAGCCAATGGGGAGCCGGCTGGCGACCCGTCACCTGACCCCCAGCCGCCTCGCCCATTGGCCCGCCGCCGCCTGATGGACAGCGTTTCACATTGAATATGGCAGCTCCGTTTAAGCCCCGCGTCCTGATTGGCCGGGCAGGGTTTACTGAGGCGCAGGTAAGGTTAAAGGGTCCTCGACGGAGCCCCCAAATGTTTTGTTTACTGGAGGGATGCGATTGTTGGAGGGGGGCAGGAGGGGGAGGGGAGGGGAGGGGGAGATCGAGGGACGGGGGGGACGAGGAGGAACAGAGAGGGGGACCCCAGGGGGCTGGGTTTGGGGGGCTTAGGATATGAGCCTCGCTCGGGCTCAGCCCCGAGGGCGCAGCGCCCTCGATCGCAAGGGGGAAAAAAGATCCCCCCGGGCTGGGATGTCGTCCGGGGCGTCTCGGGGGTCCCACCCTTCGCATTGCTTTGGGTGTCCATCACATACGCACACGCACACACCCGACTCCGGGAAGAGCGCGAAGCAGGGAGATCGCCTCTAGATTTTCAAAGGGAAAGACGGGGGGGGCGTCTAAGAATTTAAAAAGAGTCGTGCAACTTAAAAAGCACCGAACCTCCTTCCCGGTCCACGCGCGATTTCGCTCCCATTTTTCCTCCTACTTTTTTTTTCTATTTTCTCTCTCCCGATTCTTCCCTCCTTTCCTTTTTTTTGGGGGGGGGGAGACGCTTGCAGGAGAAGAGACGGCGCTGTCGGCGAGCTCAGCCGACTCCCGGGGCAGCCGGGTTCCCCCAAAGATCCCTCAGGGAAGAGGAGAGGATTTAAAATATACTAAATAAATATTAAAAATGAATCAAAGGACAGCTCTCTCTCTCTCTAGTCATCTCTTTCTAGCGATGTCTAGTGACGCGAGATGTACGTGTGTGTGTATTTATACACAAACACGTTTCCAAAGGTTCTGTTTGCGTTTGTCCCAACGGGGCTTGTGACGGGGAAAATCGATTGTTATGGCTGGGGTTTGTTTGTTTGTTTGTTTTGGTTTTTTAAGGACAAATATATAAACATCCTTGCTTCGCTTTGCCGTATTCCATAAGCAAAGCGCCAATCGTGTGAGTTCAAAGGCCGTTTCCGCACTGGACTGTTATAGCGCTATGATTCCACTTTCAACATCCTATGGAATCCTCGGGCTCGGCCCCTCCCTAAACTGCAAACCCCAAAATTCCATAGGATGTTGAAAGGGGAATAAAATAGCGCTGTAACAGGCTAGTGCGGACATGGCCTTGGTTCGTGTTTACGTTTCCTTCAATCCGAATCATTTCCAACATCTCTTCTCTGCCTCACGCTCCCTTGCTCGCCACCCCTCCCTTTCACGATCTGACTCCGTTTTGAGGTCGGTTGGTTGGTCGATTGTTGTTTCTTTTCCTCCCGGAGTTAGTGGAGGGTGGGATGGAAAACCAGCGCCATTCTGAAACGCCCCCGTAAGGAAAGGCGATTTGCTTCCACGAAAGTCAGGAAAGCCTGGAAACCGGGCTGTCTGCAGCGAAAACCTCCTGAGAGAGGCAAGCTCTGCTTTAAAAAAAAATTGGACGAGGCCTCCTCTTGAGTAAACACGTGGTGGTTCATCCCCTCTGGCAGATCTAAACCTTTCTTTTGGGGATAGAACAACAAAATCGATTTCGAAATCGGAGAGCAAAAATGGAAGACCTCTGGGTTTATATTACACACACACACACACACACACACACACACATATACATGGATACATATGATCAAAACACTCGGAGTTTTACTTTGATTTATTTGAATTTTCTGAGCTGTTTTACAACCGTTAGCGATTGCAGGTTTCATGACTCGGGGTTGAAAATTCTATTTCCCCCCCCCTCTAACGCAAACCTTGAGCGTCGTCCCATCGGCTTCCCCCGTCCACGACCACCTCCAAAAAAAAAAAAAAGACCCCCCTCCCGCCTTCATCCCCACGCCAACCCCCATCTCCAGCTCTCTCATTTTCTCCTTCTGGGAAGCATTTGCAAAGAACGATAGGGGGGCCCAACCCCAGTGGCGCAAAGAAAAGCCTCCGAAAAAGAAAGATGCCAGTAATTGTAATATCCTGAGATTTGCTGAGCTTCCCCGGCAAAGGGGGAAGGAAAAAAAAGTCTTTTTCCCCATTGATGGCAGCTTATGGGGGGGATTCGCCGCCATGTCTCCGCAGGAAAGAGACCATCTGATGTGGTTCAGAAGCGCACGGCGAGAAAGTGCTTCAAACGGCGCTTTATAAAATGTGAACCCCTCCTTCCCACACTCACACACACACACACCGCGACCCCCAGAGTCAGCCCCAGGGAGAAAAGAGAGGGGAAAGAACGGGGGGGAGAGTTCACATTCTTTATTTTAGGAGGTCTGGCCAAAAGGAGAAAGAGACAGAGAGCAGAGACAGAGAGAGGGGGGGATTTTTAAAAAAATTATACATATAAAATATATATTTAATGTATATAACCCCTTCCGCCAGCCATTCACCAGCCCCTCTCCTGCCCCCAGGAAGGTGAGTGATCGCTGTGCCTTTGCGGATGTATTTCTGTCTACCTTTATTTATTTATTTGCTAACTTAACTCATCCACCGACTCTTTCGCTTGTCCCCTCTTCTCTCTCTCTCTCTCGCTCTCTTTTTATGGGGGGAGAAGAGAGGGAGAAGCAGAAGGGACGGTGAAGAGAGGAAAGAAGCGGATGGCTTTACGGCATTGGGGAAAAGGATTTTTTGTATATATATTCGTGGGGGCGCTGGAAAGAGCAGAGAAATTTTAAGAGGGGGGTTACGTTTCCCTTCCATCCCTGCAGACCCCAAAGGTTTCCTTTTTGAGTGACGGGGCAGAGAGAGCGAGCGCACAAGAGAGGACTTTGAAGTGGACTGTGTGTAAAATTATAATTATTACTATTACTATTCTTATTATTAAGTTTTGCAAAGTGTCTACAGTTAGGTTTTCTTCTCTGGGTCTCTGCGGGACTTCCTTGGTGGTAGATGAAGCGGGGGGGGGCTGGAAACCACACAAGAGACTCGGAGGCCGGAGGTCGTCGGCCAAGGCGAGGAAATCCGGGTTGGGGACCAGGTGGAAGGGTGTTGTGTCCCTCTTCGAACCAGACGGGGGATGTCTTCTTCCGCTTCTTCGGGCGGCGATTTCGCGGGGGCGGCTCAAGGTCATGCGAGAAGGCCAGGCGCAAGAGGGGCAGCCTGGAGGCCTCCCCTCTCCATCTCCATCTCCTTCCCGTCCCCCCATCGTGTGCGCAAAGGCACCCCCACCCCTTTCTTTTTTAACGAGGTTTTCCAAAAGTGACCTTCCTTCCGTCCTTCCATCCTGCTTCCTAGCCCCGTGCCCCCCCCAAGAGGTCCCGAGGTCTCCCTCTACCTAGTGGGCCCCCTCGAGGGCTCTCTGGCCTCTTCCGCGGCCTCCGCCACCGGCTCCCCTAATTACCTCTCCCGCCACGTGTGCCCGTTGTCTCTGCGCCACAAAAAGGCGTAATTCAATTAGCTCGTCCGCGGAGCCTTGGGTGAAGGGGGACGTCTGCGAAGGGGCGGCTCGGGGCCGGCCGGCTGGGGCGACCGAGTGACCTTGGCGGGGGCAAAGGCCTCCCTCGCGGGTAGCCCCTGCGCCCATTGTCTCGGCCTCCGGCGGGCTTGTCGGACAACTTGGGGCGTTCGGCGAGGCTCCAGAGAGCCACTTGCGCCAGGAAGACAATGGAGGACGGCCCGGATCGTCCAGGAGGCGCCGGACGGGCTCTCCTCTACCTTCCCTTCCCTTCCCTTCTTCTCTCTTCCACTCCCTCTTTCCAGAAAGGGTCCCTTTGCCCGACCTCCCTTTGTGCATGCCCTTGCGCACACACGTTTCTCCAAAGCACCTTGCGCGCCTAAGGTCGCAGAGCCAGAAATGGTGGGTGCGCCTACCTTTTCCGGATCAGCTTATGCCATATATAATGTGTATAATATGCTATATATCTATATATACACACATACTTGTATATAGCATATAACACATGACATGGTATATTATAATCAGGGTCCGGAGAGAGAGAGGTTAAAGACTGCAAGAAACTAACAGGACTACTTTGAAAACTACTATTTATTCCTCTGGACCAGTTTCTGACTGCAAGGTCAACGATAACCACATATATAGAGTAACAGGTGTTATGTACACACGCGTTTTCTAGATCCCTGTGGATGTGTAAGGCCCTAAATAACTCTCTGTATATGTATTGATTAGAGAGATAGATATGTTATAGATATACACGTATTTCTCTAGAGTAGTGTGCGTATGTAAAGTCATATATAGTAAGAGACGTTATGTACACACCCGTTTTCTAGATCCGGGAATGTGACGTCGAACTATTCCATGTAAAGTCTATAACTAATAATGTAACTGCATAACGGATAATCTAACTATAGTCTTAACTATAAGGGTGTAATAACTATTTATAATGTAAGTGTCTATGTCTATATAATGTAGACTTTATATAGTTAGTTACATTATAAAGTTATGTTATCGAGTTACAGTTAGACATATAACTGGAGATGTTTTACACACACACATTTTTTTCTAAAGCACTTTGGGTATAGGCAACCTCAGGTTTAGCCACGTTTCACACACACAACATGCGCACACATACCTGTTTACAGTTCTCTGCCTGGTTCTACAACACATAAGTTCATGTATCTACACCATTGGATAATGACAGGTGATTTACAAGCCAACCAACAATACCCACATTTGTCCTGGATAAACGGAGATTTACCTATAGTGAAAGCTGAGATATATACAAAGTGTTTGCGGAAAGAAATTCTGTGGGTGTTCAGATTCACACTCCAAAATATACACGTGCAGATGCGAAGAAATATGGGGGGGGGTGTGGATACCTGCAGAGAGAGAGGAAGAATACTGGAACACAGACGTCTGAGAAAGTGTATACAGACATTTCTCTGTCTCTCTAATATGCATACATAGGTATACAGAGACAGAGAGAGAGATCCAAAATACATAGTACAGATGCAGAAAACAGTGTATTTTCTGGACCGAACAGGTACCGTCACGCCTGTCTTTGCTTAAACTCTTCCAAACTCCACTCTGTAATGTTTTGGGAAGAGGGGAGAAACCCATTCCTGCAATATTCCGTACCGAGTTTAATGGGAGGATTTTTTTAAAAAAAAACACATCCACATCTCAGACTTGCGTGATCATTCTGCGCCCTCTTGACTCCCGTCCATCTTATCCTCACAAGCCCCGGTCCCGGCCCCCTTCCCACTGGGATGGTTCGCCTGCCCTTGCAGGAAGCAAATCCGAACCGATCGCGCGCTAAGAAGGGGAGACCGTGGGTGCTGGTGAAAGATCCGTGCGCGGGTTTATTTACACGTCTGTATGGTGGGGAGGGAGGGGGACAAGACAGAGAAGGAAGGGCTCTTTCGGGAAGCCCAAGAGTTTTCCGCCCCGAGGAGAAAAGAGAGAGGGTGGTTTCTCTGGAGTGGGTCGGGGGCGAGGAAAGCTGGTGGGAATAAATCGTAGCTTTAAACCGAGAAGAGATCGCGGTGGCTTCGGAGTCTTTTATTGCTTCGGCAAGAGAAGAAAAGAGGGAGGAGGGAAGGAAGGAAGGCAGGAAGGGGGAGGCGGAGGGAGCCAACTTGACATAGTGGAGTCTACTTGTAGATTCGGCGGCGTAAATTAAGCTATAAATCTTTTTTATACCTTCTTATCCCCACCCTCCCGGCACACACAAAACCCGCCCCGATCGACTCTCGGTGCGCCCGGATGACTACGAAAATAATATACGAGAATGGGGCCAAGGAGTTTACCTAGTCTTGGGATGAGAGTGTGTGATCCCCCCTTATCCAACGCCCCCAACCTTTAAAAAAAATCTCCTAAATGATGCAGCAAACGGAGGGATCCCTAAACCCAAGCCCTGAGTGGGGCGGGGTGTGTGTGTGGAAGCAAATCTGTTTTCTGTTCCTTTTCTCTCCTCCACCCCTTATTAAAATCCCAAAGTGATTCATCATCTGCAGATACAATCAACTGCCTTTGCTGTTTATAACTGTTATGTTTTCCGCAGATGGAGTGATTTCTTTCTTGGTATTTCTGCACCCCTCCTCCCCATTCGTAGGCCGCGATCCTACCCAAATAATCTGACATTTTGGTCGCACGGATTCCGAGGGGGAAATAGGGATACCGGTTTAACCTTCCAGCCCCAATAGGAGAGCAAGGCAAGGGCTTCGTCTGGCTGGGCTCTTGGCCAGACCTGGAGAAAGAGAAATTAATTTAGCATATTGGGGAATTCGTTAGGAAGAGATTTTCGTTAGCTGCCAACCTTCGATAGGGATATATGTGTGTCTTTGGAAAGTTTTTTATATGTGTGTCTGTGATTTAGAATACTTCCCAGTTAAAAAAGCAAACAAAGGACTCATAAGCCTACTTAAAAAAAAATACTCGGGAAACCTGGTGGATTTTGAGCTGTTTTGCACTGGGGAAAGATGAAGGGGGAAAATAATTCAAGGCTAGGACGTCCTGTGGTTCTTTACGCTCGAATAACAGCCGAGAAACGCCAAGAGCGGCGTTGATCGCCCACCCTACGTTTTCCCATAACTCTCCCACCCCCATTTTTGGCTCCCCCGCCGCGGCTCACATCAGAACCCCGCCACCTTTCCCTTCTGCGGATTTAGAACCACAAAAATGAGAGATTCTTCAAGAAGAGGGTGGAAGAGGGAAGGCGATCTTCGCCTCTTGGTCTCCTTTCTTTAGGCCCTCTCCGAGGTCTCTCTCCCAATGGAAAAAAAAAGGATTAAATTGACTTCTTCTTGAACCAAACAAAACTAACAACCAACTAACCTTCCCTATAAAAAGGCACGTATAGCCTTGATAACCTGCTACCCCCCCTCGCAAAAGTATTCCAAAACACAACATAAAATTTATTCCCCCACTTTAAAGAAAAACGGATTCCTAAAGCAGCGCCCTCTCCATCCCAGTCGATTCCGTTTTCTAAGCGTTTCTCGTCCATTCCACTTCGGGTTCCCTTCCAGGATGGTGAACTACCTCGGGCTGACCTCGTTCCCGAGATCCCCGTTCCAAGCCACGCGTTGCTTCCCCGTTAAAACGCCGAGCGGGGCGTTTAAACGTTATGCGTTTAAACGCGTTTATACGCCGCTAAAAAAAGGCATCGAATAGCAAACTCGCTCTCTCACACACACGCACACCAGCCAATGTGTCGCATGTTTTTAACCAGCTCTCAGGCCAAAAGGCGGCGTCCCCGAAGCTTTCACGGAAATAGTTTCTCTTTTTTTCCCCCTCTGCCATAAACGTGGACGGAGATTCCGAGCATAATTAAATGCAAACCGCAACGCCAACGAGACGTTTCTCATTGTAACGCTCTCCGAGAGAGAGCAAAAAAAAAAAAAATGGCATCACGTGTGTACATTTGAACTCCAGAGATCCGAGCCGGGGTAAACAAGTCTGAACTGCGACAAAGAAAGGGAAGGGAGAAGGGAGGGGTGGGAAAAGGGGGTGAGGTAAGAGATCCCAATGCGAATTGAACCAAGGAGAGAATTTGGGAGTGGAGAGGGGAGAGAAAGGAGGGAGCTCCAAACCGGTTTAGGTTCAAGTCTTAACGGTACCAGAGACTCCTCGCCCTCCCCACTGTTTCAAACTCTCGCCTTTCCAAACTGGTGAGTTTTGCGTCTTCCTCGCGTGCTTAGCCTGCAAAGAATCGACGCCTATCCCTTTCGTGGGAAGAGCCTGGCCACCGGTTGCCCTACAGACCCAGAGTTATGGGAGAGGGAATTTTTGAGAGCAAGAAAGCTGCACAGGAGAATTTGTGGTTCAGAGATGGGGGGACCCAAAAGAAGCCAGCGCCTCCCCAACAAAAACTGTCTGTCCCTGTAAATGGAATTTTCCTCAACTCTCCATCATTCTAGCACTGAAGTAACTAAAACCTGAGCTTTTGGAGAGACAGTTTAGGCCCTCCAAAGAAAAGGGGCGGTCCAAGCCACTAAGGGAATAAAGACAGCGTTGCCTAGTGGTTTGAGCATTGGACTCCGACCCTGGATACCAGGGTTCGGTTCCCCGCTGGGCCGTGGAAACCCCCTGGGTGACCTTGGGTGCGTCACACACTCTCAGCCCACAGAAAACCCCGCTCTAAGTTGGAAAGGACTTGAAGCCAGCAGCAACAATATAAAAGTTCTAGGTTTGGACACTTTTCAACGTTTCCTTTTCTGCGGTGCTAGAAAATTGGGGACTGAAGGAACATTGGGAGAGGAGAAGAATTCTTACTTGGAGGGGGAAAGCCCTAATCTTGGCCCCGTCCGGCAGCTACACCTCCCTATTGTGGAGTGATTCATCCCTGGGAAACAAGAAAGGGGGAATCAACCTCGTAAACTGCAAAAGCGATGTTGTAGCACTTTTGAGACTAAAGGAAAGAAAGATCGTTGCAACATAAGCTTTGCTAGACCGAGGCCATTTCCTCACTAGCCTGTTACAGAGCTATTATTCCACTTGCAACATTCTATGGAATCCTGGGGTTTGCAGTTTCCTCCCCAAACCGCAAACCCCAGGATTCCATAGGCTGTTGCAAGCGGAATAATAGCGCTGTAACAGTCTAGTGCGGAAATGGCCTGAGCCTGCTTCATTAGACGCACTTCTCCGTTGGTCTCAACGGTGCTATAATATCCCTTTGCAAGCTGATCCTCCAGGCTAACACGGCTGTAGCTTCCAACTCTACCAGGAAACTTCGTAAGGGATTTAATGGGCGTCAGGGGCAGAGGATCCAAGGCAGTTGATATAGGGGTTGGTTGCTTGGTTTTCAATACTGGGTGGGGGAAAAGTGGGTGTGTGAGAGGTAGAGATCCTGAGTCGTCTCACTGGGGAAGGAGAATGTTGGAACAATTGACTGGTTTGGGTATCCGTTGAAAACAGAAGCACACACCACCCACCCAAATAGATGGAGGTCTTTTTGCAAGATATTTGGGTGCAAAGATCATTGAGGGGGGAAGTGGAGACAGAGATGCTGAGGACCTCATTGAATATCCCAGTGTTTGTGATGAAATATATTTACCTTCCCCAGAGCCCTCCAAGATCCCAAACCTGATTCTATTAAAAAGTGCGTGCTTCTTTCTGGGTCGTGCCGCTTTTGTCCATTCCACCTCTGTCTTCTTCCATCTCTGTTTGGCGGTCTGCCTATCGCTTTGGATACCTGTGCCCACTCCTGCTCTGCTTAAGAAAAAATAAGAAGACGACTCCTCAAAAAGGACTCCCCCCCATTACCTCCATGCCTCCACGTTCAGTTCAACTGATACACTCAATCTATATGGCACATTCAAGCCCTGGGTTCAAGACAGGAGAATTTACCAGCGAAGTCTAGCATATATTTTATTGTAGAGATTCTATTGGGCGACAGTTTAGAGAAGAGAATCCTCCTAGATTACAGATTACAAACGTTAGCCGTTGGGATCAAATCTTAACGTCTGCTTTGGGAATTCAGGACTTGATTCCTTACCTATGGAGCTCGCTGTTTTATTATAACTGGGATGCAGGGTGTGAGGACGGATGGACAGACAGACCGGTAGACACTACAGAAAAATAATAATAATACAGGATTTATTCCAGCCTATCTTGTTGTTTTGGTTACCTGAGCAAAATAGAGAGACCTTATTTTCAAATGCACCGAATTTTGGGGGGAGGGACGACGGGGGAGCGACTTCTAAAATGCCATTCAATTGCTGAAAAGGATTGGAGGGTTTGTCCGTTTGGGGAAAAATGTTGCATATGATGTGGGGGGAAAAGATCAGGGTGAGCAACCTTTGTGGGGGATTTTCTTTCAATTCTGACACCAAGCAAGAGGTGGATTCACACGTTGCTTCGCTTTGAGGTTCCAAGCCGTGTATAAACACGTGGAACGCAAAGATGTGTGTTTGGGACGCGTTTCTTTCTGGTGAAGGCGGCGTGTGGGGGTGTGGAAGCAACCCGAGTCAATTCCTCGAGTTCACCGCAAAAATTATATCCAGGAAAACCAATTTCCCATTTTATTTTATTTTCCTTTCTTTCTTTAAAAAAGGAGGCACCTTTTAATTTTCTACTTGCGGGTCAGGATTCTATCAAGGACTGGAGTCTTTATGTTTGGAGAGGGGTGTTAAACGGGCAAAGATGGGTCTGGATTTTGCAACTAGCGGGGAGAGGAAGGAGGGAGCTTAAATCAAGGCCATTTCCAAAGATCCTGGCTGCTGAAAAGTGCGGTGGGGGGTGAAAGCCACCCCCACATTTTTTCCTAAAATGTGTCCCCGTCCTCTGGGATTGGGGACCATTTGAGATCGGAGACGTAGAAATAATAAAATGATGCTTAGATGGAGTTGCAGGTTTGTGATGGGGCTTGGTACGAAGCTGCGAAATGGGAGCTAGGAGGGCGGGTGGTTCATTTCTCTTAGCATGTTTGGGGCCTAAAGCCACGAGAATTTGGAGTGTACGTCCACGAAGGGATGCCTCCTAGTATCTGCTCAGGCAACTACACCAAGCCAATATGTGGATTTCTGGCCACGATTTGGACGGGTCAGTCCACGTCTTTTCTCATTGGAGCTTTGAAATCTCTCCCCCCCCTAAAAATATAGCCCTTATTTCAGTTCCAAATCTGAGCTGGCAAGCGCGCCCCCTCCCCAAAGACCCGTCTGTTCAATATTAGGTTTGCATATCTCGATCCTTCGCTTCCTGGCCTATGAAGAAAGACCAAATACGAAGCGAGTGGAACCAAAGCATCTCCCACTGAACTGCAGATCTGTCTCCTGGGAATTTTGCCCGTCCCAAATCCTTCTTCTCTGTCCAGTTTTACAGGAAAAGGACGCGCTCAGAATCCAGCCCGCTCCTCTGGGCAGACTAAGATCTCCAAAAGCTAATAACCAAAATAAGGATTGAGAAGAAGAAATGGCTGCCTAAGCCCCCAATACAAAGGATTCCATACATTTACACGACTTTAAAAATATGGTAGTTCTGACAGCTGACAGAGCGGACGTATGGATTATTTCTCTGGACTAAACTTCAGAGATTTCAACAGGCCTCCATCTCCAGGGGGTGTCAGTGGGATTGTAACCATTGGCCTGAATTCTCTTTGCCAGTCTTAAAGCAGACCCACTGAATCAATGAGATTTATTTGTTTGTTGACTTGTTGTCGTGTGCATTGAAATTGGCTTACCCTAAAGCAAACCCATCAGGTTTTTCTTTTCCCCTGGGGCTGAGAGTGTGTGACGCGCCCAAGGCCACGAAGTAGCTTTCCACGGCCGAGTGGAGAACTGAACCCTGGCCTCCAGGATCGTAGTCCAACGTTCAAACCACTAAGATATGCTGACTTACCGTTCAACAATTCATTGGATAGGTCTACTTTAGCCGAGACTAATCAATGGGATTCCAGCCTTCATTTGTCTGGCCATTTCCGCACTAGACTGTTATAGCGCTATTATCCCACTTGCAACATCCTATGGAATCCTGGAGTCTGCAGTTTAGGGAGGGGCCGGCCGAAACTGCAAACCCCAGGATTCCATAGGATGTTGCAAGTGGAATAATAGCGCTATAACAGTCTAGTGCGGAAATGGCTTCTGTGTGTCTGTCCATCCATCTATCCATTTCTCCTTCTTTACTTTCCCTGCACCTTGTAAATGCAAGATTTCTCTCCGCCTGTTCGGTGTCCGTCTATTCAACTAGTGCAATTTAATTTCCGGGTTCGTCTGCACGTGTAGACTGCTCCCTCTGCCACTGTGGATTTCCTATAACGGGAGTGCGGGGGGGTCAAAAGAATGCAGCCGGAACCTTATAGCAAATTCGAGACCGAAATCTCCAACGCGGTACTAGTTTTCTTTGCCAAAGCCTATCTCGCCTGTTCAGCTAGGCAATGAATCCTTTCTTCCAACTTTCCCAGCAAATTGGAGGAGGGATGTACTTGAGAGAAGGAGAAAATGAAATGGAAAGTGTTTGCATAGCAGCAATAGTCTCTCTTGGGAACTTGGATAAGGGACCGGGTTAGGAAGAGAGGTGAGGAAAGTGGGGGGCGCATACGGTCCCCCGCAAAAGCCCGCTTCGAGGGTGGAGGAGTAGCCCAGGAAAGGCCTGCAGGGAGCCAATTCACCCCCCCCCACCTTCCCTATCCCTGACAGTCGCCTGTGAACAGAAAGGATGCCTTAAATTAGCTCGCCTTTATGTACAGGGAAGAAAGGGGAGACAAGGCAAACTCCAACGCCCCAAGACCGATGTACGGTTCATGTTTACAAAGACGCCCCCCATCCAAAGTCAAGCAAAACTCCCCCACCAGTCCCTTCCTTTCCTCTTTCTTTCTTTTCGGACCTAACTTGGAGGAGGTGGTGGTAGAGAATTAAAAAAAAAGCGGGGGGGAGAGGAAGGGAAGAAAGTGGCGAATATCTCAATCAGTGACGAAGTGACCTGTGACCCGGAGGGTGGCTTTATTGTCCTCTTCCTTTGGCGGGGGACATACCCTGCGTTGACCCTTTCTGCCTGATTGAGCCCTGAGGGGCAACCGAAGCAAACAAACCCACCGAAGGCATGCGGGGACTGCGAGGCCGGAGTCGCCCTCCGTTCCTCCTCCTCCCCGGCTCGGCTGGGAAGGAGCCTTCGCGAGGCTTCGCCCTCCGTCTGGACCCACCGACGCCCCCCGATGGCTCGGCCCGCCTTTCGGGGGGTTGCCCCTTCTCCCGTGCAAACACATACACACACAGAGGCCATTTCCGCACTAGCCGGTTAGAGTGCTATTATTCCACTTTCAACCCCCTATGGAATCCTGGAGTCTAACAGGCTAGTGCGGAAATGGCCAGAGGCTAAGGTGGAAGGCAACCCGAAAGGCTTCGGTGTGGACCTGCTAAGGAAAGAGGAGGAAAGTACTGGGCCAGGAAGGCAGGCTTCATCGGAGCTAAAAGTTTCCCAAATTAATCACGAGGCAGTCTCTCTCTCTCTCTCTCTCTCTCTCTCTCTCTCTCTTAAAAAAAGTTTAAAAAAAATATTAAGTGGGGTTGTGCCATCCCACCCAGGCAGTCCTTTTTTGATCTCCCACCCAGGCCCCCTCCCCAGCATTCCAAATTCAAACCTTGGGGTGTCTCTTTTTGCCATCCTTTGTGACAGTGAAAGTGGTAAAGGAGAAGAAGAAAAGAGGTGATGGGGATGAGGATGATGCTCACTGCTCCCACTGTGGACTGGACTGTGGAGAATCCCAGAACTGGAAGGCATCTCCAGGGCCATCTAGCCCAGCCCCTGCCCAGGCAGGAAAACCCCACTAAAGCACTCCAGAAAGACACCCATCCAACCTCTGTTTAAAGGCTTCTAAAAATGGAGAGTCTGTCCAAGGGCTATCTAGTGTTAAGGTGGAATCTCTTCTGTTGTAGACTGCATCTGTGGGTTTGTCTTCTAGTTTCTGGAACAGAAAAGTAAACCTGGCTCCTTCCCATGACCTCTCCAGGTGTTTAAACACAACTCTCATCTTACCTCCCAGGCTCTTCTTCTCCCAATCTGAACCTACCCAGCTCCCAAAATAGTTCCTCACAGGGCTTCATTTCCAGACCTTTAAACATGTGGGCCACCCTCCCCTGAACACATTGCAGTTTGTCAGTATCCTTCTTGAACTGTAGCACCCACAATCCAGCACCTAGAAAGCCTTAACCAAATCCTCATAAACTCAGTCCTCAAGCATCCCATAACTTAACCAAACGGTGCTTCTCAGTACCCAGCCCACCACTGAGAATAAGGAGGGGAAAACTAAGATGGTAGTTTCCCTCTGCTCCCTCTTTCATCCTTCCAATCATGAGCCCATGGCCTTTAGTTAGTTGCCTTCTTCCAAAGGAACTGGCTGAGCATTTAAAATCTTAGACCGATAGATAACTGCAGGAGTATAAGATGTTGGAGTCAAGTGAGACTTCCAGCAGAGCTCAATGAGGACATGCTGAGACCCTAAATTATGGTTGGAGTCCTGTTGGTGGTTTACGGTAAGTTGTCCTACAGAAACAGATGTGCACCTTTGTCCCATGAGGATGAGCTGCATTCAGTTATGCATTCATTGCCCTTGGGATGAAAGGCAACATTGCAAAACTGAACCAAGACATCCAGTGTCCAACTGGATGCTGAACTGTGTAGGTCCTCCCATTGGACCTGCAGGCTCACATGGTACATAGATTTTGTTCTACATTCAGTTGTCCACTTAGTGTTTTGGTGCAGTGGCCTCATGCTGACATCCAACACAAGTTTTGTGTAGCACAATTAATATACCGCCCTATATGCTGAAATTTATGCTATACAGCTTCAGTGGAAGTTCTCAACTTTTACCAAAGGACTTAAAAGATTACCCCACCTGCCAGTGTATTGTTCTGGCAGTTATTCCAAACTTAAATTTAAGGATTCTTTTTTTAATAAAAAGGACAGTACATGTAAAGGCCCCTAGTCATGTAAGACTCTGACCAGATGATAATCCCTATTAGAGTAGGTCCATTGTAGCAAATAAATTTATACGTGTGTTGGCTCACCATTCAACTGATTCAATAGCTCTGTTCGAACTGTAGCTAACCTATAGGATTCAGCCCATAAAATCAATGGGATTTGTTTAAGTGTTGCCCTGGCATGAAGCAATTGATTCAACAGGTTAACTCCAGCTGGGACTAGCCGATGGATTTAAACCCTAAACTGCAGCTGGCTTAGCTTGGGGGAGAATCCAGCCTTAGTTATTACCCATTTCCCTTAGGTGCGAAGCGGAAAACCAATGGAGGCCTCCAGAAGCATACTAAAAATGGGAAAAAAAACATACATCGTATCCTTTTTTGAATATGGTAACTCTCCTGTGAAATTCATTTCCAACATTTGGCAATACACTATTTTTTCAAAAAGGATTTTTACATAAATAAAAGCTGGTTTTAACTCTACATTTCTTTTGCAAGCTGGATGCAAAATGTGAGGGTGATATAAATCTTATATTGTCCTCTTAATAAAGAAACCTGTCTTTAAAAAATGAAAAACAAATTTAAAAACAATAAACCTTTACAATTTTCACAGTTTTTGGGTTTTTTCACCATTCTCCCACCCGCCTTCCGCTGAAGACAAAAAAAGCATTGGTGGCTGGTGGTTTCTATGCTGGCAAGGATAACTAAAATCCACTCTGGGATTTCGTCTGAACTTTAAAGGTACTGGTTCGAAGATGGTAAAACCTATCCCCAAAATTTATCGAGCATCTTGGGTAGTTCCTCTGAAGTTCAGGTGAAAATCCAATGTGTTTTTCACCCTCACCCCACTGACCTGAAAGCCACTAGCTGAGACTGGTGTTGCCAGGTGTTCAGAACAGTAACAAGGGACAGCCAAAATTCACAACGTGCAGGACTGACAATCAGGAAGCAGCTATGAATTGGTTTGTGTTCTGCCTCTATGATAAATGAAAGTATGGATTGCAGTTAACTTAACCATGCACTTCTCTATAAAATTAATATATTGTCCACATTCATAATCACATGATGCACACATTTCTGTCCTTATGAAAGGCCCATACTCCAAAATATGAAGATTGTTTGATGTCTCATTCAGAAAAGGTGCAGGTGAAAACGGATGATTCCCTTGAGAAAGCATATCCCTCTATTTGCATGCACTTTGGATGTTGAGATTTCTGGTGCCCAAGAGACTTTGCTGCTAAGGAGAAAATGGCATCCCACCCATCACCGCCACCATCATCATCCTGCGTTCTCCCCATGCGAGACCCAAAGTGGCCCACAACATTGACTAAAATAATATAAAATAGAGAGTGAGCTAAGCCAGTGAATCTCAACCTTTGGTCTTCTGACTGTTTAGACATCCAGCACCAACCATCCTTGACCACTGACCAAGTTGGCTGGGGCTTCTGGGAGTAGAAATCCAAAACATCTGGAGACTCAAAGATTGAGAACTACTGGACTAAGCCACACGGGGCAAACTAGACCATTTCTAGAGTACGAAGTTGCATTTCAACCATAGCGCTCTCTTGAGGAGACAGCGAACTACTCGTGGAAGCTTCTGACAGAGTTGTCCATGAATCTAGAGGACAGCATTGACTGGATCAAGATGAACAAACCGAGCAAAACAGTGTAATAGTATAGACACTGAAATTCCAAACAGAAAAAAGATCACTGGGCTGCAATCTCAAATAGGTTTGTTGGTGTTGTGCACCCTCAAGTCAGTTTCAACTTATGACAACTCTAAGGCAAACCTATCATGAGGTTTTCTGGGGCTGAGAGTATGTGATATGTCCAAGGTCATCCAGTTGGTTTCCATGACTAAATGAGGAATTGAATCTGGTCTCCAGAGTCATAGTTCAAAGCTCAGACCACTATATCACCTTGGTTTACTAAGAAGTAAATCCCATTTCTTCTGAGCACTCAGGACTCCGTTCTGTTCTGGACATCCAGAACAAGCCAATCCTATACATGTCTATTTGGGCATTAGACGGATTATATTCACTGGGAAACCCCAGATTTCCTGTATTATTGTTCTACCACTAAGACAGCACACCTGGATTAGTGCTGGAACCTGCCATTCATAAACATGTAAGATCATTGGCAAAGGCAGCTATTTTATAGCTGTGCCAAGTTTATGTGGGCATTTGGTGGCATGTTGGTTTCCTCCATCAGAAGTCCATGCCCAAGAAAAAAATAAACAAGGCTTCCCACAATGTCAGAACTACTTCTGGTGCTTGCAAACCACAAATAGTGCATTCTCCATTCCCCTTTCCACATCAATAGAGCCACCAAAGTTCACAGATACAAACACACCTCAGCTCAAACCAAGACCTTGGTTCAACTCCTAGTGGTTAGCTCCTGCTCAGAAGGACCCATTGAATTCATTGTTGACAGGTGTGCCAACACATAACTAAATCCCACAGATTCAATAGAGCTACTCTAGGTGGGACTAACAAGTTTTAGCCTCAGTTGTAACCTAATTTGTTCCAAAATGCACACAATCCACCATATTCCAGGGAAGACAGGGGCAATGGTAAAGAAAACTTAAGAGAAAAGAATAAGATATCTTTCTATCTACATATATCCCTATCTTTCCATACAAATTTAACAAACAAATGCATGCCATTACACCCCATTAGAATTAGAACAACATCACTCAAAAGTCCACATATGTAAAAGTCTTGCTCAGTTGCTTACGCTGTACCTCCCTGCTGGAATTATAAGCCATAACATTACTGTTACTATTACACCTGAATTTCCCCTTTTCTCCAAGGAAATGTATGTGATATTTCCCTTTCACGGACATACCACTTATTGTCACAAGAAGCCTGAGAGTTTGGTTTAAAAAGATGGGATGTATCTCTAGGTTATCACACCTCCTTAGCCTGAAAGCTTCCAGAGTCAGTCAATCATCCCAAGTAGTGGCTGGCAGCCTCCATCTCAGCTGCTCTGGGTTTTAGTCAAAACTTTCAAGGAGGTATTCAAGGTGCTGAACCCAATCCTCCCTCCTCCCATCATTTCTGCCAGAACTGGGACTCAAAGATCACAGCAGATTCATTTCTGCACTAGACTGTTATGGTGCTATTATTCCACTTTCAACATCCTGTGGAATGCTGGGGTTTGCAGTTTCCTGAGGCCAAAGGGCTCTCTGGCTGAGAATTCTAAAGGTCCCTCCCTAAACTGCAAACCCCAGGATTCCATAGGATGTTGAAAGTGGAATAATAGCACTATAACAGTGTAGTGTGGAACTGGCCTGTGAGAAGTTTGCTTTAGGCTCAGCATAGGTCAAACAACTTGAAGGCATACTGCAACAATAGATGATATATGATAGACACCTATTTATTTACCTGGAATAGCTACCAGGCTTGTTGGGAGTGGGAAAAATAGCATAATCCGATTCCCCATTTTTCAGATATTTTCCTCTCCCTTCCTATTTGTTGTAGCCTCTTTAGCCTCTTGTCTGTTTGAAAGATCAGAAAATCTCAAAAACTTGCACGTATTTTTGTGCCTTCCTGGGTTAGCCTAGGAAAGATAGATTTATTTGTTCTTGGGGCCAATGTGACTACCTCTGCTTTCCGTCAGTCTTTCAGTAGATGCTTCTTGTTCTTTGACACCTCTGACTTTGTCATTGCCCCTACTCGCCAACTGCCTTGCCTGTCTCTGCCAATCTCACCTTTTGCATCACCTCCCAGGTTTCTGCAGTCACTCAACAGAAATTCTCCTCCGCTGCAGTTGTCCGGATGCCTTCCATGCCAGGAAAACCCTGGTAGCCATCTCAGTGGATATAATCCATCAGAATAATCTATCTGAATGGAGGGTTGGAGCGCTCAGCTCTAATTATGCGGATCAGTTCCTGAAATGTACCCAGAATCCAACAGCACTGATTTTTTTGGTAGAGGGATTGGTATTAACCATAGGTACCCACGCTAGAAAAACAGTATATCTGCTTTAGGATTTTAGTCTGAACTTTAAAAGAGTGTTCCAAGGTGGTGGACTTATTGACATCATGAGTTCAATACCTTAGATAGCTCTTCCAAACTTTAGATTGAAACCCAAAATGAATTCACCATCCGGCTGGACAAGGAAGTCACCACTGTTATTTATAGGTTATTATTTACACTATTATTTACAGGTTACCTTAAAACATATCCAAATGAGCACAAGTTAATTGAAAAAAATTACATTTTTAAAGTCAGTGCTACCTTCTTGTACAAAGCAATCTAAGAATAGCAGCTTTTCAACTTGAATCTTCTCAGAAGCAACAGCAACTAGCCAACATCAAACTGCAGAAAAAGCCTTCCAGCTAGGTCTTATCTGCTGAGGAAAGCTAGTAAGAATTGCTTGGGAAGTGAATGTTTCAAAGTGGCTGCTTCTTGCTCTGAGTGCCATTGATTACAGTGGAGGTGACTAAGAAATTATATCACAGAAATATTCCCAGGACCCACAACAGCTGGGCAGAATACAAATATTTGGAGGTTTCCTCTCCTTCACACCCAGCTGCACTGATTCTGCATTTGAAAAGAACGCTTTCTATATTTTATCCTCATTTTATTCAAATTGCCCAACACTTCTCATTTGTGTGTTCACTCCCAAAATGGCAAAGCTAGATTGCTGCCATTGGACTTGCTCGGGGCTTCCCTTTGCAGAATACAGGGAAGGGGTTAAACTAGTGGGAGGAAATTGTATTAGTGTCTCAGCATCTGTGCTGGTGTCTTCTAAGAACACTTCAAGCTTCTGATTTTGCTCTAGAAATCGTCAGACAACTTGGGTTGAGATTCAATGTTAACTATCTTGCAGGTTGAAAAAAAAAATACAAATGAACCAGAACAGGTTGCAAGCCCACATATCTCAAAGAGGTGTAGTGGTTAAAGGCATAGGTTGCAAACCAGGAAGTCCCTAGTTTGAAACTTGATCTATCATGAACACACTAGATCGTATTAGAGAAGATTTTTAGTGCCCTTATCTGCAGCATGGAGTTGCAGCTGAATTAATAATATTGCTTTACCTTACAGAAGAGATGGGCACCTTAGGACTGAATCCAGCCCTCTAGGATTCCCTTTAGAAAGCCAATGGGATATGGTGATTTGAGAATTGGACAACAACCGTAGAGACCAGGGTTTGATTCCCTACTCAGCCATGGAAACCCACTAAGCAACTCTGGGCATGTCACACACTCTCAGCCTCCAGAGAACCTCATGATAGGTTCACCTTAGGGTCACCATAAGGCTGAAAATGACTTGAAGGAGCATAACAACAACAACAAACCACACCTCTTCCCATCACCATAATTTGGTGGTTTTCCAGCTTTAGACAAAGAACTTCCTTGAAACTGAGGCCATTTCCTCACTAGACTGTTATAGCGCGATTATTCCACTTTCAACATCCTATGGAATCCTGGGGTTTGCAGTTTTGCAGCCAGCCGGCCCCTCCCAAAACTGCAAACCCCAGGATTCCATAGGATGTTGAAAGTGGAATAATCACGCTTTAAGAGTTTAGTGCGGAAGTGGCCTGAATTTGGCCTATGGGGCTGAAAGAGGTTCCACATAATCAAAATACAGGATCGTGTAAGACAGTGGTTCTCAACCTGTGGGTCCCCAGATGTTTGTGGACTTCAGCTCCCAGAAGCCCCAGCCACTATGGTCAATGCTCAGGGCTTCTGGGAGCTGAAGTCCACAAACATCTGGGGACCCACAGGTTGAGAACCACTGGTGTAAGAGCTATACACACGCACACTGTTTGGATATGCAAAACTGTCATCCAAATGCTAAACACTACTGCTCTCTATCATGTTCATATGAGGGCTCCTGTTTCAGTATCTGGGTACCAAGTCAGGGCTGCGATATGCAAAAGTGCTATACAAATCTTTAACAGTATTGCTCTCCCTCATGTTTTTATGAGGGCTCCTATTCAAACATCTGGGTACCAAGTCAGAGTTAAAGAGGCATGAAAGGCGTTCTGCATTACTTCCTTGGCTTCACTGGACAATCACCAGATTCCAAGCCCTGACTTTGCATTTTCTGGGAAAAGGGGTAAACAATTTCCTTAGCCGGCCAGTGTTTTTAAGTGGGCATAGGGTAATGCGTGCTGAGGAATTGTGCAGCCCTGCAGCGGTTATTGGTTTACTACTTGCAATAGCCCTGGCCAGTGCTGTCAATGGTGAGGAATGTTGGGAGGTGTAGTCCAAAACCACCCAGAGGGCCACATGATTTTTACACACACACACACACACACACACCAAGTAATGAGAATACTCAGAACTGGGGAGGAATTGCATTCTTCACTACAGCTCCCAGAATCCCCCAGTCACCATGGCGACTGCAGCTCCCCAAATCCCCTAGTTACCATAGCTAAGCTGGGAAAATTCTGGGAGAGTCTAGATTCCCAAGGAAACTAGGGGATTCTGTGGCTATTCTGACTGGTAGGTTCTGGGAGCAGCAGTCCAGATTTTCCAAGCTATAGGAAGGTTGATTTTTTAAAAAAAAATAAAGGGATCTCTCTAAGCTTTTCACAGCTATTTCCTGATTCAGAACTGAATCCTGTCACTGTGTCTGACTGCCTTGAGAAAAGAAGTTAAAATGGAAGTGCAGTTAATTAACAGAAAGAGAGAGATTTTAAATCTGAACTTTGCAGGCTGTGTTTTAAAACAATGGATAATATAATAATATATAATACTACCGTGTTTCGCTTACTCTCCCTTGTGGTCCTTTGCCCCCTGCCTTTCACGCATGGACTAATATAGTTGCTGGCATCAATGCAAGAAGGAAGCCTGGCCTTATAAACCCGAACCGAGCAGCTCCGATCTGCAAGCATTAAACCCATGTAATCCCCTGGACTTCCATTGGATTTAATCCTACGGATTCTTAATGTAAATATATTTACCTCGGAGCAGGCTCAAATTAGAATCCCTGTCACAGGCTGCGAGCCTTTGGGACGGCGTATAAATAGGTATAATCCACGTCGGCGGTTTTTTTTCCCCACCCCTGAATAGAGGGCGGCTTGCACTGTCTGCGTTCGTGACACCGGCGGTGGAAACACGCCCACGCGGCGTGGATGAATTGCTCCGCTCCCGGGAAGAAATGGGCGGCCGCGGAACGTGGGAAGGGAGACTTCCAGGTTAGCCGAGCCCTCCCAGGCGAACACCTGGGGACCATTCACACGTGTAAATCGCCGCTCGCGTAAGGATGACCCAGTGGTATGAAACACTCCAAGGAAGGAAGGACGCCCGATTTTGTAGTCAGATTGTGCTTTGCAGCAGAGGATCCCAGCACGAGTTCCATATGCAAGAAAAGCGAACTATTAAGTTTGTCTATTTATTTATTATATTTATATGCCGCCTCTTCTGCCCGACTGGGTCCCAAGGCGGCTTCCAAAAATGAATAAATAGTAGAAAGTAAGTATGTCCCTGAGACAGAGTGGTGGTGTAGAGATTTGAGGACTAGGCTACGACCCTGGAGACCAGGGTTCGAATTCTCCGCTCCGACATGGAAAGCCACTGGGTCACACACTCTCAACCTCAGAAAACCCCGTGATAGGGTCTCCTTGGGGTCGGGAAGGATTTGAAGGCACACTACAATAACAGAAATAGGGCCTCGGGGTCCCCAGATTAACTTGAAAAAGCATCCGTGTCCGGATCTGTAAAGAGTTGATATCAATCAATGTAGACACAATACTAAAAGGTCTGATTCGATATTAAGCTCCTTCTTCCATGAATACTCCGGAGCACTTACTCATATACTCGTTTATATCCCGCTTTTGTAAGTCGTCCACGTGGTTTACGGAAATTAAATTAGATCCAAACAGCAATCACGATAAAAAACAAAACCTGGTTTTAAGGAGGGGTGGATACAGCTCAACTCTCCCACAAGAAGCGGGTTTAGCCCCACATGTAAAAGATAAACAAACGCGTTATCTTTACTTCTTCTGCTTTACCTTGTGCCCGTTGATTTCCTCCTGTGGGCTCGGGTTCCTCCTTGGGAAACACGCCTAGGAGAGGAAGAGGTGCTTGTGTGTGGACACGCGCGAGAGAACTGTCCGCATGACACTAATATAGCGCTATATTCCAGTTGAACTGCTTTGGCAGCATTCTCTGGAATCCTGGGATTTGCAGTTTAGGGCCGGGAATTTAGAATGCTCGGCCACCTCACCAGCGCCTTGCTAAAAGGACAAGTCCCGGGATTCCGTAGAATGCAGCCACGGCAATTAATGAATTAATTAATTAACGCGGGACATAGTGCTATATCTGCATCGTGTGAATGGGCCCCAGAGATGTCCCAAATCGACAGGGGTTTTGTGGTTGACTTCAGTGGGGCGTGAAAGCCAGGGGCTGAATTGCTCTCTCTCCGAAGGCTAGAGCTGGCCCGTTGAATGGAAGGGTTTGACACAAGGGTTGGTGGAGCGTTGCCCGGCACTCAGCATCGACTGAATGGGTCCACTCCAGCCACTGTTATACTGCTATTATTCCACTTTTAGCTTCCGGTGGAATTCTAGGGTTTGTAGTTTACTGAGGCCAAAGAGCTCCCTGGCTGAGAATTCCAAAGGCCCCTCCCTAAACTGCAAACCCCAGGATTCCATAGGAGGTTGAAAGTGGAATAATAGCATTGTAACTGTGTAGTGCGGAAATGGCCAAAGTGAGAGAGAAACTGGGACCGCTTGTACCTCACCATGCCTCCTTTGATTCAGTCCGCGGTGTACTGGTTTGAGTATTGGACTAAGAGCCTGGGGACCGGCGTTCTATTCACTGCTTGGCCATGGAAGCCTATTGGGTGACCGTGGGCGAGTCACACACTCTCAGCCCCAGAAAACCTCACGATAGTTTCGCCTTAGGGTCGCCATAAATCGGAAACGACTTAAAAGCCCACAACAACTACATTCCAGTGAAGAGTCCCAAGGCGAACGAGTCCCGTTTGCCCCCCCCACAGACAGCTGCCTGAGAGGTGAAAATTCAACCGGTGCAACCGAGGGCACCCCCTTTACTCCCCACCGACCAAAACGCCCCTTCCATCTTCCCAAAGACGGTCCCAAGTAGCGGCTGCATCTTTTTCTGTTGGACATTTAGTTTTTTGAAAGGCAAAGCGCCTCCCGAGCCTTTGGAGAGGGGAAAAAAGGAATGTGTTTAAACAATTTGGAAAACAGGAAAGAAACACAAAAAAACAGAGAGGAGCAAACAAAGAAACGGTGCTCGTTTCCAGAGGCAACGGGATCTTCTTGGAAATGATGGCTGTCCGTACTCTTTGATTTCAATTCTTTCTGACCCCTCCGTGTTCAATTTCCGACCCCACGCGCGTGTAGAAGAATCCACCCACCGCAGGTAAGCCCTTCACGCATCCAGCCAAGGGGGCTGTTTCGGACCATTTCCAACACTAGACTGTTATTGCTCTATTATTCCACTTTCAACATCCTATGGAATCCTGGGGTTTCCAGTTTAGGCAGCGGCCAGCTGCAAACCCCAGGATTCCATAGGATGTTGCAAGTGGAATGATAGGGTTATAACAGTCTAGTGCGGAAACGGCTTGAGTCTACGAAAGCGTAGGCTTTTTAAAAAATGGTTAGGCTTTCAGGTGTCACAAGACTCTTCCTCGTTCGAACGATCTTTAAAAACGCAACATCCTCGTGCGGCAGGAGGAAACGGGTCTGGCGTCTGAACGACTGGACCTGGCGCCTTTCCCAGCTGTGCCCGTGTATCTTACACCCGGAGTAACTTTCCAGGAAATCGTTTTCTTCCCGAAACCGTGTTCAGTGCAATTATCGGGCGCATGAAGCAGTTGGCTCCAGTTAGCTGACTGAGCGGGCATTGCAGCTCCCATCACTCTCTGCCAGAGTGCTGGAATTGCTGTCAGTCGTCTTCCAATTGACCGTGACTTTCGGCAACTCCCTTTCCTGGGATTTCTTGGCAAGATTTCTTCAGAGGAAATCTGAGACTGAGACAGTGGGACTGACCCATGATCAATTCGTGGGTTTCCAGGGCCGAACAGGGTTTCTAATCCAGAGTCGTAGCCCAAGCTCAAACCGCTACGCCACGCCGGTTCGCCAACAATTCAGGTTGCATTGGCTGGGACCGGGGCTGGTGATAGCAACTCCCATCTCTGACACCGACTCCTTAGATATCCTTGAGCAAGTCCACGGATGTCTCGCCCTGGCTTCTCGCTTGCGTTCACCCTCGCTCTCTCTGCCTCTGTCCAGACAATCGAGAAAACACGCATTTGGCTTCCTCAGTTCAGCCTGATATCAAAATTATAACAGAGGTGAGACTGGAACAGTTGTATTTCCTTCTAAGAGGCAGGGGTGTAACCACAGGAGAAAGTGAGGGGACTTTTCTTCCCAAATATTCACGCCCCCACCAGATTTTCCTTCCTTCCCAAAATTTCTAGCCTTGCAGAGAAAGAGATGCTGAAAACCGTTCCCACTTAGAATGCACACATTTGCTGTGTTCACATTCCCTTACCTGCCCGCCCGCCTTTTCTTTGGGTGCCTGAACTATATCTCAAATTGCTAGCCTTACTGTTACCGTAGAGAATTGAGGGCTGAAAGAAAAATCACATTCTTGGGGAGCAGAGTTTTTACTGAGGGACAACGCCCTCATTTTGCACCCCTCTCAGCCACACCCCCACTTAGATGGGACTTGAGGGAGGAGAGATTTTTCTGCTTAGAGGATCCCCCCACCCACATGTGTGTGTGGGAGCTAAATGTGCAAAAAAGAATTCACACGTTCAGATAAACCCCCTGGATTTCTCGTCACGCGATCGCTCGGCGCCAGACCCTGACTCTCATCTGAACGTGTGAACTGTGTCTCCTTGGAAGTTAGACGAGAGGAAGACAGGAAAGATTTGGGGCTGCCTTCTGGTCACAGGAAAGGCCCATTTGGGGGTGATGCCCACGTGATAACGCTTTCAGACGTGGAAATCAACTCGGGAGCAACGCCAACGTCCTCAAAGTGGATGCCAAGCCAACACGTTTCCTAACGCTAACGGTTTGACGTTAGTGGCCACCAACCTGGCTTTTTAAACCCCTTACTCCGGCTTCAGTGCGTCTTGAATCGGGGCCCCGGCTGTAGCTTGGGTATTCCCCCCCCCCGTTTCCTCCCCACCTTCCACTCTCACGTCTGTAAAACAGGGGGATCGGCTGTGTGCGCGAGTGCGCGCTTGTATGCCTTTGCGTCTGATGCACTATTTGTCGTAACACCGACATAAAACATGACACCGTATTAACTCCGCTCCTGTCTGCTTGGGCGTTGCTTCCCTCCAAAGAACGAGGCGAAGGAAGTTTAATGGTGGTGAAGTGGATATAATATTCCCCCCTTTTTTTTTTACTATCACTTCCCCCGCCTCCTTCGCTGTTTGCTATCACTCCTCCCGCTGAAATATCTGCAAAATAAATTTAGGAGAAGGAGAAAAAAAAACACACAGTCTCCTCCGCGAAGGGAAATCAGCCGCCTTGGAAATGTCAGCCAGCGAGAGAAAGAACGACGTTTGAAAGAACGCGTTGGAGATTCCAAGAATTAAAGAGAACTCGCTCAAGAATCTTCTCCACCCCTCCTTCTCTAATTTATTCAGCTCGGCTCATCCCAGTCAAAAGCGCTCGCTTAAGACGAGACGTTAATTTCCTTTATACGAACACCCCCTACACACAATCTAAAGAATCTGTCGGGGAATATCTATATTTAACGAGTTCCAAAACCGTCTTAGAGTCACTGACGTCATCTGTATATATATATGGGAGGGGGTCATACCTTAATGTACCATTTGAGAGAAAGAAAGATAGAAAGAAAGAAAGAGAAAGCAAGCTAACAATCTAGACTTGCCTGACTCAGAATAAATCAAGACCCGAACCAACATTTTCGTTTCTTTCTCGTTTTTCCAAGTCAGATTGGTAAAGGCTCGGTTCTCTACTGGGTTTAGATAGAAGATTAAATATTTATTTCGGGGCTGGGCTTTTCCTCCTTCCTATTAAGCAAGCTTAAAATCCAGAACGTGAAGGAAATTGAAGAATACCCCCTTTCCTAGTGTAGGAGACATTGGATGAAATGAGACTTACTTGTGAGTAGAGTTGCATAAGATTGAGCAGGGAGGGAGGTTAATGAAGAAGCGAGATAGCAGAGATAGGGAAGGAAGGGAGGAGGGAAGGAATTTTATGTTTTGGAATAATATTTTAAGCCAATGATTAACTGAACGTGTCCATAATACCTGAGAGCAAAATAAGGCCAGCAGTCCTCTTTTCTGAATATCCAAAGTCAACTAAGCAATTGGACTCAGCTTGGAATTAAAATTATCATCATATTGGATTTACAAAAATAAATAATATTTCCTTTATTCCACCCTAACCCTTATACACGAAAGAGGAAATCTCTCCTACTGTCAGGCTACTCTCCTAAATGCTCTTCTGCACCCCTAGATGCACCTTGGTCTGGGGCGGGGGGAAACGTGGATAAGAAAGAGCCCGGAAGACTGCCTTTGCTTGCTTGTTTTGTTTTAAACAAAAGCGACATTTTGTTCCAGCAGGCGCTGCAGACCGACTCTGCCTCTTTTCGGCCACTTCCTCGCCCTTTTCCTTAACAGATTACCCTGGAGTTTCCTCTTCTGCCTTCTTTTCTTCCCAAAAAAAACCCCGCTTTTCTTTGCTGTTCTCTTTTCTTTTGTTCAACACTTGGGACAATCCCCACCCAACCTACCTCTCCTAAAAGGATGGAAACGATCCAGGGGTCCCACGCAGAGGTTCCCCCTCCCCAGGACTCTTTGAGGGGCTTTGGAATTCGTATTCGCCCCAGATTTGTGGCTGGGTCCTTAGTGTCGAAAATGGAGCGATAGATACCTTCCTACTGTTCGACCCGGATCGTTTCAGATTGACGCGTCTCCCCGACGCACGCGACGAAGGGCCTTTCCGCACTACACCATTATTGCACTATAATCCCACTTTAACTACCACGGCTGCCACCTATGGAATCCCGGGGTTTGTAGTCTTGGGAGGAACTCTCTGCCTGGGAATTCTAAAGATCCCTCCCTAAATTGCAAATCCCATGATTTGCAATGGCGACGGTTAAAGTGGAATCGTAGTGGAATAGTTGTGTAGTGCGGCAAGGCCCGAAGTTGTTGACTAATCATCCCAGACTACTCCTTTCCCTTCACTTCCTTTCCCTTCCTGCTTCTTTCCCCTTCCTCTCCTTTCCTTCAATGGGTGCAAGAGAGCACCTTGCTATGTTAGAGGCACGCAATGATTCCCCCCCCCGCCAGTTCAAAGATCTCTGGTTCTTAATTCCTCCTCCCGAAAACATGGGGCCCAGTCCAGCCCAGTCCAGGAACTTTGTGGTCGGGGGTATGGCAAGAAATACACCCCCCCCCAGGCTCGAGATTTCGACGAATGCTCCAAATGCTGGGACCAAAGGGGGCCGGCCTTACCTTTGGGCATCTGGGTGAAGCTTCCGCTCCGGCCTTAGCGGGGCAGATTCGAGGATGCCATTATACTTCGGAGGGATACCTTTTCAACTTTCTCTCTCCGGTACCAAACTTCTGCCCTCTCTCTCACACACACACACAAGCCTCTTCTTCAAGTAGTCGCACAAAATTCCCCGGATGGGTGGAAAAATCTACAGACGAGATTAGAATTATCTCCCCATTTTCCAAGATTGGAGTACACTCTCAACGGAAACTGTGGAGGTGTGCGGTGTTCAATTTTATTTCTACATTTAAAAAAATTCTTTGCCTTTCCCTGTCGAAGAATGCTGTGTAACTGGAAAGCCTCTAGAGTTGTAAAAATTAATGCAATTATAATAGCGGGAGCAGCAACAAAGCCCGAAGTCCCGACCTCTTGCAACATGTATTTAATTTCCTTTTTTTTAGTTTGCTGGTAAGGATAGGAGTGAATGCCTTGGAATTGCCCCCTTCCCTGCCTTTATTAGGGAGAAAGTATTTAAAACTTGCCTCCACGTAAAGGGAAAAAAAATTGGGAGAGACAGGGAAGGGAGAAACAAATAGATCAGAAACACAAAAAGAGAGAAACTTTTCACATATCAGTTTCCCACACACACAAAAGCAGAAAACTGGGACTGATCGCAGGGCTGAACCCAGCTGAGAACAGCTGTTCCTGTATTTAAAAAAAAAAAAGATTGGTTCCGAATTCGTGAAATATCACTTGGGAGAAATCTAGGGGCTGGAGAGGGGGAAGAAAAATGCCCCCCAAAGTGTAGGTTCCATTCACCCACGTGCCCCTGAGGCCCTCAAAAATAGACAAAAACACGAAGTAACCGGAATCAGGGGATATTTAGAAGAGGTTTTTGGGTTCTTGGGGCAATCGGACTTCGTATCTGGATTCTTCCAAAGGTTTGGCTACGTTTGAAATATTCGCGCAAATAAGGAACTGGGCAGAAGGAACCGGTTTGGGCCTCCTAATCGGGGTGGGGTGGGGAGATACAAAGAGAATTGGGCTTTGCTTTTGAGGCTGAAATCCCATATTAGAAAGAAAGGAAAGAAAATAACAGTATCAATAGAAACCATACGGCACAAAATTTCCTCCAGATTCCCACCAAGAACAGAACCATTTTCCCCAGCAAAAGCACGAATTTGCCAAATTCTCCCCATGCAATCCTGTTTTTATCGTTACTAGAGAACTGTATGGGTGTTGGGATTAGGGGGTGTTGGAGAAAGTGATATCTTCCACCCTTGAATTCCCATCTCCCTGCAAATAAAATAAAAAAAAACATTCTTCTTTCCAGATCCTCTTTTCTTTTTATTTCCCCACCCTCCTTGTTCCGAATTAGAGTAATTCGGAGCTACGCCGGATTATGTCTCCCTCCCTGCACAAAATCCCTCCTTCCCCGCCCTCCTCGCCTCTTCATTTTCAAACAAAAGTTATCCCCTCGAGTCTAAATTATATAAACTTTCCCTTTTGGGGGGGGGGGGGGAATGTGAATTTTCCCCTTTCCCATTCAACGGCAGCTTCCTCCTTTCTTTCCCAGGTTTATTTATTTCTGCCTCAAACTGCCCCCCTCTTATTACCGGGCTGCAAGGAGGGAGGGAAGAAAACGAAAGTTAACGGCGTTATCTCTCGACCTTTGTTTTGATTAAAAGCTTTTTTTGGGCGACGGAAGGTGGAAATGGGGGGGAGAGAAAGAAAGAAAAGAGAGGACTCGATGGGTGATAGAGAGGCGGGATAAAAGGCGACGGCTCCGAATAAACTAATTAAAACGTTGCGTTGGGGCCACATCGGAGTTCTCGTTTTGATCTGCCTGGCGTTTTTAAAGAAATGTCAGCCAGCTAGAAAGCCATGGAGTTGGGGGGGGGAGAAAAGGAGGCGAAGGAAACCCCCTCTTCTCCTCTCCCCCGCCTCGCCCCTCTTCTCCTTCATCCCCCCCTCCCCATAGAAGGCGCGGCTCCTTTTATTTTATTGCACTTTATTTTATTTTATTTTTTTCCTTTCCAAAGACAAACGCCGGTATATATTTGCCCAAAGATGCCCCGCTGGGATGGCTGGCTCAGTCCTCTCTTTGCCAAACTAAGCTGCTGTCCATCACGGGCGGATGCAGCCAATCCGAGGCCGCCCTGCCGGCGAGCCAACCTCCCTGCTGTGCTTTTATGGTACACGCCTCGGCATGTTGAGAGAGGGAGGGAAGAGGCTGCTGGCTTCTCTCTGGCTCTTCTCCCCCCTTCTCCAACCCCAAAGCACCCCCTTCCCCCTTCCCCTTTGCTTCTCCTCCAGGGATGGGGGTTCAAAGAAGAAGGCCTGGTTAACATACAGGGGGACCCCTCCCTCTCCTCCCCCAGGTGAATAAATACACCAATACATTAATAAATATACGCCCTCCTCTTCTGCCACCCTCTTGGGCTCTTTCTTTTTGCTTTCTCACTCTTCCTCTCCAGGGTTTAATGCTGCACAGAAGAGGCCACAAAACCCCAATGCGCTGGACCGTGGCAATGCACAACTATGTGTTCCATCCTCTTGTCTCCCTGAAACAGGGCCTTTCTGCACTACACTGTTGTAGCACTATTATTCCACTTTCAACCTCCTCTGGAATGCTGTGGTTTGCAGTTTAGGGAGGAGCATTTAGAATTCTCAGCCAGGGAGCTCTGTGGCCTCAGGAAACTACAAACCCCAGAATTCCACAGGATGCCGAAAGTAGAATAATAGCACCATAACAGAGTAGTGCAGAAAGGCCTACAGTTGCCTGGAATCTGGTTTATTTGGGTTGAGCTTATTTTTTCCTGACAGTTATTAGGAAAGCTGGAAGGCAGACTATTCCAATATGGAATAGTGGGGGACCTTTTGTTAAATTCCGCTCATATATTCTTTGTTTCCTTCTCTCCATCTCAGCGATCAATACATCTAGCTGTTCACCCACTGGGTGCCCTTCCCTTGCTGGCTTGGGAAAATTCCTACAGCATTCTGGGAGGTGCAGTCCAAAAAAGGAACATTTCTAAGCTTTGCCTTTTCCTCCTCCTCCCCCCAAATATACACCAATCTCCTTTCTCACACCCACCGTCTCATACATTTCAACTGCCATATTCACCCACACTTAAAAGCGACCAAGTCCAGAGAACTCACTTGGACCTCAGGTTTGTTTTTTTAACCCTAGCGAGCTCCTCCTCACGGACCCTGGATCAGGGGGTCTAGGATTGACCCCTCCACTCCATGATCAGACACCAAGGATGAGGACCACCAAGTCTCCTGGGAGCCCCCTGAGGAGTTACTAATCTGAAGTGCCTGAGTTTCTAGCGGTTTGTGCATTTGCCTAACAGCTCCCCTTTTTAACAGATTGATTTTATTCATTAAGCCACGTTACAAAATTTGGTTTATTAGTATTATTATTCACTGTTATTCATTATTATTCATTGTCTTTGTGGTAGTCACGCTGATCACTGCTTCAGTTTGCGGTATTATTATTCACCGCAATCTGTGGTTTTACTGTTTTGTAAAACAGGATGCAAAAGACTTAAGTATGCCAGATTCATAGTGACCTGCCTGCCAATCCTGTACTCCTCTGGCCATTTTAAATACAGTTCCTTCCCATTATTTTAAGGTACAAATGTCCATCCCCCCCCCCGACCCATCTCCTCTCCTTCCAAAGGGTTTGGGTGCATTTAGGTATCCAGCATCTCCCTTTCGGCTCTGAAACAGGGTTCAACCAATTCACACCTCGGTTCCAGATTATGGCCATCTCCACACTACACTGTTATAGTGATATTATTCCACTTTCAACATCCTCTGGGACCCTGGGGTTTGCAGTTTAAGGAGAGGCATTTAGAATTCTCAACCCGAGAGCTCTTTGGCCTCAGCAAACTACAAACCCCAGAATTCCACAGGATGTTAAAAGTGGATTAATAGCATTATAACGGTGTAGGGCAGAAATGGCCTATCTAAAAAACCCAATCTCTCCATAGGATCCTACCCCAGTTTTCTGATCACTCAGACCACTACACCACACTGGCTTCCTAAGCAATGCATTAATTCCAGGTTAAAATGTGGATTTCTGATCCATTCTAGTAGGAACTGATCCCATACCACCGCAGGGAGATTTCAGTATGGAAAATCATATTTTTCTTAATCCAGGAAATGCACTTAATTTTCCCCACTCTAATAGTAAATGATTTGTCTATCCAGATCTAACTGTCAGAAAAATATGATAGACTTTGCTAGAGCACTACCTGAATGTCAGGTTTTCTTTTGCAATTTATGACTGAATTGGAGAAAATCAACCATTTTAATTGGCTTTGTTCATCTCTCTATTTTCTTAAGTCATTGGCTTATTACTTATCTGTGTAAAGAGCCTATATATTTTTTTTTCTAGGCATCATATAATTACTTTAAAAGAGAGCAATAATGCAATAAAACACAAGCAAAGATCTAAAAAGAGGCAGCGCCACGACACCAACATGAAATCCTTTTCAAGCTGCCAGCCATTTTGCAAAATGCATCAAAACAGATCAAAGGTTCCAAATTATCAGATTTTATTGCTACATTTGTATGATTCTTGCAGATTGGGAGGGAAAATCTTGAGTAACTGTATAAAGCATATGCCTCTCTACAGAAAAGTAAATCTTACCCAGCTCAAAGAACTGCAGCCTTAATCATACATTTTATTTCTCTGGCTGGTTAAGTTTAAAGACCTGCAGTTATACTGGTGGTGGGAAGGATGTTGAGTATCTTTAGCCCATGGACAGCAAAATCAGTATTGTGATGGAGGAGGTGGGAGGCAGAAAAATAATTATCAGGAGTGTGGAAGAGAGGCGTATGTTACAATGGAAGTAACTTCAGTTGTTGTGAAATGCCTAATTTCCTAAAAGTGTCCATCTACAACATTTTAAACATACACTTTGAATTCTAATAGATGAATGTGACAGACAAGTTGTCCTGTTTAAAGTTGACAAGCAATCCGCAAGACCTGGCAAGGAAAAGTCAGACCAGTCCAAAGTCTTAAAGGGGGTTAGGAAAGGAAGCACGGTCCAGGAGGTCTAAGGCCATTTCCACACTAGCCTGTTAGAGTGCTATTATTCCACTTTCAACATCCCATGGAATCCTGGGGTTTGTAGTTTAGGGAGGGGCCTTAAGGCCTTAAAGCTGCTCCCTAAACTGCAAACCCCAGGATACCATAGGATGTTGAAAGTGGAATAATAGCACTCTAACAGGCTAGTGTGGAAATGGCCTAAGGTTCAAACACTCTTGAGTAGAGTCAAAAGCCAAGGGAGGAATTACCAGAAGGATCAGTCCAAAAGTGCATGCCAAAGATCAGAGAACCAGGAAGATGTCAGACAGAGTTGCACATTGTTTTGGGAGCTGTTGTTCTATAGCAACAGTGTGTCCTGAATTGAGCTAATTTTTTGTGTGTGCGTGTGCCTTCAAGTTGCCTGTCAACTTAACGGCAACCCCATTAATTTCACAGACTATTCTTCTGGAAGGAATACTCAGAGGGGGTTCTGCCAGTTCCTTCCTCTGAAATACAAGCTATAGCACCTGGGATTCATTGATGGTCTCCCATCCAAGTACTAACAAAAGCCTACCCTACTTAGCTTCAAAGATCAGTCAGGATCTGGAGCATTTGGGATATCTGCCTGGCATCCTTCAGTCCCTTGAAGGACTGATCCTGCTTAACTTCAGAAATCAGACAGATCTGATACCTTTAGGGTATAATTTATAGAGGAAGGGGAAGACAGAGAGTTAAGAATGAAGCTACTATCTAACTTAATCTATTCATTAGCTAGTTAGGATGTAGGCTCCCCAATGCGTATGTAAATGTAAAAGCCATTAATAAACTTTTCTAAGTTTGTAACCTGAAACCATCTGCCTTGTTTTGTTTGCTTAGTCAGTTTCAGTTCAGGGAAGCAACACAGAGATGGGGGCATGTGTTTTCTGCTACTCTGCTAAAAGAAGGATGATGCCTAATGGTTTTAGCTTTCATGGAATTTCCCCCAAAAAGGCTAACACCCTGGGAAATTCTAATTCCCAACAGTAACAACCTAAGAAGAACCCAGCTGGATCAAAGTAAGGATCCTAGAAGTCCCTTTTGCCTCTGCACACCAGCTTTTGGTACAATAGATCACCTTTTCTGCTGACTTTTAGGCCCTGCTTGCAGTGTAAAGTGGTCCATGCCAGACCAAGGGTTTCTACTTCATCTGCTATTTGTAGAGATCCCTCACACTCTTCCCAAAGGGGGAAATGCATCCCCTTCTTCCCCGCTATTTTTAAGGAGATTCTTAAGAACAAGAAGAAGCACACGGAACGATCATAGTGAGGCAACAGGGATTCTTGGCCAACAATGTGCATAGCAGCAACTTTCACCATAGACCAGGTTGCCCTGAAAAACCTTTCAAAAAGAAGCGCTTGGTTATGTTTCCTGCAGGCAGGCGGGGAGATGGTTCTACCACATCAAGACCACACTCCATGACAAGCCTACAGCAGCTTGTCAGGGATGATCAATAGTTGGCATGGTAACCAGTTTCACTTCCTGCTAGAACAGAGTTCCTGTTATTAAATTTGGTTGGTTATTGATCAGTTCCTGATCCATGCATGGGAGGGGAGGAATGACAAGCATTTAGAGAAATAAGTTCATTTTAAAAAAAAAAACTGAGCTGAACACACACACAAATACACCCTTGCATATGCATACTTTCATGGGCATAGACATGTACTCACACATAGGCTCAGATCCTATTGTTAGTTCCACCTAGATCCCATTGAATCCATGGGAATTATAGAAATGTTGGCTCACCATTCAGTTGGTCTACCCTAATTGGGATTACCAATAACATTCAGGCCATACTTACATGCATATATCTACACATCCATCTTTAAACTCGTACCTATCTGTGCACATACATAGACCCGCACATATGTACCAAGGTGAGTAACTGTGATGGATCCAGGGTTGAATTTTCTGCCCCCTGGGGCTGCTAAGACTGCCAAAAATGCCAGAATTTTTTAAAAAAACACAAGTGGAAGGTTCACTATCCCACTAACATAGAAGCCACCAGCCAGACTCAAAGTAGGGGGAAGAGGACTCAAATTACACTAGGTTTTTTGGGGGGGGGTTGGTGGGGAGGCACAGCTCAGCAATCAAACAACTGGTCAGCTTGCAGAAAGTCTCAGTTTTAGTCTGCAGCATCTCCAGGTAACATGAAAGGCTACTGCTAGGACGTAGACCTTACCAAGCTATTTGGATAAATTGTCTAACCTGCTATTAAGGCAGCGTCTTCTGTTCCTTGCTTCTTGATCTCAGCCTGGCTGGCTGTACACCAACCCCTGGGTGATTCTGAACAACACAAAGGGCACAGATACTTAGCACTGCCCTCCCATCAGAACCAAATTGCTCAGACGGGGGACAATAATGAGGAGAGAGAGGGCTTTATAGGGGCTGGTGGACAATGGTACGCCCAAAGCACGCCTTTGGGATCAGGCGACAGAAGTTCAGGTGGGCTGGTACCGCAGGCAATATGGCATACCAGGAATGCAGTATTCAGTCTGCTGGGTTTGCAGAGGAAATGACATGCAAGTGTTGAGGTGCTGGAAGCCCAGATTTCTCATCATCACAAATTTATATACGTCTTCTACCTCTCCAACTGTGCATGGTTACTCACACAGTTCCCTTTCATCGCTGTTGTCCCTCATGCCCACCCAGGCTTTGAAGATGTGTTCACTGCTTCATCTTTGGGTTGAAATGTAATTCAACACCAGTTGCTTAAGGACAAACATGTCAGGGTTTGGGGCCTTTTCCCCCTCATGCTCTGCTTGTAGGTTCCCACAGGCATCTAGCCATGTTCATCACTAGAACCAGGACAAAAAGGACCTTTAGTCTGATTCTGCGAGAGTATGGAAAAGTTATTTTTGGACTATAATGCATAGAACCCACCCCAGACAACATGACCTGTGTCAATATTCACTGGGGTATCCTGAGGGACACAGTCCAAAAAAGTAATTTTTTCCAAGCTCTGGTTTTTCTCCAGTTTTTCATATGTCTAAAGGAAGCACATGATCAGGTTGGGTCTTTCTGTGTGAGGCCCTGTGCTTTTAGAATGCAGCAAACAGAGGAAAACATATGCTCAGGAATGAGTTATGGGCAAAGGATGATACTGAATAACGAACAGACTTTGTGAAAATCCTGCTCTGTTTGCCGACAAGCTGTGGACAGGACCAGGGGTGACACTGTCATGATACATTATTCATGATCCTCACTCCCTCCTTCTCCCCCTCTCTCCTTCTCCGTCTGCGGACCAGCGGCGTCCAAGTTCAAGATTAATTGAGAGAGATGAACATTCCTAATCAAAAGACCATTAACAAGCAAGCCAGTGAACCAACTGACAGGGTTGCAAGAGAGCATTTACAGGGGAAAATATCATTCCAAGTCTTGTTGAACATCTGCAAAAAAAAAAAGCCACAGAAACTTGAACCCCTTTACAGAACTTTGTGGCACCAAAAAGACCAACAGTTTCTATTTGGCCTTAGTTTTTGCAGAGTGCAGCTGCATGAAATCAGGTTACGTCAATTAAAATGTGCTAGTCTTTAGGTGCTACAAGTCACTTTGCCATTTCGGCTGCAACAGAACAAACCAAGGCAAATGTCTAAATAGAAAACAGGATATTGTGCAAATGAGGAAATGCAGAAATATTCCTCTCAGTTTGGACCACTGTATCTGTGAGGAAGAAAACCAGTGTGGCATAGTGGTTGGGAGGCTGGACTAGGACTTTGGAAGATGGGAGTTCCAATCCCCGCTCAGCCATGGAAATCCACTAGATGACCTTGAGCAAGTTATACTCTCTCAGCCTTAGAGGAAGGTAGAGGTAAACTTTCTCAAATCTGGCCTAGAAAACCCTGGGATAGGGTCACAGATAAGTCGGAGTCACTTTGAAGGCACATTTGTTGTTGTTATCTGCTTTCAAGTGGGTTTAAATTTATGGCGAATGCTATGAAAGAGAGCCCTCAAGTCTTCCTGTTATCAGCAGACCCACTCAGGTCTTGCAGACTTAGAACATTTCCGCACGACACTCTTATAGCGCGATGATTCCACTTTCAACCTCCTATGGAATCCTGGGGTTTGCAGTTCCGGGAGGGGCCAGTCGGCCCCTCCCGGAACTGCAAACCCCAGGATTCCATAGGAGGTTGAAAGTGGAATCATCGCGCTATAAGAGTGTCGTGCAGAAGTGGCCATAGTGCCATGATTTCCTTGACTGAGGCTATCCACCTGAAATGCCATCTTCCTCCTTTCGTGCTGCCTTCCACCTTACCAAGCATCATTGTCTTTTCTAGCGAGTCACGTCTTCTCATGATATGCCCAAATTACAGCAGCCTCAGTTGAGTCATCTTGGCTTCTAGGGAGAGTTCAGGTTTGGTTTGCTCTAGGACCCATTCATATGTCTTTTATAGCCTTCCACGGTATTTGTAGAACTCTTCCCCGGCACCACATTTCAAATGAGTTGATTTCCTTCCTATCTGCTTTCTTCTCTGTCCAGCTTTCACAATTATACATAGAAACCAGAAATATGATGGCACGGACAATTCTGACTGATTCAATGAAGGCATATAACGGACAAAAAAATTATATGAAGAAGATATTCCATGTTATTTATTCTGTTCCTTCACTTCTGAAATGCAATGAGAAAGCAGAAGGTATTGCAGACTACGTCCATTTCTGCACTACACTGTTATAGCACTACTATTCCACTTTCAACATCCTGTGGAATTCTGGGGTTTGTAGTTTCCTGAGACCAAAGAGATCTCTGGCCGAGAATGCTAAATGCCCCTCCCCAAACTACAAACCCCAGGATTGCATAGGCTGTTGAAAGCGGAATAATAGCACTATAACTGTGTAGTGTGGAAATGGCCCAAGACTTCTTTGTCCTAATGGGCTTTTGATAACTGAACATTTTTAAAGAAAAGGCTTTTAAGAGGTTAGTGCAGAAATGGCCATAATGCTAATCTTCCACTTTAACTGATATTGCTGCATCCTATGGAATCCTGGAATTTGTACTTTGATGGGGTACTAGAGTTCTCTGGCACAGACTTCTAAACACCTAATGAAACTACAAATTCCAGCATTCCCTCGGAAGGAGTCGCCACAGTTAAAGTGCTATCAAAATGCTGTAACTGTATGAAGTGAAAGGGGGCTGAGTGTTACAATTTGAGAAGAAAGCCAAATGAACCCCCCACCCAAAAGTCATAAGGAGAACCAAGCGGTCAGAAAAAATGAGAATAATTGCCAACAGAGTAAGTGCACAGAGGAAGCTTCTCAAATATATACAGAGCCTCTGACAAAGGACAATGAGTTTCCAGGTTTGAACAGAGAGTGAGGGAGGAGAGAGCCCTGTTTGCTTCTACCATGAGGATAAATGACATGGGAAAAAGTCTAGCAAGGCTGAAGGACACCAGGTTCACACCGCAATAGATAAACAAGGAATTAAAATAGATGTAGACTGAATGATCTATGGGGTTAGCCAAGGTCTGGCTCAATCTAATTAGAGAAGAGAAAGGAAGGACTTCTGCAAATCTTTGGCAAATACATTTAAAACTTCATGTGTGCATGAAGTTTCAGGGCTCTGGAGGTGAGCAAATCTGACAGTGATGTCTGTGCATGGAAATGAGTCCAAGAGAGAAAATCTCAGGAATGAACTGGGAATGGTAGGATCTGAAGAGCAATCAGCTCAGAGGGATCACATAAGGTACACCCGTGCTATATGGTTACAATTCCTTGCTTCCCCGGCTGAGAATTCTAAATGCCCCTTCCTATACTGCAAACCACAGAATTCCACAGGATGTTGAAAGTGGAATAATAGCGCTGTAACAGTGTAGTGCGGAAAGGCCCTTACTCTCACATCATTTCCCATGGCACATTGGAAGTTCTTGTGACACACAGTTGGGGGAATTCGCACCAGCTTTGCTCCCGCTGTGCCTATAAACTCCAGGACAGAATGTTACCAGCATATTTAGCAAGGGAACAAAGTTGGGTGAATTGGATTGGTTGCTACTTATTTCTTCCCATTCAGCACTAATTTTTGTTTTTTCCCCATTTGCACTGAAGCCCCCAGTAGGATTTCGCCTTGTGATGACAATTTTCTTACAAGCTTTTCATTAATCCATTTATAACTCCCATAATATTATTTGGCGGCTTATTGAAGCTTCAAGGAACTGCAGGGGTTCGTAAGCATTGTCTGCTTTCAGTTTAAAAGAATAATAAAGTAAAATGAGCCCAATTAAAAATTATTTGAGCACTGCACAATATTAGCAATTCCCCAAAGAAAAGGCAGAATACCATCATTCTGTCCACATCATTGTTTCTCTTTATATGATCGGAAGGGAGATATGCTAATATCAGCATCCCATAAATCCAGGCCTTGCTGCTTTATTTCCCTGAGATATTTGGCTAGCTGAAGGACTGGAGGAGGATGACATTTCTTTATAACTTGGGGGAACTGTTCAATAGCACACTTAAGCTCCCCCAAGCTTTAGCAAATATATTCAAAGCATCATGAAGAAGAAAGGAAGGCGAAGACACATATCAATGAATATAAATAGTGGAAAAACTAGACAGACAGGAAGGAAGGAAGCAAGCAAGCAAGCTAGCTCTCTGATGAGTTAAGAAAAGTAGACAGATTGTCTGATGGGTTGTTGTGTCATTTTTTGTGGCTGAATTTTGTTGTCCTGTGCTATTAAGTTCAGCTTCAGTTTATGGTGACTCTGCAAACAAGAGACTTCAGTGAGACCCCAGTTACCAACTCTTCTGCTGAGGTCTTACAGACTCATGGCTGTGGCTTTTTTTTTCTTGGATAAATCCACCATCCTCCTCTTTTCCTGCTTGTTTTCACCTTGCTGAGCATTATCACCTTTTCCATTGGGTTGCATTGCCTTGTGATGTGCCCAAAGAATGACATGCCCATGATATGATATGCCCCTAACATGATCTGTCCATGAGATGATATATAATGTGATATGTGAGGCCCAAGGTATGATATGAGATCATGCTTTGACATGTCCAAAGCATGCTAAGCATCCTACCAAATCCTAGGGTTTGCAGTTTTGGGAGGGGCCAGCCAGTCCCTTCCTATACTGCAAAGCCCAGGATTCCACAGGATGTTGAAAGTAGAATAATAGCTCTATAACAGTCTAGTGCAGAAACAGCCCATGTTGCAAACAAAATACACACTTATGTGCATTGCCTTTCCTCCTTTTTTTGCCAGTTCTAGCATTTACCAGGAGTGGAAGGCTAAGCTTCCATGCTTCACTGAAGCACTGAATTACCTCCGTTCCTGAACAAAGTCGTACGTGGTACTAATAAGCAAAAGAGCCTGTGTTTTGCTTATTGGCTTGTGTTTGTTCTTGTTAGTTCCTCACACCGTGTGATGCGATGCAAAGCCTCCATCCCGCCTCCCCCCACCTCCGACACACACAACTACACTTTGCATCTGTCATATCACAATAATTGCACAAACCACCAGCACTGTTAATGCCAATGTAAGGCGAATCGCCCTGGGAGCTGCGCGGGGCCATTTTCAGACATGTAGCGATCATGGGGTTATGATGATTATGAGACGCGGAGGTAATGAGCAGGTCCCAAGGGTAACATGCAAATCAAGGTGGCACGAGGTCTCCATGCCCATCACAACTTTTTCAGCCTGCCTGCTTTCCTGACAAGGGCAATTTATGTAAATTGATTACCCTCAACCTACTCCATTCATGAGGGTTTCGAGTTTGCTTCTCAGTTTCTTTTATGAATGCCATTGCTGCTTCCGTCCTTTCCAGTTTTATTTATATTTTTTCCCCTTAATTAATAGCCCATCTTTCTCCTGAATGGAAAACCCAAAGTGGTTCACAACCAGGATCTCATGTAAATTGCCCTCCCCCCGGTGACCTTGGGCAAGTCATACTCTCTCAGCCTCAGAGGAAGGCAGAGGCAAAACTTCCTCTGAACAAACCTTGCAAGGAAAACTCCATGATAGCTTTGCCTCAGGGTCATTATAAGTTGGAAATGATTTGAATGCACAACAACAACAAATATGTGCCATCATAACTCATTGTTTGGTTGTTCCAGAGGACAGAGTTGTATACTAAGCATGAAATAACAAAATTGCTCCCCAAACTCCACTTTTTCTCTCCTGCAGCCCTCCTCCATACCACATCAAAGGCAAACTCCAGGGCCTCCCATGCATCCTCCAGTGGTCTCTGAGGATGATATCAATGCTATGCATCTGGCTTTTAAAAAGAACAACTGGGTGCTGCACTGCCAGTCCCCCACTTACCATTGGCCTGGAAATGGCCTTGTTGCTTAGGGAAGGGGTAGATCAGGGAAAAGGTGGGCTATGAGATGCTTGGAAGGAAGCTATCATAGTTATGCATGTGCAGTGTGTCTCCAAATCCAGGATGTCAGCCGACATCAAAAAGAATGAGAGAGGACCACATGTGAGCCCTGGCACCAGGGAAAACGGGTTATGTCCAGTGGCAGCAGGTGAATCCACTCTGGATTTCATCCTGGACTTTAAAGGAACTCTCCAAAGTGCTGAACTACAGCCCCCAAAGGCCTTCAGCATGTTGGAAAGCTCCTTTAAAGTTTATCTTAAAACCAGGACCATTCCGTGGGACGTCTTACTAGGCCACGGTGACATACACCTTAGTTACATCCCAAGTGGATTGCTGTAACATGCTCTACATGGGGCTGCCTTTGAAGAATGTTCAGAAATTTCAATCGATCCAAAGAGCAGCAGCCAGATAACTAACAGGCGCTGGTTACAGGGAGCATTTGACTCCTTTATTGCTACAGCTCTGTTGGCTGCTGGTCTGTTTCTGGGCAAAATACAATGGGCTGGTGGTGGTCTATAAAGACCTATAAGGCTCAGATATAGGTAATCTGAAGGACCTTATCTTCTCATATGAGCTTGCCCAAGATCTCCAGGGGAGGCAGTTCTCTTTCTCCTACCATCTTTGCAGGTATATTTGGTGGAAATGCAGGACAGGGAGCTTTCTATGGCTTCCCACAGGCTTTGGAACTCCCTCCCTAGGGAAGTTAGGATGGCAGGGTACAAATAAAGGGAGAGACGGGTAGAGGGATTTGTCACCTCACTTATATGGAAGCTCCTAGCCACCATTGGTTCTAAGACAGTGGCAGTTTAGGATTAGAAATCAGAGGGTGAGGAAACTAATTCATGGAGAGCATAGGCAGAAATGTCAAAATCTTATGTTTAAAAGAGGGCTCCTAAAGAAAATGATAGCTATCGACTCCATAGGCAGCTGCCTTAAACCAGAGCCAGTAGTCAGCATTACTGTCAGAATTTAGAGACATGCTTGGTAAGCAGGCTGGAATATCCTGGGAACTGTTGTCTTATGCCATTTCCACACTACACCATTACAGTGCTATTATTCCACTTTCAACATCCTGTGGAATTCTGGGATTTGTAACTTACTGAGGCCAAAGAGCTCTCTGGCTAAGAATTCTAAATGCCTCTCCCTAAACTGCAGATCCCAGGATTCCATAGGAATGTTGAAAGTGGAATAATAGCACTATAACAGTGTAGTGCGGAAACGGCCTTAGAAGGTAACTGTTCCTAGCTCTGTTTATTGTGTACCCCAAGGGTGAGGAATCTGTGGCCCTCCATAAGTTTTGGACTCCAGTTCCCATGAGCCCCAGGCCAAAGAAGTCAAGCCTTTTTTCCCAAATGACTTAAAAATTTAGAACAGATACAGATTAAAAAAATTGAATCACACAAAAGCAGAAAATATAATTAAGCTATCAATAAACTACAAAAATAAAAGTGATTGAAGGTATAACTGTTAAAAAGGGACAGTAAATTCTTAAATGCAGCACATGAAAGTACCTTCCCTTGCTGAGTAATCAGCTCTCAAAGGCCTGCTAGAACAAAAAGATCTTCATCTGGCAACAGAAGGATAGCAAGAATAGCAAGAAGGGCACCAGTGTAGCCTCTCTAGGGAGGGAGGTCCTGTTGGAAGAATTCCAGCATTCTCCCCTGCCCCCATCTTGTTCTTAGAGCAAGTGGGCATAGCTAGCATAGAGCTTCCTTTCTCTTTTGCATGCCAAACCCCCACCGTTTGCCTTTGTGTCATTTAATTGTATGATCCTAAATACCATTGCTGTTCAGGTGATCAGATCATGTGACCCAGGATTGTTGCTTGGATCATCAGTCTTAGAAAAGGAAGAGCCCCCTTCTCAGAGATTTCTCTTCCTCTCCATTTTTGCTTCCTCTTCCTCCTCTCCAACCACACTTCGCATCTCCATCAGAAGATGGTGCGTTAAGAACGAAGCCACTACTATTCATTAGCTAGTCAGGATGTAGGTTTCCCAATGCATACGTAAATGTAGAAGCTATTAGTAAACTTTTCTAAGTTTGTAACCTGAAACTGCCTGCGTTTGTTTTGCCTTCTTAGTCAGTTTCAAATCAGAAAAGCCACACAGAAATTTGGGCACGCTTCTTCTGCTACTCTGCTAAAAGGAGGCTGAATCCTTACAGTTTTAGCTTCCACAGAATTTCCCAATAGGGCCAACACCCTGAGAAACTCTAATTCCCAACAGTTCCACCTTGGGAGCAGCCACTGAGAAGGCCCTGTCTCCAGTATTCCTACCAGACGTACCTGTGAGGGTGGTAGGACAGGGAGAAGGTCCTCCCAGAAGATCTCAAAACACAAGCAGGCTCATATGGGGAGATAAAGCCCTTTAAACAACCTGCCTCTTACTATCAGTAATAGTACCAGTAGTAGCAGACAATGACATTTCTTTAGAGTTGGAAAAGTTACTTTTTGGACTACAGCCCCCCATATCCCCCAGTTGACGTGACCTGGAGAGAAATGATGCATTTAAAACACTTGCATACACACACGCGCAACATTTTGCCTTCCTCAGAAAGCCTAAGTGCTCACCTGCTGGGATTAATTTTTTCAAAGAGGCAGAAGCAGTAACTAAGTTTGTCTTTTAGCCAAGCAAATCTATGGCTAGGGATTTTCAAAGAGAATTTTTTAGACACCAGTACGTTTCCAGCTCCACTGAAGAGACAGGGCTATTTGGAAACACAAGCTCGTTAGTGCCCAAAATAAATTATGAATACTTGCAATGCCTCATCAAACCAATACCAGCCCACCTCCCTGTTCACTTGCTTTCCTCCCTCTAGATTTTTTAAAATCAAGTTTACTAGCTGCAATAATCCAAAACCTGCTGCAAATTAACAAAATAATTGGGTACTTTCCAAAGTTTGGAAGAGTTATACTACAACTCCCAGTCTCTCCTAACCAGGACGGCCAGTGGATAGGTAGTCTTGGGAGCTGTAGTGCAGAATTTTCCAAGCACTTCTCTCCAGTTGTGAGCAGGGTGGGCTCGAAAGCAACAGGAGAGTCAGGGAAAGTACTTTTATTAAACTAGAGCTCTCAGAACCTTCCATGTAGTCTGAATCCAAAATATAATTTTCCCAAATTCTGAAAAATGTGCATAGTGCCAACACTGTATGTGGAGGCTTGAGATCTGGATTTTTCTTTACTGGAAGGTAGAAAAGGGACATAGCCAGACACTTCTTTGACTTCCTTCAACAGAGTGGCTCTGAGGAGGGGTATCACAGTGCTGTAGCAAACCCTAGAGAAGGCTTTGATCATTGCAGGGGGGGGAGAACAGGAACCTTCATAACAACCAAAAGGACACATTCGCGAGTATGGGATGCACTTACAGAGAACCAGTGTGATGTAGTGATTTGAGCATTGGGCTATGACCCTGGAGACCAACGTTCAATCCACTGCTCAGCCATGGAAACCCACTGGATGATCTTGGATAATGATGATGATGATGATGATGTTTATTTATAACGACCTTTACACCAAAGGGCAGAACAACAATGACATATACAATCAGGGACAAAAACATTATAGTAATAGCATACACATTTCTATACCACTTGTCAGTACTCTCTAAGCGGTTTACAACATATAAGCTAATTGCCCCCAACAAGCTAGGTACTCATTTTACCAACCTACGGAAGGATGGAAGGCTGAGTCAACCTGGAGCTCGGCAAGATTGAACTCACAACGTTGTGGCTGCAGTACTGGCATTTAACCACTGCGCCACCAGGGCTCACCCTTCTTCTTCCCCCCTTTATAAGATCTCATATAGCTTCATGTAGGACCACTGCTCCCCTTTTCTTATTGCTGGACTAGATCCCCAGTGCCCTCACATATGCAGAGCCAGGCTGTTAGATCGGGATACCCATAGGGTTGGTCCCCATGGCAGTAGACCAAGACCCCTGGAATTCTGGCTCCTTGACAGAAAAGGCTCCATGGGGATGATACTCCCAGCCCCAAAAACTCTGTGACACATTCACCTTAGGGTTGCCCTAACTTGGAATCAACTTGAAGGCACACCACCACAACAAGGTGGACTCACACTTGCACATATTACTATTAGGATGCTGGCTTTTGTTTTAAAGAGAATGGCAGTCTCCTGAATTTCCCCACACTCACTGTCTTAATGGGAAAATAAACTGGTTTGGAGAAACAGGAGGTGGAATTTTCCTCACATCTGTTTGTTGTTGTGCTGTCCAATTTCAACCAAATGGGGCAAAAATGCAGTTTGCAGCATGATCTCCAGGACTGAAATTCTCCAGCCCCAAATTGCAGTTGCCCCTCCCTGAGACAGATAAATGGCCTGAGCTGGGATAATTACTTCCTGTGTTTCTAAGGAAAAGTTTTAAAAAACCTTTGCTGTATTATATATGAGAAAGTTATTTATTATTTTTTTTCGCAGTTTCTCCTTTTTGTTCTTCCTGTAATGTAAGCCATTTCCTTTGGAGGAGAAACAACACATGATTCATGCCAGCAGAACAATAGATGATCATCCTAACGATAGTTTCCTGGGGGGTTTTTTCCCCACTCCTACCATTTTAGTAAAAACTATTAAAGAGAGAAAGATATCTTTTGCAATCTGAGACCTATTGTTTTCTTCTTCCTTAGAAGCTGAAAAGTTCTTTCAAATGAATCTTTTTTGTTGTTGTTCACGATTACGTGCTGTAAATGAAGAGACACGGACCAAAGAAGTGTAGCAGTAACATTCCAGCATTTTTCAAAAACACGTTAAATCCATTGAACTTCAAGTGGTTTAATATTAACTTTAAAAATTCTTGTTTCTAAAAGGTGCTCTCCATAGCTATTACTACACTCAAGTCTCATTGTTTTTACAGGTAGTTCATTGTTTATTCTTAGGTTTCTTGTTGTTTTTATTGTGTGCCTTCAGGTCATTTCTGACAGGCCAAATTTTGGTCCAAAGACCACGGAAAAGGGGTCAAAGCTGCTGCAGGAGCACAGCCCTCAAGCCCTGAAACTAAGGCAGATTCCGCACTGGACTGTTATAGTGCTATTATTCCACTTTCAACATCCTATGGAATCCTCGGGTTTGCAGTTTCGGGAGGGGCCGACCGACCCCTCCCGAAACTGCAAACCTCAGGATTCCATAGGACGTTGAAAGTGGAATAATAGCGCTATAACATCCAGTGCGGAAATGGCCTAAGATTGCCCAGGTTTACAAACTATCATTAAGAGAGGATCAAAATTCATGACAATGCAATGTTGACAATTAAATTAATTAATTTATGAAAGTCCATACTTGGTTTCTCTTTCCATATGCTTGAAAAGTCCTTAACCTGTTTTGATCATGTTGTAATTATCTGTATTGGCAGCGAGCTTCAGACATGCTCGATGGAGCCGGCAACCTGGGCTTATCTGTTCTCAAAATGTCCCCACCTCCGAATATTGGATTTTTGGCATCTCATTCAGTCCATATAAAAGGGCACGCTTTTGATCCTTCAGACAAGAAATATCCCCTAGCATAAGAAATACCTGGCAACCCTACCTCAAATGCTGGGACAATGGCCACGAAACAGCCAAAAATGACACGGGAAGTGACAACACATCCCTTTCTGTTTGACATGGCAGCCCAATGCAGCCCAATTGGGTGCTGGTGGGGTGCTTCCTGTCACAGTAGTTCACCCCAATATGTGCTATAGTCTAGCACCTTGCCTTTAAGTAACTGACTCGGAGTGTTGTTTTCCACATCATCTGATATGGTTTTTCCTCCTTACCTGAGATGTGCTCAGCCATTCGCACCTACAAGAGTCCATCTTAACACCACCACTGAACTCTGTTTATTTAATCGCAGTTGACAAAGAGAACAGGATGACCGTGACCTGGAGGTGAAAGGTTCTGTATCGCATTACATGTCTCTTGAGCCACTGGTGCCCTCATGCCACAGTGTTCTCCGTCATCTTCAAAGGCCAGACACCAACAGCAGCCCAGAACTCTGTTGACATAATTTATTATCTGATGCGCTGCCTCTTGTTGTGGCCATCGCCTGGCCGCTAGGTCAGAAACTCTTGTGCCTGTCAGACCCAAGAATGCTTTACAGGATTGTTATCTACATAATTAACAGCTGCTCAGTTCAGAGAGGGCAAGTCCCATCTGAAGGGTCTGTCAGAAGGGAAGGAAGGAACACGCTCATATACTTTGTTCACGGAGCACAACCCCCTCCAAATCTTCAGTGTCGTTGGGGATGGGTATATCTGACCAGAGTACATTCACTGTTTCCCTTAGAGTCAATGATATGTAATCTTTCTTTAGTTTGGAAGGTGCATTATTTCACTTGCTTGGGTTATCTAGGAGAGGAACATCCCCTTGGGTTGGATTCCAGTACAATCCTGCTTGAAATTGACCCGCTGAGGGACATGAGGCAGAGAGAATCATAGAGCTGGAAGAGAACACCAGGGCCACATAGTCCAACCCTCCACCACACAGGAAAACACTACTAAAGCACATCCATCCTCTCCTTACACGCCTCCAAAGAAGACCTCTTGCTTTTAAACAGGCAGCATCAGAGTGTTCACACTTGGTGGTTTCTGGCGGCTTCCACATCATTGGCACAGTGAATCCACTCCAGGTTTGAGTCTGAACTTTAAGGGACTTACTTGTGAGGGGCTGAGTCTATTCATGGAACAGGTCAGTGATTCCCAGCTTGGGGTATACATGCCACCAGGGGTATGAATGAGGACATTTAGGAGTACACAAAAAAATGGAGTAATGGCAGAAAAAGTATAAAGTATAATCCATTCTTGGAGAGCATTACAATTCAATGCAGTTCTTGACTGAGGCTGGCGTTCCTTTCCCAGAACCTTAAGGGATGTGAGGGAGATCATAGAGATAAAGAGAAGAGTGACACAAAAGCTGACCATCCAGCTGCCATTGGCCCACAAAGTTAACAAAGGAGTCATATGCACACACAGTTGCCATGTCCCTAGCCCCTTCCACACGAGGTGGCTTCCCAGGCTTTGTGTGCAGGTGCTCTTCTCTCCCTCTTCCTTGTGTCCCTCTGTACAAGGAGAGAGAGATTCTGGTGAAATCCAGTTCCATCCTGAGTCCACCTGAGAGAGAGATGCACAGCACCAGTCGCTCCTCCCTGTGCCTTCAACCAGGAGCAAACCAGATCTTGAGACCTCAGAGAGAGTCTAGGTGAGTAAAGGGCATGACGGGATGAAGAGGTCGGGCAGGCTGGCTGACTTGACACCCTGCCTTTCCTTCTGTGGATGATGAGACATCTCCTCAAAGCTCACAGAAGCTTTTTGATGGGGCTTCCCCCCCCCCAAAGAAAGGACATGGTGGTGGGGAAATGGAAATGGGCTGCCAAGTGAAAAAAGGGTTGGGAAGCACTGGAGTAAACAGAGAGCTCTTGCAGAGCTCTTTTAAATTCAGACTAAAGCCCAGAGCACATTCACCAACCCACTGATGTGGCTACCACTAAAGTACAGTCTATAGAGTGACTATGCTAGAGATGGGATCCTGTGAGCTGCATTCCAAAGAAGTGTTGCTTTCTTGCCAGCTGTGTAGCTGAATTCTAATATGCTGAGGGAAGGAGACCTTTATCTCCATCTCTCCTGCCTCTACACTCCTTACAATTTTATGAGCCACTATCCTAGCTTTCCCTGAAGTCAACTCTATATTTTTTTTGAACCTCACAAGGACCCAGTACTCTAGCCTTTCCCTACAGCTGATATGCTCCTTGATGATTATAGCTGCCCTCCTCACTATCTTTCCCAGTTCTGCAATATCCTTTTTTTCAGATTTGCCAGGTTAAAAGGCAGCAACCTGAAGCAAAATACAGTTGCTTTCATCTCTGCAAAATATATTTATAAAAAAAAATCCCAGCCATGTGCAAAGAATTAATCAATCCCTTATTCCAACTTTTCCCCCTTGTGTTAGGCCTCTTCCTTTAGTTTTCCCTTCCAAACCCAGGATTTCCATTTTAACACCTCCATCTAATCACAGTGGCACAGTAGGAGGATCCGCCATTTTGTTTTCTCACCCACAATCCAGGATAAAATGGTGGCATAGATGAAATGCTGCCAGATCAAAAGCACGTCATCTGCCTGTTGTCACCTCCTACAGCTTTCCTCTGCCTGAGATGTCAATCTGAATTGTTAATCGTGTTAATATTTGATTTGTTGGAAGTAGAAAGAAACAACACACACACAGACACGCACAAGCACACACATACAACTAGATAGGCTATAGCCAAATAGTAATGTCTACATCGCAGCCACCCCTGGGAGAAATGTAAGAATGTATTATTTTCCCTTTTCAAAACAGCTTATTAGAAGTAGGGATTCATATGATAGCTATATCTGAAGACAGAAGGATACCCAACATTTAAAAAAAAAACACAAACTCTGATTGTTCCAATGTTGTCCCCATTTATCACTTCAGGAGACACCACATTAACATTGTCGCCTAAATCAAAGCGCTAGGCCCAACGTGAGCAGACCCATTGAATCAATAGAATTTACAAAAGTGTTGACTTACCATTGAACAGTCAACGCAATGAATCTACTCCAATTGGGACTAGCATTTGGAATGAGACAATTATTTTTGTCCATCCCTAGAGTTTTTGTTCTTCACAGCTCCCTCCTGAGGGTCAGCAGAAGTGAAACATTTTTGAGATGAAATGGGTAGGTCTACTTCTGCCTTGGTTTGTGTTCAAATTGTAGCCCAATGTTTACTCTCAACTCCAGTGCTGTCTCCCCGTATTGCTCATGTATTCAACAGACTCTTTACACGTGTGCAAATCATAGAGTTGGAAGAGACCCCCGGGGCCATCGAGTCCAACCCCTTGCCATGCAGGAACCCACATCAAAGTATTCCCAACAGATGGCCATCCAGCCTCTGCTTAAAAACCTCCAAAGAAGGCAGAGACTCCACCACACCCTGAGGCAGCCTATTCCACTGCTGGACAGCTCTGACCATCAGGTGAGAGGTTCAGGTGGAATCTCTTTTCCTGTAGCTTGAATCCATTGCTCCTTGTCCTAGTATCTGGAGCAGCCGAAAACAAGCCCATTCCCTCTTCGATATGACAGCCTTTCAAATATTTGAACATGGCTATTATGTCCCCAATTAACCTGCTTTTCTGCAGACTAAATGTACCCAGCTCCCTAAGCCACTCCTCATAGGGCATGCCTTTGAGACCCTCCACCATTTTGGTGACCCTCAAATCTATGCCTTTGAACATTAGGTGCCATGTAGGTCAGACTCATGAGGAATGGTTGACCACCAACTATAGGACAAAGCATGTCTCATACCAGAAGAACTAGCACATCCTTGTCCTTCTGAGAATGGTGCCAGATATGCTATGGTAGATGAAGGCTGACATCCAAAGGCCCTGGGAGAGCATACCAAGGGCTCCAGGAGAGGTAAGAATTCTACTGGCTGGAATGCCGTGGATGTCTTCCTGCTTAAGTGGCATGTGGATCAGGCTGAGCAGATCATACAGCTTCAGACAGATTTCTTGCACAGTTGAAAATATAACTGTATTGGGAGGAAGGAGGGGGAAGATGGTGGGGGAACAGAGCAATTTTGAAATATGCACAAACGCATGTTTCAGTGGCTCTGACTTTGTATTTTTCTTTTGTGCTGGTGAATATTTAATATACTGATTTTTATTTTATGGCACGATCATAGTTCCAGAAATGTAATTGCAAGGAAGAGAGTGGTTATGCTTGCTATTGTACAGGAAGAGGAAATGCGTACCTTGAAACAAAGATCTGTTCCACATCATCAAATGCCACCAGGAATTCAAGAAGAATGTGGGCTTTTGTTTTTGTTTTTGTTTGGGGGGGGATGAGGACCACTTTATCATGGCTTGAAGAACATTTTGTAAAATATCAAGCCACTGAATCTCATGGCATTGTTTTTGCTTCTGAATATCCTCTGGTTGTACGACTGGAGTTTTTCACCAGTAGTAAAAGACTCTTCAACATAATCAACTGAAATTAGGCCATGTTGAGTGTAATTAAGACACATATTTCCAAAACTGCAAATCCTATAGGGTTTAGTCTTGGTTAAATTTTTAATTTAGTTACTGTAACTGTCTGGCTTGCAGATCAGAATATTACTTAAAAGAGAACACATTTCTCAAGATAGTATAGATTTCATTTTTACTTAACTAGATATTCCTATTTTATTTTTGGAAGCGCGATTTGCCAGAAGTTCTGGGTAACCACCCAGAGTCCCACAATAACTCCCTAATTAATTGTGCTCCATTCAAATCCATTTACTTATTTGATTTAAATACCGGTTTTTCTCCCAATGCTGGGATCCAACACAGGTCACAACATAATTCTTAAAAGTTACAGGTAAAAGCACAATAAGTTATAATATTACTATGTAATTAAAGAGATTGCCTTATTGAAAGCAATTAAATTAAAAGCAATTTTTAAAATGCATTGATGGAAAAAAAAATATAGGGCACACAGAGTTACCTGCTGACTTATTGTGACCCTATGAATGTCATTGGCTTCCTTAAGCAAGGAATAGTTGGAGGTGATTTGCCATTAAGCCCACAGCACCAGGTTAGTGGTTAGTACTTGAATGGGAGACCATTCCCTGGTGGTCTCCCATTCAATTACTAATCAAAACTGACTCTGCTTAGCTTTCAAGATCAGACAAGATCTGGTACCTTCACAGCTGAAGATAGCTGAAAGGCACAATACAATTGTTCCATTTTGTTTCTTCTTGACGAACATCTCAAAGCCAAGAGACCTGAGCTGTGAATTTCATGATTTCTCCTTCCCATTTTACAGATGGAAGGCTGAGGCAGAGAGAAGTGAGAAAATGAATGCAGACTGCTGTAATGATGTGACAAGACTGTAGAATTTTCATAGACCAGAGCTGGAACTGTTCATGCAGTTAAAAAAAAAAAGACAAAGGTACAGGAAAATAAGGCAGCGTAATGGCTATGCATGACAGCTCCTGTAAGGTAGAGGACTGAGACAAGGAATTTCTGGAGACAAGAGTTTGAATCCCACTCAGCCATGGAAACCCACTGGGTGACCGTGGGCAAGTCACACACTCTCAGCCTCAGGCAAAGGCCATGGCCAATCCCCCCTGAACATACCTTGCCAAGAAAACTGATTGATAGGTTCACCTTGGGGTTGGCGTGAGTCAAAAATGACTTGAAGGTACACCGCAAGGACTATGCATGGTGCGGTAGAACACAGTTGAGGTTCTTTCCCATGCTGCTATCACTTCCCAAAACTCCTGTCTGAGGCAACTGTCTCTGTTGGCCTAACCATAAGACCAGGCCTGCCTTCTTCCTAGCTTGGACTGAATCACCTTTTCTCCAGCAGGTTCAGTAGAGATGAATTTCTACTGTCCATGGAGGGCCATTTTTGCTGCTAAAAGCTCACACTGAAATGTGGGAGGCCCATCCACAAAACTGATGTGTGCTTTCAATCGAGAGATCAGGAACAAGAGAGGACGTGACAGAAGTAAAATAAGCAGTAGCTTTTCTGAAGCTGCGATGTCTGATTTTAATGAAGTAAAAATCTTATACTTATTTTTCAAAGTCTCCAGATAACTGCAATGAGCAAACACAAATGATCCTTAGTCAGAAGGATGACATATATATATATTTATGTAGTACTTCCTTTGCTCAGGAGTGTGCTAATGAAACACTTGGTTTTCTTCTTCGAAATGAAATTTGCAAAGGACAATGCTGATTGCCTTAATTGATTAAACAGATTCACTCCAATGCAACAGCTCTTTGTTTGCCTAGTTCATTTTATCGAGGCAGTCCGCGGGGGAAACAACAGGGGCTTCGTTAGTCAAACGAATTGCAAATATGTATTTTAAAAACCACTGGAGATTAACCTCAGTGTTACCATGCGCATAAACTAGGCGCATGTTTTCAAAATAATAAGGCTCGGAAATTATTTAGTTTGTGCATCTGATGAGCCAGGGGCAGCTGGTGGCTTCCATGTCTGTGGGGTGGCAAAGCCATGCCGGTTTTAGTCTGAGCTTTAAAGGACCTACCCAAGTGGCTGAACTCCCTTTGAGGGTGGGATCGAGCACCTTGGATAGCTCCTCTGAAGTTTGCACAAAAAGCCAAAGCAGATTCACCACCTCATCAATAGGGAAGCCTTCAGCTGTCGCTGCAGAGGAAACCTCAGAACGAAAAATCAGGACCACAAATGGTATCTTGCAGAATGGAGTGCATCTGTTTGGAATTCTCTGAACAAATTTTGCTGAGGAAACCCCATGACAGTTTACCTTAGCTGCACCGTAAGTCGGAAATGACTTGACAGCACACAACAGCAATGAGGTACTATTGCTCTCTGGCAGAGAACTACAGATCCCAGGATTACAGTAGGTGAAACGATGACATTTGTAGTGTCATCAAAGTGTTATAAGGGTGTAGTGTAGGGTTGCCAGATTGAAAACAGAAGAGGACTCCTGTACTTTATTGCTGGAAATTGTTGGAAAAATTCCAGCATTCTCTCTCCCCACCATCTTGTTCTTAGAGCAAGAGGGCATAGTTAGCATAGGGCTTCCTTTCTCTTTTGCATGCCAAAGCTCCACCATTTGCCTTTGTGTCATTTAATTGCATGTCATAAATACCATTGCTGTTTAGGTGATCAGATCATGTGACCCAGGATTGTTGTTTGGGTCATCGGTCTTATAAAAGAAAGAGACCCCTTCTCTCTCCTTTCTCTTCTCCTCCATTTTTGCTTCCTCTTCCTCCTCTCTGACCATGCTCCGCATCTCCATCAGAAGATGGTGAGTTAAGAACGAAGCCACTGCTATTCGTTAGCTAGTTAGGATGTAGGCTACCCAATCCATGTGTAAATGTAAAAGCCATTAGTAAACTTTTCTAAGTTTGTAACTTGAAACGGCTGGCCTCGTTTTACTTCCTAAGTCAGGGAGGCCACACAGAAATTTGGGCATTTTTTCCTGCTAAAAACAAAGGCTGATTCCTAACAGTTTTAGCTTTCAAAGAATTTCCCAAAGAGGGCTAACACTCTGGGAAACTCCAACTCCCAACAAAACAGTCTCAAAGTATCATGAGATTGCTTTGAAAATTGCCCCCAATTTGGGTGTCCACTGAGAGGTGTCCATTTTTGCCAACCACTGACAGCTACACAGCCAAACCACCGCAGTTGGGTGTGTTGCGAAGAGACAGTTGCCGCAACATCAACCCATTTATCAACCACAGGACAAATCATCTGTCTACTCATATGGTCCATCATAGCCTTATTTAAGGCAGTGGAATATCAGACTATGAACTCTGACTAATTTTGTTACGTACATGGTGACTGATCACCGAACCATGTTGAAAACAAAAACAGGGAGGGTTCTGTGGGTTGAGAAGGAGCAAAGTGCAATCAATGCACTATCAAAATTTGAAAATAAAAATTAAAAAAAAAAAAGTCCAACAGTTTCATTTTGCAACAGGCCTTTAGCCTCACCGCAGGCTGTGGCTGGGTGATATACTTCAGCGGCTCATTCTGCTTAAGGCTATTTTTAAAAAGACTTTGTCATCCCGCTGTAGTTGTTTCTTAGTGGCTTGAGGCCTACAGTGAAGCCTTCTGGGCATCATGCCGGGTGTGGAGGACAATAGATCCAGGACGGAATCTGAAGAGAGGGGAAAGACCCTCAGGAAATTAGGATTTCCAATATGGAATCACGAGGGTCCCGTTCTCTGAGCCGAAGCAGCTCTCGGTTACCACGGGGTGTTAATTGCACGTTCTTTGTGTTGCCATGGAGATCTGCACCGCAGGGCTTCCAGGTTGCTGCATTCTCCTGGACTATTTGCTTTCCTTGCCCCAAAGAAGCACACACATTGAGAGAGCCATTTTGTACCTGGTAAGGTATGGTAGGAACAGGCAACCCTTGCATCAACCCTTGCATCAAGAGCCTGGACTTGTGCCTTCCACCTCAAGCATGGAGTCAACATTCCAAGCATGCAGTTGTCCCCTTGACTCCACGCTGCAGCTGACAGTTTGCTTCCACGACCGAGGCAAAATGCAAGCCATCTAAATTGGCAAGGCTGCTGGAGAGCATTTCTCTTTCTGCTGGGAGAAGAACTGAGGAGAGAGGGACGAGGAGAGGAACTTTATCAAATAAATATTGATAGGTGGGGGGACAAAAGGAAGAGAAAAGGAAATTTCTTTTTCTTTTCCAATAGGTCTAAGAAAAAATACCACCTGAAAACAGAGGCCCCTCCACACTCCAAAATTATGGTGGTATGATTTCGCTGTAACTGCCGTGGCAACAGGAATCTTGGGATTGGCGGTTGAGGGAGGGGCATTAAGAATTCTCAGCCAGAGAGCTCCAGTGTTTCTCCAAGCTACAAACCCTAGGATTCCATAGAACGTAGCCAGGGCACTTGACCTGGCATGATCCCGCTTTAACTGGGTGGTATGACAGGATCTCAAGAGAGCTCTTGTTGCCAGTCAGTGTGGCCAGCACGAGGCTAAATGGACCAAGGAGTTCGCTTTGTAATAAACCTGTCTTTTAGGAATGTATCTACATTATGCTGTTATTGCAATATAATACCACTTTTAGTGCCATAGCTTCATCCTATGGAGTCCTGCAAACTGTAGTTTGTGGAGGCACTGAGCGTTCTCCATTAGAGAGCTGTAGTCTGTTCCGCCACACTCCAACTCCCAAAGGATGCCCCTAGAAACACACCAAGGCATAAAGAGTACCTTGGGAACTGTAGTTTGGAAGAGTGCACTTGAGCTCTCCCCAAACTACAGATCTCAGAATCCTCTAAGATGGAGTTCATAACAGTTACAGTGGGCTTAAACGGCTACTAACTGTGTACAGCAGATATATTCTCTGTGCTTCTGGTCAGCCTTGTCTCCTCCATTAAATCAGAGTGCTTGTTATTGAGGGAGAGATCCCAGTTCCTAGAACTCCAGGCTCTTCTCTTTTTTAATTTTCTCTCTTCTTTTTCTCTCTCTTCCGAGACAAAGAAGTACATGCTTCTTCCCCTCCTCAGGCCGTTTAGAACAGCTGGAGGAGGGTTCCCCCATTCATGCTCGGCTGAGCGTGGCTGTTCCCAAGAACTACTGGAGCCTCATCTTGAAGGACGGCAATGATTAAGAATGAAGCCATGCTGCCCTGGCTGAGGAAGAAAAGTAGCCAAAAAAAAGGCACCCTCCTGGGCCTGGCAGCTAGTCGCAACCCCAGAACAAAGGGGAGGCAAGCTGGGAAATTGTTAGCCCAGGTGACAGAGGAAACCCTGCCAATTTCTACACTCAGCTGAGCAGCCTGGGATGTCATATTTGGAAGCACCACTTGAAATACAAGAGGGAAAGAGAAGCTCAAAACCTACTGGTTAGACCAGGAGTGGGGAAAAGCCGCCCCATGGGATGTATCTGGCCTCCAAACCTCAAGTTTGTGGCCCTCAAAGATCACCCTCTAATATTTTAAAATTAGCCGGATTTCAGATGATGTCATAGCCACCTTTAACTAGATGATGGGATGCCATGGAGAAGTCGGAGCAAGCTGGTCTTCTGCTGCTCCAGGGACTAGAACAAAAACCAATGGATTCAATTTACAAGGAAAGAGATTGCACTGTAGGAGCTGTTCGACGGTGGAATAGATTGCCTCCAAGGATGGTGAAGACTCTGACTTTGGAGGTTTTTAAACAAAGGTTGGATGGCCATCTCTTGGTAGGATTGCCAAGTTGAAAACAGGTCTGGGGTCCTGCCAGTTGATCACTGAACAGAGCAGGGAGAAGGACAAGGGGCCACAAAGCTCTACCAAGCAGGATGAAAGCACCTGTCCTCTCTTACCTTGCAGACTCCAACTTTAAAAGGCAGGTGTCCTCCCAACATGGCTATCGCTCACTTTTCAAGTTGGGAGATGTTCTGGGTTGTAGATGATTTCCCCATGAAAGACCCAAGGAATAGAAGTTTCCCTGAGAGGGAGGAGGCCGAGTTCTAGTTACTTCTTAGAAGCACTTTGAGAGACATTTGCACAGGAATGTTTCAAGCTTTATTCCATTCTCTTAACCATCCTGAGGGTTTTTTTTCCTTACAGAAGTAACAGAAAGTATTAGAAAAAAGTAACAAAATAACAACTATGCAAGAAAGTAATAGAGTTTCACTTGCTTTCTTAACTTGGTAATGAGCTACGTCAACAGGTTACTTTTCACATGTTATAATGAGCAAAGTGCCTTTCAAAAGTAACTCTTTCCAAGATTTGCTAGTGGGATGGATGGATGGATGGAGTGAACCTGTCACAGGGTTTTGTTGGCAAGTTTTGTTCAGAGGGGGGTTTGCCTTTGCCTTCTTCTGAGGCTGAGCGAGCATGACTTGTCCAAGTCATCCAGTGAACATATTCCCTGATAGGTTTCAGCGCCTAAGATAACTCCTTTCAACTTTGGACTAAAACCCAGAAGTGGATTCATAGCAGCCACCAGGCTCCGACAACAATTTAAAAAAATAAAATGATGAAAGGCAACATTCAACAGAAGGGAGAAATTAAAACAAATACTAGATTAAGTTTTTATTCTGACTGATCCAGTGATCGAATGTCATAACAGCCTTAGTGGTGTGTATGTATAATCTAGAGAGTCTGTGTAGAACTTGGGTTTCCCAAGCCCTAGAAATAAGATGGATCAAAATCAAAACAGAGAACTCCTTCAGAATCAACCTGTTTCCCTGCCACTTCTCCTTCTGAACTCCTCAGTTCCAAAAACTGAGACCTAAAAATACTATTTGTGTTTATTCCGCGCATCTGCATATACCAGATTCACACCCAGTGAGCCCAAAAGAGATGGAAAAAATTGAGCTGGGCTTCTTAGGCGCCAACGAGCTTTGAACACATAGGGGGCTTTGATACTCCGAACTGTCTTCTTATTCAGCTCCCATTAAAGCCCCACACACAAAAGCAAAGTGGGGGAGGACAAAAGGAGGATACAGGGATGAGGTGGGCAGGAGCAAAGAGGAAGGAAAGAAGAGGGGCAGACACTCAGAGACAGGAGGGAAGCGAGAAGAAGAGACAGGCAGACATTTTTAAAAAATGGAAGAAAGAGGAGGGAGGCGATTTACAATAAGGAGGAAAAAGTAACTCTTCTAAGAGTTGGAATGTGTGGCGGGCATTACCCACCTGATCTATATATTTTTTCCTTCATTGCTAGGGCTTACTGTCTCTCTTCTTACTTACATTTTCTCTTTTTCTCATAGTGATACGACTCAGTTCAGTAACCTGTGAAATTCAAAGCTCGAATCCTTCCTGTTCCGTAACTCAAAAAGTACCTAAAAGCAAGACACAATTTCCTTTCTCTTTCTCATCTCTTTCCTCTCATGTTGCACTCAGGGAAACATTAGCGTACTGTGTGGGATTTTTGCTTCACAATTTCAAAACTAATCCCCCCCCCAAATATCTTGTAGGGCATAGGTAGAAGAGGAGAAAAGAGGGAAAAGAAAATTACCTTTGGCAATCCTACACAGAGCCAAGGGGTTTGGAAAACATGACTTCCAAGGTCTAGATGACCTCCTGTTTAGATGGCATTGGTTACCAGCCAGGTTTTAGCACTGTGGACTGGGAATTTCAGCTGTGCAATGGTTTCATGTGCAGAGATTTCCATGTGTCTCTTCTAGTGAATCTGAATTTGGTCCAATGTTTGTGAATGCAGGCAGCCATCCTGCTCCAAGACAGTATTGAGGTTGAAACTAGCCAAGGATGCCATACTACATGCGTGGTCAAAGTGTGGGCTGTGGGTGGGTGCATGTGGCCACTTGTGCTGTTTTTGTGGGCCCCAGAGCCCCACAGAGTCCAAAATGGCAAAACAAATACTCCAAATGCTCTGTAGGGGCATTTTTGCCCATTTTGTGGCACAACTAGGCTATTTTATGTCCAAGAGAGGCCTTTTTAAAGACGGGAAGTAATTTCCATTCATTTCCTGTTGTTAAAGAAGAATTTTCCTGGGCCCAAAATGGCCAAGGAGGGAGATAACATGATAGAAATGCTTCCCATGTTCCCTAGAGAGCATTTGGGGGGGTGGGATATTTTAATTTTGTGAAAGGGGCGTAGTGCATATGCAGTTGCCCACCCCTGCCAAACCACATCCATATCGCCTATGGCCCGTTCGGGATGGGGAGCTCAACAGCCTTTGCTTCCCAGAGTGCTGGAGCATGAATGTGTATGGACATCCCTTAACAGAAGAAGTCAAACTTGAATCTCCCCCCCTCCGCACCTTAATTGGGTTTAAACAGTGGTGCTTCGTGGCATCAATGTCAATGAGTAAAATGAATCCATGCCAGATTTTAGCTAACTTCAGAGGAACTGACCAAATTGCTCACTCTATATAGCAACAAGCCTCAGCACCTTGGAGAACACTTTTAAAGCTTAGAATAAAACCTGGAATGGATTTACTACACCACTGACATGGAAGCCACCAGCTACATATTAAAAATATTATTCAGTACAAGCTGCTACTATAAGCCATATGCTAGACCTTCTCTCTAACCTTATGCAATAAACTATTTCCTGAAAGATGGCATACAAATGGAGAAATTGGACAACCACTCTAACCCCAGAAAAATCAAAAGACAAAACCAGCAAGGCCACTCAAGGTCACTCATCAAAATTTTAAACTCCTATGAATAAGCTGGCCTTTGCCCTCTCTACTCAAAGTTAGCACAGACCATCCTCAGGCTGGTATTTTCTGTGATACTCTGCCCCTTCCATTTATAGTGACCTTATCTCAGGGTTTCCTTGGCAAGAGTTATTCAAAGGAGCTTTGCCACTGCCTTCCTCTCAAAGGCTACAAGAGTGTGATTTGCCAAACATAGGTTTCCATGCATGAGCAAGGATTCGAACTCCGGTCTCCCAGAAGCCAAGCCAGCGTTTGAACTACTAAATCATACTGGCTCATGATCTCTTCTGCACTGCCATATTTTATATCACTTCCCAGAGTTCTTTTTCATTTGTTTGAGAACGAAGTATAGAAGCTTTTTTCCCTTAACCCTATTTCTTGTTCTAATGATGGAATAGTGCTCAGCCAAACCAGCCTCAACCAGAGTCTGGAAAAGCTACTTTTTGACTGAACAATTCTTAGCCAACAATGTTCAGTGCTGGGAGATTCTGGACGATGTAATCCAAAAAAATAAAAAGCAAGCTCTGGTTAGTATAGAGCCACTGTAAAATGTAAGCTGTGACCCTGTAATATGCTATCTGTTAACATCTAGAGGTGATTTTGCAGTGAAAAGCCATGTTCAAATTAAAGCATGTATTCGATTTCAGTTCCCGATAGGGTTCTTGTAAGTGGCGATATTAAAGCACGAAGCAAAAAGGGAGAGAAAAACCCTCATTCCCCATGATGTTCCAAAACCTCTGATGTTTTCAAGCTTTCATAAAACAAAATAAACCACTTGGAAATGAAAAACAGGTTAGTTTAGATCCCAGCTGAGCTCCCAAGTCCTAAGCAAAGTTACTTGGGAGCTGAACTGATTCAGACTTCCACCTGAAGAAATAGGCTCTTTTAAACTAGTCTTCACTCTAATTGGTTAATTTCACCCATTGATTTCAACAGATCCCACCTTAGGCCATTTCTGCACTAGACTGTTATAGTGCTATTATTCCACTTTCAACATCCTATGGAATCCTGGGAGCCCCTCCCAAAACTGCAAAGCCCAGGATTCCATAGGATATTGAAAGTGGAATAATAGCACTATAACAGTCTAGTGCAGACATGCCAGACCTGCTAAAATCAATGGGGAATGTAAATCATGACTCACTCTGATCTCAGCCTAAGAAAGGAGCAGTTAGCTTTGCAAGAGACAGGAGCAAACTGGATCTCAAGAAAATTTACTTTTCTGTTACTAATGGAGCTGAAATTTTATTTACCTATCTTTTGCAGACCTTTGACCCTAGTTTGGACACGGTCAAGAAGGGCAGAGGACTCTGCCTGCATAGGAATCCCTCCAGAACAACTGACCTCAAGCAGAAATAATATCTGATACAGAACATAGGCCTGTGACTCTAACATTATCACTTTTCTTCTTCTGTAGGATTTTTTTGGACATCTTTTGCCTGATGAAAAAGCCAATGGAGCTTCGAAGGCTTGCATGATGTGTTCTGTGCATTTTGGCTGGCCAATAAAGATATTGCTCCTTTGTGTATTTTGGATTTTGTTGTATTAGATCTCATCAGGTTGGCTTTCACTTTTAGCAACACTTTGGGCTTTTCCACACTACATACACTGTTATAGTGCTATTTTTCCACTTTCAACATCCTATAAAATCCTGGGGTTTGCAATTCAGGGAGGGGCCTTTAGAATTCTCAGCCAGAGAGCTTTTTGGCCTCAGGAAACTGCAAACCCCAGAATTCCACAGAATGTTGAAAGTAGAATAATAGCACTATAACAGTGCAGCGCAGAAAGGTGAGAGATCTCCATGACTCCTGGACATCAACATGTCCTGAAAACTTGAGGCAGGTGTTGCTTCCTAGATTTAATCAATCCATCTACGATGAGGTTCTTCTTTTGTCCTACTACCTTCTGTCTTACCAAACATTACTTTCTTTTCTAATGAGTCCTGAAGGTATGAGCCAATTACCTACAGTGTTTTATCTACAGTTACCCATTCACACATTTGAGTCATCTCTGGATTTTGCAGCCATTAAGGAAAGAGAGAGAGCTGGTTGAGTGTTGCAGTAGGACTCTGGGAGACCAGGGTTCGAATTCTTACTCAGCCCTGGAAACTCATCGGGCGATCCTGGGTAAGTCCCATTCTCTCAGCCTCAAAGGCAAACCCGCTCGGAAAAAATCTTGCCAAGCGAACCCCGCAATAGCTTTGCCTTAGGCTCAGAAATAACTGAAGGCACACAACATAGAAATGTCATGAACATATAATCTGAGTTATAGACAGGTAGAAGACACAGAAAACCTTTAGGGTCAGTCTCATGGTAGACTTTTGGAAATGGGTGTTGAGAAGGAGGGAAACCAAGAATACCCAGCTCAGGACAGAAATTAACAAGGATCAGTGAACTGTGTAAAACCTCCCGACAAAGTTCAGTTTGCTACCGTCCTGATGGCTACCGTCCTGACGGCAAGGTCTGGTCCCCAGCGGCTCTCTCCAGCTATTCATGCCAGCTTTTATTTAATAAACACTTGCAGATTAAGTCCACATTTGAAAAGACAGAACAGAGATGCAGTCCGAGATCACAGACAGCAGACTCAGGGCCTCGGCCACAATAGTTGTCAAGTTTCCAAATGTGTAAAGTATTAATGCCCCCACACAAACAGGAACTTGAAAGAAGAAGAGGGGGAGAAGTTTGTTTGAGTTGTGCCCGTGTTGAAAATTAATTCAGGGCATATGGTTGGGGGCTTCTCAGCAAGACAAAATATTTCTACGGCTCCTCGCATCGGCTTGAGACTCTTGTTTTCTCTCTGCCGAAAGTTGACACCGTTTATGCTCCCCCAGGACTGGTCTGCTGACCACCTCTCCCTTTGCAAAAAAAAAAAAAAGTTCAGAAATCTTTGAGCAAAGCCAAAAACGAAGAAGGAACTGTGGTGATATTCTGGCAAAGAGCACCATAGACATTTTCTCTTTCTGTATAACCCTTAGGAACTTGATCACCATTCTTGGGCCATTTCCACACGATACTGTTACAGCATTATTAATCCACTTTCAACATCCTCTGGAATCCTGGGGTTTGCAGTTTAGGGAGGGGCATATAGAAATCTCAGCCAGAAAGCTATTGAGTCTCAGTAATCTGCAAACTCCAGAATTCCACAGGAGGTTGAAAGTGGAATAATAGCACTGTAATAGGGTAGTGTGGAAAGCACCTCGATCACATATTTGTTGTTGTTGTTGTGTACCTCTAACTTGTTTCTGATGTGTGGCAAACCAAAGGCTATCACGGGGTTTTCTTGGCAAGATTTGTTTGGGGGGGTGTCCTTGGCCTTCCTCCAAGGCTGAGAGAGTGTGACTTGCCCAAGATCACACAGCAGCTTTCTATGGCCAAGCTGGGATTTGAATCCTGGTCTCTACATCCAACAGCTAAACCACTACATCACTCAAGGTTATTGATCACGGGTCTACTTGATCCCAAGGACTTGAACTTGATCCTGATTGTGGGAATGCCCTACCATTTGAGTCCCGATTGGTGCCAACACTGACTTGAAGGTGCCACCAGTTTTAAATGTGTGGGCTTCTTTTTTTAAAAAAAGCTTTTGAGGTCAAATGATTTTGTCTAAACCTGCAAAGGTACATAGTGTTAAATAAAATCATAGATTTGGAAGAGACTCCAGGGACCATCGAGTCCAACCCCCTGCTATGCAGGAACACCCATCAAAGGATTCCCAACGGATGGCCATCCAGCCTCTGCTTAAAAACCTCCAAAGAAGGAGGAGACTCCACCACACTCCACGGAGGCAGCACATTCCACTGCCGGACAGCCCTGACCGTTAGGAAGTTCCTCCAGAGGTCCAGGTGGAATCTCCTTTCCTGCAGCTTGAATCCGTTGCTCCTTGTCCTGGTCTCTGGAGCAGTAGAGAACAAGCCATCTCCCTCCTCAACATGAGATCCCTTCAAATATTTAAACATGGCCATCCTGTCCCCTCTTAACCTTCTCTGCTGCAGACTAAACATACCCAGCTCCCTAAGGCGTTTTTCATAGGGCACTTTTGTTTGTGCCGTTAAATTGTTTAGCATGCCTTCAGACTTTAAATTATTCCTTATTGTTTTTCAAAAAATAATTTTAAAATGGTTTTATTTGAACACCACCTTAAAATCTCATGACATAGGCTGGGGATAGAAATGTTTTTTTAAAAAAAAAACATGAGTATATATACATTTTTGAGCACTGGTTGTCACACCTTCAGATGGAGGGCATTCCATTGTTACTGTTCTTGTTTTGTCTGCTTTCTAAATGTATATCCTCTCTACTAAGACAATGGAAAGTTACTTTTTAAAAACTAATTTGTTTGCATTTACTCTTTACGGTGTTTGCTTGCTGTTACCCAGTCCCGGTGTTTAAAAAGTAATTTGTTGCATTAACCGTTGCAGTGTTCCTTTTTTATTATAACTGTTCTTTTGGGAAAATGGGATTTAGAATTGATAAGAGCATAGCCCAAAACTTGAAAAATTTTACTCCAAATGGGTCCAAGAATGCGGAACAAGGCCCTTCTAACGGAACTTTTGAAAACAGTTACTCTTTTCCACGCTCACAGTAGCTCCATTTCACTTATTAGATTTCTTCTGAAATCTGACTTCCTCACATCCGTGTTAACAAAAGGAAGAGTAACTTCATTAAGGAAATTATGTTACTTGACTTATGTCTTTACTTTCAGATGCAGCCCTTTATTGTCAGAGCCTCAAAGCGGCAAACAACAGGAAAGATAAAAAGGCAAAGAAACATTTTAAAAAACATGAAACAGCAAATCAAACAAAGAAATAGACAGGTGAAATGCAACCAAAGAAGGTTCCTGTGTACTAATTATGAGCTCTGCGTTGAATACACCTAATAAACCAGATATGCTAGTGGCAGGTGCGGGGAGGCCATGTCAGTGGGAGTAGTTAATTCACTCGGAATTTAGTCTGAACAACTTGCTATTTTCAGGTACTTGCAGTTGCTGTCGTGTGCCTTCAACCCATTTCCAACTTATGGCAACTCTGAGAGGCAAGGTTTCTTGCCAAGATTTATTCAGAGAGGGGTTTGCCTTTGCCTCCCTCTGAGGCTGAGAGAGTGTGACTCGCCAAAGGTGGGTTTCCATGGCAGAGAAGGGATTCGAACCCTAGCCTTCAGAGTCGTTGTCCAGTACTCAAACAACTACACCACACTGGGTCTTGGTACTTGCAGTGTGTGTGTGTGTGAGTGTGTGTGTGTGTGCACGTGTGCGCACATGCACGCCTCTTCAACTGCCATGGCTACATCCTACACAATCCTGGGATTTATAGTTTGCTGTGGCACACAAGCCCTCTGGTTGAAAATTTTAAACATGTGTGGGGCCATTTGCACCCTACACTGTTATAGTGCTACTATTCTACTTTCAACATCCTGTGGAATTCTGGGATTTGTAGTTTCCTGAGACCCAAGAGCTCTTTGGCTGAGAATTCTGAAGGCCCCTCCTTAAACTGCAAATCCCCAGATTCCACAAGATGTCGAAAGTGGAATAATAGCACTATGACAGTGTAAGGCGGAAATGGCCTTAGCTACACAACCCTGATGCGGGCTCTCAGCCAAGAGAGGAGGGGTAATGCCATCAGGCCTCTTGAACCTGAAACTACTTAAAGCCTCAAAATGTCTCAATCCAGCCATTGCTCCAAGTGGTAGGAACAGCGGTAGTTCCACAGCTCTGGGGAGAGGCCTCAGTCTTAGGCCATTTCCGCTCTAGACTGTTACAGCGCTATCATTCCACTTTTGACCTCCTATGGAATCCTGGGGTTTGCAGTTTCGGGAGGGGCCCTCTGGCCCCTCCCGAAACTGCAAACCCCAGGATTCCATAGGAGGTCAAAAGTGGAATGATAGCGCTGTAACAGTCTAGAGCGGAAATGGCTTTATCTTGGAGGAGCAGCAACCTCAGCCTATTGCAGCAAAATCAACAAGAATCCAGCAGCCTCCCTTGAAGACCAACGCTTTCTCTTTGGTAGGAGCTTTCCAAGACCCCCAGCCAATTCATGCAACCTTCCCCTTTAGAAAATGCTAGTCTTTGAAGGAGGTTCCAATGGGTGTGTGCAGAAGATGGAATTCCAGGAGGTGTTGTTTGTTACCTGGTTGCATAACAAGCAAGACCAGCTGAAATCCCCTTTTCTACACAGCCATTAAATGTATAGAAGCTCTCTCTAGTTTTCAAGTTAGCAATCCTATTTGGAAGGCATGTGCATCACCACAGTAGATGGACTAGGAAGCTACCAGTCCAGTTGGCTTCAGGATACAAAATAATAATAATAATAACAATAACAACAACAACAGCAACAACAACAACCATTCTTACCCACCTCTCCCCAGGGATTGAGGTTGGTTACAACATAGATTAAAATGCAATGAAAAACAGATAAAACCATTTCAAATGCACCAATTTAAAGGTCATAGTTAAAAATTGACTTGGCAGGTCTGCTGGAAGAGATAGGTCTTTAGGTAAGGTTTTAAAGGTAATAACCAACACTTTGTACTTTGCCCAGAAGCTAATTGGCAACCACTAGAGTGTTTTTAATATTGGTGTGATAATGCTCACTCCTTGCTGTACCTGTAACCAATCTGGCTGCCATATTTTGGACCAGTTGGAGTTTCCGAACTTGGTACAATGGTAGCCCATTACAGAAATCCAGTCTTGAGGTTATCAGCAGATGTATAAAATGAGGAGACTAAAGTAAACAGCAAGGGTATCCCTTGATCTTCACTTCAACCAGCAAAAACGACTTTGGCCAGTCCTGCTTCAGTTAGCCAACGTCTATCAATCTACGGTTTCCGCATCTTGCTATGGATGAGTAGCTAGGCCTCCTAACTCGCCTTCTGTTTATTTTCCACAAGTGCCCCCAAACACTGGAAAACAAATAAGAAGGGCCGACATACGACTCTCTTTAGTGCGAAATGCACACACAGGCGCACGCACACACAAATGCACACCCACCTTTCCCCCCTCCCCTCCCTCTCTATTTTCTGAGACATGAAAAGAGACTGCTGCGTTTGCTCCTGTCAAATCGAAAGGCCTTTGAAGTGGAACTAATCATTTCAAGGATAGTTTGCGTCGTCCTAACAACACAGCTCTCTTGCAAAGCCACGCTTTTTTGTCGGGAGATATGTTTTCATCTCTTTCAACCCATCCTGACGATGATCATCCCCTCGGCTTTCATGCTCTGTCCTCCCGCATCGGGCGGACAGCCCTCCCAAATCTCTCTCCCCAAGACCAAACGGAGACCCAACCCCAGCCCCCAAATCTCAGCTCTCAAATGCCAAAAGGTTAATCAAAAGACCTTCTCCCCCCCACCCCACTCCCATGGACGGCTTGGCCCCCTTGGCTTCCAACCCACAGCTGCACGCACCTGGGAAGGAAGAAAGGTCTCCACCGTGTGGCCAGCGGTCTGTGCAAGACGGGTTGAGACATCACCAGCTGCAACGTTGGAGGATGAAAGGGAAGCGAAAGGCTTGGGAACACTGGGGTGCAAAAATGCAGAGAGGAGGAGCGAGGAACATCTTTCAGCTTCATGCAGAGCTAGGGAATCTCAGCCTTGGGGCCCAAATCTCATCTGGAGTCTAAATCTTGCCCACTGGGGTTCTCCAGATGGTGGCACCTCCCCAAGGTGTCTCCTCTCCAAGGCAATTTGATGGTTTCTCAGCATTTGTGTGTGAATTTTTCTCCTGTTCTAAAACATTAAAAGGGCTTTCCTAAGGCTTAGTCCCTGCCAAGAGCAGGAGAAGGAGGAGGAGGAATTATTCTTATTCTTATTATCAATCTGCCTTATTCTTATTATTACTAATCTGCCTGTGGATCAAGGCAGGGAAAAACAACAGACCATACACAATTAAAAGAACATATCAAACCAAAACATATCAAAATTAATCAATTCATACTTTAAAAGTTCAAAACTATTTAAAAATAATAGGGATAGGTCTGCCTTACTGCTTTTTAAACTCAAAGAGTGTATCCCGCCAACAAATCTTTTCTAGCAGGTTATTCCACAATCTGGGGGCGGCTGGAGAAGATGTCCTCTGAATAACAGTTGGCAGCCTAGCTTTGGCTGATGGAAGTAAACGTCCCCCAGAGGACCTGAATGTATGGGGAGAATTTCATGGGAGAAGGTAACCTGGATCCAAACCACGTAAGACTTTTAAGATAACAATCAACACTTTGTGCCTTGCCCAGAAACTTTTTGGCAACAGGTGTAATAATTTTAATATTGGTGTAATATGGACAGTCCTAGATATACCAGTTACCAGTCTGGCTGCCATGTTTTGAATTAGCTGAAGTCCAGCCTTGAGGAACTGAAATAAGGTCCGTGTGCTAAAATATGTTGTGTTTTCCGTTCCACCTCATTGCCTTTGGCTCCACACATCTGGAACCTGGCCCCAAACGTTTATTTGAAACTGACACCATTTCCACACTAAGCTGTTATAGCGCGATGATTCCACTTTCAACATCCTACGGAATCTGGGGTTTGCAGTTTTGGGAGGGGCCGGCTGGCCCCTCCCAAAACTGCAAACCCTAGGATTCCGTAGGATGTTGAAAGTGGAATCATTGCACCATAACAGCTTAGTGTGGAAATGGCCTGAATGCAGTCACAAAATGAAAGTTCTGTCCCACCCTTGGTTCCATACTTTGGGTGTCAGGTGAAGGCCAGTTTACAGAGCTGTGCTTTGAGAAGTTTATGGTTTAAAACAGGGATGAGGAGTCTGAAGCCTGGGAGCTCAATGTGGTCTTCCAGTGGTCTCAATCCGGACTTCTAGGGTTTCCCAGTTAGCCATTCCCCTGTCCTATATGACCAACATCATTTGGTGGCTTCCTAGCTTTTTGTAAGTCCCTCTTCCAGAATCCTAAATGGTAGAAATTTCTATCCTAAGGCTTAGTTATGTGTACTAAAAGCTTTAAAGCTAGAACGTGTCAGTATTTGGGTCCCACCCATTTTGCCATTGGAACCATTCACCACTGGAATGCGGCCCCAAGAACTTGAATGTGGCCCTCTCCAACATAAATAATAACATTTGGAAAAACCCAAAAGGTCTTAAAACTTCATAAAAGAATGCCTGCCATCAGATTATGGTTTGGGATTTTTTATTTCTGTTTTGTAAAAGCTTGTATTAAAACAAATTATAAATGTTTGTTTTAAAAAAGAATCTGAAGGACCATATTACATCTGAAGGACTCATATAAGCTTGCCCATGTTTTGAGATCTTCCATCCCACCCCTCTGCCAGGTACATCTGGTAGCAACAAGAAGAAGACCTCCTTGATGGCTGCTCTCAGGCTATGAAACACCCTTCCTGGAGATGTTGGACTGGTGATGTCCCTGATATCCTTCCATAAACATATGAAGCCTTTTTTGTTTCTGAAGACCTTTGAGGGTTGACTGTTCAGGGGGGAAAGACCTTTCAAAAGGTGATGTACTGTTCATTTGTCGCTTTCTTTTTAATGGTGATGTTTTTAACTGCTTTCAAGTCTATTGTTAGCTATTTTTTTTCATGACATAAATTTTAAAGCTGGATCTGTTTTAACCTTTGTAAGCTGTTTTGAATCCCAGACTGGGAAAAAGGTGGGATACAAATAAATATGAGAATGGAGGGAGAAGGAGCTGCTCAATTAAGCCAAGTTAACTAATCAAATATTTTCAATGGAGTCATCAAACCAGCTCACTAAATTCTATAAACCTAGGGTAGTTGTGTGTTCTCCTTCTGAATCAGGTAACAACAACCATCAGACGAGAAAGGTGTCGGTGGGCAGGAGGCTTCATTCCAGACACTCACACACGTTAGAAACCTGACTGTTTTTTCCAGTGGATTTTTTTTTTAAAGAAAAAATCCTAAAGTTCAGCGGTCAGACTCCCTTCTGGCCAGACATTTCAAGTGCGTTGTGTTCAATCTTGTATGACATGGTTAAAATGAACTTTGTAAAGGTCCAGTCAACCTGAAAGTGTCTCATACGTGAGGCCTGGCACTACTTAGCCACACATATTTCTTCCAGTCTTTTCACATTCATAATATTTTTTTCCCTCCCGTCTCTCTCTTTTTAATTTTTTCCCCCTCTCTCCAAGGTTTTTGCTCCATTTTGTGAATTCTGGAAGAGTGCTCTCATTAATGGATAGTAGCTGGTCTCAGCTGTCAATTCTCACCACTCCAAGGGCCAAGGAGTCACTTAAAACGAAGCGAAAAGTTGGTGGGTTTGAAAAAGGATTTAGTTATTGCAAACAGAGCAGCTTGGATCCTATCTGTTAGTCCCAAATAGAGTAGACCTGTTGAATCAGTGGCTGAGGACCTGCATTGAAGAGACACAGCATAACTCCGGGCTCAAGTTGTGCTATGTCATCTTGTTCTAGAACTGGGACACTGCACAACCCAGTGTCATCATGCATAAATGCAGAACGTGCATCCAAGCAATCAAAACACATGATGTGCAACAATGCATAAGGCACAATGTGCATATGAAATGCCAGCACATGAGTAACTGCAGTTTTGTGACCTTCAGCTGAATACGGATGTTACTCACCAACCAAAATAAATATGACTGTATGTGTGAAGGAGCCTATGCATGCATAAGACATCAACAAAATGTCAGTCAGTGGTTGAAGGGGGGATCAACACACAAGTAAATCCCACTGATTGAGTAGGTTTACTCTAACTGGATTCAAGCCAAAGTTTGTTTTAAATCCCACCACCACACACTGCAAGAATTGGGATGATGTAGATAACAGGACATGGCAATTGCACAGTTGAGCATACCTGTAGTCCCCAAGAACAGGCAGGAGAAAGCTAGATCAGTCTCACAGCTTACCCAGGTTTACAAACAGAAGCATGGGCCAGGCAATCTGAGGTTCAAAGGGAGGAAAGAGTCCTGAGGAAAGCCAAAAAAGGAGTTGCCAGAGAGATTAGTCCCAAAGTCTGTGCCAAAGCTCAGGGAGCCAGGAAACCAAAGATGTCTAACAGGGCTGCGCAGAGGTTTGGGAGCTGTTGTTCTGCAGCAACAGGAGGACCTGGGCTGAGCTAATTTATAGCCAGCAGCTAATCATCCTGTATTTAAAGTGGAACAGGGTGATGACTACGCTCCAATTTTCATCACTCAAGAGGGTGAAGTTCCTCTGCCTACTCCACCTGATCTCCAGCTGCTGCTTGGCATGGACTAGTCTCTACCAGGACTGCCACCTTGTTCCAGCTCCAATGTGAGCCCATCATCCTGGCATTTCCCTTCTCCTTCATTGTCTGTGGAGGCCTCCTCCAGGTAGAGCCTGGCAACATGTGGCTTTGGGGCCACACATCTGGCTCACAGGGCAATCTTCAGTTCCTCTGTAGACATCAATGGAGAAACCCCACTTCTGGTAAGCAGTCCCTATTTTTATTTAGTACTTGTCCTTGATAAGTAGCTTGTGCCAACACCTCACACAGAAAACTCTCACCAGGAATAACAACCTTAAAAGAGGAGTTCTCAGGGATATGTCTTCCTTGTGTGGCTTCTGACTGAGCCTGTCCTAGGGTTTTCTGTGCAAGATTTCTTCAGAGGTGGTTTGGCATTGCCCTCCTCTGAGGCTGAGAGCATGTGACTTGCCTAAGGTCCCCCAGTGGATTTCCATAGCCAAGAGGGGATTTGAACCCTGCCCAGGCCTTGTAGACTCAGAGCCATGGCTTCCTTGATTGAGTTTCTCCACCAGCAATACAGTCTTTCTCCTTTCCTGCCATGCCATCGTACTGTAGTCTAAATCCAGTTGTCACACTCAGATGGAACAGACTGAATCCACAGAACTGAATCACTGGGACTTTCATAAGTGTTGACTTGCCAAAAACCCACTGACTGAAAGCATCTGCTCTAGTTAGGACCAGTGGCAGTTAGTAACTTCCATGTCATTGAGCCACTGAATTTTCCCTGGATTAGAGTCCAAACTTTGAAAATTCCAAAATTCTGAATCCTGTGTTCAAAATAGGTTCAGGATCTTGGATAGATCTTTTAGACTTTGGACCAAAATCTGGCAGAGGTTCATGGCCCCACTGACATGGAAGACAGCAACAACCACTGTTACTAAGAATTGGGTTTAGACCATTGAACTTTTTAAAAATACCTGACCTCTGAACTGTTGCCCGGAGCGAAGGGGGGAATGTAAAATTATTGCCATTCTATTACACACTGATGTGTAATTTTTTGCTGTCACTGCTTTTGATCTTCTCACCCCAGTATCATTTTCATCCCTCCAAGGTTTTCTCTGTTTTGGGATCACTGATCAGCAAAAACGATCCCCCTATAATCTTTGACAGCAATGCAGTAAAAGCAAATGACGGACCAATCTAGGATTACAGTAGTTAAAGTTTAATGCATTCTCTGGTTTTTACAGTGATTCTCGCAGTATGGAGGTGACTTTAGGAGTGGAAGTGAACGTTCAGTTTAGGCAATAAAGCAGTCATTCGTGACATACGTATGTGTGCACGCATACACACCCATGGCTATGCAAAGTTTTCTAAAGAACGGCAAAAATCCCCTTGTAAAAAAACTAGCGTGTATTTGCCTGAATAACATATATCAAAATATTAGAGGATCAATCCATTTCATTTCTTTTGTTTCATTGTATTCATTTCTGAGTAGCCCGGAAAGTAATCAACACATCAAAATGTAGCCTCCCTGAATGGTTTTATCTATTTCGTGGTTGTGGTATTTTGGTCGTTGGGTAACAGATCTATTCCTTTCATATGGCTTGGATCCAGACCATACGAAAGACTGCATCTCCCTATACAAACCCACTAAAGTCTTAAGATCCTCAGAGGAAGTCTATCCTCAGCCCTGCCACCATTTCAGGCTCACCTGGGGCTTTTCCACACTAACCTGTTTCAGTGCTATTATTCCACTGTCAACATCCTAGGGAATCCTGGGGTTTGCAGTTCAGGGGGAGAGCTCTTTGGCCTCAGTAACCTACAAATCCCAGAATTCCACAGGATATTGAAAGTGGAATAATAGCACTATATAATTCTGAGCATCTAGCTTGGCCAGCCTTGTAAATAAGCCCTCAAAATTTATTTTCCTGTGGGGGGACCTAAAATTCATTCTGGCTGTGGTGGAAAGGAAGTCAGCAGATGGTCAGTGGATGATCAGCAATATATTAAAGCACTTTTTACTCCAAAGATGACCAGGAAATATACACAGGGGAGCAACAAGTCCATTTAATCACCAGTATGGAACACCTAGTTGTCCACAGTGACCAGGAGATTATTTCAACGGAAGGGTGAGCTTAGATCTTCGGAACACATTTTCAAGCATTTTCTCTTCCTCCTGTATATTAGAATATAAAGTTTTTGAAAGTTGGGAGGAGCTGCTTCTTTAGGATAGAGAGGGCTGATGGATCCACTGTTAGTGGGGCAGTGATTCCATGCCAGGCTTTGGCTAGCTCTAAAGGAGCTCTCCAAGGTGCTGACTGATTCAGCACCTTGGAGACCTCCTGGATGGATTAATTCTTGGAATGGATTCACTGTCCCACTGAGATGAGAGCCACTAGCTGCCAGAGCTTTAGGACCGCAACGTCCAGAATGTCCCTGGAGTTGTTGTGCAAAACAGACAACCTTTCCATCATTTGGCAGTGCACTGGCTTGAGGTCATTTTTAAAAAAACCTAAAAAACCTAAACTTTTCCCTGTACAATGAGAAGAGCAGAGCAGAGCAAAGCATGTTTTTTATCGGGAGGGAAAGGTACTGCATTATCTCCAGATCTATAGATACTACCTATAGGGTCTCTGTTGCTGCCTGTAACTGGGCATTTTCTTTCCTTTTGCCTCGGTGCTCCAGCTCCTCCAGCACCCACAGAGAAAGAACAGATGACCATCCCAGCAATGGCAGCTGGCATTCCTTCTGCTTCTTCCTATCGCTTGCTGGTGTTGTTCCCTCTGGCCCAGAGAAACACAACAGGCAAACAGCTGGCAAGGGCACAAGATGCCAAGATAGGACCAGGGCTAGCTGGTAGTTGGACACCAGCCCACCTTCCCCAGAAAGCAATATCTTAACAGGAAGTAGAAAAAATTACAAACTGGGGAAAAAACTGTGTTAAACAACAAAATTAAAATCACTTGAGACACTGATTTAGAACAAAGCACACAAGCAATAGTACACACTAAAAGCCACTTTCTTGAAGAACAATCAAATCCCCTAATGCTGCTAGAATACAAAGGTCTTCACCTGCCATTGGCAGCAAAGAAGGAGACTTCCTGGCTTCCTAGGAAGAAAACTCCTGAGTCCGAGAGCAGCCACCAAGAACACCCGTTCCCACATTCCCACCAAAAGTGGTGAGATCAAAGGCAGTTCCTTCCCCAATGAGGTTTTAGAGATTGTAGACTTTGCCTTTGATATGCTGTATATATTTTTTGCCTTGAAGCAACAGAGTCTTGCTGAATTTAAACACAGAAGAATGTTTTCTCTTCTGATTAAGGAGGTCTTGCAAAGACCATCAACAGTTCAAAAAACACTAGTCTGTCAGTGCTGAGATGGGCTGGAGGTGAGCTGTGTCTCCTAGACCAGGAAGGGCTGTCCTTTATTTCAGAGGGACAGCCAGTGTTTGAAGTCCACCTCTGCTGCTGAGATGTGCTACCCTGAAGAATCCAGGGAGCAGTTTTTTTAGCTTCCAGGCCTCTCTGTGAGTTTTACTAAGTACTCTAATATGCAAACAAATCAAAATCAAAACCAGAAATGACTCCAAGTTCCATTTCTGATGTGCATTTGGAGTGGTCCCAAGGGGGCTTTGGAGAGTATAGGGGACTGCAACCAGTTCACATGCAAAACTGCTTCTGTGGGAAGTAGAGAAAGCACTTTTTATTCCTCCCCTCAATGTTAGCAATTGCCAGCATACCGTTAGTGACATATGCAGGCATATGCCCAATGTCCTTCTTGGGTCATTGTGAAGATTGGCATTCTCCCCCTGTCTCCGCAACGTCCAAAGCTCATCTATCAGGACTCAGTGTTTCACCATTGCAGCCCCCCATCACAGCTGTCAGTGGCTTATGGAAAGCTGGGGGCACATCAGAAAAGCATGGAGTTGTATCTCCATAGCCACATGCAGAATTCTGACATCAACCACTTAGACCTCCAGAGGTCCCTGGTGGATCTTGGTGGGCGTTCTCTCCAATTGATTGGACAGGGACAGTCCTGATGAACCCTCTATCATCCTATTTTTCCAGCTGCTTTTAAAACATCCCGGTTCTCTCTCTTCCTCCCACTTTGCCCCTTCATCCTCAGCTTACTTCAACTGCTTCAAACTGAGTTCAAAGTGCAAAAGTAGTTTTCGCTCCTTTAACTCCAAGGGGGCAAAGTCTTGCCCTTCCCAGTAGGGTCTGGCCAAAGCAAACTGTTGCAAACTCTCTTAGCTTATGCGTGCCTCCTCATTAACAACATTCCCATCCTGATCACTCTCTGATGTTGCTTGGCCACACATATCCCAGCTTTTATCCATGAAATGTTGGAAGATATGTATCAGTTGATGCCGTCAGCCTGCATCTGGCCACAGGGACACGGCCAGATACCACTCTCTGACCTGCCCACCCAGCAACACCAACTACTGGACGGCCATTGGAGGGGAGAGGACGCAACAGCTACATCTGGAGACAGTGGGCTGAGAGGAGAGACGTAGCATAGTTCAGACTGTGTGACCTGTACACTATATTGTGTCACAGAGTCTCAGCCTATGCATGGAAAAGGGTGTGAGAGGATCCCACCTTGCTTTCACCTTGGGAAGCAAAACGTCTTCCACCAGCCCTAATGAAAATGACGGCAGCTTAAAAGTAAACTAATTATTATATCTTCCGCTTGGACTGGGGAGGTTTTCAGCTTGCTTCAAAAAAAACCAACAACCTTAATTGGGAATTATTATTTTTTTGAATTCCTTGAAGGACAAGGCAGCGCAATTAAGGTGTGGCAGTAATGCTATCGTGCACATTTGTGTGAAGCCTCTCTCCCCCTGCTTTCCATCACTCTAAGCACACACATACACACAAATACAGGCAGAAGAGACCATCCTGTCTGCAAAGGCAAGTTTAGCCCCCAGCCTCTGAAGCTGCAGCCACTCCATACACACAAATACAAACAAGAATTCTCAGTTTTTCCTCCATCACATCTGTTTTTTTGACCCCTTTTTCAGCATTTTGCCTCCATCCTGCCATGACTTTCCCCCCTTCCCACCCACACGGGACTCAATGGGGAGCCTATTACTGCACCACTTCCAGAAGTTTCATACGAACTTCGTTAAGTGAATTACAGGGTGAACACATCACCGTTTCTCTGCAATTAGTCTCAAAATGCTTCACTTTCCCTAATAGAACAGAGCAGATGCAACTACAGGCGGGGCACCGTGTTTTCGTGAAATCTATCTCGCTTCACATATTAAATCTTGTGGCCAAGCTCAGCAGAACTGATGGGCGTAAGGGGAGGAAAGACATTCCAAAGTCTGCAAGTGTGAGAACAGAAGTTGCCTGATGATACCTACTTAGTCAGCATGGTTGACACCCTGTCAAGTATTTAAGAAAAGGCACCTCTTTATGAGTGAAGTTCACACCAAATAATCAATGGGAAAGGACCAGATGACGTGGTCGGCCTGATGCAGTTGTGAAGCCGTCTTGGGTGATGATATCCTCATCACCAGTATACTGAGCAACCATCAGGGAAGATCTACAACTCCACACTTTGCATACAGAAGGTTGCGGACTCAGTTCATGGCATCTCCTCTTAGGAGGAGGAGAAGGTGGTGGAGAAGACCTCTGCTTGAGACCTTGTCCAGTTGCTGTTATTGTTTTATTCATTTATATCCCCCCTTTCTCCCAACAATGGACTCAAGGCAGCCAACAACATATCTAAAACAATATAGATGAATAACTATACAAAAATGTTGGAAGAAGTATACATTTAAAGTTATCTCTTCTCCAGGCTAAACGTATCTAGATCCCTAAGCCACTCCTCAGAGAGCAGGGTTTCCAGGCCTTTTATGATTTTGGGCAGCCCAAAGAGATCCTTTTGGTCTCGGCTGAATTTCTTTCTTGTACCTTGCCTGGATGTCTGAAATTTTCTATATATAAACATTTGGGTAGCAGAATACTTATTGGAGGGGCAATGTCTTCACTTGTACCCCCCTCCCACAGCTGTCCTCCTTTTCTAAAATCAAAAGACCCTGTTGGCAGCCTGGGGTTCCCTTTTCTCTCTCAGCTCCGTGCCAGTGAGAATGGAGTCAGAACTCTCCCAAGCAGAGTAAGCAGAACTTTTAAAGGGCCATTTGTATCCTGGATTAACATGTTGTTGGTCCTTTGGGCACAAGATGACCCGCCGGGGCTTCTCTGCCAAAGCCAGAGTGTCTGCTAATACTATTAAAGCCCAAGTTTCAGGTTTCAGATGAAGCATGGTGACAATTAGAGGGTGAAACCAATGCCCTTGGAAACATATGTCAAGTACCAGGGCTCTGGTTTCATGGTCAAGTCTATCTTGGGAGACAGCAAGCCAAATGCCTGAAAAACACCATAAAGGCCTCTTCAGAGAACAAAACGCAACTGGAGGCAGATCTGGGAAAGGGGTGACAAGAGAGAAATAAAAAAGTATTTAAACCTGATGCTGGTTTCTGGTTGGGGGAACCATAGGCATTGCTTTTGCTAAACAAAAAAGCCAAGGGTGTTGCTATCAAGGAGGAGAGGTTAATCCCAACTAAGGTGTACTCCAAATAAAAATGTTAGCCTCTAATGAAATTTCCCTACAGTCCCGAAATTTCCAGCATTGCAGAGAGGGAAACAATGAAAATCATTCACCGAGAACTCCTCTATTCGCTGTGCTTGCATTCCTTGGGAATTTTGCTTGCCCACTTTCCTTGGATGCCTAGATTATATCTCTAAAATGCTTTAAACTGATGTTTTAAGTTACTGCCATGCTAGAAATGTGAGGAGCCTAAAGGAAAAATTTCACTTGGGCAGCCGAATACTTATCAAAGGGGCAATATCTTCATTTTGTGCCCCCCTCCGTAGCTATCCATGGAATACAAAATGGAGAACTGATGTGGTATAGTGGTTATAGAGCTGGGCTAGAACTTGGGAGATCTAGCTTCTAATCTCAATCAAACCATGTCATTTGCTGGCTGGTCTTAGGCCAGTCACTTTCTGAACCAGTCCAACCCTGCAAGATTGTCAGGAGGATAATGCAGGAAGCAGGAGAGAAAGGCACACCACACCACATCACAGTGAAGGGAAAGCATCATATAACAAGGAAAAGTCCTCAGCCATTTCTGCACGAGACTGTTATAGCACTATGATTCCACTTTCAACATCCTATGGAATCCTGGGGTTTGCAGTTTCAGGAGGGGCCGGATGTTGAAAGAGGAATCATAGCGCTATAACAGTCTCGTGTGGAAATGGCCCTTGTCAGGTACTGGCTTAGAAGTTTCAAAGCTTTATCAAGGAACAACGAAGTAACGGCAGCACACCACACCTATTGCCAAAACTAAAGATTCATGCGGTTTGCAGGGCTCTGTAAGCCATTGCATTTCAGTTTAGTGCATACTATGATCTCATTTATTAACATATCAAAACAACTCCTTTCCCAGGCTTAGAGATCCTCCCTCCCAGGTTCTCACCTAGCCTGCCAACTAAACGAATATAACGGCCTTGCCAGCATGCCTGGCTGTTTTGAGTACAACTTCATGGTTGCCCCATCAACCTCAGCCCTTGTTATTATTTTGGAATAATTAACACAGCACATAAGGGTCAGCCACTCATCAGGCTACAATTTTACACCTTAAAAAGGGAAAAGAACCTTTGAATGGATGTAAGCCATTTCCGCACAGACTGTTATAGTGCTATTCCACTTTCAACATCCTAGGGAATCCTGGGGTTTGCAGTTTAGGGAGGGGCCTCAAAGGCCATCCAGAAAGGCCATCCTCAAAGGCCCCTCCCTAAACTGCAAACCCCAGGATTCCCTAGGATGTTGAAAGTGGAATAATAGCACTATAACAGTCTAGTGTGGAAATGGCCAAGAATTTTATTCCTAATCACTTGCTCTTTTTTTGCCCCTTGGCTTTGACACCTGGGCATCTCACTCTCTTAGATCACATAATGGCACGGAAAGCCTCTGTTTCATGTCCCTCCTCCACAGAAGGAAAACAAGCTTTGTTTGGGTTTCTGTCTTTTATTTCGATGGTTGTTCCCCCTTTTCATTGGGCACTCTTTTACAATCGTCTCCGTTTAACGTTCCTCTGGTGGGCGGTTTCTACTTGACAGCCAACTAATCCTCTCTCTCTCTTTCCTCCACCTCTCTCTTTAAAAAAGAGAGAGATGAAAAAAACATATTTTATTTACTGCCTCCTATAAATTATTTACTAGCAAGGCTGAGGTAATTCCATTAAAGCTGCATGGTTTGTTTGTACTAAATCGTTATCCAGGGACTCTTTTGCTGCTATAAAGATACACAATTACAGAAGAGAAGAATTGCGGAAGGAGGGGAAGAGAGGAGAAAGGGCTAGAAATAAACACATGGCAGCAAGTTGGGTAGAGGTGAGGAGAGACCAAAAGGATGCTTGCCCTCTTTCGGTTTACGAGTCTGGTGGCCAGACAGGGTTTCTTATTCCCTCCTGGCCTATCTGGAGCCCAAAAGAACTGGGGCTTCCTTGCTTGAGGAGCAAATGGCATGGCCAATTTCCCCCCTTAAAAAATGACCTAGGCTTTCAAGTTGCTCCCATGACAATTTTGCCTCATTTTGTCTACCCAACTCTCCTCTACCAAGTCCTGCTTCTCCTGCATTTGGCCTGTTTTGTGTAGGCTGAACTCGGATGGTCGTTCACCAAATTCAGGTGAGTCCCCTTAGCTGTTGTCCTAATTTACAATATTTCTAAGGTACAACATTTAAATAGACATGTCATCCACAATGCATAGGGGAAGAAAGCAGCTCCAGGGGTGAGAGGAAGAAACTGGAATCTTACAGTAGTTTGGAGGAAGGGGTTTTCTTTCAATGCTCAGTAGAGGAGGGTGGGAGGAGGAAGAAATTGGAATCTTACACTAGTTTAGAGGAGGGAGTTTCCTTTCAATGCTTACCAGAAGAGTGTCAGGGGGAAGAAGAAACTTGAATCTTGATGTCATTTGGAAGAAGGAATTTTCTTTGCTTAGAAGGGTGATGTGGCTGGAGAAGAAACTGGAATCTTGTCACCACTAGAAGAATGCATTTCCTTTGCCAGTTTTGAAGGGAAGGGACAGGAAGAGGATGAAGAAAATGGGATCCTGAAGGCTTAGTGTGGCTGGAAAGGGGTCTCCTCTGCTGGCTTAGTAGAGAGGAAGCAACTGAAGTCTTATCAGCTGGAAGTGGCATCTCTAGCTTGGAAAAGGCAAGCTCTGTTGTTTTATCCTGTAAACTGCTTTAACATTGGTGGCAGGCTAAGATCTCTAATACTGTGGTTACTGTATCTCCATCAGAATGCAACCCCCTGGTCTCCAACAACTGCTTATGGAACTGGCTTTGCCATTTACATCAGTCTCATTTTACATCACAAGTCATTATGTACTTAGAATTCTCTGCCAGTGAGCTATAGTTCACAGTAAATGCAGTAGATACCATTTTAACTGCTATGGCAACATCCCACAGAATCCTGAGATTTGCAGTTTGGTAAGCCACTAGAGTACTTTCTGGGAGAGAATTCAAAATACTTCATCAAACTACAAATCCCAGGATTCCAAGGAATGGAACCATAGGAGTTAAATTGGGATTCAGGTGCTATAAATGTAAGGTACGAAAGAGACCAGAGATGACTGAACTACCTCCAGGTGAAAGAGTTCAGTCCGAGATAGTTTGGAAGACCAACCTATGGGCCTTTCCACTGTACACTGTTACAGTGCTATTAGTCCACTTTCAACATCCCATGTAATTCTCAGGTTTGTAGTTTCCTGAGGCCAAAGAGCTCTCTGGCTGAGAATGCTAAATGCCCCTCCCTAAACGGCAAACCCCAGGATCGCATAGGATGTTCAAAGTGGAATAATAGCCCTATAACAGTGTAGTGTGAAAATGGTCCTATGACTTGGTTCTACAGACCTTGGTCAAAGGTTGTGTGTATTATTCACCTAATAGATCAATGGTCGGCAAAAACCAGCAGGGAATAAGATTGTCTCCACTACTGGATAAGACAACAGAGATCCCTTCACTCTGATGAAATGGGCAAGAAGTTGTGGTCTTTTCCAGTTGTGAGTCTTCAGCTCTGTGTTGCCACGGGACATCTGAAATCTCCCCCATTGCTCCTGGTCTATCTGAAACCTCCCTCCCTCCCGATCCCCTTCCCTCCATTCATCTCAGAGTCCCAGCGTGATAAAGCTCCGTATATTAACGCTTGTCAGGGAGACGACAAGGATAATATGGACGTACAGCTGGGCCAATCTTGACTGCATTTTTTTTCCAGTGTGTCAGTGGAGTACAAAGCCAGTTGCAGAGGTAGGGGGTTGGGGGGGGGTGAAAGGCATGGATGTAATTCACAGCCCTGAGCGGGCCATATACTGTGCATACTTTCATCGCTTTAAGCTATCGATGTATTTAATCTCCACTGGAGGGCAGAGAAATAAAGACCCCAGCCAATGTGGATCCACACTGCAGAGAATGAAGAAATCTTTGAAGTTTAACTGCATTGGTTCCAGCCCATACCTCAGACAATGCCTGTTGAATACAGATCACCCGCACATGGAAACGTGGAGCGCACGCATGCACAGTGGTGAGCTCTTTGGCATGCCTCTGCGTACCTTGACCACTCAGCCTGTGTCGTTCTGCTTGCCTTCCGTGCTTTTGTGCCCGGCCCAAACAGAGGAGCTTCAGTGGATATGGGTTAAGAACATCAATCTTCCAAGCCACATTCATTCTAACCAGAATTTGGGGGTGGGAGAAATCAGAGCTTTGGGAACCTAAAATATCAGAATAAAAGGAAACCAGATGTGCTCAATTATGGTTTGTTTTTTTAAAAAATTAAGAGTGCTTTTAAAGGGTTTAGGGAGCCTGTGAATTATTGAGAAGGTGAATTGCCACTCCTAGCGGATTCCAGAAGTCATTTATCATTTTTTTTCAACCCTGAAAAAAATCAGCGTGGAGGATATTCATGAGGCTCTGAGGAAGTCCGGAGGGTACAAAAAAAGACCAGGAAGTTCCAGCCAAACCATAATGTAGGACTCCACCACCACCACCAGCTTTAACTTATCTTTCCTTCCTTCCTTCCTTCCTTCCTTCCTCCATACATATATACATACACCGAATGCAGACACACAGATAGCACTTCCTCAGTACATGGGTCAAAAAACCACAGGCATGCTTCAGGAATCACAAGTCTGCAATCCCAACTGAGAAACTTGAGCATCCAGTGACTAGATTTTTTTTTAACTCAGAAGACCACAAGCCTCTCTCGTTTGTCCAGCACTACAGTCTTATAGCGCGATTATTCCACTTTCAACATCCTGTGGAATCCCGGGGTTTGCAGTTTCGGGAGGGGCCACCTGGCCCCTCCCGAAACTGCAAACCCCGGGATTCCACAGGATGTTGAAAGTGGAATAATCGTGCTATAAGGGTGTAGTGCGGAAATGGGTGCCAGTTCTTTCAAGCGGTTTGGATGCAAGAGAGACTTCCTTGATCCACAGCTTTAAAATCTTAATACCTCATGGTCTCAGCTCAGAAAAGAACACCTAATACCATCATCCACTTAAGAAGGTTGGCAATAGAGTGGCATAAACTGCCCGACTGCAACGAAACTCACTTTTGTTTTGAGCCATTGAAGAAACCAGGAGCTGAAACATTTGCTAGTTCATTCCATGATGTGAGATTATATTTAAAAATATAAGAAAACCCTATGAAATTCGTGGGTCACCATAATTTGAAGCTCCATACACACATCCACACACATTATCTTTAATATATATGTGTGTGTGTGTGTGTGTGTGTGTGTGTGTGTGTGCGTGTGTGCATTAGATATTATGTTATGTAAGGTTTTGTGCACATGTGTGTACATGTGTATGTGTCTCTGTATATATGTTTATATATCCTATATAGATATTATATGCCTGCATCAGCCTTAATTTTGTGGATGAACTAGGAAAGGGAGAAAATAAGAAACTCCATCAAAGCAAGCACCAGCGGAAAATCTTGTATCTCAGAAGTCCATTTCTTTCTTTATTTCTCTCTTACCTGCTTTCCCCTAGGAGTATAACGTTTTGCTCATTTTGTTACTATGAGCAAAATTGAGTCATCTCAACAATTTTCTATCTGTGGCCCCAGAATTACTGAATATTCTGCATACTTTTTTTATTCACGGTTTGGGACATCCTGCAAGAAAAGACATCTGTGCAGAAATGAAAATGGCGCTTTTTGCGCAGAATCATCTAGCTAGTTAACTAGCTAAAATCCAGCCCTTTTCTTTGCACAGAACCAAGATAACAATACTTTTGCAAAGGAAGCATCCCCTTTTTGTGCAGAATAGATTTAGAAAGAAATGTTCAAAAATATTTGAAAAGTGGTTAAAAAAAAATCCCTCAGATCAATCTTCACAGTTTGATACTTATTCTGCACATCTTCTGCATATTATTTTGTGGGCAGAAAGTATCAATTTCTGCAACAGAAACAAGTTTTTCTGAACCAATAATAACAATTCTGTGTAGAAATATCATCTTCTGTGCAGAAAATGCTGCTCCTTGTACAGAAAATTATGCTTTCCATGCAAAAGCACTGCGTGTGAACTTTGCACAGAATTAAGTTCCAAACTGCGAAAACTTTCTTAAGTCCAGGATTCCCTTCATCAGAGTTTCCCAGCATTTAAAAATCATGTTTTCCATCCATTTTTGGAACATTTTCAAATATTTTTACTATCGTTAAGAACACCCCACAGTCTTAAGTTTTCAAATGCTTGGCTGAACCTGGCACCGGAATGGGACCAATGTTGGACACTGTTCATATAATCTGTTCCTACACAGTCTTTGGTTTATCCCTCTTAGGTTTCATCTTCAACCAAAGCAAATCTATCCATCTGACTGATTGCTAGATTGATTGATTCCTTTCTTGTTTTTCTCCCAGGGTTGGGACACAGGGTAGAATTCAGCGTAATTAAAAAGATTCCAATACAAATCCAATAAAGTATGCGTATTAAAATGCAAATTAAAACTAACGTTGCTGTTAAAATGCCAATTTGAACAATCTTAAAATACCACCCTGATAACAAGTCAGCTGTAAAATAATAAAGGGTAATGGAAAGTAATTCATTAAATGTCAAAGTCAGAATTATCCACGCCATCGTATTTTCAGTTTCTGTGTATGACTATGAAAGCTGGACAGGGAGGAAAGGCAGCAGGAAAATAACTCACTTGAAATGTGGTGCTGGAGGAGAGTTCTGTGGATACCATGGCCTGCTAAAATAAATGCATTCAAGAACAAATCAGGTCTAAATTCTCCCCAGAAGCCAAGATGACCAAACTGAGGCTATTGACCACTGGACACATCATGAGATTCCATGACTCAATAGAAAAGACAATAAAGCTGAAAGCAGTAGGAAAAGAGGAAGACCACATTACAGATAGACAGACTCAATTGAGGAAACCATGGGTCATTTCTGCACTAGACTACTATTCCACTTTCAATATCCTACGGAATCCCGGCCTTTAGACTCCTTCTAAACTGCAAAGTCCAGGATTCCATAGGATGTTGAAAGTGGAATAATAACACTATAACAGTCTAGTGTGGAAATGACCTTGGTCTTGAGTTTGCAAGACCCAAGGAAGGCTGTTACGAATAGAACCTTTTGGAGATCTTGCATTCAGTTGAAACTGATTCAATAGCAAATAATGATAATAACAACTAATCATCATTGCTATCAGTCCAGTACATCCAGTTTAAAACTGTCTGATATAAGCCTTTAGCAGCTGAAGACATGTTTGAATAGAAAGATCTTTGGCTGCCATCACACTGTATTCCTCTAAATTCTCCATTCACGCTCTACTCCCATTAGTATTCCTCCCAAAGTTGTTAAAATTAGATTGTAAGAAATTCTGGGCAGGAAACTTTCTCCCTCGCATATACAGACTCTGTGGGACATCACCAACAAAGCAGTCTAAGTAAGAAGGTCACCACAATTGGCAGAGATTGGAATGTTAGTAGAAAAGGCTTAATACGTTTCATTAATCATCAGTGAGCTTGGAAGTCTAGCTGCTTGCCTTACTTAACACTGGATGAGGACCATTTTTAACACACTGAGGCCACAATTCTATTGTTTTCTATTAGTATTGTTGTCGTTAAGCACCAGAATCCTATGTGACCAGTCACATTACAGAACTTTCTGTATATGTAGCAGATGCTACATTTATGATATGTAGCAGAGGTGCTAAGAAACCCCTTTGCTGAACTGCAAAGGGGCATCATTTATACCTCATCTTTTCCCCAAACCTGAGACTTAAAGCAGCTTACAAATTAAAACAAGTACAATGGTGCTAAAAATGTACAAAAGATCAGCATTAAAACAGAATTATACTATTCACAATGTTAAAACAATTTGGCCATTTCCACACTACCCCATTATAGTGCTATTATTTCACTTTCAACCTCCGGTGGAGTTCTGAGGTTTGTAGTTTCCTGAGGCCAAAGAGCTTTCTGGCTGAGAATCCTAAATGCCCCTCCCTAAACTGCAAACCCCAGGATTCCATAGGATGTTGAAACTGGGATAATAGCACTATAACAGTGTAATGCGGACATGGCATTATGGAACTCGATCTCCTGGTATGGCCACCTGGAATTTAAGGTGGGTTGGGGGAGGTACTTGACAATGGTCCGACAGTCGTAAATGTGATCACCAGACTGTTATGAGGTTGGAAGCCTAGCTTTTTACATTGTAATTGCCTAACAGGAGGTCAACTGAAGTATAAAGATTAAGACCGTAAAGAGATGGAAGCTTCCGAAGGTGTCAGGATATCTGTTTGGCATTGTTGGGACGCCCTGGTGAAAATCTGAGCAGAAGGAGGCAGTGCACCTCACCTTCCTTGGCAATTTGAGTCTCGTTTCGTTCACTGTGTTCTCAGACTGAAGGGGCGTTGTACAACCCTGTTCATCATTGAATCCGTCCTCGCTCCAAAAGACTGACCGTAGCGAATTCATTGGTGTTAAAGCAGCTGCGATAAATGCGTCTTTCTGTAGGAACAGGAACATTGTCGCCGCTGCCTGTAACAAAGTGTTACTGTTTGGCGGTGATGGATGCTGCTGGCTGGGGAGGTGCTCCTCTGAGCAGACTTTTTCCAGACGGTGTCCTCAAATGGAAAATTGCCCAGAAGCTTTTGGTGAAAAAAGAGAAAGAGAGAGAGGAGAAAAGAACATCCCCAGTGCACACTGGGGTCACCGCTGCTTTGCAAGGAGATTGATGATATGCTTTCCTTCCTTTCTGTTAAGTGTTCGTGACCAATGGATTCCCGAGTACTTGAACTTGGGTGGAGTGTGTCATTGGCCTTGTGGACGGAACGCCCCTTTGGGATGGCCATGATCACAGCCAATTCCGGTGTTTGTCGGACGAGTTACAGTTAAAAATCAAAGGGCCCCTCCAAAAGTAGTTAGTTAGCATTATACTTGCAAATTTAAATAGTAATGTCAGAATCCAACTGGCTGTCTCAACTAGAATAGACCAATTGAATCAATGGGATTTACGTGATTGTTGACTTGCCCTTCAACAATTGGTTCAGTGAGTCTGCCCTGGTGGGATCTACAAAGAGGAATCAGAGCTACATCTTTGTTTGCCCATTTCTCAAGAGTAACTAAAATGGTTACTTTCTGTACTTCTTACAAAACGTGAATGTATAAGCCATGGCTTTCCCACAATTGCCTATATAACGGTGCAGCCTAGTACAGCTGGGTGAATGTATAGTCAGGCTATACAAATGCTGAGCAGGATCTTAGCTAGGGATCTCTGAATTGCACATAACCAGCCCCACATGAATTTTAGCAGGACAGGGGACCTCATCCACAGAATGCTTTCCCTGGGTTTTCCTTTTCATACGAGCAGATTTGGGGGTGGATAAAAACGAGCAAAATAACATGTATATTTCTATAATATGGAACCAATTATATGCATTTGTACATGCAAAAATGTGCAGTTTCTCCTTTCTCTTTCATTTGCATCTCTTTCATCATCATCCATCACTATCAAAAGTAATACAGTATTTTCCACAGACATATACACAAACATCTCTAAATTCTGAGGGCAGGGATTCCTTCTCAACTGACCACAGATCCCATGGCAGTCCAACCTCATCAGAATGTCACCCCATCCAAACAGGGAAATCCTGTGGGTTCCATGGAGAAATTTGCTCGCATCCCAAATCACAGCCTGTTATTTTCTAACTGAGCAGACACCAGACTCTGCTGTTTTTATCTGGCTTTTTTCAAGACATTTTCTCCATATCCCAACTGGGTTACACTGCAGTCACAACAAAAGCCATAGGCATGTGCATGCTTATTTGGAATTCAGCAAGACTGAGGACGAAGTGAGGCTTACTTCTGAGTAAATGTACAGCTGAAGCTAAGGTTGGGCTGTCAGATAGGCCACCGGCATGCCAAACTGTAGCAAATTATAACAGATGACAAGGATGTGAACAGATGACTGGCAGATGTAACCTGTTTTTTATGATGAGGGAAAGCTTTTCAAGACAACTGGAACTCATACTATGGTGGGTTCTGAAGACACTTTGGTGGGAACAAGATCTCTCCCGCTTCCTGCTCTGATCCCTCATGACATCATGAAGGAGCAAAGGCCATGCTGCCAACAATCCATCTTGAAGATTTCTTCAGCTGACACAGACTCCACATTTGTTGTCAAATCATTTGTTCTGCCCCCACCCCCATGAGTTTTGCAAGGACTGCTTATTTCTACTCAGTCGTGGACACCTAGGATGAGCCTAAGGTTCAGAGCCTGGGAAAGTTGTTGTTCTTGTGGCTATTGTCCTTGTAACTGGTGGTGGTAGTGACTTCACAGTCTGCCAGATGTTAGCTATTGGTGGTTTGGACCATCAGTGATTTAGAGCCTATCCAGGAATCTAGGAATCTGTGAAGTATCATGGGATAACAAGTCACGTTCCAAGTAGAGTTGTTTTTTGTCATCATGCTATTGTGATCCCATCGATGGTGATTTCCTTCGTGTGTCTTGTCAGTCTGTTTGGAATTGCTCCCAGTGCACTGATCCTTACTGGAACCACAGTAGTTTTCTCTTCCCAAAAGAAAACAGCAGAAGTCACGAAAGCGATAACGACTGTGTAACCCAGAGTTACGTACATGAGACTGATTCATATTCATTGCACATTCCCTATGTATTCATTACCTTGGGGAATATGTAGGGACTGTGAAAGTCCTCCAGTCTCAAATACCAGGTGGCAATGCTGCAGTCGACATCACTAGATGACCCTTATTTCAAAGTCTGTGGCCCAGCAGTAGCTGGTGAATCCGTTCTGGGTTTTAGACTGAGGGCCTTTCCGTACTACACTGTTACAGTGCCATTTTTCCACTTTCAACCTCCTGTGGAATTCTGGGGTTTGTAGTTCACTGAGGCCAAAGAGCTCCCTGCCTGGGAATTCTAAAGGCCCTCTGCCTAAACTGCCAACCCCAAGATTCCACAGGATGCTGAAAATGGAACAAAAGCACTACAACAGACTAGTGCAGAAAGGCCCATAGATTTTTATTTTTTTTTTTTTTTTTTTTACTTACGGCCAATGCACCTACCTCTACATTTTGTATAAATAGATAGACTTACTATCATTACACAAGAAATACTCTTCATGCACTCACAGCACTTTGAAAAATCTTCCCTGCTCTGAACTCCAGCTTGCAAAAACCCCTGGAGAATGAGATTTTTTTGGTAGGATTTTTGCTGTCGCCTGCTTGGGGTTTCCTGTTTTGAGAAATAGACAATGGTTGTAGAATGCCACCTGTTCACACATGAGAATGTAGTTCAACTTCATGGCTAACAAACTCTTTTTTTTTTTTAAGGGAAGGAAGTTTATGTAGACTTGTGCACATCAAAACATAAATGTGCAGTGGCCTCATTAAAATATTCGAATTCATGCATAAGATGAAAAACGTAAACAAGTCAGCATGGGTCAAGCAACTTTGATGGTAAAAGCTAGAACTTTCGGGGGCACTTTTGATCTGAAGCTAGAATCCAAGACCAGCAAAACCCAACTATTTTTCTACACAGATAGCAAGAAAGGGCTCATTAACCCGTTGCAAAATATCGACAGAATTTGACATCAGTTGCTTTTATGATCTGGCACAGAAGAATGTAAGAGCAGAAACTTTTTCCTCTTCTTCATGTAAGTTGATAGGGTCTAAGTGGAAATTCTTCTGCATATTCATAGATCAGCCCTTATCTTGGTGTGTGGCCTTGCTCAACTTGTACAATTCCCTTCTTTGGTGGTATGGAGAGTTTTGTTCCGAACATTAAAGAGGTTTGGGTGTGCGCGCACGTTTTAAGAATCCGTTTAAAAGCGACAAGCCAAAAGCACCAGTTCTTTCAATCAGCTTGTAAATTCAGCTTAAGGGACAGTCAACACAACGTAATGCAATGCAAAACCTTCAAGCATTTTTTAAAAAAAAAAATAATATTTGCTAAGGCGATAAAACCAGAGGTGTAGGGGGGTGGGGGGGTTAGATTGCTAAATTTCTGAACAAGCAAAATCCTTTGTATTTTATTAACATGAGTTTTCCGTGGTATGATTTGAGATCATTAAGTAAACAGGGGAATTTTTTTGAAAGGGTATTGCAAGGGGAAAATATAATGAGGTTTGGGATGTTAACAAGAGAATCTTCATTTAAGATTACCAAACGACTTTGGAAATTTTACATTTCAAGATCAGTATGGCACTCAGCTCTATGCAAAGAGAGAGAGAAAGGAAGAGAGAGAAAAAAATATAATGCTGAATGGAGAGATAAAGTGTCTATTCTGTTCTGAGATTGGGTGGTAATCTTATTACTGAATTAATGTAGCCAAATGCCATGAAGGAATGAGATGTCCTCCCAGTTCTTTGAATTGCAGGAATGATTCCCATAACTCAAAAGCCACAGTAGGGTAATACCTTTGTTGGGAGCAATCGCAATGTGACAAAGTATTGCTAGAAAGCTTTTGAGTTCTTCAGACCTCCTCTTTAGGATGGAAGTTACACAAAGCAACACTGCTAGCAGAAGAGAACAGGCCCAAAATCTAAGGTCTGTAACTGCCTCAAGATTTTTATTTACTTATTTATTTATTAAATTTATATCCTGCTTTTCTCTCAAATGGGTTTCAGAAGAAGGCAGACACAGTGTGCCATCCTGTCTGTGCTTGCATGTGGGTGCATGCCGTGGATTCACACATGTTCATGTATTGCCTAGCTTGGCTGCAAGGCAGAGGTGACGACAGTGGTAGACTGTGGCTTCCATGTCAGTAGGGAGAGAATCCACTCCAGGTTTTAACTGAGACTTTAAAGAAGGTATCCAAGATGGCTGAACCCCATCCTCAAAATGGGTTCAATGCTTTGGGTATTTCTTTTAAAGTTCACACTCAGAGTTGATTCAACATCCCGCTGGCATAGGAGCCATTAGCCATGGTTCTGGCTAGCAATCTAAAGGCAAAGGGAACACAGAGCATGTACAGCATCAGTCTTCACTCAACCACACAGTGACAGAGACTCAAACCAGAGACTGAGGCTTTATAAAGTGGGGTGGAACCCCACTGGCTCCTCTATGTCACCAGATTAGAAATGGCTGCGTTGCCTACTGGCCGGTTCTGTTGAGGTCAGAACTTCCTGCACCTGGGGAACGATCAGGGTGCAGGTGAGAAGAATTACCGTTTTGGACTACAACTCTCAGAATCCCTCAATCGGCCTCGACACTGGCCACGTTGGCTAGAGATTTCTGGCCCAGGGCCTACATCAAGTTGCTAGTCCCAAGGGTGCACGGATCAAATCAACTGGAAATTAATAAGTCAACATGTATGTAAATTCCATTGACTCAATACTAGAGACTAGAGAGAAATGTTAGACTCTATACTAGAGGCTAACATTTTAGATTCAAACAAGTAAAGAAAGCAACATCACAGTGACATCTTTACGGAAGAATATTGCCATCATCTGTCTTAAGGAACTCCTTCTGCAGTCAACACGCTCAACTCAGAGTCTCTGAAAGCTCCTTTCTGTGTGTGCGCATGTGCATCACACATGGCAAATGACAAATAAGATGCCCAATTTGGAAAGTTGGAACAACGGCCCTCAGTCTCCCTCAGTATCAGCTCATAGAGAATAATCTGTTTCCTTAGGTAATGTGCGGAATATGTGTAGAACTGCTGAATAAATGCGGTCATCTTCCAGATACCTTCTGGTCTTACCGAACCTCTTGATTTACAGAAGGCGAAGGCCATCCAGAGACGATTTTTAGAAAAGTAATTGTTGGGGGGGCGGAGGAGATGAGAAAGAGACTAGGATGAAATGAGTTAACAAGGTGGCAATAAATTCTGGAACCGTAGACATTATCTACTGATTGACATTCTGAGTCTGTTAAGGGCCTCTCTCAAAGATCTCAACCCTCCATCTTTGGACATCTTGAAAAAAGTTGGATGGGCATCTTTTAGGAGTGCTTTAGCTGGATATTACTGTATGGCAGGGGGTTAAACTAGGGCCATTTCCTCACTAGACTGTTATAGTGCTATTATTCCACTTTCAACATCCTATGAAATCTTTTGAGGCCCCTCCCTAAACTGCAAACCCCAGAATTCCATAGGACGTTGAAAGTGGAATAATAGCACTGTAACTGTCTACTGCGGAAATGGCCTAGGTGGCCCTTTTGGTACCTTCCAGCACTAAGAGTCTATGAATCTACAACATTTTTCATTAGGTTGACAGGGGTAGAAGACCAAACTTCAATGGGACTGATAAAATAACTTTGGAAATATAAAATCACGTAGCACAGAAAACTTATCACAAAATCACAAAGACATAGCATAATAACATTGGAAGGGAACCCAAAGACCATCTAGTCTGATTCTCTTCCCAACGAAGGAAGCCGCAGCTAAAGAACTCCTGAGAGGTGACCATTCCAACCTCTGTTTGAAAAACCTCCAACGAAGGAGAGTCATCATTTTCCCAGGTAATCATTTCCTCTTTGCTGTCTCCTATTTAGCAGTGAAATTCATTAAAATCTTGATGCCTTCCTCTCTCCTCCCCACTTCCTACAGTTCAACTTTCCACCATCTGAGAGATAAATGTGTGTGTGCATGACGTGCCTTCATGTCACCAATCAACTTATGGCAACCCCATGAGTTTCACAGGGTTTTCTTAGGCAAGGAATACACAGAGGTGGGTTTGCCAGTTCCTTCCTTTGCAACTTAGCTTACAGTAGGTGTATATTAAAAGAACTCTTCAATGAAATGCCAGCTCACTTGAGTCCTCCCTGCCTCAGGCTGATGGCTCATTTGCATAATTTGAGATGTCACTCCTAAAAATCCCTCGCTCTCATTGACTAAGTCATCCCAACAACTCCAGCAATTAGCCAAATTCCTTGATTGAGTCTACCCATCTGTAATGCGGCCTTCCTCTTTTCCTGCTGCCTTCTGCCTTACCAAAGACCGTTGCCTTTTCTAGGGAGTTCCCGTCTTCTCCTGCCTCAGTTTAGCTACCTTGGCATCTAGGGAGAGTTCAGGCTTGATTTGCTCTAGGACCCATTTATTTCTCTTTTTTGGGAGTCCATGGTATTTGGAAAACTCTCCTCCAGCACCACATTTCCAGTAAATTGATTCTTTTCCTGTCAGCTTTCTTCACTGTCTAGCTTTCACAACCATAGATAGAAATTGGAAATACAATGGTACAGACAATTCTGATTTTGGTATTCAATGATATCTCCTTACACCTGAGGATCTTCTCTAGTATCTTCATTGCTGCCCTTCCAAGTCTTTGTCTTCTTCTCATTTCTTGACTGCATTCTTCATTCTAACTAATGTCTGAGTCAAGGTAGAGGAAATCTTTTGGCTATCTCAATGTCTTCATTGTAACCTTTGAGTTTATCTAATTCATCTGGGGTCATTATTTTTGTTTTCTCACCCCCCCACCACTTCATTCGTATCCCACCTTTCTCCCAGAATGAGACTCAAAGTGGCTTCCAAAAAGGGAGAAATATCAACAAAAACACATAGTTAAAAACATACAAAATTAAGATTAATACAGTGTTAAATCGCAAGCCCAGCCTGGAGGGACTCTTAAAGTTGTGAAAGTCTGCAAGCAAAATGTGGGCTGTACCACTGAGCTATAGGCCGTTTCCACACTAGACTGTCATAGTGCCATGATTCCACTTTCAACATCCTATGGAATCCTGGGGTTTGCAGTTTAGGGAAGCACTATAACGGTCTAGTATGGAAATGGCCATAGTTTTTTCCTCTTGGCTTCTATCCAGACCTCTGACAGCCCAGAATGACCTGGCCATGAGTGCAAGAACCACTTTTTTTAAAAAAAAAACAAGGAACTCAAGTCAAATTTCTGTCCAAACTTTGAAGTGGAGCACTGGCCAGTAACTCCCCCACTGGAGTTTAGTTGCCATCCTTGGTTTTATCGCTGACCTATCCTAGAGTTTGTTTTTGTTGTGTGCCTTCAAGTTGTTTCTGATTTATGGCAACCTTAAGGTGAGCTTATCACAGGCTTTTCTTGGCAAGATTTGCTCAGAAGAGCTTCGCCTTCCTCTGACGCTGAGAGAGCGTGACTTGACCAAGAGCACCCAGTAGGTTTCCGTGTGCGAGCAGGGATTCAAACCCTGGTCTCCAAGTGTCTCAGTCCAACACTCAAACACCATAATGGAGGGAAAAAAGAGGTGGAGATATATATTCTCAGAAGTCTGCTAGTTAGTTCAGAAAGGGCAGAGAGGACCATAGCATGAGGTGGAAGATGGAGAGGAATATGGAATGAAAGCAATTAATAAAAGACACGTTTATAAGCTTTCGTTTGTGAGCGTGCATTTTGTCAGTGGCTCATGCAGCCTCTTAGCAAAACAGCATATTGTATTTCCAGGGTGCCATATGGTATCTCCTTAACTCAGCTCATAAATCCCTAATACAATTAGAAACCCCAGCATCCATGTTGCTTTAGTGTTTTCAGGCACCTCCTATATACACAAACTGTTCTGTCTTTGGAAGAATCCAAGGCTTCCTTAGAATGATGAAGATGTATGGATGCGAAGAACATTCATCACGATCTCCCCCCAGATTGTAAAACAGGTTTTCTGAGAGCTTGAAACACCCCTGGAGAAGAATAATGGACCAGCGAGAATTTTGAGCAGTGTTCTCCTGGGACTCAAAAATCCCAAAGTATTGAGGACAAATTATCCTGCAAAGAAAAGCACACTTTTTTTTGTGAATGTGTGCAGAAAATGGGTTTCCTGAGCAGAAAACGCTGAAAACAAGTTTTTTTTTCTTTGCACCAGAAAACTCCACAAGGCATTCAAATATGGGGAGATCAATTCAGAGGAATATTCATTTTCTTCCACAGCAGGGGATAAAAAAACCGAAATTATTCATCCACCTGTGCAAAATCGTTGAAGACTCAGATCCCTATCTGAATATTTGGATTTCTTTTTGAACCCATCCTTTTCCTAAGCAAGCACCGCCAACCAAAGGGTGGGACCCTATACCTCGGGGCTACAACTCCCAGAATCCCCTGCCCAACAAGGGACTGTGGGAGGGGCAGTCCAAAAAGCACTTCTCAAAACCGCGTTTGCAAATACACAATCCTATTTGACCACAGGTGGTGTAACATCTACTGGAAAGCAACCCTATCCGCTTGGGATTTGCAGCAAGACTGGGAAACGCAAGGCGCTGTAGTGCGTTAATAAACGGGTAACGCAGCGCGCCAGACGTTCCAAGCAATTTCGTTAATTCCCATCTGAGGAAGACAGAAGCATCCACGCTTGTTTTTCGCACGGGTTGTACGAGATAGTGGAAGATTTGTTTTGTTCCTTTGTTTTTTTTTTCTCCCTTGCGCGCAATCTCCGCTTCTTCTCCTAGCAAAATTTCCCACAACCAGCTAGAAATTCAGTCCCGTTAAATAATAATCGGGAGGGTTTCTGACAATTTCAGAATGTTCCTCTCCCAAAATTGGTCACTTGCGTTTGTACAGTACTCAACAAGTCCACGGCCTCAACTGTTGTTGCTTCAGTCTCCCAGAGCCTCGCTTACCTTCTTCCTTCAAAGGTGGCCCAAGACATTTTGCTGCCTGAGGCAGAGCAGCGAAGGCTTCTCTGTGTCCACACGAACACGCGCACGCACCCATCCGTGTCAAGATGCGTAGCTCCCCAAAGCCTCCCAAATTATTCCCGCAGAGAAAATCCAGCAAATACCTGGCACCCTCCCAACCAGTAATAATATCGTAATAAATACAGATCGAAGAGGCAGACAGTGAGGCGTAGCGATCTGAGTACTAAGCTAGGACTCCGGTGAGAGCAGGGTTCGAATCCCTACCATCTACGGGCAACTATGTTGAGCTTCAATATTCATCTCCAGCAGGAGCAGGTCTTTTGTAGGGCTAATGGCTTTTGCTCACTAAAATCCAATCCGTTCTAAACTACTTTGGATTGCGATAGGGACAACGCATAACCGTGCAGTCTTGCTGGGCAAGTCCCGCTCCCTTCCAGTTACTGGGGGGATTGCAGGAAAATTCTAAAGAAAAAGAAAAAAGAAGATGAGGTTAATCACAAAGTCCCCAGGGCTCGACCCTGTCGGCCCGGCTCTGGCCAAGGTCCAACAGCATATCTGCATAAAGCAAATCTCTACTCAGGTAGGTGTTGAATGCTGGCACTGTTGCAATGGACATCACATCTGCCATTGCGCCTACTTCTTGCCCCCTTGGGAAATGCAGAACGATTGTTCCTCCAGCGTCGGTGAATCAGTCCAGAGGTACAAGGAAGGCACTGAAAAAAAGAATCACGTCTTCTCCAAGAACGAGCGACTTCACGTCCAGAATCCTGTTGGTTAGAGCAGACCCATTGAAACAACTGTTGATTCTACTGGCAGGAAGATCCAAACGATTCAATGGCTCTAATCCGGCCAGCGTTGTTGTTTTGTGCCTTCGAGTTCCATGGAGAACCCATCATGGAGTTTTCTTGGCGAGATTTGTTCGGAAGGGGTTTGCCATTGCCTTCCTCTGAGGCTGAGAGAGTGTGACTTGTCCAAGGCTCACCCAGTGGGTTTCTATGACAGAAATTCCTGGACTCCAGGAGTCTTAATCCAACGCTCCTCATGCTGGATCTTTAAAAAATTTTGAAGTTTTCTTGGCAGGATTCTGGGTAAAGGAAAGGGGGGATTTGCCTCTGCCTCCCCGAGGCCCCGGAAAAATTTTGATGTGTGAGCTTTGATCCCAAGGGTCACCCAAGGGTTCCTAGCTGAAGCGGCATGGAAACCCAGGTGTCCAGAGTCATGACCAAACAGTTTAGACCCCTCCAGGGTAGTCCCCTTGCAACAGAATTTAAGCCTACAGGAAAAGGTTATTACCAGCGTGGCTAGTGATTTGGCTGTGAATCTGAGACTCCAGCGACGGTTCAAATCCTCACTCAGCCATGGAAACCCACTGAGAAACCTTGAGAAGTCGCACTCTCTCAGCTTCGACCAGGCAGGGAACCCTCCTAAGAAATCTGGCCACCCAAACCCCCGGGAAAGGTCGCCAAGAGTAGCTGAACGCGCATCCCCCCGGAACTCTGCTCACAACCACGAAGAAACACATCCGTTTCCAACCACGTGAGTAAGGGAACACGTGTAGGATTGCTAACAGGATTTTGGCTATTGCGTGTGGGTGAGCGCACGCAGGAATAACCCCCCGCTTTCAGGCCACTCAGGGCGGGTAGCAACGACTCAGAACAACCGGAAAAAATACAGGATGCAAAGGGATCTGGTAGCACTTTGGGGACGGAGGGAAAGAGAGAGGAAGGAGTCGGGAGGGCGAGTCTTAAGTCCACTTCATCAAATACGGTACCGTCCAACAAAACGGAGCAATTCCGTGTTCTTCAAACCGTGCAGCAAGTTACAATTTTCACTGTTCCTTTAGTCTCCCGGAGGAAAGTTTCCTGTGCCGTCTTTGTTGCTGTGTGTTTTCCAGTCCTTTCCAATTTAGCGAATCCATAACAGGGTTTTCTTGGCAAGATTTGTCTCGGGGGAGGGGTGCCATTGCCTTTCTCTGAGGCCGAGAGAGTGTGACTTGCCCAAGGTCACCCACTGGGTTTCCATGGCGAGGCGGTGTCTTCAAAGTCGTAGTGCAACCTTCATTCATTTTCAGGGGGTCTCCTTCTGAGTAGACATACCATTACTCTCTGCTCACCTTTCCTCAACTCAGAAGCCACGGAGAAGGTCGGTTTTCTTGGGAACACGGATCCTCCAGTCCTCAGGTTCTTCGGAGCTGCCTTTCTCATACAATTTCCACCTCCCAAGCCCCATGATATTGCCCAAAATGCTCCTTAAAACCCACTTATTTCACCAGCAAACTATACGGCATCCACGTGTGCACCCTCTCCCTCTTCCATCCCCGGGAAGACCCCCGAAGCTCCATCGCTGTAATCCAATGGCCACCCGTGGCTCCATTCACACGTTCACCGAGCAAGTCCTTAGCGTTCCACGACTCGCGCGGACCCGGTCCTGGGAGAAAAGGAGAACTGCGCTGCCCTCGGACGAGAGCGGAAACCTTTTCAGAGACTAAGAGGGTTCCCTGTCATCCGTTCACACGTGCAGGAGTATCCGACACGCGTCTGGGCCTATCTGATTTTGCGATATTGGTCGTTCGTGAGCCCTTGGATGGAGTAGGTAGGTGTCCAGGGAAACAGAAAAATTACAAAAAGAAAAAGATATTTGGGATAACGTGCGCATGTCAGCATCCCTTTTAAGACTGGTACCCAAGATTGGTTCTCACCTTGGCTTAAGCGATTACCTTCCTCTACTAGATTATTTTTCTGGCCATCTAAAATTTTGGAAAGAGGGTCTCTTCTTTCTTCCTCTCCTCCTCCTCTGGTAAAGAGTGGATGGACTAGATGGCCCCTTTCCACTCATACGATTTCCAGGCTAGCTTAGGCTGAAAGAAATGGCCCCGACACTCCTTCGCTTTTCCCTTTTTATACTGGAACGGACGAAGGCTGCTACCTTTCTGAAAAACTATCTTGTTCATCATGACACTTATATTAAGCCGCCTTTCCACCAGAAAGCTCAAGGCGGCGCACATTTGAGTCTCCTTTTCCCTGCTTTTAAAAAGCGTGACTGGGTTTTAAAATAAAAAAAAACTACAGGCAAGGGAGGGAAGGAAGAAAAGACGGGGAGGGAGAAGGAGAAATAAACACGATGTGATCGTGGGCCAGGCAGAGACGTTAATGGAAGCTGATCTGATGTCCAAAAAAGATAAAAATAGCTGCTTAGATTTGCCCTCCATATATTTGCCTGCGTAGAGGAAACATTAAAATCCTCTGCCTCCTGATGATTGGGGAGTGTTCGCCATTAGAGTCGGAGTTTTTCAGTCTGCTCCTCACTTTATCCTTACAACAACCCCGTGAGGTAGGAAAGGGAGAAGGAAGCGTGTGTGTGTGACTGAGAGAGTCCGCACTAAACTGTTACAGTGCTATTATTCCACTTTCAATATCCTGGGGTTTGCAATTTAGGGAAGGACCTTTGGGATTCCATAGGATGGATTCCATAGGATTCCATAGGACGTTGAAAGTGGAATAATAGCACTATAACAGTCTAGTGCGGAAATGGCCAGAGGAGAGAGAGAGAGAGAGAGAGAGAGAGAGAGAGAGAGAGAGAGAGACGGTCCAAGGCCTCCGAGTCCATTTAATGCCTCAGGGAGGACTTGACCTAGACTCTCCCAAATCCCAGCCTGACCTTCTGACCCAGTGACGACATGGGGCAGCCCTCTAGATGCTCCTGGACTGCAGTTCCCAGAAGCCATGGCCAGCAAAGAATGCTGGGAGCTGCAGTTTCAGAACATCTAGTCCTCTAACCACTATTCCACACTGGCTTCCTATCTCTAAAGGGTATCTTTCCCAATATAACCTGTTCATAACTCGCAGAGCAGAAATGTTAAAGTTAAGAACAATAATAAAAGCAACAATAAGCCGAATTCTTAAAATAAACGCCCCTTCGCTACGCCAACTCCGTTCCCCCAAAAGGAAATGGTTTAACTGGATACTTAAAAGAGCAGAACTTCGTGGGACGTTTCCACAGCCTGACAACGAGCTTGGAAGGCAGCGGGGCAGGGAACCTTTTTCGTTTGAACGAGGATTTCTCGCAAGTCTTTGGCATCGGTATTTCAGACAGGCGCAATTCGTTCCCGCGCAAATGGATGAGTCGGAAGAAAGGCAGATCGCTGTCGGCCCAAAAGACACGAGAATCCAGCCCGTTTAAACCCAGTTCTGGGTTTAACGTTCGGACAACAAACCCACGCCGCCCTAACTTTGGGGGCCGGAGCGGGAAAGGACAGTGTCTCGAGTTCTCACTCGAATTCGTCGTGACTCCTTTTCTAGGTTTTGCGTTTTACCATTTATTAAAAACCTTCAGCGAAATCCAAGTTTTTTTCCTCCGAATTAGATCTACCGACGTGAAAGGTACCAAAAACCACCACTGGAATCGCATCCATTGCCGAGGGCCTACTTCCGAAAGGGGAGTCAAACCAGACTGAACCCGTTGACACCTCGCCTTCCTCTGCCAGCCCAGCCTTCCCGGTTTCTTAGCCTTAACTCTTAAACTCCAACTCCCATCAGCGCCAGGCAGTCGGGGAAGATGGGAAATGTAGTCCAATGGGGGAAGGGAACCCGGGAAATGCTGGAGGTGTTTCTCAACCCGGGCGTCCTCAAGGCAATATGATTAAAAAGAGAGAGGGAGGGGAAGATCATTCCAGGTAGATGGAAATAAAACGAGATGGAGGGAGATGGGTTTGCAGCTTCCAGATAAGCAACGAAAGCACCAACGGTTTAGAACAGTCACTTCTCGATGGATTTCGGATAATAAATGGAGAAGAGAGGTTCAGCATCCCGCCTCTTTCCTCAGATTCCGATATTATTAACACTTCCAACATCCCTTATCTCGCCTTGCTTTGATACCTGCTTTTTGGCATCTTCGCTCTTAATCGTGGGGGCTGTTTAACAATTTTTGTAACTTTTCCCCCCGGTCGGGAGCAAGGCTGGGGTCTTTCCCAAACGCTCTCCCTGAGGGTAAAAGGGAGAAAGGGGACCCCCTTTTATAAGGATCTCAGCCTCAAACCATCCCAGGCGCCTGGGTCTCGGCTCTGCCCTCGGGGATCTACTGACTTCTTTCTTCTAGATCAGTCGGGGAGCCCGAGGGACAAGAGGAGGGAAACCCCGGTGGAATCCTTCCTGACAAGGGAAAGGGGTTTAGGATCGGGACAGGATTAGATGGGGCCGATCCTTTCTGGAGGGTGTTGGGTGGGGAAGGAGGCGATCCAGCAATGCTAGGCAAAGCTTTTCGGTAGAGGCGCATCCACAAATGGACTCGCCTTTTCTCTCCCAACTTTGTCCCCTGCTCCATCATGATGGTGATGATGATGGTTATTATTATTATTTTGCTTGCCCCTTTCCCCATAACTTGGACTCCCCCCTCAAAACAACAAAGGTGTCCATTCTCCCCAAACTCCATTTTAACCCAATGTTAAAGATACATTTACACCTCAATTTTTTTTTTATTTTTCATTTATTTATTTATTGGTGGGAGGCGGTGGAGACTTTATTTATTTATGATATTTGTAGGCCGCCTTTCTCCCGGAATGGGACCCAAGACGGCTTCCAACAATAAATTAAAATATTAAAACATTGAAAACCATTTTAAAAATTAAAAGAATGTAAAGTCATAACAAAACATAAAACTATATTCACTGTTTGGTTTTTCATGCTGCCCCACTCCTTTGTTTTGTTGTTGCATCTTCTCCACCTGGTGGGGACCCTAAGGAGAAACCACAATGGGGTTCTACGGGGGCTGAGAGTGTGTGACTCGCCCAAGGTCACCCAATGGACTTCCATGGCCGAGCAGGGACTCGAACCCAGGTCTTTAGCGTCCATAGTCCAATGCCCACCACTACGCTACATTGGCTGTCACAAGTCTGGCTACTAAAGCGGTTGTCATTACCATCATCCTCCGAAAAAAATATTATGATCCCAGCAGTATCCTAAATCATTATCCAACAACAATAGCGTCATCATATCACATCATCCCCATCGCAACTTGCAACTCTAAGCAGGCCGAGGAGAGAGTAAGCCCCGTTGAAAACCTGCGTAAGTGTGCGCACCAGCGTAGTATTGAAATGGCTTTGCCAGTAAAAAAAGCAAACTGGGCCCCAATCCCTCCAGTAAGTCGTAATTGCGAGGTCCGCGGGTGGGAGAAAACAGAAAGTCCCTATGCTGAATCAAAAATAAACGCAGAGTTTACTCTGAAGCAAGCGTACAGAGAGTGGAGAGACTAGTGAATAAATTTTCTTATTATTCTTGCTATAATTGTCATAATAAAAATTTTACAATGATATAGCACTACTGGCCTGGATTCTATGGTCAGTCCTGGCTAGAACAAAACCATTGACGAAGTGGGACTTCCCTTTGAGTTGACTCCCCATTCAGCCACTGATTCAATGGGTCTACTCTAGTTAGGAGAAATCCATCCAATGTTGGAACTAACCTGTTTCCACTATCTTCCCTAATACCTCTATAGGCTATTTCGGTTAACTAATGCTGCAGCCCTATAGGTACTGGCTGCGCTTACTTCTGAGTAAGATATCCGTGAAATCTCTCCTTCTCTGGACTTTTTCCTTTAAAAATAGATATATATTCCCCAGCCCCATCAAAGGGAGGGAGAAATCTCGGCGCCCTCCCGTGTGAATTTTGTTCCTCTGCTTTTCGGATCTGCCTCGCTCGAAAAGAACAGCAGGAGTCGGCGGTCCAAGATATGGAAATAACACAAAAGGAGCCGCGCTGAATAGCTCCCGGTGGAAACGCAACGCAACGCAACCAGGGATAAATCCGATCAAAAGTTACATCTCCCGCTCGGTGCCAAGGGAACCTTCTCAACTTCTTTACCGTCATATTATGAGGATCTTTAATTTCAGAGGAGGGAAAGGGTGTGGATGAAAAAGCGGGCAAGCTTTTCCAAATCTTTTTTTGCACTTATGCCTTGGGGCATTCGGACTCCGCTGAGACACCAAACATTAAAATATTTTTGAAAAACGAGAACACTGAATATCGAAGGTGTAAAAGAACGTAGAAGAATAACCGTTCCAAAGACCTGGACAGTCGTTGTAAGCCGCAAAAGGCAATCACAAATGTGACTGTGGTTTTTGTTTTTTTTAAAAAGATCTGTCCCTGTGGACAGAAAACCCAGAAGGAAATAGTAACTTCCCCACCCCGTTCCTGCCTGTAGCGTGAAACACCCTATAATTTTTTTTCAAAGGTATTTCTGAAGCGGGCGCTCACCAGAAACGCGGCTGGGGACGATGGGCACTGCAGTCCGGCGCTTCCAGAAGTGGGCGAAGGAAAGCAAACAGTACAAACCGAGTTTGGATGGACCTTTGAAGGGGTAGTTTTTGCTTTCCGTTCCCATTGTTCTTTTTGTAAAAAAACTCTTCCTTTCCGTTTTTGTTTTTTTAAAATCTCTTCTTTATCGGTATGCCTTTTGGACCCCGTTTCTAGGAGCGTTTTCCTAGGAGTAAGCAATTTTGGATTGAATGGGATTTTCTTCCCTGGGTGGTGGGAGGGGAGGAAGGCAGAAGCGGTACAAGTAACGAGGTCACGTCTGAACCGGGCGACTCGTGTTCTCGGACTAAGGAAGGAAGTCCTCCTATTTCCTAACAACCATATTCGTTTATGTTTCCTTAAAAAAAAATAGACGTGTACCTCCGTGTTAGGTTTTTCTCATGTTCATCTCATGCCACTTATCAGTTAAACACTTACAAAGTTTGGGGGAGACTGCAAAACCCATAATGCTGAAATTTAGGGGGCGGGGAAATCACCTTTCTCAATCTCTGATTGTAAGAAGTTGGAGAACACGTACCCAGAAGCTAGGAGAGAGTTCTTTAAAACGGCTGCATATGCAGACTCCTTAAATAAGCGCTCATTCCTCATTTTAAAAATGTATTTCCGCCCCCCCTAAAATGGGATATTTAGCCGTGAGGGAGGGGTTCCCGCTTCAGCCGCTCTGCGGAGGAAATCCTCTGCTCAAACTGAGGATCGGGACCGTGAGCATCCTACCTTTGAAGAAGGGGAAATTTTAAAAAGAAAAATCCGAAAAGCGAACTGATTCTGCAGCAACGGTGCGTGGTACTGCAACTCCCAGAATTCTTCAGCCAGCCTGTCCGGTTCTCCCCAGTTCTTTCCTAAATCACCCCCAAATCCCTTACGAGTTCTCCATAAAGTTTGGCCTCCTTTCTGGAAAATATTTGGACGCCCTGCGAAATAGAGCCTGCAACTCCAGGAGCAGTATAGCTCCCACCATGGGGCAGATTGCTTAACTAGCCCACTTAAAGGATGGGACTGGTGTTTGGGCAGCCTCGGCCCAAGTCTTCCCTGAGGTCCGAAACCCGCTGCGTGACCCTTCGGGCCAGTCAGGCCCCCTGGCCCACCTCACTGGGTTGTTGTGAGGGTCCAGTGGCGACGAGGAGAGTCAGGAATGCCCCCCTGAACGCCTTGGAAGAAAGGTCGGGTTAGAAATATAATACCTTTTTCTTTAAAAAAAAGAAATAGTCTTTTGAACTTGCCAAAGGGCTCTATTCAGCTTAGAAACAGGACTTTTGGACTTGGTTCTGAGCGAGCAGCGCTCTTCTTAGGAGCCTGAGCGAAATAGAGCCTCCATTTCCAAAAGCAGTGTACCTGATAAGGTCAGAAAACTCGGGTGGGGCTCTTCTAGAGACGACAGATCGCTCTTTATCTCTTTCTTTATAGCGGGCACGAAGGGTGAGGAATAGGGAGAGAGATTTATATTGAGAAATTCCAGGGAATATTAGCAGTGTGAATAGGCAGCTCACAATGTCGGGGGTTGCTGGGATTGTTCATTGCTTCCTTGGACTACAGAGCCCAGAATCCGCCAGGCAGCATTTTTAAAGGAGGATCTTCCTCTAACTTACATAGCAATTAGTTTATTCACGAGTAAATCGCACGGGGTTCAGGAAACCTGCCTTGATTAAAGCGGTTGCGCATTTCTAGCCAAATTAGCAATTTGAGGCTTAGTTTTGCTTCCTGCCTAATCCGGAGTTCCCTTCTTGCCACCCTGAAGAAACAGATCCCGAGGTTCTGGATGCACCAAGAGACCTTCGAGGGGAAGAAAGGAGAACGGGGAGAGAGTTATACTCCGATTTAAGGCACCTGAGCATTCACAGCGTCGCCTTAAACCGAAGCCGACTTGTTGGCAAAAAAGGAGCGCACCCGGGGAATTAAGTTACCTGCAAAGGGAAGGCAGGCAGGAGAGAAAACTGAATAGCCTGTACATTTTTTGCCTCATAACAAACCTGCCAATTTTTCCCAATATCCCAGCTCATATTATTAATAATTATTGCTTCAATATCTTAGATGATATTATTATTATTATTATTATTATTATTATTATTATTATTATTATTATTATTATTAATTCTACAAAGCGAGTCCTTTCTTGGCTGCGGATTACCGATTTCATGATCCCTCTGTTCCTTTGCCAAGATGTTTTGCTAAGAAGTGGAGGGGGGTGTCGGTTTTGAAGAAGAAACAAATGATTGAGAGAGGATTTGATTTTGAAAAAAAAAATCATACTCTGCCTTGGATCCAGTTCAAGAGAAAATTAGGCTGCTGACCAAGCTTGGATGATGGAACCATTTCAGCCTTCCCTCCTCTGTTGGTTTGCTATCCGCTGGTGTATTTTGACTGAGTCTGGCTGTGTAAACTTGGTAATATGCTCTCTCTGCCTGATTCTTTTTTTCCTTTTCTTTTAGAGGAGGAATATCTGATGGAGGATAAAGGAAACCTTCAGGGAGCTTATTCAGACGTGGAATCAACAGAGGATCCACATGTCTTTTTAGTTTCTTTTTTTGCTGTTGGCTATGGAACAACAGCGAGACAGTAGTTTGAGTGTTGAACTAGGACACGGGTTCAAATCCCCTGCCCAGCCATGGAAACCCACTGGGTGACCTTGGGTGCATCACACACTCTCAGCCCCAGAAAACCCAGTGATAGGTTCGCCTTAGGGCTGCCATTAAACCGGAAACAACTTGAAGGCACACAACAACAACAAGCCTTCTGAGAAGTACTTCAACCTGCTTAGATCAGGAAAAAGAAAACCCCAACAAAAGATGGGAAGCAATGAATGGATGGTGCTGTAGAGGAGGAGAAGCGGGGCCATGTGGGGACACTCAACGGGAGGGATTAAAAAGGACAGGTTTGGCCCTGAGGCCTGAGGTTCCACACCCTGAGCAGACAGCATCTTTCACAATAGCCGTCGCCCTCACAGGGAACCATGGGAATTTCAGTTTTCCATTGGCAGCTCAGGATATATATTAAACTCATTTTTCCTTTATTAAAAGGCGGGGGGCTACACATCTCCCTAAACCAGTGGTTCTCAACTTGTGGGTCCCCAGATGTTCGTGGACTTCTGCTCCCAGAAGCCCTGAGCATTGACCATAGTGGCTGGGGCTTCTGGGAGCTGAAGTCCATGAACATCTGGGGACCCACAGGTTGAGAACCACTGCCCTAAACAGTGGTAGATGGCAGCTTCCATGTCAATGGGGCGGTGAAATCACCCTGGGTTTAGCATGAAGGGTAAAGGAGCTATCTGTGGTGCTGATCTCTAAACCCACAAATAGCTCCAGCGCCCTGGATAGCTCTCTGGACTAAGTGGGTTCACTGCTCCTCCTGGTCCAAAAGGTTGTCCCTCTCCTTCAGCACCTCTGAACAATCCAACTCCCCAATCCAACTCCCCACCGCCACACGGCCTACAGCAGTGGTTCTCAACCTGTGGGTCCCCAGATGTTCATGGACTTCAGCTCCCAGAAGCCCCAGCCACTATGGTCAATGCTCAGGGTTTCTGGGAGCTGAAGTCCACGAACATCTGGGGACCCACAGGTTGAGAACCACTGGCCTACAGCAACACCACCTAGGTTCAGATTCCATTGTTAATCCCGGCTAAGATAAACTTATTGAATCAGCAAGATTTATTTACATGCTGACTCGCCTCTCCATGGTTGATTCAAACTGGGGTTAACCAAGAAGAGTTGGATGGTCCTGATTCTTCTTTCATCCCCACATTTGTCTTCTACCCAGACCAGGGGTGGGATCTTGGACCCTCTCCATTTCCTTGCTCACTTCTATCAGCCCTAGCAAAGTTCAGTCAATGGCAAAGAACTTTGGGAACTGCAGTCTAAAGCATTTGGAGTCTCCAAGGATCCTTCACACATTAGCCTGATGAAGGCCTCTTGCACACCACACAGAAATAGCACCAACGTTGCCCTTTAGCTATCATGGTGCCATCCTATGGAATCCTGGGATTTGTAGTTTAGAGAGGGATATTTAGATTTCTCAGTCAGAGAGCTGTAGGGTCCTACACATTTATAGCGCTGTGATTCCACTTTAACAGACAGGGTTGCATCCTGTGGAATTCTGGGGTTTGTCGTTTTCTCTCCGTTGAGAATTCCAAGTATTTCTTCCAAAACTGTAAACCCAAGAATTCCATAGGAAGGAACCAGATTCATTAAAGTGCATAAACAGCATACTGTGAAAGATCCCATAGTGCCTCTCCAAACCACCAACCCCAATATTCCATAGGATGCAGCCATGGCAGTGGAATATGCTGCTAAAACTGTGTAAAAGGAGAGGTCCCAATGATCATTGGAGAATTTGAAAGCTTGAATGATTTTGCATTGTTTGGGCTGGTTCTAATAGCGATATTGCCCAACGGTGGATTCTCCTCCCCTCCCCTTTTAACGTGGCTCTCTCTTGGAAAATTGATACAGCACAAGGGCAGTATATTTAGAACAAAACTCATGGCAAATCATGTATGAGATTACAACATCCATCATCCCCACCTGCCATGCTGGCTGGGAGTTGATGGTAGTTGTAGTCCAACCTGTCTGGAGGGCTTCAGTTGGGAGGAGAAAAAGATGTTTCTCACCTTCTGCTTCCCCTTCTCCTTCCCTTTTCCCTTTCTTGCTATTAGCACACTTGCCTGCCTGCCTCCCCTACTCCTTTAGTTCTCCTTTGATTCTGCAAGAAAAAGAAGCTGATGGGATCGGAAGAACTTTGAAAGTTCTTTCAAGGGTCTTTTGCCAAGAGCGGAGTGGCTCAGAGGTGGCAGTGAAATTTCCTTTGCTAGGTCAAAAAGACTTCGCAAGACTAACATAAGAGAGAAAATGGGGTGGGGAAGAGGGAGGCTCAGAGTCCCAGTGGCATCCCACCTGAGTTCTTTCTCATTCATCCATCCATTCATTGATTCTGTAAGACCCACAGTGGTTGTTCTAAGGCTGCAGCCCTGTATACCTGCACCTAGGAGGAAGTCAGATTGAATTTAGTGGGACTTAGGAATCAGGCTTTTGGTTTATCTAGCTCAGCATCCAAAACAGGAAATGTCACTTTTCAAGGTTGCTCTGAACTAATCTTCTGGTGGTTTTTTGGACTACAATACAGCAGCGGCTGGTGGCTTCCATGTCAGTGGGGCAAATAAATCCATTCCAGGTTTTGGCTGGCTTTAAATGAGCTCTCCAACATGCTGAATCTAATTAGGATTGGGTTCAACACTTTGGAAAGCTTCTTTAACACCAGGATTTAAACTCAGAGTGGATATACCACCTCATTGATATGGGAGCCACCAGTTGTCATTGCTACAACCCAGAATTCTGGGAGTTATGGTTGGCAGAAAGTCATCCTGTTTAGTTTGATCTGCAGCAGGGAGAACAAGTTCTGAGGTTCACCACCCTTGCTTTCTTTCAAAGCTTCAGCAGATGCTCAGTCAAGTCTTGTTTTAAAACAAAGACCCAGAAGAACAAAGAACAGGGACCCTGAAGCTACCCATCCACAGAAAACAGCAGCAACGGCAGAAAAGCACATGGTCAGCTGACCACAGTTGTCTCTCCCTGAGTTCAGGTCCATTTTCACCCAAATGACAAAGTTAAATTTAAGAATCTTAAATCTAGGATGCTTTGGCATTGAAAGGCTGGCATTCCATTGGTCACATGCATGCACATATCTGTCCAAGTCATCTGTAGATTTATGGCAACCAGATGAACTCCACAGAGTTTTTTTACACAAAGAATATACAGAGCTGGTTTGCTATTGCCTTCCTCTGAAATATAGCTTACAACACTTAGTATTCCTTGGGGTTTTCCCATCCAATTACCTAACCAGATCTCACCCTGCTTGGCTTCCAAGATCAGATGGGATCTGGTACTTTCAGAGTATTTATCACACCTCATCACTGGTGACATATTCAGGCAAAAGTCCAGCTTCTGTCTGTGTCTGTCTTTTTACGGTCACTGCAGTTACTCTTTTGAACTGGCATCAAGCTGACTATGAATGAAGCATCTCCAAGACGCCCTGCTATAAACAGCTCTGCTAAGGTCTTGCAAACTCAGGGCTCCAGCTTTCTTGACTGAATCTCTCCTTCCTTAATGCAGTCTTCTTCTCTTCTGACTTCCTCCTGCTCAATGCATGAGCATCCACCTTAACTGATGGAGAAGGTCTATGTGCATCAGCGTGGGTCTAGAAAATGCAGTTTCCCCTCAATTTTCATCGAGGGAAGGAAATAGCAGGGAAAAGGTTCTGGAAATGAAAGGTTAGGGGTTGCTAGTCAGGCGTATGTTGACAATTAATGGAAGAAAAAACACAGCCACAGAGGTGAATTTGCAAACCCCAGTTTGGAGAAGAAAGGTAGGTTAACTCTCCACAAAAGCAGTCATTTAGTATGGAGACAATTGCCTTACAATATTTGCAGCCCTCTTTTGATTATTTCTCTCTCCCTCTTTTTTTTTTAAAGCAGTGCACGTTTGTTTGAACTCCAACAAAAAGAAAAGTGCTCTGACATCTACAACCAGCGGACTTGTCACCGCAGGGGGCCTGCCTGACAAAGGCAGGATGTCCAATGTGAGTGTTTAATTTGGAAGCCAAGAGCCAAGCTCTCTCATTGGATCAGAGGAAAGACAAAAATAGGCACACTTCAGCTTGCACCCAGGCCAAGCTCCGTGTGACGTTTCAAGGTATTCGTTGGTCCAACCCGTTTGCTTTGTATTATTTGCAAATCGCATCTGTGCTTTTTAATGGTGCCCAAAGGAAATGGCGAGATTATTTTACCATCACAGAAAAGTAGATGCGCTCCCCTAAAGACAGAGAGAGAATCACGTTCTTTGTATTCCGTTGTGTAGTGGAGTCAAGGCTGGCAGGGTCAAAGGGCTGGAGCTTTTTAATTGTTGCTTCTGTTCTGCGCTTTTGAGTCACTTCCAATTCATTGTGATCTTAAAAAGTGCCTCTCGTAAGGTTCCTTGGGCAGATTTGTTCCAAGAGGGCTTGTCGTTGCTTTCTTTTGAGGCTGAAACGGTGGGACTTGCCCAAGGTCACCCAGGGAGTTTCCATGCCCGGGCACTTGCTCTCCCGGAATCCTAATTCAGTGTTCAAACAGCTGCACCCCACTGGCTGTAACTTAGGGTTTTCTTGGGCAGAGATTTGTTCCAAAGGGGTTTGCCTTTGCCTTCCTCTGAGGCTGAGAGAGTGTGGCTTGCTCAAAGTCAGTCCAAACCCTAGTCTCCCAGTGGCCTGGTCGAACATTCAAAGCACGATAGCATGCCAGCTCTCCCTTTTTTGAATAGCAGAAACACTATAACAGTGCAATGTGGAAATGGCCTAATACTGTAAATTATTCACCTTGCTACATTTCATACTTTTCAAACTTTTACTGTTAATTTGAATAGTTACTTTCACTGTTTGTTGTGAGCTATTTTTAAGAAAAGGCCAGGCAGATATAATAAAACAAACCATTGTAGTTAACAACAGAGGTTAGAAAGTTACTTTTTACGGAGTTATGCGTTTCTATTAGAACAAGTTAGTTTTTAGCAAACAGTTCATTTGTCACTATTTGTCGCCGTCCTAAAAACTCAAGTCATTCCGTTGTTTCCTATTTTTCTATTACTTTTGGGTACTCTAAAAAGAAAAGCTAAAAGACTGATCAGAAATTGATACTGAACTTGGAATAAAATTCCTAGCACAATGCTTCTTAAAACCCTAAAACAACTTTAGAAATAACTAGCAAGCTTTACTTGCTAAACCAAGAAGATGATTCAGTTCTCAATCACTGCATTACTTCAAAATGTGATTTCACTATATTCTTATTCATTCTGCCCTGCTGTCTTAAAAAAAAGCCTTCTGTGTCAGTGGGACACTGAGTCCTCTCTGTGTTTTAGTCTGAAATTTAAAGGCACTCTTCCCCAAAGAGATTTGGCACCCTGGATAGCTCATCTAAAACCAGAATGGATTCACCAGCCTACCGAAATGGCCACCACTGCTCACAACATAACACTTATAAGTCATTTATTTCAAGCTTTATTGGATAAGAACACAAGAATAGTCCTTGTGGGCTGGAACTATTTAGACCAGTATCCTGTTTTCAACAAGGGTCAACCAATTGCCTCTCAGAAGTCCCAAGCAGGGCACGAATGCAACAGTCCCTTCCCCAATTTGTTATTGTTGTTTGCCTTGAAGTCATTTTTAATTTATGGAGACCCTTAAGCAAACTTATCACGGGGTTTTCTGGGGCTGAGAGTTTGTGACGTGCCCAAGGTCCCCCGGGGCCTCCATGGCCGAGCAGGGAATCCAACCCTGCTCTCCTGGGTCGCATTCCTATGCCTTCCAATGCCCTCATGGATTTCCAATGCCCAAAATTTATGTATCAGAAGAGCATAGGTGAGCCCAGCCTCTGGATGCTTTTCGGATGGGATCTGTGGCATCACTCAGCCGGTGGACTCCCTTCAACTTTCAACACTGTGCCAGATTAGGATTAAATCGCAGAGAACGAAGAAAACAACGAAGCAAAAATTGGCTGTTTAATTACCCTCTTTAAAATGGAATTTATATTTTTACAGGTTAGATGAGAACACTTCGGGGCACGGATGTTTGCATTTCTAATTAAAAGCTGAAGATTGCATTTCAGGGGGTTGCCAGAGCGAACGGGGAGGAACGCCTGCCGAAACACCCTCTTCGTTGCAACCGTTAAAGGTACAAGAGCCCTCTCCAGTTTCCAAACTGGCCACCCCAAGGGCTTGAGGTGATCCTCTGTAACAGGTCGATGCGCTTAGAACCTGAGTCTGTGCAGACAAAAGCAAACAAATAAACAAAACAAAAAACTTTTTTTAAAAAAAAAAGATCTCCATAAAAGAAAGACTTTTTCTTATAAGGGAATAATAAGCTCCAGCCATTTTGGTAGTTCCTGAGACTCATACTGCCACTATTTGTACATTCAGCAAATTTAAAATTCCATTTTGATTCTTAATTTGAGGGGCACGCGTGTACATTTATTTACTACTCGCGGTGCATCCTTTAGAGGCCACAACCCTGCAGGAAATGGGGGTTACCACGGCAACTCAAAATGGCCGCTCCGCTCTGGCTAGTATGTGATTCTCGCCTACTAGTCAGAAAAGGGTGGAAATAAACAAGTTTATGGGTCTTAGCGGCATTATTCTGCTTTCATAAAAGAATAGTGGCCCATGCATGCTTTTCTATGGATCATAGATACCTAATATACATAGAGATGTGTTGATATAGAGATATATTAGGTTTCTTAGACAAAAAACTAAGGCAATGCCAGAGAATTCGCCTTAATAGCACAGCAAGCCATTTCAGACCTCCCAAAATCTTATCCCTATGAAGTCAGCATTTGGAAAATTGTATAACTATTTGCACGCCTCCATGGAACTTTAAAACACTTGAGTTTTATGGGCCCACAGTAGACCTAAAACTAAGAGGAAAGCCCCAAAGTCCTAAGCTAGCCCTAGAGCATCTGTTTTAAAATCATTCCAGCAAGAATGAAGATTCTGGCCATCCACAATAAAATGAGAGTTGGGAGGAGGAATCCTTTTTTTGCTGAGGACATCAACCCAGAGAAAGCAAGTGGCCTGTGCGTTTCAATATTTGTACACCGATGTACAGAATGAGACCTTGCAAGGTTCTTCAGAATATGTTAAAATCATTCAACCCATCGCAAGGCAACGCACAAACCACAGTCCACAATAAAACGTTTCAAGTGTTGTTCCAACTGGAGTTGAAAAGAGTGCACTTCTTGCATGTATACCACAAAGCAAGTGGGGTGAGGACAATAAAAATAGCGTCTGTTCAATACAGATTACTGCCTGTATGAATTCAACAAGCAAGCATACAACAGCCTTGCTGCAACAGCCATACCGGCTGCTGGTCTCTTTCCAGATACAATTCAAAGTACCGGTTATGACCTCTAAAACCTCGTACAATTTAGGTCCACGTGATTTGAAGGATCCTATCTCTCTACGTGAGTCTGCTGGAGCTCTAAAATCTTTGGGGCTTCCCTCCAAGCATGTTTGGGGAGTAGAGAAGAGGGTCGTCTTGGCGATTGATTCCATACTTTGGAACTTCCTCACTTGGGAAGCTAGGATGGCTCCCTCCTTCCTCTTCTTCTATCACCAAGCCAAAACTTTCCTATTCCCACAGAGTTTTAGGGAATGGCTTTCAATGAAGTGTTGCATTTTTGTTTTTCACATCTCATCTTTCAAGAAGATATTTTGAATGGCTTTGAATTTTCTCCCCAGTGCAAGAAAGTCATAGAATCATAGAATCATAGAGTTGGAAGAGACCCCAGGGGCCACTGAGTCCAACCCCCTGCTATGCAGGAACACCCATCAAAGCATTCCCAACAGATGGCCATCCAGCCTCTGCTTAAAAACCTCCAAAGAAGGAGACTCTACCACACTGCCGGCATATTTCACTGCTGGACAGCTCTGACCATCAGGAAGTTCTTCCTGAGGTTCAGGTGGAATCTCCTTTCCCGCAGCTTGAATCCATTGCTCCTTGTCCTAGTCTCTGGAGCAGCAGAGAACAAGCCCGCTTCCTCCTCGACATGACATCCCTTCAAATATTTAAACATGGCTATCATATCCCCTCTTAACCTTCTCTTCTGCAGACTAAACATACCCAGCTCCCTAAGCCGTTCCTCATAATGAATGGCTTCCAGACCCTCCACCATTTTGGTCACCCTCCTCTGGACACATTCCAGCTTGTCGACATTCTTCTTGAATTGAGGTGCCCAGAACTGGACACAGGATTCCAAATGAGGCCTAACCAATGCAGAATAGAGTGGTACAATTACCTCCCTCAATCTAGACACCATATTCCTATTGATGCAACCAAGAATCGCGTTGGCTTTCTTGGCTGCTGCATCACACTGCTGACTCATGTTCAGCTTGTGATCTACCAAGACTCCTAGATCCCTTTCACATGTACTGCTATCCAGCCACGTGTCCCCCATTCTATATTTGTGCCTTCCATTTTTTCTGCCCAAGTGCAGGACCCTACATTTCTCTCTGTTGAAATTCATTTTGTTAGCTTTGGCCTGGCTTTCCAATCTGTCAAGGTCGTTTTGAAATTTGATCCTGTCCTCTGGTGTATTAGCAACCCCTCCCAGTTTGGTATCATCTGCAAATTTGATCAGCATGCCCTTCACTCCTTCATCCAAGTCATTGATGAAGATATTGAATAGCCCTGGACCCAGGACAGAACCCTGCGGCACCCCACTAGTCACTTCTCTCCAGGATGAAAAATAGCCATTGGTGATCACCCTTTGGGTTCAGTCGGTCAACCAATTGCAAATCCACCTAACAGTAGCCCTGTCCAGCCCACATTTTACTAGTTTCTTTGCAAGAACGACATGGGAAACTTTATCGAAGGCCTTACTGAGGTCAAGATATGCAACGTCTACAGCATTCCCTTCATCTATCAAGCCTGTAACCCTATCATAAAAAGAGATAAGATTAGTCAGGCATGACTTGTTTCTGAGAAATCCATGCTGGCTTTTAGTGATTACGGCATTGCTTTCTAAGTAATTACTTCAAAAGTCTTCAAAAGTCATGCAGCTTTCAAGAACTATTTGCAGTTTGGGACTTATTCTGCCTAAATTTCACATGTAGTTGTTTTATACAGGAAAAAAATACTTTCTGCATAGAAAATATTTTTTTTTCTGCACAGAAAAGGTTAGTTTCTGTGCAAATCAATCATGTGCAAACTTTACACAGACTAAATCCTTGATCATAGCCTTTTCAGCACAGCAGACAGCTTTTTATGCACAGAAAAGGCTGTTTTATTCACAAAACAACCATATTCAAATTTTTCAGAGAATAAGTTCTGAATTACAAAGATTCTCGACAGGCCAGGTTTTTTTGTCTTCATGGTTTCTCAACATGCAAAAACACATCTTTCAACCATTTCCCAAATATTTTCTAATATTCTTTCCATCTTTAATCCAAAAATACACCGTGACTTGCGGCATCAAAGGTTGTTGAGAAGTCCAGAAGAACCAAGATATGATACTTGCCTTCCATTCCCCAGCATAAATCATCCAACAAGATGACCAAAGCTATTTCCATCCCAGACTGAATAGAAGTCCGACTGCAACTGATCCAGATAACATCATCCAAAACTATCTGGACCTGAGATACCACCACAACTTCCATATACTTTGCTCCAATGGAAACACTGGATGATAATGAACCTTACAAGAATATGATCAAACCCACATGGTGGAAGCTGGTGGCTTCCATGTCAGTAGAGCAGTGAACCTCTTCTGGGTTTTAGACTGCACTTCATGGTGCTAAAACCGTAAAATGTATTCAACACCTTGGGTAGCACCTTTAAAGTTTAGGCTACAATGGCCCCTCCACTTTTTTGAGGGTTCAGGGTGCAGAGCCCTTGCATAAGTGGAAAAAACACAAATAACTCCCACCTGCAATCCCCCTACCATTCTCTTCCGGCTCTCCCCCTTCCCATTCCCTTGCCTTTTGCCCTGGCATGCAAGACTTCCTTCTCCACACTGGGGCCAAAGGCAAGGGAATGTGGGAGAGCTCTGGAGGGGAGAAGGAAGGTGCACACATGCCTTCTCCCCAGATCTCCTTGCCTTTTGCCTGGGTGCACTTGCCTGCCTTCTCCATGCCCAGAAAAAAAAGGGAATGGGAGGAGGAGAATGGCAAGGGGGAAGGCCTGCAAGCGTCTCATAGGTCAAACCCACGAATAAATAGTTGATTCTGAATTTGTCTAAACTGAGATGGATCCATCCCACCTGCATCCATCTCCATCCCCATCACAATTAAGGCATCCAAATCAGGACAAATGCAAACTGTTTCATCGGATAACACAATCACACTACACTGTTATAGCACTATTATTCCAGTTTAACTGCCCTGGCTGTACCCTTTGGAATTCTGGGGTTTGTAGTTTGGTGAGATGCTGGAGCTCTCTGGCTGAGAATTCTAAGTACCTCTTCCTAAACTGCAAATCCATGGCAGTCCATGGCAGCTGAATGGAATAATAGTGTTATAACAGTGTAGCGTGATAAGGCCCTGAGATATGCACCACAAGTTGGTCACAGAGGCCCTTCAAGAACTCTCCCACCTGACCTCCCAAGTCTCTATGTACAAGACTTTTTGGGAATTTGAGGAAGATGCAGAGAAGTAAAGTTTCTTTACTTATCATTGTTATTTATCTGCTGTGCCCTAGTTGTTGGGCCAACAATTCTGTCACCTGCAGCTCTTTGGAAGACCATGAAAGACATGTGAGTGCTTGCAAACGGGTGGAGGGGTCCAAGGAACAAGAAGCTAGAGCCATCATTGGGTGCTGCTCAGGGTGGCTATACAGTACATTACTTCCTGTATCAGAGGCACTATGCCTTAATAGAAGAGTTGCAGAGGATGAGGACTCAAAGATGAAGGTTGCATTTGTAGTTGTACCACTGGCAAGCTCCCCATGAGCAGGTAGGTCTTGGTCCCATCACCTTCATAGCTTGATGAAGATGCAGGACAGGGTCTTCTCCATGATGACTCCCCAGCTCTCGGGTCCCCTTCCACCAGCAAGCAAAGACTTTTGATAAAGGGGTGGTCATGAGTTTTCACAAGCTTTCTTGTTACATTTTTTAAATGTCTTTAAACTGTTTCAAGGCTTGGTTTTAATGCGATAACTTATTTAATCACTTACAAATGCTTTTTACTGTTAACAATTATTAGGTTTTAGCTGTTCTAATTTCTGTTGTAAGCCACCTTGAGTCCTGCACGGGGAAAAACTGGCTGGCCACTGTGTGAATAGAAATTTGGACTTGATCTAGATCTTGCCATGATCCAGTGGCATTTTTTTTCATATGTTTTTAAGCTCTTCATCCCAGGAAGAGATAGCAGTGTTGGCAGTATCTCCAGCTGGAACTGCAAGAGAAGACTCAAAGACCTTGGAAAACCAGCCAATTCCCTCTGAAGTAGTTGAGATAGAAGCATCACAACTGGATATCTATCTCCAAAAGGCTGGATTTCTGCCTGAGATATTGAAGAAAGTGATTTTCCTTTCTGTTTTGTGCAAAATAGAAAAATCAGAAAGAACTGGGAGTTAGAATCATCTAGTTCAACTCCCCAACCATACTTGAACCTGGCACTAAAGCATCACCAAGAGGTGGCTATCTAACCTTTGTTAAAAAGCCACCAATGAAGGAGAGTTTATCACCTCTGAGCAGTCCATTCCACCATCAAACAACTCATCCTGTCAAAAACGTCTTCCTCAAGTTTAGTCAGAACTTCCTTTCATGTCATTTCAATTCATCGTCTTGCGTCCTAACCTCTGGAGAAGCAGAAAACAAGCTCGCTCCTTCATCTACATGACAGCCCTTCAGATGTTTAAAGATGGCTGATTCAGTCTTCCCTTCTCTGGTGGAATGTTACGTCAAGGCAGATGACAGATGACTTCAAGACAGGCGAACACAAGACTTCCTCCACTCTACCTGGTGCAAGGGTTTGACTGCTGCATTAGGATTCTAGGGCCATTTTCACATTAGACTGTTATCATGCTATTATTCCTCTTTCAACATTCTATGGAATCCTGGGGTTTGCAGTTTAGGGAGGGGCCTCAAAGGCCATCCAAAAGCCCCCCCCCTAAACTGCAAACCCCAGGATTCCATAAGATGTTGAAAGTGGAATAATAGTGTGATAACAGTCTAGTGTGGAAATGGGCTAGGAAACCAAGGTTTGAATCCCCACTCAGCCATGGAAAGCCCTTGGGGAACTGTGGGCAAGGGACATGTTCTCGCCCTAAGAGGAAAATAATAGCAAGCTTCCTAAGAAATTCTGTGATGGATCCCTGTAAATCAGAGTTGACTTGAAAACACACAACATCACCAGCAAACCTGAAGATAACAGGCTTCCTTAAAGAGGTGCAGGAGACAGGCTGGGTGCCATGTGGCTCTCTCTCCTCCAACACTTTGCTGACACCTCTCAGTATCTGCTGCCTGAGGCAACTGATTCACTTTGCCTAAAGGGCAGCTGGCCCCAGGGAAGGAATTGCAAGCAATCACAAAGTCACAGGCACTACAAAATGATCTAGAGGTCACACTGCCATCCTGCAAGAAATGAGGAAGTCTCCAGTCTAGGCCTCCATGAGAAATGAGACGGTGTGACTTCTAGATCATGAACTTCTAGATCATGTAGTTTCTCTGATTTTGTCTGAAGTCCCAACATATACACAGCTTTCACCTCTATAATAGAAGTGGGATAGAGTGATTGGAGCATTGGATTATGGACTTTGGAAACCAGGATTCAATTCCCAGCTAAGCCATCGAAACCTACGGCCTTGGGCATATCGCACACTCTCAGCCCCAAGAAACCCCCGTGATAGGCTCACCTTAGGGTCACCATAACTCAGAAACAACTTGAAGGCACACAACATGAGCAACAAGTAAAGAAGGAGCAATAAAAATGTCAGAAGCACCATCATCCACTGAAACAAATTGCGATTTCAAACAAGGAAAAAGAAGAAATGACTGTGTCCACAGGAAAGGAAGTCAATACACTGTAAAACAGCCCTTTGTTTTTAAGTAGAGGGTAGGAGGAAAAGTTGGGGAGGGGGCAAAGGTGTTTTTAGCTGCAATTCTCAAAATCTAACAACTGTGGACTCCGAGAGTTATAGTCCAAAAGAAAAAAAAGGGGGGAACTTTTTCTGAATCCTGATGGGAGCACCAGACAGTGTCCCTTAGCACAAGGCTAAAGGTGTCCACACTTACACAAAAATATCCCTGTTTTTAGCTGTGAAAAGTGCTATAAGATGCCACAGTGTACACAGAAAAGGAGGCTGATAGAAACTGGGTATGAAGATTAGGGTATGAAAAGTCAGTTTCTCTTTTCTACCATGAGATATCAGTGAGTGTATTTTGTGACTAAAAGAAGAGACCCTTCAACCTCTCCAGCGTTGGGTATTTTTTTGGAAAAAAAAAGAATTCTCAAAGAGCCGATATGGATGGACATTCGCTCCTTCCTTTAAACTGTCCACTGGACGCAAGGGAAATATGTTTCTAATTCGTTGACTGAGATGCTACCTTTTAAGAAGGGCATTATTAAATGTAAGAAAGTACTTCATCATCTCAAGCTTTGAAGACCAAAAAAAACAAAAACAAAATGTGGAATCTGATTTAAATTGTAGATCTTGGCAGGCAGATATACCAAGCTCATGTATCAAATCTATCTTTCATGTTGAAAAAGAAGGGGAAATTGTGTGTAGTGAGGATAGGGGGAGAAAAAAAATCACCAGTGGCTGTTTTGCTTGTGTTTCATGACACTATTTTACACTTAGGAACAGCTGAGGGAGGATTTGGGGTTTACAGCTGTACATTTTGCCAGAAAGTCCACAAGGTTTGGTGCATCAATATTTTGGGGGGCATGGAGGGATGATTCATTTGTTCAATGCAACAGAGTTCTTGTGCCATGGCTGTCTAATAGTAATAACAACAATGACAACAGGGCTTCATCATAAAATATAATAATATAATAAAACCAGTGCAATAAATCAATAATAAAGCATACAGCCACACAGGTTGGGAAAATAACCTATAGCTCTTTTGGGACTTTACTGAGCTCTGGCTGCTTTCTACATCTTGGAAAGGTAACTTCATGGGACTTCAGAGTCATAGGCCATTTCTGCACGAGAGTGTTATAGCGCGACGATTCCACTTTCAACATCCTATGGAATCCTGGGGTTTGTAGTTTCGGGAGGGGCCGGCTGGCCCCTCCCGAAACTGCAAACCCCAGGATTCCATAGGATGTTGAAAGTGGAATCATCGCGCTATAACACTTTAGTGCGGAAATGGCCCTAGACTTGCTGGGAATTGTCGTGCAAGGCCGAAGTTCAACTGCTAGCCCCTCCGAGAGTAGACCTATTGTGTCAACTGCGTAAGTAGTCATCCAACGCTTGTGCAAATCCAGTTGAGTCACGTGGGTCTTCGCTAATTGGCGTAAGCAATTTGACTTAGGCTTTGGACTACAGCTTCCAGCAACCCCCTGCCAGCATGGCCGTGGTAGTTCTACTCCAAAAAAAAAAAAAGTGCATTTTCCAAGCTCTAGAAGCTATCCAGAGTTCAATGAAGCCGCAAAAGATCTGTGCTCAGAAATGCACTCGTGAAAGGGTATAGCTCCTAAACTCAAATGACCCATTCAGTCATTTAAAAAGTGATAAATCTACAGAATGTGGCATCACAGAAATGCCCCTCCCTTACATCCTCATAAAATGTATCTCTACTAGAATGATTTTCATGTCCAGCATTATGGACTAGATTTAGTTTATACGGCTACATAATATGCTGCCCTTTCATCTGGTTATTAATACATTTCCCATAAAAAAAAACTACTTTCAAATTGCAAGAAACTGCCTTGAAAGTTAAGAGACCAGAAAAACTGCAACATTCTTATCCCTGTCCTTTTTCTTCTCTTTTGCAGGAAGGGAAATACCCATTTCTCTACATCCTAAATGATCACCATTAGGTTCTTTTTAAGGAAGGTGGAACAACTCTTCACTTTGGTAGTTAAATCAAGGAGATGAGGAACTGCTCTAATTACGGGTTTTAAAAACTATTGGGCATGGTTACTCCAACAGCCTTCAAAATATTCATTAAAGAAAAGAGGGGAAAAGCTTAATGGGATTGTAAAATAAGTTGCACATTTTTCTTGGAGATATAACGATCTGTTTTGGCTAAGTAACCAGAAAATATTTTCTGTTCTCTATTCCTCAATGGTAATATTCCTCCCCCCTGCTTAATTCTGCAACCTCTCTTTTTGCTTGCTGCATGAAGAAAAAACAATATACCACCAGACAAGGCAAACATTTTTTGCTATGACTGGCAGAGTGACAGAATCACCTGTTAAGAATTAGGTAGCAGAGAAGTTCAGGAAATACTTCTCACTGGATTTAATTAGAGGTTGCAACTAAAAACTTCTTCTCCCCCCAAAAAAAACCCTTTTGATATAAAAATTGAAAAATACATGTCCAACGTTCAGTAATTTCTTTTATATCCAAAATAAACATACTGGTTCATTTGCATTGTCTTTCTCATTTTCTTTTTCAACCAGTTATTACACAGAAAACTGACATTTGCTTCTGGTTCTAGATCAGACTGAATAGGAAGTCTGCTAAGATATGACAGGTCTGATCCTGCCCGAAATAACAGCTACATTTAAATAAATTTCTTTAATATGAAGCCCAAACATTATCTGTTTCATATCATTAAAAAAATGGCCGTACACATTTTATTTTATTTTTCCTAATCCAGCCTCAAAGAATTCTGAATACAAGACAGACCCATCTGGACGTCATTCTATCTCCCTTGTTTAATATGAACGTAAGTTCCCCTGAAAAATGTATACTCCTTAAACTCTGAGCAAACTAACATTACATACAAGTGCTCCCGTATTTCTTTTACATTGTTGCTAAATCATTAGACATTTTTATTAACAGTGAAATTATCATGCAAATAGGTTTAAACTTTGCTACAAAGTCATACAGCTGATGGCTTTTCATCCCAGGCAGGACGGTTAGCAGCCATACTAGATATAGCAACTGTTATGCCTCATAGAAATATCAAAAGCATTTTATCCTCCTTCTGCATTGAAAAACATTAAACCATATCCACTTAAGATAGTTTACATCTATCACCAACTCTCAAAATAGCCATTTTTCTCGTTCGAAATGAGGACTTCCCTTTCTGACCATTGCCAATCAATGATACAACATGTGCATAAAGAGGCAAAGGGGTTTTTTTTATGAATATTTGCATTTTGCACATTTTATTTCCTGCCTTTAATTACTCTCTTTCAACAGCCGTTTGCAATTACACCACCTAAGAACAGCAGGAGAAAGAAGAGAAAGAAAGAAAGAAAGAAAGAAAGAAAGAAAGAAAGAAAGAAAGAAAGATTGATTTAGAAGTAATTGCATATCTATTCAGACATTTTAATAGCAAAGCATCAAGGGCTGAAACCAGTGTATTTTATTTGGCTTGAGCATATGCTGCAAATCTAACAGCCCATTCCAAATTTCTGGCCTTTGACTCCAAAGGAGCATATTGCATTTCAGAAACATCAGTGGGAATCACTTCCGATTTTCTCTCCCACTGTCTCCGCTTGCAGTTAAGAAAGGTAACACGTGTAACCAGATATACATACAGCCATAACTCTCCTTTTCAAAGAAAAGAAAAATGTTTAAACTTGGATCATAAACACCTCGGTCAAAGGAGCGGTAGGCTCTTAACGTGGAAATCTGTCCTGCTGAAACGACAGAGCCGTACTTTCTCACTGGGATTTTAAGCACAAGGTGCTGTTTCACAAAATTGTTGCAGGCGCAGTCCGTTCAGTGCTGAGACTGTAAGGCGATGGCTCTCACCACACAAAGTAAAAGCACAACACCCTGCCTCTTCCAGCGATCAACCAGAAAGGGAACGATCCACCACCTACAAAGCTGTCCTGCACGGTGGCCATTGAGCCAAATGGCTGCCTCTCCGCGTGGCTTCTGTTCTAACGAGGACTGTGCACGCAAACTTCCCAGTGGTTTGTTCCTAAAGCTATTTGAGAAAGATGTGCAGAAAGGAAAGGAGAGGGGAGAAGGAAGGAACCAGTACATAACGTTTTTTAAAAGAAAAAAAAACATTCCAGCAAGTCTAAAGATAGCCTTGGGTTTTTCTTCCTTCTGTTAATAAGAGAAGGTATAGAAATCTAGAGAATGCAGACCTTCGTTAATGCACCTAGATAAATGTGGCTAAGGAGTCCCATCCTACGATAACGCTTAGCCCCCAAGCACCCATGTTCCCACCACGGCAGCCCAACACCCAACCCAGCTTAACAAGTGGCACCAACAGACGTGCCAAGCAGTGAGAGCGGGACATTTCACACTCAGCAGAGACCACATAGTTTTCTCTTCTTTCCAGTTGCACCGGCTTGCGCACAGTTTTCAGCTCACACTTGAGTTGTGCTGGGGAGGGAGGTTATTCCACGGTTCTCATTTTAAGTTCTGAACTTTCCTTATGCCCCGGGGTTAAAGCAACAAATAACAAAGTGCTTATCTCTCCCGAACTATCAAAATCAGAATGATCAGCTCTTACAAAGGACATGATCTCCTAAACATTACCCAATACCAGCCTCATTAACAGGGACAGGGAGTTGTGTGAGAATACTTTCTGTTCTTTTCAGAAGGGCCTTGTGCAGAAAGAAAATCCCGCAAAATGGTACCAGGAATGAGAATTGTAATTTTTGTATGACAGGAGAAAAGGATAGAGATCAAAAGGGCCAACGGAAATCAATCAGTGACAAATAATAGAGAGCATGCAGGTAGAAGGAACCGGTCCTTAGAACTTCATCAGAAATATACAACCAGTGTCCATGTTGGACCAATAAACACACATACGTGTGTGTTTATGTGTGTTTGTGTGGGCAGGCGAAGAGGTGGCTCACTTAAAGAAAATGGCTTCCACATTTAGGACAAACTGGGCAGAATTTAGGCTGGGACTGCACCCAACACAACATTCATTCGTTCCAAGCGGCAGTTAAAGAGTGGCATCATTTAACTTGTTGAATCGTGAGACATCAAACACAGAATCAATATTTTAAAAGCCTTTCCAAAACGCAAAACGCCTTAAAATAGCTCTTTTCACAGATATTTGATGGCGATCTAAATTTCCAGCTCCAACACATGTACACTGGAGAGGGAGCTGAGAAATCCCCTTCACAGAAATGTGCTTTCTTTTCCTTTCCATTTCAAGTCCAAGAGTTTCTTGTCACGAAATGGCTTTGTGCATTCGATGACCAGGGAGTTTCACATTTGCACGGCAAAACATTCGGTGGCCTTCTGGCCTGTTCTTTATTTTGACTTTTCGAGCAATTGATTTCCCTCGCCTTTGTTGTCACTCCTTTGTAGCAAACGATGAACCCGGAAGTGTTTAGCATGAAAGGATATGTCGTTTCTTTTCCCCTAGGAGGGGGAGATATTTTCGTGAATGTTTTGAATGATCATTATATTTTTCCTTCCAAGGGGGAAAAAAATCCATGCCTGTTTAACTTTTATTTTTAGCTAACGAAGGGTAAATACTAATTCAGCCTAAATGTAGTTAGAATAACCCACAACTAGACAATGTTCGGAAGCGGCTGATAAAAGCAAAAGGCAGAACAATTTATCTTTGGAGCAAATCCACTGGCACAGATTGGCAAGAAATCAAGCAACATCCTTGATTTCAAAAAGCTGAGGAACATTTCTCAGACAAAGAACAGATTTAATAAACTGCCATATCAATGTTACAGCATTTTTTAAAAAATTAAAAAAAATTGAATAAAATGGCTGCATTGTTTTTTTAAAACTGGGGAAAAAATCTAAAAATATTCTGTGAAATCATAATAAGCCAATAATAACTAAACTGTGCGTTGGTGTTGCATTATATTAGGAACAATGAGAATTTTAGAACGCAGGAAACCATTTCTCTCGTTTGGGCCAACTAGATTGTGCTACATTAATCTCAGTTTCTACAGTCATCATACTGTCCTGATGTAGCAAAATAAAAATGGAGAAAAGCACAAAAGAAAGATGATTTCGCTCAGCTTATAATATAGACCCAAGATAATATGATGCTCCGTGAAAACATGTTTCTATATTTCACATCATCAGACACATTTCAGAACTTAAACACTATCTTTTTTTAAAGTAGCATATAACGATCCTGAAATCAGTGAAATTGTTCACATTTTATGCCCTTAACAAGTACTAAGGATGCGTAAAATCACAAAAAAACTACCCTTTTTAAAAAAAAAGATATTTCAATTCATGGTCAGGTGCGGAACCAGCATCGAACAAAATTGGCTCAAATTTGACTAACTATAACAGGAAAGAATGAAATCTTGCATCAATTAAGGAAACCGGGACCCCTGCCTCCGCCAAAGAACAGCTCTCATTTATAGATTTCCTATTAATTCACACAAAAGACAACATTATTGCAAAAAATCTATAAGCAGGGCTACTCAAAATGGAAGCAGAGATACAAAATGGTTGCTGTCTTGATTAACTGTTTGCTGGGAAGAAACAATTTCAACTTTGGATGGCCCACGACCATTGGGAGCACAATTTTAAACACACACAGATTCCCCTCTATAGTCAATAAAATTGCCTTTTTGAATGGCGCCCAGGAAAACGTTTCATAGCGAACCACCATTCTGCTTTGAAATATGGAAACATAGGCAAGGGCGTCTCACAACTGCAGCTCAGAAGTCATTAATTTTAAAAAGCTCTTTTTCTCCCTAAATACACACCCACACTGAAGACCCACACCGAGAGAAAACAAGCCCCCAGTTCTGAACAATTGCACAGCGAATGACATTTTTAAAAAGAAGTTCATGTAAAATATTTTCATATTATGTATTTTTTTCCCCTCCAGAGCAAACCAAGTGCACGCTTCGCACTTTAGAAACTTGCCACAACTTAATAAAGTAATGCGATAGAACACTTACTTAAAGCATACAGTTGCTATGATTCAAAGAGCTGTTCCTCCCTATCAAAATAAAAAGCAGAACTTTTGAGAGACTTGCTTTAACTTTTGCTATGAATTTCACCCCCTCCAACCGCCACCACATCTCTAACAATAGCTGGGTTGGGGGAGGCAAGAAAAGTCATATCAAACTTTAATTTCACATGTTAATGTCTCCAAGCACCTTAACTTTTCTTTTTAATACCCTGGTGCCCCCTTTTGGTCTACGCAGTTCAAAGCATTTACCATTTTAAAAATTAATAATAGACAGTAGTGTTTAACTCTTGAAGTCTTAATTTAGGCTGCTATTGGCTTGTCCGATCCATTGTTCGCCAGCACTATTAGACGCGATTGATCGTTCAGCACATTAAAACAAAGCTCTCCGCCAGAAGTTCAAAGGATATTTTCCCTTCTCTGATCAGGGGCTGGGGAGATGGTGTCGGGGGCACCCAACCAACCTGTACCCAGCAACATTTCCGTTTGTGACGCTCTGACAAAAGCACATAAAGGAGAAAAAAAAAGCAAAATCACCACTTTTTACCTTGGCTACCCAGTGCCTTCACCAGGACCCTTCTGGCTCCTTGATGTCAGGTATTTGGCTTTCTATATTTGGAAAGGGAAGAGGAGTTAAGGGGAGAGAGAGAGAAGGGGGAAGCTTTGCAAAGAAGTGGAAGAAATCCCTAGTGGTGAGAGCCAAAGAGATTCTGAAAGCTTTGCCAAGGGAGACTCAGAAACTGATTTCCTCTCCCCAAAAGAGCCAGGCTTAGAAAGTTAAGCAAAAGCAAGGAAGAAAGGAAGAAAGGGGAAAGAAAATGAACATGGAAGGAGGAGGAGAGAGGAATCTCCCATAAACTTGAAGCTCATTTGTTAAGAGGCTGCAATTATGTCCAAGGAGAGGTACAAGGTCTTTCCACGTTCAACACTACTGTTCAGCGAGACAGACTATTTCCTGCAGGGATATTGAGTCCTACTATCTGAAGGGCCAATCAACTGTGAAGTACAGTATAGTTCTAGGCCAGACTGAAAAGGAAAAGGCCGGCTACTAGCTCAGAGCATGACAACTTTCATGGATTAGTTCAGACCCTATTCTGCTCCTTGAATGGGTATCACAGCATGAAGAAACTTCTCAATGCGCTACACTTTAATAGCAGAGTAGCTGACCAAAAGCTTCCTTTGGGTCTCTATAGAAACAGCCGAGCCAAAATTTGAGGCAAAGTGAAGATTGGTGAGCTCTGGTGCCGCCGCCGTATTTCCTTCCATTCATAAAGAGAGCCTACCTCTGAGGACTGGAGGTGGGGAGGCCGGAGGGAGGGTAGCCGTGCCGCCATCTCCCTCTTTTCCTGGGTTTGTTGGCAGTTGCTTCTGCATCCGACACAAAACACCCAAAGCTGGAGCAAAAATTCATTTACTGAGAATAAAAAAGGAAGCAAAACAAAACGGGCCACCATTTTGACGGCTCCCCAAAACAAAAAGCAACAACGAAAAGCACGCAAAGCATACCCACAGGCCACAATACTTTTAAAGCTGGAGTTGGGGGAAATGAGGAACAGAATTAAGTGGGAGGGGGAAGAAAGGGGGTGTCATTCCTGAATTCATCTTTTCCCTTCTAAACTGGTGTGGAAGGAGAACAATAGTAAAGACACCCGTTCTGAAAGAGAAGTCTTTGGAGAAAGATTTAGCCACCCCATCTTTCTTCTGAGGACCTACACGAGAGGCTGGATGGACGGCATTTTTCACATCCCTTCCTTCTTCCAAGTGTGTGAGTTCAAACGATGAAGTGTGGATGGTACAGAAAGCCATACAAACCACATTGAGCTCACTGATGAAACTATAGGACAGAAATGTGATCGTGGTGGTGGTGGTGATTGGTTGTGGTTGTTGTTTCATAATCTACCATCACTTATTGACTGGAATTTTGGAATCAATGATTCAGCTTCCATCCATGACTCTATCAGAGAGATAGCATTGGATAGCGTAGCGTGTTCTCATCGTTTATTTTCAGTCTACCAGCGTGTCTCACTAAAGTTTTGGACCATCTGTGATTTCTCTTCCGTCCATCAGATAATGCGGCACACTTCAAGTAGTGTCACTTTTTTGTAATTGTGCTGTTGAGACCTCATCTGCTTCCATTTCGTTCAGGCAATTGCTTCTCCCTCTGTTTGGAATTGCTCCTGCAGTACCTCTCAGTCCTGGAACTATGGTTGTTCTCCTTCCCTGGAGGCCCTCAGTCTCCACTTGTAGGCCTAAATATTCCATGATCTTTTCCTTCTCTTTGTCTTTGACTCACTGTCCCCCAGAATTGGGAAAAAAATCTACAATCTAAGCTTTCTTTTTCTCTTTTATAATTTCTTCTTCCTTCTTCTTCCTTTCCTGTTGTTGTTGCTATTGTTGCTGTTATTATTATCATTATTATTATGATTATTACTATTATTATTAGGAAAGTTGATGATATACTGCAATTATTTTCGAAGAGGTTAAAGGCACAGCAAGAATCCAAACCACGTATGGCATAAAGTACGGACAACCACATGTCCTACATTAACATATGGAGATGCCCTCATCATTTCTTTCTGTGTTATTATCCCCAAGGGCAAACCCCCTCTGGTCATATCTTGCAAAAAATCACCAGTGGCTGTTTTGTTTGTGTTTCATGACACTATTTTACACTTAGGAACAGCTGAGGGAGGATTTGGGGTTGACATCTGTAAATTTTGCCAGAAAAGTCCACAATGTTTGGTGCATCAATATTTTGGCGGACATGGAGGGATGGTTCTTTTGTGCAATGCAACAGAGTTCTTGTGCCATGGCTGTCTAATAGTAATAACAACAATGACAACAGCGCTTCGTCATAAAATATAATAATATAATAAAACCAGTGCAATAGATCAACAAGAAAGCATTCAGCCACTCAGCTTGAGAAAATAACCTACAGCTCTTTTAGGGCTTTCTGAGCTCTGGCTACTTTCTACATCTTGGAAAAGTAACTTCATGGGACTTCAGAGTCATAGGCCATTTCTGCACTAGTTCTAGCACTATGATTCCACTTTCAACATCCTATGGAATCCTGGGGTTTCCAGTTTCGGGAAGGGCCGGCCACTTATTGGCGTAAGCAATTTGACTTAGACTTATCTTGCAAATAAAACCCTGTGATAGGTTGATCTTTGTTGTTGCTATGTGCCTTCAAGGGGTCTCTGACTTACAGCCAACCTAAGGCAGCACAACCACAGTCTGCAGTAGTTACAATCTGAATTCGTTGCGGGACCACAGGCCCATCCTGAATCCATCCAGTCTCATTGGATTTTGGAAGCTAATCAGGATTGAGTCTGCTTAGTATTTGCTTGGGGAATAATTGCAGGGATCTCCAAGTATGACAAGGAAAGGAATCACAAGTGAAGCCCAGGAGAGGCATGACGGCAGTCAGAGTGAGGAGAGTGAGCTAAGTGGCCCAAGGATCTGATTCAGAACAAGGCAGCATTCTGTGTTCTTATGAGATGCTGGGATTTGAACATGGCACCTTCTGGATACAGCCAAGCTCTGCAAATGCATTGTGTCTGAACATGATGCCTACATCACACAAGATTCAGCTCTTCCTGGAGCAGAATTTGACTTTCCTTAGGTCATTTCCACACTATACTGTTATAGCGCTATTATCCCAATTTTAGCATCCTGTGGCATTCTGGGGTTTGTAGTTTACTGAGGGCAAAGAGCTCTCTGGCTGAGAAGTCTAAATGCCCCTCCTTAAACTGCAAACCCCAGGATTCCATGGGATGCTGAAAGTAAAATAATAGCACTATAGCAATGTAGTGCGGGAATGGCCTTAGCCACAAACTGTTGGCATTGCTGAAAACAGAGTGCGGTATGCCTTTGAACGCCGGTTACTGGGACCAAGAGGAGCAAAGGAAAACTATTGCTTTGGTGTCACCCTTGGGCCTCCCAGAGGTACCTACTTGCCTGTTGGAAAGATGATGCTGAATGAAAAGAGCCATCATAGCTAGCAGCGGAGCCTCCACAAACAAAGGTAGTCTATCTCATTCCACCCTGTGACCGGGCTGGTGCATCTGCTCTCCTCTCTCTTTCTTTCTAGCAGTTAGCAATTTGGAGGACGTGCTACGTACGGTTGTGGGTACGCGTACAATTGTTGAGTTCAGCAAGCTCAGCTGGGGTTGTGATTAAAGAGAATATGGAATCAATGCTCCTGCTCGAAGCTGGATTAACTTTGGGAGGGGGTGGGGGGAAGTCCTCTCTCTCACACGCATGCACAACGCACACACTTGCTCCAAGCGAGGGGAATGGCTGTGTCCGTAGACTCAGGATGAATGCGCGGCACAAAGGCGGGAGGAGAGCATTGTAGTGGAATCTGGACCCCGAGCAGCTCTCTGTGGGAGGCTTCGACAGATCTTTGGAGATGAAGAGGGAGGAAAGGGCTTCGGTGACCGGGCCGCGGATGTCTGGCAAAACCCCCACAGCTGCCTGGAAGCAGGTGTAACACTCCCCTTGAAAAGAAATTTCGTGCCAACGAACAAAGGTGGGATGCTGGATGCTGGCAGGTTCACCAGACCGAAGACGCCCACACGCACGGGTGAGAGAGATCTTGGCCCTGCTTTGGTTCGCCAAAAGTAATAAGCACACGAGAAGAAACACAATGGTAAGATTCACCCGACAGCAACCCCTGGGTTTGCACTCCCACCTTCTGTGCCCCACATCAAACGCACCCGGCACCTCTCAGAAAAGAGGCAAGCCAGATCTGCTTTGTCAATCGACAAGAAAAAGAATTGCAACAGTTCATTATGATGAAAATATCATATTGTGTTTTTCTGTGGAAATCAAAGAGGCATCCCCAGCGGAGTTGGGATATATCCACACTGCACAATTATAGCAGTTCGATATCACTTTAAGTGCCAAGGCTTCATTCTATGGAATCCTGGGGTTTCTAGTTTTGATGGGGTTCTTAGAATTCTCTGCTCAAGAGTTCTAATTCCCACCTACAAAGAATTCTAATTTTCTGTGTGAGGACCAAACATTGGGGCCATTTCCACACTACACTGTTATTCCACTTTCAACCTCCTGTGGAATTCTGCGGTTTGTAGTTTCCTGAGGCCAAAGAGCTCTCTGGTTGAGATTTCTAAAGGCCCCTCCCTAAACTCCAAACTCCAGGATTCTATAGGATGTTGAAAATGGAATAATAGCACTATAACAGTGTAGTGCGGAAATGGCCAAAGACATGCACGCCTCTAGAGGCCTTGGGCCTACCTGGAGCTGTCCCTTGCCTACGTAAGCATTACAAACCAACAGCATGCAAAGCTCTAATTCAACTGTTTTTGCCAAAAGAAACTTTCCCTTACTTCTTCTTCTTTTTTTTTTCGTCTCTGAAACGAAGGAGCTCTTTTGAGGAAACCCTTCAGTTAGATAAGCAGGGAAGCTATAGCTCCCCAGTTGCTGCTAGACTCTAATTCCCATCCAGCCTGCCCACATAGCTTGGGCATGATGGTAACTAAAGCCCAGCCCTACTTGAAGGGCCGTATCCTTTCGCCCTTTGCATCTGAAATGCCCAGAATGATGCTTTCAGCATTTCTTTCCTCTTGTTTCACCCTAAAACATCTCACAGGTTAAAATGTCATCCTCTGAAAATAGGCTTAAGAAGGAAGGAAGGAAGGAAGGAAGGAAGGAAGGAAGGAAGGAAGGAAGGAAGGAAGGAGAGAGAGAGAGAGAGAGAAACAGAAAAGAAAGAAAGAAAGAAAGAAAGAAAGAAAGAAAGAAAGAAAGAAAGAAAGAAAGAAAGAAATTCACACCATGAGTAAATGTTCCATTTATTGTGGAAGTGAAGAAAGTTGCTGCTTTTTTCTTTTAAAAAAAACATACCACCTTTCAGAACAGGGGGAAACCATATTTTAAGGAGAACTGAAACACAGTAGACACTGCTCAGTGGGAAGAAGAAAGGAAGGCCTCCTTATTTAATCCTGAGCAAATCCTGCAACCCCAGATGAGGTAAGATTGGTTTTTGAAGCTGCCCAACTCCGTGATGGCAACAGAGCTTGAAATTAGTTTCACGGGGTTTTTAGTTTCACACAGAGCCGGTACGGCAGGTACCCGCCGCTGTTAGGCGCCTCATCACACACACCATCGTGTAATTCATTCTCACTGTGAACTGCATCAGTGCTACTTTCTGGTCGAACTTTTCTTCCGTCGTGACTCCAGGGGGGTGGCTTCTCGGAGCCCTGAGCTCCGTCTCCTGCTCTCCTCTGGACACAGCATGGGTTGGAACGCCAGGCCCGGGCAGTCACGCGCGTTGCCACCGAGAGCTTTTTACGCCTTCCGTGCCACCTGCTTTTCCACCTCAGCTTCATCGATCCAATACCCAGCACACCATGATGGCATCAGGAGTCCTCCATAATAATATTTTTATTTTTATTTTTTTCATTTATTTTTAAAATAAAAAGCCTTTCAGGTTCATAATGGAGAGGTCCCTGGAGGTCTTCAGTGTTCGGAAACAAGGATCCACAGGCAGGAAAGATTCCTTTCATTCATAGAGACAAAGAAAGAAGGACTCTCTTTCTTAGGCTATTGAGAGATACAAGCCTGTATCCTACAGATAGTGCCAGCTAGAGTTGTTGTTATGAGCCTTTAAGGCCATTTCTGCACTAGGCTGTTATAGTGCAATTATTCCACTTTCAACATCCTATGGAGTCCTTGGGTTTGCAGTTTAGAAAGGGCCTCAAAGGTCCTTCCCTAAACTGCAAACTCCAGGATTCCATAGGATGTTGAAAGTGGAATAACAGCACTATAGCAATCTAGTGTGGAAATGGTCTGAGTCATTTCTGAGTTACGGATCCTGTAACATGGGTTTTCTCAGCAAGATTTGTTTAGAGGGGGATTGCCACTATCTTCCTCTGAAGCCAAAAAAGTGTCATTTGCCCAAGGATCACCCAGTGGATTTCCATGGCTAAGGAGGGACTCAAACCTTGTTCTCCATAAGTTGTGCAATTTCCAGTTCAGAATCATCCTAGGTCCTGAGAGTTTGGAGCCAAAACCTCAGACCTACGGATGGCCCCTGTTGATGTTGTTTAGCATTGTGCAATAAGTGTCAACCACACTTGCTCACTGCTTGCTGTTCAAATACACACAGACACACACAGAGTCATAGGTGGAGAAGGGGTGGGGAGAATATACTTTCCTGTTTGGAAATTAAGGCAGAAATCTTAGCTAAAGAGGCTGCTCTCGGATCGAAAGAAAATGAGAAGATGATTCCATCTCGCTAAACTCACGGAGGTGGGATAAGGAACCTTTAATCTAGCCTGCTTGCTTCTTGCCAGAAGGTGGATGGAGAGCAGAGGGTGCGCCCTGGCATTGCAACTAAGGGGAAGAACAGAGGAAGCTCTCTAAGAAAATACACAGCCCCCTCCCCTCCAGAGAGTCTTTGTAGTTTGCATCAACAAATCAAATAAGCATTACAAATTGTAAGCAAGGTGTTGCTCTGCTAGCTGGTCTGGCAATTTGCACACAGTCTTTCCCTCCTGCCTGCAGCTGATTCCATCCAAACTGGAAATCTATACCCCTACTGCCCACCCGGAGATGACCCACAAAAAATGGTGATTCGGTGCCAGGCCCTCAGATCTGCCAAGCCTACTTCCTAGTCCATTTCCTGTTTAGAAAGCTAGAGACAGATCACAGTCCTTGAACAGGGTCTATGATAGCAGCCACAGCCAAGATTTATAGAAGCTTATCAGTTAATTACCGTTTCTTTTTCAGCAGTCCCAAGTCAGCAATAAATTCAGAGTGTCAGTTCAAGGAAGTATCCAGCAGCACAGTCTGCGCATAAAGCAAGAGGCAAGGTTTTTCAGGAACACAAACCGAGGCTCGAAAGAAGAACGCATTGCTTCCACCAGAATTGGCAACTGTCTATGACAGACTTCTTCCCACCCTGCCTTTGGTATTTATTGGCCAGCAGCCTCCCCCAGCTGTTTGCCAGATTAATAAGTCTTCCCAATATAAGTGCTCTGAGTCTCATAGGTTCTCCCTTTCTCGTCTATTCTGGGCTGCAGTAAGTACTGTCCTGTTTGCGTCTCTGTGTTGTGGCTGTTAGAGAGGATCCTATCTGTGCTTGTACCGGGGTCCTGGGACTGGGGCGTGACACCCCAGCACTCAAACTCCTCAACTCAACTAGAATAAATCTATTAAATTGAGGTGAACAGCATTTAGCGTTCTGGGGGCTGCATTGCTCCCTTAGGAAACCTTGGAGAACCACACACACCAATTTTTTTTTAACCACAAATGCCCATCTTTTTTCAGACAGACAATAAAAGCAAGAATTGGCAAACTGTCTTCTGTCTCGGGCAAAGCTATGACCCACCTTAAAATCCAGCCAACTTCAGCAAGAGATGGAGTTCTGTGACACTGGTGAGCAGGAGGCTGAAGGACGGCATGTTTGGTCCCCTCTTGTGGAGAGTCCCTGCTCCTGGTTGGCGCACCCCTACTTGCGGACACACTGTCCTTCAGTGCCCCCGCTCTCCAGCACCACCAAACTCCATCCCTTGGTGCAGCTAGGTGTACTTTAAGATGGGCTTGTGGGGACAGATTGGGAGAGAGAACATAGACACGACACCATGGCCGTGCGGCAGGAACTTGGCCGTCAGTTACACCAGTGTAACAGCTACCTAAGCAGACCACACCATTCTGCTCTGCTGTTCTGGATCCATGGCTCTGTCGTCTGTCAGTCCAGAGCTGGCTGAGACGATGAAGAAAACGGCATCCTTTGATTGTTAGTATTCTAAAAATAAGCCATGGTTGGCTGGTGCAGAACTGGAAGAGGCATTTCACCTGACCTCTCGCATAGGAAGAAATCCCTCCTGTAAGACACTTCACGGTGTATTTAAGGCCATTTCCACACTATGCTGTTATAGTGCTATTATTCCACTCTCAACCTCATGGAGTCCTGGGGTTTGCAGTTTAAGGAGCGGCCTTTAGAATTCTCAGCCAGGAAGCTCTTTGGCCTCAGTAAACTACAAACCCCAGAATTCCACAGGATGATGAATGTGGAATAAAAGCACTATCACAATGTAGTGTAGAAATGGCCTATGTCTTTGCCAGGGTAGAGAGAAACAATTCTAGAATGTTTTCTTGGCTCTGAAGTAATTTTCTTATTCCTATGCAAATCTGATTGATTAAATGACTCATGGATAAGGATTTTTTTAATCAAGTGGCGACCATAATTTTCCCAGTTTGGATCATTGTTAGAAGTCTTTCAGTTAAAAAAAAAAAACTCTCCCTGTTCCAAGTGTTGATTGAAAACAGGAGAAAGAAAAGGAACAAATCTGATCACTTTGCATTTGTTTCAAAAGAGACAATTTCTCCCCCCTTTCCTCTCTCTCATTCTCTTTTTCTTAACAGACAATAAGAGAATGCCTGAAACACCTCTTGTAAGAGACAAGCCCATTTGTTTGAATGCACAACAAACTCACAAACGGTTTCCTCTCGCCAAGCCCATGAAGATATTTATATATAATTTATCTTTCGAAGTTGTCATCTGGCAAAAGGCCCCCTGCGGTGCAGCAAGATTCTCTTGCTACTTAAGGGAGAATTACGTGATTAAATTGAGACCTGAAAAGTTTTGAACAAGTGCCGGAGAAGAAAAGAAGCCCCTCTTAAGGCCTTAATGAAGTGAGCTCAGTCCTTCTCCAACATCAACTTAGCCTTGTGTAGTTTGTTTTCACTCTGGTTAATCACCGGCCAAAGCTGCAGTGCGGACCACCAGTTTCCAATAAACCATAAAAGGCAGATCGGAAAGCATTGTTCTTTTCTGCAGGGCTTAGCAGACAGCAGCTGAATTAAACCTGTTCAAAGTCAGAACAGTCAAGGGGAGGAAAGAGGGGCCACATCAGTCGGTGGAAAGGAGGGGGCAGAGGGGAGGGCAGGGCAGGGAGGAATCTGAAAAGTAAATTAATGTCTTAGGGACATAATTGATGGCGCCCCGTTACAAAAGCGCCGTGCCAAAACCTCACGCCGGCCTAGGAAATTAAAATATCGGACGCAGAGCCGCAACTGGGGGAGCTAAGAAAATAGCACCCTGTCTGTGAATTCTTCCCAAAACATTTTTCTGAAGCAGGTTTTTATTTTCTGTTGGGCAGGGGGCCACATTGCTCTCTAAAGTGAGAGACGGATGCTTCGCCTAACTCCAGCAACACCAACACTAGCGTCCCCCAAAAGACCCAGAAAAAGACTGCGTCCATCTCAGCAAACATTGGTAAGGAAACCATGTAGGCCTAGGTTACAAAACAGTTGGAGAGGAAACCCTTCATACCAAACGATGAGCACACAATGACAGCACTATGATTTCATTTTAACTGCTGCGTAACATCCTAGAAGTACTAGAGCTCTCTGGACGAGAATTCTAAGCATAGAGATGCCTTTAAGCCACCAATGGCAACCCCGTTAATTTCACTGGGTTTACCTTAGGCAAAAACACACAGAGGTTTACCCTTGCCTTCCTCTGAAACTTAGCCGACATCACCTGGTATTCCTTGGTGGAACCCCATCCAACAACTAACCAGGTCTGACCTTGTTTAGCTTCGAAGATCAAATGGGACCATCCCACAACTGCAAATCCCAGGATTCCATAGGATAAAAACATAGCTGTTAAGGCAGAACCATAGTGCTATAATTGTCCAGTGCGTAGAAGCCCAAGGTGGAAGAGAAAGGGGCTTAACCCCTTCCACACCAACGAGTTCTTTCCTACAAGTAGTCTTCCAAGCGGGCTGGTGTTGGAGTCCACCAAGAGCAAGGGTTTAAAACAGCTGGGAGCACCTGAAGGAAGAACAAAATCTAAAGGGTAGAATGGTATAGTAGAAGAGTTAAGAACCACCCATCTTGTGTGTCCATTTCTCCATGCAAATCCCCCAGCTGTGCCCTGGAATAGTCCAGGAAACATATTCAAGAGTAGTCACGTTGGCTCTCCTGCAAAATACAACAGAACCCAAAAAACACAAAGCATTTGCTTGGGCCACCTTCAAAGTGCAAAATACATCCTGCGGACTTTCAAAGCTTCACTGGCTCTGTTCCTATGGATCATCCTTTCTTTGGGACAGCTGGCTCTCAACGGTAGGGACTTTTCTGTTGTTAATGAAATTTTATTATCTGTCTTTCATTGCCCTTTGTCTCTAGTCTTCAGGTGGCCAAGAAGGGGAGCAGTCTTCACTAATACCATCTTAGCTGACCAGAGAGCAACATTTAACACAAAATGGAGGCCTGTGACTCTAACATCATCACTTTTCTTCTCCTGTATAATTTTTTAAACATCTTTAACGCTGATGAAGAAGCCAGTGAAGCTTTGAAAGTTTGCACGATGTATTTATGCTTTGGAGTTGGCCCAGTAAATATACTGCTGCTTTTTACATTCTGGATTTTTTTTTTAATTGTCTGTAGCACACATTGTTATCACAAAGGGGGCTGATAATCAAAATCTGTGTTCCATTCTTGGTCCCAACACAGATTGTTCCTCTTTTGGAGCCATATGGCCGAGGTGGTACCATTTCACTAATTCTAGGGTGCATATGAGTTCTTTTTCTTTTCTTTTTTTTCTCACCTGCTATCATCCCCAGTTGAACTGTTTTTCCTGGCATTTTGCTGCCTTTCAAAAACATGCAACCCCTTCTTGCCTGAAAACAGTAGCAGGACAAAGGAAAATAGTTATTCAGCTACAAATAACAAAGTTGCCTGTAACAAGTTGCCTTTTCGTGCTAACAAGCCCACAAGCAAGTTATATTTCAATAGGAACATACTTAGTGTGAATGGCATTACTTTTGAGGGAACATGGAGTAATGTATTCTGGTTACTTTTCCAAGCTACTTCTAAAGGGTATTTCGGAGACATTTTAAGTGGAATCAATCATGCTTTGTGCTGCTAACTTACCAATCCTGAGAGTTTTGTTTCTCAAACAGAATGAAAGTTAATAAAACGTAACAAGCAATCTCATGCTACTTTCTCCAGACTTCCCAATCAGTAACAACAATATATTACTTCTTTTAAAAAAGCACTGTGGACTGATGAGCATGAGTTTCTTTTAAAGAGTAGCTTTCCAAACTCTGAAAGAAGCGGTGAATGCACACGCTGCAAGCAATTATGATTGTCTCTCATGCCTCCCATGACAATTTGTAAAAGTACTGTTGCCTTTCCTTAGCATTATACCCATTGATAGCATCTCCTCCAGCTCCACAAGGAGACTTACATTTAAAAGATTCTGCTGCACCAGTGGGGAAAGTTTGCATGCAAACAATCCTGACTCGTCAACTGCGGCAACGTTCGCAAGAAAAGGAGTACCACCTAGCCCAAAGCAACAGAAATTGGCAGGATTTATTTGCAACTCAGACCTATTCAATTGGTTTCGGTGCAGCATGTGGACTCAAAAGTAAGTCACACTTAGTTCAACTGATGCTTATTCCCTTGGATGCTTGCATAGAAATCCAGCCATTGCAGAAATTACGCTTTCTACTCTGAAGATGTTTCAAGTTGATGCCAAAAGTGTGTCTCTGTGTGTGTGTGTGAGAGAGAGAGAGAGAGAGAGAGAATGCAGCAAACAAAGAATACAGACTTGCAAAGAAGTCATGGAGGAATTTCAAAATTCCAGCAGAAACACTGTTCAGAATAATTCCTCCCTTAACTTTTTTCTTTTCACAGGTGCAGAAGGTATTGCAAGTTATTGTTTGGGTTGTCATTTGACGAAGCAAATTAATCAAATGCATTGATTTAAATTAATCAGCTAATAATGTGGATTTAGTCTGGCATATCAATTGATTAATGAGTTAAATCGCCGCTAAGATTGCATGTGTCTAATTTTTTTTAATGGAATTCTTGAGTTTAACAGGATTGTACCTCCATAGCCCCACTGTCACACTCTCTCAGCCTCAGAGGAAGGCCACGACAAACCCTCTGAAAAAATATTTCCAAGAAAACCTGGCGATAGGGTCGTCGTAGGGTCATCATAAGTCAGAAAAGACTTGAAAGCACAAAAAAAAAATCTCCACAGGTGCCATTTTAGAAGAAGTCTTCTCCAGGTAAGAAGCAAAGAGGAACTCCTCTTCTAAGATGGTCGCTGCCCATTGGCTTTTTATAAGCAGCTATTTTTTAAAAGGGAAATTTTGATGAATACATGGGCCACTTTTTCACTGCTGTGCTTTTAATTGCTTTTAATCTGATCCTGTTTTAACTTGTTTTACTGTGTCTTAATACCACTCTTTTGCGTTGCCATCTGTATCCTTTCCATTAACTCATTGCAAGCATCCTTGAATCTCAGCCTTGGAAGAAAGGCAGGATATAAAACCAAATAACCAATGAAATAAGCAATTAATTAATTAATTAATTAATTCATCAATCCATCCTTTTGGTCTCTTATGTGTTTACTTTTTTTAAAAAAAAATATGCCACCCATTTAAATAAGAATTCCCTTTTTTGGCTATGCATAATCCTTTTAATCTAACAGATGTCTAAATGTCTGAAGGCCTCGGATTGATACTGAATTGCTTTTTTGAAAGAAACAAATTGGTTATTCAATAAAATAGAAATCCTTTTTTCCTGAAGTGAATCTGTATTGCCCTCCGGTTTTTCACCATTCTTACTGGAGGTGCTGCCACCCTCAGGACAAGCTGTCCAAGCAGACCAACAGTCCAAGCTGTCTATTGCTAGAAGAATCATACTTTTCTCTTCCGAGTCCCAAAAATCAACCAACCAACCAATTTAATGATCTGCCAAAGAACACCAGGCACTGGAGGCTCTATTTCAGAGGAAGGAACAGACAAAACCACTTCTGAGTTTTCCTTGCCTAAGAAAGTCCTATGGAATTCAAGGAGCTGGCATAAGTCTTTATGGGACTTCAAGGTACCTCTGCATGTGCACACATGCACTCAAATTGACAGGACAGACCTTACAACGTGGACATTGGTTAACCTACAGAAGCAAAGTTCCACAACATCCTAAGAGAATTGCTTCAGAAAGCAGACAGGTTTCGTAACAGCCTTGAGGACAAAAGCAAACGGGCTGAAGAAAGGTCTTCAGTGAATGCAAACATCTCCCATAGGTGACAGTACCGAAGCATGGCTATACGTGTTGTCCTTAGGATGTGACCTACCTCATGGGAATATATATGCTTCCCTTTCATAGAGCTGAGGATTAAGAGAGTGGGGAGATGGGGGCTGAAGTTGCCCATGTTGAACAGATCTTACAAAGTGGTCCTGTGCCAGCAACCAGCCAAGGTTCACAGCTTTTTAATTAGAGTCTTTTATCAGCAGTCACGTACAAAGTTTATAACAGCTTGTTAGCCAGTTACCGGTTATTGTATTTGCAGTCTGAGGCCATTTCTGCACGAGACTGTTATAGCGCTATTATTCCACTTTCAACATCCTATAGAATCCTGGGGTTTGCAGTTTCGGGAGGGGCCAGCTGGCCCCTCCAGAAACTGCAAACCCCAGGATTCTTAGGATGCTGAAAGTGGAATAATAGTACTATAATAGTCTCGTGCAGAAATGGCCTGAGCCTACAGTAAATTCACAGTGACAGTCCAGTAGCAAAGCCCATACACAAGGTGAGGGTCAAATTTTCCAAGAACATGACCAAGGGATCCAAACATGAGGTATGCTGCTTCCACCGACAAGATCAGTTGTCTGCAGTGGTTTCTTTCTATCGTTTTCTCTGTTTATATAGGCTGACAGCCTCCCCCAGCTGTCTAATTGCCTAATTGATATATCCTTACTATACAAACGCTCTGAGTTTCATGGGCCATTCCTTTTTCACCTACACTGGCTACAGAAAGTATTGTCTCATTCATGTCTCTGTGTTGTGGCTGTTAGGAAGTGTCCTGTCCGGTCTTCGGACAGGGACATGATGAAAAGATTGTTTTGAGGTGGGGGGTAACCTCTCCCAGAATGTCCTAGCCAATATGGCTATCTGTGGCCCAGTTTATAGCTGGGAATGCTACCCTGAGAGGCCACATGGAAATTGGGATGTTATAAACCAGTGGTAGAAAAGACAAGAACTTACAGATTTGTGTTATTTTACCTTTTGAGATGCATTATTCAGTGCTGGAGACTAAAGTGTCCCTCAGAGCCACCAGTGTCCATTCCAGCCTGGGTCTATCCATTGATTGAAATGAAAAGACCCTGCCTGATTGGGACATAAACAATCCTGGTCATCCTTGGTCTTTTGCATGAGCAACAATCACCTTGGTGTTGTCTGCTATCTCTGGTTATGACTCCCATGCTTGTTGGACCTCCCATAAGCTCCTCTGACTCTCAAGGAGACTTGGCAACAGTGGACCACTCACTCCCATTTTGAAGGAGAGCAACCTCAGGGATAAGGCGGTAGGAATAAGCAAGCTTCCTAAGCCATCTCTTTAGTGGTGTTTCCATGTGTTTCAATACTAGGAAGAACTTCCTAATGGTAAGATGGTGTTTGACAGTGGAACAGACTACTGTGCGAAGTGATAGGAGACTTCATTGAAGGCTTTTTCGTTAACAGAGGTTGACATGTCACCCATTGAGGTACTTTAGCGGTAGACTTCGGATCTGGCAGAAGGTTGAACTAGGTTCCCTTAGGGTCCCTCTTCCAACTCAGTGATTCCATGGTTCTAAACAAATCCAATGAATTGAGCTTTGAACAGTCTGCTTTGGGGAAGGAGCAGACCAACATCAGTGGAAAGGAAGTGTAAGAGGTGTGATCCAAGTTACAATCAGCTCATTCTGGAACCTCAGGCAACATGGTCTCATTTTGTTGTTGTTGTGTGCCTTCCAGTCGTTTCTGACTTACAGAGACCCTAAAGACAACCTATGATGAGATTTTCTTGGCAAGATTTGTTCAGAGGAGATTTGCCTTTGCCTTCTTCTGAGGCTGAGAAAGTTTGACTTGCCCAAGGCCACCGGTGGGTTTCCATGGCCGAGTGGGGATTCAAACCCTGGTCTCCAGAGCTGTAGTCCAACACCCAAATCATAGCATCACAACAGCACTGTATGTTACAAAAGAAAGAAGGCCTGGAAAAAAGGCCAGGATCTTAATCAATTACCCAATACTGGTACATTATGGAAGGTACCATTCTGAAAGTAACAACGTTCACATCATTTTTTCCTGTTTGACAAGTTGAAATGCCACTTTCATCTCATTGTCAGACAGCAAAGTTCAGGACTGTTCCATTATCTGTCCCAATAACTGATTTGTTCCATTGTTCCCACCACACCCCATAAGTTGGAATTCCAGATGGGATTTGAGATCCACTCCCTCTAGAATTTCTTCCTCCTCCGTGTGTTAAATAAAGCCAAGCAATTCCAAACAGAGGAAAAAGCTAAAGAGAGGAACACTTCCCTCTGTCTTCCACTGTACCGAGAAAGACTGGGATTTGTTGGAAATCACAAGAATGCAAGAGTTCTGCCAACCCTCGTGGCTCCCAAAAAGCTATATTAGGGTTCCTTCCCACAGGTTTCCTTTTTTTTTTTTTAATTTCAAACTTTTCTCATTATTTCCTCTCTCCCCGCTCCTGTTTCTCACCTGCGTGTCTCGTGGGACAAAGAACGGGGGTTGAAAAAAAAAATCCCTTCTGATGATTGCTTTAATTCTCAGATTTGGACTGGAGCTCATTCACGAAAATTTCCTGGCTGTGCATCTCAAAAATAAAAAATAAAACGAAGCCTCCCTTTTTCTTTTCCCCACCCCTTTTTCTTCTTCTTCTTCTTTTTTTTTTTGTTCTCGCACGCACAAAAAAACCAATTCACTCGAAGAACTCCTTAATCCCACTTTCCCAATCAACAATTGCCACTTGTATATCACTCTAATAGATTAAGAAATGGGATGATGCGGTTGTCTGGTCTAATTCAACCCTATTCAGGTAAGCGCGGCCCAAGGCACTTTGTAGTGCCTGGCTCACAACGCTACAGGAAGACTTTTGCTATCATAATTTCCTGTGGCGCTCCGCGCTGCCCCCACTGAGTGTCCTGAATTACTTTGAATTAGGGCCGACAACCACAGAGAGGAGAAATTCAGCCAGCAACAATAACCAAGCCTTTGAGCTTGACTTGCTAGGGTTTAGAGGGGTTCGCTTTCCCCCTTTCTCCTCCTTCTGCTCCTTCATCCCCCCCACCTTTGCACGAGGAAAAAGAAGAAGAAGAAGAGGGATTTGGAAATCTATTTCAACTACGCCATAAATCAAGGGCGCGGAGGCGCACCCAACAGTGGAAAACAGTCCTAGCGCCAAAGAGAAGGGGGGGGGGAAGTTGCAAGGAAAAAGGGTGAAATTAATCAAAACACTTTAGCAAAAAAAAAAAAATTCCTTCCTTCAAGAGGAGGGAAACTTCATAGTTAAGGGCCTGTGAAAAATGTTCGAGCCTGTAACATCTCCATGGCAACGCGGGAATAAGCGCATGGCAGTGGCAGAGGCGGGATGCCGAGTGGGGGGAAAAAACCCGAAATTATAAAAGATTCGGGCTTGTTTGTTTTGGTTTTTCGATTCTTTCCCCTTCCAAGATGAAAGGGACAGCTGCTGGCGCTGGATGTAATTTGGTATTAGCACGTTAAATGCTTCCAGAGCATCAGGTGCACCAGGACGGGAGGGCCTTCGGAAGATGCTGTCGGATAAACCGGCCTGTAGCCTAAGTTGTAGCCACCCATTCTTGGTTAGAGGCGGTGTTGCAAAACAGGAAGACAAACCAGCTTGCAAACACTTTTCCAGGCACGCAGGTTAGGTTGCTGAAAAACGATAGGCGGGACTCCCAGGGAAGGAGCGGCGGAGGATAAAATGGGACTCATCGGCCTGGCTTGCGCGTTTGCCTTCACTCAAAAGTTCACCGGCGTGTTTGTTTGTTTCTTCAATGATATGCTCTGAAGTTTTTTAAAAGTTTAAGCAAACTCCTGGCCGGCTCTCCTTCCCTCCCTCCCAGGCCTCCCTCCCTCCCTCTTTCTTTCTTTGATAATTGCCATGGCCCCCTTCATAATTACCAACATGGCAAAAATGAATGAAATCTAAGTAACTCTCGAAGGTTACTCTTCTGAAGAGTTTCAGTCGCTGCGCCTACTCTTTTACCTTTTCTGTGTTCAGAAAATAAAGGGAACAAAGGAGGAGTCCTGCCGATTCAAAACCAGCAGAACAGACAAACAACGGGAGCACAACCGCTCCCTCACGCATGACTGGGATTAGGATAAAAGCCGCAAAGACTTCTGAGAAACAGAAAACAACAAAAGAGACAGGAGTGCTGACGAAACTTTTTTTTCTCTCCCCCCCGCATTTTTTCCCCTCTCTTTATGGAGAAAAAAGAGGAGCGCAGACAGAAAAGGCTTGTGCATTATTATAATTACGATTATTTTTATTTGGCATCCTCATTATCTTCATCATCATTTTGAATTTGTAGCAATTATTCTCACGATCGTCATTACTGACTAGTCTTGGAGCATTGGGGATTGGTATTCTGTAATCGGTGAGATATCATCAGAGAGAGTGGCACATTCCAAGCAGTGCGACTTTTGTAACTGTGCACCGTTTGTTGCTTCATTGTGATCCCGTCTTCTGTCACCCTGATCATCTTCATCATTGGTACAGTATAACAGCTCCAGTACTGAGCTGCAAATCCAGAAGTCCTGGGTTCAGATCTTATGTCTGCTACCAAACATAGGAGTGTGCTCCAGGCCATGGCAGCTGGTGATTTGTAGAGCAGTGAGTCCACTTTGTGTTTTACTCTGAACTTTGAAGGAGCCACATTAGGGACAAAATTCCTTTCCTTTCAAATAGATTCAGCACTTTGGATAGCTCTGCTAAAGTCCAGAAGAAAACCTGGAACAGATCTATCTCCCCTGTGAGGTGGAAGCCAACAGTGGCCACCAGCCTCAGATAAATCAAATCACTGCCAGACTCAGTTTGTACATCTGCAATATGGGGAGATATTTGTGCTGATTTGCCTTACTTGCAGGGTTCCTAAAAGAGCCAGAATTCAATGATGTACTTCAGTAAAGAGTTAAGACAGAGTAAGGACTGTGTTTCCTTCCCCCTTTGACTGCAGTTCTGGGTGGCCCTCAAGCCCTCTTCAGAATTATTCCCAGACTTTTAAGATAGATGTTTAAGTACACTTGGGGGCTGCAGAAGCAGCAGGGAGGACGTATTGCCATTTCTGACGGAAGCAATGACACCCCACAGAAGCATGGCCCTTGGAGAGTGGCCATATATTAAAGCCAGAAAATGCATGCAAAGCAATCCTTAAGCTTGAAAACACAGGTAAGTATAAATTAAGCATTAGTCTTTCAGGCTGTTGGAAAGATCATTTCTCTCTATATATATCAGCCTACCTGAACCTTAAAATCTCTGGGGAGGGCTTTCTGCATGTGCAACTACCATCACAGGTAAACTTAGTAAAGACATGGTCCTCTTGGTAGCTTCCCCTACACTGGCCATTTCTGCACTAGACTGTTATAGTGCTATTATTCCACTTTCACCATCCTAGGGAACCTGGGGTTTGCAGTTTAGGGAAGGCCTTCAAAGGCCATTCTCAAAGGCCATCTTCAAAGGCCCCTCCCTAAACTGCAAACCCCAGGATTCCATAGGATGGTGAAAGGGGAATAATAGCAATATAACAGGCTAGTGCGGACATGGCCACTGTGGAACTCCCACCCATAGAAGTCTCAGTTGCCCTTTCTTGCTGGGAAGAACTCAAAGCGGCTTACGGTACTTTAAAAAACAGTTTAAAAAATCATAACATACAAACACTGAAACACAAACTAAACAATCAAGTCAATTTAACTACCAAAGAGATTTAAAAACATTTTAAAACTTTCAATTCAAAAATGATGAAAGCCCATTTAAAAGAACGACAGGGTTGAAATAATAGCACAGCAACCTCCTAAAATCTCTCTCTTTAACAAACCTCAGTGCTCAAAAGCCTGCTAGCAGAACTACAGCAAAGAGGGGGACAGGAGGTGTAGCTAGGGGTGCAGGAAATGGGGGCATTGATGTTGCTGTGTGCCTTGAGTTTGGTTCCTGACTGATGGTGACTCTAAGGTGAAACTTTCATGAGGGTTTCTGGTGCTGAGAGTGTGTGACATACCCAAGGTCACCCAGAAGGTTTCCATGGCTGAGCAGGGAATCAAACCCTGGTTTCCAGGATCATAGTCCAATGCTCTAACCACACTGGCTGCTTACAGGTAGTATGGTCACCTGGAATCCTGTGTCCAGTTCTGGGCATCACACCTCAAGAAAGATATTGACAAGCTGGAACATGTCCAGAGGAGGGCGACCAAAATGGTGAAGGGTCTGGAAGCCATGAAGCCCTATGAGGAGAGGCTTAGGGAGCTGGGTAGGTTTAGTCTGCAGAAGAGAAAGTTAAGAGGGGACAAGACAGCCATGTTTAAATATTTGAAGTGATGTCATGTCGAGGAGGGTCCGGGCTTGTTTTCTGCTGCTCCAGGGACTAGGACATGGATTCAAACTACAGGAAAAGAGATTCCACCTAAACATCAGGAAGAATTTCTGACAGTAAGAGCCATTCGACAGTGGAATATACTGCCTCGGAGTGTGGTGGACTCTCCTTCTTTGGAGGTTTTTAATCAGAGGCTGGATGGCCATCTGTCAGGAGTACTTTGATTGTGTATTCCTGCATGGCAGAATGGGGTGGGACTTGTTGGAAGAGACCGCTGTGGTCTCTTTCAACAATATGATTCTGTGATCTTTCCAGTGGTGTGCATGCACATACAATTACTAAAACAGAGAAGGAAAGGCAGGTACATTCATACATATCCATTCTGGAAATCAATATATTAACTGGTATATTAACTGGGTTTTCCACGCCTGAGCAGGGAATCAAACCCTGATCTCCTAGGTTAAAGTCAAACATGCAAACCAGTCCACCACACTGGCTTCATTTTGCCCCCTTCACTGTAGATACGCCATTGGAGGAGCCCATTCTAGGAAGTGCCAGAGTCTAGGGGCAGACACCCAAAAGGCCCCTAAGATTCCAGCCCTTTTCCTTCAACCTCTCATGCTTCTTCCCCATCCAAGAAATCTGCCAAAGGAACAAGGTCTTGGACTTTGTCCTCCTGACACTTTGCCTCCCACCCATGGCTTGCCAATCAGCAGGTAGCTAAAAGTCTCTAGAATCTCATAACGGATCGGCAACCAGGGAGTCAATATTTCTGTGGCTTCGGGAGATCACTGGAGTCCAGAGAGACCTGGCCAAGAGTAAGCAAATTGATTTTCCTTTTGAGAGGAAATTTCCCCGGGAAGAGCAGCATCTCCTAACGAGGGAGGTCGTGGGGTTTCTCTACCAACTCAGAGCTCCCCAAGGGCCATTTCTGACAAAAACAACAGAGAATCTGATGGCAGCTTAAAGACTAACACGTTTCCTGTGTCATAAAGCTTTCTCAGACCAGAGCTGGCTTCATCAGCATGAACTGTTCTCTTCCGTTAGCAGCCAACGCCTACGTCCATGGAGATAAAGACAGGAACTAGAAATAATGGAGCTCAGTAGCCATGCAAGGCAAGCCTTACAATCTGTGACTTTGGTGTGCAAAACTCAAATGTATGCAAGAGAAGCACAGTAGCTACTAAGGACACAGTCATCAGTTCAGGTATACCTCTGTTGACAAAGTGGATGTGCTTCTGGACGTTATTTCTTTAGCAGAAAAATTGGTATCAGAATCAGAAATAATATGAAACAAATAGAGATAAGTTCCTACACCACAAAATGGAAGCGCTATTCAACAAAGTTGAGCAAACTTTTTCTTCAAAAGGAACAAAATGCAGATGTGCAATGAAAAAAAAGCAGGTCAGGTAAGCCTTGTGTAAGAAAACAGAAAGATTTTGAACTTTCTAAAGATAAATTGAAAGCTTCTTCCAAAATGCAGGGATATTTTTTTTTTTTTTACCCCCTTGAACTACCCTCCACGTTTCTCAAGATTTCCAAGAGTAGCTGCTGAGTCAGGCTTATCTCCTTCCCCATTTTCTCCCTATTTTACTGCTGTTCACACATGCACACAAAGGGATTCTGGAGGCAGCTGCTGTTTATCTTGACCGTTGCAGGCAGTCACACATAGAAAAAGTAGGATCGGCCGGAATAGAATCCCAGTCTTTTCCATTTCAAGCTTTATTGCATTGTTTACTGCGGAAGCACTACTGTATTGTTCTTGTTATGTGCCTTCGAGTAGTTTCCGATTTATGGCGACCCTAAGGTGAACCTATGATGAGTCTTCCTGGGGCTGAGAGTGTGTGACATGCCCGAGGTCAGCCAGTGGGTTTCCATGGCCAAGTAGAAAATTGAACCTTGGTCTCCAGGCTCATAATCTGATGCTCAAACCACTATACCATGCTGGCTCTGTAACCTGACCTCAAAAGTGTATGTTTCTCCAAACCCAATGAGGCTGCTGTTAAAAACCTTCCATCTATACAAAGAACAAGGAAAAAGGGGGACTGGGCAGGTGTAAAAAGCCTTGGTAAAAAAGTCTCTTCGCTATCAGAGACTTTGACCATTTCTGCCCCACACTGTTACAGTGCTCTTATTCCCCTTTCAACCTCCTGTGGAATTCTGGGGTTTGTAGTTTCCTGAGGCCAAAGAGCTCTCTGGCTGGGAATTCTAGAGGCCCCTCCCTAAACTGCAAAAGCCAGGAGTCCACAGGACGTTGAATGTGGAATAAGAGCGTCATAACAGTGTAGTGTGGAAATGGCCCCAATTGACAGAAACAGGTGTGTATTTCAACCATTAAAGGCCATGTGGAACATCACTGTTTTGGCTGCCAGTCAAAAGAGATGAGGCCAGCCAAACTTCCTTTCATAGGGAATTCCACCGTTGAGGCACTGCTACAGAGAAAACCCTGTTATGTCTATCCACCAACCTAACTTCAGAAGGCATTGAGTCTTGCAACAAATTTTGCACAGGCTCTTATGGGGCCTTTGTATCTTGAAAGCACTGGGCCTTTCTACCTCTTGAAAGGATGTCCAGTAGGGCAGCCAGAGGAGGGGCAAGAGCATGGGCAGGGGGCCATGTGTCCATGGCTGCCCAGTCCTGTTCTGGATATGTAGGAATTGAAGTCTGAAGGCAAGGGTGGCACACACCAGAGGCCAAGACCATCAGGCCTGCTGTTGCTGAGACATATGCCCCAACAAGTTTGCTGCCAATCCCCCGGGGACCCCCATCCACCTGACATCTTTCAGCAGGTAAGTAAACAGCAGGGCAAAGAAAGGGAACGTCAGCCCTCCTTGGTAGCAAGGCATGGCTTCCAAGTTAGCTGGTTTTGGAGAGGTTTTGGAGGTTTTGGAGAGGGTTAAAGGAGCTCTCCAAAGTGCTGAAACTTTGGGTTCAGCACTTTGGACAGTTCCCTTAAAGCCTGAGGTGAAACACAAAATGGAATCACCACCCAACTGATATCAGAGCCACCAGCCATCGTTGGCTCCCCTCTCCTCCTCTCTTTCTCTCCCCCCTCCATGGTCTGTAAGTGCGGAAATTCCACTAGAGGCTCTTTATGGGCTTCACGTGGCCCCTGGAGCACACTAATCCCATTCTTGAGCAAGGGCATTATTTTTTTTCTGTCAAATTTCTAATTTTCCACCAGCATTTGTTTTGTTGTTTGTGTGCCTTCCAGTCATCTCCAACATATGGCAACCCCAAGGCAAACCCATCACAGGGTTTTGCAGAACTGGGAATGTGTGGTGCGCCCGGTGGGTTTTCCATGGCTGAGCCCTGCTCTCCAGGATTGTAGTCCAATGCTCATACCACAACACGACGTGGCTCTAGCATTTGTTTTACTGGCCTAAATACCCTAAAGCAGGGAGAAAGGCAAGGAGAAAGAGAGAGAAGAAGAGGGAAAGGGGTTTGAGTGTTGGAGCAGGACTTCAGGAAACCAGGGAGGAAGCACTACTTAGCCACGGGAACCCACTGAGTGACTTTGGGAAAGCCACAATCTCTCAGCCTCAGAGGATGGCAATGGCAAGCCCTCCTTGAACAAGAAAACCCATGGTAGGTTCACCCTTACAGTCTCCATAACTTTGAAATGACTTGAAGGCACTCATCTATCTTTCATATTTATCTACTTCTAGACTGTGGAATGACCTGCTGGAAGAGATTCAACAGTAAAAATATGCTGTCCAGATTTTAAAAAGTACAAAAAACCTATCTCTTCCCAGTCACTTTTTAACTGTGAATTTTAAACTGATGGTATTTTAAATGGTTTTATGTGTTTTTAGTGTATTTTAATCTACAATGTGCTTTTAGTTGTGTTTTAATTTATATTGCACCTCGCCTTGAGCCTTGGGGAGAGGTGTGTAAGAAATAAAAATGTTGTTGTTGTTATCATCATCATCACCATCATCAATCCATCAATCCATCCATACACACAAACACACGCACACAGGTGTTGTGTGTTTATTCGACGGTTGCTCCCCACCTTAATCCATAGGGAGAGCTGGAGAAAAAACAAATAATAATATTATTTTTACACACATACCTATGTGGGAAGGTCTGAGATATTTTTCAACACAGGGAGACATTGGGGTCCCAGGAGATGTCAAGACTTACCTTGTGGACCAATTTTCCCACCCCTTGATGTAGCCCAAGACCTTGCTCAAGGCAGAAACACCACAGCTAGAAGATCCTCAAATATGTTTGGAAGGAAGGAATCTCAAGGTACTCCAGGGGTTATCTAGCCCAGTCTCTCCCAGTCCAAGAGTCCACAGTGAATCTCTCCTCCCATAAAAATTATCTAGTCCTGACCTCCTTGACACTATAGCCCCTTCTTGTGTTTGACCCAAAGCAAGCTCCGTGGGTCTCTTAAGACTTTGAGCCACTTTTTTTAATTGCATGCTGGCCTGTATTAAAAAATATAAATGGGTTGACTTTGTCAACACTATAGATCAGATGCCATTTAAAACCAAATAAAAAGAGACTCACATATTCCCTTCATCTCCCCTTCAGCATCTGGGAAAACAGCACCTGACCAAGGATTTATACAGTTGAATGTTTCCAAGCCTCTCTCAAGGTTTCTGGCTTTCTCGCACGTGGAAAATTCAGTCTGGAGGGGCGAGTATCATGGTATCTAGAATTCCCCCCGAGGACAGCTTACTGCATGTTTAATGGTTGGTAAACTGACAGTTTTTTACACACTGTGATTCTGATGTGATTTGAAATTCACAAAATTGTTGATTACAAATCAAGGCCAGCGAAAGGTCAGCCGGCGCCCCAGATGGCTTTGGAGTGTACCCATGCCTGCCTCTCTCTGCTCCACCACCCGGAAAGAGACACAAGGCAAAAAGTCAATTGTCCCTTTGAATCAAATCCCCACCTGGCTTTACCGTGTGGCATGCAGAGGTCTTGGGGAGGCAAGGGGCTTGAGAAACAAAAGGTTTGCAGCCACCCTAAATTTGCTTTCATGTACCGGGATGGAGGAGAGGAACACCTCACAAGAGCAGGTGAGGTGTGACGTGTCAGAGCCCGAATGAAGCGCCCGGCAGCTGAGAAACACAGGTGTGGCTCAGATTCAGACAGCCCATCTTCTCCACCAGGATCTTTTTCATCTGATGCATGCAAAACCCGCAAGGTTGGGGAAATGCCTGACAAGTCAAGGTCGCCCAAAAGTCATACGTGCCATGAGATTCTTCCCCAAGGTAAAGAGGGAATAGCGTGAGGAAGTGGTACTCCTGGTCACATTGTCAGCTGTGCCCCCAACGCGTTCTGAAGGCACCGGTCGCATTTCTAGAAGTGGCAAGGGTCAGCTTTGCTCTTGTTTTTCCCCTTAAGCATGAGATGCAAATTGAAACAGTTCCAAAAATTGTTCTTTACTGGGTGGTGCGGGGTTTTTTTGGCTTTGCTCATACATATTCTATGTTCTGTCCCAGACAACTCTGGTTTTAAAAGATTCTTAGCTAATAGGGCTAGGTTACCTAAAGCAAAGAGCAGTTATTAGACAGCACAAACTGTTCTAGACAGCAGCTGCTGGTCAAATAGGCAGCATTGCCTGTGCCACCAACGACTCTAATTACTTATTTACTTTTCAATTTCTTTATCTCTGTCTTGTGTCTTTTCTCCAAGGAGCGCATGGCAAGACTTCTTAGAGTAAATCCGTGAGTCAGGCTGAGCGAGGATTCAAACCCCGGTCTCCCCCATCTGCCCGTGCACCCGCCCGGCATCTGGGTCCGATTTTCTACTCTGGACATCCCTCCAGCCCTCCCAGTTCCAAACCACTGCTGCGCCTCTTTGCCAGTCCTCTGATAAAGCGCGATAACGGGTGAAAGATTAACGTAATTAGCCCGAAAGATAAGGGTTTTCTCTTTAATGGCGTTTCATTGCCGTTTATCCGTCGGAACAATATTCCAAATTAAAGTACAAAAAAAAAAAAGAGTCAGCTAAGCGAGCAAGAGACGAAGCTTTCTTCCCTGGCAGACGCTGTCAGAGTTTATGGGTATTCATTAAAATCCTGTCCTAATTGCTCCCTCATCAGCTATGAATTTTAAGAAGCTTAGCTACTAAGTGCTTAAATTCCGTTTATTGACAGAAAATAGAATATTCGCTAATGACTATGGGGGTGATGAGTCATGATTATCGCCCTTATAGTGCTTGTTTTACACACCCGTACAAAAGGCGCCTGGCTGTAAGATTTCACCCTTTTCCTGATGAAAGCCATTGCCGTGGGTGACGGAGTCTGGTGCGCCCAGACAGTTTCAGCCAGGAGAGGCAAGGCTGTGGCTGCTGCTCTCGAAAGCAGGAGGAGGCCTCAATGAACCATCAGACTAAAGAAGCTGCCTATCCTCTGACATTGAGATGAAAACTGGGAGTGCATGCGGCCAACCAGCGTCAGAGTATGGTCAGCGTCAGAGTCCGAAGCGTGGGTGGCAAAGGCTGACCAATACAGGTGCCGGGGCTGGGCCAAGGGTTGGGTGCTGGGTTGGGTGCTAGGTCAGGAAGCCGAGGGTCAAAGCATAACAAGAGTCCAAGGAGTAGTCCTTCAGGTAGCAAGAGTCCAGGTGGCCAAAGGCAAGAAGCGGGTCCAAGAGACAAGCAGAAGATCGTGGCACCACAAGGGTTCAAGACAGTAGAAGCCCAGAATCCACAGAGCTAGAGGCAGGTCCAGAGAATAGGCTGAAGTCCAGTCCAGTCCACAGAGCAGCTACCTCAGAGGATCAGGAGAAGCAGCACTGGAGACCACGTTGCCGCGGCAAAAGCTGCAGAGTAACCCCAGTCCTTATATAGCTGGCTGCCGTCTGCTCTAGATGACGTGTGTCTGGGCAGCCAGCTGGGCCTGAGCTACAGGGCAGGATTCGGCAAAGAACGGGGTCAAGGCAAGGATCCCTGCAGGCAGAATCCTCCAAGGACTGAGTCACAGACCCGAACCCTTACAGTCAAGATGTTATGAATGAGGAAGAATCCACAAGAGGCTGCGGCAGTTTGCTTTTGCCTTGAGCGCACCAGGAAGGGCAAGATTCCGCTGCCCCCTTCTCTCCCCACCTGCTGAGCTAACTGAATGCAAACTATGCCCCTGCCCCTAATCTACGGTGACCTGTTCTCTAGGGTTTCACAGAAAATCTTTCCCTGGGCATCCCACAGGTTAAACCACAGGTCTTTTGAGCACAAAGGCCATTTCCACACCACACTATTATAGTGCTATTGTTCCAGTTTCAACATCCTCTGGAATCCTGGGGTTTACAGTTTCGGGAGGGGCATTTAGAACTCTCAGCCAGGGAGCTCTTAGGCCTCAGGAAACTACAAAGGTTGAAAGTGGAATAATAGCACTATAACAGTGTAGTGTGGAAATGCCCTAAGTCTATGCTCCACCACTCAGCTAGGACCTCTCCTCCAAGAGTGTACTACTAGTAGAAGCATTTATCTTACAAGAAGCCTCCCCCTCTTTGGAAAAGAAAAGGGAGAATCCCTCTTTTAAGACAGTTCCTTCCATCAGAAGCTTTATACCCATGTCCAAGCGGTAACTCTCTTAAAATTTGCTCCCTGTTTAATCAGATCTCCCTTTTTTAATTGGCAAATGCTTTTTTAATTAATTAACTCAGTCCATCCTTCCCTGAACCAGTACCGCTCTCAGATGTGTTTGTCTACAGTTCCCATCATTCCCAGCCACTCAAAGCATCTTGCTGGACGATGGGGCTTGTAATCCATCGTGTCTGGAAGGCACAAGGTGAGGAAATGAGGCAGTCCATTGAAATTTGCAGTCTCAGCGTTTGCAAATATGTAGAGGGGAATCTACCGTCTCCACGTCCCTTCTGCAAAAAAAGTTTGCCCTTAAAGAGGGAGAAGCTATGTTAGTTCTGCCGTCTTTTGCAGCAACCTTGCTCAGGTTATTATTGGAGGGAATTTATGGAGCCATGACTTCTCATGATCGGCAAGGGGTTATAATTCTATGATCTATGACCTCCTGGTTTTCATCAGTGACCCAAGCACATTGGTTGTTACGAAAGGGTACGTGTTTGTGTGTGTTACCTGCCCAGTTCTCCTGTGAGACACGTTTGTTGAAAGAATTTTATGACCTTTCTGCAATTCCGCATAATTTAGAGCTGCAGTTAGGAATTTAAGCTTTCAGCAACAGGCTGGATTCTCTTCTAGGATTTTACAGCAACCAGAGAATACAGCGTAAGGTCAACAACTTCTCCACACTCTTAATTTTCTTTTTTTTTAAAAAAAGGAGAGGACTGTAAAAAAAAACAACGATTTGAAAGCCAAATGATTCCCATATTTAAAGAGTCAGCAGCAGGAACATTCAAAAGTTTAACTTTTGTTTTCAAAGTTGTTTTTTCTTCTTCTTCTTAAGTAACCTTTCTTGAATGGCCAAATGGCTGAATTTAATTAATGTTGTCTAAATAAACAAAGCACTTTTTAAAAAAAAAATGAGGAAGGGTGTTAATACATATGAGACCAACATGTTGACTTGTCAACGTGAATTTAATTAGGGTCTTCAAGCTCCAACTCCAAATGTTCCCTCTTTTTAATCTAATTATCACATTTATGCAAAGCTTTTTTCACACACCCCCGGGCCTGAAATGTTTTGTTATATGATCCAATCCGTGGTTTGGGAGCTAAAGAAGGCCTCATATGACAATGGATTTGGATCTTGCCATTTTTCTTTCATTCTATATGAGTTCCCCTTTTCATAATTATTATTTAAAATACTATTCAGTTTTCAAAGTTTATGCCAGTTTGTAGCTATGGGGGGAAGACTGACACCCAAAAAAGAATTCTGCCCCTCCCATGAGATTTTCCTCCATTCTCCAAATTTCTAGCATTGCAAAGAGTGAACCTTTAAAAAGCCTTCAAAATCTAGCTGTGCTCCCATTCCCTGGGTAACTCTGTCTGCCCGTTTTCCTTTGGATGCCAAAACTCTATTTCCAAAGGTGCAAATGAAGTTTTACGTTATTGCAATGGTAGAAATTTGGGGACTGAAGGAAACTCTTATTTGGGGCATCCAAAGAATTCTTATCTGGGGAAACAATGCCCTCATTCCACCACTTCCATGTACAGGCAGCACCTTTATTAGATCATCCATAAAAGCACCAAATTCCCTCTGCAAGTTTGCGTAAGCTGGTAATTAAGGAGAAATTCCAATCCATATTTGAGGAAGATTATCACGTTTCTGGGTGGTATAAGAAATAGCCTTTCTTTCCAATCTTTTTCTATTTACATCAAATTGCCTCCTTCCCCTTCCCCCTCCTCCTTTGGATATTTTGATCCGGCAACTCTAAGCGGGAATCTTGGTCAGGTTATGTCAAAATCAAGAGAAGGGTTGTTTATTTGTCTGTTTTTCAAAGAAAAAAAGAAACAACCCCCAAACCTGAACTCTGTTTTAGGAAATGCTGGGAGGAGGTTTAAGATTCCTCCAAAGTCTTTAGGAGAAAAATTGTGTTTTTCTATCAGGAGAGCGCCCTCTGCTGGGAGGAGACGGCAATTCTCACGCCAGCCTCTCAAGAAACCAGGAGGAATTTCGTAACTCATTATATATATTTCGGGTATAATTAGGTTAGCGGTTTGTTGAAGCAAACACTTTAGCGCTTGGCCCTGCGCGTTTAACGAGTTTGTAATCCACAAAGACAGGCCTGCCCGGAGAGGAACGAAAGCCAACACAGAGAAAGCCCGGAGCAAAGAAATTCTATTATTCATCTTGGCAGTTTTGATTTTAAGATACACATTTGGCAGTGGCATCTTGTGACTCCTCTATCAGTGGACTGTTGGCCCTGTTCTGGGTTTTAGTCTGAACTTTTAAAGGCAGATCCTCCAGTGCTGCATCTGACCACTCCCATTAGGCCCAAGGAGATATAGCTCTTCTAAAGTTCAGACTAAAATCTGGAACAGATTCACCACACTATTGAAGTTGAATCCACCGGTGTCCACTGAACAGAAACTGGTAAGTGTGTGGAGCTTATTGGATGGAAGGTTCCCCTAAAAATTAACATGTAGGGGGGAGAGAGCTTCTTCCTTCATCAATGTGAGACAAAAGGTTGCAATCCACCAATATGTTCTTCCACACCCACCTCATTGAATTGGGCTGTCTGGAAAAGCTGGGCCATTTCCGCACTAGACAGTCCCTAAACTGCAAACCCCAGGATACCATAGGATGCTGAAAGTGGAACTATAGTGCAGAAATGGCCTTAGACAATTGGTTTGTTGCTTTACTCCCTTTACGATTTGTGTAAACCTATCTGAGAGTTTTCTTGGGCAGATTTGTTCAGAGGAGGTTTGCTGTTGCCTTCCTCCGAGGCTGACAGTATGATTTGCACAGACCCACCAAATGGGTTGGGAAGCATTGCTTCCTTCCAGAATGAAATGAATGGAAGAATTGAGGGGCTTTAGCCATTTTCCTCCTGCTGTGATGAAGTCTTCAGAAACCTGGCCATTTTTGAAGACTGTTTGCAATCTGGGACTTTGTCTGTGCAAAATTCACAAGTGGTATTTTTATGCAGAAAACAACTTTTTCTGGGCAGAAAATAAAATGGCATAAAATAAAGCCTGCGTGCTTTCAGCATCGTATGAATCTGCATTCTTGCTTTGGAGAACCTCAGTCCTCTATTCGCCTGAGGCCAGAGCTCCCCATCCCACCTAGTCCTACCAACTTAGGGATCACTGGTCAAATAATTTGTGACTAGAAATCTAGTTGACAGGCATTCTTTTTGCCACTGACCCTGCCTCATTCTCTTCCTAGGCTTTAGAGCAGCTTCCTGCTTGAGCCAAAAGAAAACCATCTTGTTTTACCAAACGGTTGTTCTTTTTAGGTGGCATCAGGTCAGCTTCAATTTTATGGCAACCCTGTAAATGAGAAATCTCCTAGGACAGCCCTGCTTGGGGCTTGCAAATTTGGGCCTGTGGCTTTCTTCTTTTTCTACTGCCTTCCACTTTAGTGAGCACTATCATCTGTCCCTGTGCCATCTCACGATGTGTCCAAAGCACAACAGCCTCCGCTGAGTCACTTTGGCTTCTAGGGAGAATTCAGGCTCAATCGGCTCTTGGATCCACGCATTTCTCTTTCCGGCAGTTTGTAGCATTCACAGAACTCTCCTCCAGCAGCCCGTTTCAGGTGATTTGATTCTCCTCCCATCAGCTTCCTTCAAAGTCCAGCTTTCATGTCCATCCGTAGAACTCAGAAATACTGCGGCGCGGGTGATCCTGACTTTGACATTCAGACACTCGATGATCTTAATATTTCGCAAGCTCTGTCCCGTGAGCTTGTTCAAGGAATCGAGCTCCTGAAGGTCAGCTTGGTCCGGGGAGCTCCCGGATCATCGTGATTAGGTGGCGATGCCGGGTAATCTTCTTACTGGACCACCCCCGTGCTCCCCGACCCCACCGAGCTTGCCTGGATTTGTAAGCCACTAATTTCCAGAAGGCATTTTCCTCCCATATGTGCACCTTCTTAATGCGTTTGCCTGGATCCCTTTCTGTAGGCTATGCCATGGCAGTAACCTTTGCTTGGCCAGAATTACAGGGGCCCCTGCCCTTCCGAGGGCCGGTATGGTGTAATAGTTTGAGCTAGGACCCTGGGATGCCAGCATTCAAATTGCCATTCAGCCATGGCAATCCTCTGGATGACGAGGAGAAGCCACACACTCTCAGCCGCAGGGCAAGGGCAAGACAAACCTCTTCTAAAGAAATCTTCCTGAGAAAACCCTATTTTTTTAAAGCCAGTATGGTGTTGCGGTTTGAGCATTCCACTAGGACCCTCTGACACCAAGGCCATTTTTGCACTAGACTGTTGCTATTATTCCACTTTCAACCTCCTGTGGAATTCTGGAGTTTGCAGTTTCCTGAGGCCAAAGAGTTCTCTGGACGAGAATTCTAAATGCCCCTCCCTAAATTGCAAACCCCAGGATTCCATAGGGTGTTGAAACTGGAACAATAGCGCTATAACAGTCTAGTGCAGAAATGGCCCAAGGTTTGAATCCCCACTCAGCCATGGAAATCCACTGGATGGCCTTAGGAAAGTCATGCTCTCTCAACTGTGGAGGAAAGCAATAAGCAAACCTCTTCTAAATAAATCTTAACAAGAAAACTTTATTTTTATTAATTCTTTTTAGGAGTCATCATGGTGTTGAGGTTTGAGTTTGGGGCTATGCCTCCAGGAGACCAGGGTTGAACCCTCACTCAGCCATGAAAACTCACTGGGTGACCTTAGGTGAGTCACACTCTCTTAGCCTAAGAAGAAGGCAAATCTCCTCTGAGAGATTTCCCAGAAAATGTGGTTTTTAGAGCTAGTGTGGTATAATGATTTGAGGGTGGGGCTAGGCCCCCAGGAGACCGGGGTTCATAACCCCACTCAGCCTTGGAGACCCACTTGGTGATGCCCAAGGGCTTCTCCCAGCAGTTTCTCTCCTCCTACTGAATGAGTGGAGCACAGCCTGCTTTTCCCTTTGAACTCTGTCTATTGCAATCGAAATAAAGAAACTGGAATATTTTAAAAGGAACTGAGTTAAGTATTGAGTTGGGACAACGATGCAGGCAGAACACTGTGGGCTAACGTCCGTCTTTATCTCCAAACGTGGCTTCCCATATTGCCAAAATGGCACCATTCTTAAGCACAAGAATGAGATATGCCTGGCCTCAGAAAAAGGAAAAACTAGGGACCCACAAATGAAAGACTTGAGTCTCAGGATGCTAAAACAGGATAGTTAAAATTCCATTTACGGATCTAGGGCTTTTAAACTCAAATTGAATGACCCAGGACTTTGTAACAATCAAGCATCATTCTGTAGTGTCTTGAGACATGCCTCCTTTATTCGTAACATCACTAGTCTCAGGCTGGGAAATTCTGGGAGCTGTGGAGCAAAGCTAATTTTTTCCCCAAGATCTAGAGAGAGCCCCAAAATTTGTAAATTTGGGGTGGAAATTAAGGTCATGCTTCCCTCAAGCAATGTGTTACTTCAAAGATCTACCCTGAGGTCGTGAAGCAAGCTGTGAAGAGGAAAAGGGTCTTTTCAGTGCTGGCTCCTTATATTTGGAATGCTTTTCACAAGGAGACTCACTTTACCCTCCTGCCTTTCAGTGTCAGGTGAAGAAGAGCCGTGCTGAAATCAGAGCCAATTCCCACAATGGCTGATTGGATTCATCTAAGAGCCCAGAAGCAAGAAAATGGGAGTGACATAGTCGCTTCCTGCTCCTGAACGCCCACAGCCGTTAGTGACAGCCCAGGGCTGTCTCAAGATAATTTGCTGCCTGATGCAAGGCATCAAATGGTACCCACCCACCCACTCCTTTCAATTCAAGGAGTACGGCACCCAAAGCCAGCCAAGGGATTTTGACATATCAGGCGGCAAATATTCTCTCCCCTGGCTGGGCAGTGAGCATACAATAGGAACAAATTAAATGGCTACCTATCTGCTGCTGGCTCAGCTTGCCTAATGATAGGGCCAGCCCTCTTAGAGAAATGCCACTTCAGATGCTACAATGCCAGGCATCAGGACTAGCAACCATGGAATAACCCTCTCATGCTGGCCTTTTGAAATGTTGTCCAATTGATTCTCCTCCGTTTCCGCCCCATTCCTCTGCTTCTGCCCCATGTTTCTCTGCAGCCTTGGAAGTGCCATTTATGCTTGGCATTGTTGTTTTCAAATAAAATGCTAAAAAGCAGGGGTAGAGCTCCTCACTTTGAGATATGAAATCAAAATCGTTCCCTTCCTCCAAGACGTTATCCACCCTCTGTCCACTCCTGGCTGGACATTGTCCACTTCAAGGCACTAAAACATGCTCACGCGCACACAGACGCCACCCCATCTTCACGAAAAACAAAGCCTGGGGCAGGGGGGAGAAAGAGGGAAGGCACAGGGTGGGGAACGCTCAGTTCCTCCTTGCGTGACGACTTTGCTCTATCTCCGCCAGCGGCCAAATGGCATCTACTTGGCAGGAAGCCACTCAAATCCAAAGGACCATCTGCCTCCTGAATCGCACTGATCCCCAGCTCACCCCCTGCACACAGACACAACTCTTTTTCTAGAGTTAACAGATGCAGGAGGAACAGTGTGAGGCATCCATGGATGGATGTGTGTGCGTGTGTGTGTGTGTGTAAGTGAAGCAATTAGTTTAATCCCAGGTTAAACTGTTTAAATGCTAGCCTATTTGGGAACAAATAAATAAATAATGCCCGGGGCGCGCTCACGCGCATTAACATAGACCCGCATCAAGGCAGACACGCCTTTGGCCTTCCTTGGGCAGATCTCGCCTGCTCGGCTCTCAGGTCTTTACAGGCCCGTTCGGGAAACAATCATCCAAGCCTTCGGGTTCTTCTTTCCAGCTTCATTTCAGCAGGTTAACAAAAAGATACAGGCCCATAACTGGTACTTTTGTGATGAAGAGGTGGTCTGTCTGGAGGCCAAGAGCGAAGGAGAGATCAGGTTGAGGACCCATGCAGGAAAATAAACGCAGGCCATTTCCGCCCTACACGGTTATAGCGCTGTTATTCCACTTTCAAGATCCTCTGGAATTCTGAGGCTTGTAATTTACTGAGGCCAAAGAGCTCTCTGGCTGAGAATTCTAAATGCCCTTCCCTAAACTGCAAACTCCAGGATCCCATAGGATGTTGAAAGTGGAATAATAGCACTACAACCGTGTAGTGCAGAAATGGTCTTACTCTATCCACTTGTAACAGGGACCATTTCTGCCTGCACTGTTATAGTGTTACTATCCCACTTTTGACATCCTGTGGAATTTTGTGGTTCGTAGTTTCCTGAGGCCAAAGAGCTCTCTGGTTGAGAATTCTGAAGTCCCTTCCCGAAACTGCAAACCCCAGGATTCCATAGGAGGTTGAAAGTGGAATGATAGCACTATAACAGTGTAGAGCAGAAATGGCCACAGGCAGTTTTGGGACAAAAGATCTGCGCTTCAATAAGAAAAGAGAAGGTTGAGTGTACTTTAGCGTGAAACTTTGTGGCTTTCAATCCATCTCTTCAAGGCATCCAAGTATATCTTAATTCACATACCCTCCAACATGTCACAGATTATAACTGGGACCCATGTGGCCAAGCAACCTCAGAATGTGGTCAAGATGGCAAACATTAGTAATGAGAAGGAACAGATAAGCTAGGAGAGGCTGCCACGGTTTGCTTTTGCTTGAGCTGCCTGAGAAGGGCAAGATTTTGCCCCCTGAGGCTGAGAGAATGTGACTTATCCAAGGTCACCCAGTGTCTGAGCAGGGATTCGAATCCTAGCCTCCAAAAGCCTTGGATGGATGGATAGGTAGGTAGGTAGGTAGGTAGGTAGGTAGGTAGGTAGATAATTTGGCTTTTTAAATCTACATTTAAATATTTAAATCATGAGTTAAATCTTGGGGATCCCCAGCAAAAAAATTGTATTTGCAGCAGGTCCACGGTAAGGAATAGGTTAAGAACCACTGTTCTGTGACATTTTATTTCTGCTTCTTTCGCCTTTCCTGTGCTACTTTCTTTTCTTTATATTACTTACATCCCTGCAGATGGATATGAAATCTCCAACACTGGCAGGAGGACTGGGAGTCGAGAATGGGACGCTTATTCACAAATAAAAGAAATTGCTGGTAATTTGTGGCATCCCTTTCGCTATTACTGGCACATTTGCATTTGAATGGGAGCTCTTTTTTTGCCTCGGCAATCCAGCTTCACCTTGATCCAGCTCTATAATCACCCTCCTGCGTTTATGAAATCACAGCAGGCTGCCACAGAAATTATGTCACACATTCAGCTTTACGGCTTCTGCTGCAGGTGAAGCAGGAAGTCAAATGGTGTATGCGTGCTTATGCATCTCCCTTTTTCTTCCTTGAAAAGAATTAGCCGTTTTTAACAAGCTCCGGTTTAACAAAAGATATTTTCCAGTTATTTGGTAAAGGGGTGGTATCCACCCCTACCTCAAGAGACGACAGGAACGCATCCCAAATATTGAAACGATGTTCATTTCCATAAAATCAGACCATGGAGGGATTCAAATAGAATTGGTGGTATAGTAAACTCGCCCATATTATCTGAAATTCCTCCAGTATCTGATTTTTTTTTCTTTAAGGGAACACAGTTTCCTTTAGCGCTGAGGCTTTGACCAGCAATTTGTCCAAAACAGCCTTACTCTTCTAAAGTATAGACATGAGCGAAGATCGTACATCGTGATTACATAGCGTAACTCTCTGCATGTGGAGTTACGCGCCACACAAACCTGGCGTTGCATGGGAATGTTGCACAACTGAATGCAGCACTCAATTTACAACCCAACACCTCTCTTTTGTGCGTGAGCGTCATACACACCTCCTGCGCACGGGAATCTGAAAGTACCACCACGGCTTGTGCAGCCTCGAACTGAATTGCAGACATTCCGCATTGGACCAAAATGTCCAACTATTTCTGAAGAGAAACTGATGCACGCGGAATACACCAAGAGGGTTCCAGCCTTCCAGATCTAGCCAGAGCGATAGATCCAAACTTAATTGTGCATGGAGTAGATCCATTTAGCCTAAGTTCTCACCTACGTATGACCAAGTCTGAGCCCATCCACCAGGCTGCAAGAGCACTGCAAGTAATCTGGGCCTAAAAAGATTCCTTTTGTGGGGTGGTTTAAGGCACTCATTTTGTCCCAAAGACCCCAAAAGCACAGCAGGTGAGATGGAGAATGAAAAGGCACCACCTACGGGAAATAATCTTTATGTCCTTCGTTATCGGCAGAAATCGGAAACTTGTTTTTTTGCCAGTGCCCTCTATGGCAGTGGGTCAGGGAATCCATTCTGGGTTCTAGTCCAAACTTTAAAAGAGGTATCTGAGGTGCTGAATGCCCCAAAGAGGTTCAACACATTGGCTATCTCCTGTAAAGATCAGACTGAAGCACAGAGCTGGTTCACCGTTTCACTAACATGGGAGCCATCAGCCACCATTGGGTGAGCAGAGTAGCTGGAAGATCTTGGAAGTTGCAGTCCAATAAAATAACTTTTCTGAGGCCTGGTCATTCCTAATTTCAAGAAGTGCTGCCATGCTATGATGCAGGTTTTGCAGAACTTAGGAGTATTTTGAGGTGACATTCAACTATTGACTTTTCCAGCTGCTAAAAGGTAACTGGTGAACAAAGAGAGCAAAGACAAGCAGAAAGGTGTCTGGGTGGGTGGATTTGAAAGGCCAAGGCTACAGAAGCCTAGAAGCAAAAGTCAGAGGTGGGTGCTAATTAGGCAAGCAATGGCTTTGTTCTCCAAAGGGAGTTCTCACTTCTGAAGCTCAGCCATCGCTAATCCAAGCCTGTGCAAAGGAAGAACCTCTACCCCACCCAACACCAAGAGGGGATGAAAGCTCTAATGATGTGACACACAGAGCAAGACCATAATTTATGTTGGATACCATCCACAAGGACAGTTTCTGGAAAGTGCGCTACTGATTGTATACACACATATGGCTCCATTTTCCATAAATGCAATGCACATCAGACCAGAAAACTGTTATCACTCCGTGGCCAGTATCCTGCAGGCAAGGTATCCAAGTGTGAATCCACCTTTTGCTTTAACACAGTGGTTCTCAACCTGTGGGTCCCCAGATGTTTGTGGACTTCAGCTCCCAGAAGGCCTGAACATTGATCATAGTGGCTGGGGCTTCTGGGAGCTGAAGTCCACAAACATCTGGGGACCCACAGGTTGAGAACCACTGCTTTAACATGTCTTTTTAGGGTCACAATGGGGTTGGTTCTCTCTCACCAACACCAGAACTCTTGATTTGGCCAAGACAGCCTCTCTGAGCAGTCACTTTGTGGCTGGTAGAGAGCACAATGGACTGGAAGAAGGGTCTGGCTATATCCCATCGAAAGCAGACATCATCCACAGAGGATCCAGGAAGTCTCAACAGAACTGTGGGGCCAGACACATCTCTGATTCCTCACCCATTCTCCACCAGTCATGGACCGGTCATTCAGCAAGGCTGTCACAGCAAACGGTTAGTCCTGGGGTGGTGAGTGGGAAGCCGTAGCAGACTTCCACCTGTGGAACTCCTGGGCTACCGTGGGCAATGCAACAAATGCCTGAAACATCTAATTGAGAAAAGTACATAGGTGGTTTTCCAACTTCCAGCCTTCATAAGCTTCTCTGCTGAAGAATCTATGTGTGATTGCAGAAGATCTGGGGTACGTGTGCCCGAATGTGTGTTTTTGTAGAAATATGGCTCTTCTACTGACAGGCAAAGATCTTTTTCTTAGTAAAACAGATCTCAGGTTGTTGTCTGGCTGTAGCAGAAGGGTCGTTTAATGGGCTGTGCTTTCATCCTTCTTTTATATTTCAGAGGCTTTTTCCAGTTGCTTTAAATAGGTGGTTTTAATTTGACTAATTATTTAATTCTTTATTTAATTTAATTCTTTACACACTACAATTGGCCCTCCATATTCAGTAGGATTAGGGGTGCAGGACCTTTGCAAAAGTGGGAAAATATCAATGTGTGTGTGTGTGTGTGTGTGTGTCTGTGAGAAAGGAGCCATGACGGGGAGAACAGGCACCCAGGGTCCAGACTGGGTCACGGAAAGGAGAGGGAAAGGGAGTAAGCTGGGATCCAAATTAATTGTTCCTCCAACTTTCTCCCTAGTGGGATCCATCAGAACTGGTAGGGCAGTGGAGGCAATGAAAGGTCATGTCAAAATCAACTGTCGGTGGAACTGGCTAATTCCAGCACTGTCTGGTGAGAGCTTCCATGGCAGTGTGGTGGGAAATCAATTAAATCTGAACGTTACCCTTTCATTGATGTGATTCACTAATTATAAAAAATAAAACTCTGAAAACCTATGGAACTAGGCTTTGTTCTAATAGCAGAGCTTGGCGTTCCTACTACTCCTGAGGAACCACCCAAGAACTTTTGCTCCCTGACGTACAGCAACAAACGATAGCCACTCACTCATCCAAGCTCAAGAAACACAGTGCCCCAAGCCAATACAGCTATACCTTCCATGGACGGTAATATAAAATATAAAAGCAAGTGAAATAATAGTTCACTAATAAGTTGCTGCCTCACTGTTCAATGGCAGGGCTAGAGTCTGGGATCCCCACAGCATGGCTCCAAGCACTTGTGGCTGGTGCACTTTGGGACTAGTAGGCCATGTGGACAATGGAAAGTTACATCAAAGTCAACTGTAGGTGGAGCTGGCTAATTCTGGCACTGGCTGGCGATACCCTCAATTGCAGTGTGGTGGGAATTCCACTCCAGGGTTTGTTTTTCCCCCAACCACTGTCCAAGGTGCTGGATGTATTTTAGGGCCAGAGTTCAGCACCTTGGAGAGTTCTTTCAGAGTTTGGGCACCAAGTTTAAAAGCCAACTTCTATTATGCTTTAGGGATCAGCATTTTGGACTACTCCTCTAAAATCTGGACTAGAGCTCAGAGTGGACACGTGCGCCAAATTCTGGTTCTGAGCCTTTTCTCATCCCCTGCAATAACACTGCTGTTCAACCTCTGAACACTGATCACTTAATGGCACTGAAGAACAGTTTTTAATGCTGGCTCCTTGCACACTGTTATATTTGATTCTTGGCTGGGTGGAAAGTGTCGCTTCTCTCACCCTATCTATCCGCTCAGGTAGGCAAGAGGTGGGCAGTGGCCTATTTGCCCCTACTGGGATAGCCTCCATTACCTTGAGATTAACGCCTCTTTGAAAGAGTGGGGAAAATCGACTCCTTCCTTGTACAAAATTGTTCAGCAAATTAACCTTTAGATTTCTCTTTTTTTCCCAGCCCTCCCTTTCTTTTTCAAAAAAGGTAAATTTTCTCTATTTTCCACCTCTGCAATTGGTATCAGAAGCAAAGTGGTGGTGTGTTCATCTATTTGCGTGGGTGCCCTTGGGTGACGGTGACACTAAAATTTCTGGGGAAACAACATTAACAATAAACGACTAGTTTTGCTCCAGTACTGTCATTTTCTGCAATTTGACTGTAAGGAGAGCTTTCCCCTGCTCCTTTCCAGAAGAACTTACAATTTCAACAGGAGCTTTCACTCTGTACATTTTATTTGCCTGATAGCTGGCACTCAAAAGGGGGAGGAAAAAGAAAAAAGAACACTCCCTCGATGTAAAAATATCTATACAATCTCTGACCCGTACAGTCTCCAGGCATTTTGAAAACAGCTCTAAAGTCTCTCCATATATTATGATGCCTGTCAACAAACAGCACAGAAGGGTGAAATAAAAGAAAACATACGAATATGGCCAGACCATACAACTATTAATCTGACTTTTTATGGCAAGTGAGGATCACCCAGGGGCCCTTCCAAGCCGCTGCTGCTATAAATCTGAGTTTTCAATGCGGCAAGTCAGATGTCCTCAAAGTGTTTTTCCTCCAGTTGCAAACAGGCAATAAATTATCTTGGCTTTCTACAGCTGCTCATGTCAACTGTAAAACCCCAGCTCCGGCTCTGTTATGGAAGAAAAGCAGCCCTTCCTTGCTATACGAAGTAAAAGATGGAAAAGTTTCAAACAGTGGCATCTTCTGACTAGGTTGGGAAAGGCTCCTGGCTGGCATTTTGAAAGAAGCAGATGTTAGCCAGTGTAGGCTAACCTCCCATTTGCCAGTAAAACTGAATTACTGTGTCGCAAAATGATGCATGTCTAAAAGGGTGTCACCGACATGAAAAGTTTGGGAAGCTCTGTTCCAAACAAACAAAACCCATCTGAGAACCAGAAGTGGAAAGAAAACTCCAAACCAATAATCCAAAAAGTGTTAAGGAGGCTGTAAAATAATACTGATTGTATTTGTTGCTTTATTTGTGAGGTGTATCCTAGAAGTCCAGCATATTCTATCTGTTGACCATTGGATCTATCATGGAAAACTTCATTCTCATCAAATCACTGATGACGACTCATTGCAAACAGCTCCACGTTCCTCGGAGTAGTCTTACTGCAGCTCTTCATTTCAGGTCTTCAGCAGTACACACCTCTTGGGTCTCCAGTTGACCATCCACATTTGCTAGGGGTTAGGGGTGCAGGGCCCTCGCAAAAGTCCAAAAATCGCAAATGTCAAGATGTGAGTGTTGCCTGTGGGAAGGGGGCGAAGACATGGTGGGGAGAGTGGACAGCCAGGGTCCAAACCAGGTCAGGGAAAAGAGAGAGAAAGGGGTGAGTCAGCACGGGGACTCTATACTTCCTCTCTCTTGCCCATCTCCTTCCTTGGGTGTAAAGGGGTGGCATCGGGAGAGGGCTTGTGGTGGTGGTATTTTTTATGTGAGATAGCGCAAGGTGGGCTACAACCCAATCTCCTCCTTGGAGGCTTTGTCAGAACCGGAGCAGTCCAGGGAGCCCCAGGGCCCTGCTTTGCCCAAAGTTTCCTGGCTCCATGCCTATATAATAATAATAATAATAATAATAATAATAATAATAATAATAATAATAATAATAAAAAATTCATTTCTATCCCGCCTCTCCCAAATGGATCGAGGCAGCATTACAAAACATATAAATATTAAAACATCAAAATGTAGCCCACCCTCCCCACTCACCAACCCTACCATCCCCCCAGCACACCAACTATTAAAACAGATTAAAATAAAATTAAAACTAAAAGTTAAAAACAAAGCAATTAAAAACAATTAAAAACAAAGGGACAATCGATGAAAGGCAGTGGAACACTAGTCTGGGAAAGCCTGTCGGAAGAGAACAGTCTTGACTGCTTTTTTAAAGCAGTCAAGACTGGTAATGTGCCGGGTCTCCTCCGGCAGGCCATTCCATAACCTGGGAGCGACTGAAGAAAAGGTCCTCTGGGTAACCGCAGCCAACCTAGTTCTGACTGGCTGCAGTAGATTCCTCCCAGAGGACCTTAATGTGCGGGGCGGATTATATGGGAGAAGGCGACCCCGCAAGTAGGCTGGCCTCAAGCCATGAAGGGCTTTAAAGGTAAAAACCAACACCTTGTACTGTGCCCGGAAACTAATAGGCATGTTATGTTACTTTTAACTCACTCAGTGTGCTGCTGTTGTTCTTGTGTGCCTTCAGGTTGTTTCTGACTTATGGCAACCCTAAGGCAAACCCATCAAGAAGCTTTCCTGGCAAGAGGAGGTTTGCTTTTGCCTTCCTCTAAGGCTGAGAGAATGTGACTTGCCCAAAGTCACCCAGTGGGTTTCAATGGCTGAGCAGAGATTCAAACCCCGGTTACCAGAGTTTAAATCCAATGCTCAAACCACCGCACTATACTAGCTCTCTCAGGTTGCAGATAAACTTTTCATGCTCGTCTTCGCCACGTGCTGGTAACACCTTCCTCTGAATATGTTGGCATCCCTTCAGTGGAAGAAAAATATGCCCTGCTCTCCTCCAAGTTCTGAAAAGCAGCTCATAAGCTGGTTTTTTTGCAGACCAAAAGAATAAAAACAAAGTATCACATTAAAAGGAAATGATTTATCTAGATCACAGGTGGATTCAGGACAGCAGTACCCCCCCAAATTTGGCCATTTTTGGAAATGCAACCCCACAGCCGCAAAACACTTCCTAGCTTTTGTTAATTTTTCCTCCATTCTAAAAGGCTGACATTCCTCTCCTAAAGCTCAGATACTGGCAGTAAGACCTGGTATTTACTTGTGGTGCTGTCCACTAATGGAATCTACCCTCCTATGCACCCCCCAAAAAACCCTCACTGAAACTGAACTTGGGCCTTGGGCTGAAAATATTTTGTGCCTGTTTGCCAGGCATGAGAATCAGGCACCCCTCCCAGAGGTTTGGGGGCTGCAAATCCTATCAGCCTCGGCCACTCTAGTCAATAGAGATGAATGCTGGAAGTTAGTGAAACAGCACCTGGGATGCCACACAACACCCACCCAACCCAACCCCACCCCACACACAACCAGCAACACTGAACTAATCTAACTAAATCATGTAAGATCACAGTGCAATTTGGGATAAAGCAGCTTCTGATGTTTCAATAATCATACATTATTAAGAAATGTATTATTTGGGTTGAGGATGACAATGATTTTACTTATGATCTGAATTACTTGAAGGAAACCAATGTTAGAGTAATAAAGTCCCTGATATATGCTTCACACCAAATTCTATGCAAAATGGACCCAAGCCAACAATTCCACCCACCAGCAACAAAGACTGAAAGTTCAACCGCTCCTGAACTTGCACAATAATGTTCAGGATATCAACACAGAACAAAACATACAGGAAGCTAAGTTTCTGTTTGGTAGGTACCCAAAACGGTCACCAGATCAGGTCCAAAAACTTGCTAGTCTTTGTTTCGTTCTCATCAGATAACAAACCACACCTGGTGACTGTTGTTAAACGTGTGGATTTACATAGCTTAACAAACAGAGAAACAATTCAAATCTTAGTATATCATGCATCTTTGGGAACAGCAAACAAACCCAAAGCAACTGATACAGCCACACACCAACCTGCTGGAATTGTACAGTTTTATTTAAAACGAAGTTGATGGAAAAAAATTTTTCCCCCAGAAGTCTGCATGTAACATCAAATTGCTTGTACATTTGTATAAGATGGCCAACTACCTGCAAAAGAAAGGCAGACTATTATGTACAATTGTAGTTGTTTTTAAAAGTTAAAAAAGGTTTTGGTTTTTTTTTTTTACACAAGATTTTTATCAGATCTAACCCCTTGACAGAAAATAATTAAGTAACTGGTGGGGGGAAAAGTCAGAAGGAATTTCAGCAGTGGGAAAAGGGGAATATAATGCTCATGTTTGTGTTGTTGAACTGGTTTTATTCTTTCAGCTTCAAATAATAAAGCAAAACCAAAAAAAGTGAATGAGGAATATGTAAAAAGCAATTCAAGTTCTTCAGAACTGTCCATATTCCATAAGTCCCATTCCATATGACATCTGTCTTCCGCCACCAAGATCGCAACTCTGCATGTCTCAACCACTTCAAGATGTAATGTTCATCCTTGGTATATGATTAAAAATATATATTTTTATATATATATATATATATTTATATTCCAGCAACTGAAGGGATATGTTCAAGAGCAATGTGGAAAGTCTTCAGTCCACTTTCACGACACTGTATATCTTACTGACAAACCAGAAACAAGCGAAGAATCCAATTGTTCCTAAAGGCCAAGAAAAAAAAATGCAAAAGAAGACAGGTTAAAACTTTTTTTCTTTTTTTTAATCATCTTCCAACATGCTGTTAGAATGCAAACGGCGCCTTTCCAAACAGGGACAGATTGTTGCCCATGTCCTGCTAACTTACCTAGTACCTGTAAATATTGTGTTTTTTTGGAGGGGGGGGGGTGACAGCAAATGCTGCACTAAGGAGATTTCTAGCATGAGCCTAGAAATCCTGCCTTATGTTCTCAGGAAAGTGCAGAGTCACTTAAACACACATCAATTATGCTTAAAACTGGAAGGGGAAGAGCACAGAGATTCCAGAGAAAGACTGGCTGATAAAATTGCTGAACTTAGTTGAGATGGATAAGTTGACAATATTAATAAAGAAAAAATATACGTCTTTTGTGAAAGACAGGTAACCTTTAATAAGCTTTTTGCAAAAAAAGAAAAAGAATATGATTTACCAACAGTAGGATTCACTATCTACTATTTTAGAAAGACTAATAGTAGAAGTACTAAAAGGTATTACCAGTTAGAAAAGGGTGTTTGTTTGTTTTTGAGTCAATGTTATAAAAAATCTTGAGTTGGGAAAGCTAGAATCTATCTTTTAAACACGTTTATTGGAGACAACATGCTGCTCCAGGGATGTATTTTCCCCATGCTTGGTGTACACTGTTTTGGAGGGGGCAGGGGCAAGCAGACACAGTCCATTTTTCACACAGGATGCAGTCCTTTGTACCATGTGTATGTGTAGCTGAAATGCACGAAGGGGGGCAAGCACCTACTAGGAAGCCAATACAGTGACCTTGGTGAGACTGTTGAAGATGGAGAGAAGCAAAGGATTTTTTCCCCTCATATGCAACTATTTAGCCCAGCAATTTTCAAACTGTGTTCTGGGGAAGCCTGGAATTCCTTAGAAGCTTATCAGGGATTCCTCAATGAGAAGATTAGCAACCACAAGACAAGTTCCCCCAACAGCTCGCTACTAATCTTCTGCAATGGAGAGAAAACTGTCAAGTGCTATTGCTATGGAAGATCTCTGGACCCATGGTTTGTGCTGGGTTTGCATTGCTATTTCCCAACACAGATGCCAAATGACTCTTTCTTCCATACAAAAATATTGTATTTATGCTAGCCAGCCAACAGCTTGTGGCTCTTCTTGTGCTGTCTGGTTTTAAGTGTGCTGAAGTCAGAGGAGAGGGGTTGGGGGAACGTTTGTTAAACACTCGGGCATTCCTCAGTAAGGCCCATGTCTTACAACAGCCCAACCAGGAGACCAGTGAGAAATTGTGCTGCTTGGGAATGCCACAATGTGATCTTCCCTCTTCCACAAACAACACTTTCAGCTGTGAGCTACAGTGGTGACTGGGTGAGGTGGGGGGGTCATCAACATCACCACCAAGGCAAATCACTTGACAAAATGGCAAAACAATTTCAAATGGTAAAAAATAGGATAGAGGGCAGATTGGGCTCTGGAGGCAGAGTTTTTCCCTGCTAACAAGACATACCACTCCACTGCTTCCTGCTGCCCAGCCACTCATACGCCAACTGTCCTCAATCATCAATATATTTATTGTCTCCAATACTTTCCTTAACCTTTTCGACAAAGAAAGTGCAAGAGAAGCACAACCAGGTCAATGGAACTACTTTGCTTCCATGCACATTCCTACAGGTTTAGTAGCCACTACTGACAAAACAGGTCTGTTTAGCAGGAAACAGTAGACTGGGGGTTCCTCCACCGCACACCCTCATGTCCTTCCTCACCACCGCCACACATCCGGGCTTGTTCTCCCAGTCCCTCATACTTGCCACTTCTCTTTTTCTATTTAAGACTTTTTATTCCCCCCACGGCCTGCTATTATGTGCTGCAGATTACCCTCTTCCTCTGGGTTTGCAGCTATCATCCTCTCAAACAGTAGGGGGACAGCAGATTTACTGCGCTTGATAGGAGATCATACTCCAGCCACAAAAGGAATTTAATTCCTTTATGTGCTTGACATCTCAAAGTCTTTCCACTTTGCAGTCGATTCTCACTCCTCCCCACTGTGTGCGGCACTCCTATCTGGCACTGCTGCGACGTCCGTGGCCTCCCGAATCTCACATCTGGAATCCTCCATTCCAATCTCCCAAGGATCCTACTTAACATTTATTGACATCTCACCCCACTCCATCTTCTCTATAGGGAATCCAAAAAAGTGGGGGCTTCCAATGTCTAGCTACCAGAAACAAAATTTTTGTGAACCTTTGACAGGCTGAAGAAATACTGTGGATTCTTAATCACTCCTGTCAAATCTCTAGGCCCTGAAATAGCTGAAAGCACTCTAGATTTTTTCCACCTCTGAGGATTGCTGTACATTAAGTCTTCAAAAGTTTCTCAGACAATGCTGATTGGTGCAATACATTCCATTTAAAGAGAAAAGATGTGTCCAATCAGCTAAGGTTTCTGGAAAGAAAAACACTGGAAAGCAAGAGCTATCTTGCAAAGGGAGAATGACAGGTGTAAAACAAGCATATATGACTCAAGACTCCCCTGGACTGATCCTTACTTCTCATTTTGCTCAAGGATGAGAACTGCTGCCTCTAAAAGGTTCTAGGAGCAATGATTCTCCTCTAGAGCAAGGTGTGCCTCCCTCAACACTTGTTCTAACAAAAATGGTGTTTTTTTCCCCAAAGGAATTTTTTTTGGAGGGGGGACTAGAGTGCCATCCAGTTATGGATGGATTCAAGTAGAGGGGATAGTACACTCCCTCTAAAAGTCATGGGGCTGACCAATTCCCCCCTCAAAAAATGTGGTTTAGAATTTCCCAAAGCTCAAGCAATATCTATATTCCTAATAAAGATATTGTGCTAAAAGCATACAAGAAGAAGGAAGCAGTAATTCCAAAAGTTTGGGAAACAATTTCAAGGCTTAAGGGGAAAAAAGAGCTGCTTGCTTGTTTATACTGTAACTAGCCAGTACCTGCAACAACAATTTGTTTCGACATACAAGTTCTAGCAGTTTTGACCTCTACCAGGAATGGTGTTTTTTTCCTCTACAACTAAGGGATCTTAATTATCCGCTTAGCACACTGCGACTACTGTAAAGATAGCGATAGACTCACAGGGAAAAAGCAAGCCAAACGCTACTACTTGTGAGGGCCAAAGGTCTACAGTAGCCTGAGCAACCAGTCACAAAGGCAATCAGGACAAATAGCTGGAGCAGATGGGAGTAGACATCTTTTCCCTCTTGCCCTCGGAATCTGCCACCCAGACTTCCAAGGCTTTTAACTGAAGCTCTGCTTCCTTCCCAGAATAAAAGGCTTCAGAGGAAAACTGAGAAGACACCAATGCCCCATTAAGACAGAAGAAAATTGTAGCCTCCCTTTACCCTAGCAAATACATTTCCACCTGCCATCTCCACAGCACTGTCACAAAAGCAACACAATGCTCTACAGGAGTATAAACTCAAGTACCCACAAACCACAGGCAGCCTTCCACGTGTTCTTAAACGGCAACTCTCATCCCCTTTCAACACTGCTTTTGGCAGCTAAGGGTGGTGAGAGTTACTGCCCAGCAATGGTTGGAGGGTACTCGGGGCCCACCCCTGGCATGGGCACGCTGCATCCGAACAAAAGAGCTGAAGATTTAAGATGCCCGTGAGAGTCCAAACGAGTGGCAAGTCCACAGATCTTTTTGAGTGCAATAATAAAAAGATAAATTTCTGTGTACAGTTTGAAGCAGAGGATGAAAAAGTTTCTGTTTGGACCACAAATGTCAGAGGCCATGATGTCTGGGAGATTCTGGGAGCTGGAGTCCAAAACTCTCCCACATTCTGCTTTGAGCTCAAAGCCAAATACAGCTTGTATAACTTTCGTCATGTGTTATGGTCAGAATTCCAGTGTTTAAGATCTATAATAAACCAAGATCTCCTTCAACCAAACCACACATCAGAGATCTAGCGATAAAGGTAGTAACTGAAACTGAATGAAGCTGTTGAGCTATCAGAGCTCAGTAGTCTGCATTGATACTAAAACCTGTGATCAAGGGAAAGAAATAACTGGAAGCACTTTGTCATTCTCTGCTCTCACCTCTTAGTGCAGCAAGCAGTTGCGAAGGCTGCAAATGCACCTCTCTGGCTAGATAGAGATGGATTTCTAATCCACCAATTTTTAACCTCTGTATTATATCTAACATAAAAGGGTCCAAGTACTGAGGCAATGTTTTACAGTTAACAGCAGCTTTGACAAGAAGCAAACAAAACTGTTCCCCTATATATAAAAAAGGTTCAATTTCAAACACATCAAATGAAACATAAAACAGTGTTCTAAAAGCTGCTCAAATCCCATCTAGGTGGCTGTAATAAGGGCTCTCATCCTAAAGGTTACACACTGATGTAGATCTCTTGAGATCAAGAAGGCACCGTTTGACAGATATCACAGGGGTTGGGTGGCGTGAGGGAGCCAGGATGTTGTTAATGCACTCTCCCCCAACTCTTAAGTCTGGAGAGAGATGCCTCTTATCAAAAGAAGAACACCTTTGAAGGCAGGACGTGACGGACCTGGACGGCTGAAGGGAGAACAATCTCAAAACCACATTTACATTGAGATATGACTTCTTCTGAAATGCTGGAAAGTACAATGTACACCAGGAATTATCAAAGATAAGGATGGAGAGATCATTGATCTTATCGACAAGGTGAATTCTTCTTTTCTATTTAAGGAAGAAGAGTAGAAGTTCTAAAGAATTTCAACTTGGTTAAGCACCTCTTTCCCTCTGGAACCCACCAAGATCCTTTTTGCAACGGGACATGACCTGAACTGGAGGATGATATGCTCTGGTGCATCAGAGAAGGTGTTTGTAAGTTACCTGGGTGGTGTAAACAGCAGTGCCTCCTAGGGACTGGCCTAAATGAAGAAAACCAGCCATTTCTAAATAATGTATTTATAGGAACCACTTCTCTAATTAAAGCCAGCCTTGAAAGACACGCACACATCTGGTAGCAGATTCTCTCCCTGGTAATCTCATTTGGATTACATCCCTATCCCCTTCCCCTTTTTATTGCATTATAGACATCACTCTGACAAATGTCTGAAACAGCCTGTTACACAGAATGCCCTTTCTTCTCCAAAGGACACAGCATTAAGGTAGCCCTGGCCACAGCACTTTACATGCCACAAATTCAGCTGCCAGATCTTGGTGCTCCAAGGCCATGATGCACGAATAAGCAAAGGGCACAAAACTCCAGATCTGCCAGGGCAGGTCTATCCAAACACATTTGACTGAACATGTGAGCCTGTACAACACAAAGGCCTGCTGGACGTTTACATCCCAGCTACATGGGCAGTAAACTCAAATCTCCCATAAGATCTCAGCATATCCTTTGTGTGGGTGGAGAGAATCAAGCCTTCAAGTCTTCAGTCCCACATCTCCAGAAACCCAGTCCAGCAACAGACACCTCACCAGGCTGTGCTAATCAACAAACCGGGCATTTAAAGATGGGCCTCAAGAAGGTCCAACACACTGGGAGCCACCCTTTCCTTGGATACATGGAAGTACAGGTCGAGTATTTCTTATCCAAAATGTCTGGGACCAGAAGCATTCTTTGTTTCAGATTTTTTCAGAATCTGGAATACAGTACAGGTATCTGCTTATACAATGGTGTAGAGACAGCACAGCTGAATTCACAGCCAAACTCTGCTGCTTCTCCAATGCTACCCACCAGCTGAAGCAAGGTTTAGACTAAAATACAGTGGCACCAGCAGCTGGCAACCATGGACTGCTCAAAGCAGGCAGAATTGGTCTGCCTTTTCTCACCGTTGCTGCTGCATGATCCTGGGAAAAGCGCAACCACTAATATGGTGTACCAGAGTCTCCCCTGACACAAAAACTTTTGAGAATTCTGCAGAGCATCTGCCTCCACACAAAACTGGCATGTGGGACATTACTGAACACTTGAATTGCTGCTTGTCACAAAACACAAAGCATGGCTCTTTCAGAAGGAAGACTCATTTTATTACGCTCAGATGAATTTCCCAATGTATTTTCTTTGATCTTTTGTTCTCAACCTCCTCTAAAAATTCTCAAAGTCAGAAATGCAATGGATCACTAATCATTTCTGATTACTGCGTTATCCTGGGATAACTGGAGGAAAAAATGTTGAAGTTTAACCACTTGCCTAAAATGGTTTTTAAAAACCAATGAATTGCTCCATGAAGACAAACCAAAATACTTGAAAGGAGGCTGCATGCATTTCTCCTGCTTTGTCACACATGATCATTTAATGAAGAAAAAAAAATCAAAGCATGGAGTGATTGCAGGAAAGCGAAAAAAAGAATGCATTCTACACACTGGCAATATGTATCACCCCCAAGAACAGTTTGTATCATATTGGTTTCAATCACCACACAATAGTTGCTTCTTTCAGGATCTAGAATTCTGAACACAATTTAACAGAAGATAAAAACTCAATTTTGAAAAATGGCATTAACTCACGAGTGAAAACGATGATCACAAAACAGGAGGCGCAAGGTAGCCATGAGCTTTGCTTAAAAGTGGCGCTTTCTCCTAGGCCCAGGAGCAGTACGGAGGGCAGTAATCACAAAGCTATCTCATGCTCAAAATATACTCATTCCCTTACCATATTATTACCTTGAACATCATACTGGAAATTGCTAGCTCCAAGATTTGTTTGGGTTTTTTGTCTTCCTAAAGAAATAATAATTGCAAGAAACAGCATGATACAAGATCACCATGACATTACCCCCGTGGGCTGCTGGGGGAGCCCTGCAGAAGCCCCAACCAGAGGCAAAAACAAACGGTTGGTGGCCGAGGGAGGGAGGCACTGGACAGACTCATAGACTGGGGCAGTGGCACCTGACAGTCAGAGCATCTCAGCCAGAAAAACCACTATGCTTCCTAGCCATATCCAGGCCCAACCTCTCCTTAATGATCTGCCTCCTTTCAGCTGAACACAGGGACCACAAATTTGAGATAACAGACAGGTGACGAGGCAATACAAGCTTAAGTGAATAGAATAGTTGAGGATCCCAGCTCATCAATGGTAACGTCAGTTAAAGTAGGAAGGCTGAGGCACACAGGGGGAATCTCTGCTCAAGAGATACTTACTCTAATCAGAATAAAGCTTACCAGCTGACAAGTTAGAAAGAGTGACCTTCATGAACTGACATGAACTGGGGTATAGGCAATTTCAGTGGCACCAGTGGCCAATTTTGGTTCCCAGGGACCCACAACAGGTCACAACTCCCTCCAAAAATGTGTGAGCAGAAGATAACTAAGCACCCTGCTCAAACAAATACAAAAGCAAGGCCCTGCAACTTGTTCTGGAACCGAACTGTTGGCAGGTGGGTCTCCTATTTGGCCAGAATAAGAGGTTTTTAAAAATAGGGATGAGATTCCACCAAGAGGAGCCTGGGGTTCACAAAACTGAACTTGAGGAGCCTGTGAGACTCTAGGGCCGCATGATTCCAGCCACTGATATAATGCTTGTGTAGACCTTTTTTCATGAAACATGTTGAGCTTTACCAGCAATTCTTAAGCCAAGTTTAGATACCACATTCCTATTCACCAAGTTGCACACGTTGACTGCCACTGACTCTTTCTCAATTTGTTTCAACCACGGTTCGTCAGTGATGTTGGATTGGGCAAAGTGGATAGTGCTAACCTGGAGCTGCCGACCAGTCATGATTTGAAACTGTGGCTTGAAGTGGGCTTGCCAAACTCCCTGGAAACAACAACTGGTTAGCATGAGCCATTGTTGTTGTGTGCCTTCGCAACCACCCTAGGGGTAAACCTATCACAAGGTTTTCCTGACACGATTTATTCAGAGGGGTTTTGCCTTTGCCTTCCACTGAGGCTGAGGGGGCCCAACATCACCCAGTGGGTTTCCATGACCAAGTAAGGATGTGAACCCTGATCTCCAGCATCCCATCAAACACCCAAAGCACAACCTTCCCTGTTTTAGTCATCACTGAAAAAAAGTAGGATTAGAATGAATCAGGTATGGGAAGAAGAACCTGAGCCTCTAAACTGGGATCAGCGTGTGACATCTACACTGGACTTCAATGTGAGAACACACAACTGTAAACTTTACCACGGTACATTTAGGCCTCGCTGCCCTTCATATCAAGGAGACAAGAGCCGACATATCTGGAGATTTTAATCCCTTTCAGCAGCTGCTGTGACAATTTCAATTATCATTTCCTATATGAAAAGGATATTTCTAATTCTAGCAATTTACATCATGCAAGCAAAACTGAAACTGGCAGCTAACCTAAGCTAAAACCCAGACAGGCATTAGCTTACTGCTTCAGTTCAACACTGAAACATTTTTAAGCACTCAAATGTATTTGAGGAAAATTACAGGGAGGGCATCTGGAGAGCTGGAGACTTTTGAACAGGAGGTTTTGCTGGGCAAGCCAATTCCCGCGTTTGTTCTCTAATGATTTTAAACTGGACAGATAAAATACTGCTTGCTTTTTATTTCTATCCCACTGAAAGTAACTAAAGGAAAAATCCCTCTATAAGACTACAGCAACAAGGAGGGAAAGCGAGAACAGAAAGGGCCATTGCAGAATTTGGAGGAAAATTTTACACCCTCCGCAGGCTTACATTTCCTAAAAGTCATTGCCATTCTAACGGAGGCTGGTTCACACACGCATGCATATTTGCCTTCTTACTGTATGCTTAATTAATGCCAGATGAATGTAAGAGCTATCTGTTCAGCACTTATTGGAAGAAAGAGGATTTCTATTTTACATTCAGAAAAAGAGCACCTGCAGTAAAATGGCTCAAGGAAGCATGGCTAAGTGATGTTTGCCAGTGGGTACAATTCACACAGAAGTCTCACTCAACAAAAGCACAGAACTGATTCCAATACTCGCAACAGGATGCACTGGACAATATTCCTAATAGGAATGTGGTGGGGAGGATTCTTCCTGCTGCCAAGATTTTCATCAAAATAGATAATCTTTGGCATAGTGAGACAGCCAAGGACTCACCAAGCACCTTGTGAAATTTCCCCTACAGCACAAAACTAAAATGCCATGCTTTAAAAACAAAATAAAACAGAGTTTTCTGAATTTTGCATATAATCTCTATGAAAAACTAATGTCTCTTGGTTTGCAAAATACACAGAACAAAAAGAAAAAAAAACACCTGCTGACTGGTCAAACACACACGAAGAACACATCCAACACTCCCATGCTTACTCAATGCAATCATTACTGCATCTTTCAATTCCGCACTTTTAAAAGAAGAGGCAGAAAAATGCTGACTCAAAGAATGCAAAAAATTGCTCCACAGCTGCCTCACCATCTTGCAGTGTAGAGATTTTTTTTCCCATTGCCCCATTTAGCATGCCATTGCCTCGTTTACCTTTTGAGGATGAACCCAGCCACAATTCACATCCCAAGTAATTACCGGATTGCATTCTTTTAAGAAAACGTTGTACAGTCAAGCCCTCAACATTTGCAGGTTTCATTTTCACAGATTTGATTATTTGGAAGTTTCTTCCACACCTGCCCCGCCATTCCAAGTGCTCCTTTTCCAGGGGAACCTTCCCTCGTATTGGCCCCAATCAGGCCACACAGCCCTTTAAAAACCCTCCGCTAACCACTGCCCAACCAGCTCAGGATCAATCACAGCCCAATTTCTCAGCACCACAAGCCCTTTCCCAATGCCTCGCACACCCAAGGAAGGAGATGGGCAAAAGAGAGGAAGTCTAGGTCACCACACCAACCCATCCCCCTTTCCCTCTCCTCTCTCTGACCTGGTTTGGACCCCTGGGTGCCCATTCTCTCTACCACGCCTAGGTCCCCTTCCCATAGATGCACATACACACACATTTTAATATCTATGATTTTACCACTTTTGTGGGGGTCCTGTGCCCCTAATCCTAGGGAATATGGAAGGCTGACTGTATAAATAAACTCAGATTAGCTTTTTATCACAATATGAATGTTAATATAAGGTAAAAGTTCCAAGGACAGAGGGAGAAACAGAGGCATCTGTAGCAAGCTAACATTCTTCCTGTGCCTGGAGCAACATGGAATACCACACAGGAATTCCTTTTGCACATCATACACACACCAAAAGAACAGATCGTTTCAAGAATCAGTGCAGCGGCATGCTCCTCCCCTTTTCCCCTAGCGCAATGGCATGTGTTCAACAAGAGATGCACAAGTTCCCCAACCATCTAAATGAGCAGGTGTTAGAGCCTGCCTTCTCCTATACAGAATGACTTTATGCTTTTGGGGGAGGGCATTTACTGTACCCATGCACTACTGAGGCCTATTTCATGCACTGTGGAAGGCCTCTGTTGTGGTCCCCACCATGGGGAACAATCTCCCTACAAAGATCAGGTGGGCTGTCAGCACTGGATGTTTCCCCATCAACAGAAGACCCAGTTATTTTCCAAATCGCTAACATATGACTTAACTCTGGGGTTTTTTAATGAATTATTCTAAATGGATTTTATCATTTTTTCTTTAAGCTTCCTATTTTAATGTATTGTTTTTATGTACACTGTTCTGAATGTTAAAATCAGAAGCAATATAGAAATGATCAAAAATAAATAAAATCCAAAAAATCCACGCATTTATCTGAGGTTCACACTAATTCTTTGGACAAGACAACTTGCAGCAAAAACTAAAGTTTCACTTTTCTTTTCTAGTACATGTTTTGGTGCAATTCTGGCATTGTTATACACTTGGAAAATCCATCAGCTGAAGAGAGAATGTGAGTTATTTGCCTCAGTCTCACCTGTTCAAATCCACTGGGCTTTAAAAGTCCTCAGTTTAGACTGGAAATAAAAGTATTTCCTCCAATAAAATGAATTGGAAAGTCATGGCAGAAGTAGGAGTTCTACATATCAATATTCTTTAAACCCATGCCTTGTTGAACTGGGCTATAAAATATCTGGGGTGGAGAAGGAACAGCCCTTAGTGGTAAGCCTTACATATATAAGGTCTCAGGTTCAATACCTGGTGCCTCCATTTAAAAGGATCTTAAGGCCAGCTGAGCAAGAACAGCCTTTCTTCACCCAAAGCAAAATACTGCCTTAGAGACACAAACATCTGGCTCGGTATTAGGTACTATTCATATATTTGCACACCAAAGATCTCCCTAAGCGTGTCTTTTTTACCCCTGAAATACATAAGAAATTAACTCACCAGTGAAAAGGAAGAAAATCAATACCATGATCATTGTGTAACCAAAGTACAAAATTGTGCTGGCAGTCCCTGTGATCTGGAGCTTTGAGAAGAAATAATGAACTGCGTAGATGAAGAGATAAACAGCTGTGAAGCTGCTGGTCAAGAACGACCGCCACCACCAGTGATAATCCTAAAAACAAATCAGGAGAGGTTGAAAGATAAAACATACATCCAGTGACATAGAAGAAATCCTTTACAACATAGCAGGGAAGATTTCTTGCTTACAGGATCTACTTCGGTATTTCTACTACAAAGTCCAACTAGTCCTAAATGCAAAATGGTGGGCCACATGGTGGGGAGGATGACGTGATTATCTGCCCTGCCCATGACCAATACACTTAGATCATCTGCATATGGGTTACTGAAGATCAGGGATTCTAACAATCTAATTCAGAACTTAAAACGTCTATTATTAAAACTATTGGTAGGTGGAGACACCAACTGATCTATGCCAAACTACCCAGAGATATACTTGATAATTTACATACATACATATATCACTTTGTTGTGATTTTGTTGTGACTCACTTTCCCCAAAACAACCACCACCACCACCCTTGGATTTGTCTTCTTTGGTCTCAGCTATCTTCACTCAAGGTACTGGAGTCTCACAAGGTAGAAGACAAGGATATGGAAACCTCTTTTGGTCAGAAGGCTTAATTCAATTTGGCAGAAATGATCAATGACACCTTTCAGTGGTGGGTAGAGTCAAGAGCTGAAAGGGTAAAGCCAAAAATGCCAGTATATTTTAGTTTTAAGCTCTTGCAGTAACTAAGCCTTAGGACCAGGTGTTTCAACCTTTCAGAATGGACAAAAATGTGTCCAAATCTGAGAAACAATCAAATTACGACCTCACACAAAAAGGAGTGTGGTCAATTGGGAGTTCCAGAGGGCCAACTTGAGACTGCAGAGGGCTGAATCAGGCTATAGGGCTTAAGGTGCCTGCCATCGACAACTACTCCACGGGGCAAAATGAGGGGGAGGAGGCAGACATACACACACATGCATTCAAATTCTGCCTCCCCAGCCTAAACATCCTACTGCCCTGTATACAGATCAGCATATGTTTTCATAATTCATCCCTTCTCCCACTGACCATGGGAAGGAATTGGTGGCTGTGCAGCCAGACAAAACTTTGCCTAGCCGAAGACCCTTTGGTTTCCAAATTCACCATCAAGCTTTGCCTATATATTTCCAAGCCTCATGTCCCTCCTTACAGGCCAGAAACATGAATTAGAGGAAAAGGTGAGAGGCACACAGTATCTGGACATCTGCACCCAGCACTACAATTCCGTATCTAAGCAGTACAACTGCAGACCTCAAAGTAAAGCTGATGGCCACTGGCAGGATGGAGGGATTCAGTTAGCAGTAGGAGACTCAAAAATAAAGATGGTTAATATAAGCAGGGCTAGCTATGCTTTTTTTTTTAATGTTCCGGCTTATGCTTGTTGTGTAACTTCAAGTCATTTCCAACTTACAGCGACCCTAAGGTGAACCTAAGATGGGCTTTTCAAGATTTGTCCAAAAGGGGTTTGTCTTTGCCCTCCACTGAGGATGAGAGTGTGACTTGCCCAAGCCACTCAGTGGGCTTCCATGGCTGAGCAGAGATTTGAACCTTGACTTCCAGAGTCATAGTCCAATGCTCAAACTACTATACCATGCTGGTCCCAGCTAGTACACAGAGGCAACTCCACATTGATAGTACGCTAGGTAGGCTGATTGGGCACTGAAAACAACATCAGTCTGTTAAGTTGGCAACAGCAAATAGAAAAAAAAGCACTCCCAATTTTTCCTCCCTCTGAGCATCTTGGCCTTCTGCCACCCTGAAGCAGTGCTTTTTACTATCACTGCTCACAAACCCTTGCTCATAATCAAGACACTGATTACATGGAAAGGACTCCTGTCCTTCCAGGCATAGCGTCACTTGCTTCTCTTTCCAAATGAGGGGGCCTCTGCACAGCTGGCAGTAATGACTCCATGAATCCTTCTGATGCAACCCAGTATTGAAGGACCAGCAGCCTGCAGATGTGGCCCCCACTCCCAGACTACTGGCTGGTGGCCAAGCCCATCCAGCAACACACGAGCCTTGGCAACAAAGACATTTTCCTGTTTACCTCAGCACACAGATGAAAATAGCACAGCAAGACTGTCGCCTCTGAACACGTAATCAGAAGTATGATGAAGACTAAGAACAAGAATCCAAACATGTAGTACATCTGGTGGGACCTGGAATAAATAGAATGCATCTGGGTAAAGGCAGGATCAAGTCCTCCTCTTCCTCTCACCTCCATCACAACTTGCTAGATTTACCTGCACAAAGACACCTAACTAAAATTCTAGGTGGTAGAGTCATTACAGGAAGAATCCTGACTGACCGAGAGCAACTGAATGAGTCAACTGTACCCAAAGGAGAGAAATGGCAGTATATTTCTTTTTCTTTCTTTCTTTTTATAAAATCAATTCAACCATTTGGAAAGGTGATATAAATGGTTTTAAGGACTCCAGAAGGGAGTAATGTGGGGCAGGGGAAGGCAAGGAGGAAGGTGATGTGGAGGAAACATCAGGTAAACTCTTTTATGGATAAGTGCTCTGGGCTCAATCACAGGAGCATTAATTCAAGAATAGGGAACCAAAGGGCTGCCCAGAAGTTGTTGAACTGCACTGGCTATTACCCCTGACCACTGGCCAGGACAGCCCTGTCTTAGCACTGGGTTCACACCACTCACCAAATGCTGTTTAAGATGAAAAAGAGCTGGATAAAGATGCACCCAAAGGGCAGAATGCCACCCATGATGATCCCTGGTAGAGGCTTTGTGAAAAAGGACTGCTCCGGTATTTGGCGGGGAATCTGGTTTGTACGCACTGGGTGCTCAATGGGCTGGGGAGAGAAATGAAGCGCGATTCACTGGAGAAATGCATGTTAAGTAAACAGACAAGCAATAAACTGGGGAATGTTGGGGTAAAAGCTGAAGAATTAAGGTCAACAGCATTGCTGCTACTGTCTGTGGCATCAACGCACCAGAACAGACTGTTTCTGATACGGTAAAAGAAAGGTGCATGAAAAAGTGGCCCACAGTTCCTCAACTCAACATGGTTTCCTCAATATATTTTTATAGTTCACTCAGGTTCACTTGCGATAGTCTGAAATCTTTTCATTCATACATTCCTCATGCTGATATTGAAACTCACAATATGTGGTGGTGCTATATTGTGAAAGGTCTTCTGCCGCTGCTTGGATGAACTTTTGCAGAAGACCACCTACAATAATTCCTCATCCACTCTTTGTATCCAAGCCTATCGATATTCTGAGCTTAGGAAATAAACTATATTGTTAAGGGGCAGAACACGTTTCGCTTCTGAGCCTGCTCAACTATGACATCCCAACTGATGCCAAAACTGGCTTTATGGGAATGCCCACATGGCTTGTCACTGAAGCCTCTGGAGTGTAATCAATTTATTCCAAAATGCACATGGTTTTAAACTGCTTCATCTTTTAAAATCTGTTAAATTATTCAATATGATTTTAGTATATTTAAATTCTTTATTGCTTTACCATTTTCAATTGTTTTAAACTAATTATCTATAGACCACCCTGAGTTCCAGGTAGGACACAAGTATTTTTTTTAAAAAAAATTAATGATTTATCCTCCCCCTCCAAAAAACAAAACCAAAAAACACACCCTGCTATGCTGTATTTCTCTCTTACCTTCTCCTTAAATCCAAAGTATGCACCAATAAAAGTTAACGGGACAGATATTCCAAACCACATGGCCAAGATCGCAACCAGGGTTCCAAAAGGGATAGCGGCTGATGATCCCTTCACCCACAGAATAAGGTTCATAATAAAGAAGTCAGCAAAGACAATTCTGGGGAAACAGAAAATGACATAAGACCAATTTAAGCAGGTTTGGAGTTAAGAAGTTGCTCCTTATTTGCTGGAAATCCGTGGGATCCTGTGAGAACTTGGCAGACCAGCATGTATGATGAATGTGTGATACTGGCATAAGTATCATGATCACCACAGACTTACTACAACCATTCTTCTCTTCTGGTTGAAACTTAGGTAAGATGTCAACCTACTTCCCATCAGCACACATCACGGCTATTTAAAAAAAAAACAGCAAGAGCACTTTTGTGATGATAAACCTGGAATGCAAGTAGCCTAAACCACTTTTTTTTAAATACTGGTGGCCTCCTTCTAACTAACATGCACACATAAAATGCATATCATGGGGCAGAATGCATTTTCTACCCAAAACCCCCATCTAGGGCTTCAACACACACTCTCACACATACACACCCCTTTGACCAAAAAACCCTATCTTCTGAAGAAGCTGCAGTTTCACTACAGGGCATCTCTCCACACAGAACTGCTTAGCAGCTGAAACCGACACCATCCAGTGAACAGAAGGAGCATCAGCTGCGCATCAGTGCGCTTCCGGAAGGGTTAGGGAAATGCTCAGCAGCCTGGGACTTACTACACAAGCATTCTAACGGCCAAATTTACAATCCTCTCACAGAAAGCAGCTCCATTATATGCAGTATTGGACCAAAAGCAAAGAGTCAGCCAATTCTATTAACGCCTTAGATAAATGGCTCTCCTCTCATCCAAAAAGGGGAGAAAAAAAAGAGTTTCAGGAAGGCCATTTAACATGCAGATGCCATCCAATTTCCAGCAAAATGTCTTGTAAACCAATAACTTTCCATGTACAAAGGCACTTAAATAAAAACAAATATATATATTCTGCTAAAGCTCTGCCCAAGAAAGGAAAGCAGGCTTCTTCTTTATTCTTCCATAGAGAGAAGGAGAAGGAAGAAAAATCTTGTCCATCTACAAATTCTCAAAATCAATCCACAGAATATGTAATTGCCTCAGGCTGTTTATGGCATTATGCAAATTTGCTGAACTAGCATAGCATAATCAAGACATCTGTTCCTATTTTGTGCTTTCCCCCACCCACTCACCCATCCCATTCCAGGCAATCATTCTACTCCTGTGAAATGGAATTTATATCCTGGAATTTAAGCTATCAGCATGGTACTTTTGCCATTTCGGGGCTCCACCAAGACAGTATCTAAATGACAGCAGGAAACAGATTTCAGGTCTGGACTTAAGGCACAAAAAATGGTGGCTATTTCATAACCATCTCCTCCCACCAATTATCTAAGCTCAATCTACTCAAGTAAATTTTTTATTGTTTTCAGGCACTGAAATGCAGAAAACAAGTTCTATACAAGAAAAGAAGCAGGAATACCAACCCTGGGCACAGCAGAGCTGTCAGTAACACATTTGTCTTCCATTTTTCACCCCTAAATGCTGAGAAACAAGGGGAGAACAATTACTACATTCTAACACATTTATAGTAACTGGACAATTGAAATCAGTTTTGATCATGTTACCACTAGGTTGTTTAGCATAATTCTGTGAGTCATTTTGAGTTTTCCCTTATTACAGAACCTAAACTGAACCCCAATGCACACTGGTAATGCTCCTCTTAAAAAAATATTTGTCCATGATCCACCGGACAAATATAACCAACATTTTTTGCCATCATCTGCACCTGACACCTATCCCCTGGGGCTGGGTAGCAAGCAGTTTTTAAAAGTGCTCTCTAGTTCAGAGTCTTTTATCTCTCCACATGTAGTTAAGACCACTGCAGTTTACCTTCTACAAAGACTAAGAGATATGAACATACATAGCCAAGACTAAGTGCCAGACTGGGACTGGAACAATTGTTTTCCATCACTTTATAAAGATAATACAACATGCTAATCAACTCCCTTTTTGACTCCCTCCAACCCCAAATGTTATTCAGTCAGCTTAATATATATCACTGATGGGTCATATATAATTCATTTGCTCAAAATGCACTCTTCCAGGAACATGTTTGAGCAAGTAATGGTTTAACCCAAAGTCTGTGTGAGTAACACAAAGAATAAATGGGCCTACATGTTTCTTCAAATACATCTTCATTAATTTCTCCTCTTGCTAATCTAACTCTGCATATTAACTTTTTTGATAATGCTATGGACCACACTCTTTGTACACAGACATCTTGGCATAAAGAGACCTTTTAAATTTTCTATGTTTTCACTATTTCTAGCCCAGTTCAAATCTCAATAATTAACTGCTCATGGCTCTCATATGGAGTATGACCCTTGCAGTTCCAACCATTATGAGAAGGCCACAGTATCTTCCACAAGGACTGCACTTACTTTTGTACATTCGAGCAGATACATAGCCTGCTGGGGTCCCCAGCAAGACCCAGAGCACAACTGCACAGGTCATCAAGGCTCCTCTGTTGGCTGGCGAAAGGAATCCAAGGCAGGCAAGGACTGATAAAGCGTGAAAATAAACACAGAGGTGTTGGGGAGAGAATATTTACCAGGTTCTACAAGTATCTATCATTCACCACAGGAGTGCAAGCAGCTGCCTTATACTGAATTAAACCTGGAGTTCCATTTAGCTGATTACTTTATAGGTGGAATAGCAGTGAAAGAGAATGGTCCCTTTCCCAAAGCCCAGTGTTGAACCTGGGACCTTTTGCATACAGGTTTGATAGTATCACTGAACTTCACACACACCAGGTGACCCAAGCCTCATGGCTGCTCAGTTCTGTCACATACAGTTGTACAGCAAAAGCTTACAAAGTGAGTCCTGCCACATCACACTGTCAGGCAGACTACCACAGAAAGCCTGTTTTGTCACGAACAAGCAGCAGCTGGTATATGTCAGCTGACCAGCCCCGTTCACAACTCAATCAGTCCCAGGGAACTTTATTCCAAAAAGGGTTTATCATGTTGTCACGCTCAAGTTTGCTCCCTCCCAAGACCAAAAAAGAAACCAAGGATAAACCCTGGGTTCTTTCCCTGGTTTTTTGGGAGGGAACAAACCAGTGAATGGAAGCTTCCCACTACCAGACATGATAAACTAACCGCATCTCTGTGTAAGTGTGAGCGACTGAGGATCATGCACCAACAGAACACCGGCTGGTGATGCCATGCAATCGTATCATGCCAAATAATTTCCTGTTCCTGATGGTGCCATCTGCTGCTGCCACCAGGCACCCAGCTGGGACTGAAGACTAGTCACCAGGTTTGTACTAAGGGAACGGTTATGGGGAAGGCTGGCAAAAAAATAAGCAGTGGCACATGCCGGGAATAAGGCAGCTGAATGGGGAAAAGTCTCAGCATTCTGGCTTCTAAAAGTATTAATTTCCGACGGAGTCATATTGGCTTGGACCACTGTATTCTCATTACCGCTACATTTCCAAAGGGAAATAGCTATTATGCTGGATCTGCAAAGTCCCTTATCAAATTACCACAAAATGTTTACCCTTCCATTTGATATCTGACTCACATTCATTCCATTTGTAACTGCCTCTGTCCTCTCTTTCTCTCTCTGTCCATCCTCCCCAGCATCAAAGCACAGACTGCAATCTGCTTGGGGCATAGATCTGTCACTTTTCCCTTACAAGAGCAATTTGAGGCCATCTTTTGGTACTTACATAAAGTGATAAATGTCATGATGAAAATCTGTGTCCCTTGGCCCAAGAAGACAGAGAGAAGCATGCCCTTCCTGGGAGGCCGGAACACATCTCCATGGACCAGCTTCCAGCCAAATTCCTCCTGGGCATCCTCCTGCAATAACATCTTTATTAGACATACATCAAGCAACAGCAAATTAGTACAAGCCAGACATGAAATTCACTTTCCTAGCCTGATTATCCTTCTGCTTTCCTTTGTAAAAAGGACTATTTCATCAGCTTTGTTACTCGTTGATTTTACAACCCCCTAATGGACTGCTAGTTGGTGGGATGGGGGATGAAGGATGCAGTTGTCTTAAAAAAAATGCTTATCTTGAGAAGCGAAAACGAACACTATCATATTTAGCTAGAGTACTACAATGTTAACTGATATTAAATAAACATGGTGTTTAATTTAAACTGCATCAAAAGCACTTAACACATTTATCTGCCTTGGGCATCTACTGCCAAACAAGGCCATTCAAAGAAAGAAACTACCACTTTACAAATCATGACCCAAGTTGCATCATGTGTCTTCCTGTTTTCTTCTCACAGTAGGGCCCTCTTTTTTCATTACTATAAACTGAACAAAATAAAGTACTTACGTAAATACAAAAAAAGAGACTCAAATTAAGGATGCTTCTTTCTTGATCACACATACTCAAGCAGCCTTCGCTTTTCTCTTTCTTTGCCTGCGCTTAGTTTGGCACAGTTGATCCAATGCTGAGCTACGTTCTTGTAATGTCAGAATAGGGAGCCTCAGGTCCTTGACCATATCCAGCGCTCCTACAATGCCAAGCTGGCCCTCTGAGGTTCCCCAGGGGGTCATGTTCCCTTCCTTATGATGACATCATTTGTTTCTGGGGGGGTTTTCCCCAGCTTTTTGGTAATTTTTCCCCATTTAAAAAAACCTGAAATGCCTCTCTAACTCAATTGATGACCCTAGTACTTTCAAATATAAAAGATATTTTGGCCCCTACCTACTTGCCTTTTCCCTGCCCACCACTGGAACCCCCTCTTCAAACATTGTTGAAACAGAGTTTTGCTCTTGGGTTACAAGAGGTACCCACTCTTGCAACAGGTTTTCAGGTACAGAATGCTTTTCCTGCCCAATGTAATGCTACCTTGTGTAGCATTAGGGGTGGACAAATTCCAGATGTTAGCTAGGACTCTTGGAGGTGTGGCCTGCCAACACAGCCACAGGTTTGAGTCCTCAGGAAATGCGCCGTTCCAGCAGCACCAGTATAGCATACCTGCCTGAAGTTTTATACGCAATAGTAATGAACATGTATATTTCTAAAATTCAGCATATGTCTGCCATGAAGAGACACCTCCATAAAACCTTCTACTGATACAATGTTCTACAGGAGTGACACCTTCACAGCTCCACAAACAAGATTCCACACTAGCCTAGCTCAACCAGTTAAGAGGAAGACCCCAATTAAGTACACCATTAAAAAAATGCTCTTGTTTGTAAAAATCTACTGATGAAAGTCACTGGCTCAGAAGAGGAGCCTCCACCTCTGTCTCAAGGCTGTGTTTGCTACAACATATGCATGCCCCGGTGCATGCTCTGATCCCATTCAGACCTCTCCACCTGGAAAGTTTGGTGGAGTCTGGTTGCTGGCAGCGGGGATTCAAATTATCTAAGCAAGCCATGATTGGTGCTCCCTTGATCTGTCTTGTATGAAACAAGGCACTCTTCACCTCGGGGAAGCAGTATTTTTGTAAAGCCTGTTCATTGCTTCCAAATGACAACTGAGGGAAAGTCTGCACTTTGCAGACTTTTGTTTTAATTAGCTGAGCAAATATGGTCTATTTGGCCAAAGTTTTAAGAGCTCTTCACTACGACAGACAACAGGGATGGTTTGCCACACAAACCACCTGTGGTTTTTTACATCAATTCAACTGGAAAAGTTCACAAAGTAAAATACTGAGGAACACAATATTCAGAGCATCTCAAGAAAGGCACAACCAGTTACTGAGTGGGGTGGGGTGGGGGAGAGCATGTCACTGCCTGCTCTCTGAACAGCATCACCTCCCACAGACTGAATAAAATTCAAAGTACACATCTTCTCCTCACTAGGAACCCTGGCACACCAAGGGTGGAGAGCCTCCTTCAATCTCAAGGGCCTTCGGAGAAGCTGCTGGGGCTCAATGGCAGGGAAAAAAAAGAGCAGCTAAAGGTACCAGCACATTTTACCTTACAGCACATACCACCAAAAACAAAGAATTAGAAGAAGCATTTCAATCTCTCAGGATAGGAAAAATCCTTTAAAAAACACCCTTCAAAATTTCTCTGTGACAAAATGATGTCACAGAGAAAGAGGTATGGACATCAGAGGAATCCCTGAGGGCAAGAATTGGGAGCCCCCCAGGAAGGCCAGATTGCACTGCTTTGCACTTTACACTAAAGGTAACTGCTATACCAACCTCCAATATCTGCAGGAGTTTACAAGTTCTCTCTCTCTCTTTCACACACACACACACACACACACACGCTTCACAGCACCTACACATTTGGATAGCTCTGTCCTCTCAACTTTAGGATGGCTTACAGGAACTCTGTTTTACTTACCGAAGAGTCCATCTGGTTGTATCTTGCAATATCTTTATGCAAGGTCCTCAGAAGAATCATGGCCACCATTCCAGACAAGAACAGAACAATCACTAGAGAATTCATTATGCTACAAATGAAGAGAAATTTGAAGATTTCAAATCAACTGAAAGACTCACACCCCAGCACCAGACACAGCTCTGAAGTTTACACCAAAGGGAAATAAAAAGTGAAGCGCAGTGCAAGAGATCATTGGCAAAAGCAGCAGCATTACTAAATAGAGAAAGAGAGAGAGATAGGAATCTTCAGGATTCAGTAATCATTTGGATATTAAACTGAACAAAAATTCACAAACATGATGTTTTGATAAGAAGAAGAAAGCAGTACTTTCGACCAGTTTAGAAAAAGCGCTTGGGAAACTACAGTTCTAAATTACTTAGTGTGGGACAACTGATATGTTAAAAGCATTACACATGAAACAAAGACCATGTTCTTCCACTATAAGAAAGGTTAATGCTTATCAGCAGTGTATTCCATAGATATAGAGCTAATTCAGATGTAACGCCAAACCACAATCTGTAGCAACTATAGTTCTGACTGAAAATCATGATTTGGTATTGTTTTATATACAGGCCCTTAAAGAACAGAACAATATCCCAAACAAAGGTTTATCAGGCTGGACATTTAAAGCAAGCTACAGCTTACTCCAAAAGCTGCTTTCAAGCCATGGCTTCAGATCTTGGCTTGCTGCCCATTTGCAAACCATGGTTTGCCAAACAGTGTTGACTCAGAGAAATCAAGAAGCCATGGGCCAGGTTTTCAAACAATGGTTTGGCATTATGTCTGAAAAATCCATCTTCTTTTTAACCACAATGGAAGCAACAAATCCTGAAATGAGTATACTGAGATCTTTCCAGTTTTGCTGCAAGCTATTTCTTTTAGAATTTAACATCTCTTACCTGAACCATTGAATGTTGGTATGAGGCATGGATTCCAAGATGTAGTCCCATCTTGAGGCCCACTTAATATTGTTGTTCTCCTGCACAGAAAAGAAGTAGGACTTGAACCTAAAATACATGTTGTCATACAAATCTGATTCTTGTGGCTGCAAGCATCTGCAACAGCCATGAGCTAATGCATTTTTCACATGCCACACAATCTCCTACAGCCACATCCAATTTTAGTTTACCAAGGCCAGACATGCCTTCATGCCTTCTTGATGCATAGGGTAGACCCAATAGATCAGCTTGTAATTTGTAAATAAAATTCTTGCAACTTCTTTCTCTTAACTATTGGTGCTTCTTCTCCTACAGTACAGCTCCACATGTCCTAATACACTGGTTTGTGCATCCACAATTCAAATAAAAATGGGAATGCTACAGTATCTGTATCAAATCAGATGTCCAAAACCACAAGCCCCAAACTCCAAGAAGCCTGAATTCAGACATTGAGCTTTTCACACTAAAGATCCCCTTGTTCTCTTCTCATGGGGATGAACTGAGAACTTCCTGACCCACTGAAAATGGGGAGCAGCACCTGGGCATATAGATCTCAATGCTCACACTAGAGCCATTTGTTTTGGGTGATTAATTAGGCTCTGTAAAAGCGGCTATACCTCACTGGCATTTTGTGGTTTTAGAATTAACTTAGTACCACATACCCATGTTTTACCAAAGACTTTGTGGGGGAAAAAGAAAAGCCAAAAGACAGATATTGACAGGCAGCTCATTTATGCTGTCAAATTAAGAGCACTGAATGGCTCCTGGGAAAAGTAACAAGATACAGAACCTTTCACTTCAAGGTCATGGGTTCAAGTCAAATTTCATTTGGAAGAAAAAAGGGGAAGTTGTTAGCACATGGTGACTGTCTGGCTATGTGGCCCAAGTCAGCTAATGGGCTCTGCTGACTTTGCCGCAAAACAGGTGTCTTGCATCACAACAAAGTAATCTTAATAACCACCCTTTGGGGTTAGCCTCCACACTGCTATCAGGACTGGGGAGGATGCAGAAATCAAAGTACTAAGCCCTCTCTACAGTCGTCCATGCTGTGCCACATTTAATCAGGACTTGTACTCCAAACAGCTGTCAATCAGCCATTCTGTGCCAACTGCTGAGTTTAGTTTGCATGAAGAGACTAAAGTAGAAAATCAAAATTAAAATCAGTACCTAGTTATAGGTTCAGTGACGGCACAGATACTGAAAAAGGAGGACTTGGCTGTTCACTAGGTTGTGACAAAGAACTTTCCTTCCTCCCTTAGCAGAAACATTAAGGTCACTCTGGTGTTTACGGTGTTCTTGGCAACTGCTTCTAATTTTTCAGTTTAAAACCTTGAAGTCATGAAGCCAACTCTTCAAATGGAAACAGTCTTTGCCATATATCAGACTACAGCTTACCTGAGTAGTCTAACATACATACAGAATATATACATTATTAATTACAAAAAACAAAAAAAGGCTATTTTTGGAAACTGAATTGTTTGTATAATTATTTATAGTTTTAAACAAGAGTTCAAGAAATTATAGTTGCAAACTTCTTTATACTTACTTCAAATTTCACAGAGTAAGAATAGATAAGATCCAGCTTGCTGGTAAAATCTGCAGGTATTTCCATAGGGGATTCATCACAAGTTAACTTATTCATATCCGTATGTTTGTAACTGAAAAGATAATCATATTTATTGGAAGATGCAAACACCTTTCTTCAAAATAGAAGAGCCTAAACCAGGGAGCCTTGGAGCATCATATTCTCCAAATCCTCCAGGAAACTGCAAGTCAGTACTCCCAATCACTATAAACTCTCTACCCCATCAAAGAGTCATATTCATCCTGAACTTACATGGACTACAAACCAGTTCCTTGGGTGCATAAAGTACAACTACAGAGGTTAAGAGATACATGTATCATAAGTTTTAAAAATGCCAGGAATAAGTTGTGCTGTACATTGCAGCAAAACTACAGACATTCTTGTGGCAATTTTTATTAGTCTGCATCCTTCTGTATGGAGGTATATGCAACCAACACATGCCCACACACACAAAGAGACTACAACAATTATACAAAAAGTTGGCATAAGACTCTTTGTTGTTTTGTTGCAATAGACACACAAAAGTAAACCTCTGAAAATTTCTGAAACTCTTCATAGACTTGTGTCTTTTTTAAAAAATATATATTCCTTTGACTAGCCTTTTGAAGTTAAGCATCATGATCCAGATACTTGTGGTTTGGTGTTTGTGTGTTTGACGAAAATTCTTCCCTTTGAACTAAGAAGCTTTGAAAATATTCTTCAGGACAGGTTTTGCCCCAGCACCTTTCCAAAATGCACAGCTACTTCAGTGGCACCTAAAGCAATGCAAAATATGACCAAGGCCAAGCTCAGTTACAAGGAAAAGGGTAGACCAACACCTTTAAAAAAAAGTTCTTGAATGTTTTCTCCACCTTTCCTCAATTCACAGCAAAGTACAAGCATTTACTTTTACAAGGTGCTTCAGAGCCACCTAATGGAGGAAGACAAAAACTGCACAACCACAAGTGTGGCAACACAACTCTTATTTTTAAGGATGCCAAATTGTTCATCACTGCTTTTTCAGATTTGGCAATCTCTTTCCAAAGATATTGAACAGCAATGTTATGTGTAAGTTTAAGCACAGCACAGCTGAAGTGTTTTTCAGAACTTGGAAGTAATGAGTTAAAAATAGGGCTATGTACAATGAGTTCCATCTGGGAAGGAATGAGGGGCATAATGTCCCTTCTTTTGAGGGAAAAAAAAACCAAAGACATAGTGGCTAATAGCACTCTCAATTCTTTTTCCTTATTTCTAAACCTTTTGAGAGATTCTCGTCCACTCTAAAGCTATAATTCAGGGTAGTTTTGTAAAATAAAAATAAAAGGGCAAAAAGTAATGTATTAGCAACGTGTTGCTTTTAAAGAAAAAAGCAACAGCTAACATGCTACTTTTAAAAAAGAATCATTCCAAACTGGGTTTGTTTGTTTTTTAGCACACAGAAGTGACATACTGAAGACAGATACCAATGAACAACAAATGCAGGACTAGTTAAGAGTACAGGCAGCATGAAAAATTTAATTGTGCCCCCTTGTGGTACTCATTACCAGGACACTGATTATAAGCCACGCAGCAGGGCATATTTGGAGAGTTATAACCATTACAGAAACTCAAGACACATTCGAAGAATCTCCTGCAACTGCAGTTAACAAAAAGGGAATTTTCTAAAGCTTTCAGAATCCAATATAATGGGAGTTTTTCTAAAAAAGTAAACAGTAGTACAGGAATACAAGGCATGAGTAGAATGTAAGTTTAAGCTAGGAGTATAAAGACAATCCCCCCTGCTCCAAATTCTTCTCATTAAAAGTTACTATTAGTTTTCTAGATGCAGAAAGCTATTCTGCTTTGAGATTCAGCTACTGCTAAACTTAAGTTTATGAAGGACACATCATAGGTTCTGATTGCCCAGTGAAACCAAACTCATGTTCTTCCCCTTTAACGTATGAAAGCAAAACAAAAGTCAAAAATAGCCACAGTCTAAGACTTATCACCAGATCAGCTCTGACTTAAGGGACATTTGGAGCTTGGGGCAATACCTTCTAAGGAAGCCCTGCAGAATGAGTTAAAGCTGTTGCAAGACCCGAGACTTAAACAGAGAGGGAGAATTTTTGCTCTTTCAACCACTTAGCAAAGGTCATCACTAGCACATACAAACAGAAAGAACCTCAGGAAAGAATTTTCCTGGAAAGACACCCTGCCCTTCTTTTGTGTTTATTTCTGTGTACCTCCCATTTCTGTCTTCTTCCTTACTCCTTTTAGGCAAGGTTTTAACTTTACAAATCTCTCCGATGCTTTTATATACCACTTATGGAAGCCCAAAGATAAACACACAGACAAGGTAAATTTTGAGTCATCTGGGGCTCCTAGTGGTGGAGGAAATTAGGATATGATATCGTAGTGGCCTGAGCACTGGACTATGACTCCGCAGACCAGAGTGAATCCCTGCTTGGCCAAAGAGGTAAGCGGTACAGTTACACACAGATTCAGACCCATGATCGTTGTAGCCTAATGACAGCTACTCTGACCAACAGTGGATAAAATAGTTTCCTTCCATATAAGGCAACCACAGACTGGTCATCGAGAACATCCATAACTCAGTGACAATATTAATGTTTGACATACAGAGTGGATCACTCCCTGGAATCTGCAGCCAATCTGCGACTGAGAAATATGCCTGAATCCTTGGACAGCAGCTGCCAGCCAGAGATTACTGGGCTTTTCTGGGCTAGACAGTGACATAAATCAATTGTCTGATGAGGCAGCTTCATACATTTCCAATCCCCAGAGCATCAAAGCTGTTTTTTGGACTCCGGCTCCCAGAATTTCCCTAGCCAGCACAGCCAATGCCCTTGGTGCCTGGGAGTAATCTTGGAGTTGCAGTCCAAAAAACAAAAAACAAAAAAACTTTTTCAAGCTCTTCCAATCCCGCTCCTGCGATTCAAGAGCCTTCTTTAGCTGGGGATGCCACAGAGTGCATCTTGGATTTTTGTCACTCAGTTTTGTTTACTCTACTGGCTACACAATATTAGAAGACCTGTAGAAATAAACTAGATAGCCCAAACTAAGATCAGCACTAACCACTCGTGCCTCCAGAATAACGCAGTGCTAAAGTGGCAAATGCCTCAAGTTACCTTTTCGGTTCCAGCCGAGCTGTGACCAACCGAGCTCCAGGCCAGTTCTCATCCTTTCCGCTATGGTATGTGATCATGATATCAACATGGTTGAAGAGGTAGAAAGTATTCTTCTTGTTGAACTCAGACTGCAAGACATTAAAGTACTACTAAATATTTTCAAAGGTTTCTATATTGCAGCAACAGGTATTTACCAACCACTTACGGTAGCCACAATGCAACTGTGTTTTAAAAATAAACAAACAAAAGATAGGTTCTGAAGGTACCTGAAGCATCAAACAACTGATTCCCACAGAACACAGATAACACAACCTGCCCACTCACCCACCATCCAAGCCAGGTTTTAAGGAGAATTGTACTCCCTAGGCACAAAAGAGTCCAAATATGCTTTATCTGAATGCTTTCCGGTCAACTGGGTGGGGGAGAAAAGAGTCTGTTCCTAGTCTATATCTGTTCCACATGTATTGGTGCATATGTTTATTTAGTTACATTTCTATACTCAACTACATTTTCTAAAGGACTGTTCAAAAATTTCTACTTAAATATGTAGGTTTCTAAACTCTTTTTAATTAAAAATTAAACACAGGTCTTTAAAGCTGCAGAGCCACGATTTGCATCACAAAATTTAGAGAAGGTTGTAAAGTCCAAAGAAGCACCATGTTCTGGTATGCACTTTAAGCCAGGATGTGTGGATCAGGACGGTTTTCTTTTAAATTTGGACCAAAAGAAATTCTCAACTAACTTTGGGTCTGTGAGACTGGTAACCTTGCTGTTGCCCTTACACTGATCTTTTTGTTCATCCGCAGTTTTGCCAACTGATGGTTTCAGAGTAAAGGACTTTAAATGGTGATGGAACATTGTACTGATTTTAATGATCAAAACTTATTTTGTTTTATTATTATAACTTTTAAACTGTGTTTTTTAGTATTAGTTTTTTTTCCATTTTCATTTGTATCTGATTTTTAATTTAATTTTTAATCTTTTTGGCAGATACCCTGAATCCCAGTTTTGGAATAAAGGCAGCACTACAGCTCCCAGAATCCCCATCAGCTTGGCTAAGAGATTCCAGGATATATAATCCAACACTTTCTCAAGCTCTGTTTTCTTCTTGGAGTGGTATCTGAACAGAAACATTTATCATTCCATGTCCCACAGACACTTTCTCTTCAACAGATTATTCAGGTTTTTATTCTTTCATCCATCTCTAGCCTCTTACGAGAATGCACCAGTGTTATTTGGAATGCAATATGAATACCAGCCCTCCACTTTTTGCATACAATGGGCCCTTTCTGAATAAGGAAGGATGGGTTTAGAATATCCTCATCATCTGTTCCAGAAAGAACAACGTCCATTCCCAGAACAATAAAACTAAATGAATCGGGAAGAGTGAGAAAGGTATGTTGTAAGTTTGCATTTCAAAGATACCAAGCTTCAAGTCCTGAAAACATTTTTTAAAGCTGCTTTGGACTGCAATTCGCATAACTACTTTTGAAAATCCACAGTGCTGAAGGTGATCTGAAAGTATTGCATTACACTCTCTTATTACTGACACGGATATCTGCCGTTCCTTCTTCTGGAGGAAGTCTAAGCCACTAGTCTTGGCAAATTGAACTTTTAGAGTACCTCTGCTGCACTGTGTTCTCTTGTGATCACCCCAATTGGTTTCTTATCTTTATAGCCACTGTAATTTGCCAATGCACAAAAGGCACTGAAGTGATCTCTCTCTCAAAAGATGCCCCACCTCCAGAGGCACAAAACAAAAATTCATGATAGTACAAGACATTACACTGATGGCTCCTGCAACTCCAGAACCATGAATGTCCAGGTAATACATTACTTTTGTGTATATGGGGCAGGAGTGGGTATCTGTGGAAGCTAAGAGGTTGCATTAGCCCCCCAGAAGACCCAGGGAGAGCCACAAACCGACACCAAAAAGAAACTAAACTGAACTGTTTGTTAACCCAAAACAGAGGTATTTGTTATTAAAACTGAAAACTGCTAATTGTGATAAGGACGTTTGAATTCTTATACATACTTGTGGATATAAGTCTCACTGAACTCGACAGGAGTTAGGTCCAAGTAATGTTTTCAGGCATAACCACCTTGGCCAAACGGCGAAATACAACAAAATCCAAAACCCACAAAACAGCAATAGCTTTATTGACCAACCAATGATGCTTTTATTGTAGTTCAGTGTTAAAATAATTAAAACAGCCTCCCCACACATTTTGGACCATAATTCCTATCAGCCCCAGCCAGTAAAGCCACTGCTAATGCTCTGATGATGGGAGTTTTAGCCCAAAATATGTTGAGGGAGGCTAGCTGAGGAAAGCTGCACTAGCCTACAGTTTACCCTAATATACACAAGCATGAATGAGCCACAGAAATTCATAGGTTCATATGACATGCTCCCTCCTCTTTCTGTGCACCGGAGAAGAGCAGCTGGAAAATATGTAGACCACATGGATACTTAATTACTGTTTGTTATCTCATCCAAAACAAAAATTCTAATTACCATTAACCACGGATAATTTTAAATAGGCAATTTTCAAAACCATACCTGAAAATATTAGAGAAATCTACTTTGATCACTTACACTGATAATGCAGGCATCTTTAGCTCGGCCATCCGAAGCAACAAAGCATCCTACTGGAAATCCTGGATTACAATATTTCTGTCCATCTTCCACATCATAACACCAAGTCACTGGCATGTTATCAATAATCCTGAGTAAGAACAATGTTGAACAGATCATTCTAGCTTTAGATCTGCTCCACAGCTTTTAAAAAACATTATTTATAGTGATACAGTTACTTCACATTCTTATGGCAATATTCCTCTCTTTTTTCCTAATTTGTTATCTCTAGAATCCTGGTGGACTGTCAATTTTAATCCTTTAATTTCCTGTCTTGCCCATTCATTTGAATTAATTTTGTTCTTTGCTTTTTCTTCCATAGGGCTGGTCATAGATGGCAATAAAGACTGATTTGAACTGAATCCTTTCCTGAAGAGAATAGTGATGTTAGAGAACATAGCCACTTACCAGTGGTGCTGATAGTTCAGCTGCATCCCCTTTTTCAAAAAATCCAGCTTATTTTTGTCTTCTGCTTTTGTTGGATCATAAGACTTCATACAGACTGCCTTGCATTTTTCCTCTTTGTTAAATGTAAACTAGTATAAATACAAAACAAGTGTTTTGTGTAACTCCATGACATCAAAAGACACATTTTACAATCAGACATTTTTGTAATAATCTTTATCCCCAGCATTAAACAGAATCTAATGGAACTTAAAAGCTACCATTTAACAACTAAATACTCATAAATTCTGTTCCGTGTTATTATCTGATCAGTCCTTCCACACAGAAACCTCTTTGTCCTTATCTTCCCTCATGCACATAATACACAGTATCACAAATAAGCAAGCAATATGTCATTATAGAGGATTTCTGCAACACACAGATCCTACTGGAATTCAGAGAACCCAACCTTTACTTTTAAAACAAAAATTGCGGTGGGTGCAATTTCTAGCCCTTATGAACTAGCAAACTAAACAATGACAAATGCTCTAAAGGGGTAGAAACAAGGAAGCAAGTAAACAGAAGGACACATTCATTGTTTTTATGGCCTGTAAAAGAAGCATCTAGCTGGTCAATCCAGTTCAACACAGTGATCCTACTAGTGGCCAGGAAAATACCCTTTGAAAACTCAGAGGAGCAGAATTAATTCTGCAGTGCTGCTAAGTACGTATCTCTGCTTCCTGAGACATTTGCATTTCTCACTTGAACCACACAAATTCTTATTTTTAACCATGATTGACCAAGAGTGAAAAATGCTGCTTATTAGTTCTAAGTAGTATTTTATGCAATTTACTGCATGAGGAATTAGTATGTTGCTGAATCATTTTCAACACAGTATCCCGATACACATGACTGCAAAAGGACCAGTGCCTAAGGCCAATTTGCACCTACCATTATTTCAAAAGAATAGCTGAACCTGAATGAACCCAAAACATCATCCAACATTTGGAACAAACCATTATCAAGCAGAAATAGTGTGCAAGTGATTCGAAAGAACACAAGAATCAATAGAACTTAACCACACAAAACAGTCATCTAAACAGTACTGAAAGGCTGCAATAACCTTGTAGGGTGATGAAGCTATTCTCTCTCCAAACAAAACTTGTCCAAGGTTTTCTGAAGGTCTTTTTTCTGTTGCATCTTGACAAAAGTCAAAACTAGGAACAAAAAAAAAAAAGATGACTGTTTCTCTCTTAACAACAAATACGCCTTAACATCGGCCTCTTAACATCAGAAGAGCTACACTTATAAGCAGCTTCTAAATATTTTATATGGATGAATTGTATTCCAGTAATGTTAGTGTTCAAGCAGCAAATTCTGCCTTCATTCATCATAGTTTTGCAATCATAGTTCTGATGGCAAACAATCACGCATACTCTAGATATACTGGCTCATCTATACATCTTCATTCTTCGTCTACCTTCCCAAATCATTGCCTCCGTTGGGAAGAACATCCCAATCAGTGGCTCATCTGTTCAGATGCAAAGCGAAGCAACTATGTTGTGGTGGCCATTCACAAACCACCCCTTCTCAGACGGTGTTGCTCTGTCTTCTGAACTACGCCAAAGTTTATTCCTATTCATACATTTTCTCAACACATACAAAATCACAGTGATGATTTTGATTAGAAGTTATCACATATTCCTAGGCTTTGCAAATTGGAGATCACTTGGATAAAACAAATACAGTAATAAAAAATTCAAAGACTTGGGTAATATTATATACTTACGCATCATATTCATATGGTAGAACTGATTCAACTGAATCCAGTCGGTTCACAAACAACTCAATTTGTGACTAGAAGAATGAAAAAGTCACATAAACATTTTGAAATGAATACAATAGGATTTTTTTAAAGTACAAAACAAGTGTAGTAAAACATTTCCCATAATTAAGAGTTCTATGGAAATAACAGAAACAGCACAATCTTAACAGTATCTATTCAGAAATAATTCCCACTGTGCTGAGTGGGACACACTTCCCAGAAAACATACCTGAAACGCCTTCCTAAGACTGCTGTCCTAAACAGGCTTAAGTGAAAGTAAACCTCACCGGAATAAACAGCTCTTGTATCCAAGGAACCAAGTCAGGTCAGATAGTAGACAAACTTACTGTGCAGCACTACTTCTGTGTGAATCTATGAATTCAGTCTGACACTTTGCAACTTCCTATTGGGACAGTGTTTTATTTTTTACTGGGTTTAGCCACACCTCCTTCTGAGAGTTCAAGGGTGCTTACACTCACCATCGTTCACCACTAACTTAAGTGCATACGACACTAATCAGATCCTCATCCCCTGATAACACAGAATACAAGGCACTGCACTTTAGAAAAAGGATAGGCAGAAAGTACCTTGGGACCTACTGGCAGATCACAAGGTGAGTTGCAAAAAAAAAAAAAAAAAGACAAGCAAGTCTATCTGATTCCTAGTATTCTTTTAACAGCAATAACTAAAAATGTTTTTTTTTTCATCCTAAATTAAACTGCTTAGAAAGAGCATTTGGAAGAAACCAAGAGTGGATTTTTTTTGTTTTGTTATGATAAAGGAATTGTGATTTGGTTCTAATACCAGTCATAAATTTCTTGGCTGATAATGCACTGAGTGGCACCCTGCTTATTACTTCTTGGTACACCTACATCTACCTGCCCAACCAGTGTTTCAGAGCTGGGTCTGGTTGAAGAACTCAGGAGTTCTAGTAACATAAAAAGTAAATCCTACAAGTCAAAAGTGTGCCCACTCTTGCCTTAAAACAGTATTTTTCAAACATGCATTTATCATTCTTCAGGACCAAACAATCTCCACTGAATGCAAGTCAAGCACGTGCTTAACCACCTGATCCCTTCTTACTTGGGAAGGACATGTCTCAGAAATAAAGAACTATACTTGGCTGCAAGCCTGAACCAGGAAGTACCCGTGGAAAATGAAGAGGGCAAGACTCAAACAAAACATCCAGAATTCCTTTTTCTCAGCTACGGTGCAACTAGTTACTCCAGCTGAATCACTCTCGTAAAAGTTTCACCAAACACAGCCTAACCTCCAGCACTAAAGGATCTTGTGACTGTGTAGCAGAGACAGAGATCTAAGGCAGAATATTTAGTAAATATTGAACTTGGGGCCTTTGCAATAAACACTAGGAAAAAACAATTAATAAAGCAGAGATTCACTTCTTAACAAGCATTTTATAGCAATTAGGAATTTCCCATGATACAGAATTGGAGAAGAGCTTTAAAAGGCTTAAAGATTCATATTAGAGTTGCATATTGAATGGGGGTGAAAATCGGAAAAATAGGAGGCATATTTATCCATTTTAGTTAAAAAAAACCTCATACATTCCTCTTGAGCAAAGCTTCCAAGAATGGCTTAATCTCCTCCCAAAAAAGTTCAAAACCATGCTGTGATAAAATATTATTATTGATTATTATTTATTTAAACATGGCCACATTATTTATTTAAAAGATAAGGTAGCAGCAGTAATACTTAGCAACATAGCGCTTTCAAATGTTCAAAATGTTTCATGTGTATTGTGAGTGTCATGCCAATACTGTTAAGGTAAACCAGTGTTATTTCCAATATTATAGATAGGAAAATTGTGATTGAGAAAGGAGTAATGACTTGCCTTAGCCTTCGTCTGACACAATCACAAATTAGAGGTTAGATTCAACAATGACTTCCAGATTTTTAACTGAATCCCTCAACCACTAGACAATAAATTTATAGACATCCTACCAGATAGTTGAGGAAGAAAAATATAAAAATATAAAGATATAAGAAAAGATATACGAACGTACAAGATATACAAAGATATAAGAGTGAAGGTCTCCCTGAAAGAATCTGGAGAGTTTCTAGGGAGTAGAATTTGTTCTTCCAAGCCCTTTCCCTTTCTCTATTTATCTCCTTCTAAAACTCAAAGAAATATAAATATTATTATCGTTGTTGTCATTATTGTTAACGTTATACCCTGCGTTCTTCCCCCAAATGGAACTCAAGCTGGCTTACAAATTAAAATGCAATACTGTTAAAACATGCAAGATACATTTAAACTATTAACAGCACTTAAAGCGATTTAAAGTATACAGCTAAAAAAAATAAAATTTAAAAGAACAGTACAACCAAAAAAATAAAAACAGCACAGCAGTCTCCAAACCACCCCTTTCTTTAAAAACCTTCAGTTCTCAAAATTCTGTCCACAGAAGGACTTAAAGAAGGGAGCCATCCCAGCCCTCCGAAAGGGGGGTTCTGGAGCTTAGGAGCAACCACCAAAAAGGCCCTATCTCATGTCCCCCGCCCCAGTTTTGCCTATAAAGCCCTCTCCCCCTCCCCATAAACTATAACAAAATAGTTTTAGGTAAGGCTGAGAAGAACTAGGAAAGAGAAAGGAAGATGGGCAAGAGGAAGGCTATGACCAAGCGCCTCCTCATCAAGATACACCACTCACATTTGGACAACAGATTTGGGGGGAGACTAAAAATCTTAAGAAGTGGGTCTTAAATTTTGACAAGTTCTGAAGTGGGGATCATACGAGGCCAATTTAAACAGCTCTCATGTTATGCCAATGCACTTTAGGGGGAGAATCACATGGAACTTCTACCAATTTTAAGATGATTCAAGCTCAGGGGAACTAAGATTGTATTGAGATTTTTCCCCTTTAGATAGCTGGATGGTGATCATCTATGAAGTGCCTCCCACCCCAAATTAAATTCCTCTCCCACTCCTTTAAGCGGTGGTAGGCGCCTTGAAGAAAAATCCTTACCAAAATGCAGCTTATGGATCCCATAATTTTCATAATTACCGATTCCACAATTTAATTCCATTTTTGGAAATTACGAATGCTGGCATTTCTCTGGCCACCAACTAAACCTTTTTGGATAAAGTAAAAGAGAACTTTAAAAAAAGGGGTGGCTGACAAAAAGAGGAGGTGCCTGAAATTGATGACTGGCTATTAGAGATACATAATTTAATGCAAATTGATAAATTGACAAGGACCTTTCCACCCTACACTGTTATAGCGCTATTATTCCACTTTCACCCTCCTCTGGAATCCTGGGATTTGCAGTTTAGTGAGGAGTCTTAGTGAATTCTCAGCCAGAGAGCTCTTGGGCCTCAGTAAACTACAAACCCCAGAATTCCACAGGAGGTAGAAAGGGGAAAGCAGTATAACAGCCTAGTGTGGGAAAGCCCCAATGTTATATTAGGTCTTTAAATAGATTTAAAAAACGCTGGGACTGGCTGAGTAATTATTTGGAGAGAAGGTGGGGGAATTAAAAAAATTTTAAAAAGAGGGGGTGCTGAAGGGGTTGTGGTGCCCCTGAGGTGGGGGGAGCTACTAAGCCGACCCCTTTTTAATCTATAAATTGCTTCAGTTTTCCCTCCCCAACTGACAATGTTATTTTATATGAGTTGAACCCATTTGTATAGGTAATGTCTGTATCTGTATTTTTGTATTATGTATTGTATTTTTATTGTTGATATGGTCAGTTGGCTAATCAATCAACGATGATGATGATGACAATGTTATTTAAAAAAAAACACCCATCTTTAGATAGATTTGGAAAAGACTGAGTAATCATTGGGAGAGAAGGTGGGGGGATTTTAAAAGAGGGGGGCTGAAGGGGTTGGGGTGCCCCTGAGGTGGGGGGAGGAGGAGCTACTCAAGCCGGCCCCTTTCTTAATCTATAAATTACTTCAGTTTTCCCTCCTTCCCCCCAACTGACAATGTTATTTAAAAAAAACACCCATCTTTAGATAGATTTAGAAAAGACTGAGTAATCATTGGGAGAGAAGGTGGGAGGGTTTTAAAAGAGCGGGGCTCAGGGGGTGGGGGTGCCCCTGAGGTGGGGGAGGGCTACCCTTTTTCGGTACGCGAGGCGCCTCGGCTTCCCCTCCCTCCGTCGCTCACCCACCTTGCAGCCGGCCTTCCCGCCCTGCTCGGCCTTCTGCGGGGGCCCGCAGAAGGTGACGGGGGCCAAGCCCGGCAGGTAGAAGGCGCCGCACAGGGCCGCCGGGCCCCGCAGCGAAAGCAGCAGCAGCAGCAGCACCAGGGCGGCGCAGGGCGAGGGCGGCGGCGGCGGCGCCGGCCGCCGGTACGGCGGCCTCATGGCGGCGGGGCTGGCGGGAGAGGCGGCGGCCGGCGACTCTGCCTTTCTCTTCTTCCCCGCGCTTCTTCCTCTTCCTGCGGCCCCCTCAGCCGCCGGCTCCTCGCGTCCGCACGGGAAGGGGATCCAAAGCCAGCGGAGCCCGAAGGGACGGGCGGGCCCGAAGAGCTGCTTCCGCGTCGTCACAATCGACGGCAGGGGCGCCTCGGCCTTTTTCACGCTCGCTCGCTCGCTCGCTCGCCTGGCGCCTCACCACCGCCACGTGACCAAAACAGGGCGGCGCCGGCGCCATCTTGGGTGAGGGCAGCTTGCCCGTTCCCTTTCCCTCCTCCCCTCTCCCTTGACTGCCTTGGGCCATTTCTGCACCACGCTCTTACAGTGCTACGATTCCCCTTTCAACCTCCTGTGGAATTCTGGGGCTGGCAGTCTACTGAGGCCAAAGAGCTCTCTCTGGGTGAGAATTCTTAATGCCCCTCCCTAAACTGCAAACCCCAGGATTCCATAGGAGGTTGAAAGTGGAATAATAGCACTAGAACAGTGTGGTGCAGAGATGGCCTTGGCCACCTTCCGATCCTTGCAGGAGCGGGGGTGAGTTGGAAGGAAAGACACCTCTCTTTCTCTCTCTTGCTCTTAATTGGGGTGGGCAAATAGTGGGCCCCTCCAGCAACACTCTCCTACATCTCACACATGAAAATGTTACATAGTTTAATTTTGTTTAGAATTTAATCAGAAATACAATGCATCTCTGACCTAGAGATGCATATCCCCTTGGCCATTTCCATACTGCACTATTATACAGGTATTATTCCACTTTCAGCATCCTGTGTTTGCAGTTTAGGGAGGGGCCTTTGCAACTCTCAGCCAGAGAGCTCTTTGGCCTTAGTAAACTACAAACCTCAGAATTCCACAAGAGGTTGAAAGTGGAATAGGAGCACTAGAACAGTGTAGAAATAGCCTTACTGTCACCATTTTGAGAGAGGCTGCAGAGGAAAACAGAGGCATTTGGGGTTGCAGGGGAGGGGTGAATCCCTGGTGTACATGTATGAGCTATTTTAAGAATGTGAGCATATGTAAGAGAATAAACAATAAATAAGAAATGCAGTGAACGGCAGGACAAAAGCTTTCCTGTCTGACCCTGTTTCCAGTTCTCCAGCTTGGTAAAAAGAATAGCCTATTTCCATCATGGTAAAAAGAATAGCCTGTTCCCGTCAACTAACACATAAAATTTTGATGACAAACAAAGATTCAGGAAATTAATGGTGAAAAAAAAAAGAGAGAAAAGATTTCCCTAGGCCTCTAGAATGTGAAAGGCCTGGAGCAACTGCACTTGTGGAACCATCCATAATCCTGCCCTGAGGGCTGGTGAAACAGAAAGCTTGCAAAATAAGAGCTGTGTGTGTCAATACAAGAAACTCTCATAGCAGGTCCAGTATTAAAGGGAGGAGGATTTCTGTTAGTGGTGTGAAGGCAATCAAAATCCTCTGTAATATTGCAATTTAGAGGGCCAGGCTGGGACTTGGGAAATCCCTGTTCAAGTCTCTAACGAGCTATGAAATTAACTGGGTAAACTTGCACAAGGGCCTATTAATGGGTTACTTCAGGTGGGGAAAGAATCAATTTGCAAATGACCCAGCAGTAGTTCAACATGATATGCCACTGGGAAAGCAATTACATTGTGGGATGAGCTCCAGGCAAAGAAGGGACTATTGCAATGCAATTGTGGCATAACAGTGTTGTGTGACAAGTTCCAAAGCTAACCGCAAACCTTATGACCTGAAACATCTGTCCTAATTCTTCTAGACTTTTGTGTTGTAGTTGCTGGTTTCTTGCACCATATCCTAATTTTCGTGCATGTATGAGCTGTCTGCCTTGATGAAGAGTTCTGGAGTGCCTGAATGCTTGCAAATTGTTTTTTAAAAAAAATTTTGTACCTTCGGGCTTAGATCTCACAAAGGTTATATGCACGAAAAGTTACACTTTGTGTGGAATGCAAGTTAGGGCAATACCTTTATCACAGATGCGTGAATTATGTAGCCTTCCTGATGCTATATTTCAAAGGATGAAACTGGCAAAACCACCTCTGAGTATTTGTTTTTTTCCGAAGAGAACCTTGTGAAATCCATGGGATCAGCATAAGTTGAGAGGCAACTTGAAAGACACATACATAAACACACACATACTAGATGTTATTGGACTGCAGTTCCCCAGTAGTTCGAATATCTGGAAGGCCACAAAATGTCAACCCAATTTTATGACATAATCTAAATATTCAGGGTAGGTCACATGCCTATATACTGTTCTGGGAGCTTTGCTGACTGAAGGGGGTGCAGAAATTATGAACATATAATATAGCACACAAATAATTATTTCAGCATTCAAATATTTGCTTATTTAAGCTGCTATAGAAAGGAAGGTAGAAGAAATCGCTTTAGCTGTTTCTGTAACCAATAACATTGCAGTTTCTGGATCCCAATGTTATTTTATTGCTCACTACAGAGCTTGGAAAAGCTCCTTTTTTCCCTAACAACACCTCCCAGAAAAATCCTCTGCCACCTCAGGATTTCTCCAATTGATATTATTCTGATCTTATTTATCTAAACCACTCCAGGAGCATTGCACTGCGGGGATACAAATCCTACAAATGAAAAGAAAGTCCCAGCAACTCCTATGTCCAATTCTTGCATATTTCATTTGTTTTGTTATTTATTGATGCGCTATTGACTTTCCACGAGATGCTTTGGGATTTTTTTCTTGACCAAAAAGTGCGGTGCATAGGACAAAAATATCATTATATGACAAATATGTCTGCATCCAAATCTTGCATGATTTATATGTACTGTTTAAAAGATTAAACGTCTACATACGGCCTATACGTTTGCAGCTTGGCTGCAAAGCCAGTTACGTCGCTCTTCTCCCGGCCCCCGCTTTGTCTCACGCTTTCATCCGGGCTTCTCGGTCACCGTTCGAACGCGCTGACGTCACGTATATAAAGGCCCTCAGCCCCTTTGTTCCTCCTCAGTGCGTCGTTGCTCTTCTGGCGGCGGGAGGAGGTAAGCGTTTGCGGCGAGCGCGGTCTCTGTTCGCGGGGGAGGGAGTTAATACTTCTGAACTAGGAGGAAGAATTAGAGGTCCTTCGCCCAGCCCCACACATTTCTCCCCAACGTTTTTTATTCTACTTGTGGGGGGAGGAATTTGTTCTCTTTATGGGCCTACCCTTTTATTCCCTCTCCAACACGCTCCCTCGGTAGCCTGCTGAGGAAACGGCCATTTTAGCAGTGGAGGAGGCGGGAACGAGGTTGTGCGTTTGGGAGGTGCGGGTCTCCTCAGGCTCCCCGAGAGGATAAGCCTCCCGACTGAATGGGTGGGCAGGTGGGCGAGGAAGGGGGCGGGGTGGCTGGCTGGCTGAAAGAGCCGCCATTTTGTGGCCGCCTTTGTGGTTCCTTCGCGCCCCCTCTCTCCCGCCCGACGTCTCGCGCGCACGAAGCCCGGGGGGAGGTGGGGGGGTCTGGCGCGAGGACGGAGGGGTGCGCGAGGTGGAGGGCCTGCCTTCCGCGCGTGCGCCGATTGTCGAGGCGGTTTTCCCCCGCTCTCCCCTCCCGCGCCTCGGTGCGCGCATGCGCCGTCAGCCCCCCCCGCGCGCGTGATTCTCTGCTCAAATTATTTCTTGGCTGGTGCTGCGCGGGTTGAGTTGTTTGCGGGGGGGAGATTTACCATTTGTCTGGTCGGATCATAATTTGTCTTTTAGTTCGCCATCGTAACGGGCCCGGAGGAGGGGCGGGGGTGTTGTTTCTAGAGAGGAGGCTCTGAAAACTGGCTTACAGGGAGTTTTGTTGTAATTTTTAAGCTGCAAAGCGTAACTTCGTAGAGTTTAAGCGTCGCGACTCAGAGGTTTCACGTTCTTCCTTTGTTTTAAGGAGTTGAGGCTGAAAATTCGGGAAGTGGGACTAGACCGGCCCTGTAGGGAGCAGCTGCCCTTGTTTAACAGTCGGCTCTATTGAACGTTTCACTCATTTGTCATTTCGAGTAGAAAACCCTTCCTCCAAAAAATGGTTCGTGGTGACATTAGTAATTCAGTAGATGCTGTGTAATCTGTGTAATTTGGTAGATGCTGCTTGAACAATGCTGGCCTAGAATAGGTGTCTGAGCACATCACCAGCCAAGAAGAGGCAATGGCATTTAGTAAGATTGGCACAGAAACCCTTCTAGGCTGTTGCCTCTTCTTGATGGGTGATGTGGTCAGACACCTGTTCTAGGTCAGTTCTGTTCCAGCAGCACCTCTATTGCAACAAAGGATACCTTGTAGCTGATGAATAAAACAAATGTGGGTGGTAGGAAATGAAAATCTGATTCATGTATTTGTTGTTGGTACTATAGTATCAGCACAGGGTGTTTTAAGCATCAGATTTCAAAGGATATGACAAATTTCAGTGTTAGTATGGAAATCTTTCTACTTTGTGCACTGACTTAAGTTTGAATGTGTCTTCTAGATCCCAAACGGTGTCAAAATGGTTGAAGCGGATCGTCCTGGGAAACTGTTCATTGGTGGACTGAACACAGAGACAAATGAGAAGGCTCTCGAAGCTGTCTTTGGCAAATATGGCCGCATAGTGGAAGGTAAGCCTACAGCATCTTAAATGAAGGGTGTCAGCTCTTAGGATCTGCTGTGATGAACGCAACAGCCTTGATCAGCTGAAGTGATAGGGCTTGTGTGTCCTCTAAGAAGTTCTGAGCAGACATACGGACAAGCTGGGATATGCCACAGAAGGATGGGAGTAGATTGATACTTCTTTCTTCTTTCAGTTCTCCTCATGAAAGATCGTGAAACCAACAAGTCAAGAGGATTTGCTTTTGTCACCTTTGAGAGCCCAGCGGATGCTAAGGATGCTGCCAGAGATATGAATGGAAAGGTAGGAAGTACTGATGTGTTGAACTCCATCTCTTGCAGTTTGTGAAGCTGAGCACAATTCTTGGGTATCTGCCCCAGTGTTGCTTTTATTACATAAATAAGGAAAGCTTGCTGACATACGATAACAGAATGTATGTTGAACCAGCATCTTGCCTGTCTTTCCAAAGTAAGGACCAACTGAAGATAATCTAAGCAAAAAAAATTTATTTTCAGATATTTGCTTTTCTTTATTTCATTTTTATGCTGATTTTCTCCCTGAATGGGGCCCAAGGCAGCTTCCAGAGACAATCAATTAAAAAACATTCATGATAGAATTTTTAAAAAGTTAAGATCACCACATAAAACAGTATAAATAATTTTAAAAGCATACAAAAACTAAAAAAACAAAAATAAATCATGCCAGCAAGGAGCTGTTTTACCTACACATTAAAAACCTGCTTGAACAAAAATGTCCTTGCCTGTCAGCAAAAGGATGGGAGCAGCCCCTGAAAAGGCTCTGTCTGCCATTCCTTGACCAAAGGGGAGCCTTCCCACACAGATCTTAAAACTCTGGCAGGTTCATATGGGGAGATACGGTGTTCAGGTAATCTGGGCCTAAACCATACAGGGCTTTATAGGTCATGACCAGCACTTTAAATTGTGTCCAGGAAGGAAACAGCCAGTGAAGCTGTTTGAACAAGGGAATACATGCTATGATAATGACAATATCTTCCAAATTGTGGCTAAACTAGAAGTAGAATTCAGTGCATTCAGAATAACTTTTGGAGTTGATAGATCTTAAGTGTTGTATTCAAGTTGCGATGTGTTGATCCATTATTCCTAATCTAGAAAATATTTTTAGTGCCTACTGTCACTTGATACCTTGAGAGATACAACCCAATATGTGAAAATTAGTTTGTGTGCAGTTAGAAATGCAAGTTCCAAAAGACTTGCTTGTAATAGTATTAATACAGTAGAAGTCTGTAGAAGTAATACAGCAGAAGTCAGAACTAGGCTAGTACAGCAATTTGTATTGGAATTTCCAGGATGTTTTTAAGAATGAACAAAATGCTGTTATAATGTCCTTTTGGCATAAAGAAGAAACCAAGTTCATAATGTTTCCAGATGTAGATTGAGTCCTGCTCTTCCCCCCTTTCAGGTTTTTTTATTTAACAAGTGCAAGTAATGTGGGAAGTCATTTTGTTCCTGTTAAATAGCTCAGAACAAAGAAATCTTTGCCAGTTGACTTCAGATCACCCAATACTCTCAGAGTATTTTTTGTCTGCTGGGTAATGTATCTGTCCAAAGCCTCTGCTCTCATTTCCAAAATAAAAAAGCATGAAGCAGTCAGTGCCAGTTACCAACTTACTAATGGAGATGTGAGGGTTTTTTAATATAACTTCATAAAATATGAAAAGAGCTAAAAAGACAGGGATAGATAACGTTCAATTAATTTTACAAGGGGAGGCTGAAAGAACAATAGAGAGCTGTGAACGGTCAGACACAGTTGATATACCGATCGTCTTAGCCATTCCTGTGTCATTTTGAAAATGCGGTCAGCTCTCCACATTTGCAGGTTTCACTTTTGCAGATTTGATTATTCACGAATTATTTGCTGTCACCTCTGCCGCCTCCCTTCGCCATTTTTAATAGGAACTGCAAGCCTTGTGAGACTGAGAAACTGAAAATGGGGCTTGCAAGTCCCTCTTAAAAATGGTGTTGGGCAGCAGTGGAGGTGGCAGTAAGCCCCCCACAACCACCCACTTCTGCCTTGTGAAGGAACCCTCATGCCTCAGAGGAATCCATGGTGGGTTGAATAGGGTGATCGTACCTTTTTTGTATGTCAGATGTGGTTTGGGAGGGCATAGAGTTATTCACGGTTTTTCCACAGACGTCCTGTGCCCCAACCCTAGCGAATGTGGAGGGATGACTGTATTGCTGTTCCCAAGCCTTTCAACTTATGCTAGAAAGGGGCGCTGGAAGTTTAGTGCCACTTCGTAATGGCAAATGCAACTACCGTGGAAGAGTTGATATTTGAGGGTATCTGTCCTGAATACGAGCAGTTGCCATGAGCACTGAGTTAAATTCCTTTGTTCAGTCTTTAGACGGAAAAGCCATTAAAGTTGAACAAGCTACCAAGCCATCCTTTGAAACCGGTAGACGTGGGCCCCCGCCCCCCCCAAGGAGCAGAGGCCCTCCAAGAGGTCTTAGAGGTGGAAGAGGCGGAAGCGGAACTCGGGGCCCTCCTTCAAGAGGGAGTCACTTGGGTATGTTTGTATTCCCATGTGCAATTCAACAGCAGATGGAGGTGGCTGCTTTACAATATAGTAGGAGAACTTCAGGAATATCATAAGTATTCCTGGTTTTAAACTGGAAATATTGTACCTCAAGAATCACTACATGGCACAATGCAAATACTCCAGTTTCTGATGAGAAAGAAGACTTGGGATTGATTCACTTGCTTCTACTTTAAAAGAGTAAAAGCTATTCTTGGGTTCACTGAGCTTAAGAGTTTAGAAATGTTGCAGGCTTCCTTAAATAGTAACAGTGTATCACAGCAAACTGAAAGATGGTACAATATTTGGTCTAGTAATTAGTCTTGTTTTGATCAGTCAAATTGGGAATTGTTTGTTGCGCTGGAATCCTGCAACTTCTGAGAGATTTGGAAGTTCTTTAACAGTGTTCTGATAGTAAAGCAGTTTATATTCTTCCTTGAAACTTCTACAGAATATCCGCTTAGAATAAAATAAAGTGCTTTGTGTTCATATCAGTAAACAGTTTTCATGTATTATAGCCAAAGTTGGTTATGTTCTTTGATCAAACTGCATAACAAATAAGCCTGTATAGCTGTGCACATATACATGTCCACAACATGTACAGAAGAAACACTGCACCTCCTTTTGCATTTCCCCCCCAAATGTTGTAACCAAAGATGAGTGCTTTTTTAAAGTAGCCATTGCATTTTTGAATGTTTGTGATCCAAGTAATGCATCCACTTGGTGGTACAAGTTGTCATCCAACTTTCTCTGTCTGATAATCTCTCTGTGGTACCCTTTCAAGTACTTACCATTTCTCATCTTAGTTGCAACCAGTGGAAGTTGAAGCCCCAAACATTATAGAGTGGAGCAGGTTGGGGGAAGCTTGCAGTCTTTTGATTTTGTGAATCTTGGATTTTTTAGAACAGAATGTCTGTCTTGATGGGATGCTTTGGATTAGTTGTACAAGATATTAATTGCATTTAGCACACTACTTTTTCATGAGAAAAGGTTAGTCCAACGAAGAACAAAAGTGTTGAAAAGTTACCTTCTTTGTGTCAGCAGGTGTGCACTGGCTATTTTAATTACATACAGCAGAAGTGATTCCTTCCTGCTTGTCTGCATTTTTTCTTTGGATCTCTTATGATCTGCAATGTTATATTGAGCAAGATTTCCATCATAAAACGTTCTTCATATTTAGTAGATTTGTTACTTTGATTTTCTACTTGTTGTCCTTGACGTTTTTTGCATACAATCTGCCTGATACATTAGGTCCTGTGCTCCAGACCTCTACTGGAGTGTAAGCAACTCCATTTGAGGAATCCTGTATCTTTTATGCTTTTCAGTTCTGGTCAAGTGGGGAAATCTATGCATGCCACTTTGCTCACTGAAGTTCTTACAGCAGTGTGAGGCTAACGTATGAATTGCCATTGTTCCAGGTTCTTCTAGAGGCCCTCTCCCAATGAAGAGAGGCCCACCTCCACGTAGTGGGGGTCCCCCGCCTAAAAGACCTGCACCTTCAGGACCTGTGCGTAGCAGCAGTGGAATGGGTGGGAGAGGTAAGGTTCTTAAGCACTTAATGTGGTTGGATTTCTGAATACAAGTTAAGAAGATCTCTGCTGTTCCCTCAGTTTGTCCATAGCAGGAGTGCTCAAGTTCTGAGTGCCTGTAGTTGCCACTGATTCTGCTACTTTTGATTTGCAGTCCTGCTAAATTTGGTGGGCAATGCACAGTGAGACACATAATTGCTTTCAAGAGTGTCAAGGGCATTGTGCTGAGGGGGGAAATTCACACTTGTGTCCGCAGTTTGGACAAGCAGGCATCACAAATATACATGCCTGAATAAAAGACCTTTAGAATCCCAAGTCCCTGGTTCTGTTGGATAATTAAGATATCCCACATAGTCGCTTCTGCCTTAAAAATAAATACAAGAACCTTCTCGGCTACTTGATTGGCCTTAGTATTTTCCCAGTAAGCCACATCCCCTGCTGCCATGTGCCATGAAAAACACCACATTTAAACAGAGTCCTTAATACTAAGGCTCAGTTTTTGTTGATGTACTTACTGGCATCCCCCTGTTTATCTGACAGGTTAGGGACCAGAGAAAATGGGAAATGGAATTGGTTGAAAAGTGGGACCCAGTCTTTTGTCAGTTCTTCTCCTCTTACTTTGTTCCTGCTGGGAACATGGGAAATTGCAGAACCCCACTTTGAACTGTGCATGGCCCCAGGCAAGCCTCCTTAGTTCCTTCATGTTCCCTACAGGAAGAAGGGAAAAGGAGAAGAACTGGCGAAAGAGTGAACCTAGCATTGAAAGAACAATACAGTAACTTACAATGGTTTTAAAGAGCAGAACGTTGAAAAACGAGTTGACGAAAGCAGGGGCTTACTTGTATATATTTTTCATCAGGCAGCATCTCTCATTTGGAGGAGTTTTTGCCTCCTTATGTTAACCTTTCACGTTGATTCATCACCATGGTGATAGAGCAGATGTTTCATTATCATGTAGTTCATTGGTCCAGTGTGTTTTTAGTTCATAGGAACAGCTCATTTACCAGTGCCTTGTTTTCAGAATTTTCTGTTTTGTGCTTAAGCGCCCCTCTCACGTGGCAGAGACAGTTATGGAGGACCTCCGCGCAGGGAGCCACTTCCATCACGAAGAGATGTCTACTTGTCTCCTAGAGATGATGGCTATAGTACTAAAGACAGGTAAACTCAAATTCTGTAGAAGATTATCAAATTGCGAATCTGTAATGTCCTTGAATTTCCGGCCATTGTGCATTTTGGTAGCAAAAATAATGTCTTAACTTCCATAGTTATTCAAGTCGAGACTATCCAAGTTCCAGAGACACACGCGATTATGCTCCACCTCCAAGAGATTATGCCTATCGTGATTACGGTCATTCCAGTTCACGTGATGAGTATCCCTCAAGAGGTTACAGGTACCTTGAGTTTTGTGTTTTTTAAAGATGTCTCTAATATATTAGAGAATGGTTAGTCTAGCCTAACTGAATTGACAGTTGGTCTTGCGGTTTGCAAAATGAGGGCAACCTAATTTAACCATCATTGTCTTTCATGGTGGTTCATGCCAAAGAAACTGTTCTGATAAAAATGGCTCATATACCCTAGGACAGTCCTATGAAAGGTACGGGGCATATTTTAATGGAGTTGTACTTGTTACGTATTTATAAATTGACTCTTTGTGTACATGGTGCGTGACAAAGGAGTTTGGAGTCTAAAAGTACTCATAAGGGAAGGAAATTGAGGCAGACGTAGATGCAGATATGGTACGTGTGCTTAGGCCATATTATACTAGGGCATTGGGACTGAGGAACAACTTGACCCTTAATCTGTTTGGAAGGCAGACAGTGTGGGAGCCCCATGTAGGTACCCTGGAGAATGTGTTTGTGAACACATTTACCTTCAAATCACCTGTCTCCTTAGGGAAACTGCATGACTTTCATAGGGTTTTGTTAGGCAGGGAATACTCAGAGGTGGTTTTGTCAGTTACTTCTCTGAGGAATTGTTGCTTTTTGCCCTCAGGTTGTTTCCAACTTAAGAGGAGCCTGTCGTGGGTTTTTCTGGATCTGAGTGTGTGACACACCCAAGATCACCCAGCAGGTTTCCATAGCTGAGTGGGGAATCAAACCCTGGACTCCAGGGTCATCGTCCAAGCTTAGATCACTACACCTTGCTGTCTTTCTCCCTGAAGAATAGGTTGCCTTAAAAATTGTCAGGCTTTCTTACTGAACGACATAACTTGTATTAAATTGCAGCAGCTACTCCTCTTATAGCGACCGTGATGGCTATGGAGGGCGTGACCGGGACTACTCGGATCACCCAAGTGGAGGCTCTTACAGAGATTCATATGAGAGCTATGGTAAGTGGTCATTTTGTGGGTCCTAAAAGAGTATTTTAGGTATCATGCTTGATCTCCTAGACTCTCTCTTTACTTAACTGGGGAAATAGTATGCTGGGCTTGCCCACTGCAGTGAGAAAAAAAACCACCGCTATCTTATTTTAACAAAACGATTGAATTACAGTTCCTATAACCTAACGAAGCAAAGTTCAACCATTCTGAATTGCATCTATCACTGGAAAAATGGCTGAGTTTCTTCTATAAAATAGCAAGCTGTTCTGGAATAACCCCAAAAAGAGCTGCCTTGAGAAAAACCAGCGTCTTCAAACAGCCTGTTTATTTCGTTCACTGCCTGATACTCCCCTGCCAAATGTCCCAACATGTGAGATTATATTAATCTTCTCAGTTTAAAACAAAAGAGTAACAGAAGCCATTGATTCAGTACTTTTAAACTCAGATGTAAAATTGTGGTGATATGATTTATAGTGTTGCCCTATTACCTGACCATTGAACCTGCAGGTAACTCACGTAGTGCTCCACCTGCACGAGGGCCCCCTCCATCTTATGGTGGAAGCAGTCGCTATGATGATTACGGGAGCACCCGAGATGGGTATGGTGGAAGTCGAGAAAGTTACTCAAGCAGCAGAAGCGATGTCTACTCAAGTGGCCGCGACCGTGTTGGAAGACAAGACAGAGGCCTTCCCCCTTCCATGGAAAGGGGTTACCCGCCTCCACGCGATTCATACAGCAGCTCAAGCCGCGGAGCACCAAGAGGTGGCGGCCGTGGAGGGAGCCGCTCTGATAGAGGCGGAGGCAGAAGCAGATACTAAAACCTTTGAAAACCCTTGGACCAAATCATTTTTTCCTCCAACAAATGGAATGTGGAAGTTTTATCTTCACTCCAAGAGGACTACTGAAACGTTGTTTTTACCTTTTTTATTGTTGCTTGTTAAGTTCCCCCCATTACTGATGTTTTTTTTTTGGTGAGGAAAAAGTAAACATGTTTAATTTCATTTCAAAATTGTTAATATTTCTCTCAAAGCGCAGTTGTTAATGTATGACATTTTTAGCCTGTGTACTGGTGTTGTAATCTTTCAAAGTAAACATTAACCCTGAAATGCCACGTTCTTACCTCATCAATGAGACCAACAAATCTAAGGCTTCCCCGTACAACCTGCAGCCATCTAAAATGGCCATGGATCATTCTGCTCATGCAAATGTGCCTTCTTTCTAGGCAAACCATGTTACCTGGTGGAGGGTGGTGGGGATGTGTGCCAAACTAAAAGGTTAAGTGTCCTCTCCATGCTGAAATGCACACAATGCTCCCAAATACAAAATTCCTTCAGGCTTGTGTAAAAAATTCAGGATGCCATTCAGTCATTTAATCAAAACAGCAAATGGATAATGCTGAATGTACATTGTACCTTTCTACGTGTTTCATTTGGGAATTTGCAAGAACCTCGCCCCCCAGTAACGTATTAACGTGTAGTAAACAAGCTACAGAGGTCTGTAAGTAAGAGGTTTGGCCAGTTCCATCAAAGAAGCTGCAAAACGGTACATGCTCTTACTGTTTCAAATTTTTGCAACCCTGTAGTGTCTCATTTTTAAAGGAACATCTTTGACTCCAAAGGCAAAATGGAGAAAATAAGATAAGCAAAGAAGTCTTTCTCTCCAACTTCTGAAAGGCTTATGGCTTCATATAAACAAGTGAAAGTTTCAGCATTCCACAACAGATTTAAAGCATCAAATGCCTGTGAAACACCAAAGATGGTAAGCAAAGCAAACTAGTTTTTCAGTCTAAGTCAAACATGACACCAAAACGTATCGTCCTTAGTACGGTAAGACATGCTGTCCGTCCTGGCAACGGAAGTTCTTTCTAGATTTTAAAGCAGCACCCAATGGAAAAACTGTGCTGGATAGCCTTAGGCGAAGTCTTCCAAATTCAACCTAACCTTGTCTTGGATGAAAGTATGTATGGCTCAAAACTTTTTGAAAATGGTACTAAGGAACAGCTCACTTTAGACAAGGATTCCAATAAAGGGTTGGGAGGGATTCCTTTTTGCCCAGTATGTTTCAATGAAGATACTTTTTTTAAAAAAAAAAAGCAGACTGCCCCTGTACTATATTTAAAAAAGAAAAGCCTAATGCAATCAGAAATTGGCTTAATTTGCCAAAATCTATGCCAACTTGGGGGAATGTCAAGCAAGCCATTATCACAAATCTGATGTTTAGTTGGATGCCTGACTTTTTTTCCTTTATACTATAGTCTTATGTGGGCAGTTCTGGTACAAATGGCAGAACCTGTGGCAAGTTGCTATGACCCAGGTGCAGCCGGGAAGTTCAAAAGATGTTCATGAAATATAGTAAGACTTGAAGACCTCCAACTAAAGTTCTACTGTAATCCTCAAAACATATTTGCCACTCAAGTAAATGGATTTACCATGAAAAGCACCATTGGAAAGGAAAATAAGAATCCATAAGCCATACGACTTGTCACTAAGCCATTCCAGTTCATTCCAATCCAGTGAACCTTCCACCTCTCAAACTAAAGTATTAGATCTTGAAACTGATTAATCGGCAAACCCAAGCTTTTGAATTGTGTTTCTGGGGGTGGTCGTGGGATTTGGGTGATATGTGTTGGCATAATTATTCATACCTACCTTAATTGTTGCAGGCTGACCACTGCCTTTAAGATGATGTGACTTTGGGACGACAGTATGTACTATGATAATGAACAGCACGAGTAAGAGCTGTAAGAATAAACAGGTAAATCCTAGGTATGTGCATTTTTGAAAAGAGTGCAATCTTGAAAGTATGGAGGAATTCAAAATCAGGCAGGCGTATTTTACAGCTTGATTTGATAGTTTTGGCTGAGGTGCTGACTGAGCCTCTTGGGTTGGCAAGTTCTAGCAGACAAGTCGTGTGTAAATAAGCTGACAACTGTCCTGTTTTGAAGACTTGCCTTGTGTGTATCTTTTCAGTATATAAGAAGGGAAAAAGATGTATTAAAAGCAAAACGAGCGATAATTTAATTTTTTACCCAAGATGTTTGTAAATTTGTTCTAACAAATGAATAAAATCATGCCATCCGTGAATTTTGGAAATTTCTAGATGCAGATGCTTTGTACATAGTCGTTTAAGGATTCTCCAATAGAAGTACTGACTGATTGCAGTATTTCATATAACCATTTGGGAATTAGGGTATAGGTACTTAAAGCGGCTGCATGAATATCTTATTTTTTATGTTTATAAGCCGTCTTGGATGCTGTATAAAGAGGCAAATTAAATGTCTCATTTGACAAAGCCTCTGACAAACTCTTTTTTTTTCCTGCAAAGTCTTTTTATTTCCATCTAGCCCTTCTTTTCCCCCCTCTCCCTTTTCTGTCTAGCTTAGAAGGCTTTTACTCAGCATTGGGAGGATGGTAACTGAGCAGTGGAAAAACAGACTTTTAGTCTCAGGTTGCAGCTGAATGTCTTGAGTAAAGGATGCAATAAAACTCAAACTGGAAAAGAATGGGATTCTGATCTAGCAGACCGTGTTGTACCTGTGTGCCTGCCTGCAAAGGCAAGGTGAACACTGGTTGCCTCCAGAAAAGCAGACTGTAGATAAGCCTCCTTCATCCCAGTGTGTTAGGAGAATAGATCTGTAAGGGTTTTTTAATTATAGATAAGTCTGACCACCGAAATAAAAATCATAGGGACAGTGGGGGCAATCATCGCTGGAGGCATTTTGAAAAAAGCTTTCAGATGTAGGTTTAAATGTTTTTGTTTATTTACACAAGGCTTAGGTGACCTGGTTGTTACATTTCACATGTGCAGTTTAAATCTGAAAACTATAGTTAAAAAACACTTCTAAGTCAAAGAGTTTTTTAAGTTCTCTTCAATATTCTATTGTGTATTGAATACAGTAACTTGCTGTATAATCAGGCATGATGCACTTCAATAAAAATCGTAAATGCGTCTTCCTGGATATGCTGCGTAGTATTCCAAAAAAAAAACCCATAAAAGTGGGGAGGGGATCAGTGGCAGCAATTATACAGCATAATATTAAAATGATTTGACTTTTTCTATATTTCTGTGTAATAGCTGATTGTGTAAGCACAGTAAACTGACTGATTGCTCTAGTCCACAGTATTCTGCAGTGTATTGTTTTTGGGGTTCGTACCTGTGAAAGTGAATCAGCTTTCTAGCTCTCTCCTTCAGTGCACTGTGCTAATACTACTCTTCACATTGTAGGTGCGAAAGGTTGATAACGGATGAATTATGAAGAGTGGAGGCCTTTCACAGAGGGCTGAGAATCTTCTTTAAAATGGCTGTGAAGTTCAGTGAAAGCAGAGAGCGCTCAGCTCTTAAAATGTCTTGGCTACTTGAGCACTGGGGAAAGTGTCCTAATTTTCATTTTGATTGGAAATTACTTGTGTCTTCTTAGAAACACCATTCTGAGAATTTTGGAGATAGATGTAATAAGGCCTGTAAAATTTAAATTGCTATTTTAGTGGTGTTAAAGAAACCTATGTCTGAGTGCTTTCAATTAGGGCAAGTGAACAGTGAAACATTACTTGGGGTGCTCAATGAAAATATTAATAGCTAAGCTATAAACCATACATCTGCAGAAGAAACGCTTCTTTGATCAAGTTTTAGAATCAAGGTGAATGACATAAAACCTCCCTTAGAAGGGATTTTTTTAATGATACCTTCAAAGGGCCCAGTTAAATTTTTCACATTAGAAGTGGCATTTGGCTAGGGCTAAAAATGGGGGGAGTGTTAGGGTTTTTTTTTCTTTTTGAAATACACCAGGAAACGACAAAATGCACTTCATGGTAGTCTCATAAATTTAAAGTAAATTCTCTATTTGAATAAAATATGTGTTGGTTGTGAAATAAATTACATAAGCTTGAAACAGTGAACCTTTGACTGAACATCTTTTAAAATTTTGATGTGTATTAGGTGCGCCTTTCTGTTCCTTTCTCCGAAGTGGCTCTTTGGCAGTTATCTTGGTAGTAAGCTGGTGCCAACATACTTAATTCAGACTTGGCCACAAATACATTTCAGTCAGGAGAAGAAAATCCCAAGTCCTGTTGGAGATTTGTACAATCAAAGGTGCAAGGACACAAGGTTGTCGTGTTTGCTGTTCTTGCTGTTTAAATAAAGTCTTTTGGCTTCATTTTGTTATTCCAAAGCTAGATTCTTTTTAACAAGGGCCCATTTCAGAATAAAGCACAAAGCAGACTAAACTCAGATTGAGATGCAAGATACTGCTACTGAAACAAGTTTGGATTTCTGGGGATTGTCTGATGCTCAACATAATTTTTTGTTCAATACTGTATAGGAGGTCTGCTGAGCTTTTTACCTTCTCTGATCAACATTACCCACAGTTTAAACACAGACCTCAAATTCCTTTCTGTCAAGTGGAAAATTTATAAAGACAGCAACTTGTCTTGACCTTTCAAGTGTGTTTGCGGTTTTCTGTGACAGAAGAGTAACAGCTTTTGCAAATAAAAACGAAAGAAGCTGCTTGCTGGATCCACAAGACCATTCTAGCCACTCTTCAGTTACTGTGCAGGTTTCAGAGGAAGATGGTCTTGTGCAAGTCATTGGAGAGTAGTTTTTATTACAGGTAGAGAAGAGGAAGAATGATGAAACTGTTAGAGCGATCAGGTGGGAGATACAGTAGTTGCGTGTTACTGGTACCTTGAGACCTTGGTAGCTTTTCCCTTGGTCATGTACTGGGCGGGGGTCTTTGCTATGTTTACTTGGAAATAAAATTTCATGAGACTTGCATGTTCAGTATGTCCGTAGGATTGAAACAATCAAGTTCCTTAAATGTATTATTCAGAGTAAGATTATATCCTTGCAATGCTAGAGAAGGATCTATAGATTGCAATTCAATCTGGTCTACCCCACCATACACACAATGTATGTTCAGTGGTATATGTAAGGTGGTCTTAGACAAGATATTTTCCAACTGCAGAAAAAAATACAGCAAACTGGCATTTATCACACAGGACAAACCTAATAACTGGATTTTGCTGTGTGCTTAAGAGCCCTGATGTTGCCCAGACGACTTCTGCACCCATCTGAATGTATCTGGCATTACTGTTACAGTTACCTAGGAGTTTAGTCCCTTTTTTGGATGGCAGGGTGGTATCTAGTTTTGAATGCATGTTTTGTTCCATCCAACGGAACTGAGTGTGTGGAACTACAGTAGATTAATTCATTACTGCAGTAATGCAAAATGGGAATCCCTAAGAAGGAACTCTATGGGTTGTGTGAAATCCGTTGCAGGAAAAAAAATTGTTCCACTTCTAAGATACCTCTTTGGTGTAAACTTTGGAGGACTCAAGAGTCTCAACAAACTGCTATTCTGTCAGTGTTAGCAACGACTGCTCCACCTGAATTTCCAGAGGAATGGGTTTTCTATGCAAGATTTGTTCAAGGGAGGGGTGCCTTTGCCTTCTTTGGGGCTGGGAGAGTGACTTGCCCAAGGTCAGCCAGTGGGTTTCTGTGGCAGAGTAGGAATTCGAACCCTGATCTCCCAGATTTATAGTTCAACACTCAGACCATCACACCACGGTTTTGTGGTTATCTTAGATTTCTAGAAAAAAATGGATCTGTGGCGTGCATAAATGTGCCTTCAATCCACAAACTTTAAAAGTGCAAGGCTACCAGTAGGTGGAGCTGTTGGCCAGTAAAGAACATGGATGGCGATTGCTAGAGAGCCAGTGTGGTGCAGTTCTGAGTGGAGGACCAGGACACTGGGAGAGCAGGGTTTGAATCCCTGTTCGGCCATGGAAACCCACCGGGTGACCTTGGGTAAGTCACGCTCAGTCGAAGGCAAAGACAAATCCCCTTTGAACAAATTTTGCCAAGAAAGCTGTGATAAGCTTACCTTACGGATAACAACTCAGAAATGACTTATAAGCACATACCAACAAAGGGCGTTGAAAGACAAAACTTGTATCAGTCGTATTATACAAGCTGGTGAAAGAGGGCTGGAGCCAGATGACAGAGGAAAGCACGAGCAGGCTAGAGCAGGGAAGGGAGACTGGCCAATCAGATGATTCTGGATTCCAACTCCCAGCAGCCAAGCGCATAACCAAGGGTAGGGAATGACGATAGTTGAAGTTCAGTAAAAGGGATGTCTGCAGGATCCCCATCCAAGACCAGAGAAATGGGGGAAAGAGCAGGAGGAACTGCTGCAGAGTACAACGAATCATAAATGGAAATCGTTGATTTCAAGAGGAAGTAAAGACTTGCAAGAAAGCATAAAAAGTTGATTGCATTTGTCTTTCAATGGTAAGTATTACTATTGATTAGTTTTCAAAAGTGCCACAAAGACTATTGATATTTTTCCTGCATTATGAAACAGGATGGAGTATTTAGCGTTTCTATACTGAGAAATATTTTAGCAGTTGAGCATCTTAATGAGTACTGAAGATAGAGGAGTTTGCAAACAAAAAAAGCAGAAGTTGGAAGTATGCAGACCCAGGTAAGCGTTCCCTTAAATTTTGCTGTTACCATTACAGTGGTAATGGAAATATATTTGTTTTTATCCTTTCTTTCCCCACAAATCTTGTTGAAAGTGCATTCTGTTTTCACAAAATATTTCCCACATTTGCAGAGCAGTATCATACAGGCCAGCAGGATGGCAATTCCATAAAGAAACCACTGAGCAGGAAGCTTTGAACCAAAGTTATACAATAGATGTGCTTTAACCTAGGTTGCATTCGCACCTTGTGCTTTTAGGTGTAGCATTAAATGTGTGTTTGGAAAGATGTAGTATCTGAAGTGTTCCTTCATTTGACTAATCCAGATGAAGAGTTAAAAGAATTCAGTGTTGTGGGGGGGGCAGGCAGTGAATCCGCTCTGTATGGATTACATTTTTAAAACCCTGCATTAAAGAAAATTAAGATCCCTGCAACCAGAAAACTAGCTTAGCAAGGACAGGGTTGGGCTACAACTTCCTGATGTGCTTGCCTATCCATGGTTTTTTGAAATTTTCTACATAGCGAAGTATTCAAACAGAGAACCTTTCTCTCCAAGTCCCCTCTACCACCTCAATCTCCTTCAGGTGTAGCTAAGGCCTCTATCCTTTACGAGGAGGACGAGGGGAGGGGATAGAAAGCTAGCGACACAGGAAATTGCTGTTTTAGGTGATACAGGAAATCTGGGTTCGCTGCAAAACATCTAGCGCTAGAAGCTCTTCCTCTTCATACTTCTGCAGACTTCATCATGAAAGACCAGAAACAGTGAGCGCAAATGTGCATAAACCTGTTCCTCTAGTCGGAGGGGAAGTCAGTTTCTGGTGATCGTTAAAAAAAAAAAAGATCAGCTGCTTGGTGGCTTTTGGTGCAAGGCAATCAGTAACTCCTAGAGCCATTTCACTCACCCACCCACCCCAGAAGAAGCAGGAAGATTCACTTGCGGATGTGGGCTAGGCCTTTTCCTTGCACTGTAAGACCCGGGGAAGCTCGCGACAGAAAAATCTTACGATCATGAACCCCGAGGAGCAAATTGTGACCTGGCTGATTTCCCTAGGAGCCTTAAACTCCCCCAAAATGAAGATTGGGGACCCTCTGCAGTTCCTCAAAACATCCCTGAAAGATGGGGTTGTGCTGTGCAAACTCATCCTCCGACTCCTTCCAGGAGCGATAGGGAAGGTAAGGCCGTTGAGGTTTGTTCCCTTATGCTTCACCCAAAGGGCGTTCTTTCAGGATACAGAAAAGGCGGGACCTGGAGAGGGGTGCTGCAACTCCCAGAATCCCCCAGCTAGCAGGGTTACCGCGGACAACCTGCTAGCATTCCTCCTCCAGATGTGGGATCTCATAACCCAGGTCCAGCTCATCTTTAGAAGCGTACTCTCCCGTATGAGCCTGCTTATGTCTTGAGATCTTTTGTCGAGGCTCTTATCTCTGTTCCCCTGCCCCAGCTCTTAAGGGTAAATCCAAAAGGCCGCCTTAGGGCCTTTCCGCACTACACGATTATAGTGCTATTATTCCACTTTGAACATCTTGTGAAATCCTGGGGTTTGCCGTTTAGGGAGGGGCCTTTAGAATTCTCAGCCAGAGAGCTCTTTGGCCTCGGTAAACTACAAATCCTAGAATTCCACAGAAGGTTGAAAGTGGAATAATAGCACTATAACAGTGTAGTGCAGAAAGGCCTTAGAGGCTGTCCCCAAGCTCTGGAACTCTCTTTCAGAGAGGTTAGACTGCAATCCTAAACAAGTGAAGGCCTTTTTATTTCTGGAGGCCTTTGATGGCTGATTGCTGGGGGAAAGGGCCTTTTGGGATGTTACCATCGTCCTTGCAGCTGTTGCTGTGCGCCTTCAAATTGTTTCTGACTTACGGTGACCCTAAGGCAAACCTATCACAGGATTTTCTTGGTGAGATTTAATCACAGAGGATCTGCCTTTGCCCTGCTCTAAGCTGAGAGAGTGTGACTTGACCAAGATCAACAGCTGAGTAGGGGTTTAAACCCTGGTTTCCGGAATCGTAGTCTAGTGCTTAAACCACGACACCACAGTGGCTCTTTTCAGAATGTGCCATACTGTTTATTTGTTGTTTTCCTTTTAACGGTTTTGCTTTTAGACATTTTTATTTATATTGTTAGCCTAGTTATATTTTTAGTTTTTGCATGGTATCTATTATAAAGCAGTTTATTCCAGCCTTGAAACATTCCTTTTTTGCATTCCCAGAATCCCCCAGTCAGAGTCTGGCTAGGGGCTGGAGGAATGTGGGAGTTGTAGTCTGGGGGGGGGGAATTCCTGAGCACTGAAGTTAATAATACCACGTCCTTGAAGGATGTGCCTTTTGTTTCCAGCCCACATCAGGAATATCAGGAAAGGAAGGAAGGAAGGAAGGAAGGAAGGAAGGAAGGAAGGAAGGAAGGAAGGAAGGAAGGAAGGAAGGAAGGAAGGGCAGGCTCTTCCAGACTTACGCTAAATAAGGTCTTGCAACATTGCTCCTTGTGTATTGCCAGATTTTGCCAGTTATCATCATTTCTGCATGCACTCATTCCATAATTTGGGGGGGGGAGCTGTTGGCAGCAATTTCTTGGACCAGCATCAGATCTCTGCAGGGCTTTTTAAAGGTATGATGAAGTGGTTCTATCATTCAAACGGCAAAGTTTCTCCTCCTTTATTTTTTTAAATTTTATTCTTAGTTTTATTCCATTTATTTATTTATTTATCTTAGAATTATACAGTTACTGTAGTCATGCAAAAGTGCCTTTTTACTGACATTGTTGTTGTGTGCTTTCTAGTCGTTTCTGACTTATGGTGACCCTACGGTGAACCTATCACAGGGTTTTCTGAGGCTGAGAGTATGTGATGCACCGAAGGTCACCCAAGGGGTTTCAATGGCCAAGCAGGGAATCGGCTCCTGGTCTCCAGGACTGCAGTCCGAAGGAGAAAAGAGAATGCATGATTCCAACATATCTCAAAATTAAACAGAATCCCTCTTCCAGGTGGAAATAAGACTTTACAGATGGTGCAGGGAATTGCCAGAAAATAGTCTAGGACAACAGACGCATCATTTCGAGATGGATGGATGGGCAGACAGACAGATACAAAGAGAGAGAGAGATGAAAACTATAGCAACGAATGCTGCGTTCTCCTGACATATTTTTTCCATCTGAAAGAGGCGAGAGAGAGAGAGAGAGAGAACACGACAAGAAAGAGGAAATGGTGCAGTGCTAGACCATTATTGAGATGTCAAGTAAATATCTCTGCCTCCTTCCCTTTCCAAGTTCCTAGCTTGCTGTCTCTGTTTCAAAAAGAAAAGAGGAAGTGTTTAAACCTGCAAAAATTGCTCAGATTGGCTCGGCATGTGCTTGAGTGAGGAGAGCCCGTGTGCTTGAGCTGTTCCATAAAAGGGTAGAAAAGAAAGAGGCGGGACGGAGGCAAGCAGAACCCGATGCCTTTCTCTGTTATTTGCCTTCTATTCCTCGCCCTCCCCTTCCCTCACTGTAGAAGAAAGACATTCAGCGCCAGGGTTGTGTGTGCACATTATGGGTTTTGACACATATACGGGGCCCTGGCACACAACAAAATTATAGCTGTATGGTTCCACTTTAACTGCCACAGTTCCAAACTGCAGGATCCTGGGATTTGCAGTTTAGAGAGGGAAATATTTAAAATTCTCATCCAGAGAGCCATAGTACCGCATGAAACTACAAATCTCAGGATTCTGCAGGACGTTGGCTTCATAGTGTTATAATTCTGAAGTGTGGAAGGAGGGCCCAGAGAGACAGTAAGTACAATGATAATTCAAACAACATCAACCAATTGATCCAAATCTGGCACCATTTTATTATTTTATATCCTGCCTTTCTCTGAGTATAGGATGTGTGTAGAGCCAAATTCTGGAAATCAGCCTGGTTTACTCCACAACATAGTTGGGGGATTCTGGGAGTTGTAGTCTGGGAAAAGTCACATTTCCTTTCCAAAAAAACTTTTGTACCACCTCTTGTTTTAGCCATTTTTGTTTCAACTTGCATCGTAAGCGGCTGTGCATCCCATTTTGGGAGAAAGGCAGGATATTAATGAACTAACTGTTTCTGAGCGCTAGGTTTGTGTCTTTTTCCTGGCTCCATTTGTGCTGCTCGGGTGCTCCGAGTCCTGCAGGCTGTTCCCGAAACGCCTCGGGCAGAGGAAGGCATGAGCCGCTTTGCGCTACGCTGCCCCACCCCCTCAGCCTTGCAAATCTCATTGAGCAAGGCCTGTGGTTTCTGAGATTTCATCACGCGTAGCCTGCGTGCTTTCCAGCATACCTTTGCAACTGTCAAGGCTCTTGCTGCCGCCACTGCCCGATGCCTCCAAGGCCTAAAGCAGAGCTTGGAAAGGTGACTTCACATCCTCCAACATTTCACAAACAACAACTACATATGGCCGAGCTACGCAAGACTGTGATCATGATGACATAAAGATTTTAATAAAGAAGAAGACATAAGCCAGGAGAGCTTGCAGCAGTTTGCTTGTGCTTGAGTCTACAGGGAAGGGCAAGATTCTACCTCGCTTCCCTTCTCCCCTCTGCTGAGTTGACTGCAAACTGCTTCTTGCACCTTGAACTCCGTTTGTAGCAACTGAAGTGATCCAAGGATAAAGAGGGAAATGTGCAGAAGAAGTGAGAAAAATTCGGTCACTTTTAAAGCAGCTGGAAAAATGGGATGGTGGAGGATGAACTGGAATTGGGACAGTTGGAAGTTATGTGGCTTTGGGGAGAACTATGACTCCCATGGTCCCCATTTCCCATGCTGGGGATTCTGAGAGTTGCAATCCCCCAAGTGCACTTTTTCCAAACTCTGCATAGAAGCATGGCATGGGCTCCATAGCACAAGAGTTGGACTTGATACAGCTTCCCTGTATCAAGGACTACAACTGCCATCAGCCCTAGGCAAACCCAGCCAGTGGAGAGGAATCCTGGGTGATACAGTCCAACAATGTATGGAGGGTCGAAGGATGCCCACACGTGCCACAGCATTTTTTACCCAGCAATAAAAAGTACATGATATCTGGTCTGTCCAAACCAGTGACATCTGAATCTCTTTCTATTGCTTGATGGAAGAAGTGGTGGAGAAAGCTTAGACGTTGCCTTTTCCACGTTCAGCCTGGTTGGGGAAGAACCGTCTCTGAAAGCATGGAAAGTTGTTACTAGAAGTCTTGGACTACAGCCCCCATCATCCCCCAGTCAGAAGCATTTGGCTGGTTGTGGGTGGTAGGACTTATAGTCCTACACATCTGGAGAACACCAGTTTAGCAAAGGTTCAGGGTGGCCTGACTTGGTCCAATAGATACAGCTTCCTATATATCCATCAGACCTCTGAGCTTTGCTGAAAACTCTTCCAAAGCAGTGTATAAATGCAATGTGACCAAACAATCACACAAACTGATGATTAAAACAGCCCTCCATAAAAGAAAAACATCAGCAGCTAAAACAGAAAGCAGCCGTGTCAGAGAGAAGCTGACATTTTTAAAATATCCTCATAAACTGGGAGGAAAAAACCCTCCACCCAACACTGTTTTTGTCAGGGTTCCTTCCATCAGGCTTAGGCTGAGAAAGTGTGACTTGCCCAAGACAATGTCAGGGATTTCCATGGCTGCTCTGGGATCCAAAACTCTGTTCTCCCAATGTCCAAGCCCAACGGTCAAGCCACTACCTCACAATGACTCTCAAAATTACAATCTATCTCCTCCCAAATGGTTTACCACCTCGGACAGCACTTTTAAAGTTAGAACTCAAACCCAGAGCAGACTTACTGTCCCCACTAACAGGGAAACTACCCACCTCTTCTGTGCAGATCCACAGGATACCCCCAAATTTGTAAGACCCTCTTTCACTATACATACAACTTCCTCCCAGTCAGAGCCACATGGGAAATATAGTTGCCGTTTGCTTGTGTTAGGGGCACAGGATCCCGGCAAAAATGAAAAAAAAACTTGCAAATATAAAATGTGTCTGTAGGAAGGGGGCCAAAGGTATGGTGGAGAGAGGGGGCACTCAGGGTCTAAGCCAGGTCAGAGAAAAGACCTGGCATGGTGGTTTTTCTCACCCATTTGCTTCTTTGGGTGTTGGGGGGCATCAGGAAAGAATTTGTAGTACTAAGAAATTGGGCTGCAATATGTCCTTAGCCGGCCAGGCAGTGGGTGGTGGAGAAGGAGGAGGGCTAGAGGCAAGTTTGCCCAGCCTGATCAGAGCCACTGAGAGGGAAAACTCCCCTGGAAAAGAAGTGCCTCAGGTGGGAAGGCAGAGGTTGGAGAAACTTGCAAATGATCACATCTGTGAAAGGGAAAGCCGCAAATATGAAAGGCTGACTGTGTCTTTTGGTCCTAAACTCTTGGACTCCATCAGCCAGGGGATTTGGGGACTTTGTAGTCCCAAAAGTCTCCTTTCCAAGCTCTGCTTCTAGCTTTAGAGTTATCGCCCTCTTGCCCTCCTTCTTTCATCTGCAGAGTTATGTCCATGCTTTGGAGAAAGCGAAGTGTCATATTTTGGGCATTCAAAGTGAGGCTCCAAGCCACTGAATGCCAAACGGTTCCCTTACTGATTAGGCTGTGCTTTCATTTTCCCTGGGATGACAGCTTGCCTCTCTCCCACCCACCCACCCACCACACAGCCCACCTTCTTGTGAAAATCTACCCAGCCCCAAGCTGTCTCATTCAGTATTACAAACAGACTGTCTAATATATCCAGCCCGGCTGGCAGAGAACAAAACAAGCTGATGGGAGCTGTCAGGAAGCTCATGTTTCTTACTAGCTTTTGATTTCTTTTAGTATTGCCCGGAGCCTAAGACAGAAGCTGACTGCATTGGCAACATCAAGGCCTTTCTGAACGGATGTGCAGCGCTTAAAGTTGAGGTAAGTGCCGCCCTCTGAAGGCTCTGTCTCCCAAGCCAGACCCTCTGGACGTCTAGCTCAGAATGGGATGCTTTGAGGGGAGATCTCAGGGACCCCTCTCTACTGAGCATTTCCCCTGCCTTCCTCAAAACATCAGCAGGTCTGAACTGGCCAATGCCTCCCCAAGCTCTCAGGTAGGGACCTTTCCTATTAATGCTCTCTGACCATGGGAAATGTCTATGGCTTGACTACTGCAGTGTATTTTTTGTATACAGGGCAGCCCTTGGAGACCTCATGAGATTTTTCAGATGTTTAGAAATGCAGCCACCATTGACTGGCATGGGATGGCAGGGAACCTCTTTAAGGCAGAACTGAAAAAGGCTTGAGTGGTTTCCTGAACAGTTTATTGAGTTCAAGGTAATGATGAAATGAAGGGCTACATAAGATGGTGAGGGCATAACTGACTTCCCCATTCAAGGTCTCTCTCCACTCTTGGAGAGAAGGATCTGAACCATCCTATGCCCCTTAGTATATCTTCTCAAAGACTGGAAGACTCTTCTAAGTGACATTGATGGACATGGCATTTTTACAGAGTTACATAACGGCCAAAAACAAACATTTCCTTGCCTCAGGGTCTTGCGTTTCAAGAATGGGAGAGAGAACAAAGGTAGCTGGCAGGGTGAGGGGGGAGAAAAGGAGAGTTCAGCACCTAAAAAAAAGGAGGGGGATGCTGCTGAGTAAATGCAGCTAGCAATCTCCAACAAAATAATTGTTTAATTAATTCTGCTTTCTTATTAGAAGCTCCCTGAGCCACATACCAGCACCACTATGAAACCACACAGACAAATCATGATAATACAGCTAATCATTTCTAAAAGTAATTGATGTTGTTGTCTTTGTGCCTTCAAGTCATTTCTGACTTATGGTGACCCTCAGGTGACGTATCATGGGATTTTCTGATGCACCCAGTGGGTTTCCATCAGCAAGTGGGAAATCAAACCCTGGTCTCCAGAGTTGTTGCCCAGTGTTCAAACCACAACAACACACTGGCTCTCTCCAAAAGCAATGACTCCTCCAAATTTATTTCCATAAATAAATAAACAAAATGCTATGTTTTTAAAAGCTCATAGGCAGTACGCCTTTGACCTTTAAGTCAACAGACAGGCCTCTGGTGTGCCCAGCCAGAGCAGTTGCGATATTCTTTGCGACAAGCTCAGGAGCTAGAGGGAGAAAAAAAAGAGGCAAGCTGTCACGTTTGCAAATAAGAGATCTGCAGTCTGAACTCCAGCTCCTCTCTTATGTCCAGCCATGCAAAATCCAGAATTACAGGTTTCCCTTTTCAGCAAACATATTGCAACATCACGATACCATCCTTTTTTTTATCCCTTCTCTTTAGAAATGTTGTTTTTGTTGCTGTTTTTGATGGGAAGGTTGAGGGGAGAGAGAAAGCAAGGAAATAATAGGGAGGTTGAGAAAGGGAAAAGCCAATGGTAGCCATTTATGGCCACCCCAACCTGGTGCTGTGTGCATACAGCAAAAGCCAGAGAAAAGACACACCAGCACACAATTCTTTTAACAAGCAAGGAGACGGAGAAAGCTTTTTTTTTAGCAGCCTGGTATGTGCTTGCTCCTGCAGAGAGAATTTGTCCTGAACAGGACCAGATTTCTGCACCAATGCAGGGACTTGAGGAAAACGGAAACAGATGTCTGGATTTTCTCCGGCTGTCATTAGTGGGTGCTTTGGCAGCTTGGGAGATAATGTGGAATGTTGAAATGGCCGTGCCAAGTGGCATTCAACGGCCCTGTTTCTTTCTTCCCCCTTCCTCCTCCTGCCCCTGCCAGCTTTGTCTTCCTATATGTAATTTAGGCAATCTTTCCCATCCAGAATAACCACAGTTTGAGGAAAGGGCCTTTGAGAACTACAGTATATCTCCCCAATTCCCCAGGCTGTCTGGGGATACTGGGAGTTGCAGTTTTAAAAATTCTGAGAGTTGCATTCCATCAGCTGGAATACAAACCTCAAAGGCAGCATTTATGGTGGGCTGCAATGAACGTAATAAACCTCCAGGTTTTGCTGCCAAACATGAGACAAGCAAGAACAGGTAGAAGCACAGGCCAGAAGGTGTGACTTCTAGATGGTATTGGCTCTACAGGTTGGTTATAAAGGAATTGACTGGTGTGGAGGGAGCACTCCAGCCAGCAGGCCATCTGAGAAGCTGGTTGCGAGAGCAGTGGTTTTCGGGAGAAGACGATTTGCTCTCTGTGCCAACTCAGAGGCGTTCTTGCTTGCCACCACCTAGAGTTAGGGTCTGAGATGACAGGTTTTTGGACTGAGGATAAATCTATCCTTGCTTGTTGTAGGACAGGAGTGGGTCATTCTGCTGTCTCTGTGGGCCAATTTTATGCCCCTTGGATCATCTGAAGGCTTCACAGACTGGCCAAAAAAAAAAAGATTGTAAACACCAAAGTGGTGGAAAGTCCAGGAAGTGATTGTTTTCAAAAAGCAACAGCCCTGAAATATCCTTAAACACCCCCCCATTTCTATGATTCTTTGACATAATTCCAAATGGGCATAACTGAAATGAATCCCCATTTCTCTCTTGTTTATCTCAGTCTCCATCTGCTCATCCTTTCTGCTTCCTCTGTTATTTCCACCGCCTGTCAAATTTTGGGTTGTAAGCTCTTTGGGACAGGGACCTGCCCTCTTGTACATTGCCATGCACATATAATGGCATTCTTGGCTAATGTAGAGGTAGATAACTGTGGCTTTCTGGATGTTTTTGGATTGCAGCTCCCATAAACCTACACTACTGACTCTGCTGTTTGAGGGGAATTGCTGACCAAGAGTAACTAGAAGACCACAGCTACCCAACTCTGGACCCAGAAGCCATTAAACAAGACCCCTAATACTTTTCCTTTCTTCCATTTTCTGCTTTGGATAGAGTCAGGGATAGAGAGCCAGGCTTGAGAGGAAAGAACAAAGTCTGGATTCTTACAAGGAAACTTATATTTCTTGGGCCAGTTTCTTTTCCTTCCTGCCTGTCCCACCTTACAAGGTTGTTGTGAGGATAAAATAGGAGAGAAAGCCAGACACGATCACTTTGAGTTCCAAAATCTCACAGAAAGCAACTCTGGGGCTTCCTTTTCAGCAATTTTAAATGGTTTTAAGTATCCAGCTCACTCTGTTCCACTCCACTCCTTAACCCTCCCCAGCACTCTTTGCTGTTTCCCCAGCAATTAAATTTCCAAAAGAGAACCTGCTGCACACAGGTCTTCAAGCTGTTTGGGAATAATTTCAGAAAAACACTCTGCACATGCCCTGATGGACACAGCTTAGGGGAAAAAAATAATGGGATATTTTTGGATGACAACTCCCACAATCCCCAATGGCCATGCTGGTTAAAGAGAATACTGCGGGTCGTTGTCGACAATAAAATCACTTGGTAAAATGAAATCACTTGGTAAAATAAAATCACTCGGTAAAATAAAGTAACTTCAGGCTGATCTGCCTCTGGGAGAGGAGGGGAGCCTAGAGAACAGAGAAAGCACTCTGCACATGTTCTGATGTCCCAAATTCCGGGGACGGGGGCAAAAGGCAATTCCCAGGATCTCTCAACCGAAAGGCAGTGGAAATCGTCCTCCCATTCAGAAAAAAAGGGAACTTTTTGGCAATTTCTGGGAACCGAGCCAAGAAATAGCCAAGTGGAGGAACGGGGAGGAATTTCAGGGAAGCAAAGCGCAGAGCCCAGCCAGAGCAGCATGCTCTGGATCGGAGTTGGGCCAAAAGTTTCTTGTTTTGGAACGACCGTGCTCCGATCTTGGGTGGGAAGGGGGATGCTGGGAAAGGTCGTCCAAAAACAGAAGAGAAGAGCCTTCCCAGCTTCTTTGGCTATCGCCGCCCCGCCGAACTGGGCCCAGAAGGCGCCCGGCCGCCCTCCTGCGCCGCCCGCCTCCCTCCCTCCCTCCCTCCCTCCTGCGCCTCGGGGACTCCCGGCGCGGCTGGGGGGTGGCGCTCCCGAGTCCCGACCCTGCCCGCCCGCCCGCTGCCCGCCCGCCTGCCGCTGCCTGTCACTTCCCCTTCCTTCCTTGCGCCGCCCGCGATCCGGCTCCGGGTCAGAGCGCGCCGAGTCCCGGCCCTCCGGCCGGCCCTCCGTCGCGGCTTCCTCGCAGTGCCTCTGCCGCCGCCGCCGCCGCCGCCGCCGCCGCCTCCTCCTCCTGCCATGGGCCGCGGAGGAGAGCCCCAGCCCCGGTGAGTGGCGCGCCAGCCCCTCTCTTTCCTCCCTCTCCCCGTCCCCCTCTCTCCTCGCCTTTGCGCGCCCTCTTGGCTTTCGGGGCCCCCGTCCCCTCTCCTCCTCCGCGATCTCCCACCAACCGCCCCGCACAGGACTCCACTCCCTGTCCCCTTTGCTGCGCCCCTCTTCAAATCCCTCGGGCTTATCGGAGGGAGGAGAAAACCTGCGCGCAAAGCGGGGTGGTTTTTGGAGCGCCGCGCCAGGCTGCCTTCTTTGTGTGGCTGGGGCCCCTCGTTTTCCGGAGCCCACCTCCTCATTCACCCCCACACACACGCTGACCCACAACCGGGGGTCCCCTGGCCTTGCCGTCCCTCCCACCCCTGGCCGCATCCCTCGCCCCTCTTGCTCGCTCCGTGCGCCGCCTTCCTCTTGAGCGCCCCTCGCCGCCGCTCCAGGCTTTCTGGACGCGCTTTTCTGGCTGCCCCCTTCCCCGATCTCCCCTTTTTCCCTGCTTCACATGCAATCTCCCTCTTCGTCCTCCGGCCTGCGTAGGGAACGGCTTCCCCGCCTCTCCGCTTGGCCAGCGCTTGGGTCTTTTTTCAGGCGGAGCGAGGCACAGTTTATTCCTGCCCCGAGCATCATGCGAAGGCTGGTTTCTCCTCGGTTTCATCTTCCGAAATTTTAGCTCCCTTCCCGTTTCCTGGGTGGCTTGCCCTGCAATCCCAGAGTCTTCTCTTCTGCAGCCCCCGGATTAGGAAATACCCTCCCGTTCAAAACATGGCATTTTTATTAAAGTCCAGCCAAGATGTGGCTTTTTGTTAAAGCCTTTGGTGGGGGCGGTGAGTGATTTTTGTCAGTATTGGCATGCGTCCTACGATCAGCGATATTTCAGATAGTTGGAACTGGTTTTGAATCATCTGGTCTCAAGGGATAAGTGGGGTTTTGTGCATTTTCAGTCTTCTGAAGTTGCTGTTGTCGTTTATCCTAAATTGGTTTATGGTATTCTGTCTGGGGACCTTCGGCAGTAGAGCAGAGTATAAATGTTTTAGTGAATAAACAAACAGGAAAGCGTGAGGAAGGGTGGCAACCCCAGTTTAAAAACATCAGAAGGGATACATAGTTGCCCCCCTCTGTGCTAGGATCTGAATGAGAAGATGTGTGTGATCTTGCCCTTGACTATAGGGATCAGTTATTTCTCATATGTATTTGCATGTATGGGCTTTGTAGGAGGCAGGGTTCTGCCCCAAAGAGCTTACAGTGGGAAAGCTTGAAGGGAGGAGGAGGGAAATGTTTCTGCTTGGGCTTCTTTTGCAACATGGCTGGGAGTCACACAGCCCTTTCGATGATGTTGGATTGCAGTTACCATCAGCCCAAGTAAGCATGGCGAGAGGAGTCAGGAATGCTAGGGGTTGCAATACAAACAACATCTGGAGAGCCCAGGTTTCCAGCTGAGTTGCAGCAGGCCAGAGGAAATGTAGCCTGAATCATATTAACAGTCCTGACTATAGTTTGATGTTTTTGGCCATCAAGTTAGCATTGACTTTCGATGACCCTATGAGTGAGAGAGTTCCAAGGGCCCCCATTGCCCACAGCCCTGCCCAGGTCTTGCAGACTCAGGGTAGCTGAGGTTTCCTTGACTGTCCCGGAATTTGCAAGACCTTAATTTAGATAAATACTGTCTCACAATGGGACAAGCAATTCGTTAGGCCTACCCGAGAGTGAGATTAAGCAATAGGATTCAGGCCTGTGGGTCGCCCTTTCACCATTGGCTGTTCCCCAAAGGTTGTGTCACTTGGAGATGTTAAAAATACCATCAGTCCCAGGGATATTTGGGGTGTTCCTTTCCATCCTACCCATGCCCCTGCATATCCCTAATGTGGACGTGGATCCATCTCACCTGTGCTACAGCCTATTTATCCACCCTTTCACCTTTCCTTTCAGAGACATGTGGAGTATGTGAGTTTTTTATTCTTTCTTTGCTAAAATCCTACTTTCTGTTTCATGACTCTGAAAAATCACTATGTACCTTCTGCATGAAGCTATAGAGTAAAAAGAAAAGCAGGGAGGGTTGTAATATTTCACCCACAGCCATAATCAGATACTCCTTGTCTCCTCCTGCTTGCTACCCTCTTGGTGCCTCTGAACTGATCTGGCTTAAGTTTCAGTCTTAAGTTTCAAGTTTTGTTCCTGCAGCTGCATGGCTTAGATGCCTAGTTGGCCAAAGAAAAGCTGTTCAGAAACTGTTAGATCAGGGGTGGGAATCCTGCAGACTAACAGATCTTGAGAGATTGCCAAGGCCCAACAGCCAAGCCAAATGAGCCAATTGTGAGGAATGCTGGGAGCTGCAACCCAACAATCTCTCATGAGCCACATGATCCCAACTTCATTTGATCAGACAGTAATATGTGTGTGACATATGCCTTCCTCTTCAAGTCTCCTGTTGAATTATAGTGACCTCATGAATTTCGTAGGGTTTTCCTAGACAAGGAAAGTTCAAAGGTAGTTTTTCCAGTTCCTTCCTCTAAAAGCACCTGGTAATCTATTGGTGGCTGCCCATCCAGTACTAACCAGGGCTGACCCTGCTTAGCTTCCAAGATCAGATGGGAGCTGTTGCCTATATGTGCATGTGTGTGTATGCATGTGTATGTGTGCATACCTGAATAGCAATAGCACAGCGAACACTATTTTAGAAGAAGTAGTCATTGTGGCCAGAAAGAAGAGGGATTGCTTCTTTTTTTACCCTATTATTAAAAAATATTATTTATATCCTATTTGCCTAAGCTGCTTCCTTACTACTGCTTTAGATTAACTAAAAAGGTCACTCACTTAATCAGGCAGTGATATATAGGTACCAATACACACACACAGAAGCCTGAATTCAAAGCAGGGAGGTAGCACAGCAGTCACAATTTTGGAAAAGCCATCTACGTTGTGCAAGAAAGAAAGGGAAATGCCTGTCCTCTCCTCCCTGCAATGTTTATATTAGTTATCTCATATGCTATCTGCATGATTCAGAAAGAAGACAAAAGGAGAATGCCTTTTTCTTCAGGAGTTTTGTGGTTTGAATGTTGAGCTATGACTCTGGAGTCCAGGGTTTGAATCCCTGCTCAGCCGTGGAAACCTACTGGATGACCTTGGGCAAGTCACACCCTCTCAGCCTCAGAGGAAGACAAAGGCAAACCTCCTCTGAAAAAAATCTTGCCAGGAAACACACACACCCCGATAGGTTTGTGTTAGGGTCGCCATAAGTTGGAAATGACCTGAATGCACACAAGAACAAGAACAACATAGGCAGATTTAATTGATTCACATGCATAGAACTATTGCTATAATCAGATGACAGCCCTACCTTGCCCTGGTGTTGAGTCTTGAGAGCAGGAAAACAGCTTGGCCTGGTTAAACACCATATATAGCTCCTTTAAAGTTTGGACTAAAAGCTAGACTGGATTCATTGCCCCAGTGAAATGGGATCCACCAGCCATCATTGTAGAAAACACAAAAAATCAATGTTTTGTCCAAATCAATTGTCAGGTACACTTGTGGTTAATAAGAGTGCTTAAACTGGGGTGAATATATCCCAGTTTATCTATGTATATTGGGGTGAACCAGTGTGGTGTAGCAGTTTGAGCTTTGACTATGTTCAGATTTCCACTTGGCTCTGGAAACCACTGAGTGGCCTTGGGCAAGTCACATACTCTCGGCCCCAGAAAACCCTGTGATAACGTGTGCTTTATAGTTGCCATAAGTTGGAAACAATGTGATGGCACACAACAACAACAATGTGTATTAGGAGCAGAGCTTAGCTATCTGCATACCTCAGATTCCTCTTTTAAAAAATAGTCAAGTTGCTAGCCCCCATGGGTACAATAGGAAGCCTGAGACTTGGAAGAGCAGAACAGAGGATGCAGACTGTGTCACCGGAAGCTTATTTGCACCATGTATGCAGACTGGCAGAATTAATTTCTTTTTCATGGAGCAGATATTTTTAAGCCTAAAGTGTGCCCAATTTGCTTTATAATTTTGCTCTGAAAGAGAAAATTTAAAGGGAGTTTTCAGGGAAAAGCTGCAAGCTGGATATTGCATCCCTGCCGGTTCCTTCTTAGGGGGTCATTCCTGAAAAGGAAATCCACCAAGACAACGTCTTCTGTGTGTCAGCCTCTACAACAGCTGTGGGTTGCCTTCAGTCTGGCTTCCTTATTAAAATGTCTACAGTCTACGGGGACTGAGCAAAGCCCTGCGAGGCTCCCTTTTCTTTGCCAATGAAACCAGTGCAATTTTGAGCAGGCTTTCAAAAAGAGATGTGGATGGAGATGTGCTGGTTTTGCTCAAGAAAACTGGATATCTTCCAGAGGATTCTATCTGGAATCGTCCAGGGATGCAATCCTTTTCCATTTTCTTTTCTTGGTTTTTCAATTGAAATAAGCGGGGAGAGCTTTGGGGCCCACAGAAAAGCTGCTGGTGGGCCACATGTGGCCTAGGGGCTGCGGAATTCCCCATCCTGGTCTTAAATCATCTTCCATCCTGTTGAGAAGCGTCCCAACAACCAACAGGGGTGGGGCGGTCCGCCAGGAATGAGTCGGTGGTCCAGAATCTATGGTCCAATGATACCCAGTGCTGCCCATAGTGATGAAGTGGTGGACCTGCTCTGGATTTTAGTCTGAACTTCAGTGGAACTATCCAAGGTGCTGAATGTGGTTGTTGGGTGAAGGTTCAGTACCTTGGATAGTTTCTTTGAAGTTCAGACTAAAACATGGAGTAGATTCAGCTGCTCACTAACGTTGAAGCTACTGTAATAGGAAGCTGCCTCATACCAAGGGAGACCATAAGCCCGTGTAGCTCAGTATTCTCTCCATGGACTGGTGGGGATCATCAGTGCATCAGTAAAAGGTCTTTTCCAAACTGTCTTGGAGGTACAAGGCACAGAACCCAAGATTTCCTGCATGCAAGGCAGCTGCTTTCCCACTGAGTTCTGGACTGAAAGAAACAAAGCGTGGAGGAAGTTACCTCTAAAAATTCCTCAGCCAGCATGGCCAGAGCCAAGTTGGCTGGAGGACGTGAGGAGCTGTTGCGTCAGGAAAAAAAAGTAACTTCTTCCAGGCTCTGGAAAAATAGCTCCATGTGAACCAGCTTCCACCCACCCTAGCTCTGTAAGAATCATTCCAAAAACCTCTCTGTGGCAAATTTCTGGCTGAAAACCCTGGGAGAGAGAAGAAAACATAAGACATTTTTATAACAGTTCCCAAAAATAGCTCAGGACATGATTTAACCTTTAAAACCCTAAACTGTCTTCCACTTCTATGAGTCCTTCAACCACGTGGGATGTTCCAGCTCACTGGTATCAGGATTGAATTTGAGTGGAAACACCTTTCTTTTTTGCACTGCAGCTCCCAGAATCCCCTAACCAGCTTGGACAGTGTCCAATCTGGCTGTGTGGATTCCTGGAAATACAGTTTTTAAGTAACTTTGGAGACTTTGGAGTGGTGGCTCTACGCAAAATCAGTCAATCTCCTTTCCTCTGAAGACCCATCATCCCTCACCCCTTGTTTTTCAAAGAACTCTAAAGACGTAGCTCTCCTGCAAGGCTTTGTGTTCATCATTTCCCCTGTTAAATGTGTTCTTTGCTTGTGCATTTTAACAGCTGAGAGTTCAGCATGGCTTTTGCTCTTATTTATTGCCATTTGTATTTTTTTTTTTTTTTTGCTGTGAGCTGCTTTGCAATAAATTACTATAATAACTGCAGGGAGTTGCATGGCATTCCATTGCTCCCTCCCAGCTCAGACTGCAGGACATTAGGCATGCACAGAGCGCCAGAGCCGGTGATATATGTAGCTGTAAACTGCCTGCGTGGAATCAACAGATGCTCTGAATGAGCCAAACTCTTAGCGACAAGGGGGAAGGCACGACATAAATTACCCATCACCCGGGATTCACATGTTGTTATGATTCATGGGCCGGTTTAGAGCTGGCCCTGCAGCGGCTCTAGGACTCTGAGAACGTCTTCCTGCCCTTCCGGTCTAAATTATAGTTCAGGCTCTGAGGCTGTGGTTGGAGAGAGAGAAGAGGGGGAAAGGGACATGGACACCAAGACATGTTTTGCCTGCCTTGTAGTTGTGAGCATTGCTGCTAAGCAGGCTTGCATCTGCTGTGTGCTCTTTGAGGGAGAAACCACAAAGCACTGTTTGGCAGTTCAGGGGTTCAGACGTAAAACTGCTGACCTGGGGAGAAAGTTGCTCCCCCATAGGTTTTGTTTTACAAACCGCAGGGACGTCGGCGCTAGCCAGTTGCTTTCAAGACTCAACAGCTGACTTTTTGGCCCTGATGCAGCAAGAGCATTTTTACATTCAGGTTATCTTCTCCATCATTTTACTCTTCCCCTGGGGTGTTTGTATTCTTCCTCATTTTTAAAATTCTTTCCTTACTGAAAGTCCCAGTAAACAAAAGCAGAAGGTAGGATCATCAGATCTAAAATGCCTGATATGCTGTCTGAGAACTTCTTCAGGATCAGATGAAAAGGGATATTAAGTTTCTCTCTCAGTGGTCTTCCAGATGTTCCCAAAATATGACTGAGCAGGGCTCAGATGCTGTAGCTCCCCAGCCACTGATATTCAGTGATATACTCCCTCTAACCTCAGAGGCTCCACTAAAACACTACTCCAGAGCTTGAGAATTTACTTTTTCGGATTTATTTGTTGGTTTGTTCAGTTTATACCCTGACTTTCTCCCAGCATGGGATCCAAGACGGCTTACAATAATTTAAAGGTTTTGCTAAAAACTTGTCTTACAGAAAGGTAACAATCATACGCAATTCTGTTTTGAAAAGGCACATGGTGAAAACAGTTTAAAATGCATTCAAAACATAACCAAAAGGATACAAAATAAAAACAGAGCACATCGTAGTCAAACAACCTGTTGCTACATGATTCGAAGTCCAAGAGCTGCCTAAATAGAGAAGTGTTAGCCTGCTGGTGAAACAAGAGCAGAGAAAGGGCTAGTTGGACCTCTCGTGGAAGGGAATTCCTCAGCCTGGAAGCAGCCACTGAGAAGGGTGTCTCCCCTGGCCAGATGGGGCTGCAAAAGTGGTGGGACCCAAGGGAAGCTCTTCCATGAAGATCTCAAGACTCATGGAGGGGTGACACTTCCCAGAATGTTCCAGCCAGTGTGGCCATGGCTAGGAACGGAGTGAGCTGTAGCCAATGTGGCCCCATGCTGGAGAGTTTGGGGGTTACAGTCCAAACAAGGAACGTTGCTGAGCTTTGTGGTGCGCAACAACCAGTAGATCTCCCCATATGAGGACAGTCTTACAATCTCCAGGGGAGGGCTTTCTCTCTATCCCACCCACTCCCAGGCTCAGCTAGTGAGGACACAGGAGAGAGCCTTCTCGGGGGCTGCTCCGAGGCTTTGAAACTCTCCCAGAGAAGAGTTGATCTGGCTTCTCCCTGCTGTCCTTTGCCTCTGCAGGCAAAAACCTTCTTCCTTAAAGAGGCCTTCAGCCTTGGCTGACCAGAGTGAAATGATGTGCAATTGAGGAGGCTGGTTTGTTTTTGTTTCTGTTTTTGCTTGCAGTATGTATTTTAAGTGTTGCAGCTGTTTTAATTCTATGGCCAATCTCCGCTCTACGCTCTTATGGTGCTATAATTCCCCTTTCAACCTTCCGTGGAATTCTGGGATTTGTAGTTTCCCGAGGCCAAAGAGCTCTCTGGCTGAGAATTCCAAGGGCCCCTCCCTAAATTGCATACCCCAGGATTCCATAGGATGCTGCAAGTGGAATAATAGCACTGGAACAGTGTAGGGTAGAAATGGCCTTAAAGTCTTTTAAAGCAGTGTTTTAATTGGATGTTTGGTTTAATACTTTTTAAAACTTCTGCACTCCACCTTGTTTTAGTTGTGCTGTTTTCATATATATTGTGAGCCGCTTTGGGTCCTGTTTGGGAGGAAAATGGCATAGAAATCAAAGCAAATCAATCAGTCTCTTCTCCTCCCTAAATTTGTCTCTGCCTCCAGCTTGTGATGCCTTTGTCCCTGGCTCCCTCTCTCTCTTTCTGAGTGGCAGGCGTGCAGAAGGATGAGCTCCGAATACTGACTCACGGTTTTTCTGTTCCCTTCGCACAGCTGTTTGATGCACATGATCTGTACACGGGAGACAACTTCCCCCAGGTACTGAATACCCTTGCGGCAATCAACAAAGCTACTGAAGGTAAGAAATGGGATTGTGTTCGTACTTAGCACTGTGATATCTCTAATGCTGGGTGGGAAATGTGTGGCCTGTTGGCCTCATGCAGCCCCAGGAAGCTGTTTTGAGATCCTCAATGGTCTCCCAATATCGCTCCGAAAGTGGCAAAGAATTTTAGAATCATAGAATCAGAAGAGACCGCAAAGGCCGTAGAGCAGTGGTTCTCAACCTGTGGGTCCCCAGATGTTTCTAGACTTCAGCTCCCAGAAGTCCTGAGCATTGACCATAGTGGCTGGGGCTTCTGGGAGCTGAAGTCCACAAACATCTGGGGACCCACAGGTTGAGAACCACTGCCGTAGAGTCTAACCCCACTGTGCCATGCAGGACTACACCATCAAAGCATTCCTGACCAATGGCCGTATAACCCTTGTTTAAAGACCTCCAAAGAAGGAGATTCCACCACACTCTGAGGCGGTGTCAATTTAGCCGTTTCGGCTAAGTCCAATAGTTTTCTCAACCAATCTTCTTTCATTAGAATTTCTGTTTTCTTACCATTCTCTTGATGCTTATGCTGCTAAAAAAGGCTCCAGCTAGACGAAGAAGGAGGAAGAAAGGGGCCCCTTTATAAAAAGGAGCTTCAATCTGAGAGGTTTTTTTAAACTGAGGTATGCCTGTAATTGAATAAAATTGCTAACCTCACCGAAGTTGGAGGGTTGACAATGAAAATATGAACATTTTTCTGCTGCTGCCTATTGTATTATGTATTTTATTTGTATTTATTTATTCATTTGTTTAATTTTTAAGCCACAACACCTAGGATGGTTCACACAGATATGGCTATAGTTCTGGATCTGCTTCCGTGCCCCGGTCACTGCGATCTGGCCTGTTTTAATCACACAAAAGCAACTTTAGTATGATCACAATTCTTCCCAAAGATCTGGCAAGGCAGCAGGAAGGACTCTTTTTGCATGGAGTGGTTTGGCTGGCAATGCGCAGCAGAATCAATGTTTGAAGTTTAAATCACGACAAAAATGCAAACACTGAATTGTCAACGCGTGCCACACACTTCGTTGCTGAATAGACATTTGCAACTCGGCTCTCTAACAAGATTCTAAGAATAGGCATTGGCTCCAGTCTCTGAACAAGAATAATGTCGCTTGCTGAGCATTGAGTAGAATTTGGGTTGCTGGTTCAGATTGTCCCAGGCCCTGAGGTTTTATGGGCCAAATCCAGAGATTTAGCAATGTCCTCTGGTGATGTCCTTAAACATTATGCATCAACTAATGTTACGCATTGCTCACCACTTGTCATTGAATTAGGAATTTTTAAGTATGTATTGATTCTTTTTGCCATGCATTGGTTTCATATGCTCGTTTAACTGGTGTTATGAGTCTAAGTTGCTGTTGTTTATGGGGGCTCAAGGCAGCTTACCCACCAAAACAAATACCAGATATCAACATTAAACGCTAAAATACAGTTGGCCCTCCACATTTGCTAGGGTTAGGGATGCAGGGCCCTCACAAAAGTGGAAAAATTGGAAATATCAGAATGTGTGCATGTGTTTCCGTCTGTGGGAAGGGGGCCAAGGCATGGAGGGAAGAAGGGGCACGCGAGGGTCCAAATCAGGACAGAGGAAGGAGAAGGAAAGGAGGCCGGTCAGCATGGAAGCCCTATATTTCTTCCTTCTTACCCATCTCCTTCCTTAGGTGTGCGGGAGGCACTGGGAGAGGGTTTGTGGTGTTAAGAAATCAGGCTGCTAGCCGTCCTTAGGTGGAGGAAGAGGACCAGAGGCAGGTTTTTAGAGGGCTATGTGGGCTGATCGGAGCTGCTGAGAAAGAAGGATCCCCCAGAAAAGAAGTCGGGGGGCTAGGGTTGGAGAAACTTGCAAATAATCAGATCCATGAAAGTCAAACCCACAAATATGGAGAGCCGAACGTATAATCAAATTCTTAATGGCATTAGGAACAATGCAACAGATAGGATTAGAAATGATAAGAAGCAAGTTAAAAATAATACAATTAAAACAGTGCAGCAGCCTTAAAAAGCACTTTCTTTAGCATCTTCTGTGCTGTAAAACTTGTCAGAATGAAAAACATTTTCATTGCCAGCAGAAGGACAGCAAGAAGAGAGTGGCCACTTTGGTCTTCCTAAGAAGGGAATTTCAGAGCCTGGGGCAGCCACTGAGAAGCCCCTCTCCCATATCTCTACCAGTTGTGCCTGCAACTGTAAGTAAGGTATAAGTTCTTCAAGGGGTCTGCTAAGGTTGGTATACACTAGTTCCAGCTTTGCTGGGTAGCCTTTACGTCTGGGAGCAGAAGCTGGTATTTGAGAAGGTGCAGCGACCTCCTTTGGCTGCATGGATGGCAGTTGGGAAGGCATTGCAATGTTCCCCTCTCTGTCATGCACAGGATTCCAGAAGCAAAAACTTCTAGAGCTCCTTCTAGTGCTTCTCAGAGTACGTGGTATGCGGGATCGGTAATTGCTTGTTCCCAGCACACCAAGGACTTGCACCATATTTTTGCCCACTGGCTATAGTTGTTTCTTTTGTTCCTGACAACTCACCGGGGACTGGCACCCAGTGGCTCACCTAGGGACTAGCACTGGTCCAAAGAGCACCACTTTGAGTTGCACTGTTCTAGGCTAATTTCTGCATCCAGGGCTGTATCTCTCCGTGCTGTCCGTGCGTTCTTGCACTGGGTTGTTGCACTGGTGGGTGGCGTGTTTGGACTAAATGACTTCTTGGATCTTTTCACACTCTGTGAGCCCATGATCTTCGCTGATGTCCTTGGTTCTTTCTCACGATCGCATAAGAGAAGAGGAACACCCCAAATCCCTGGGTCTTGACAGCGTGCCACGTTCTTGTTCCAAAGAGGGAGGCAAACAACAGCCAGAATGAGCTTCTAAAATAAAAGCCGGCATGTGGAACAGAAAGAACTGTGCAAGCTAGACCATCTTTCGGCATCGTATGGCAAGTTTGTCTTTCTGGCAGCGAGCCACTTTGGAAGGAGAAGAACGTGGGTAGTTGTGAACACAGCATCCAGCTCCTTCCATCAAAGAGTCAGGGAAAGCTTTACTTTTGATCTTTTCGTACCATGCACTTCCGAATCCATGAGGAAGGGTGGGTGAGGTTAAGCTCTAGAGTGTCCCACCACAGAATCTGTTATTTGAGGTGTGGAATAGGTGTACCTCGCTGACATGGTATGCAGGAACGGTTGCTTTCTCCAGTTGAGAAATGAACAAACAAGAAAGAGAAGGGGGGAAGAAAATTCCAAACTCCATCTGTGGCAGGCTGTGATCCCTCTCTACGTGCCCACAAACCAAAAACAGCTGTGGCAACACGCATCACACGTCAGCATGTTTTTGAGCTATTTTGTGTGGGTTTTAGGTACACCCGTTGTACTGCCAAAAAGTGAGGGTCCTCTTTGACAGGAGAAAAAAAGAACAAAACACAGAAATGCAGTCAGCAAATGGAATCTTCCCTTCTTCCCAAACATTTCACAGTGTGGCTGCAAAGTTGTTGTATTTTTTTTTCCTGGAAGCCTGTTGTTATGCTACTCTGGAGTAGCTACCTCAAAGGAGGTGAGGGCAATAGGCAGAAAAAGGCCGTGGGCCGAGCGGCCATGAAGTCAACCGTGGGAAAAATAGTCTGCTCAGACGTGGCAGGGTTTGTTTGTTTGTCCCTACTGCTACATGACCCTGGAAAAACTGCAGCCATGAACAGGATTCCAGTTTCGGAATGTGATTTCCATGAGCAGCAATAGAGTCAGAAGCAAAGGAAGAGGTGGATGGAGATGTGCCCATTGCAGTGCAACCTGGTGAACGTGTGTCTTCGTGCCTTTATTAGGAAGGGATGAGCATCAGAGGTGTCAGGGCATAGTCCCTTCAGATAAGAATTCTGCATTGTGAAATTTTCCTTTAGTCCCCAAATTTTGCAAACTTCAGTTCAGCATTTAGACATACAGTTTAGGGATCTAAAGAAAAGGGGCTGGCAAAGTCACCAAGGAAAGGTGACTACAGCAAATAGAATAATTCAAGGTGTGAATGATTTTTAGTGTCTCACGCTCTGCAATGCTAGAGATTTGGGGAGGGAAGGAACATTTCATGGTGGGGACAGAATTCTTATTTGGAGAGGCCATAACTTCATCCCGCCCCACCCTCCATGAGCATGTAAGGCAGCTCAGCCCAATTTGGTGCCCTTCAGATGCATTGTACTACAAGTCCCATTATCTCTAGCAGCAAGTAATTTATTCCCCTTTTGTCTCTGAACAGATCAGCAGTCCACCAGACCATGCTCACGCCTGCCATCTCCTAATTCCCCGTCAGGGGACGGCCCTCCTCCCACGCAAGCCACGGCTCCCAAGTCGCCACGAGCCTTGCGCAGACAGTCCAAAGCAGTGGTACGTCTCGAACACTGCCCATCTGTTGGCAGCCAGCCGGGTGCAAAGGGGAGCGTTCGGGTCCCACTCCCATCCCAGCAATAGCACTGCCGGGATGATGCCAGGACATCATTGTGGGGTTGCAGCATAGTGCTGTTAAAGGACCTTAAAAGCACCATGTTAATAATAGGTGGTAAACTGTTCAAAAGTAAAGTCTGGCATATGTATCTTGAAAACCTCTTAACTGTGCCAGCGGTTGCTGTAGGCCTTCCTGAATGGAAAAGTCCTTGGCTGGTGGCAAAAGGACAACAGGGAAGGGGCTTGCCTAAGCAAATCTGGGAGCACCCACTGAGAAGGCCCTATCCTATGTTTGTACTAGATGTACTCCAAAGTTGGTGGGACTCAGAGCGAGATCTCTCTTCCAGATCTCAAAGCCTGGGCAGGCTTATACGGGAGAAGAGGTCCTTGCTTTATGGGTCATAATCAGCTGCCCCTTATGTATGCATCTATAATCCAACAGTATCAAACCAATTACAATTTGGACTGGATTGCGCTGTCTGCAGAGAGAGCAATGATTTGCCTTGCGTCAAACCTACGAAGCCTTCCTGCCTCATTTTCTGTTTGTGTCGATGTTGTTGTTCTCCTCAGTGTTTGTCACTCTCCTCGTTTTCTCTGCTGCAGGAGATGACGGAGAACGGCAGCCACCAGCTGGTGGTTCGGGCCCGCTTCCAGTTCAAGCAGACCAACGAGGATGAGCTGTCGATGAACAAAGGCGACATCATTTACGTCACCCGGGTCGAGGAAGGGGGCTGGTGGGAAGGGACCCTCAATGGGAAGACAGGCTGGTTCCCCAGCAACTACGTCAGAGAAATTAAGCCCACCGGTAAGAGAGGTTTATATTTAACACTGTTGTTCTTAATTATGTCACTCAGTGGATTGTATATGCTTCATTTGTGGAGGAAGACTTTAATACTTTTTTTGGGGGGAGCACATGACAACCTATCACTGAGATCTTGGAACAAGCAACTGGAAGTTCTGCCCACATAGTTGTGTTCCCCCACCTTCCTTGGCATCTGCCAGAATTTGGGGGGCTGCTTTTACTGATAGGAGGGGCGGAGGGAGAAACAAGGCAGAATAGGCAGAAGAAGGGATCCGCCTGGACTGTGAAGGGAAAGGAAATGAGGATACTCTTTCCAGATGGAGCACACACTTTTTTTCTTTCCTCTCACAGCCCAGACCAGCTGCTTTTTCTTTCTCCGAGTTACCCTTCTCCCCTCTGAGAGCTGACCCCTATCCAAAAGAAAACATATGTGCATAAGTAAGAATTGTGCATCCAGTGGCAGGGGTCCAGGTGCTTTGAAGGACTGTATCTCCCTTTGTGAGCCCAGTAGATCATCTGAAGAAGTCCTTCGCTCTGTCCCACTACCCTCTCAGGTGTGGGCCTTTCTGCACTACACTGTTATAGTGCTATTATTCCACTTTCAGCATCCTGTGGAATCCTGGGGTTTGCAGTTTAGGGAGGGACCTTTAGAATTCTCAGCCTGAAAGCCCTTTGGTCTCAGAAATCACCGACCCCAGAATTCCACAGGAGGTTGAAAGTGGAATAATAGCACTATAACAATGTAGGGCGGAAATGGCCCCGGTTTTTCCTCTGTGAAATGTTGGAGGGCATGGGATTGTCCCCATCGATAGTGACACCATCATCATCATCTTCATCATCATAGTCATTAGTTTGATTCATACCCTGCTCTTCTTTGTTGAAACTGAAATCAACTAACAATCTATGTTTAAAAGAAAGAAACAGTTGAAACCACAGATTGCAAATACTTCTAAAATAAGATACTCTATAACCACCTGCCAAGACACATTAAAAGCAGTACAGACAAGCACCAATAGAAGACAAAGGAAACATTCTGCATATTCCCTGGAAAGTTGTAAAAATCTCATTTTCACTGGCATTAGAAAGGCAGGAATATGGGGAAACAGCCAATCCCTTTAACAGGAGGGAGTCCTGTAATAGTCAGCTTCAACAGATGTTGGAGACACTTTATATGTTTGTTGGAGCTGAGATTGCATTAGTTGGGGTGGACAACCATAGACAGGGGCTATTTTTCATGCAACTCCAGTAGATCACACTAAAGAGGCCTTTAGAATTCTCATCCAGAGATCTCTTTGGCCTCAGGAAACTACAAATCCCAGAATTCCACAGGATCTTGGAAGTGGAATAATAGCACTATAACAGTGTAGTGCAGAAAGGCCCATAGTTAAATAGAACAATAAAACAAAAAGAATGATAGGTGGGTTGGTAAGTAGATGGAAAACCCTCCAACTGTCTCGATTTGGCAGCGAGAATCCTGACTAATCCTCTATCTTTCCGCTTTTTCCGCTGCCTTTAAAATGTCATAGTTTCTCTCTCCTCCTCCCACTTTCCCCCTAAGTCCTCAGTTTGTTTCAATTGCTACAAACTGAGTTCAAAATGCAAAAGCAGTTTGCACTCCATTAACTCATCAGAGGGGAGAGGAGAAGGCAACGTCTTGCCCTTCCTAGGAGGCTCAGCAAAAGCAAACTAGCTTGTGTCTTATTCCACATTAATACTTTTGGCCATCATGGCCACTCTTGGACGTTGCTTGGTGCCTCGGTTTTCATCTGCGAAATGCCTGAGGGCATGAGATACTGTGGTTCGTTCCAAGCCTCTGCCTGGGTTCTGCTTTTCTGTATTCCTGCTGACGTCAGGAGGCATAGAAATGCTACTTGTTCCTGCTTCTCCAAATTAAATTGGACAGTTTCAGTTTGTCACCCGGTTTTGAGGAAATTAGATTGAACACATGCTCTCCGGACTTGGCAACCCATAGATTTATCACGTCCAGCCATCTGAGGCACGTGATCTGTGACAGACAGCAAAATGCTCACAGAGATGGCTCCATCCTTCCGCCTGACCTGCAACCGCGTCTCTCTGATGGGCTTGGATGGGCTTCAGCGTGACCGTCATATGATGGTCATCTCCCCTGCTACTGGGAGGGGTGGAGCCCTGAGGAATTTTCTTAAATTTGGCTTTCCTTAATCAGGCATCTTGGACTTGCCCGAAATACCCAAAGGGGCTTCTCTATTACGGAGATAGGAAACACTGTAAGGGTGGAGGGGAAAAAGCAAGCAATAGGGGCGGATTGTGATTCTGCGAAAACTAACTGGCCCCGGTACAGGTTCCTTTCTCTTCTGAGCCAGCCATGCTAGTTGGAGGATTCTAAAGTAGTTCCTATATTTAGCTTTTCCCATATTTGTTTTTTACGCTTAATTTAGAGGTTCCTTGGGGCAGGAACCTGTCTGTTGTTTGCTTTAAGTGACACTGTCAGATGTATTTGTTTTATATGAAGCCTTGAGATCCCCTCCTTTATTTGGCCAGTAAATGAGACTGTAAGGCCATTTCCCCACTTCACTGTGATAGTGCTATTATTGCACTTCCAGCATCCTCTGGAATCCTGGGGTCTGCAGTTGAGGGAGCGGAATTTAGGATTCCCAGCCAGAGAGCTCTTTGGCCTCGATAAACTGCAAACCCCAGAATTCCACAGGAGGTTGAAAGTGGAATCAGGGCACTATAACAGTGTAGTGCAGAAATGGCCTAAGTTCCAGTAATAAAACCTATGGTAAAAATTACAATTAGAACAGAATAGATACAGCCATTGGGATTTTTTTTAATAAAAAGTAAATACATGAATTGTAAAAAGCCGTCATAGGTTAAAAATTACATGTTCTGCAAAGCCTGGCAATTAAAAAATCTATTTGGCACTTAACAGAAAGCAATGGTAGGCACTTAAAATACATGCCTGGAAACAGTATACCAGACACTTGAGTGCCCCATTGGAGACTGGAAAAATTCCTTTTGGGGACTGCAGCTCCCATAATCCCGTAGCAATCAAGCCCATGTTGGCTGAGGGATTCTAGGAGTTGTAATTCGAAACTTCTTCCCTGCCTCCCACAAACCAGAGTGGATTAATACCTTTATTAGGACCAATCAGAATGTCACCAAAGTGTGCAAACTTTTGGGTTCTCCAAGATTCTTGATCAGGTGTAAAAAAAGGTGGAGAGAAGAAATTGTAGCCCCCAAAGGTAACTTTCCAAGCTTCCTGAGATTTGCCTGATGTGATTGTCCCAAGAATTTTCAAAGCTGCCCACAATATTCTCATGCTTGTGAGGTTGTTTCGTGTTCTGCATCCACCGACGCTTCAGCTTTGCAATTAAAATCCGTTTCTTGTCTGTCCGATTGTTTAAATTTTGCTCAGGATGCCAGCATGTTTTCTGTTCTCCCTTGACAGAATAAGGGCAGTTCTGTATAGCAATTTCCCCTGTTTCTCTTCCAGATAAACCTCTCTCTCCTAAAGCTTTGAAAAGCGCCGAAAGCCCGCAACTTACCAAGAATTACTATGCAGTGGTAAGTTCCCAATGGTCTTGGTTATATCACCCAGTGTTGCTGATTAGAATTATTATTGCTATGAATCACTTTTAAAAACAGGCCATAAACCTGAAAACAAACTTAAAAAAATAGAACAGTACTTATGGTCTAGCTTTCATGGTGACGTGGTCAAGGTTCCCCACCTTTTGTGTATACATACATTTATTTATTTTATTTATATGCCGCCTTTTCTCCCACTTTGGGAAAAAAGGCGGCATATAAATAAAATAAATAAATGTATGTATACACGAAAGGTGGGGAACCTCTAGGATCCAGGATCCAGCCCTCTGGACTTTCCCAGAAGGTCATATTCTCTTTGTCATGGCACTGACATTCTGTGGTTTCCAGCTTACATATGGGTTTCCCCCCGTTTTAAAATGTCTCTCTTCTCCATGGGCTTAGTTATTGGCCGTAAGAACTTTAAGCTAAAACTTCCTGTTAATTTTTGGTCCGACCCCTCTTGCCTTTGGCTCCACCCACCACTGAAATCTGAAATTTGATTGGCTCCCAGGCTGAAAGAGGTCCCCCACCCATGTTATAAATACCAGCAAGTGGGCATCGCATTCTCAATATGAGGAGCCAGCAAGGTTGGGTGTTGGATTAGGGCCATTTCCGCACTAGACTGTTCTAGTGGCATTATTCCACTTTCAACTTCTTATGGAATCCTGGGGTTTGCAGTTTAGGGAGGGGCCACAAAGGCGATCCTCAAAGGCCCCTCCCTAAACTGCAAACCCCAGGGTTCCATAGGATGTTGAAAGTGGAATAATACCACTAGAATTGTCTAGTGCAGAAACGGCCTGGGACTCTGGGAAACCAGGGTTCAAATACCCACTCAGCCACTGGGTGACCTTGGGCAAGTCACACTCTCTCAACCTTAGGGGACGGCAATGTCAAGCCCCCTGTGAAGAAGTCTTGCCATGCAAACTCTGTTTCTAGACCCACTGTGGTGTTTCAATTTGAGTGATGGACTAGTTTTCCAGGAGACCAGCGTTCAAATTCCTGCTCAGACACAGAAGCCCACAGGGTGACCTTGGGAAAGTCACACTCTCTCAGCCTCAGAAGAAGGCAAGGCTAAACCTCCTTTGAATAATTTTTTTGAAGAAAACCCATAGATGGGTAGCCATAGGTTGGAACTGACCTGAAAGTACATAGCATCAGCAACAAAAATCAAAATATGGCTTCAGCTGCTACTGGATGCTGCCCATAAAAACTTACAAAAATCTCTCCAAAAAAGCAGAGATACCGATAATAACCGCTGGGCATGTAGGAATGGTGTGGTTCAAGATTGTCGTGTTGTGTTCTTGCAGCTTCTGTCGTGTCTACCCTTCCTTTCCCTTTAAATCTTTTTTTCTCCTACCACCAAAATGTCTTGATGCCGTGCGGCTCAGTTTTGACGCATAGAATGTGACACGAATGGGGAAGAAGAAAATTGCAGCAGGAGAGCACGACAAGCTTTTGGGAGCCTGGGTGTGGAACAGTTTGACGTTTGAAATCCACACATTCTGTTGTCTTGGCTAAATCCATTCCTCCCCGTGCGTGGTGGGAAAGGTTTTATTATTAGTAACAGAGATGAAAGGGTCCGGGCTTTGACTGACAAAATTCCTTAGCCGGAACAGCAGCCCCTCGTGATCCCCGCAGCTGGGACCTTGCCCAGTTTGGCGAAGGAGAATGAGTCAATTTTTCCTCCTGTTTCAATAGATCGTCAAACTGAGCTGGACGGAAAGGCAGCCAGGATTACTTGAGATGGGGGCTGGAGGAGGGCTTTTTGCCTCCCCTTGCTGTGTCTTTATTTAAATTCCAGATGCGATAGCAAGCATTAGACCCACTGAGGTCATCTCTTCCCGGAGGATTCAGGGCTGTGATGTTAGGACCTTGGTTTTTAAAATTATGTGAGCTTCTTTCTTTTTAAACTGGATTTTTAATGTACGGTTAGGAACAGAGTAGGGTTAGAAAGAAAAGAAACAGAAAAGAATGAGAGAAGGGAAGAGAAGAAGAAATAGAAAGGGAAGTTGATACATGGACAATGGCTAGGCATAGGTCTTGATATCAGCTGGTATTATTTCCAAAAATGTGTATTCTTGAAGTGGATGTCTACAAAATACAGCAGCCCTGTACTACTCTCCTCCGTCTTTTATGGCGGCCCTGAAAGATTTTTGCATAAAAAAGATCTTATCTCTGTATTAGTGGGAGCTGCTTGGATGCAAATAGTAAAAGGTTAAGGGGTTGGCTGGATATAGTTTGGTCTACAACTCGGTTTGAAAAATGAACTGATCATTTACAGCCGGCCAGAGGAGAGGTGAAGGAAGGTGGCTTTATAGAGATCTAGCCGCTGTTTCTCCACTGAAAAACAGACCTGATTTCAAGATACAGACTACCAATAAATGAACTGCAGTTCCAGAATAGTTCTTTTTCACACAATGATTCCTGTTTGGAAAGGAGACCCACAAGTTGTGTCTGGACTTGATGCAGCATGGAAGATGTATGAGACTGTGATAGTTAGGTTTATTAATTTAACTATGGGTGGGATTTTTCTTCTAAAGATGCTTAAAATCTAAATTAAAAAGCGATTTTAAAAAGCCCTGTAGTACAGAGTTATAGTAGTTTCGTATCACCTAAAGTGCCATCACTCAATGTTACAAAATCCTGGGATCTGTAGTTTGGTGAGGTTCTTAGAATTCTTTGCTATAAAGCTCTAGCAATGGAGAGCTGACTTGAAGTCTAATTACAAATCCCCAGATTCGTAGGATGCAACCTCAACAATAAAGTGGTTATCAGATTGCTCAGACTGTGTAGTGATAGCAGGTATCTTCTGATTTCTCTGTCGACAACCAACGTTCAAGTTCATTAAAGCTGAAGTTGCTTATTTTCTTCTTGTTTCATCAACTGAAACATTTTATTAAAATGCTGTTTAAAAAAAAAAGAAAAGAAAGAAGTCCCACGTTGCTTCCCATGGTGTTTGCATCTCTTTTATTCCCGCTGTCATTTTGGATTCCATGAATGCAGTTTGCTAAATGCTGTTTTCTATGCGCTATTAATGGTGTATACGTCAAAACTGTCTTGTGTGAATTGTCCACACATTTGAACGCATGCAGATAACTGTAATGACTGCGGGTGGCAGCCATCACATTGCTGTAGACTCTGTTTTCCTTCTGAACAGCCTTTTCTTGTATATAGCTATGGAGGTACACTCGTGTATTTAGATCTGTCCATTTGTAATTTGCACCTCACAGTATAGTTAAAGCTATACAGTTGGCCCTCCACTTTCATGGGTTCAGCATCCACAGAGTTGATTATTTGCAGGTTTTATTTTTATTTTATTGATTTAAAATAAATTATTTTATTTATTTATTTTAAAAATTGCTACTGTATTTGCCCCTGCCACAGAAAAAAAAATGTTCTCTCTAGAAATCTATAAGTCCTCCAATGCAATTCTATGGTCCACTTTCTCCTGAAGTGGACCACGGAGTCACACTGGAGGACCTAGGGATTTCTAGGGAGAACACTTCTTTAGGTATTACTAGGTCCTCTAGTGTGATTCTATGGCCTCCTTCCTCTGGACATTTACCACGGAGTTGAGCTGGAGGACCTAGAGATTCCTGGAGAAGAGTTCTCAAGTTAAAAAAAAATAGCATTCATGATTTTTATTTTTATTTGCAGTTTTTCCACTTGCGTCGGAGTCTTCTGCCCCTAACTCCCGCAAAAGTGGACGGCTAACCGTATATTCATAATAATTTAATTTGGTGTCTCTTGTTCACCTGGTTCAGGTACTTCAGAATATTTTGGAAACAGAGCGAGACTATGCCAAGGAGCTACAATCACTTCTAAGCACATACTTGAGGCCTCTCCAGTCGTACGACAAGTAAGATCAACATCTTTGGAGGTTCATCTCCTCCATGAACCTGGGTAGAGAGTCATTCTTGATGGGTTCTTCTTATTGTTTTGTGTCTTCAAGTCACTTCTGACAAGCGTCAACCCCAAGGTGAACCTGTCATGGAGTTTTGCCGGCAAGATTTGTTCAAAGTGAGTTTGCCATTGCCTTCCTCTGAGGCTGAGAGAATGTGATTTTCCCAAAGTCACCCAATGGGTTTCCTCAGCCGAGCTGAGATTCGAACCCAGGTCTCTTGGACTCTTAGTCCAAAATTCAAGCTATTATATCATGCTGGCTGTCTCTCATGATAGATACAGCTTCTCAAAAGATTAAGGTCATTTCTGCCCTACACTGTTATAGTGCTGTTATTCCACTTTCAAGATCCTGTGGAATTCTGGGGTTTTGCAGTTTACTGAGGCCAAAGAGCTCTCTGGCTGAGAATTCTCAATACCCCTCCCTAAACTGCAAACCCCAGGATTCCATAGAATGTTGAAAGTGGAATAATAGCACAATAACAGCGTAGTGTGGAAATGACTTAAGAGAGACAGATGTTGGAAGAGTTTGCGTTACCACTGACACTCTAATATTAAATTTTTAAATCAGGGTAGCCAAACGAAGGAAGGCAATAGCAATGGCAAGAAATCTTGTCAAGAAAACCCTTTGACGATACGCTTGCCCTTAGGGTCAACATAACTCAGCAATGAGTTGACAACAATAAATTGGATTAAAAAGGACTAAATTATGATGATATTGATTATTCCACAAACAATAGTGCTTTCAGTTCCTTTTTGCATTGACTAATGCATCCAGCAGTTTGCTGCTGAATTTCAATGGCAAACCCACAATGTCAGTTTCTTTAAAAAATAAAAAAATTCTGGAGAGATGCAGGAGGGCCCCAGGAAGCCACAGAAAGGACCTTTGGGGCCACGTGCAACCCGTTGGCTGCTCTTTGCTTATCCTAGCATTAAAGGAATTTTCTTGTTAACATGAAGCCATTAATAAAAGCTTATGAGATTAATGTGTTGACTGATTCATTGATTAACTCATTAAATTGTCGAATAAAAAAAATCATTTTGAATTTCTCAAACCAGCCAGTAACTAATTAAAGTCGCAAGAAGAGCCAATTACTATTCACAAAGGATATTGTTCATCTTTAATGCTTATGATACTGAATTTCAGAGCTGATGCTGCTCACAAACTGGAATAACATGAATTATTTGCAAATTTGATTCCCCCAGCTTTGCATCCCTCGTCCAGCCCTTTCAAAATTTAGGGCATGATTGACATCTTTCTGGATCCCATTACATCCCATCCCGCTCCCACAACTATATAAATATACTGTTTGACCTGAGGTTGTAATATCACTCTGTACTACATCCAGAGAAGTGGGTTTATATCCGTGAAAGCTCATACTAAAATATAAAACAGTCAATCTTAGCTGCCACATTCCTCTTCTCTTCTCTCCCTCCCTTCCTCCCATTTATAGTTTTGGGTAAAACATTTGTCAAAACACATGAAACCGCTCTTCTTTTGTATGTTGTTGATACCTTCCCCATTTTTTTCCCATGTGATTTCTGCCTCTGGATCTAAATTTTCGGTTAAGGAGCACGCCAGGGTCATAAGGTTCACAAAGTTCACAGGAAAATTGAGGAACACAGATTATTAACATCCTCAGACAACTAAGGTGGCCACAGCCTGATTTGAATTGCCCTTTGTAGGAAACAAACGCAGTTCCCGCAGGTACCTTTTATGTGCCGTTTTTCTTTGCCTGCTCAGAGATGTCCTCTTGGTTTTTTCTTTTTTAAAATCCATCCAGGTTGAGCGCTGGGGACATTGCATCTTTACTTGGAAATGTCGATGAGATCTGCACCTTTCAGCAAACCCTTAACCAGGCTCTGGAAGAATGTGCTAAGTAAGCCAGGTCCAACTTTTATTGTATTTGATCGAAAGCCAGGACAAGAAACATAAGAAAATATATTTTACAGTTATAATCAGTGATGTATCTTTTACTCCAAGTCTCAAGTCAAGTCTCACATCTGGAAGCCAACTTTATACCCCAAGCTGTATTCCAGAATTTCTGAACAGAGTCAAATGAAGTCAGTTTTAACAATTTAAGTAGAGTTGGCTTTTGTGATTTTGCCATCTGCAGCTTCAGAAGTGGGGAATAGGGTCCTCTTGCTTCCCAAAGCTTGAGGCTTTTTCAGAAGTGGGGAGTAGGATCCTTCTTATTCCCCATTACTGAAGCTTCAAGAGCTTTTGAAGGAAGGATCCTTCTTCCTCCAGCCCCATTACCGGAGACATTTTATGTTCCCCTCTGAGATACGCGCCCTGCACTCTGGGCACAAGTCTTGCCTTCTGCTCTTTGGAAAAGTTTTAGAAAGCTCTTCCTATATGTAGCAGGGACAGGCTGCTGAGCAAACCTCAATTCCACCTCAAGCCCGTCACCCAACCCATTTGCTATTCCCTCTGAGAAATGTGTCCACACTTTGGCCTTGAGACAGATCGTCACGTAACCAGCAAGTTGTAAGGTTTCTGGATGAATGTGTTATGTTACTGAACCGAGGGCAGCAAGTCAGTCGCTAAAAATATGCAAGTCTCGAGTCAAGTCGAGTCGGTGTGTAATTTTTGCCGAGTCAAGTCCGAGTCGAGTCCCTGAAGTGACTTCAGTCTGACTTGAGTCTGAGTCAGTCGACTCGAGTCTACTTCACTGGTTATAACGCACGCAAAAGTCAGGTTAGCATGAGTCCGCTGAGGAGTCAGAGAGACTGTGTGAATCCTTTTTGCAATGTTAGCAGACAAAGCTGTTTCGTAGGGGGTGTAGCGGTCGCAATCTGTCAGTAAGCATCATGCCTTCACAAAAGGAATCTTACCACCATTGGGATGCTGAGAAGAGGAACCGAACTGGGTATTTTCAGTCTAGTGAAGAGAAGATTAAGGGGTGGTATGATTGCACTCTTTAAATACCTAAAGGACTGCCCCAAAGAGAAGGGTTCAGGCTTGCTCTCTGCTGACCAGGTGTAATGGTTTTAAGTTATAGGGGAGTAGATTCTGACTGAACATTAGAAGGAATTGGTTGACAGTAAGCAGTTCAGCAACAGTACAAATTATCTAGCGTGGTGGTAGAACCTCTTTCTCTGGACTGGGCAACTACCTGATAGGGATACTTTCAGCTTTATGAGGCTATGATTCTATTTGTCCCAGGAACCTCTCCCTGGGATTTTGATATAAACAGCATTGTAAGTATTGTAAGATATCTTCTACCTTTCCCGCACCACGAGAACAGGTGTAAACTAACTAGGTACTTATTGCTCCATCTAGAAATGTTTTCAGGCTTTTTTGAAAAAGGGGATAATTCAGTGATTAAATTGGGTTTAGGCTTGCAAGGTTAGTACCATCTCAGGCCCTGGAAACCTGAGACCAAGGGATACCCTAGGAGTGTAGCTACCAGGAGGGGGCACAGCCCACCTCAAATAAGGATGCTGATCCCCCAAAGGAAAATTTCGTTCGGTCCCCAAATCTAAGTGTTGCAGTAACTTAAAACTTTGATAGGGCATGCAGAAAGTTTAGGCATCCAAAAAAAGGGGGGCAGGCAAAGGGACCAAGAGAAGGGGACTGCAACAAATAGAGGAGTTCTAAATGTGAACAATGTCAGTGTCTAATTCTCTGCAATGCTAGAAATTGGAGTGAAGGAAAATTTCATTTTGAGGGGGCAGAATTTTTATTTGGGGGAAAATGTCCTCATTTCCCACCCACCCCCGTGGCTGCACCCCGAGATAATTCATTGGTGGTGTCAGAAGGGATGATCCCTGATACAATTAGCATCAACCAGAATTGCTTAGAATATGTCATTAACTTTTTTTAAAGAAAACTACCAAATCTAACAAACTAGGAAATTACATGTATACATACAAGGCAGTGCTCTTGCTAGCGATTTCTCCACTTTGCTTTTAGTGTGGGAGAAGGGGGTCCAGGCCTTTAGACTTGGGACAGCACCTGAGATTTTGGAAGCTTAGTTGTGTGTGTTTGTGAGAATGTATGCTCAGATGTGGAAGATCTGGTTGTAACGCACACAATTTTTGGTATTTTGTGGGATAGGAATGGCTCTACCATTAGAGGTTGAAAGATAAGAGGTTGCACGTGTCTGAAATTTCAACCACGAAGGTCCCAGGTCACTAGTTCTCTTCTGAAGTAGTAATCCTGAACGTTTGCTCCTCCAGAGATTTTCAGCTTCAGACCAGCAGCGTCTAGTCAGTAGAGGAATGGTGAATCCACTTTAAAGTCAGAACTTTAAAGGAGCTCTCTGAGGTGCTGAACTCCATCCCCAACATAGGTTCAACACCATGGCCACCCTCTTTTAAAGTTCAGACTAAAAATCAGGATAGATTGAAAAGCTCACTGAGATAGAAACCACCAGCTGCTACTTCTTCCAAATCCCTGAATCCCTCGCTGTTAAGCACGTTGGCTGAGAAATTCTGGAAACTGAAGGCCAAAACATCCCGGAGAACTAAAGGTTGAGAGCCTGCACAATATGATCCCTGTGCAATATGATCCATGTGGCATAACTGGGGGGAAAAAATCTTCTCGTCCACAGACTTCCAGAGCACCAGCAAAAAGTTGGAGGTTGCTTCCTCAACCTGATGCCGCAGTTCAGGTCGTTGTACCTCGCCTATTGTGCTAACCATCCTTCCGCTGTCAATGTCTTGACCCAACACAGGTAAAAGCAAAGTTTTCTGTTAGCTGCCATCAATTCATCTTCAACTTTCAGCAACGAGGTCTCCAAGAGACCCCATCATCAGGTCTTGCAAACTCAGAACAGCTGTGCCTTCCTCAATTAAATCAACCCACCGGTAGCGTCGTCTCTTTCCTTTCTTCTGCCTCCTACTTTACCGGGCAAAAAATACAATGCTTAAAACAAAATTAAACAGACTTTTGGAAGTTGCTTTGTAAAAATGATTTGATCCGGCGACTTGTAATGTTTGGAAAGTAATCCAGTGCTATTCATTGGTAATTGGTGTTGAAAAATTAGTTCATTGCATTACTAGCTATGTTGGTCATTCTGTTTTCGTTTATTTTAATTTCTGTTTTCTAAAGTAGGATGGTTAAGAGCCTGGATCAAAATGGAAGAATACCTTTCAAAATGCCTTGAGTAATGTTCAAATGTTACTAGAAACCATTACATAAGATAACTATAAAATAACTTTGTTCCCCCTTGTTAGCATTGCTGTTGGAAGGGACTTGGTTACACCCCTTGTAAAAGTGTGTTATTGTCTTTGATATGGATGTGTTGTCTGAAACTTATTACCCTGAAGCTTTAATGGCCATGATGGCCATTAAAAATGGCCATCATGGGAAAACATAAAGGCAGCCATGTTGTCCTGTCGAGGTTCTTATCTTGCGGTGGTGTTGTCTTCCAGTGATGAGCTAGAGAAGTTCATGGAGCTTCAAGGAGCAACCTGCTCGGGGATCTTGACCTTAACCATGAGCCTCAGCAAGCCCTTCACCCGCCTGGATAAATACGTCTCCCTTCTGCAGGAACTCGAGCGACACATGGAGGTAAACTTAAGAAGGTCTCTTTGCTAATAGAAGTGGGAGACAGATAGTTCCAAACCAGTCCCTTCTTGAAATATTTAAGCAATCAGTTGGTGTTCTTGGCTCCCTTGTGCTTTGATGAATATTGCTGTTCCTCTCTTAACGTGCTCTGGTCAACTGCTGCCCAACAGCAGTGGGCCTCAGATCGTGACTTCATCATCACACCAGCATCTTTAGGAATGCAGTCCTTCACCCTGGTCTTTATTCCAACTAATAAATAACCAAATTAAGAGTTTGTGAGATACATTTATCTTCTGGAAAAATATCCCAGGAGGGCCAGTTCTGGAGTCTATGTAAGATGATGGTTAGTAATATTTATTTCAGAAAAGACTGTGCCCATTTGCTGCTGCTCTGTCATTACTGTGATTTACTCCAGTTATAGATTACTTTTTGCACATTTCTGATTCAGTGCCTAATTTTTGTGTGATACTAGAAAGAAATGTGTGTGTGTGTGCTGGACTATGTAGCATTGACCACTGCCACGTACCTGACCCATACTACGTGCTATGCTGTTGTTTTATACTTGCGCCTTCTAGGGGTGGGCGAGCTTTCTGCAATTCTGTCCCCTCCACTTCTCTTCCAAACTGACTCTAGCCTTCTCTCTTTTCCCAGGAGGCACATCCGGACCACGAAGACACCTTGAGAGCTGTCACATCCTTCAAGACTCTTGTGGTAGGTCCCAGAGCAGGGGACTTAAGCATCCAGCAGGTGGGGCTGTTCCTCCAGTCTAAAAGGTTTCAGTTAGGAGCAGCTCTTCAGAAGGAAAAGGTGTTTTCCCCTTCCTTTCTTCTGTCACTTTCATTTGTAACCAGAGAGGAGAAGCTTCTGCCTTCCTCAGCAAAAGAGAGATGCAAAAATTAGAGTGGGGAGGGGGGAAGCGGTTGAAACGTCCTGGCAAAGGGGAGGAACAACCCTCGTTCTAGGTGTGAAGGACCTGCTTTGCTTTTAAAAGGTGTTGGTTTCGGTTGCTGAAGCTGTTGCAACTTGGTGTAGGCAGGGCTGGTCCAGATCCAAGGTGGCGAAGTTTGGCCCTTTGGAGTCTTTTGCCACCTAAGTCTGGGTTTAAGGCCCTGTAATGAATTTTATTCCCAAAATGGATTCAGCACCTTGGATAGCATCTTTAATGTCAGGATTAAAACTCAGAGCAAATTCCTTCTCCTGTTGACACTCACTGCTTCCAAATGGCCTATCTGATACTCACCTTCATCTTCTCTTCCTCTAGCTTTTGGAACGGCTCCTTCCAAAATATACAGATATAGCACTATGATTCCATTTTGTCCGCATCCAGTGGTCTCCTCGGATTTGAAGTTTGGGGAGATGTAATAAGAATTGTTTGCTGTAGTGCTCCTCCAAGCTACAGATCTCAGGATTCCATAGGGTGTTGTCTTGGCAGTTAAAGTGGAATCGTCTAAAACTGTGCAGTGAGAAAGGACACCAAGTCATCCAACTTTTTCTTGTTGGACATATTTGCCATAATCTCTGATCGTTATTGATATCCTACCATGCTATGCTACTGATCATTATTGATACCCTACCTTACCCTGGATCATGCTGAGCTGTGAAAAAGCTGACCTGCACCTTTCTCCAAAACACAGCACCCAGGACTGAATGTCTATGCTTTGTTCTTTGATTTAGGGTTGTGCCCTTGACCACAAGATTCAGTCTGGAACTTGACTTGATTTGGATTCCCACACCTTCCTTCTGTTTGGATATCTCCTGTACCTTTCCAAATCAGCCCAATTCATATCTGGATTCAGGGTTTGTCTGAATCCCAAGCACATCCCTAGGTTTTGGTGTGGGTGTATGTCTGTTTTTTCAATGCTTGTGATCCAGTAACCTAACTTAAGCTAACCCTTGTCTCGTTTTTGACAGTCCCAGTGTCAAGAGATGAGAAAAAGGAAACAGCTTGAACTCCAGATCCTTTCAGAGGCCATTCAGGGATGGGAAGGCGATGACATCAGGTCAATGGGCAGCGTCATATATATGTCACAGGTCATGGTCCAGTACGGAGGAAGTGAGGTGAGAAGGGTGGGCCTTGAGAGCAAAGATCATGAGGACTAGGCTCTTTCCATGCTTCATCCTCTTCTTCTCTCCTTAGTCAAGGACAGGTTATGAAAGGAAGCCTCGGGTCCATACAGACTATTGCCTCTCCAAAAAAATCTAGCATCTGGTGCATATCCTCCCAACATCCTGATCTGAGAGGAAAAATCCGGATCAATCCTCTATTATCAAACATTTTCAGCTGCTTTTTAAATGTCCTGGTTTCTCTCTCTTTCTCCCACTTTCACCTTCGATTTGCTTTAATTGCTCAAAGTGCAAAAGTAGTTTGCACTCAAATAACTTAGGGAGGGGAGAGGAGAGGGGAGGCCGAATCTTGCCTTTCCCAGTAAGCTCAGCCAAAAGCAAAGTGTTGCCGCCTCTCCTAACTTGTGTGTTTTTCCCATCAATAACTTTAGCCAACTTGACCAGGCTCTGGGAATGTAATTCTTCACTAAATTTTTTCTTCAAGGAAGAAATAAGTGATTTTTAACAATTTTCTTCCTGATGCAAGAAAATCTTTGAAAACCACACAGTGTTTGAAGCATGTTTGCATTTTGGAGCTTTTTCTGCACAAAATTTGCACACAGTTTTGTGCATAAAACAGGACATTCTGCACAGGAAAGAGGGTTTTTGTTTTGTACAGAAAAGCCTGTTTTCTGCACAAAACAAGCATGTGCAAATTTTGTGTAAAGGAAGTACTGAACTGCAAAGATTCATATTAGTCCAAGATTCTTCTCATCATGGTTTATCAACACTTAAAAAAACATGTTTTCCAACTCTTGTGTGAATATTTTTGAATATTCTTTCCATGCCAATCATGCTGTGTTGTTGTTTGGCCACACGTGTTCCACTTTTCATCTGTGAAATGCTGGAGGGGATGCTGGATGCTAATTTCAAAATGTTGAAAAGCTATAAGCACCATCCCAAGTGGTGATAAATGGGAGAATCCATCAAAGAATATTTGTTCCCTTATGCAGTGCTGTACATTCATATTCTTTCTAGACCTGTGATTTTGTAAGAGATTGTCTATTAGGCCAAGGTGTGAATTTTCCATTTTTTATTTTTTTTTCAGGAGAAGGAAGAAAGGTATCTCATGTTGTTTTCAAATGTTCTCCTGGTGCTCTCGGCAAGTCCTCGGATGAGTGGCTTTATGTATCAGGTGAGCAGAGCCTGCAGGAATCTGACTTTTTGAAAAATGCCCAGTGTAGATTCTCCCTCTCAGAGCCCAAAAAAACAAGGATACCATTGACAAATTCAGTTTCCTTTCTTTTCTCCTTTCTTTCTTTTTTTAATTTTGCTTTTATGGTTTTCAAGGTGCTACCCACAGGCACCATTTTAGAAGTGGCGTTCTGCCCCACACAGGAAGGCCTCTTCTAAAATGGCTTCAGCATTAATACTTGCGTGTACCCATCTGCAAACAGAGAAAGGGTGCTTTCCTTCCAAATTTTAAGCATGTTTAGTCTGCAGTCGTATATCTATATACCGAGGAGTATATTTTGTTAAATTCAGTGGGACTTCGTTCTGCATAGACGTTCAAGAATAGCACTGTCAGTCAGTGAATTGATTCGGACGCATTTTATTTGTTGGGCAAGATGTCTTTAATTTTAATATTAAAGCCAGTTTTATTATTTGGCAGCCAAATATAGGTTTTAGCCAACAGGGAAATCAATGATAAGCAACCAAACAATGCAATGAAAAGTAAGGGTACAAGATTTAAAAAATTCTTAAATGTGAGCGCAACCGATCTGTGACTTCCGTCACCCCGTTGATCTCAGGGACTGATTTGGCTGAAATGGTTGGCTAGAGGGGGATCCCCTTCTTTCCCCACTGGTCCACGTGCACCCCTCTTGAACTATGTTCTTGGTGGAAGGGAGTGACCCTCCGAGACAGGAGTGTACCATTATTTGGCCAACGGTTTACAGTATTAATGTCTTTGTTTTATTTTTTTTAATCAGGTAAATTTTTAAAAGATTTCTTTAATTGCGTGACACCCTTAACATTTGCAGGAGGCAAAAACATCAGTCAAGGTTGTTCACGGAATTATTGATATGACATTGTAGTTTTATTATATATTTTTTCCTTTCCTTTCCGGGGAGTAGGGAAAGCTCCCTTTAATAGGAATGATGGTGACAAAATTAGAAGATGCAGAAGGAGCCGAGCACGCTTTTGAGATTTCAGGTCAGTGGACTATCGGCATTGGAAATGTACATGTTGTTTGGGAAATATTTATCACGGGTGGGCAAAATGTGGCCCTTAGCATGTGGGCCCCAGACAATTTTTGGAGCCCCAGAAATCCCCAATTCCCCCACTCCCCCAACTCCCTAGAGTCATAAGTCCCCAAATGCTAGCGAGAGAGAAAAAAAGAGAAGATGAATTGCATCTCTTAGAAGAAATGATTCACCTTTATTTGACATAAAAATACACCTTTTTAACATGAAAAATACCCATTTGTAGACACACACAATGAGACCTCTATAGGAGGGGATTCAAAGTCCCACACCAAACTATACATCCCAGGACTATGCCATAGGATGATAGTTAAATTGATGCCAATCTGCTAGAGTTACATAGTTCAGATACACTGTTGTGCTTGAGATAATATGTACCAACCATAATGACTAGCAGCCTTTGGTACGTTTCACCTCAATGCGTATGACCCCATTTTAAAACCACCTGGATTGGCATCCATCACCACATCTTGCAGTAAACAAGAGAAAGAAAGGACATCTTCACATGGCACATTGATTAACTTGTGGCATTATGGCCCCTGCTGTTTCTTTCAAATTGGCTTAATACAGTTCCATGAGAACATCCAAAGAGTCCTTCTGGAGGAGATCTGGAGACTCATCCAGGCCAGGATTCTGCACTTGCAGTGACCAACCAGACACATCCAGAAGTCCATAAGCAAACCATAGGAACCAGTCCAGTGGTTCTCAGCCTTTAGTCCTCCAGATACTTTGGCTTGAGCTCCCAGAAATTCTGATCGTCAACCAGATTGACCAGGACATGTGGGAGCTGAAGACCAACCAGCAAAATCCAGAAAAGTAAATGTTGAGAACTGTTCTTCTAATTGTATTTCAAAATCAGCTAAACTGGGCACCTTCAGAGAATCTTTGTGGGTCCCTAGGAAATGATTTTGCCAGTGAGTAACCTGCTTCGTTCGCTTCTCCCAGGGGGCATGATAGACCGGATCACGGTACACTGTGGTAGCAGCCATGACCTGCACGAATGGCTCGACCATTTGCAAAGGCTGACACGAGGGACGGCTCCCAGCGGCACCCTCTCCAAGACACATTCATGGAGCTCCCATTCCGTAAGTTCTCCTGACCCACACAGCCACCTCTTGGTCGGGCTGGGCTTCCAGGATCTTGCAGCTTTCATTTATTTATTTATTTATTTGATTGATTGATTGACTGACTGACTGACCGACTGATTGATTTTTGATCCGTTCAATCACAAAAGTTCTCCAGGGGGGTTACCAAAACCTAAACAAATACAGTTTGATACAATGAAGTCACTGTTTTAATGTGTTTGTTGGCCGCTTTGACTTGATATAGCAGAACTGAAACAAAATACCAGATTAATAAACAAATGCATTATTTTATCAGACTTTCAGCTCTATTGGACAATCTCGAGGCCCGCTGGAGCCGCCCAAAATCCTTAAGCCCTGGACCTTAAGCTGCCTCCGACCTGCACCTCCTCTCAGGCCTTCAGTGGCTCTCAGCTACAAAGAGGTAAATGTCCGGAGGCCTTTTTGTCACAGATGGGCATGCGTTGCATCCACTGTTTAATAACTTGCTGCTCATCTCTTCTTCTGTAACAAAAGACACAGGGAAAATAGTAGGCTTACATGCCCTTCTGGGTGATTACAATTTTAAGTCAAAAGTCTAGGACTTTCCACTGAGATTGATGGAAGCAGTTTCCATTCCTTCAACCATGCAAAGCAATAAGCTTCATAATAAAATTTAATATTAGGAGTTCAAACCAGCCTTTTTATCTTTATGAGAGTCCAAATGTTCACTAATATTCACCGCTATTAAAACAGTTCTTGCATTACTCCTTAGTTGTATTTTTGGCAAAAATCCACTCTGATCCTCATGGGTATTCTGAGCAATGTGTTTCTGCAGTCTGTTTGCAAATATCTTAAATTCATTGTTGAGTATTGAGAGAAGTCTATAATTCTTTGTTAACATCTCATCTGTATCATTTTTGTGTTTCACTGTAATATAAGCATTTCTCCAAAAGTCCAGCATTTGTCTTTTTCCTAATAACTCATCACACAACATTTTTAATGGTTGAAGTAGTTCATTTTCACATATATAATATGCTGCAGATAGTCCATCTAGGCCTGGCACTTTTCCACATTTAATCTTTTTAATTGCTTCAGTAATTTCCGAAGTTGTCACAGGCCCCTTCAAACTTTGCTTTTCTTCCAACATAGTTTATCCAGTTGGAGTCTATCCAAATAATCTTCCATATCTGAAATTTTCTCATTGCCCCTCTCATGTAAACCTCTATAATATTCCTCAAAGGCTTTTAATATTTTCAAACTGTCTGTTACATACTGATCTCACTTCCTGATCTTCGTGACAGATTTCTTTATCCTTTCCTGCCTTGGCTTGTAGGAAAGCCACTTCCTTGGTTTATTTGCAAATTCAAAGTTCTTTTGTTTGAGTTTGGCATTCATTCCTTGGACAGTAAGCAGTGAAAATTGCTGTTGAAGTAGCTTAATCTTTTGTTGGGTTTCTTCATCCAAATTTTTCTAAAGCTTTTCCTCCAGATTTTGTATTTCATCTATCAATTTACGCTTTTTAAAATTTCTCTTTCCTTTTTCAATCTGGAGCTTACTTGAATTGCAAACTGTATTATTTAAATTCAGTTTAAAAAAAATCCTCAGTTCTTATACACATTGTTGTAGTATTGCAGTCTTTGAAAGTAAGTAATGATTGAGTCTGCATATAAACTGTGTTTGTTCCATTTTGAAAGACCTCAATAACTTTTGTCATGTTGACCACACTGTGACGTTGGTTGCCCACGTGTGGCCCAGTTTTCATCTGTGAAATGTTGGAGGGTAGATACTGAAAATGCCATTGCTGCCTTGGCATTCTGCCTTGTAGAATCAAAAGTAGTGCTTAGAAATCATGAATGTTGTATTCAAAAAGGTATGTACATGAGGTTGCAGGCAGGTATAATTCCTGTTAGATGTAACCCTTCAATTACATTGCGGATTTCTCTCCCTCTTTTTCATTTGCTCCTTTTATCCATTAAAGTGACACTTCTAAAAATTCTGCCTTTTTCTGCATCACCAACTTAAAACTAATGTTCTTTCATCTTTGGGGCTGTTTGGTTTTGCTCTGTGAGAAGCTGAGGTTCTTAACCATCTTTCTTCATGACTGTTCCTCTGGGAGGTGGGTTCATCGTAGAGATAGTATTGCAGAGATAGTAAAGCAGTCATTTTACTTAAATCAATTCATGTTGTCTCAAAATATAACATTATGCAAATCTTCGCCCACAGGAAACTGGGGTTGGGGGAAGTTATTTGCATTACACAGGAAGCTGTTATCACAACTTTAGAACAGTGCAACTACAAACAAAATCATTCTTTGATCCTTTTAGACAATTCTTTTTAAATGACTCATTTTTGCAATGTTCATGCGTTTTACTTAAATCTCTGTAGCGCGACTGTGCCCACCTCTAATACAAAACTCTTGCTGACTTCTGTGGGCTAAAAATAATTGCTAAATGGGAGAGGACACAGAGGATGATTTTCTTGCCCCTAAACCTTTGAGGCCCCTCCCTAAACTGCAAACCCCAGGATTCCATAGGATGTTGAAAGTGGAATAATAGCGCTACAACAGGCTAGTGTGGAAATGGCCTAGGGTGTTCCTGCATAGCAGGGGGTTGGACTGGACATTTCTATGATTCTATGATTCTATGAGACCAGGGTTTGAATCCCTGCTCGGCCATGGAAACCCAGTGGGTGAGCTTTGGCAAGTCACGCTCTCTCAGGATCAGAGAAACGCCTTGGCACATTTCAGTACGCACATGATCAAAACCAGGGGTGTAGTGAAACAGTTTTCCCTCTCAAGAATAAAAATAAAAATACAAAAAATAAGATAAAAATCAGAAGACGCAGGAAGTTTTTTGGGGGGAAATGAATAAGCAAAAACAAAAACAATCATCAATTGGCACATTCCAATTAGAAAGCATGTTGTGAAACTTCAAAAAAAAAAACAACCAAGCAAATTGATTTAACATAACAATGTTTTTCTCATGCAAATAGATGTGTAAAATAACTGTGACCAATTTCCTTTTACACGAAACAGTTATAGCAGTTATGATACCATCCTGGGATTTGTAGTTTCATGTGGTTTCCAGAATTCTTAGCCAGAGAGCTCTAGTGCATCAGCAATCTAGGAATCCCAGGATTCCGTGAGATGCAGCCGCGGCAGTTAAAGTGGAATCAAAGTACTATATTTTTACTGCATGAAAACCGTTTAGTCTGTAAATGTAGTAATGGAAAACGAAACAGCATTTTCTTGAGCTCAGGAAGGGCTCATAACCTCCAGGTGGGTTGATTCTCCTGTGAAGCATGGTGCATATTGGTGAACGGGGTGGGCTTTTCCCCGTTTTCTTTTTTTAAAAAAGAAATGAACTTCTGATTACTTCCTGTTTGGAAAAAAAAAGCTATAAGGAAAAGGACATTTTTGGAGAGATGTGCAGCCTGTGGCAGAGGTTCAAGGAGCAAAGCAAACCCCTAGATGCTCAGGGGTCTCCCCATCTTTGTTTAAATGTATATCTATGTACATATACGTATATGTACATATCTACAAAGGGTCTGCCCATCCTTGGCCCAAAAGCTACTATGGAGGTCAAATGTTAGGCAGCCATCAAAGAAGTGTCTGTGCGAGCAGGAGATTTTCTTTGAAAACTGTCAGAAACATGTCTTTGAGGCCGTCCTTTTATCGTAGCATGGGAGGTAATTTCACATCTTGGGGAGTTTGTGAAGAAGGTGTTGTTTCTCTTCCCACAGCTGACCACTTTCAGGAAGCATCAGAAAACTGCTTGCACACATGTTGTGTGTCCTCTTTTCTCTTTAAATTGGGTCATCAGCCCGCCTGTCCTATTTAAAGAATCTGTTTGAAAATGATACCGCCGGTGCCCTGACTCTTCAAAAAACTTTCCTCCCTGCAGTGGCTTATTTGCTACCCTGTCTTTTGTAAGATGGGCTCAGTACCAGATAAGATACAAAGCAGACATTCTTAACCTTTTCTTTAGTGAGGAACTCCTATAAATATAATTTGTTGCTGGAGACCCCAAGACTTAACTGAAGATTTAACTATTTAAATTTAGTTTTAAATGTTCAAATATTTATTTAAATATTCAAATATTTATTTACTGAAGGCTTCTGGAGGCTAGGATTCAAATCTCCTCTCAGACACTGGGTGACCTTGGGCAAGTCACATTCTCTCAGCCTCAGAAGAAGGCAAAGGCACTGTGACCCTTGTTAGCAGACCCAGTCCCAGGGAGTATAATTTAAATATCAAAATTCATCTAAGCCAGAGGTGACTGGGCTGGTGCATAGACAGCCAGGCCAGCGATCAGACAAAAGATCAAAGACCAGAAACTTTTCCCCCGTCACGCCTCCACAGGAAACCTCGGAAAGTCACGTCCGCACAGGTAATGGGCCATCAGCCACAACAATACTTTGGGGAGATTGCCTGATTCCCTTGGAACACTTGCAACAAGCAAGACATACCAAGGCAAGGTCCAATTACATGATGCAGCCATCATACAGCCATCGGGCAGCTATCACGCAACCATTATCCTTCAGTTTCAGCTATTGTCCCTTACCGGGAAAGGGTCTGTCCCCGAGGTACGTTTCGCCCTATAACTAGACCTCCTTTTGAGACCTATTTTGGAGCTCTCCCACGCTAGACTGGCAGACCGTCACTCTATTAGTTGAGACTCCCCTCATCCCCCTCCCTGCGCTGAATTTTCCTCCGTTTTGCCTTTTCTCCAACCAAAGACTTCAAGCTCAGGTGCAGTATCACCATTTCTACTTCCCTTCACTTTTCCCCTATTATTTTTCACCTCTTTTCATCTCGACAGTCCTTGTGTACTCATGTGAGTGATTGCTTCTTGTGTGTGTGTATGTGGGAGTATTTCGTAACAAAACATCAGGATTGAACACTGGCCTGGTTCTTGCGTAGTCTGACTCCGTAAAAGCTGGGTTAAAGCTCTCGCCTTGTTGCCCTGCCCTCCACTTTGCTAAAACAAGTGCTCAGCTTATTTGCCCAGTCTTTATATTTTTAGAGCGAATCTAGGTGTCCCCCAGGGGACTCCCAGAAGTCAGGGTAACAGCACCCTTCCCAAACAAACCTTGTCAGATTTGAAGTGACTTGAAGGTACACAACAGCAAAATGCAGGCAGGTGTGCGTGCAGGCCCAAACTGCTCCCTCATTTGCAAACGAGGGAGCAGTTTTGGCACGTGCACACACACCCTGCTGCCACATCCCTATTGCTGCTGCTGTTAGTGTCCAGTAGCAGGGCTTTGTGGACCCCTGTGAAGGCTCCACAGACCCCAGGGGTCCCCAGACCCCAGGTTAGGAAGCACTGGTATAAAATGCTATAATAAAATAAATGCAATGAGAACAAGAGGGAACAATAAAATTCTCATGTGTGCAGCTCAGACTGACGTGACTTTCAACATGACACAGATACAAAGCGGGAGGTCCTTTCCAAAATGGTCAAGATGGCAAAAGTTACGAAGGAGGAAGAACACAAACTAGGATTGGCTGCAGCAGTTTGCTTTTGCCTCAGCCTACTGAGAAGGGCCAAATTCCACCTTCTCCTTTCCTTCCTGTTGAGTTAAGTAAGGGCAAACTACTTTTGACCTTTGGACTAACTTTGCAGCAGCTGAAATAAGCTGAGGACGAAGGGGGAAAATGGGAGGAGGAAAGAGAAACAAGGGCCATTTCCACACTAGCCGTTTGTAGTGCTATTATTCCACTTTCAACATCCTAGGATGTTGAAAGTGGAATAATAGCACTATAAAGGGCTAGTGTGGAAATGTTCTGGGACACTTTAAAAGCAGCTGAAAAAGTGAGATGACAGAGAATTAATTGGGGCTCTCCTTTCCAAACTGGGACAATTGCAGGATATGGAGAATGAACTGCAAGAGGAGAAACAGTCTTTCCTTCCCCAGCAGAGAAACGAGAGAAGGCCCAAGAGTGGTGATTCATTCAGAGAGGCAGAGAGCAACCTCCTCCATGAGTATCTTGATGCCCTGGGCCTGGTGGAAGTGTTTATTACTCAGTGAATAAATTACCCTTGTTGCCCTAGCAGTTCCAACCTGCACTGGAAACTCTCCGGGTTCAGAATATTGTCTTTTCAGAGGACAGAATGGAATAATGGAGCTCTTTGGTGAACAATGACCAGCCTGTCTCATACTTGTCTCCTCTTTTCTTTGCATGTTTGTTCCTAGCGGATGTCTTACATCTTGAAGGTAAGGCCAGAAGCCTCTCTGTGACTTAGCAACTTGCAATGTTATCTTGCTTCTCTGAGAAAGAAAAGGTGGGGATTCCCCCCTCCATCCCCAGTACATATAATATTTTCCTAAACCAATCTCAGTTTTTTGCTTGTTTAGCAATCCATTCCTATTCTGCTTAGTCAGAAGTTCCGTCCATTGCAAATGGGGACTGTTGGCATCTGTGTAAAGCAGGGGTGTAGCTATGGAGTGGGGGCAAAATGCAGCCATTGTCCACCCCCCTCAGATATGAATTCTGCTCCCCCGCAAGAATTTTCCTTTAAATTTCTTGCATTTCAGGGAGTGAGATATTGGATATTGCCCGTGCCTAGAACTCTTCTACTTCTGGTGTTCACGTTTCCTTGGTCTTGTTGCCTGCCCCATTTCTTTGGATGCCTAAACTGTGTTTCCGAATACTTAATGGCAGTTTTACATTACTGCCATGCCAGAAACTTGAAGGAAAATTTCATCTGGGGTGTCAGAATTCTTATTTGAGGAAGTCAGCATTCTCATTTTGCCCTCCCCTCATAGCTACACCACTGGTGTAAAGAACAGTTATGTTCCCATTTTATTCTAAGCATTGAAAATATCTTCACCACCCTGCCTGGAACTGTAGATAAGGGGTAAGGATTCTGCATCCTTCCAGATGTTGTACTGCAGTGCCCAGCATTCTTCACCCTTGGCTGTGCTGCATAGAGCTGATGGAACTTGCAATCAAACCTCTAGAAGGCCATTATGCCTAGCCTAGGCCTCAGTGTAGGCTTGGCCAAGTGCAGCCCTTCCTATGTAGTTGCACTGCAATAACTAGCATCCCTCACTATTGGCTAGGCTGGCTAAGGCTGATGGGAGTTGCAGTTCAAGAATGTCTGGAGAACTGCATGATTCCTGCTTTTTCACTAAGTGTCACTGGTTTAGTCCAAGCAACTAGAATTGCAACCTCTTGATGAGGGGTGGGTAAAATTCTGCCCAGGGGGCCACATATGGCCTCCAGATGAGTTTTTGTGGCGTTCAACCTGCCCAGACTCTGGAAACAATACTTTTCTGGCCTAAACAACAATGTACGTCCTCTCTTGGAAGTCTCCATAAGCAGTTACTCACCCTTTAAATAGATTTGCACCTATACCCCTGAACTATTTAACCGTTATTTAAAAACAGCTATTTGCTTAATTTGGATGGGGCATTTTGGGCAACAAAATGTGGCCTGAAAGGGACCCTAAGACTTACCACATTTGCCCACCCTTCTGTAGGTGTTTTGGATGTACAACTCCCATCAGCCCCGGTCAGCCTGACCAGTGGTCAGGGAGCCTGGGAATTGTAGTCCATTGCACCCAGTGGGTGAGTCTGGGTTCGTCTACATATGTCCTTAATTATGGAACCCAAGGTGATTCATATTTGGGAGTTCCCAAACTGGATCCAGTTCACTCACAAAGCCTCTTTTACTTCTGCTGTGCTGTGCATCTCTTTTTCCGACACAGGGACCCTAGATGTGTTCGGGATGTTACTTTTTAAAAGTAGTTTGTTTCCACTGGAATTTAATCACAACCCCTGGGCCATGTTGTTATTGCTAAGTCAGTTCTGTTTGTTCATATAGGATTCCAGCAAGAGTCCGAAAACGATGAAAAAGTTTCTTCCCAAAAGGAAAACTGAGAGGAAACCGTCAGACGAGGAGTTCGTCATTAGAAAAAGTACATCTTTCATTCCTGCCCCATTTACCAAAAAACTCCAAAGCAGCTTTTAAAGAAGTCCTTTTCAACTGGGATGGCGCTACTGGTTGGGGGTGATGGGAATTGTAGGCTAACACATTTGGAGGACTTGCTCTCAGTTTGGACATTTGGCTATTTAGAATTTAGATCTTTGGACATTCCTACTATGTATTAAGGGGTTGAGGTACAAGAAAGTGGATTCTGCAGGTTACATGCTGTCATGGAGTGGCAAGCCCCCCTTTGAGAGCTTGGAAATTTTACTTTTTTGGACTACAGCCCCCAGAATCCCCCAGGCAAGATAACACTTGTTACTAAAAGGAAATAAATGAATGAATGAATGAAAATACTTTTAACACGTTCCTTCCAAGCTCTGCAAAGAATAAAGACCAGCATGTTACTTATTCTAGCAGCTAAGCTGGTTGTCAATATTAGGTGCTGTAATAAAAATCTGAAAGCAATGGATGCCAAACAGGTACCATCTCAAAAGCAGAGAGGTAATTTTCTTCTCAAAGGAAACAACAAGTAATTTTAGCAATTTTCTTCTGGCTGCAAATAAGTCTTCAAAATCTGCACAATTTTCAGGCTGTTTGTAGTTCCAGGGCTTTATTCCATGCAAAATTTGCACGTGTCTGTTTTGCACAGAAGACATTATTTTCTGTGCAAAAATGTTGTCTAATGTGCAGAAAAGGCTGCTTCTGTGCAGAAAATGTTGCTTCCTATGTTTTATCTGCAAAACTCACAGTGTGCGAATTTTGCATAGAATAAGTCCTGAACTGCGAAGATTCTCCTCAAGGTTCCTTGACGATTGAAAAATATGCTTTTTGACTGTTTCTGAAATCTTTTCAATTATTTTTCCCTACTCAAAAGTTAATCCTTTGCATTTATGAGTCTTTGCTATGCTTTTCCAGGTACAGCTGCCTTGGAAGAAGATGCTCAGATCCTGAAAGTGATTGAGGCCTATTGCACCGGAGCAAGCTTTCAGCAAACTCTCAATTCAGGTCGGTGGCTTGGTAGGCTTTGAATTCAGAATGAATCTCTCAGACAAGTGGGCCCAGGCAGCCTGGTGTGGAGTGTGTATCTTGCAGATCTAGGAGGTGCCAAAAATTAAATATAAAAATGCAGGTCTTTGAGAAGGTGTGGTAAATGGGTTATCAGTTCTGGTGATAACATACGGATGGTTTAATGGAAAAATGGGTGACGAAAGAGATGAAAACTGAGATAATGTTATATTTTTAAAGAGAAAGCTTATAAAACAGTATTTTTAGAAAATTAACTTTTGTCAAATGATACACAGCTCTGGTTATAATATAAGGATAGATTAAGATAATTATAGGCGGGTCAGGAGGCAGAGATTTGGATACCCTACAACTTTGAACTGGATAACAGATCGTAGAGTTTGTTACAGAATAAATCAAGAAATTACTGTTTAGAACTGAGCTTTCCAAACTTTTCATGTTGGTGACACACCATTTCAGAAATGCATGATTTTGCAACACAGTAATTCAGTTTTACTAGCAAATCAGAGGTTAAACTAACCCCTTGTAAGAGATACAGGCATAAATTGTAATAACAAAATGTATGGAGACACAACTTATCTCATGAAAACCTTTCATATATTTTTAGAAATATATGATTTATAAATAATAGCATACATTTCTAAGATTATAGGTGACACACCTGCACGCTTCAGGCGACACATTAATGTGTCACGGCACACCATTTGGAAAACTGTGGTTTACAATAAGTAAATCGAATTTAGTGGTGGGAAGGGAGGGAGGGAGGCAGTGGAACTGATAAATATAGTAGAAATGGATATGCTAATTGGTTTGATTAGAGAAAAGTTATTGAGGATAGTTTTCTTAAGGTATAGGGAGAAATAAAAAGTGAGAAGAACTGGTGATCTCGGGGTTGATAATTAATGAGATCAGTTTATTGAAAGCTGTTTTTTGTTATGAGAACAGCCATGTAAAACTGTATGCATCTGTAATTGCCATAAGAAGGGATGGAAGTCTTTTTTCTTTTCTCCACTTCTTCTCTGTTCTTTCTTGTGTTTTCTTACCTCCTTTTTTTTTAGTTTATGTAAGCTTTTTTAAAAGTAATGATAATGATAATGATAATGAGATCAGATGCAACAGCATAATTTGTAGCTGGTGCTTTCACTTACCAAGGCAATTTCCACACTAGGATGTTAAATTATTCCACTTTCAACATCCTATGGAATCCTGGGGTTTGCAAACCCCAGGATTCCATAGGGTGTTGAAAGTGGAGTAATAGCACTATAACAGTCTAGTGCGGAAATGGCCCAAGAGCACATGAGCAGAAGATAGTTTTCTTGTAATTTGATTCCATTGGTTTGTGCTGGAGTCTCTGGAGCAGCACAAAAGTGACTCATTCCATCTTCTGCATGACGTCCCTTCAGATATTTAAGGATGGCCGCCATGTTACCTTCTAGTCTTCTCTTCTCCAAGCTTTTCCCAGTTCCCTAAGCCAGCAGCAGTTCTTAACCTTTTCTTCACCAGAGACCCCCTTTAAATATCTTTTGTTGCTGCAGACCAGCAAGACTTAACTCAAGATTTAAAACTCTAACATGCATCAAATATTTATTAGAAATGGCTCATCAAAGGTCTTCAATTTGGAGAGAAGGAAGAAATAAGTAAATGTACACACTCCCATTATAATATTTTTATTGGAAAGATTCCATACAAATTTGTTTGCCTGCCTTCCTTCCTTCCTTCCTTCCTTCCTTCCTTCCTTCCTTCCTTCCTTTTTTGACCGTAAAAGCTAATTGCATTTCTTCAAGCCTTTGTGGACCCCAAGTTAAAAACTGCTGCCCTAAGCCATTCCTCATAGTTATTTGGACAGAGACCACTCCCCGCTTGTAGCAGTAGGAAAGTAACTTCTGCTAATAAAGTTGAAATGTTACTGTCCTTTGTCCTGATCCCCCTCACAGGGCCAAAAAAAAATATGTCTCTGCCTTCATTGAGATCCCTCCAGACCAACTAAACCACAACAGAAGCAGCATCTGATACAAAATGTTGACCTGTGACTCCAGCACCATCACTCTTATTTTCTTCTCTTGTGTGATTTTGGCTTGATGAAAAATCCAGTGGAGCTTCAAAAGCTTGCATGAAGGTTTTTGTGCAATTTGGCTGGCCAGTGAAGGCATATCCTCCTTGGTGGAATTTGAATTTTGTTTTATTTTGCTGTGTGGCCAAGACAGCTACTCCTGAATATGTTTCCTCATAGTTAACATTTCTTATGCCCGCTCTGTTGAGTTGGGTCACCATCAGTCGTCCAACGGCCTTCTCCTTAATTTAGTCAACTCTCCTCAGACTCTGGTGAGACAAACCTCGGGCTTTTGGACCTAGTAAGAGCAGGGCAAATGTGGCCACAAAGGAGACAGAGAAAGTGGAGAAGTAAGAGCAGAACCTTCCCTCTCCCCTCCCAACCCACTGATAGTAAACTGATGGTAATCTCAGGATGCGAGTGAGCTTTGGATAGGAAGCCCAAAAGCTATCATTTCATCTGCTGCGCATTTCAGAAGAGCCGCTTCCTGAGTGAGGTGTTAACATCTTCAGAAGGAATGGAAACAGAGCAACAAGCATTTGTTGGAGATGTTGAGATGACAAACCAAAACAGAATACACTCAAATGGAAGAAGATGTGTGTGGGGTTTTTTTCAAGCAACATATCTTTTATTAATAGTCCTCTGCTCTTGACTTGTTGTGACTGTGTCATGGACCGAGATTGTTGGTACGTTTGACCCAGAGAGAAATTCAGCCACCCCGGACTATAGGATCCCAACAGAAGACACATAGGAAACCAGATTTGGGTTTAACCACTATGCATGTAACATTTATTAAGACATGAAATACAAAAATCACATTTCCGTATCAAGAACTCTCTTTCACTCACACATTCACATTTCACATTCATTCTACATACTCACAAGACGGTCCTTCGCCGAACATTGGCCAGATGTCCTCGAAGGTATGGATGCCCTCTGCTGCAGCCAAGGGTCATGAAAGTGAGTTGAAAATCTTCCTCTCTTTATAGTCATGTCTCTCACTTCTTGAGAAAAGGACATGTTTTGCCGGTTGCCAGGGTTCCAGGACTTTCATTGTATAAAGGCAATCAAGCAATTAAAAGAATAGTTCATATCATTCTGTGCCATCCTAATAAAAGGTTGCTTGCAGAAGAATTGGTCATATATCATGTTGTCAGGAAATGTATCAAATGCCTCAGTGTTTCTCGGCCATGCAGGGTAGGGTAGGGTCAGAAAAACATCACCGCTTGCCCGTCTGAGGGTGTGCCAGGCTTTCACGGCTCCTTGTTTCTTCTGCCTTTACACATAAGAACTTAACTGTTTTCTTAATAAAGGTATTGATCACCGTTGAATATCGTGAATTCATGAAGGTGGGTGAAACATAAAGACAATCAAACAAGATATGCATTGTAGGCAACATCACATGGCAATTAAGGAAGCCACACTTCTGGATCTGTGCATCTCAAGAGTACATTCTGCTGGTGCCAAGTCCTTATTAAGTCCTTATTGTTTTGCAAACTTTCTTCTCAAGTCAAATCAGCATTCCGTGAGTTCTCAGTTCCACAGTTCAAAGAATCCTCGCCTCACAATCCAAATCGCTCCTTACAACAATGCACTGCACGCAGCCATTTCAGTCTGGTTCAGGACCGTACTTTTTCCCTCTGGAACCCATTCGTTCATCACAACTGCTCCGTACAACTATCTGGAGGCCAAGAGGTAGGAAAATGTATGCCGTACCTGAAAGAAACAGAGGATTGGGATGTCTGTACTTGTTCTCATTGTGCACACCTAAAAAAACTTTCCCTGATCTGCCAATCTCTCATCAACAGGTTCCCGTAAAGATTCCGTCCCCCAGGTCCTGCTTCCAGAAGAAGAGAAAATCATAATTGAGGAAACACGAAGCAATGGGCAAACCATCACAGAAGAGAAGTGAGTTGGAACTAGGGGGGAAAATACTGCTCTCCGCATGGGTTACCATAAAGATTTCAAAGAAAAACAATAAAGCATGCATGTGATGCTGAAGCAAAGTAAAACAATAGAAATGGCAGGAAGAACCAGCAACAGCAATTGTAGATCCCATTAGCACAGTTCTAGAAGTGTGTGTATGTATATGTGATCAAAAGTAATTTTGAAATAAATACTCTGGGAAGGTGAAAAGGTTTTCAGCTGGTGCCAAGAAAAGCACAGTGAAGGCACTAGGTAAGGCCTTTTTGGGAAGAGCATTCCACATATGTGGTGCCACCACCGGAAAGGCCTTCCCTTCTGTAGCTTCCCCAACTCAACTTATTTGGTTCGAGGCACTTGGAGGAGAGCCACAGCTGGTGATTTTAAAGCAGAGAATCTGTTTCACAAATTTCTAGGCAGGGCAGAGCCAAAGGCCAAAAGGGACGAGACTGAAAATTTTAGATCACAGCTCTGTTTGCGGTGCGAGAGTTCACCCTCGCTGTACTTTAGCCCTTTTGTGCGATCTGCTTCTTCTCTAGGAGCCTCGTGGATACTGTCTATGCACTGAAGGATGAGGTCAAGGAACTGAAGCAGGTAATCAAAAGCTTTGTCATGTACTGGATAACTCCAGGCCCAAAAAAAAAATAGGCTTAGAAGTTTGCAAAGCTTTATTCAGGAACGGTGGAGGAACAGTTGCACATTCTGGCCATTGCCCAGGCTAAAAGCCCTGCTGGAATTGTGCAGTGTCTTATAAGCAGTAACATTACAAATTTGCACACACAATGCCCTTATTTGCCAGCTAGTTAAAACCACTCCTTTTCCAAGACTGACTTCTCACCCATCAGCATCCTGATTTTGCCTGGCTTTATTCTCCTCTTTATCAAGGTTCTTTAAATCAACATCTCCTCATTCCCAAAACACGGGTTTCTCATTCAGTTTCCATCATCCCCTTCCAGCCCCTTTTTCATAGCATCAAGCAGCTGAGCACTGCGTGTATTACATGGCAAGAAACAGCAAATAACCTGGCGTGATAGTGCATGGTGAGTTAGTTACTGGGTATTATATGAAAGCAAACCTCAAAACGCTACATGTCATTAAGATGGCATCAGGAGGTCATGGCAGGGAAAGCAAAGGCAACCTGAGAAGCATTCTCAGCACACACACCACAACCATTTTGCAGAAGCCCAGAGGACAATCATGGGCACTTCATTCAGCGTAACACATAACAGGTTACATAATTGAAGTTTGTTTCTAAATGGAGAGGTTTCTTGCCCTCATGGCTGAAAAGATTCCCTGGAAATCATCTGGGCAAAGACTGCAGTGTGGTTAAAGGGTTGCATTAGGATAGGGTGCAAATCCACATTCAGCTGTGGAGTTCATTGGGTGATCCTAGGCTGGTCAAAGTCTCCCACCCTTACCTACCGAAGAGAGTTGTTGTTGTCATATATGCCATTCTGAGTCCCTGGTAGAGCAGGTGGGGTAATGCTTTCAGAAATCATAGATTGAGGGGGTGATTGATGGTGTAAATCAGAAGTACTGCACCATCAGTTGTGGTCATGTCTGAAAAAAGTTGTTGTAGAAGCAGTGGCAACTAGTGGCTTCCATGTCAGTGGGGCGGTGCATCTGCTTTAGGTTTTGAATTTGAGGGAATGTTAAACATCCTGAAATAATGAAAATCATTGCCTGTTTTTCCCCTCCTTTTCTCCTCTCCTCCCCCCCCCCCGCCAATGCTATAGGAGAATAAACGAATGAAGCAATGCTTGGAAGAAGAACTGAAGTCCAGGAAAGAATTAGAGAAATTAGTTCGGCGGTTGCTGAAGCAAACAGATGAATGCGTTAGGGAAGAAACAGGGCGGCGATCCTCAGTCCTAGCTTGATTTCTTAACACCACCCTGGACAGGTTGGACATGAAGGCAGGTATTCCTGGAAAGTGGAATCGCAGAGCTGGATTCCTCTCACTCCTTATATTTTTGTGTGTGTGTCTGTGTGTGCATTTGTTTGGGGTTTGGTTTTGTTCGGTTACGATCAAGAAAGGAATGACGATGGCTGAGATCCTTTTTTTTTCCCGTTCAAGAAGTCAGTTTGACATGCCATCCCTTGGCAGCCGTGCCACGGTTGCTGAATGAAACCATCCCACCTCTGCCCCCTGAGTCATTCAAACCTGCCTCCAGCTTCCGTCGTTACCTCAAGGCACCTTCTTCTAGGAACGTGGACTTTTGCAATCAACCGGTTGCTGCCCAGAATGAAGATTGCTGAGTGGAAACTTTACAGGAAATGCAAAAACACTTTTCTCCACCTTTGCCCCCTCCCTTCCTTTTCTTGTTTCTTCTTCAAATGCCTTTTATTTAATTTATTGCTTTCAGGGGGCAGATGGGGAGAGGGCATGGGAAGGAGTAGTTCCTTTGAACTGCAGTCAGGTAAAAACCAAAGGTAACTTGCACTTCATTTTTCAGAAGGTCAGGAAAATGGGTTAGGTTTCCCCCATCCTGATCATAACGATAGTAATACTTTTGCCCCACACTTGAGACGCAAAGCACAGTAACACAGTGGCCTTGCTATGGAGGGAGAACATGCAACAGGAGGCCCTCAGCTTTCTAGACTGTTCTCCCCATGTTTCCTGTGGAATTGCAGAACTCAGCTTGCTGGGAGTTTGCTGTGACCCTTCAACATGGTTTTCAAGCAAAGGAAAGCTTAAAAGCACAGCCGGGAGCTGAACTCGCCTCCCCCTGCATTGTGTGTGTGTGAGACAGAGTGTGAGTGTGCAGAATAGGGTGGTCAGGGGTCTTCATTATAAGGGATGTGCCTTAGGGTCGCCGTAAGTCAGAAAACGACTTGAAACCACATAACAACCACTCTTATTTGAGGGTGGGAAAGCTTGTTCCTTTTAGGGTTGGTGGGGTCCCTTCTTATAAAGGATGTCCCTTAGTTAAAGGTTGGAAAGGTTTTTTTTCTTTGGTATAGTCTGAACAAGAGGGCTCAAAATCCTGCATTTTGGGGCGTTGACCCTCCCTAAAGACCTAAATGTGTGCATTGTGTAATTTTATGAATGTGCACAAAGTGTTAACCAAGTGAGCACATCTGCACTGAGGAGTTAACTCATCAATACTCCCAGTGTGGTACGTAGGTAGAGCACTGTTAAACAGTAACTTCCTGCATGTTGTGAATTTCAACTGTCTCTTATTGCTGCTTTGAAAACCTGGCAATACTAGTGCAGAACCAGCCCTAGCGTTAGGCAGAGTTAGGCAACAGCCTCAGGAGGCAGATGTTGGTTTCACCCTCAACCATTCCTCCTAAGTCCAAGCCAGAAGATTCAGCTGGCATTCCAGTGTGCCTCTGTACAACAGAGCATTGTGTCCTTTGTCTCAGGCAGCAAAATGTTCATCCTCGTGCGTGGATTCTCTCCCGAGTTGTCACTAAGGCTTTGAATATTTCACCTGGAATCCTGCAGGTGACTTATGCATGTATAAATTCCCCCACAGAAGGAATAGGCAGTATTTTTTTGGCCAATGTCCACATTCAGTTCAAGGTTGTGGAAGCAAGAGTTGCACATGTGGTGCCATTGCACGTAGGTGAGCAATGCTCACTTGGTGTCTTGGTTCAGTTGCACTGCATTGCCACCCAACACAAGGGTTGCACAGCAGAATTAATATGCAGCTTTGAATGCTGACATTTGTGTGCAACCACATCGCAGAATCTTGACTCGGTGTCAATGCTGGTGAATACTGAATAGAACGTAACAGAATCCACGAGAAAAACAGAGAGACAAGTCTCTAAGAGCTCTGCAGATGGTCTTTGCAATAGGCCCTCCATATCTGCTTAGCTTTGGTCCAGGACCTTCCGTGGAGGCTCAGGTCCCATGATATTGATATAATAAAATGGTATCCCTTATATAAAATGGTGAACAACTCGAAAGGTTTGCTTTTTAGAAATCATTTTGTAATATTGTCAAGTCATGGTTGGTTGAATCCATGGACGCAAAATCCATGGATATAGAGGGCCAACTCGATATTTATTATTTGAAACAAACCCAACATGTTTCGGCCCATGTAGTTGTTTCAAAGGCCTTCTTCAGGAACTATTTAAATATATGCGCGCGCACACACACACATCCACAAATGACAATCGGTCATTTATCAGTCTGGCAAATAGAAAGAGATTTTTCAGCTCCAGAAATTTCTGCTGTTAGTTGCCTATATTGATATGTACTGTATAAGCTTTCCAGCAATATACAGAACACAACATTTATTATAATGTTTTTTGTAAATAGATATTGTTGTAGTTATGTGTTGTCTTGTTTTAATTTGTTGTCTGTATTTATTTTTGCCCCCAAAGAAGGCCATTGAAACCATCACATGGGTTTAAACATGGTAGGTTTGTTTCAAATAATAAAGACCACCTACAGAGCATTTAGAGATTTGTTTCCCCTTTTTCAGTGCAAGTGCCAGGGATTAAACTTGGGACCTTCTACACACAAAGCACGTACTCTTCCAGTATGTTATGGTCCTTCCCTGTCCTGTACCAAGAAAATCTTATTCTGAGACTATCTTTTGCTGTGACATCCTGTTCCGTCAAAGGACACTTTCTGCTGAGAACAATTCATTTTCATTCATAAGCCGGTTTCTGCAGGTTGACTCAAAATTAATCAGTCAATAGAAATTCATCTGATTCATTAAGATTTAGTTAACTGCTTGGCAACCCTTCTTTGCTTAACTCTTTCAACAGAGCATTTGCAGAACATTGAGGAAGAACCATAGCATGTCAACCTAGGAGCCAAATGCCGTTTGCTTAGCACCCAGAAGTGACTTTAAAGAGATAATAATGCGAACATAGGAAGATATATTCTGTTATCATAGAAGGTGAAAAAAGTATTTCAGATATTTTAGTTTGTGTGTTGAATTTTGCACAAGCAAGCTGAATGAATGTCCGCTCCTCTCCTCCTTGGATGGAAAGAGATTATAGATATTTTACTGTGTGTTGGCAGTAAGCTTTTCTGTCTGTGTTTGAAAAGAAAATATTAGTTAAGCTGAACAATATGCAAATTAACCAGCTCTGCCTATAATAATTCCGACCTGCATGTTGCATTACCACCTGGGTCTCTCACATGGTGTTGTTTCTTCCCTTTATTTCATTTCAATTGTTTTGCTGGTAAAGTTAATTTTTTATCGATAGCTGGAATGGCATAGTTCCTTAATGGTTTACTGCAGTGCAGTTAGAGGAAATGGTCCCGGTACATCGACAAGATGCTCTCAGCAGCCAAAACAAACAAACAAACAGAGATGGATGCTGTTCGGTGACCCTAAAGTCAGTTGGTCTTAATAAAGGGGAAGCACTTTTGCTGAAGCAGCTGGTGGCATTTTGGCACAGCAAGTGGATCGGCACAACAGGTAGTTGAATGTCGTAGGACAGCGCAGATAGAATGGAGAGACAGCCGTCCAACCATCTATGTGTCTGAGTCTGCCAACCGGGGTTCATGTTGAAATGTATAGGTAAGGCCTGCCGGAGATTCAACCTAGAACAAGGATGGGGAGCTTCAGTCCTTGCGACCAAATCGGGGCATTTTGCATTCCGGTTCAGTCCCCTGGGCTTCTCTGGAGGTCACACAAACTTCCCCAGGGCACCATTATCAAGCAGTTTTCCAGTGTTTGCCCAAAGTTTTCTTTCCCTGTTCTAAAAAGTTGAATTACCTCTCCTAAGACTAAGGGCCTTTCTGCACTGCTCTGTTCTAGTGCTATTATTCCACTTTCAACCTCCGATGAAATAATGGGGTTTGCAGTTTAGTGAGGAGTCTTCAGAATTCTCAGCCAGTGAGCTCCTTGGTCTCAGTAAACTACAAACCCCAGAATTCCTCAAGATGTTGAACGTGGAATAATAGCACTATAACAGTGTAGTGTGGAAAGGCCCTCAGTCAGTGGCACTAAGAGCTTTAAGAAAAAATGTATTTTTGACCTCCCCCCTTTTACCTTTGGCCTCAATCACCTTTGGAGTATGGCGCCCAAGAGCTTCTCTGAAACTGAGGTTGACCCTCAGGCTGAAAATGGTTTCCTACCATTGATCTATGATGGGGTGTGGAAACTGCAGCATGCAGGCTGTATGTGGCCCAAGGGTTTTGTGGCAGAGGGGTCACGAGACCCCACAAAGTACCCCCAAACCCCTGCTCTTCCTCCCCTCACCCTCCAAAAACTGGAAGGATGAAATCTCTACTCCTGGAAGTGGTGAATACCTCAGTCCCCCCAATGATAAAAATCGGAAAAGTAGAAACCAGGAGTTTCTTCTAGTTTCAGCTTTTGCCCATTCTTAGTGGTGCAGGGACAAACATTGGCCCCTCTCCCCTCTTCAGCTGCCTGCCTTGGCCTCCAGATCCATCAGCTACCTGAAAGGACATCACACTTGGAGCCCCTCAGCTCATGCAGATCACAGTGGTCCTTTCATAACCACAGCCATTAAAATTCAGCATAGGGGGAAGGTGGGCAGGCTCTGACAATGGAAGTGCATCTTGCCCCCCTCCCGGCTTTTCCACAAAAATGAAGGACATTTGTCTCAGCAGATCACAGGCTGGCACAGCCTCACCCCTCCTCGTCCCATCAGATGGTTTGTCTATCTTTTTAAAAAAAAAAGCATGCATGAATGTTCATGTGTTTGTCCATTCATCTTCTGTCACATTTTAAGGAGACTTTGCCCTAGTGCGAAGCCAATCTGGGGAGTGTGAGTGGTTCATGGTGACGTCACAGGTGCTGGCCAATTGGCCCTGTGCACAACCAGGTCCAGTGGCGGCACTCCCACCCTGCTGCCATTACTCAGCCCTGGAGAGAAGGCTGTGCCTTGGAACTAAAAGTGCAGGGGCAACCAGAGTTTTGGATGGAACCTCACCACTCTATAAACACAGTTTTGGAGTCTTTAACCACTGTTTACTTCAAAACATCGGTTTTTCCCCCTCTCTCTGTGACAGGCTCCTTTTCACCAGTTGGGAACAGAATATGCCAGCTTGCATGTTAAAAAGGCAGAGCTGGGAAACCGAGCCTTTTGGGGGAGAAGTCCCAGATTCCCAAGGGGCATGCTTGGTGGGGGAGCCTGGGAGTTGTCATCCAAAGAAAAACCACCCCTTTTCCGACTGGTGGTTTGAATCCTTAATGCCAGCTGCTCCAGCCGGGTGTGGATGGGGCTGGACTACATCTCCCATGAGTCCCAGCTGGCTGGGGATGCCAGAGGTGGAACCTGTGACCCCCTGCACGAAAACCATGGGCTGTACCACCGAGCTATGCCCTCCACCCATAGTCAAGGGCGGGGAGGACCCTCCCTGGTATCTAAAATCTGGAAAATGCTGATCTTCCTGCTATCAGAACCCTTGCACTGTATGCACCAAATGTTAAAAAGTTGTATGTTATGTATGTATGTATCTATAATAAGGAAATGTTAAGGCTACAAACCACTGTTGTAGTGCTCTTATTCCACTTTCAACATCCAATGAAATCCTGGAGTTTACTGTTTAGGAAGCGGGCCTTTAGAATTCTCAGCCAGAGAGCTCTTCGGTCTCAGGAAACTAGAAGCCCCAGGATTCCACAGGATGTTGAAAGTGGAATAATAGCACTATGACAGTGTAGTGCGGAAAGGCCCATAATGTCTGAATAGACCTCTGTAGGATTGCACTGTGAAGGCCAAGGGGGGATATTCAGCTATCCTAAAGGAACAGAAGCCATGTCAATCTGAGTGCAGTGTTCCCTCTATGTAATTTGTTTACAGTTCTTTGTAAATACGGTCCCGTTCAATCCCCCATCACCACTTTATTCCTTTGCCTTCCATTTTCTCTCCTGTTATCATTTTTTTTTAACTTACTGTCATGACAACTGATGCAAGTTAAAACTTTTTCTAAACTGTTTTTATTTTGAGCAATTTTTAAATTGTGGTTTTCAACAAAATAAAGAAGGATTTTAAAGAAAAAAAAAGTGTACACCCACGTGTATGATTTCCCTTATGGTATAAATTCCAAACCCTTTTTTTTTTTCAGTCTTTTGTTAAAAGTTGCTCAGATTCTTTACAAAATGTTCACAGTCAATGTTCTGAGAAATAAACAAAAATTGTCTTTCTTTTTCATGAGATTAAACAAGTGAGTGACATCAGTAGGACAATACACTTAAAAAAAAAACAGCCTTCCAGAAACTCTAACATGAAAAGATCCCAAAAGAGGGCAGTAGTATCAATGATAATTGTATTATCATTTCACATAGGTCAATTAATAAAAATTCAATGTATAAAAATATTACATTATGGACCTATTATCTTAGTCTTGAAAACTGCAGTTTATATCAAACAGCAAAATACAATCAGGAGTCAGTTGCATAGAAACGGGGGGCAATGGGGACAATTCGCCCCGGGTGGCAATGTCCTGGGGCGTCCCGGCCCATGGCCACGCCCCCGTGTGCCCTGGCCACGCCCCCACACACAGTGGCCACGCCCCTCCTCCCACCCACCCCTCCACACGCTCCAAGCTCCGCCACTGTCAAGAATCCTTTGAAATCTTCTGAGCACTCGGTTGTAAACACTGAACTAAAATCAAAAGTCAGGAAAACAGGAAACTCCCAAGTTAAGCCATGCTCCCTCTTTTTAAGAAGAGTGTTAAGCAAGATTTAGGATGAGTAGCTGCTGCAGGTACATTTTCGTATCTCTCTGTTATAAATAGGAATTACAGGAGAGAGTGTGACTTGCTCAAGGTCAAGGAGGTATTAAGTCTTCCTTCGCAGTGCCCAAAAAGGTACATACACATGCATATGTCACCAGCAGAATTCTGGTGTGCTGTGCCTCTGAAATATAAGTTGCACTTAGATTTGTAGATTTGTATTACCTGATAGAAGCAACAAGGGAAGCAGCCCTAAGACTTGTCGTGCCAGCACACAAGCACTTAGGATAGGGCCATGTCAACCCTCACACAACATTACACAACTGCCAACATCATTTTTTTGGCCGGAGTTAGCGGCATTACATTTTGGGCTCCCAGGATTAACATGGCACTTCTCATTAATAAATAAAATAAAATACATAATGTCTTGAGGAAGTAAAAGAAGAATGGAGTGGGTTATAAATATTATTTGGGACGGGGACTAGGGAAACGGCTTTGGTCAACAAAGCTAGGCGCCTCAGTCTCCCCTAGGAGAGCTCAAACATGCCAAAGTACGTGATCTCATGGTCATAGTTCACCCTGGAAGAGTCCGTCACGTTCACAAAGATGGTGTGGCCTGGCTGGAGTTCGACAGCTCTCCCAAGATGGATCGACTGCAAGCCGCACAGATCATCCACCCCACTGTGAGTTCCCACTCCTTTCAACAGAAGCTTATCAGACTCAGAGGGCAGGTTAAGGTACAGGTAGACACTGAACGGCACGTGGGGCACCGAGTTGCTGCAGAAGGCGACCTGGGAGTAGATGTAATATCGTCCTCCTCTGGTAACCGTGAGTTTTCCAGCTTCGTAGGAAAAGGCATCATCTGCTGGGGCATATATGGTGTTCTTCCACTGTAAAACTGCAGGAAAGAATAGGCATGAATGGGTAAGAAAATAGGTAAGCAAATGTCAAGCACATTTGATTCTGCTTTGCTAAATGCAATCATTGGTTCCTCTAGCAAGCATCATAGTAATAGTAATATCTATTATCCAGCGGAGATGCATTGACCCTTTTATTCATTCCTTATTTGCTCACTTTATTTATGGCATTGATATACTTTCCAACTACCATGTTGCATCCAGCATGGAGCCACCGTGTCATAGCTATGCTTTAACTCCCCATTCACCCCGGAAACTCACTTTCAAAGCCGGTTAGCCATCCAGAGTGATGGAGGTCCATTCTGTGGGTGAGCAGAGTGCCGCAGGGTGGCGTGACCAGCCCCATCCCACCAGCAAGTGAGGCCGCAATGCATGCTTTTGCTCTTCCGCAGCATTGCTCATTGGCAGAAGAGGGCTGGTAACGTCGCCCTGCATCACCCCGCTTGCCGGCAGAATGGACCTCCATCACTCCAGGTGACTGACTGCTTTTTTAAGGTGCGTTACGGTCATGGCAATAGTAGCATAAGTGCAAAGGACAACGCAAAGCAGTTACGATGTTCTAAGTTCAACTTCCAGCATCGTAACTGACCGACATTCTCGGGGGGCGCGGTTATAAGAAGTGTTAAGACCCCATGGCAGAACTTGATAGCAGCATTGATTTCAATCAAATCAATTTATATCCTGCCTCTCCCCCCTCCCCCCGATGAGTGGGACTCAAGGCAGCTTACAGAATAGAAAGAGATACAAATGAAACCATGTATGCATGCAAAAAGCTGAACTAGGATGCCCATAATATCCCAGCCAAGAACTGAGTTGCAGCATTCAGAGAAGTGTAGATAACACAGTTTCTATGACAGTTCCATGAGTCTCAAAGGTACTACAAGATCCTTTTGCATGCTGGTACTGACTAACATGGCTATGTCTTTGAATAAAGTTCCTACAAGTGCGTCAGCCCAAGGGACATTGCTCAGGAAAGAGGAATATCCAGAAATCGTACAATACAATATGAATCTTTATTATTAAAAATTAAGGAGGATGAGGTTTCCTATCCTGGCACCGTGAGTCTTTGTGGGGTCCTGCGGAAGGAATCCAAAATACATTCCAAATAAACAAATTCACTTCATCTCAGGGTGTTTTTTTTAAAATTACATCCCTTGAAAAGATAGGGAAGAAATTTCCTTTGAGAGAATTTCCTTTGGGAGCAATTCCCCTTCATCAGGTTGTTTTCTATAGACTCTGTGCTATAGAAGTTTGCAAAGGTTACATTTATCAGCGGATGAGTTGTGGAAGCCTCCCTTGGAAGAGAGTCCCGCAGTTCCAGCGTGGCCGCTGAGAAGATCAAATCTCACAAAGACCTCCTATCAGATGGTGGAGGTTTGCACAGCAGAGTTTCCAGCAAAAACCAGAGAATTCCAGTTTTTGGGGAGCCAACCATTCCATATTCCAGATCTGGAAGCTGCCTGTGGAATACGAGCAATAGAACAGAATCCTCTAGCCCAGAATACGAAAAAGGTCCTCTTCTGTACTGTAATTCCTGGAATCCCCCCCATCAATGTGGCCATGCTGGCTGGGGGAATTTGGGGAGGTGTAGTCCAAGGGTGCCAGCTGTCTCCCACTGGTATTGTGTTACTGTTGTTGTTGATGATATCTTTATCCTGCACTTTTGCCCCAAAATTGGAAACCATGGTGATTTGATCCCCAGCAATTGGAATTTTGTGGTATACGGCCCCTGGAAGTGGAGGTTCCATTCATCCAGTGGAGGCTGGTGGTTCCTAAGTCAGCGGGGCGGTGAGTCAGCTCTGGGTTTTACCAGACATTTTAAAAGATCCGTCCAAAGTGCTGCAGCTATTTTGGACCTTTGCAGTTCAGACTAAAACTTGGAGCAGATTCCCTGCGCTGCTGACCTGGAAATCACCACCAGCCACTGCAAACTGCCTGTTGTCTCATTGTGATCCCAAATGAAATTAATTTCAAGAATACAACAGGCAGGGTTTGACCTGAGTTCTACATTCATGTTTCCTGCTGTATTGAGTGCTGAGTTTGCTTCTTGCAGGTTTAGTAGGCAGACAGAATGAGAGGGAAGTTTTGATCACTTTCTCGTTTCTGCTCATCATCCCACATTCTCCTCTGCAAGTAGAGATGATGTGGCAGAATCACACACACACACACACACACACACACACACACACACACACATCCTGGATGCTCACCTTTGTTGCTGTCTCTCAAGCCCGCCAGGTGAATGGTTGCCGCTGGCCTCTTGTCACCTGAAATAAGAATTTTGAAAAGCTTTCATTTTCCTTTGTCCATGTTCATTAATTCACCTGACTCTCACAGACACTTTCTCTGTTTGTGATCCACCACCCTAAGGGAAGAGACGCTAAAGACAAACAGTCAAAACGAAAACCAGTGCAGCTCCACAGCTTCACAGAATCATTCGTACAACCAAGAGAAGCAACAAAAGCAAACTGCAGCAGCAGATCATTACCCTGGCAAGAGAAAGGGGACTTGACCCTTTTTCTTCCTCTGCAACTCCAATCTTGCATCAGGTCCCCCCAATGCCTGCTGTTTGCATGAGAGTGGAGACTAGACTGTTATAGCGCTATTATTCCACTTTCAACATCCTATGGAATCCTGAGGTTTGTGGTTCCGGGAAGGGCTGGCTGGATTCCATAGGATTACAAAACCCCAGGATTCCATAGGATTACAAAAGCAACATTAATTTATATTGCAGAAGGTTAACGCGCTGCAGAGGTGCCAGAAGAAGGCAGTAAGTGAGTAAGGTACACAATCAAGAGCTGACAAGGATCATTATCCACGCTACACACGCATAACATTTCTACCACTTTAGCAGTATACCACTTTAACTGCCATGGCTCCATTCTATGGATCCCTGGGATTTGTAGTTTGGTGAGAGGCACTTAGAATTCTCTAACTGGGGTGGGGTCTAATGTTGTAGTTCAGGGGACTAGAGCAGGGATGCTCAATCGCTGGTCCTCAAGACATTTTGGGATTCAGCTCTCAGAATTCCTGGTCATCAGCCAAGCTGGATGTGGCTTCCAGGAGCTGAAGTCGAAAACCAAAAGACCCAAGATAGAGAAGCACCAGACTAGAGAATTCTAAGGACTCTACCAAACTACAAAGCCCAGGATGGAGCCATGGCAGTTAAAGTGGCATCTATATGCCATATGAATACAGCCCAAGTGGGATACAGTCTCCCTCCAGCTAATTCGGTCCTATGTGCAAATGCAACATGCATTAACGGTACACCACATCTTTGGAATCAGCAGCTGATTCCAGACTCCATGTACAATACACGCTTAATATATTCCTAAATTGTGTCTCCTCCTTCCAGTGAAAAGTTGCAAAGATGCCAGCCAGAATACTGTCGTTGACTTATGTCTTTGTAAGTCTGCAGGAACTGGAATTGTGTGGGTGTGTAACATCCGTATCCAGTACATTGCTACATAGCAAAGCCAGCTAGGGTCCAATAATAATGGGACCAATGCACAAGGGAATTGAAGTGCATCCATACCAATGCTCATTGCACTGATCCTGATGTGCATCACATTGATTCAGTAACGGGTGTCCCGTTACGCACCTTCACAGTTCAGTAAAGGGGTTTGGTAGCGCCTCTGTTGAGTAGCTAGGTGTATGTAAAGTTACACAACATAACAAGTCATATAGGATTCTGGCGGCCAGCTCTAACACCAGAGAACTGGCTCTCCTTTTCCTTTGACCTGCCCGTCTGCATACATGTGTGCATGTACATTTGCGTCTTCGAGTCACCTGTTGACTTATGAATTTCGTAGTTCTGGTTTTTTTCAGGCAAGACATACTCAGAAAGGGTTTTGCCAGTCCTTTCCCCTGAAACTTCCCTTCCTGAAGGCAATCACATACCTTTTTGCATGGCAATGACGCCGTCTTGGGACACCTAGAAGAATTTGAGAGGGCAGGGGGGAGAAAGAGAAAAAAGATATCAATTAAAGTAGGATAACATCTGTAGAACACACACATGATCAAAAACAGGAGCTTAGTGGGACAATTTTGCGCAGTGGGGGCAGAAATAAAAAAATCAGGAGGAGAGTTTGGGCATCAGTCATTATAGAAGAGGTTTTTATAGAAAAAAATGTTCCATAACCAATGGCAATAACCCAAACTTAATCTAGCCTAATAAGAAAGTGTGCTGTGAAGCTTCAAAAAAGCAAATCAGCTGAGAATACAACATGTTCCATATGCAAAACAGGAAGCATCCTGGCTGATTAAAAAGACCAGAAAGTCACAGATTTTGTTCCTGTTCTTTCTGATTTTGGAGATACATACGCATTTTGTTTACCCCAGAATATTTTCTGTCAGTTCCTGGTACAATCAGAGACTTTTTACACCAGCTCCCAGGTTTGGTGTAGTGGTTTGAGCACTGGACTACAGACCCCGGAGACCAGGGTTTGATTCCCTGCTTGGCCATGGAAAACCACTGGGTGACCTTGGACGTGTCACACACTCTCAGCCCCAGAAAATCCCTTGGTAGGTTTGCCTTAATGTTGCCATAAGTCAGAAACAACTTGAAGAGACACGACAGCAGAGACTTTTCAATCAGTCTGGAGGCAGCCGCGGTTTTGTAACTAAACAACGATGCCAAGGACAGAAATGTGATATTGTCCAAAGGCATTCTGCTATGATCCAGTATGGTGTAGAGTTGTGGATCATGCCTCTGGGAAAGCAGGGTTCCTATCTCTGCCCAGATAAGGAAACCCACATAGTGACTTGAGGCAACTCACACTATCTCAGCCTCAGAGGAGGACAGTCTGAAAAGCACACACACCCTGAACAATTGTGCTAAGAAAAACCCATGGCAAGTTCATCTTACAGTCACCATAAGCTGGAAATGACTCGAAGGCAGCATCATTCGATAATGATCTGAACTGTTAGTAAAGGCTAATGTGCAGCGATTACAGAGAAACTACCTGCTTGACATTCTTTCAGATAGATCACCCTCAAAAACCAAGGTTACTAAATTCACTTTTCTCTGAGGAAGCACTGAATGTCTGTCTGATGTCAGTGCATGTATCAAAGTTGAGAATTAATTTTCTCACACAGCTGTAGGTGCACTAAAGGTGAGTCCTGGAACGCACCAAATGTGCATGCGTTGAAAGTCTTCTTTGTACACGTGCAATGTTTTAGCACATTGTAGGGTGATAACACTGGGGTTTTTATAAGATTCTTGTTGTTGTGTGCCTTAAAATAATTTCCAACTTATGGGGACCCGAAGACAAACCTATCACAGGGTTTTCATGGCAAGATGTGTTCATGTGGGGTTTGCCATCACTTTCCTCTGAGTCTGAGAGAGTGTGACTTGCTCAAGACCACCCAGGGAATTTCCATCATCATGCAGGAATTTGAACCCTAGTCTTCAAATTCCTAGTACCAGACTCAAACCAAAACACCACCCTGGCTCCTTACAAGATTCTGCCATATCCTTTTCTTCAGACACCTACCCTGTATACCTAAATGCTCAACTGCAATGGTAGAGATTTGGAGAATGAAAGCAAATCTCATCCGGAAGGGGCAGAATTTTTATTCCCTTCACTTGCTTTTCCCTTTGCTATACCTCGATCAAAAATATCCATGGGGTGTCCTGTTAAGCACCCATATTCCTTAATATCTAGTGCCCAATCATGGAATTTTATCAACATCAATCGGAGTTGCAGAAATGAACAACCGTATATCAAGATCCAGTCTGGGTACTTTCTGGAGGGACGTACAACCCATTTTTAGCTCCTCCAGATCTCTGGATGGCCACATCACATCCTTGTGGGTAACCTTTTGTGTGGCATGAAGTGATGACACATCGCTTGGGTGTTTCAGCATGGGAAATGCCTCCCCAAAACAGCACTACCACACCCAACCACCTCCAGCATGTTAAAAAAAGGCATAGATCTGAAAGTCTGGGCATCAAAACGTAAAGAACCATAAGAAAAGCAGAGGCTGGTGAAAGATAAAGTCATCTCTGGATTTTGGAAAAAGCTTTCAAGTAGTCTCCAGAAGGTTCAAAATATTTTGGCTTATTTATTCAAGGCTCACCTAATCTTGTGGTTTCATTTTGCATGTGCATATTATTACCTTTGAATAAAAAGTTTGTTGAAACAAGTGTGAATAAGGAAACCATGGCCTATGAAGAGCAGCTTAGGGAGATGGGTATGTTTAGCCTGGAGAAGAGAAGGTTAAGAGGTGACATGATAGCTATATTTAAATATTTGAAGGGATGTCATATGGAGGATGGGGCAAGCTTGTTTTCTGCTGCCCTAGAGACTAGGACATGGAGCAATGGCTTCAAACATCAGGAAAAGAGATTCCACCAAAACATTAGGAAGAATTTCCACATGGTAAGAGCAGTTCAACAGTGGAATATGCTGCCTGGGAGTGTGGTAGAGTCTCCTTCTTTGGAGATTTTTAAACAGGCTGGATGACTACCTGTTGGGAGTGCTTTGATTGTGTATTCCTGCATGGAAGAACGGTGTTGGATTGGAATGACCCTTGGGGTCTCTTCCAACTCAATGATTCTATGATTCTATGAATAAAGTTCAGTGTCTCACTCTATGCAATGCTAGAAAGTTGGCAACTAAAAGAAAATGTCATTGGGGAGAGAGAGTTCTTGTTTGGAAAGGCAATTTCCCACTCCACAGATAGCTAGACCCTGACAATTATCCCTTTTAAAGCTAGTTATAATGCACCATAGCAACACTGTCATTCCTGTTAGGAAGGATTAAATACAAGTATTTAATTAATAGTAACTAGTTCATCCTAAGCTGTTTGGAGAAGCTATTTTTTACTGCTTCGTAGCCCTTTCGAGTGCGTGCTCCTAAGTCTCTTTTCTTTTCTCTTATCATTTTCGAATGCCCTTCTGCCTTCACAAGTTTCTCTGCAGCAGTGTGACTGCTTGCAAATCAAAATTGAAAAAAAAAAGTTAAGTCCCATTTGCCATTCTTGGGTTTGCATGACTAAAGTACTGGGACAGGAAAGTCTCTATTTAGTAACACAACTACAAGAATGACTTGCAGTGTGCAAGTAAAAAAAAGGGTGTGAAAATGCAAATGCCAAGAAGCAAGCATCACGTTGCTGGTTTCCTCAGCCATTCCCAATTCTAGCCCGTGTGTTGCAAACTTTTTTGCACCCGGTTAGCATAATTTTTTGCAAATGATATTTTGCCCTCACCATTCATGTCATCTCTACCATGCCAGAAAAAATGTGCATGCTCCCCTTGCAGTTCCTCTGAGCTCAAGGAGACGTCTGTGAGCTAAGTGTACATGGAAATGCGAACATGCATCCACACTGCACAGTTAGAGCAGATTTAGATACCTCTTTAACTTCCATGGCTTCATCCTGTGGAATCCTGAGATTAATGGTTTGGTGAGCAACCTAGCATTCCCTGTACTAGAGAACAATACTCTATTCCTTTGCATTACAGCACTAGATCTCTCGAGCAAAGGATTCTAAGTACCTCACCTCACCAGACTACAAAGACCAGGATTCTTTAAAATGGAGCCATGGCACTGAAAACGGGATCAAACTGCTTTATTTGTGTGATGTGGATGCCTCCTTCATTTCGGCACATCGAGATATTTTAGGAAATGTGTATGGAGGGGAGAGGATAGATGGGAGAGAGTCATGCTGTCGTAGAGTTGATTGATGAAGACAGAGAGAAAAAAGAGAAGCAGGGATGTGTGTTTTTCCTAGTCAAAGCAAGCTTGTCCAAGCTGTGAAAAGGAGTCATGGTCTGGTACCTTTTTATAGAAGTATGTAATCCTAAATTGCGTTACACATGCAGAGTGGGGGTTTTTTGGGGGGCAATGGGCCATGGTCATATCCAGCTGACCTCAGAGTTATCCATGTGGGACCATCGAACCACATACACTGGACTGCACTGATGTTCAGTACGGGGGCTGCCACAACAGAACTCTGTTGGTGGATACTTGCACTCTGCTGAAACCATGGCCATTTCCGCGCTAGCCTGTTACAGCGCGATGATTCCACGTTCAACCTCCTCTGGAATCCTGGGGTTTGCCATTTCGGGAGGGGCCGGCCGGCCCCTCCCGAAACGGCAAACCCCAGGATTCCAGAGGAGGTTGAACGTGGAATCATCGCGCTGTAACAGGCTAGTGCGGAAATGGCTCATGTTGGCTCTCCACTAGGAGCCATGGAAGCCAAAATGGTACTCAACCGCCGTCATGGAATAGATGCACTTGCAATCATCCGCTAGGAAATTGGGCTGATTGGATTTTGGAAGCCTTACTATCTGTTAATAAGCCTTCCAGAGAAAGCCTTCTTACCTTGCTTGTTGGACCTTGTAGATCCTGGAAGCTTTTTAAAATCTTTGCACAATCCAGATGGGTTGTATCACCGTCTTGTGGTTTCCGACACTTCTGCAGTCTTCGGAGAAACAGAACATCTTCTCCTAAACCTATTTCCTCTTCCACCTAACAAACAAGATGATACAAAGAAGTCCTTAATGTACTGTCGAGCATCAGTGCTGAAATGCCTGCCTGTAATCAATCGATTGACTAAATCACTCTTTCCCAAGATGGAGCGACAAGGGGATTTGGGTCATTGTTATTCTTAATTTTAACGGATGGATGTTTGTTGACTGATGGATTTTATAATTTCCAAAATGTGACCCAAAGCAATTGACAGTACAAGTTTTAAAAAATGTAGCTAAGACAATATATAGCACATTTTTAAAAAAATTAAAAATATCATCTTGGATAGTATTTCTTTGGTGTTGAGCCATTGTTTTATCATATCACTTCTGCATTTTTAAGGGGTCCTACACAGTCCAGAGAATTCTGACTAGTGGGCAGTTTAAGACAGCAATAAATGTAAACAAATCACTTTGAATTTTGAGAAAAGGAGGAGGAGGAAGATGAATAATAATAATAATAATAATAATAATAATAATAATAATAATAATAATAAAATGCATAGTGTGACATTTTTGTGTTATAGGCAGGTAGATGTACTCACACTAATTCACCTTTGGTCCAACTCTTAACAAAATTTCTCAATGTCCTTACTCAGATATATATATCTGAGTAAAACCCATCTCTTCTTTAGGAATTTTCTATAAACTCAGATGGGTCCAGCTGATTCACTATGACCAAGCAAGTTTCTCTCCTCCCACTGACTGAATAAATCGATTGGATCCAGACTTAATCATGCTGACTATTAAATTCAATAAAACCTCTGAGAGTCATGACTCGAGTAACGTTCACCTGAATCATGATTTCAGTACCCCAAAGAGTGTCTATATTGAATCAGCGGGATTTACCTAGGTGTTAACTCATCGTTGAACAATGATTTCCACTCTAGGTCCATTTCTGCACTACATTGTTATAGTGTTATTATTCCACTTTCAACATCCTTGGGGGAATTCTGAGGTTTGTACTTTACTGAGGCCAAAGAGCTATCTAGCTGAGAATCCTAAAGGCCCCTCCCTAAACTGCAAACCCTAGGATTCCAGAGTAGGAGGTTGAAAGTGGAATAAGAGCACTATAACGGTGTAGTGCGGAAACGACCTAGTGTGCACCAACTCTTAAGATACAGGCTACTGATTTCAATATCTGGATCCAACTTAATTTAGACTTAAGCACAACTAACTTTGTGTTTGGTTGATAGACAATGACCATTCTGGGTGGTAACTTGTTAAGACAGGACTGCAATCTGACCGAGAAGTCCCCTCCCTAAACTGCACATCCCAGGATTCCATAGGACATCACCATGGCAGCTAAAGTGGAGTGGTAGTGTTATATTTTTGTAGTGTGAAAGGGTCCATAGAAGCAGAGAATAGCAATAACTGGTCAATTTTTTTACAGTGGAAGTAACTCAAAAAGGGAAGTCCTTATTAGGATTGATGCTATTTAACTTGCTTACAAATTAGGAAGTGATTCAATTACACACCCTGTTTATTCTGGGTGGCAGTCCCCCTTGTGATCTGTGAATGGTTCCCATCCCAAACCCCCAACACATGCTAGATGAATGAGCAACCGAAATCAGAAAGAAATCCCTTCCTAATCTGATGCAGATGGGCTGAGGTACAAACACCACCCTCCCCAAAGAGTTGGCTGGAGATGATGGGAACTGTGACCAAACTCCCACCTGCAGGGTACTAGACTGGGGAAAGCTGGTACAGAAGCCTCCACCTTATTTGTAGACTTACAAGCTAAATACAATTCTGCTCTCTATTTCTGGTGGGCTTTATGCCCATGGTGTTTTATTAGCAAATTTTACTTGTAGGAAATTTATTCCTACATTTTATATTCTACCACTAAAAAATACTGCATGTGGTTAAATATAAAACCATGCGATGCCATGCACTTTGGGAAGACAAGATCTGACATCATATCTACATTCACCCATCCACTATGACTATCCAAAAAAAAAAAATTCTTCAGATCCTATTATAAACAAAAAAATTGAGTTCTCATATTGCACGCTAATGCAACAACATCAGTTACTAATACAGGTAAACCCTTTGTGCTTACCGCCAGCAACAAAGTTTAGCAGAAGCGATCAAAAAGGGATTTGAAAAAGTTATTTTCAGAATAAAAAGACTGCATTTGCAAAATTGCTATTGCACTCTTTGAGTGATACTTCGCTATCATTTTCCGTCCTTCGCAAAACAAAACAAAAAGGTATTTGGAACTTAATACATTTTAGTGTTCCATTAAACACTAAAAGATAAGCAAACAGGGTGATAAAATGGCTCCCACAGCAAGAGTTATGCAATGAAGGAGTGTTGACCTTTAAATGGCTGTTCGGCTGCATTAGATTGTCGCCTTCCCCAGTGACAGCAATTATACTACTGAGATGGAAACAAAAATGTACTGGGAAGAGCATATGGGGGGGAAATGGAATGTCCCCAGTAGTTCAAGGTAGTTTGCGGATTACATCACCTGGAGATACCCATGGTGAGTTAAAGCTTAGTTAAAATCTTATACTGCAATGCCAATGGAAAGGTCCAACTTCTTGCTCAGCACTGCCAGGATCTTAACCCAGGAGTGGGGACAATGTGGCTGCTGAGCTATTGTTGGGCTACAACTCCCAGCATTCTTCACTGTTGGCCATAGCTGGCCGAAGCAGATTGGAAATGGAATCCAACAACTCCCACCCTTGCCATAAAGCCATTGCCCCAAAGCTGAGATCCTACGCCATGCTTGCATTGTGTGAACTACGCTCACGTAGTTGCACAGTCGCTGCGCTACACCCAGGGTGTAGCAAGAGGGGAGCAAAATGAGGGCTTCACAGCTCCAAGTAAGAATTCTTCCCAACCAATTAGATTTTCCCTTGATCCGCAATTTTCTAGCATTACAGAGGCAGAGACATGGAAAATCGTTCAGACCTACAACCCTCACGTTTTCTGTGTTCGCATTTCCTTGGTCACTTTGCTTCCCCTTTTCTTCGGATCCCTAAACTAAACTTTTCAATGCTCAACTGAAGTTTTAAGTAACTGCAATGCCAGAAACTGGAGACCAAAAAGGGAGGGAGAAATCATTCAAGGGCACATAATTCTTATTGGAGAGAGAGCGTAGCTACATCCCTGGGTAGATCTACGAAACACCGACATTATGCAATGGATTGAGTATCTGCTAATACGTCTACTCATTGCAAAATGCACAACCCATTTCCGCAATTCCAGGGAATCAAGTGAGGTACAGCGAGGGCCTTGATCCAAGAATGCTCAGTGGTGTGGCTGGAATCCTGTTGCTAACTTCTAGAGCAGACTCATTGAATGACAATGTTGAATGGTAAGTCTACATATAGGTAATTGGATTGATTCAATAGGTTCACCCTCATTGGAACTAATAATAGGATTTAGACCTGTGTGGTACAGTGCTTTGAAGGTTGGACTGAGGCCATTTTCACACTGGACTGTTATAGCACTATTATTGCCAGCCGGCCCCTCCCGAAACTGCAAACCCCAGGATTCCATAGGATGTTGAAAGTGCAATAATAGCACTATAACTGGCTAGTGCAGAAATGGCCTCTGTAATAGAGAAGCCCCTTTGGGTATTTCAGGCAAGTCCAAGATGCATGATTAAGGAAAGCCAAATTTAAGAAAATTCCTCAGGGCTCCACCCCTCCCTGTACCAGGGGAGATGACCATCACATGACGGTCACGCTGAAGCCCATCCAAACCCATCAGAGAGACGCAGTTGCAGGTCAGGGGGAAGGACGACTTCTAAATTCTAAAGGCGCCTCCCTCAACTGCAAACCCCAGAATTTCATAGGATGCTGAAAGTGCAATAATAGCACTATAGCAGAGCAGTACAGAAATGGCCTTAGATTTAATGGCCTTCTTTAACGGGCTTTGACTTTGTTATTTTCTCCTGAGAAGGTAGGAGGACTCAGATTTCTCCCTGCATGAAAACACTCTTGTCAAAACATCCAAAGCCAAAGATGCAGACCTGCAGGTTTCGTGACTTCAACAGCATCACTTTCCTTTCCCTGCACAATGCTTTTTTTAAAACTACTTTTGCTTGATGAAGAAGCCAGTGAGTTCTGAAAGCCGGCACTGCTTTTTAAAAAAACTTTTGGAGTAGCACCGGTCTGTATTCAAGATTCCACTAATTATCTTAACTGCTTTTGAAAAAAAAATACCCATTGATTCTCTAACCCTGATAGAAAGCCTCCATGTTCAAGAGTGCTGAAGATCAGCTGCTCAGATACAACAACAGGCAAAACCTAAGGCCTTCAGTTCATGCTTGGAGGGTTTCTTCCTCTCTTTGAAAAGCCATCCTGGAGAATCAAAGAACTTTCCGTAATGAGGGGCAAAGTGGCACCAGGGTAAAAAGGAAATAGCAGACAGAAAGATAGAAAAGCATGGGATTCAGAACCACTCCGCCTTCCATCTAGTTGGCTATTTTGTGAAGGTGCAGAAACTGCTTAGGTTTGAGGACCTCAAAGCATGAAGCGTACAGGTGGATACCCACTGACACGATGCCAGGGCAACCAGAAGGAAAAAGGCGGAGGAGTCAGTGACTGCGAAGGAAGGAAGATGCTGGCAAAACTGGCTGCGTGGACCAGGCAGATTTTCTCTCTCTTTCCTCCTCACCTCTTCCGTATGACTTTGGAAAAAGTGCGACCACTATTGTGGTACACCAGGAGGGTTCCAGCCAAAATGTACACAACACTACAAGAGGAGCATTTGCATTGCCTGCCAAAGGAATGATCGCTTGGACTGCATGCAGGAAAGTCTGGCAAAAGAAAAGGGTTAATCAAAGAACCAAAATGGCTGGAGCTGGTTGAGAGAAGAAGATGCTACACAGCAGTGCCGCCACGCTGAAGGCTTTGCTCCAAATGGCTGCAGACCTCGGGAACTCTGTGGTGCCACCAAAAAGCCATCCTTGTGAGACATTTTGCTACCTTTATGCAGAAACAAAACAGCAAAAGAAGAAGGAACGTAAATTTCCATTTAGGTGGCATTCTGTTCCATCTCTGCCTACCACAGCATGCAACTTTGTAGAATATTAGAAAGAGATGGAAGAGATGACAAAGGTTCCTGCCGGGCAGAAATAAAACAACGGAAGCACTCCTGAAAGACGTCCATCCAACCTCTCTCCAAAGAAGAAGAGCTCTTCCAGCTATCGTTTAGATGGAGTATCTTCTATTGTCATTTGAATCCATTGGATCCTGTGCTAGTTTCTGAAGCAACAGAAAACAAGCTGGCTCCATCTTCTACATCACATCACATCCCTTCAGAGATTTAACTATCCTGTCCCCTCTCTGTGTTTTCCCATTGTTGTTGTGTGCCTTCAAGCCATTTCTGACTCACGGAGCCCCTGTTGCAAGATTTGTTTGGCGGCGGTTTGCCTCTGAGGCCAAGAGAGTGTGACTCGGGTTTCCATGGCAGGGTGGGGATTCAAACTCAGGTCTTCTGGCTTTCTCAGTATTCTCTGCTCCAAGCCAGACACAACCAGCTCTCTCAGTCCTTCCTCCTAGAACTTAGTTTCCAGATCTTTTAGACCATCTTGATGCTCACCATCCTCCTGTTCCAGGTGAGGTCTGACCAAAGCAGAATTGAGAGGCATGTAGCTTTCTTCATGCAATAGCCAGGGAAGACTGGAAGGGGCTGGCAAGCAACTGACTATGTCCCTATAACAGGGCACAAACCGTGGAGATGGCAGCCAGTTGCTTCCCAAGCATTCTGAGAGAAGAGGCGGCATACTAAATAAGTAAGTAAGTAAGTAAGTAAGTTTGTCCTCAGCCCTCAGCTCACTTCAATTGCTGCAAGCTGAACACAAGGTGGGAACTCAATTAACTCAGCTGGAGGGAGAGGAGAACAAGGAGCAGAATCTTGCCCTTCTCAGTCAGCTCGAGCAAACACAAACTGCCGTAGCCTCTCTGAGTTTGTGTGTTCTTCCTCATGAATAACTTTTGCCATCTTGACCACTCTCTGATGTCGCTTGGCCATGCATATCCCACTTTTCACCTGTGAAATGTTGGAGGGGATGCAGGGTTATTCCCCCAACCTATCTTTGCAGCTGGAGCATTTCCAAGGCACTAAAGATCAGGAGGGTGGGAAGACTTCTGCAGTGCTCTCCCAATCACAGCGTGCCCTGAGAACAGGCAGCTGGAGAGACCCTGAAGGGTCTTGCCACAACTGCTTGTTCCAAGGTGACTTGTGACTAGGAATATGATACAGATTTCATTTCCTAGTGACGCCAGTGATCTCCAGCACCTCAAAATGCTTCAGCTGGAGGGCAGTCTGTCTTTGCCAGAAGATTGATAGGGTCATATTCACTCATTCATGAACAGAAATGTGAATTGCCAGCAATTACAATATCATTAAGTCCAACTCAGTGGTCCTTAACCTGGGGTCCACAGACCTCTGGGGGATCCACAGAGCCTTCACAGGCAGTCTACAAAGCTCCGGATGCCACCAGCAGCAGTAGGAAGAGAGATGAGGCAACAGGTGGTATGCACAGGTGCCGAAACTTCTCCCTCATTCACAAATGAACGAGCAGTTCATGTGCACGCACGCACTTGCCACCGTGTCCCTTTCCAGTGGACGATATGGGACACAGAAGCAGGTGTGTGCATGTACCCAAACTGCTCCCTCGTTTGCAAATGGGGGAGCAGTTTTGCCACCCGCGCCCCTCGCTGCCGCATCCTTGATGAAAGGGGCACGGCGGCAGGTATGTGCGTGCGCCTAAACTATGGCTCTGGAGATCAGGATCTGAATCCCCACTTGGCCATGGAAACCCACTTTTGCATTTTGAACTCAGGTTGCAGCAGCTGAAGTGAAGGCGAGAGGAAGAGAGAGGAACTGGGACGTTTTAAACGGGACAACAGAGGATTAATCAGGACTGTCTCCACCTTGGAGGGTGGGTAGACCTCACAGTAACAGACTCTCACTCCCTTGAATTTCTTGTTGGTTTTTATATAGTGGACGGTAACCAGAAGATGCCCTCACACCTATGAGAATTTTGTCCCTCTTGGATTCTGTCCTGACAGAACAACCACCGCAAGCCTTACCTTATCCAGCTTCATGTGAAGATACAAGCCAAACAAGGCCGTTCCAACCAGCTGTGCTATCACAAACACGGAGATCAGACTCAGGAATGTCTTCATGGTGAACGTTGAGCCTGACGGCCTGGGGCTGGAAGGGGAATAAGCCTCACCCGACTCCATGCGTCCGGTGTCTTCCAAAGTCCTGGCTGTATGAGAAGCATGAATGCCACCTTGGCTCTTACCCACTGCGCAATGCACCAATGAGAGAGGCAACGCATTGTGCCTGCCCACAACTTCCTGGGGAACAAACTGGTCTTCCATTGTGGGGAGATTTGCTCACACTCCTTTCCCACAACAACAGCAAAAACAAATAACTGTTTGAACAAGGCGTTTGTGGCTCACGTCAGTTGAGGGAAAAAAAAGTGCGTGTCGCTCTTCCATTGAGCTCGTTCTTCTCCTCCACTGCTTTCTTTTCTGTTCCTCTTTTTTCATCCTTCTCCCTGCCTCCTAGCTTCAACACGAGGAGGGATCTATGTTAGAAGTCAACTCTTCATCTGTGGTTAGAGGAAAGCGGAGTGAGAACAGCTGAAGACCACTGCCGGATGAAGCTAAATGTCCATCTTGTCCTCTTGTTTCCAGCAGTGGCCTTCAGGAAAGCTGCAGAGAAGACCTGAAGGTAGCAGCCAAGTCCTTGCTGTTGCTCCCCAGTGGCTGGTAGAATCATAGAATAAAAGAGTTGGAGGAGACCCCAGGGACCACCCAGTCCAACCCTCTTCTGCCATGCAGGAACACACACACAAAACACTCTGGACAGATGGCCATCCAGCCTCTGTTTGAAAAACTCCAAAGAAGGACACCTCTCCATACTGCACAGAGGCAGTGTATTCCCCTGTCAAATGGCTCTGGCCGTCAGAAAGTTCTTCCTGAGGTTTAGGTGGAATCTCTTTTCCTGTAGTTTGAATCCATTGCTCCTTGTCCTAGTCCCTGGAGCAGTGGGAAAGAAGCCCGTTCCCTCTTTGATATGACATCCTTTCAAATATTTAAAAGTGGCTATCATGTCCCCTCTTAACCTCCTCTTCTCCAGGCTAAACATTCCCAGCTCCTCACAGGACTTCATGGTTTCCAGGCCTTATACCATTTTGGTCTCCCTCCTCTGGAGATGTTCAATGTCCTTGTTGAAATGAGGTGCCCAGAACTGGACACAGCATTCCAGATGAGGTCTGACCAAAGCAGAGTAGAGTAGTATTGAAGAGATACATTGCCTCTAAACATGGAAGCTCCATAGGACTTCCTGGGCTGCTTCTCTTCTTCTTCTTCACCATTATAAGCATAGCTGATGGGAACACAGGACGTAGTACCTTCTCCATGGCTGATCCCACACTGTGGAATTCCCTCCCGTGGGACACTGGACTGGCCTCCCCTTTCCTGTACTCTTTGGGATGCACTATACTTTTATCTTCTGTTGCATATGTATTTTAAGCCATTTTAAAATATATTCATATGATTGTTTGTTTAATATCTTTGCTCACTTTTTTAAACTCCCCCCTTTTTTATCGTATGTTGTTTTAGCTGTACTCTATTTTAACCCGCCATGTCATTTTGCTTGATTCCACGCTGGGGAAAAGGCGGGCAATAAATGAATTAAATAACTATCATTTTGAAAATGGATTCCTTTATTAATTTCGACACAAAATCACAAAAACACAAGCTGGCAGAAAATAACTAAAATTAAGACCAAGTACTGACACACTGAGAGCCAGCATGGTGTAGTAGTTTGAAGCGCTGGATTACAACTCTGGAGGACACAGTTTGATTCTCTCCTCCATCGTGGAAACCCACTAGATGACCTTGAGTGTGTCACACTCTCTCAGCCCCAGTAAACCCCATCAGAGATCTGCCTTAAGGTCGCCATAAGTCAGAAGCAACTTGAAGGCACATAACAACAATTCTTAAAACACAAAACTAAAAACACTAAGAACTAACAAACTAAACACTAACTTACTAAAACACAAAAGGATTACAACCCCCACCCCAAGCTTAATGAAATAAACAATATATTTTTCTGGCATTACAGATCCAACTAAGCATTCCACTAGAATTACTAGTAGCCATAGCCACAGCTTATTGTACTGTTAGATTTTTTATTGCTCAAAAAGTCCACAAACAGCTTCTAATCTTTCAAGAAATCTTCAGTTAGCTTATTCTTTAAACATTAGTTGGATCATTTGAGCTAACTCAGCAACCTTAGCAATCTGTCTTTCTGTCGCCAGTGATTCAATCCATTTCCGTATCTGAGCAAATTGCTTTCTTCTTCTTCTTGATGAAGAAGTAGATTGTATTTACTATGCAATTTCTTATCCATAATACCCAGCAGAAGCATTCTGATGACATTACAAAATCCACCATTAATTTTTTTAAAAAAAAAATTAATATGTCAATCTAAGGCCAGTGGTTCTTAACCTGGGGTCCGGGGACCCCTGGTGGTTTACAAAGCCCTGCTGCCGGTCACTATTGGCAGCAGCAGTAATAAGGATGTGGGAGTGGAGGGGTTGCAAGTCCTGAAACTGCTTGTGTGCACAAACACACGCACACCCCTGCTAGGCATCCCTGATGAAAGGGACACAGTGGCTGGCGCCCGCCGGCCCCTCCCGAAACTGCAGACCCCAGGATTTCATAGGATGTTGCAAGTGGAATAATAGCGCTTTAACAGTCTAGTGCGGAAATGGCCTATGTCTCTAGAGACCAGGAGTCGAAGCCCCACTTGGCCTTGGACACCCACTGGGTGATCTTGGCCAAGTCACATTCTCTCAGCCTCAGAGAAAGGCAAAGGCAACACACTGTGCCAAGAAAACCCTCACAATCGGTTTTCCTTCGGGTCACTGTTTGTCCGTTTTCAAAGGGGAGAGACCCATTAGATAGAACCTCTCCTTGTCAGCAGCACTTTGTTATCACGTGCCTTTAAGTCTTTTCTGACTTATGGCAACCCTAAGGTGAACCTATCAAAGCGTTTTTTGCCAAGACTTGTTCAGAAGGAGTTTGTCTTTGCGTACCTCTGAGGCTGAGAGAATGTGACACCAAGGTCACCCAGTGCCTGAACAGGTATTTGAATCCTAATCTCCGGAAGCCTTTAATAAATAAATACATATTTGAAATACGTATTTGATACCACAGCTTCCCGGTGGGAAGTGTTGTAAACCCCAAGGCACGCATCTTGACCGGATGGCTCCTGCTCAAGCAAAGGGTTATTCAGGGGACGGCAATTCTGCTCTTGTGGAATCCTCTGTATCTTTAGAAATCTAATGATAAAAATAAACCCTGCATGCTGCTAATGATTAGCCATCTTGGCCAGAGGCCTCAACAGTAATGTATTTAAATCTTTTGCTCCAAGTCTCAAGTCAAGTCTCAAGTCCTTGAAGATACTTTCACATCAAGTCTCAAGTCTGGAAGCCAACTTTATACCCCAACCAAAATTTCACAGTTATTGGATAGAGAGAAATAAGATCAGCTTTAACAATTTAAGCAGACCTGGCTCTCCACATTTGCAATTTTGCCATCTGCAGCTTCAGAAGTGGGGAACAGGATCCTATCTTACTCCCCATTACTGAAGATCCAAAAGCTTTAGAAGGAGGGACCCTTCCTCCTCAAGCCCATAGCCTGACCCCTTTGCTGTTCCCCTCTGAGAAATGCACCCACACTTTGGGCTTGAGAGAGATTGTCATGGGACCAGTGGGCAAAAAGAGATGGAGGCGTTGTTCAAAGTTATCAGATTTCTGGATGAATGTGTTATGTTACTGAACCAAGGGCAGCAAGTCAGTTATTAAAAATATACAAGTCTCGAGTCGAGTCAGTGCATCATTTATGGCCGAGTTGAGTCCGAGTCAAGTCACTGAAGCGACTTAAGTCCGACTTGAGTCCGAGTCTGTCAACTCGAGTCTACATCACTGGGCTCAATACGTAAATATCATGACCAACAGCCTCCAAGAGACCTCTCTGGGATGTTGTCTGGTCTCGCCTTAACCTTCAAGCACCAGAACTGAAAACACAACTTTCACTGAATGAGTTATGAGACATTTTCCAAGCTCACTGAGAATTGTCATGGCTGAGATCTGGCATCTCAGTGGCTGAGCCAAAAGCTCTTTCTAAGCATAGCCACGTATTCTCTCTGTTCCCCACACAATCCATCCAACACCTTTGCACAGAAATTTAGTGGTGTGGGATGGATGGGGGGCAGGCAGCAGATGGCTGTGTTCCTGCAGCTGATTGGAGGAAGCTGACACGTCATCCTTCTGGATGTTCAGGGAACCCCAGAAGGCCCAAGATGATGCAATCCATGACTTCAAGCCTCTTCCCTTTTTCTCAAGAACAAGTAAAGAATTGCATCTCTACTTACTGCCAGTAGTTGTTGTTGTTGTTACTTCTTACCCACCTCTCCCCAAGGCTTGAGACAGGATACAACATAAATTGAAGTGCAGTTAAAAATGCATCAAAAGTTAAAATGTATTAAAAACACATAAAACTATTCAAAATACAAATACATCATAATTAAAGTACATCATAATTCAAAATAGACTGGGTAGGCTTGCTGGAAGAGATAGGTAGTGTGTTTTTTTTAAGTCAGACGGCATATTTTGCTGTCGAATCTCTTCTGGCAGGTCATTATCTATCATCCATTATTATCTATCCATCATCCATCCATCTAGCTATCCATCTAGCTATCATTCATTCATTCATTCATTCATATTTCTCCTTTCATCATTTTGTTTCATATCCACCAACTATCCTGATTTGCCAGAAACGTTCCAGATTAATCCTCTGTCATTTCACTTTTTCAGGTGGTTTTTAAACGTCCCAGGTTGTCTCTCCTCCACCTGCTTTTCCTCTTTGTTCTTGGCTTCCTTCAGTTCCTGTAAACCAAAGCTCCAAATTAGTTTGCACTCATCTAGCTCATTGGGAACGCTGGACTGGGGGAAGCAGAATCTTGCCCGTCCCAGAAGGCTCAGGCAAAAGCAAACTGTAGCAGCCACTCCTCACTTGAGTGTTTTTCCTCTTTAATAAGTTGAGGCATCTTGACCACACTCTGATATTGCTTGGCTACCTACATCCCAGCTTCCATCTGCCATGCATTGCATCTCTCTTTAGCATTTGCAAGCCATGATTGTAGTTTCAATAGCTTCCCAGGGTTCTGCTTGCTAAGCAATATGTATTGGCTTCTAATTGACAACTGTAGTGATGTATCTCCTTGTAACAATTATAAGACAGTCAGCCATCCACATTTGTGGGTTTCGCTTTTGCAGATTTGATTATTCACGGATTATTTGCTGCGACTTCGGCCGCCTCCCTATGCCATTTTTGATAGGCAAGCCTCGTGAGGCTGAGAAACTGTGAACGAGGCTTGTGAGTCTCTCTTAAAAATGCTGTGGGGCAGCAGTGGAGGGGGCAGTCAGCCCCACCAGCCCCCCACTTCTGCCTTGTGAAGGAAACCCCATGCCTCAAAGGAATCCACGGTGGGTTGAATATGGTGATCTTAGCTTTTTGTGTGTTAAATATGGTTTGGGAGAACCTAGAGATATTCACGTTTTTTTTTCACTTTCACGGGGGTCCTGTGCCCCTAACCCTAGCAAATGTGCAAGGAGGACTGTATCAATAGGCTGAATGGGTGATTTGCTCTAGGCTCAGTATCTCCTTGCAGAGACCATTTGGATGGCAAAACCAGACAAGGGGTAACAATGGAAGGATAAGAGAATGTTGAGGAAAGTCTTGATAATTGACAATATACACATCCCGGCTCCCAGGGTGAAAAGTGTGTAAATAATTGTACGCGTAGGAAAACTGCTGCAGCCGGTGGAGAGATCTGTCACATAAAGGTGTTGACCAGTCTTTGACATGCGTGCTAAATTTTGAATGGGAAGGTATAAAGCCTTGCACTCGATTCTCACACTCCAGTCTCAGCAACATTTTTGTAATATTGCTGTGTTGCTTGCTTCTCTGAAACAAATGCTCCTGTTTTCAAACTCTAAGTAAAATTATTCAACGCAAGTCAGCCAGGACATGACATGTTGGAGGATGTGTTATTGCTGCTGTTGTTTTATGACATTTCTTCTCGCTATCCTCACTTCCACATGCTTCCTGGAAAGGCTTTTAGGAAAGGCATTTCTCCTTCTTTTGTTTTTGGCCCCCAATGCTGGGCAGTTCAACAGGTCTGGAGGGAGGCAGTACTGCCAAAATATCCTTTAGAGCAGTGGTTCTCAACCTGTGGGTCCCCAGATGTTTGTGGACTTCAGCTCCCAGAAGCCCTGAGCATTGACCATAGTGGCTGGGGCTTCTGGGAGCTGAAGTCCACGAACATCTGGGGACCCACAGGTTGAGAACCACTGCTTTAGAGCCACCAAAATATCCTTGAGAGTTACCTGTAGTTCCGTTGCTCAACTTTAATGGAATGAAAAAAAAAATCCTATACCACACTATTTTGGATGACCAAAAAAGCAGCAAGGCAAAGTAAAACAACAGTATCCTTAAACAGGCCTAACAATCATAAAAGGTCTGATTTTTTTTAAAGTAGGAAAAAGACATGATCATTCCACAGCAGCCTAGAAATGGGGTGCCACACTTGAAAGGGCCCTGAAATCTGTCACCCAGCCTTGGAGATACCTCAAAAGTGGCTGTGAAAATGGTACTGGCATGTCCCAACCCTGCTCGGGGCTCTAAAGAGAAGCAATACACTTTTGAGTTGTGGTTAAATAAACCAACAGCCTAGGAGATGACTTCAGTACCACCACAATATGTTCCAGAGAGAAGCAAGTAAGCAAGCAGACGTATTTAGGGCAAGTAGAAGTTCTGAAGAGGTCTTCAAGGGAAGTTCTGGTTGCAGAACGGTACTGGCGGAGTCAACCCTGAATGTTAACTGGGTATGGGCAACCATCTTTGGCTTGGAGACTGGTCTTATTTGTTGGGGACAACCAGGCCAGCGGGTAGGTGTGAGCAGGCCATGAAATGACAGCCTTAAACGGAGGAAAGCCAAAATGCCAGGTTGCCATAACTACTGCTGAGTCAAGGTTAAATGAGTCCAAAAGGTACGTAACCACAGTTGAAGGTTGTTACGCAAAGGAGTTGAGGTTTGACACCTTGAGGCTCTTCAACCCATGAGACAAGATACTGCCTCGTGATGCCGCCTGACGAGACCACTTCTGGTTTGCTCATAGAGAATTTCTGGTAACATCAAGCCAGATTATTGTATATCCCTGACTCAAAGAGGAGCACCTTCTCTCTTGACTCACCCTGGAAAGTCAGGTGAAGGCTTATCAGGCAGGAAATCTGGAATTTCAGCACAGTGAGTGCAAGATGAGAAAGAGATTGGGAAGAGAAAGAGAAAAAGTATAAGACTTTCCAAAGCGACAATCACTGAATCAAGATCTGGTCTCCTGGAATTTCTGTCCTAGAAATGTGTATTTTAGGGCTGGAACATCTGATAATGATGGGTTGTTTCTTCAGTTGGGCTAACCCCATCTTCTGTCAAAAAAAGCAAACCAGGTACTGATATACCCTGTGATTCTTACCATGTGGAAATGCATTTGACTGTGGAATGAAGCTTTTTTAAAAAAAATCACACTGATTCATTTCCCTTTTTTTTAATAAGAAAAAAAATCCATAACGCTTTTTTATTGTTTCTAAGGCTTTTTCTTGTTAATGTGTACATTCATCACTCAGATCCCATATTAGCATTGTGGCCACTGGAAGTAGGTAGTATCATTGGGGAATTCTGACCTCACCCAAGAGATTTTCAAAAATATTTTAAAATTTACTTGTCACCCTTGATGAGTGTGGGCTATGGTTCTACGTCGTGGTCTACATTTTGTGACTTTGTGAATCCGTCGCTATGTTACAGAAATGCAAAGAAACCCTATTAGAGAACTGAGAAGATGCTCATCTGGGCAGTGGCAGGAATGTGATGATCCATAATATATGCTTCTGATGAGAGTCAGGCACTCATGGTAGAATTCAAAGGCACATCCATGTTAGTCTAGCAGTGGTTCTCAGCCTGTGGGTCCCCAGATGGTTGTGGACTTCAGCTCCCAGAAGCCCCAGCCACTATGGTCAATGCTCAGGGCTTCTGGGAGCTGAAGTCCACAAACATCTGGGGACCCACATGTTGAGAACCACTGGCTAGGGCCATTTTCACCCTACACTGCTAGAGTGCTATTATTCCACTTTCAACACCCTGTGGAATTCCGGAGTTTGTAGCTTCCTGAGACCAAAGAGCTCCCTGGCTGAGAATTCTAAAGGCCACTCCCTAGACTGCAAACCCCAGGATTCCATAAGAGATCGAAAGTGGAATAATAGCACTATGATAGTGTAGTGCAGAAATGGCCTAGGTTAGTATATAAAGGGATCTTGTAGCACCTTTGAGAGTGAGATAAAGAAGTTGGTAGCATAAGCTTTTGTATACTCAAGTCCACTTACAGGGTTCATCAGATGTAACTGATACCCTCATTTCTCTTACATTCATCAGATGCATCTGATATCCTCATTCCTCTTCCCCTTGGAGCCCAGACCAGCTGCTTCTTCCTTCTCTGAACTGCCTTCTCCCTTCCCATCCACATGGGCAGTGGTGGCTGCATCAAGGGGATACAGGGGAAGTTTTGGGTAAAGTGCCAAGAGCAAGAGAAGGTACCCCGTCTGAAAAGAGACACATGCACACATAAGCCACACTTTACACTTGTAAATGTTACCAACAGGATGCCAGCCCAAGATTTACACCTGAGACCCTCATCCCTCAACCAAACACCCATAAAACTCCATATGGTGTTCCTCGTGAGCAGGGGCTGCCCAACTCCTTTCCTTTGTCAAGGTCAGTGCAACCCGTAGATGCTCCTGTGGACACAAATAGGACATTGCCAACTTGGATGATTGCTGACCTAATTATGGGCCTTTTTTTTTCCTGCTGCTAAGCAGATTGCAGAAATTGATACTGGCACACACAGCATTTGTCTTCTATGGAAATACTGATCGGCTTCCCGGGCGTTTATGACAACTCTTTGTAGGCTTTTGTGCCGTTCGCCGGGGAGTAAAAGCTGAGGAAAGGATGTGGTTGTCGAGTAGGCAAACTTTTTCTTTGTTTTGCTTGGCTACTTCGAGCAAGAGTTGCTGATCCCACAGATGCTTTGCACGCCCACGGAGAAGCGGCAGAGCGGCGCGCAAGCGCATTTCATTGGAAGTGGCATCAACTTTGGGACCTCAAGACTGAAGGGTTGTGCTTCCCAAGCACAACCTGGCACACTCCGGGCAAACCAAGTATGTCCAACAAGAAATCAATTGCTTACCTAAAAGCTTCCTGAACACGTGTTCTAGAACTAGGTCTCGTTCCAGGTTCACCGGAGGGTTCTTTTGGTGCTGAACACTGGTACACGTTACTTTTATAAAATAAGCCTTATTGGTGGTAAATGAGGTCATAGATGGTATGCAGCTGAGAAGCATTCCAGCCCATTCACTGACAGAGTTCAGCATCCTCTCACAGCCCATGATAGAACTGGGCCTCCAAGCAAATTCTACCCAGACTTACCCCATGGCTGGGGAATCAAATTTAAATCAATATCACTGGACATAAAGGGAGACCTTGGGTTTGGGTGCACCCCCTCCCAAGGTGAGGCCAACGGAAGATGAGCTCCTGAGGATTACATAGTGCAGAAGCAAAGAAAATGAAAGGGCACAAGCATGACCCATCTCTTCACCCCATTAGCTGTGAGAGCTGTACAATGAGGTTAGTAACAGAGGAAAATCTACTTCTCCAGCGCATTCTTGGTCCTTAGCATTCTTTTCCCAATCCCAAACTGCTAAGCCAAAGCAAAAAGTATCATAGGGTCACTGATACAAATGGGCTCTTTCCCTACATGGGACAGTGGTTAATGTTTTTCCATGATGCAAGAAAGAATCCAAAACCCATCTGCCTGGTGCAAGGGGCCCAACTCACCACAACCACCAAAGCACCAACAGAGAATAGCTGCAGAATACGAGTTGCTGCAGAGCAACGACGAGAGGGGTAAGTTGCCTTTCATGCCATAATGGTGAGCTTTGGGTGGGCATTTCATTGGTCACCATGTGCATTATACACTGCGGTTGTGCATTGCGCTCATTACACACCCGTGCATTATGCAACAGCACCCAGGGATTAACGTATCTTGTGCACTGTTGGTATTCGGCACAGAGGTAGCCCACTGTTGGTGCTGCGGTATCTCTTCAGATGGGTTTTTATGCTAAACTACTAGGATGTTGAGAGACAGTATGGTGTAGTGGTTTGAGCCTTGAAATACAATCCTATAGACCTGGGTGGAATTCCCCACTTGGCCATGGAAACCCAGTGGGTAAGCCTGGGTGTGTCACACACTCTCATCCCCCAGAACCCCTCATGATAAGTTTGCCTTAGAGTCACCATAAGTCAGAAATAACTTGAAGGTATGCAACAGTAGCAGCAACACCAGTAAAGAAGATGTTGGACTGTCGCCCAGGTATTTTAACAGTGACATCCCTCATTTCCACCACATCTTTGTATTTTATCATTCTATCTGAGAAACAAATCAAGCAGCAAGATGTTTATTTGGATGACATGACAAACAGGCATTCTTTGGCTTGATTTTCACACTCTTCTTGGTTCTTCCAGCAACAGATAGTATCAGAGGATGTGTAGGCAGAGAAAAGTGGCTGAGATGCCTCAACCAAGACAATCATGTGTATACACACACACACTTGAAACGTATACACACTACTGGATCTTTGAGGCACAGTATTTAGAAACAAGAGATAAAATACTGGAGAAATACTGGCTGGGGAGGGTGATGGCGGAGAGCCAATTGTGTGTATGTGATGGAGCTCTGAAGTTCAGATGCAAAGTTTGCACTGGAATACAGTAAGCTGCTTTGTACCCTATCACAGCAATTGCCTACAACTGCCTTCCCCAACCCAGTGCTCTCCAGATGTTCAGGACCATAGATTCCAGCACTCCGAGCCATTCGACCTGTTGGGGAGAACAGGAACCCAGAAGGCACGGATTTCTCATAGGGCCTCTCTGAGCAGCCTGTGGCTACCTTCTCAACTCTTGACATTAATCAAGCCATCCCAGTAAATAGCCAAGACCTTGGATGGAGAGACATATCATAAAGTTCCACACAGATAGAACTGCAACATGTCTTCTTTTCACCACCACCCTGCAAACCTATCTTTTAAACCACTTCAGCCAGATCTTAACATGGCCATTTACTGGCTGGTAGTGGTGGACTGGTCTGAGCATTGGACTATGACCCTGGAGATGAGGAGTCAATTTCCCGCTCGGTCATGGACTCCCACAGGGTGATTTTGGATACATCACACACCACACACACACACACACACATCCCCAGAAAACCCGTGATAGGGTTCACCTCAGGTCTCCATAAGTCAGAAACAACTTGAAGACACACAAGAACAAAGAGGATGATGAGGAGGACACAGGACAAATCAGTGTCCAGCTGAGTCCCTATGAGTAGACACACAGCAACGGCCATCCAGAGATCCCGGAAGATGATATCATTGCTGCACGTCCAGCTGGACACTTCTTAGCCAGTCCCCACTCTCCACTGTCCAGTAAATTACCATGCCTGGGAAGCTTCAGAAGCTTGAAATGTGGACTGGGGGCGGAATTTGATCACTGTGCGATCAGTAGAGAATTCTGACCTCCACCTTGACCAAAAAAGGGAGTTAGAAGATGAACCTATACCTTCAAAAGTCACTAACAGGATACTAGTGAATACTCAACTTGATAGACCAGGAGTTTTTACCCTCCAACTGTCACAATTCGGCAAGGACAGATCCAATTAATTCTTTGTCATCCCACTTCTTCAGCTGCTGTTAAAACATCTCAGTTTCTCTCTTCTATGACTACTTCCCCCCTTTGTTTTCAGCTTACACCAGTTGCTGCAAACCAAGTTTAAACTGCAAAACTAGCAGCGGGACAGAGGGAGGAATTTTGCCCTTCCCAAGAGGCTCAGGCAAACTGCGGCGGACTCTCCTAGCTCATGTGTTGTTCCTGATTAATAATTTCTGACACTTTGACCATGCTCTGATGTTGCTTGGCCACACGTTCCCTCATTTTCAACTATGAAACGTTGGAGGGGATAGGGGCTGTGACCCAGGGTATACTGGGAAAGCTTGTTCCAGACTGGGAAAACCAGAGCTACTCTTCTGCCTAAAGCATCCCACTGACCTGGGAATTTTTGGAAGACGTGACAGGTAAACTAGATGACACCAGCTCAAAGTGTAACACAGTCACACACTTTCATGCCTCAAAGGGGACTGGAACCATCCATCCTTCCAGTCTGAGTGCATCTTCTGAATTTCTTTCCACGCTGTGGCAAAAGTCAGGCCTTGTCGCTCTGCTTATTTCATATCAGTTCCAGGTCTCCATCCCACACATTCCTGTCTTTGTCACTTACATTCACAAACGTACAAATCCAATCTCAGCCTATCATCTTTCGATGGTTCGGCTTCCAGATTTATGAGGATGTTCATTCATTCTGGAAGGAAGACAGTGGAGGAGTCCTTGTTGAGTTAGGCACTGTACCAAACTACAAGTGTCCTGGGCTTCTGTGGGGAGAATTCGGCCTCACTTTGGCTCCCCGTTGGTCTGTTTCGCACACAAGGCAAGCAAATGGGGGTCTGCCTGCTAGCTGCGTTGAAATTTCGGCTCTATTTGGAATGCAAAGTCAGCTCCAGACGCTTAGGGAACGAATCACATTTCAGGAGAATGGTGAAACATCTGTAAAACTGGGAAGGAAGGAAACCAAACACAAGCATGTTCTATTTTAAAAAAAAATTCTGGAACACACAAACACAATTATTATTGTTGTGGCTGCTGTCGTTGTAGTTATTAGGCAAGATCTTACATCACAGTCTGTGCTCTCATAGTTTTATGAATCTGTAACTAAGTTACAGAAACTTTGTGAAGCTCTTTTTGTGAATTGTAAAAATGCACCTCTGGGCAAGAGTGCTCTGATGTTGCACCTGGGACATTTCTGATGCGCATCAAGCATTTCTGATGTGCGTTGGGCTCTCTTTTTGTTCTGCAACACTTCCTAGCCTTCCCAACGGGTGTCAATGCCTGTCATTCGTTGTGGCGTTGTCCATCAGTCACTCTGTTGGCCACCGTTGCAAAACAGACGCACATCTGTTCTAATTGTCACGGCAGTTCATAGGTGAATATGGATTTTTTGAAACTGCTTCTGTTGCCCACACACACAAGACTACTTATAAATATGTCTCATGCTGAATTCCAGCTATTATTATCCATTGTAAATTTATACCTCATCTTCATTCCTGGACTTAAAGTGGCTTACAAAGGTTAAAATAGATGCGGCTTAATAATTCATATCAAACAAAACTTAAACATGTAACTAAACTACGTACCTACATAATATCTTCAGTCTCAGAGGCAGCATAGCTCTGAATATTAAGTTACCCTAGATGGTCATAGTAGACAATATTGGGCCACAGATAAGAATCAGACTTGGCCAAGGAAGTGTTGGATGATGCCTTCCATGTCAGCAGGGTGTGAATCTGCTCCTGGTTTTAAGCGAGATTTTAAAGAGCTATTCATAGTGCAGAACCCTCTTGTCAAACAATTTCAGGACCTTGGATAGCTCTGTTAAAGTTCAGGCTAGATCGCAGAGCAGATCTTTGCCCCACTGATATGGAACTGCCTGTTTCCTGCCTGCAACTTCCTACAAAGAGTCTGAGAGACCTGGCGTGGCTCCTTAACATGGACACTCCACCCCTTGTTTCAGCTATCAAGGGATGAATGTGCACAGACGGATTAGCTGATGTTTGTATACAGACAATGGCTGGGTGGTTTCCACCCCTTTGCTTTCAACTCCAGCATCCTCACACCTTGGATCTATTAGGAAAACTCTTTAAAAAGTTAAGAGCCATGCAACTAGATTAGAAGAGTAATCCTGCCATCCCAGTACCTTGCTGCCAAAATTGTACAGAGCCAATAAACTGTGAGAGACTCAGCACGGTATAGTGGTTTGAATACCTTGGAGACCAGAGTTCGATTCCCTGCTTGGCCATGGAAACCCACTGGGTGACTTTGGGCACATCACACACTCTCAGCCCCAGAAAACCCCTTGGTAGGCTAGCCTTAGGGTTGACATAAGTCGGAAACGAAGGTACACAACAAATAAGCTGTGCCTCACTGCCCCCCTGTGGCCACCCATGGCTTTGTCCCTGTTTATTCTTTAACAGTGAGCTGATGTGCTATCTGCATATTTCCTACCCGAAACCTTCAACAAGAGACTAAAAACATCTTATAAGCGAACACTCTCGTTCCTCCCTCTTCCTTGTCAGGGCTGCAAGTTCTCCTTCCCTAGGGACAAGCCTCCCTTGTATGTGGGAGCTTGAAGCCCAATCCTGCATCTGGGCTATATAGGATGTGCCCAATCCTATCGTTCTGACTTGTTGAGAGAAAGTGTCAGCTGTGCTCTGAACAGACCCATCCCCAAGCATTTGGTATGCAGCAAAAACGGCCATATGTACCAAATGCTGGAGGGTCAGTCTGCCAGGATCACGTCCCTTCCAACATGTCACAGATAAAAACTGGGACACAAGGGACCAGCAACATCAGAGGGTGATCAAGATGGCAGAAATGATGAATGAGGAGGAATGCACAAATAAGGAGAGGCTGCTGCAGTTTGCTTTTGCTTGAGCCTACTGGGAAGAGCAAGATCCACCATTTGCTCCACTCTTATCCTTCCGGCTAAGCTGATGGAGTGCAGACTGCTTTGAACGCAGCTTGCAGCAACTGAAATGGGCTGAGGACAAAGGAGGAAAGAAGCAGAGTGAAAAACTAGGGGCCTTTCCGCCCCACACTGTTATAGTGCTGCTTTCAATATCCTATGGAATCCTGGGGTCCCAGTTTAGGGAGGGGCCTTTAGAATTCTCAACCAGAGAGCTCTTGGGCCTTAATAAACTCCAAACCCCAGAATTCCACAGGATGTTCAAAGTGGAATAAAAGCACTACAACAGCGTAGTGCAGAAAGGCCCAAGGACATTTTAAAAGCAGCTGGAAAATGGGATAACAGAAGCTTAACTGGGTCTCTCCCAGCCAAATCAGGACAGTTGGAGGTTGTGCAGCAAATGATGGAGACATACTGATGAAATTATGGAGGAAAAAGGAGGGGGAAGGAGAGAGAAACCAGAACATTATAAAAGCAGCTGGAAAAGTGGAATGACAGAGGAGAAATCAGGAATATCCCTGCCAGACTGGGACACCTGGAGAGCATGGGATCGTGGCTGGTGTGGCGTTGTTTTCTTCTTCCCAGCTGGATAAGCAGAAATCATACACACACCCCCATGTGCTACCCTCTCTGTTGGCTGCAGAGCTGAGCCTCGGAAGAGCAGGTGCCAGCTGGGCTTGAAACAGAATACTTCAGTCGTGCATTCCTGCGTGGCAGAATGGGGTTGGACTCGACAGCCCTCGCGGTCCCTTCTAGCTCTATGGTCCTATGATTTTTATTTTTGAAGGGAAAGGGGAAAAAATGCCTACCTTTCTATTTCTCTCCACCATTTCTGCACTTGAGGCCCCTCCCTAAACTGCAAACCCTAGGATTCCATAGGATGTTGAAAGTGGAATAATAGCGCTATAACAGGCTAGTGCGGAAATGGTGGTAGCATTACTTATACAATGTGTTATAAATCATACTGGTTATATATTTTCAATTATATATATATATCTAAGTCTCTTTCTCATTAAACCAGCTGTTATCAACTCTACCCATGATTAACATTTTCAAAATGTAATATTAGTAACTTCATTCTTCTCCAAAATATAATATTCACAATTTCACTCTTATTTCTATCCTAAACCATAACTAGCATTACCTAATTATTCTTATTCCCCTACATACCAATATACTATTTTTTTTATTTTTACCTAATTAACTCTTAATTAAACCTATCACTATAATTAAGTATGCCCCATCCCCGAGCCTATTATAACTCTTATTATTCCACCATCCAAAATTGTAACTCCTCTTGTGGAGTTGTGACACCTTCCCCTTTGGCTAACAGCTTTTCCACGAATATCTTCCATATGGCATCAAAGTCACACCCTTTCATTATTCCTTTTTTAACCTTAATTCTGCATGTTAACTTGTCATTAATTGCGATGTGCAATACTTCTCCGTACCAATCCTCTATTTTAAGATCTCCTTGAATTTTCCATTTTCTATGATTCTAAGCGAAGATGCTCACCTGCTTGTTCAAAAGGACATAAAGGATGGGATTTACAATGGTGCTAGCCTTGGCCAGAATGGATGGGACAATGCCAATTACTGGAGTGATTATTCCAGGCTTCGCAAAGGTTGCAATTAATGCAATGACCCCATACGGCATCCAACAGAGGAGGTAGCAGGTAACCATGACGACTACCATACACAGGATGTGATGCTCCCTTTTTTGGACGGATGTCAGGTGAAACCGACAGACCTGCTACAAGATGAGATTTTATATTTATTTATTTCAATGTGTTTTGGTACTTTCCTGTACCCTAGATGGCAAATAAATGCGATAACATTGCCTTTTCATTATTATTTCAAACCTCTTAAAAGAAACCTAAGCCCAATTATACTTTAATACTAATTTTAGCTGAATTTTAGCTGAATTAAAAATGAAACAAAACAGAGGCAAAAAAAATATAGCCAGTCTTTTTAAAAAAAATCCATTAAGAACTACCAAATCCATTAAGAACTACCAAAAGAATCAGAATTCTTCAAAGAATTTTTAAACTCCCAGAGACAATAATATAAGAGTACAAACTATTTTTACTAAAGGAACTAAATCTGTTAGAAGAATTTGTACCTCTAAAAGTTCCAGTCCTTCATAGCCCAACCTGGAGAAGCCCAGGATTGAAATTTGTACCTTCAGTATACAAACCACGTGCTCTACCACTGAGCCACAGATCTTTCTCTTATCACATGGGTATGAAACCTCTTTTAGCCTGGGGTGAAATTCAACTGCAACTGCATTGAAGTTCTCAGAAGGTGCATTCCAGTGACGGGTGGGTATAGGGGCAAAAGGGGCAGGGCCCAAAATACCAGCCTATTTTTAGCATCCCATTTGCCAGTAGGTAAGGAGAAAGATTTCAACCAACTGGAATGGGGACAACTCTACAAAAGCTGGGAAATCAGCAAAGCAGTGGTGTCACCGGGAAGGAGGCATGGCCATTTTTTGGAACCCCCAAGGGACAAATTCACCCTCAGGGACTACAGTCTCCCTCCCTCCACTCTGATGGACTGATCCACCAAGACAGCTTTGTGTGTCCAAAGGCCGGTATTGATTGTGGTTAGCACACGAAGTCTCCATCCTTCTCGGTTGAATTACCCCTCCCACGAATCTGGTTTCATTCACAGGGATCTTTCACACTTACTCAGCTAAGACTGCACAGTCAGCTCGTAGCTCAGAACCTTATTGCTGTCTTACACATGAGTAAGTTCATCTATGGGAATGGTTGGACGTTTCTGTCCAAAGAGGAAAGGTCACATTCAATTCATGGTTATGGAAGCAAAGTTGTGTGTGAGAGAGAAAACATGGTTATACCTCAATGTATACATGCATTATGCACTATTGCACACAGAAGCACACTGCACATTGACACACAAGGTGTATGCACAATTAGTTGTGCATTCGGTTGTGCAAAGTCACATTTCACTAATGAATTGTGTTGCACAACTGCTATATACAGTAATTCCATGAGCATAAAATTACACTCCATCTGCTCATTGTAAAGTCCCAACTTTGAGCTCAGATCTGTAGCTACTTTTTTATTCCCAGCCAGGTGATTCAATCATTCATCAGCTTCCAGGAGGCATCAATCTTTTTCTGAGATAGCAGCATTCTATAAATAGGGGGAGTGGGATGTTTTGGAGGAAGTTACATAAATCTCAGTGGGAGTTTTAGCTTTTCCTATTGCACGACAGACAAGTCCCCTCAACCGCTGCCTTTCTGTTTCAGCCGTCTAGCTCTGCAACCTATTTAGCAGGAATGACTCTCGGAGGCTTTGATGAAAGAGGCAAGGTAATTGCTCTCAGACACAGCTGAAAGAGGACAGGCAAAAATACATCTGCCACAATGCCTTTTATCTGAGATGGAGTCAGCGTGTCAATCCTGTCCTCTAAATGAACCAGAACAGAGCTTGAGAAAATTACTTTTGGTGGGACTATGATTCCCAGAATCCAAAAATAACGTTCCCAAACCCTGATAGTCACACTCGTTGGAAGTAAATTCCACATAGGTTCTACTTTGCTGTCAGGACCAGGGCTAGGAAGAGCTGGACTACAACTCCCAGAATCCCCAAATGGCCATGGCTCTCCAGGTTTTAGTCTGAATTTTGAAAAGAACTCTCTGGTACACCGAATCCTGTGTACCATGAGCAGCTTGGATGCCTCAAGTTTGGATCAAATTCTGGAGCAGGTTTGCTGCCATCCCATCCTCGCTGGCCTTTCGCTTACCTTTCTGATGCTTTGCAGGATTTTCCCATAGCAATAGATCATGATCAGAAGGGGCAGGAGAAAGCAAAAGACGAAGAGGCAGGTGATGTACGAGACGTTGTTGTCGGTCTTGGTGTGCCAGGTGACGGAGCAGGTCACCCCGGGCCCTTCGGGGCCGTAGCTGCTCCAGCCGAAGAGAGGGGGCAGAGTCCAGAACAAGGAGTAGAGCCAGGAGCCCGCAATGCAAAGGCCGGACTTGGTGTAACTGGAGACCGTGCCCCCGGGGGGCTTCCGAACGATCTTCACGTAACGCTCATAGGAGAGGATGGAAAGAGAGACAAGAGAAACAATACCTGGCAAAGAGAAAGAGGAGAGGGGGACAGAGGTTCAGAGCTAATCCAGCTACGGGTCAAAAAATCTCTGGCAGTTGGTGATTCCTGTGTCAGCGGGACAGTGAACCTGCTCTGGGTTTTAGTCCAAACTTTAAACTTTATTTCTTTGTTTATCTTGTATCCCATTTTCCTCCCAGCATGAGACAACATATATTAAAACAAAGTGTAGCTTAAAACCAAATGAGTAAAAGAAGTTTTTAATACCCATTAGATAACCAATCTTTTTGAAAACAGTTTAAAATTACTTCAAAATATAGCATTTGAGGGTTCAGCATCTTCTATAGGTCTAAATACCTCAAGGTACCAGGTCCCATCTGATCTTGGAAGTTAAGCAGGGTCAGCCCCGGTTAGTACTTTGATGGGAGACAGCCAATAAATAGCTGATGCTATAGACTCTATTCCAGAGGAAGGAATTGGCAAAGCCATCTCTGAATATTTCATGGGGTCACCATAAGTTGGCTGGCAACTTGCAAGGGCACACACATGCATGCTCAGCATTGTGACAGAACCTCTCTATAGGACAGCCCCCTATTTGTTGTTGATATGTGCCTTCTTGTTGTGTGTTTCTGACTTGTGGTAACCCTAAGGCTCATGGGCTTTAACAGATTGGAAAATAAATTCACTCTCATCAAAAAGGAACACGGTTAAAAAGAGGGGGCACTTGCCCTTTCTAATTGCTCTGGTTGAAGCAGACAGATGGAGACACATCCCAGCCAAAGAATTAATTGCATTGTATATGGATAATATCACAAGATCTAGCAGAATTGTGGACACCCGGGAGATTTTTGGCATTTTGGCAATGCATTTGGATGCATTTAGATGTTTTATCTTAGTCAGTATCCAAACACAGGCCATTTCCACACTACACTGTTATAGTGTTATTATTCCACTTCCACCATCTTATAGAATCCTGAGGTTTGCAGTTCAGGGAGAGGCCTTTAGAATTCTCTGCCAGAGAACTCTTCAGCCCCAGGAAACTACAAACCCCAGAATTCCACAGGAGGTTGAAAGTGGAATAATAGCACTATAACAGAGCAGTGCAGAAATGGCTGTAGCTATTGGGAAGGAAGCCTCAATTTCAGGAGTATTTAATGAAATAGGAAAGATTTTTTTTCCCCAGCCCATAAGTGGCAGTGAATGGGTAGCCTTCCAGATGCGGATGGTTTTCATCTGCCAGGTCAGCTGAGCTCTCCCTGCCGTGGTTTTGGGTAGATGACTTTGCCATAGTGCCTGTGTCCTTTACTAGGAAGGTTGGGATTGATCCATTGATGGCTGGATGAACTGGGAACATGGAAATGCTATTGTAACAACCTGTAATAAGGGAGCCAACTGGCACAGCTGCAAAGACGGACTGTTGGCAAGCTGAGTGGAAAAATGGGAGAGGGACAGAAAGCCTGGAAAATATTTTTTTTTGGCTAAGCCATCAAATACAATGTTAGTGAGTGCTACTTTTAAAATGTAATGGTACATATAGCACTGCAAATCCAATGCTCTTTTTCTTGGTAATGCCAAAGCGTGCCGTTGTTTCTTTTATGTTCCTGGATAAAGCTTCTGAAACCTCTAAGCTCAATTCCTTGAACTTGGAGCTATCTGGTATATCACAGCATACCCCATCATCCGAAACCTTAGCTATGCTGGCTTAGTCTGGTGGGAACTGCAGTCCAAACATCCAGACCTCTGGAAACTAAGTGGTCTCATCCAAATCTACACATCTATTACAGTTTTAAATTGACTTCTTCATTTTATTTGTGTACTGAAATATTTCTACCCCACCCCACCCCCATGTTATGGCAGCATACAATAAAATCCATTTAGAACACTTTAAGAAAATAAATGTCCTTTAAAGAAAATAAAAGGATATTGAATCATTTATTACTTAAAACACGATCATCTAAACCAGTTAAAACAATTTCAAATAATGCTGACCGAAGCATATGTCCAAACTGGATAAAATCCCATTTAGATAAAATTAAACTGCAAGCCTGAGGGCAAGGAACTGTTATGCTGTTGTTGTTTTTTCTTGTAAAGCACCATGTACAGCAATGGTACTATATAAATAAATCATTATGATGATGATGATAAATCAATTAGGTCTCAAAACCTTTAATATAAAAACTATGGCTCACATTCAGTTAGGCTATTACAATGTCATTAGCTAGACTTACAGTCTCATAACTAGTTCTTCTTCACATTTACTATCGTGGTGCCATTGCCACGGCTGCAAATGCCCCTAAAACCCTCTTAAAAGCCAAGCAGCTGTACTGAGTTAAGGAGTTCTGTGGTATTGGTGAGTGAGCTAATATGCACTAGCTTCCAATTGACAATTGTTAACAATATATCCGCCGGTAACCATTTTAATATCAATAGGGTCCAAATGGGCCATTTGCTCTGTGCTCAGTGTCACCTTGCAATGGCCATTTGGCCAGGAAGATCAAACGTTGGGATATAAACGGAAGGGTCATTTCCATTTCGCACTACACTGTTCTAGTGCTATTATTCCACTTTCAACCGCCTATGGAATCCTGGGATTTGCAGTCTATGGAGGGGCCTTTAGAAGTCTCAGCCTGTGATATGATGCTGTGCTTGAGGAGCAACTGATTGTGGAGGGGGCCAACCCAGTGAGCGAGCAAGTCAACCTGCAGATATCCCCTCAACTGGAAGGTCAAACAGAGACTGAGTTGCCCTGGCCAGCTCGTGACGGAGAGGAAACCAGCAGTGACGCAGAGGAGTTGCAGCCGGCTGTGCCCCTCAGCTCTCAATCATGCAGAAGGCTGAAATGGGCTGTGGAGAGGGAGGCTGCTTGGACTAGGCTGAGAAAACAATAATGAGCACCACCTGCTCACAGGGGCTGTTTAAGTCTGCCGGCGTGGCTGCTCCTTGCTTGCAGCAAATTATTAGCAAGCCCTCACAACCTTTGTGTCTCCTGCTCCCTGAAACCCTCCGGATGGATCTCTGCCTCCTGAACCTTTGGACTGGACGTTGACCTACATCAGCTTGTGTTTTCCTGGTGTTTGGTATACTTGGACTCCTCAAGTGTTCCTGACCTCTCTCCTCCCTTCCTGGCTGCGGCCAGGCAGGGTGAGATTCCTGGCATAGCCAGAGAGCCCTTGGGCCTCCGTAAACTACACATCATCCTGTCCATCACACTGGGAGTTTCTTTCTGAACTGCGCTTTCCATGGATGCTGGAGAAACCTCCCAAGTGTTACTTTTTGGACTACAATTTCCAGAATTCCCCACCCACACGGCCACTGTGGGATACTGAGTGCTGCAAGACCAGAAATCTGCGGCTCAAAGAGATTCTGGGAGCTGTAGTCCAAAAGAAGTGGCCCCCGGTCTTCCAAACCCTTCCCCATTGCTTCCCGAAATCAGAAGTCCCAGCCTCCTTTCTGGTCCTCCTTTAGCAGCGGGTGAAGGCACAGCCAGCCTCCCGAATCGCCCGACCCTTACCGAAGAGGGCATTGGCGAAGCCGTACCACCGACAGCCGCCCTGGCCCAGGAGCCAGCGGCCCCGCACGCTGGAGGCGAAGCTGAGGGGGGTCCCCAAGAGGCAGACCAGGAGGTCGCTGAGGCTGATGTTGAGCAGGATCAGATTGATCGGCGTCCGGATGGCCGGGAACTGGGCGAAGATCAGCATCACCAGGAGGTTGTTGAGGCAGCCCAGTGAGAGAATGACGCCCAAGCACACGGCCACCACCCAGTGCCCCGTCCGTCCCAGGCTGGCCGCCAGGAGGGGGCCATCCAACACCACGCTGAGGTTGCCCTCCTTGCTTCCCGGCCACGCGGCCGCGCTCTGGTTGGAGAGGTTCAGGGTCCCGCCAGGGTCCAGCGCCAGGCGCATCGCTGCGGCGGCACAACAGGGCGCCTTCCTCGAGGAAAGCGCAGATCCCAGCCGTGCGCTTCGGGTGGACGCAACCGTGTGCTTTTGCGACGCGCCCGGCCTTGCGCTCCTCCTTCTCCGCCGAACCCAGCGCAGGAGCTGTCTCGTCTGCACCTGGAACTGTCGGGAACCCAATTCGTTCTCGACACAGTCTCTCCTCTCCCGGCCAGAGTCCGTTTATTCAGCACACCGGCAAGGCAGAGGATGCGTTCTCAGGCTGCGAGCCGCGGGCTCAGTTCTGTTCGTGGCGACTTCGGATGGAGTAGGAGAGGAGATGGAATCGCGGCGCCTTTCCTGCGGTTCATCCAGGCTGCTACTGAGACGACCTGTCTCTGCAGCCCTCCTTGGGGGACCCAACCTACTCCAATGCAGAAAGGACAGAAGGAAAGAACTGCCCCTTGGGATGGCGGACGAGTCAGCCCCCTGATGGATCAGCGGAAGGAAAAGTTGACGGAGTATGCCAACAGCCTGGTACCTGCTGCCCTCTCTTTACGCGAGCTTTTGGCTCCAAGACGCTCGGCGCAATTTTGCGCTTTTTTTCCTCGAGGGACCCGCGGGTAACCTTACCTATGCTCGGGGCAGGGCCACCGGAATATCCCAGGGTGTTTCCGAATGCTCTTCTCGAACCAGAGCTGGGGAAGTAAAAAGGAACGCTGATTTTTATGAGATCCAACCCCCTGCCTTCATTGCTAGCGCTGCACAGCGCACTTTTGGCACTTCTCCCCTCTCTGAGACCCCCCTCCTGAACAGACGGCAGTGGATCTTCCTCTGAGCCTGCGACAAAGGGGACACAGCTGCGACGACCACCCGGGCCGGCCGTTTGGGCACGTTTGAGCCGAAAGAAGCGACCCGAGGCGCGAGCTTTGCGCACTGAGCTAGCGGGTGCGCGGTAGGAGATCCTTCTGCTTGCGCCTTTTCCAAGGCGGTGGGTGGCGTGGTCTGGTGAGAAGAGAGGCTTCTTTTCCTCGGAGAAAAGTAGAGAAACTCAAGAGCGGGTCCTGCCCTTTTGGTTCCGCACCAAAATGGAATTGGTTTGGAGAAGGGAGCTTGGCGGCAGCGAGTTTCGTAACTTCCCTTCCCGAGGCGAGGGCGAGTCAGACGAGGGATGGATGGAGGTGGTGGTAGAGGAAGAGGAGCTCGGAGGCCAGGAGGGAGGGACTGAAGCCCCCGCCATTCAGCGCCCCACCCGGGCCGACTGTTTGGAGCCTAGAGATACTTTAAAAATTACAACCTGATAAATCATTGCAGGCAGCAATCAGCAATGTGGAACTATATATACAATGCATTATCCTACAGGGATTTCAGCCTGTGTCTGGAAATCACTTCCTTTTTAGACAGATCCCAGCCTGCTTGAATGTTTTCCTTCGTGGTATCGTATTATTTTTTTAAAAAGCGGCTCACTTGTGGTACAGAGTTCCAAAGTCTGAGGACCATAACAAAGAACGCTCCATCCAGAACTTGGAAAAGTTACCGTTTGGATTGAAACTCATCAGAATCACTTTGCCTAGAGATACTTTAAAAGTTACAGGATGGGCCATGGAATTCAACCCCCCCACCACAATGCTTCTTGCTCATCAGTGCTTCTAAGTCTGGGAGAAGTTACTTTTTTTAATGTAGGCAAAGGTAGATTGTGGCTTCCATGTCAGTGGAATGGTCAGCCTGCTCCAGGTTTTAGCCCAAACTGAAGCAGTTTTGGACATAAGGCTCATTACTTTGCACAACTGCTATACATTGGTTTGGCACCTTAGGCAACCCCTTTAAAACCCAGAGTGGATTCCCCACCCCTCTGACATGGAAGCTGCCAGCTGCCACTGTGTGTAAGTCCCAGAATCCCCCCTGCAGCATGAGCTGAGGAATCCTGGGTATCCAAAAAGCAATGTTCCCCTGCTCTGCTGCTAACTCTGTTTACAGGAGCTCTGAAAGATTGGACAGCAAGATAAGTAGTAAGGAAAGATCATATGAGACGTCAGTCTTTGGCAGGCTGCTTTTGAATGACAATAAAAAATTTCCAAAGGCAAATTGATGAATGCTAAAATTGTTCTAAAAATACTTTGAAAAACAGAGACAATGTTTCAGAGGAATTTCAGAGTAATTCAGAGTGTTCCTTTGCCCCTCAAAATAAAGTTACACAAGGCACCCAGGATCATAAGTTCCATTTGGGGGGGAAAAAGGGGTAATTGTTATCTAGAAAAGAGTTTTGCTGTTTGAAAAGTTACTTCAGGGACAGAGAAGCAAGGAATGGATGGGACACAAGTGGGAGGGAAGGAGACATTCTCAATGACATAGCTGGTGGCAAGGGGAATAAGAGGTAGCCTTTGATTGATCTGACATAAAGCAAGGCCTCTCCAGGTTTGCTCATCATACCGTCTGGAACGCCATGTAAACCTCACTGAATGAGCAGACAGCTTTCCTGGAAAGAGATCCTACTTCTATGGTTGGACTCCAACATTAGTTACACTTTGTCTGTGCTGGCTCCCTGAGTTCAGATGTGGTAGAAACACACAGGCCACTCCCTGGAGGGAACACAGAAAAGAAAGCCTTTCCTTCAGACCTCTGAGGGTGGGAAGCAGCCAGTGAAGGTAGCAAGGGCTGATCAGTTGTGTCTAAAGCCTGCTATCTAGTCCTCAGTCCTTGCTGACAGGGATGCGATCCTGGCAGACATTCACAGTGGGAGAGGAAGGGGGACCACAGCATCTGCTTTTAGAGCAGTGGTTCTCAACCTGTGGGTCCCCAGATGTTTGTGGACTTCAGCTCCCAGAAGCCCTGAGCATTGACCATAGTGGCTAGGGCTTCTGGGAGCTGAAGTCCACAAACATCTGGGGACCCACAGATTGAGAACCACTGTTTTAGAGTGTGTGCACCCATCCCTTTCTCCTCACTGGCTGATCCATATCATCAGAGGATTGGAAGGGGATCTCAGAGGCCATTCAGACCACCATTGGCTTCTCAGGTTCCGTGGCACTTTCCTTCGCCTTACAGCCCAGACCAGCCACTCCTTCCCTTTTCCTTCCCCTCACAGCCCAGACCAGCATCTTCTTCTTCCTTTGAGTCACCTCCCTTCTCATCCAGGCCAGCAAACAGCCACAGCAGTGCCACCCTCCAGCTCTCCAGTTGCCAGGGCAGAGCAGGGACATAGACCTGCTTGATCTAGGATCTCAGTCTAAATTGGAATAGATACTCCAGTGTAGTAAAACAACACAATTGTGACCATAATTTACAAGTGTGCAGGTGAAAATGTCATAAGTCTAGGTCCATTTCATCACTAGCTTGTTATAGTGCTGTTATTCCACCTTCAACATCCTATGGAATCCTGGGGTTTGCAGTTTAGGGAGGGGCGTAGCCAGGCCCCTCCCTAAATTGCAAACCCCAGGATTCCATAAGATGTTGAAGGTGGAATAATAGCATTATAACAGGCTAGTGTTATAGGCTAACTTTGTTACAGGCTAACTTTGGGAGTTATATTCTTCAGTAATGCAAGACTCTAGGGGACTGAACTATCTTTTCCTAGTTCATGAGGGTTAAACAAAGTCTAGATTCCCTTTTAATTCTGATACTTTATCCAAGATATAAGCAACAGCTCTTGTCTGACAGCAGTTGGCAATACAAATGACCAGATTGGAATTAGGGGAGAGGAATGGATTATATATGCACAACACCAGATGGTGGCTGCTCAATATAATATAATATTTTGTCTTCCAGAGTGAGAGGGAAATATATAGAGATGGAAGGAGCAGAAACTTGGTTGGAACACACGACAACATCTCAGCATCACAGACAGCTGAGTTGTTGGTTCTTGGGTTTTATCCCTCCTCACAAAAGAAAAACGAAAAAGAGCTGGAAACGAGCAGTAGCAATTCCTGCCATTCAAAAAGATCTCTAGACAGAAAAGCAAAAACTCCAGATTCTTATGCACATTAACTAGCATTGCACACATGTCCAAAAGGGGCAAGGAATGGATGCCAACATTTTGACTTCTGGGTCAGCAAGTTGACTTCCAGCTCACTTCCTGTTGGGAAAAAAAAAAGCCCTTGTGGGCCTTAAATAGCCCAAAGAGAGCCAAAACCATGGCAAATCTTCCCCCATTATCCTTAGTGGGCATCGGGGGGGGGGGAATCATATTGCGGGAGATAGTTATGGTCCTCTCAGATCCTTGCAGGATGGGAGGACCAAAAGTCTCTAATCCCCAGCAGTTTGCCACACCTAGGGTACAAGGTTTTACCTTTTGTGAAGAGCAAGTCTATAGAATACTTCATTGCTGTTTCAAATAAGCTTTTCAGTAGGAATCCGACTGCAGTGGTAGTTTCATTCCTGTGTGTTATGCTCAAGCCAGCCATAAATTCTCTTTTTTTCCCTCTCTGTCTCTTTCTGAGAGAAGAACAGGGGTTGAGACATTCATAACTGGACTGAAGTTCAGTTTGTACTCCCAGAAAACAGCGTGGAAGCCTTCAGCCACATAAAAATATTTAGGAAAATCTACACTGGTGTAACAAACAACAGCCAGGAGGTTATGCTGCAGTAGCAGCTGATGATTCCCCTGTTAGCAATCCAGCGGTTCCACACTCCAGGTTTTGGACAGTTTTGAAGGAGCTATGCTGAATCCTGGACCTATTTTAGGAATAGTGTTCAGCACCCTGGATAGCTCTTTAAAAGCCTGGATTGAAACCTATGGCCTGTCCACACTAGACTGTTCTAGTGCTATTATTCCACTTTCAACCTCTTATGGAATCCTGGGCATTTAGAATTCTCAGCCAGAGAACTCTTTGGCCCTAGTAAACTACAAACCCCAGAATTCCGCAGGAGGTTGAAAGTGGAATAATAGCACTATAACAGTGTAGTGTGGAAAGGCCCTTCAAGTGGATTCACAGTCCTGCCTACATGGGAGCCATAGGGCACCACTACAAAGGTAAACTTCTGCTTGACACCGAAGCATCCAGACACCCACCTGGTGCACTGTAAAAAAACTCTTCAGGATTGAGAAACTCTTGGAAGCAGGTTTTTTGGATGGCTATTATAGGACGGAGGGGATAAGAAACTCCCAGTTTCACCCAGTTTGAATACCAAAGGACACCACTATCTCTTAACACATGACACAACAATCACCCTAAAGCTCATCATTCTTCCTGCACCGCTTCATGGGCCCCTCAGTCTTCAGCTGTCCACCTCCTAGGCATTCCTTTTGGCCTCGAGTGTGACTGCTTCCTCTTGTTCTCCACGAAACAATCTGTCATCATGATCACCGTAGAATCTGAGATCACTCATTTTGAACAGGGATAATAGGTGGGAAATTGGGTGTATGCAAAGTTTTTTCTTTCCTCTGGGCCAGGCATGTCAAATTTGGGTCGCTGAGAAGGCAAGCACAAGACAAAAGTACGGATGAAGTTGATGTCAGTGTCAATACTTGGAAAAGCATATGGATATCTGGAAATAGCCAGTGATTGTGCATGGAGAAGGCCAGGAATATCTCAGTTTCTCTTAATCACAGCTGCAATTCTTTTTTAAATGTCCTTCGTGTGGGAACAATGAGCAAACACGTCCATTTTCTAAAAGAACAAATCTCTTCTTCTGTCATTAGCTGGGATGCCTGGAAAGCAAAAGATATCAACAATGAAATGGATAATAATTTTTTAAAAAATACAATGTTAGTGATAGTAGCTGTGAGAGAGGGCTGATGAAACCTCTACATTTCCTTTAATGTATTTTGTGATTACAATAATACTAAGGGCTAGAGCATTTAGTCAATCAATGGGTTGGATGAATCTGTCACACAGCTATAGCACTACATCTCCGTTGTGCTGAATAGCAACGTTGTGCGATTGAACTGAGAGACACAAAATGTGCAACTGAATACATAAGTAGGTGTGCATAGATACCCATCTGCAAATGCACACCTTCATACGATGCACATCCATGCACCAGTGGCATACGGGCCCAACGCCATTTCTGTGAGCTTGGCCTCAATGCAGCTGCTACTTGTGTCCAGTTGCTTCTTTTGGGAGACACATGTGTGTGTGTTGTGGGCCTTCGTGTTGTAACCAACTGTGGTGACCCCCCCCCAGGTGAATCCGTCACAGGCTTTTCTTAGTGGCAACTCGTTCAGTAATGGCAATGAAGCATTTTTGCATCCCTCTCCTCTCCAAAACCTAAAATACAAACCATGAGGATATTTTTAAAAATGGTTTGCAAAAGACCAAAGGATCAAAAGCAAACCAGTCTTTTCTTACTTCCCGCAGCAGTTAAACTCTGGCTCATGTTTTGTAATCTGGCAGAACTGGTAAGACAAGCAGAACGAGAATCCGGGGACTCCTGGACTGAAGCGGGACATCTCTCCTGTTGCAAGAGACCAAGCAGCGACCCGTATTTTTCATCAGAAACTGAGCCCTGTGCCATCGGCAGGTCGGGGATGGAGGGAGAGTAGCCCGAAGTGGCAGTCAAATTTGGATTTCCTCCCGGAGGCAAACGCCACAGCCCCATAGTCGAAGGAGGAATACCCTGGAGACCAGAAGACCGATAGTGGTCGGAGCCTGCAGCGGCTGGATTCTCATCTGAGCTGGATGGATTTAAAGGAGATGTTGTCTGGTACGGCTTTGCCCATTGGGGTGAAAAGTTCCACTGTTGGGGAGGCATGTGGCTTTCTGTTCATTATTTTTTTTAAAAAAAGAACAAGAGAACATTAATGAATTTATTTGATAATCAATTAGTTAATTGTCTTAAATGGATTTTAGGATATGCAGCCCTCAGATCCTCAAATATAGGAATTAAAATATGTATACCCCCACCCGATATCCAAGGATTTCAGGACTGCATACCTTAAAATCAATTTAAGACAATAAACAAAAGTTGCACTCATTTTAAAAGAGTAAAAAATATGGCTAAACCATTTATCACTTTGAAGTGGATCCGTCTTCTAGCACCAGGGTACCCAAGTCACACAGATGCAAACATTTGAGGGGTTAGTGCATGGGAAGCTGTACTTGGTTCCTCTCCAACTTAAAACCAGAGAACTTTAAATGGTATTGAAACAAATTGAAATAATGCGCAGGTGGAATTCAGTGTGGTGTGGTGGTTTGAATCTTGGACTAGGTCTCCAAGGGACTGAGGCCATTTCCACACTACACTGTTATAGTGCTGTTATTCCACTTTCAACCTCCTGTGGAATTCTGGGGTTTGTCGTTTCCTGAGGCCAAGAGCTCTCTGGCTGAGATTTCCAAATGACCCTCCCTAAAGTGCAAACCCCAGGATTCCATAGGAGGTTGAAAGTGGATCAATAGCACTATAACATCATAGGGCAGAAAACTTCAACCTGCTCTTCCACTAACGCATTGCATCAATCCCCACTCAGCCACAGAAATCCACTGAGTGGACCATCAGCAAGCCATGCTCAGCCTCAGGGGAAAGCAGTGGAAAATCTCCGTTGAACATATCTTGCCAAGAAAGCCCCGGGAGAGGCTGACTGTATGCTGGAGTTGACATGAAGTTGCATTAATAACAAAGAGCGCGGGTAGAAATTGGATAAGACCAGTTGGGCCCCAAAGGCTGGACTGAAAAGCCAGGGTTTGGCTTAGGACCAGAATGACATGGCAACTGACCCCAATCAGGCATCTGAGGGGGTGGTAGTCCACAACTGGGGTGCCACAGCAAAGAAAGCCCTCTCTCATGTCCTCCCAGAATTCATTGCCCCCAAGCAGTGGGACAGATGGATGCATTTGAGATTCCACTGGAAACTATCCAGACTCCTGCAGGGGTGGGTCAACTTCCAGATTTTATTGGTGTTTTTAAAAAGGAGCTGACATTCTAATGATGACAAGAAGGGACTGCATTAAGATGTTGCCCTGAGTTCCTTAGGCCAACCAGCTGGCTGTGCCCTCTGTCACAATATTCTACCACCAAATCACAGAGAAGAGGCTCACCATTTGTGACCATCGCATCTTCCCCGCTGGTCTTCCTGCTCAAATCCTGGGGTATTTTGGTTGCACTCAGAGCCCTGGAGAAGTGTTCATCCACCACACTGTTAATGTCTCCTTGGAAGTAAGTAAACACCACATATTGGGCCCCCCACTCTGTTTTCACTGGCTGCTTGCTTTTGCTCAGGTTTGCATAATTATCCTTCCTGTCTTCCATATCTGGGAACTTTTCCATCTGCACCTTAAAAAAAGGAAGAGAAAGCAAAATAATGGGATTCAGTTTTTGGACAGAAAAAGCTGAGAGAGTGAGAAGATCGTTCTTGCAGAACACAGAGTGACGCAAAGAAAAAGCAAGATCCTTTTTTGGATTCCTAGTCCTCAGAATTCCCACAGTATGGCTTCGCAGAGATAAAGGGCCTTGAAGATGAGTTGATGGGGTACAAACCACATGTTCACTTGTTGGCAATAAATAAAGCAAGCTGAGGAGATCTGGGGAACGGTAATCCATTGGCCATGCTGGCTGGAAAATTCTGGGTGTTATAGTCCAAAGTTATCATTTCCAGGTTCTTTCGACAGTCGTTGGAACCCCTCTCAACAGGCCCAGTTTCTGTTGTTAGCATTCAGAAATACTCAGGAGAACTTTAGCCTGCTCTTCTACTAACGCATTGCATCAAATTCACCCAGAAGCAATGCTTGGGTAACGTCGGAGCTGCCGAAGCAGAACCACCAAAGAATGCTGCTCGCTTCCTTTCTTGGGACTCTGAAAACTGAGAGGCCCTTTAGCTTAGAGGCTCCCAAACTGTGCAGGTCCTGAGCAACAGGCAGCCTTAGGAGAAATTCAGCCTGGCCTGGGAGGTATGTTGGAAGACACCATGTGACATTCGAGACGGTTTCTTCCTAGTAATTATTGTCCCCATTTCCCAACTGGCGAGAGATAAAAATAAGTGCTTGCACCAAAAGCTGTCAGATGAGAACAACATTAATTGCTACGTTTCTGCTGCTGGCTCTCCTTCTCCCTTTTCAATGGATTAACAAGAGCCCTTGAATCAGGGTTGTAGCTGCAGCATTGCCTCCCAAAATAAGAATTCAATCTCCCCCACCTCCATGAAATTTTCGTCCAGTCCCTAAATTTCTGCCCTGGCAGAGGGTGAGGCACTGAAAATCAGCCACACCTAGAACCCCTCTTTTTGCTGCCTTCACCTGCTATTGGTCCCACTGCCTGTGCCTTTATCTCTGGATGCCTAGGCTATGGCCATTTCTGCCCTACACTGTTATAGTGCTATTATCCCACTTTCAGCATCCTGTGGAATTCTGGGGTTTGTAGTTTACTGGGGCCAAAGAGCTCTCTGGCTGAGAATTCTAAAGTCCCCCCACCCTTAAACTGCAAATCCCAGGATCCCATAGGATGTTGAAAGTGGAATAATAGCACTATAACAATGTCACACAGAAATGGCCTATATTTCTAAATGCTCAAGTGAAGTTTTGAGTTCTCCGCAATGCTAAAAATCAAGGAAATAAAGGGAGAATTTCACAGGGGGAGGGAGACAAAGAATTTTTATTTGGAAGAGGCACTGCCCTCATTTTGACCCATGCCTTGAACGTAACAAGAGCAGTCCGATGGAGCCAAGTGGACCGGTCAGCTGTACACCCAGTATCCCCCTTGCCTCCGTGGACAGGCAAATGCCCCCTAGAAGCCCACCCCAGGGACATGAAGGTAAAATCCTCCCTCTGCTCTTGTCTTTCAGCAACTGAAAGATATACTTCCACTCGGAATGGAGGTTCTAGCTTTCCATCCAGAACCAAGTTTGGGGCAGGAAATAATACTTTTCGGACTGCAGCTCCCAAAATCCACTACTATCCTTGCTTTTGAAAATCAGAGTTCCTCCATAGCCTTCCAGACCTGAACTGGGGGGGGGAGTTACTTTTTTAGCTTACAGCTTCCTGCATCTCCCACTGGCCGTGCCTCTGGAAGTGCAGGTCCTACATAGTCGTCAGGCCCAGAGCTTGAGAACGGCAGTGTTTTAGGCTAGAACCATCAGAAACTCCCTGTTCCTGGCCATGCTGGGGATGCTGGGAGATGTGATCCAGTGCAGCTGATTTTCCCAGCTCTGCTAATAATAATTTTCCTGTTAAATTGGTCTAATCCCCTTGAATGTTTTACGGTGACTAGGCATTTCCCCCATCATCATCAGAGCTTGGAAAATTTACTTGGCAGGACTATAGCTCCCAGAATCCCCTGCAGGGGATCCTGGGAGCTGTAGTCCAGCCGAGTAAGCTTCCCAAGCTCTGTCCACCGACTGAAACATGATACACATCATCCTTTTTCGAGAGTCAATGGAACCAACCTGACTTACCTTAATGTACCACCTTCTGCTCAGTTTCCCTGGCGAATCCCCACCTCCCTGCACCGGTCATGCTTCAGCCCGACCGGTCTCCAGCCGCACACCGACAGCGGCCACGTTCTGCATCCGACGCTGGCCGAAGGGGAGGACTCCTGCCTGTGCAACCGTGCCGGTTTGCTCTCTGTCCCTCCAGCCGTGAAGGAACTAGGCGTATCCTTCAGGCTCGCTACCAGGAATGCGTGCAATGCACTCCGGCAAGTCCACCAGGTCTGGAGGTTTCAGGAATGAGGAAAATAAAAAGGGTTTGTCTGGTGAGTTTCTCAAAGGCCGCGTTTGGCAACAGCGTGCGTACACACACTCACACAGATAAGCTGAGGGACTGGTGTCTATTTTGGGCCAACGTTGGATATTGTCAGGGGTTCACGGCTAGGGTCACAATGCCAGTTGTATTCTCTCTTCAGATGGAGTATAGTAATGAGGCAAAGATGCTCCACTGTTCATGAGCCTGATTTGTCAGGAATGATCCCATTTAATCTTCCATTGTCCCACTTTTTCAGCTACTCTGAAACTGTCCCAGTTTCTCTCTCCTCCTCCCACTTTTGCCCTCTGCTCTCAGCTTACTTCAATTGCTGCAAACTGAGTTCAAGGTGCAGAAGTACTTTGCTCTTGATTGATGAGAAAGTGGCCAGTAAGCTCAAGCAAAAGCGAACATCCCAGGAGGCACTCCCAACTTCCCAATAGGTCCAAGCAAAATCAAACTTCCCAGTAGGCTCAAGCAAAAGCAAACTTTCCAATAGGAAGTTCTAACTGACTTCTCAGTAGGCTCAAGCAAAAGGAAACTTCCTAGTAGGCAGTACTAACTTCCCAGTAGGTTCAAGCAGAAGCAAATTGCTGGAGCCTCTCTTAGCTTGTGTATTCTTCCTCATTAATGACTTTCACCATCTTGACAACCCTTTGTTGGTGCTTGGCCACATTTCTTGATTTTCACCTGTGGAATGTTGGAGGTCATGCCTGTTAGCTTCCAAGAACAGATGGGAGCTGGAGTCTTTAGATGTAGGATCCAGGCAGCACGTCATCGTTGTTGTGTGCCTTCATTTCTAACTTATGGTGACCCTAAGGTGAAACTGTCACAAAGTTCTCTGGGGCTGAGACTGCACGATGCACTCAAAGTCACCCAGTGGGTTTTTATGGCTGAGAAGGGAATAAAACCCTAGCTTCCAAGGTTTAAGTCCCGTGATCAAACCATTACACTACACTGGTTTTGGTGGACTACCTGCACTGAAACGGAAGCCAGTAGCTGAATAAAACACCTCTTCAGAAAAAGTGTTCCATCTTCCGTATTTCCTTGTTTCTGCCCAAGTGCAGTACCTTACACTTCTCCCTGTTGACATTCATTTTGTTAGCTCTGGCCCAGCTCTCTATTCTGTTAAGATCATTTTGAATTCTTAGCCTGTCCTCTGGAGGTGTTCGTTACCCCTCTTAATTTGGTGTTGTCTGCTTGACACCTTCATGCTAAGAGTAGAAAGAATATTTGCAGATCTGTTCCCAGGTTAAAAAAAAAAAGGTTTCTCCAACAGTTGGAAAATACCAAAGGAAGAATATTAGAGTAGCAGCAATTTTGGTGCAATTTTTTCCTGGCATTTAGTGCTGCGAAGTGTTCCACAAGAATTCTTCTCAAAGAAAAATGTGAGTTTTGTGCAAAAATCTACACAGAAAATGGATTTCTTGAACAGCCTTCTCAGTGGCTGCTCCCAAGCTGTGGAACACCCTCCCACAGGAGGGAAAGTAAATTCAGAGGACTTTGGAAATCCTCTTTAAAAGAAAAAAAATCAACATTCACTACTTCCAAATGTCTAATCTCTATAAATCTGTATTTAGAAATCAGAGCCACACACTGAAATTAGATCTCAAAACAATTTTATTCATAGATTATCTTGTAGTCAATCCAAGTATAAAAGAACAGGTTCCATACAGACCTCATCCCTAGCAAACGCTTCAAACCTAATTGCATTTGAACTCAAGAAATACCAGCAGGGCAAAAAAAGAATTACCCTTTTGCCACACTAGCTGTCTGCATGTTTCCCAAACAAATTCATCAAAACAAATTTAAAAACAAAGATTAGTTAATCTTATTTACATTTCCCCCCATTCCTCACCAAGCCTCTCTAGGCATAAACATATGAATGAAGGTAGAGAGGGGCTCTAGCTATACGATTGGTACCTTCAGAATACCTCACTGATCTTCTTAACTACAGCATGACATTGTTCTATTTTCTGCTCACCTTTCAACAAACGCATTCAGGCCAGCAACCTACCAGTGACATACACAGATGGAAATCCGCCTTATGTGCATATATGTCTTTTTTGTCCTGCCAGGCTGGCATTCTCTTCGACTCTCTCTGCAACATCCAAAAGCCAACAGCCCACCATCCATGGCCATTCCGTTGCTGGTGGAGAGAAGCGTCCGGCTGTGTCCTCATAGCCGGACGTGGACGGATGGCATCATCTGCTGAGACTTCTGGAGGACCCCCTTGGGTCATGGCAGAAGATAACTTTGGTCTGCGTCTGGATATAGGAACACAGTGCTTCTTGAACACCCCACATTCTCTGCCACCAAAGGAAGGGCCAGGGGAACCAAGGGGGACTGCAGCACAGTGTTGAGTTCTGTGTGTGGTGGCAGGGGAAAATTAGTAGAGTCCCACAGGCAGAACTCTCACCCTACCCTTGTACTCAACATGGCATCTTCCATGTTATCTTGTTTTAAAAGAATTAGTACTAGGAAAACCATCTGATCCAACTCCAATCTGATGGACAATAACAATTTATGCCATACACAGGTAGAGCACAAGCAGGTTCGGGCAGGAGAGAAACTGAAACAAATGATGGGGGGAAGCATTCGTATCTCTATTTCTAAAGGTCACTGTGCAGTTTATGGAACTGCAAGTTTGTACTTCACTTAAACTGATGGATTCCAAACACTGCCAAGCAAAGTTACAAATTAAGACGGCTGGTCAGTTCAGCAGGGCTCTTGGCAACTTATGACACGTACACACAGAGCTTGAAACAGCAGCCAATCTGAATGAATATATATATATATATTTGTGTGTGTGATTAAAATATGACTGTTAAATATGGCTTTGAACATATTATCCCAAAACCACATCAATGCCATACCAAGAGACATGTACGTGTGTATGTATATATGTGTATGGATGGGTGTGTATACATATATATATATATATATATATTCATTTTGATGCTGCCTACAGTTGCTCCAAAGCATAGGATAACAGAACTCTAAAGGTTACCCTAAACACATGCTTTTACAAAGGAGTTAACAACATTATGTCTCTGCCTCCTCGTCACTGCCTGCAGCGCTGCTGTCCGTGGATGCCGCAATGTCTTCATTGGCACCTTCGGCACTCCCTTCTTTCTCCACCAGTTCATTTCTCAGGCCACCTTCAGAGGCACCATTATCTTTAGACGGCTGGACTCCTTCGGGCAGCTGCTTGCCACCTTCCGAAGAATCTGCATCAGATGCAGTTTTTGGCATTTCTGTAACAGGATCCCCTATAAATGCCTCCCAACCTTTCAGCCTCTCTTCCCGTTCTCTTGCGGTCTCTTCAACCTGTGTTCACATACAACAGGCATGTCAATATAGGTTTAAATTTAAACCAAGGTTTAAAATCAACTCACCCTGGCGATACCTTCAAATATCTCAGAAATCAGAGGGAGACAGTTGTACCTGATAATCTGTAACACCGTCCCACGTTTCCACGCTGAGCTGACGTCCACCAAACCACCGCCCGCAAAGGGCCTGTTTGCAGACATCAGCCTCCTCCGCCTCTTTAAATGCTACAGACGCGACACCATCTGGGTGCCTCTGTAAGAAAGCAAAAGGAAACCATAAGCTATCGTATCCCACTGCAGCTTCACACACATTTAAAGAAGAGGCGGGCAAGGTGGGGGCGGCAGGCCACACGCAGCCCCTGGATCCCACCACCATGAAAGCGGATCATAGAGTCACACTGGAGAATCTAGAGATTCCCAGAGAGACTACTTCTCTAGACATAGCTAGGTCCTCCACCATGACTCTACGGCACACCTCCACCAGAAGGTGACCCCAGAACCACAGTAGAGAACCTAAAGATTTCTAGAGAAGTGTTCCAGGGCTTTTTTTTTTTTTAAGTATTCACAGTTTTAATTTTTATACATGGTTTTTTCCACTTTCATGGCATCTTGCACCCTTAACCTGCACAAAAGCTGACTGTAATTGCATAATGCAGATTCATTGCTATTCACTGTCAAGTTGGGTTCAGCTAATAATGACCCTACAAATAAAGAACTCCAAGTAATCAACAACCTTGCTCAGGCCTTGTAAAGTGAGGGACACAGCATCTTTTACGGAGTCCCCAATAACTGGATAAGTACCTTCCAATCTGGAAGTCATGGAGATATACTCTCTGAAATCATTATAAGATATCTGCTATCATATCCAATAACTAAATATTTTTACCAGCCCACCTGCCAAAGAACCTCTGAGCAAATAGGCTGCTGGCACAAAACGCACAAAAAGCAATTGCCCCGACCTAGGTATCGTCTCCACTGTTTTAAAACCCCAAAATGAAATACAGAATAAAATTTTACACATATCTAAGTCAGAAAGATCAGATTCCTCTATGGCCGAGCAACAAATACCTACATCAAATATAATGACCTTCTTCACTTGTCCAAATTTTTCACATTCTGTCCGAAGATCTTCTCTAATCTCGTTTAGCACTAATGGGTCCTCCTGGAAAAGACACATTGTTATATTCTATTTCTCAACCAGAATCCCCCCATGCTGCCCCAAGCAGTCTAAAAGGCAGACAGGGAGCAAATTATTTTCTTTGTATTTTACCAACCCTATCTTTTTTCCCAACATTCACCTAATATTCAAAGGTGTAAACTTGGAGAGGAACATGGCAAGGCTTCAAGGTCTCCAAGGGAAAAAACGCTTGGTCAAGGTTAATGGAATCTCAGTGAGCTTACATTCTTGCCAAAGTGAGCAAGGATCCACGTAGGTTGGACAAGCAGGAACACTAACTTTATTTCCAGCCGGCACAGAAATAAAGTATCTTTCCAAAATTTAACAAGCATGAGAATACTCCAGGTTTGGGCTTTTGGGGTTTTTTTTTTTTTTTTTGAAGAACCCTACTGAGCGTTTAAGCAGTAAGTGAAAATGATATCTTTTTGCTGCAGTAGACTACATTAATGCAGTGACATATGTTATCTTAAAAGCACATCAGTTTAAAAAAAAAGCAAAAGCAATACTGCAATTCTGTGCACTCTGGAACATTTAAAAGGTTTTTATCCTACAGTTGCCATTATTTTTTTTTAAATCCTGGTGAACCAACATGCATTTGCTATCTAATTCACAGGTGAAGGAAGCAGGCTTCTTACCTCAAAATCCTTTGGGTGGAACATGTTCCGGATAATGATTACCCGCTCATTCCGCATCCGAACGGTACCCTCTTTCTTCTCTGGCCTCCAATCCAGCAGTCTAGTGAAATGAAGCAATAGTAAGAAGTTGGGGCTGATCTCTTCAGTTTCTAAAAGTATTTGTTGGAAAAAAACATTAATGTGGCACTTCTCAAATCACGTTTTCAGCAGTGGCAATATTTGTTCCAAATAATGAAGGCAGACGCTGAGCAACATGACTGATAGGCTATTTTGCAAACCACCTATGAGAAAACCATCTGGCAACATCACATAAACGTGTAATTAGCAAGGCTGCTGTGGAACTGGGACTGGATTATCATGCAGTAATAGTCTGACGAAAACGGAAGACGACTACTTGACAGAAAACAAACTGGCCACTGCTTCACTAAACAGTGCAATGAATATTAAAATATTCTGAAATTTGCACAAAAGAGGAGAAATATGTCAAACTATTTATTATATTCATATGCTGCCTTTCTCCCAGAGTGGGACCCAAAGCAACCTCCAAAAAAAGTTAAAAACAATTAAACACATTAGAAAAAACATAAAATTATAAAACCTTCAAAAATTTTAAAAACATCTTAATAAATTAAAAGCCCAGTTGCTTACATATTAAAAGTCTTGTAGCAGGGCTGAAAGAAATCCCTTCCCTTTATTATTAAAGGCTTAAGTATGCTTAACCAGTTAAAAATTATTTTTCATTTGTTTTAATAAGGGATATAATGGTATACTTTAAATTTCAAACTATTTCCATGAAATACTGAAAAGCTAATGTAGTTTACAGAAACCAATACCCACTTTTGCTGCTGAGACAGCTTCTTTTTGTAATCCTTGCATTTCTTCCTTTTCTTGCTGGCATCGTACTCCCCCTTCAGTTGGAACTGTGCAACTTCCACGTGTAATTTGTAGCCTCTAATTTCATTTTCATCCAGTAACTTTAATGCAAGATCAACAGATTCTCTCAAAAAAAAAAAAAAAGAAGGGGGGTAATTACAGTTTTATTTTTAAAAATATATTTATTAATACATATTTAGTCTATAAAACAACATATGGAGGATTACACAAACAATAAGTAAATATACAGAGAAATTCTTAATACCTAACCTAATACTAAATTAAACTAAACTATAACTAAACTAAAAAGGGGCAAAAAATAAATGACTTCTAACTTGCCAGCTTTTGGTTCTAAGATAATCTACAAGATATATCCCTACAAGATAAACCCTTCTAATGTGTCTATCATTCTCAAACTACTGACTAGTATTTAATAACTATAAGCTTAACCTTCAGAACGGATAATTTACTTTATCCCCCTACAATCTCTTAGATGTACAATCAATTTATCCCAATCATTTTTAAATTTAACCACAGATCCTTCCCTAACTAAAACGGTTAATTTATCCGTTTCTAAAAAATCCAGTAGAAAGGGATAAATTAAGGTTTTATAATGCAATCTTCCACCAGAACGTACAGCAGCTTTCTGAGAAGTATCATTTACAAAGAAGAAGCTTGTGACCAGCCAGAATACAAATAAACCTCAAGTAGCAGAATAAGAGCTTTGTATACTGGTAACAAATATACGAAGCATCATCAAGAAAGTAACAACTGAAGCATAAAACTGACCTTTAAATAACAACAGAGCCCATCTCCTTTAAGATTCCCTTCTCTGTCTTTGTAGAGTTTAATTTTAGGCTCCTCTGTTTGGGGATCACGCATAATGATACCACATTTTGACATAACCTGTACAAACTCATCTTTTGTAATGTCTGGCGGTAAACCTGGAGAAATAAAATGTGAACGCACACAAATGCAAGGAGAACACCTACCAGTGCCACAAAACTACTTTTAGCAGAAAATTTGAGTAGAAAATTCTCATGTTTCATGGGAATGCTTGGAGTTAGCTCATACAGTCCCAAATTTCCCTCTTTGGAGCTCAGGAAAAGAATGGCAGATGTTGAAATGCAAAAGTGTTCTATTTATTTATTATTTATATGCCCTCTTTTCTCCCAAAGTGGGACCCAAGGTAGCTTCCAGAAATTAAAAAACAATTAAAACATTATGAAACACATAAAATCATAAAAACTTACAGGATTTTTTTAAAAAAACTTAATAAATAAGTAAAAGCTCCCCTGTTCACTCATTGTAGTATAACTGAGGGACAAAATTAATTCTCTAGCTTTGGAAAAACCATTTCACAGATTCCAACCAACCTGCCCATGTCGTATTACAACACATTTTGTGTTGCACTTTGGAATTTGTTCACATGTAACCAACCCTGCCACCAGCACGGCAAAGAACTGTATCAGAGCCATAGCTCATATGTTTATACAGAGATGTTCCAGGATGCCACCTCTGGCTTACCCAGGTCAGTGTATGGGAAAATCCTAAATAACTGCTCCCATAGAATATAGACGCTACTGAGCTAGAAGGGCCAAGGCTCTGACCTACATAAGGCAGTTCTCTAACTATGAAGGGATACACTAGTTGGACAAGAATGTTTGGCAATCACTTGCCTCCTGCAGCTAAGATTCAGCAGGAATCCAGCCATCATTCAAGGGACATAGACAGAACACTCAGGAGTGGGAGTCTGAGAAAACATTTGCGAAACTCAAACACACGACCTTACTATTTTTTGCAATTGGGGGTTACATTATTAAAAATTTAATTGTGCACAACCCAATTTTGAAACAGCAATTTTGTTATTTCTGTTCTTCACTTAGAATTTTCTTACTGCTGCCAATTTATGCCTTCGTTCCTACCCCATCTCTCTTGCCATCAGCTGAATTTCGCTAAAGTCATCATCAAAATTTCCTTCTTGTTCCAATACCATGAAGGATTTACTTAAATGCTAAGGTCTTTTGCACAAATCATGTCCTTAATAGTATATTCAGATGTTTTCACTTTCACTTTCTAACCATACAGTGCAACACATTCCCTAACACGGTTTTATAAATCTGCAAAGGCTAAAGGCCTGCTCCTTACCTGTTACATATACATTTGTGTTTTTCTGTTCTTCAACATGAAACCAGCCTAAAGGGAAGATCACGAGTAATTAATGTCACAGAGCTAAACAGATTGGCTCTTCAGACTGGTGTTCACACGAAACTTTACAAAACCACTGCCAATCCCTGGGTTAGACAGATGGCATCATCCTACATTCACATCTATCAAGCTTTAACAAGCTCGTTTCAAAAAATCACTAAATACTAACTGTAATTTGATGCTTTAACATTCAAACTGTGGAACAGACAAGGTACTGCATACAAAAAATATTCAGTATGGCTACCCCCTGCAACGTGGCTACTGATGCTGTATAACAGTCAGCTCCATAGAGACAGCCATTTCTTCTTGAGCAGCAAACTAGTTCTAAGCCATGCACAGGGAGGGCCCTTGCCTGCGTCAGGTTTTCTTTTCTCTCCTTTTTGTTTAGGATCTGTCGGCTGTGACACTTTTGGCTCTGCTGGCTGCTGGATCTCCGCTGCCTTCGGATCAGGAGCAGGTTTAGACTCAGTCTTTGCGACAGATGCAGGCGAGTCCTCTGCATTTTCAGCGGTAAAGCCATAGTTAGCCTGATACGTCGCCAGGAAATCTTCAGTGACCTAAGAAAGTATACAGAATATGAGTCCGGAGGCTAAATCAAAGCTGCAGTCCTAGTTCCTGCAGGAGGCGAACAGTCTAGGTCTACAATGAGCCCCTGAAGGGAATAATGCAGATTGTGTTCTATTTTTAATGTTATGCAGTGGTGACCTTTCGTCACAGCAGGAAAAGACAGACATGCCACCTCTAAGTATGAAGGATGCTGCTGTAGGTACATTAGGGCAAGCCATTTTGTGAACTGCAGCAGCTGTGCATGCCTAGAAGATCAAGTCATCCATGATTTGCATGATGTGTTTATCCTCAGTTAGCAACTCTCCTGCAACGTTCTCTCTCCAGACACTTTTGAGCAGCAGGCAGCTGCAAGCCTCCTAGAAAACTCCTACATGGATTACTCGTCGTGAAACTTCATCCAGCACACTGCTGAAAGAAGCCTCCATGTTTTCAGGAGGAATAGTTTATAAATAATTCAGTTGCAGAACAGCGTTGACCTGCATCTGACAGCTCAGTCATAAGGCCAGAACATTGGCATTGGACTCCGATTTCAGGCATAACTATCTTTGGATGGCTCAGATTATGTAGATGAGCTGCTGTCTCCGAGAACAGGGATGACAACGACCGTGACAGTGAGGACAACAACTTCCTAACCAATCAAACCTTTCAATGCCAACTTCCTAACCAATCAAACCTTTCACTGCCCGGCCCCTCCCTAAACTGCAAACCCCAGGATTCCATAAGATGTTGAAAGTGGAATAATAGCACTATAACAGTCCAATGTGGAAATGGCCACAATCTCAATTAAAAAATTGCAGCACAGAATTAAATAAGATCATTGAGAGTTGTGTCTTAAGGGCACTGGCCACTTCCAACAGAAGTACACTTGAAGATGGAGCCTTGTTATCAGACAAGCAAGGAAATTATGACTAAAGGCTCAACTGAAGTAAATGATTCTTCTTTACACTGGAAAAGGCCATTAGGAAAGACTCAGCTGACCAGTCTAGGTGCGTCTGAGAAACACACATATACACAAACAGTCTGGAGAAGAGTTCAGCTTAAAACCCATTGAGTTCATATGTCTATATAAATATATATGAATTCAACAGGTTTTAAACAGAGCTCTCCTCCAGAACATAACAGCTCCTTTTTGACTTCTCATGAAAACAAACTGCCTCTTACTCAATTACAGTTGTGGTGTCTTTTGCCGTATTACAAAGGAAGAGACTAGGACTGAAATTGTTTGTTCAAGCAATGACATTCAGAAGTAGATGTGAGCCATCTTGACCAGCAGAAAGACGTCTCTAGAAAGACTTGCTCTGAAGAGAGGTTTTTAAAAAAACCACATGAGTTTGTGCACACAGAAGAACTCTTATCTGGAACAGGTTAGATTCAAAGAAGTTTAAAATGAGCTTGGAAACAGTAGCCAAGCAAGGAACTTCTGTCTGGCTCAGGGGAAAGAAGTAGGCCAGACTCTGAGAAAATCATGAGTGGAGAAGCTGTATGATCCCCAGTCTTGCATACAAGCGACAGAAAGAGCCTGCTCTGCAGGTCTGGTTTAAGGACCACGATGATAATGGCTGATCTTGGAAACCTAAGCAGGGTCAGCCCTGGTTGGTACTTGGGTGGGAGACCACCAATGAATAGCAACTGCTGTAGGCTGTGTATTCCTTGCCTAAGAAAACCCTATGAAATTGATGGGGTTGATGTAAATTGAAGGCAACCCGAAGGTACACACACGCATACACACACACAAAATATAATGGCATAACACACTATGAACACCCTGTGCTATTATTACAGGCAGCAAAGAGTCCTGCAGCACCTCAGAAACAAATAAATTTATTACAGCATAAGCTTTCCTGGGCTACAAACCTTGTGAAAGCGGCTCCTATAATTAATCTGTTACTCTTTAAAATATCATACAACTGTTGGTTCTCCCTGCAATGAATTAACAGAGATCAACAGGCTAAAGTTTAGAAACCACTTCTCTGGACTGGCAAATTCCATCAGCTGGCTCCTCGAAGGTGAACAACAGTTGCTCCCAGACAGATAGGCAGGGAACTACTATAAACAGCAGGAAAATTGGTCCCAGTATTTTTCCTCTTCAGACTGTTGACAGATCACATGAGTAGATGGAGAAAAACATCCTGAGCATTAATAACTTTTGAAGATTTATTTACAAGGCCATGTTATTTGTCTACTAATTCCAACAGCCTCTCCTATGCTCACAGCATTGCAGTAGCCAAACATCAAAATTTAACTGAGTTTATGTTTATGCTTTCTAGGTCTGCAAATTTAACAGTTACTATTTTTAATATAAGAGGATGTCTTAGATGCTGGAACACTGTTTCTTTCACAGAGTGCGTTATTACCCAGCATCATTATAAGTACCATCATTCCTTACAGGTAACTGTAATCCCTAACACTGTTCATTTTAACATCTGTTTTATATTGTTATGGTTTCATTTGCTTATGCTGCACCTTTTAACTAAAGCACCTTCAAAAAAAAAATCACAAGACTCAGTCTGTTGCTTCAAAAACAAATATTACAGTACCTCCACATCTCGCAAAAGCATTTGATGAAGGAGCCTGCAAGCTGATGAAAGTTTGTGGCATATTAAAATTGGCTAGTTGTTGCTTTTAAATTTTACAAAGCTAGCTTACAAAATTGAAATACCTGCTCCCACACCACTTAATGAAATGATTGTTTTGTCACAGGTTAATATACTATGTGCCTGTCAATCTTGATTATTTCTAATATTAAGGAGAGCCAGTGTATTGCAACAGTTATAGTGTAGGACCAGGATCCTAGGTCAAATTCCCCAGTGAGCTACAACTCAGTGGACGACTTTAGGACAAGCACATTTTTTAGCTCTTTTAGCCTGTCCTAACCCACGAGATAGAGAGCCAGTGTGCTGTAGTGGTTTGGATGTTGAACTATGACCCTGGAGACAGGGGTCTGATTCCTCATCCAGCCACACAAACCCCACTGGGTGGCCTTGGTCACATCACACAATCTCAGCCCCAGAAAACCGCATGAAAGGCTCACCATAAGTCAGAAATGACTTTAAAGCACCCAACGACAACCTCACCAGATCATTTTGACAAAAAGCATCGAGGGCAAAAGATAAGAAGATCCACGTTGGATCCGACCAAACATTCTTGTCCAACATTCTGCTACCACTCTAGCCATTCAGGTACTTAAAGCAAGCTTTGAGGTCATGAGAAGAAACACAAAATACAAACATAACATTAATATAAAGCTAAATTGTCTTTCACTTGGCCTGCTGTCTCTAATTTTGTTGTTGTTGTGTTCCTTCAAGTTATTTCTGGCTTATTCGACCCTAAGGTGAATCTATCACAGAGTTTTTTCTGGGGCTGAGAAAGAGTGATGAACTCAAGATCACCAGGTAGGTTTCCATGTCTGAGCAGGGAATCAAACTCCGATCTCCAGGGCTGTAGTCCAGCGCTCAGACTGCTACGTCACACCAGTTCTCTTGTACCTAATTTAGGCGACGAAACTCATTTCCATTTATTTCACTTATCAAGTTTTCTAGACTGCTTTAAATCTTATCATTTGTATTAAAGCACTCATATCAGCATCTGTTTAACGTGCTTTTACAGCTGCCGCTCTCATGCTTACAAACTACTTCATTTATTTTTAATTTATATGCAATCCGTCGTTGTTCTTGTTACTAAATTTACTTATATCTCGCTCCCCCGCCCAGACTGGGGCCATTTCTGCACTAGTCTGTTGCAGTGCTATTATTCCACTTTCAACCTCCTACGGAGTCCTAGGATTTGCAGTTTAGGGAGGGGCATCTAGAACTCTCAGCCAGAGAGCTCCCTGGCCTCAGGAAACTACAAACCCCAGAATTCCACAGGAGGTTGAAAGTGGAATAATAGCACTGAACAGTGTAGGGCAGGAATGGCCTGGGGCTCAAGGCTGCTTCCTCCCAGCACAGAATTTAGGGCAAGTAAAGGGGATTTAGGGGCCTTTCCGCACTACACTGTTACAGCGCTGCTATTCCGCTTTCAACATCCAATGGAACCCTGGGGTTTGTAGTTTACCGAGAAGGCCAAAGCGCTCTCTCCCTAGACTGCAAACCCCAGGGTCCCTGTAAGGAGCGGAAAGGGGAACAGCAGGGCGACAACCGCGGAGCTGTAGGGGGCGCCCCGAGAGCTCAGCCTCGCTGGCATCCTCCCGCCCCGCGGCCCCCTCTCCCGGCCCTCCCTCCCTCCCTCCCTCCCTCCCTCCGCCTCACCTTGGGGAACCAGCCGCTTCTCCGGTCCCACTCGTACTGGGTGCCGTCGGCGGGGTCCGTGTACGTGAAGGGGTCTTCGCCGTCGTCGTCGTCCCCTTCTTCCCGCAGAGCTCCTGGAGCCGCAGCTGCTGGTGGAACTCCTCGTTCCGATCCGAGCCACCGACGCTCATGGTGAGGCCGCCCCGTCCCGCTCTCGTCGGGCCGCCTCCGGCTCTCGGGGCCAAAGCGCCTCAGCGCCTCAAAGCAGCAGGCCGCGCCTCCTCCTCTCCGGACGCGACGGCGCATGCGCAAGCCTTTCGCACTGCGCGGGCGCGCCTCCACACATTTCCCTCTTATTCTTCACCTCCTCAGTTGCCCTGAGGAAAAAGGAACGTTTCTTCTTCTGTCGTCTTCTCGACGGAATGGTTAACCGTTGTCTGGTTAAAACAATCAAAACAGGTTATCCGCCCTGAAAAACTCCACCCCTTTTTTATCCTCGCCAGTTGCTCTTTTCGCCGTAGCTTCGAGACATTTTAGACAGCGGAAAAGCGCATGCGCAGAGACTCTTGCGAGCACCGTTGGTAGGGAAAGCGCATGCGTATTAAAGCTCCCCGAAGCTTCGTTCTTGATAGGAGGAAGGGCAAACAAGACCTCCCCGCCATCCTTCCCAACTCAGGGAATGTAAATTTCTCACGTTTTTCAACTGACAAGATTGATTCGCAGTTTTAAAGGATTATAAAGCGCACGCAGCTTCCAGATTTATGATCCACCTGATTAAGAATTCGGTAAAGAATTCCGCCCGCCCTTCCCGCCTTCGTTGGCCTCACTGCGCAAGAGCGGAAGTCAGGAAGCTCAAGGGAAGGCGGGGGGAGGAGAGGAGAGGAGTTGCGCTGGGGAATATTATCTTCCAAATGCCTAGAGAGGCATAACAAGAAACATGTGTCTGATTGAGTATGTGCTTTCATGGCCGGGCCGGTCAGTCCAGGGCAGGGCAGGCGTGCAGCACCTCTTGCACAGCACGGAAACAGCCGTATAGAATATTCTAGTCATACTTGGGTAGTGTAATGTCTTCTTGTACTGATAAGTGGTGTAACCATGGCAACGCTGTTTCTTTTATTGTTGAGTAAGAATACATATTTAAGGAAATAAATGCTTTGGAGTGCAAGTCCCGTTGCCTACGCCTCTCAGAGTCATCATTCCCCCAACTGTCGCCCTCCAGATATGTTATACTATAAATCCCATCATCCCCAGCTGGGATGGCCAATAGCTGCAGTGGGTGTGAAGGACACAGCGTGTGGTCCGCATGCCCGGGAGCCGCTGGGTTGGAGGGAAGCTGCCTGACAGTCCCCAGAGCTTGCCCATCCACAGTCTACAGGGCCATTTCCGCACTAGCGGACTGGCCCCTCCCAAAACTGCAAACCCCAGGATTCCAGAGGAGGTTGCAAGTGGAATCATCGCGCTATAACAGGCTAGTGCGGAAATGGCCCCTGTGGCATTCTGGGGTTTGTAGTTTACTCAGGCCGAAGAGCCCTCGGGCTGAGAATCCTAAATGCCCTTCCCTAAACTGCAAACCCCAGGATTCCAGAGGAGGTTGAAAGTGGACTAACAGCATTATAACAGTCTAGTGTGGAAATGGCCACAAATGAGGAGTTGTTGGTAGGAGTATAGCCATGAAATGACCACTTTAGCCATTTGCGTTAGTGGCCAGATCTACAAAAGAGTGGAGCTTAGGGTTGCTAGGTCAGAACTATGCCAGTCCCTGAACTTTTAAAGCCAAAACCTCAGACTCGGGGATGGTCCCTTGTGATGCTATGAGAAAGGGACCCCGATAATGTTATTAAGCAAGATGCAATCAAAGTACAACATTAAAAAAAAAAACAGCCTAACAAATAAGATCTAGGGTGGTATGGTGGCTTGAGTGTTGACTTTGGGAAACCAGCATTTGAATCCCCACTTGGCTGTGGAAACCCCAGAGGCATATCTAGGGTGGGGCAAGTAGGGTACGTGCCCTGGGTGCTAATGCTGGGGAGGGTGCGAAAAAGGCAAAGATTTAGCGGAGGAGGAGGAGGTGGCCCTAGAGGTAGGGGTGCAAGTTCCATGCTTGCCCTAGGCACTGCTTATGTTAGGTGTGCCTCTGAGAAACCCTCTACATGATCTTGAGCAAGTTACACTCAGGCCATTTCCGCACTACACTCTTACAGCGCGATTAGTCCACTTTGAACATCCTCTGGCCGGCCCCTCCCAAAACTGCAGACCCCAGGATTCCATAGGATGTTGAAAGTGGAATAATCGCGCTGTAAGAGTGTAATGCAGAAATGGCCTCAGTCTCAGAGGAAGACAATGGTAAATCTCTTCTGAACAAATCTTGCTGAGAAAACCTTGTGATAAGATCACCTTAGGGTTGCCATAAGTCAGAAATGACTGGAAGGCACACCAGCAACAACTGACTAATGCAGAATACATACATGCAGACTCAGACACATGCGTACCTACCTTTCAAGGCATTGCTCTTGCCCTGAGATTCTTCCCTGTTGCCCTGAGACCAGTGAGTGGGACAAGTTCTTGACACTGAAATCAGGTAACCCTACTGCAGCTGCTGATACGGCCTTTACTTTTGTGCAATACACAGCAGAGAGAAAAGGAAAGAGGTTCCCACCCCAATATTTTCTTTCTTCAGCTCGTGCAGGTTTTCTTCCATCAGCTATGTAGCTGGGAGACAGAAGAGGAAGGAGGGAGTACTATCCCAACGGGGAAGCACAGTTTGAAAAATGAGTGTTCTGAGGAGAAAAGGAGTGAAGTTTGGAGGAAGCCCAGAGCTCTGGGGTGAGATGACTGTAGGTCCAGCTTTGGCCCAGTGGCTGGGGGCCCCTCAGCCCTGCTGTGTTACAGATGGGTAAAACAAAGCAAGATGATCAACGGCTTTCATTGTGGAGAAAGATCCTGAGACTTCACAGCCTTTATATATTTTATTTATCATTTTTTATAATAAAAAAAGAAGTGGCCAAGATCATGCTTGCAAGTTAAACCAGCCCCTCTTTGGTGGGAAAAGCATGCAGCAGCTTGAGTTCCAAAACTGAAATCCCAAGAGCAAATATATCTTGCTGTCACACACAATGGAATGGTAATGAAAATGGAGAGGGGGAAAACCCGGAATGAAAAGTCTGGTCAACAGACTGTCAGCTGAGATGCTGGAGATGTAAATATAGATTGTCAGTAACCTTTGCTTGGTATGTTTCACTACAGTACTGCTTGGTTAGAGGCATCTCTGAGCTTCCAAGAATTTTCATTTGGAAGAACAGTGGTGATGTTGGGCCAGCGGTTGTTTCGCTGTTAAGCCATGCAATAGACAGCAGGAGAGGCATCCAAGTTAGTGGTATTTCAAGATACTAACCTTTTGTGATGGTTCTATTTATGAGTCTACTTAAACTGAATTTTGTCAGTTGTACATTCGAATGAAACAAAGCCCAGAATATGGTGAACTGGACCAACATCAGCATAAAAGAGCTGAAATCAGAGCAGCAATTTAATTTAAAAATCTGGCATCCACTAACCCCATTAGAATTTGATGCAAAGTTAGAACAAAGCCTGGAAGACTGGGTTATAAAGTGGAGAAACTAGTATAGAGTTTGGGGAAGTTTTCAGAGTAGCAGCCAGTTTAGTCTCTTGCAGCATAGAAAGAACAAAGGGCAGGGGAGAGAAAAAAAATAATAATGTAGCAGCATCTTTAAGACTAGTTGTTTTTCATTTTTGCATGAGCTTTCATGGATATAAACTTACTTCTTTGGATTCAGTACAGAGTGCAGTACAGAGTTTGGGAAAATGACTTTTTGAGGCTTCAGTTTCCAGAATCCTCCAGGCACCAGGCATGCCAGTGGGGAAATTCTGAAATGCAGTCCAAGAAAGAAAGTCATGTTTCCAAATTCTAATTTCCTGGGTGGTATTCTTCAGTTCAGGCTAGATATATTGTCCATTATCCAGATTGAGTTAGTTTTAATTCAGGCTTTAATTCAGTGGAACATACAGCCTATTCCAGTGACAGCAACACTAGAAAATAATCTCAACACATTTTTAAAGGATTATAGTCGTCATTGTTATGAACTTTACAGTCCTTTCACCATACAAAATGATAACACAACTTTACCTGCTATGGCTCCATTCTATGGAATCCCAGGATTTGTTAGTCTGGTAGGGGTCTTGGAATTTTCTATTGCGCTCCCTTGAGCTACAACATTAGAACTCTCTGCCAAAGAATTCCAAGTATCGCACAAAACTATAGATCCCAGCATTCAGTAGGATGAAACCATGACAATCAAAGTGGTATAAAACCTGATATAGTTGTGTAGTATGAATACATCCCTAGATTGCCATCTTTCACCAATGCTGGGGAAAGCCCCCTTCTGAACTATGACATCACAGCCTCCCAGCTAGCATGGTCGCTTGGGAATTTGGGGTGGTTTGCATACTTTTTTTTTCCTGGATAGATACAGCATCAAGGGAATGATCAAATCTCATACAACAATATGCATAAACTGCAGACTTGGGGACCACATCTAGCTTCTCAAGGTAATGCTACCATGCCCTATTCTGCTGCTTCCAAATTTCCCACTACCAGCCACTGAGATCTTTGCTGCTGCATCCCAAATAGTGGTGCAGAAGAACTTATCTTGGTAGGGTGGCTTGGAAAGACCAGAGGTTGAAATCTCATCAGTGATCAGCAATGGCCGCTGAGAGTATGGCCATTTCCGCACGACACTGTTACCGTGCTACTATGCCACTTTCAACATCCTGTGGCATTCTGGGGTTGTAGTTTACGGAGGCCGAGGAGATCTCTGGTTGAGAATTCTAAACGCCCCTCCCTAAATTGCAAATCCCAGCATTCTATAGGATGTTGAAAGTGAAATGATAGCACTATGGCCATTTCCGCACGAGTCTGTTATAGAGCGATGATTCCACTTTCAACCTCCTACAGAGGCTGACCCCTCCCGAAACTGCAAACCCCAGGATTCTGTAGGAGATTGAAAGTGGAATACCCCTATAACAGTCTCGTGCGGAAATGGCCTATAACAGTGTAATGCAGAAATGGCCAAAGTTTTTTTTCTCCTTGCCCTGTAGCTACCTACTTTATTCTCTTGGTCTAAATATTACAAGAGATCTTCAAAGTCTATAATTGCATGGGCTATACCACAACTTTGGGCCTGGGCTATTACAGTCAGACCTTGCTGTGCTTATAAAGCTGAAATTAAAGAAAGAAGAAGAACTCTAGTGACTTAATGAGCTTAACACATACTGTGCAAAATGGCTGAGGAATCACAACTTGGTGCTTAGATTTCCAAGCAGGTTCAACACATTAAGTTTCAAAGCCTGATGCTTAAGTGAAATCAAACAAAACATTACAGATATCAACATTGGTGTGCCCAAGAGAACAAAATTTTGCCATATATATATATATATATATTTCCACCTTGGTTTTGAGTCTTGTGAAGAACAGCTGAAGTTCGGAAAGAGGAATGGTAGGACAGCCATTTTCAAATATCTGAAGGGCTGTCATGTAGAAGATGGAGTAAGCTTATTTTTTGCCACTCCAAAGTGCGAGATACAGACCATTCAACTCAAATTACAAGAAAGGAGATTTCAGTTAAATACTGGGAGGAACTTCCTGACGGTGAGAGCCGCTTGACAGTGGAATGGACAGTCAGATGGTGGTAGAGCCATTTTGAAATTGGCAGCTCTCTGCCAAGCAAGCACTAGCTGTAGATTCCTACATCATTAGAGGGTTGAACTAGACAGCCTTTAATATTCCTTCTTGCTCCATAAGTCTATGCTAGAATTTTTCTGCATGCATTGCTTAATTCCCTTTTAAAATTAGCAGAACTATGGCTAGCTAGCACCATCCATAACATCCCGTACTGGTAAGATAAGCCTCATTTGTTCTTCTTTTCCATGAGTCCAACATCTGAAAGGAGCCTATAGCCCTGTCTGATGGATTCTTACTCCAAAGTCATTCCCACCTTGTTCAGTGGGATGCAATTCTTTGCAAGTCTGTACAAAGAGTTTTAATTGCATTACAGTCAGTTCAATGTGTGGTGGTAAAGAGCTCTCTCCCTTTGCCCCATGCTGTTCTAATATTCCGTTCATGTTTTCCTTTTACAAAGTCCTTACTTGTCTCTGTAAAGGCAAAGGGAAGATTTAAAATACTTTTGCAGTGTTTTCAAGTTTAGCAGGACTAGAGCAGCAGCTTGGTAGAGAAACCTCACATGTACAGAACAGACGGACGTCGTGAAGGGAACTTGCCGCAAAAAAAGCTTGCCATGTTCATGGATGTGCATTCTGTGCGATGAAACTGGCAGGACTCATACAGCTGCTGCGATCTGTTGTTAGGAAAAGACTCCATTTTAGTTCCAGTTTTTGTCTGGATCCTAGCATCTTTCGTTGCTGATGGATGCCTGCTGATGGAGCTGGGTGATTACCCTCCGAACAGGTGGAATTAAACACTCTCCTCTTCTTTCGTGATGCTATAGTCTGTGAGCAGAGTGACGCTGATTTCTGAACCCGTAACTGACATCGTCCGGGTAGGAGTGTAATTCTGGGTGATGCTCGGACGGCGTGTGGCGGGGGCTTTGCGCTTGCAGCATAGGACTTCCTTCTTAAAATGTTGGCGGAAGCTTTTACTCAGCCAGTAGAGCGCGAAGGGGTTGACGCAAGAATTGCTGAAGGCCAGAGCCCGGGAGAAGATGGTAGCCACGAGGTGGAAAGCCGAGGTATCGATCGAAGCATGGTAAGTGAACGAGCGATACAGGTAAAGGATGTGGTTAGGGAGCCAGCAGAAGGCAAACAAGCCAACTAAGACCAGCACAGTTTTGGCAACTCTCTTGCGAGACTCAATCTGGAAAACAGAATAATAATAATGGTGATAGCAGCAGCAATATAATTGCAGAAAGCCAGACTAGTAGTCTCAGGCCATTTCCGCACTAGACTGTTACAGTGCTCTATTCCACTTTCAACATCCTATGGAATCCTGGGTTTTGCAGTTTAGGGAGGGGCCTTTGAGAATGGGCCTGGTGGACGGCCTTTGAGGTCCCTTCCTAAACTGCAAACCCCAGGATTCCATAGGATGTTGAAAGTGGAATAATAGCACTATAACAGTCTAGTGCGGAAATGGCATGACTGTGGGAGTCAGATTCTGGGAGACCAGGTTCAGCCATGGAAACCACTGGATAACCTTGTGCAAGTCAAACTCTTTCGTCCTCAGAGAAACACAACAGCAAATCTCCTCTGTGGGAAACTTTGCAGACAAAACTCCCATGATAGATTCACCTTACATCACTCTTAAGTCAAAAATGACTTGAAGACACACAACAACAAAAACAGGTTTTAAAGAAAGGGCTTCAAAAGGACACTGTAATGCATTTTAGTTGCTTGTTAATCTTGTCGTGTATCTTTTAAATGGTTTTTAACAACATTTGGTAGTTCAGTTATATTTTAATCATACTTTTTTGTCTTTTTTTTTTCACCCATATTGCATGTTTAGGCTGCATGGAGTCCTGATTCTTAGGATGGAGGTGCAAAGACAACATAGAAATAAAGGGAGAGGCATTGCTATTGTTGCTGTTCTGTTGATTCAATGAGTCTAATTGAGACTGGCATTTAAATTTAGGTCTTCATTGGTTTGGCTGAAGCAGATTAACCCAGCTGCCCTCTTAGGAAAATATCTGTTTTTCTGGTTCTCAAACCTTATCAGCACAGAAACACAGCTGGGTGGAGTCTGCCTTTGAGAAATTGGATGTTCATTCATACCACTAAGAAAACAAGGTCTTGCTAGATGTTGGAGGAAGGCGAAAACGCTCTCTCCCATCCCAGCATGGAGGTATTTGTTTGTTTCTTTTTTTGGACTACAGCTCCCAAAATCCCCCAGGTCAGTATGACCACTAGGCAGTGCTGCCTGATGAAATGATATATGCCTGGGGAACAATGCTCTCATTTTGCCTCCTTACCCATGATTATAGTTCTGGGGGCGGGGAGGCATGATATAAATAAAAGAATGGATGAATACATTAAAAAAAAAACAGACCCACCTGCTTACGAGCATGGCCTTGTTCTTCAGCTGGCATGTTGGACGTACTCTTGAACAGCGTTTTGGCAATAAGGAAATAGTAAATGGATATAATCGCCAGTGGCACAATGTAGAATATTGAGAAGCAAACCAGAGAATGAGCTTCTTGCAGGATTCTTTCAGACACGGGGTAAGGCGCACAGGTTTCAAAGGAGGCATTCTTCTCTGGGAGATGGAAGGCGTAGAGGTCGGAGGACACAGCCTCCGGGACGGCCAGGAGCATGGAGACAGCCCACACGCAAGTGGCCTTGAAACAGGTCTTCAGGACCGCGTCGGCCCTTTGCAGCTCCAGCGGTTTGACAATCGCTTTGTACCTGAGAATTGGAAGCCATGTCTGAGTATTAGGATGGGAAAGTGATGGACTCTAGAACCAGCAGTTCTTAACCTTTTCTTTATCAAGAGGCCCCTATAAATATCTTTTGTTGCCGTGGACCTCCAAGGCTTAACTCAACTTAACTAAAGTGCATCAAATATGTATTTAAAGTTGCTCGTGAAGGGTCTTCAGATTTGGGGAGACGAGATAAATAAGTAAATACACACACTCCTATTACAGTATTTTCACTGAAAAGATTCCATATGAATTTAAAACAATAATAACAATAATAATGCCATCTGTCTTTCTTTCTTTCTTCTTTCTTTCTTTCTTTCTTTCTTTCTTTCTTTCTTTCTTTCTTTCTTTCTTTCTTTCTCTTTTAACTGTAAAAGCTCATAACATTTCTTCAAGCCATCATGGACCTCCTGTGAGGGCATCGTGGCCCCCTGGGGTCCATGAACCACAGATTGAGAACTTCTGCTCTAGTCCAAAGAAAAGGAAATGCCTGGGAACTCAAGCAATCTTTCCCCCAACACATTTTACCAGAACATGAGGATGTTACTTTTCAGACTACAATTTCCAGAATCCCCCAGCCACTGGCCATGCTGGCTGGCGGATTCTGGCAGTTCTAGTCCAAAACAAGTAACTGCCGCAAGACCTGTATTTTGATGCCTTTGGTTATGCATCATCGAATGCCAGAAATTTTGTTTTTTGGCCTGTAAACTGTCAATCTAAACCAGTGGTTCTCAACCTGTGGGTCCCCAGATGTTCATGGACTTCAGCTCCCAGAAACCCCAGCCACTATGGTCAATGCTCAGGGCTTCTGGGAGCTGAAGTCCAAAAACATCTGGGGACCCACAGGTTGAGAACCACTGATCTAAACTTTGCATGCTGGAAATAAATTAAGTTTACTTTGTTTGGCTTTGTCAGTCTGAGTCTATTGAGCAGCAGATGATTTAATTAATGGAGTCTGGTTTGACTCTATCAGCATCAGAAAATGAGCTGCAAACGTTTCCAGTCATTTCCACCCGTCTGTTTTTGAGGTCCATGAATTGCTTTAATGCACCACTAGGTAGCACTAAAATACAATACAGATTCCTCCTTGCTTTTAGGCTGTCTTTTGGGGAAAGGGACAGACTTCTTTTCAGCAACCATCAGAAAATGTTTTTCTCCAGATGCTAAGAGTTAACTTGAACCACCATGAATTTATGTCCATGCCCTTTAAGATTCACTTAGTAAGAATTCTGATACCTTCAGAGGAGTAGTTGTGGGGTGGGGAGGCAAAATGAGAGCATTGCCCACCCCAAATTAACATCCTGCCACCCCAAATGAAATTTTCCTTTGGTCTCCAAATTTCTACCACGATATAACTTGATGTATATCTCTGCATTGCAGTTGAGAATTTACAAGTACAGCTTAGGCATCCAGAGAAAAGGGACAGGCAAGATTGCCAAGAGAGTCAGTGTGGTGTAGTGATTCGAACATTGGATTACGACCCTGAAAACCAGGGTTTCTATTCTCTGCTTTGTCATGCAAACCCAATGGATGATCTTGGGTGGGTCAGCCTCAGAGGAAGGCATTGGCAAACCCCCTCTGAACAAATCTTGCCAAATAAAAAAACTCCTAATAGGTTCACTTTTCAGTCAAAATAAGCAGGCAATGGCTTGGATGCATACCTCAATAGCAAGAGGACTCAATCCAACTCAGCCCAGTTTAGACCAGGGTGGGTAAAGTGCTGCTATGGGACTGTATGTGGTCTGCAAGGCAGTTTTTGCAGCGCTGGTTCCCATCTCTGCACCGTTTATTGATGCAAAATGATAAAATGCCTCTCTTGGAAGTTGCTAGGAGTTGCAGTTCTGGATTTAATACCATATAGTATATTACACTAATATGCAGCATTTATTGATGCAAAATGACAAACTACTCCTCTTGGAAATTGCCAGGAGTTGCTTTTGTACATGGTGCCTCTGCCTTGTTTTAAAAATTACCCATTTTTTCCAAACCAGAATCCTGTTTCTGGCCACTTCCATTATGGGGGAGCCATTGCCAATCTTGGTGACCTCCCCCCACCAAGGGTCTTGGGCCTGGACCCTGGATTCACCAAAGATGCCCACTTAGATTTAATACTATATAGCATATTATGCTAAAGAAACTCTAGATCTGTTAAAATTATTTGTAGACCGTATGTTCTTTTAGCTTACATTCCTGAGGCATGGAATTTAACTAATGGTCAACATGGTTCTTACAGTTGCCAAAAATTTGTACTCCAGGGCTGGAAAAATAAACATTATCTATGTGGTATTCTCTGTTCAGAAGATCTCATTGCTTTTGCTGCTGGTGAACGTGTATTCTGTAGATACTAAGTTCAATAAAATGTGTTTGTGGAAATGTGATCAGCAAGGGGGGTAGCTATGTGGGGGAGCATAAAATGATAAAATGTACCCCAGTAAGAATGCTTCCCCCATGAAAGTTTCCTTCGGCCTCCAAATATCTAGCTTTGTACTAATTTCACATTTTAGTTGAGCATTTAGAAATACAGCCTAGGTATCCAAAGCAAAGGGTGGGCAGAGTGACCAAGCGAGTAAAAAACACAGCAAATATATAAAAGTTGTATGTGTGAATGGTTTTCAGTCCCTCTCTGCAATGCTAGAAATGTAGGGACTGAAGAAAAACTCATCTGATGGGACAGAATTCTTTTTTTCTTTTTTAGAGAGCAAAATGCTTATTTTGCTTCCCAATAGCTACATCACTGTCAGTTTGTATTAATGTGTATGTCTAGCCCACATGTGCATCTAATGTATTCCTTCCTTCCTTCCTTCCTTCCTTCCTTCTTTTTTCTGTTCTTCATAATCATCTTTTCTTATAATACAATTTAAAAAAGGAAACTCTTGCTCAGCTAAAGTGCCTTCAAACTTACCTGTCCGCACTGAGAACTGTCAGAGTGAAGACAGAAACCCCGACGGACGTCCGCTGGATAAAGGAGAGCAGCTTGCAGCCGATCCTTCCAAAAAGCCAGGTCTCCACCATGTAACAAGCTGCATCCACCGGCACGCAAGTTAACAGGAGGATCACGTCTCCAAAAGCCAGGCTGGTGATGAAAATGTTGGGCACCGTCTGCATCGTCTTGACCTTGAAGAAGACTTTGATCAGAATCAGGTTCCCGAGGAGACCCACCGAAATGATGGTGGCATAAGTCACACAGATGGTACAGAGTACCCCCAACCCAAGGGGAGCTTCTTCAAGCCACCTTTCCTCAACAGTCTGATTCCCTGTTCCATGTGCCAAGAATTCTGTGGCATTGGCAAATTCATAGAGAATTGCATTCGTTGCCACCAACGGAGTCCTAGGCATCTTGGCGTTGGAGCTTGACATTAGGTTGCTCCCAAATGCTGAAGGTTCACCTGGCCACTTACCATACAAAGAAGCAAGAAAGAGAACAGGGGGAAATGACAGATTCACTTCCCCAGGACACTTAGCTCATTTCTTCTCACTGTGGAGTCTCAAAGCATAAGAAGGACGGATGTTCAGAGATTCACTGCTGAACTGAGTGGGAGGTGGAGAACTTTTTTTGAAAAGAATTTTAATACGCCTTGCAGTTACTGTGGGGGAAAGTAGAGGAGGAGGAGAAAAGAGGGGTGGTTTGTCTCCTCTCCCCAGCTGTTACCCTGTCGACAGTGCTTTATTGTTATTATCATTATTTTCCTTGATGGTTCTTTGCATTTTTTTTTTCTGAGTGAATTGACTGCCTCATATAAAAAGTGGGAAGCATATCTGTTGAAAATTTGGAGCTGAAAAGAGAGTGTTTTGATCTCAAAGTAGCAGCAGTAAGCACATGGGGGGAAGGAGGGGACAATTATGTTTCATTGCCTGCTTTCCTTTGCTGATGTGCAGAGTTTGAACACGCTTTGTCTATGCAGTCTCAGGCATCCTTACAACAAAAGTTGAGGTGTTTTACAATTCTTCTCTGAATCTGCCCTCAGTTTTACAAACTCTCTCCTACAGAGGCTTGGAATTGCTTGGGAGCTGTCCGGGTGCTGGATCTCTGTCAGGAATAGAGTTCAGAACCTGGACAGCTCCTGGACATCAGAAGAGCAGCTGTAAAAACAGGAGTGGATTCACCGTACCAGTACAAAGGATTCACACCAGCTCCCTCTGCCTCATAGTACAATGTAGGGCTTTGGATTACTTTGCCCAAGTGATGTAGCAGGTCCAAGAATCATAGGATTTGAACACACATAGGGATAGATCTCTAATCTACCTCCCATGGCTTCCTAGTTCCCTCCAAGTTCAGCTGCAGTCTTTGAAGGAGCTGACAGGGTTGGAAGCAAAGATTGTTTCTAAGCAACAGCGTTTTGTTATAAGTCTTCTCTTTTTCGATGCAAAATGTATTGGGTGGCTTGATCTTTGACAGAGTTAACAAGACCCATTAGCTTTGCAAAAGATCTGCTCCTTCAGATCTCCTTTCCAGATGCTAAAAGTCAATGCAAATTAGTGGAAATCTGTTTTCATACTGCATAAGAGTCAATTAATAAGTATTAAGCCACACTCAGGTGTGTAGCTGCAAGGGGGCAAAATGAGGGCATAGCCCATGCCACATAAAAATTCTGACACCCCAAATGAAATTTCCCTTCAGTCCTCAAATTTCTAGCACTGCAGTGATCTGAAATTTCAGCTGAGCATTTGGGAACACAATTTGGGCATCCAAAGAGGAGGGGCAGGTGTTGTTACAAGGGAATGTGAACACAGCAAATGAAAGAGTTCGAGGCATGAATTGATCACTCTCTGCAGTGATGAAAATTTGAGGACAGAAGGAAAATGCCATTTGCAAGGGCAGAATTCCTATCTAGGGGCAACATATTCATTATGTCCCACCCCACATCTCTGATCTCTGTTCAGCCACGGAAACACACTTGGGCAAGTTACATTCTCTTGCTCTCAGAAGCCCATGACAAACCTCCCCTGAATAAATCTTGAAAATCTTCAGATAGCATAAGTTGGAGCTGACTTACAGGCACAAAACAACATCAACAGCAATAATTAGCTGCACAACCCAGAAGGAAGATCTGAGCCCTCATGTTCCTCGTGGTGCAGATCTCAAAATGTTAATGCTATGAGTAAACCTTGCATTAGAACAACAGGGTTGAGTTCTTTGAGACCAAAACCTGGTTCTTTCTCCTCCCACCCCCCACGTTTGAAGCTCTCCAGAGCTTGAGATCAAAGATCAACTAGTTAGTTTTGTTTTCCACCGGAGGAAGATTGATCATGGGAAAATACAACACCTTCCCACTCACTCATTCATCCGCATGGCAAGCTGGCAGGATTTCTCTGACTAGCTGTCAGGTGGATTCATGCTCAGCAACTCGTCCTGAGTTGAATGACAGCCAAGGATGGCGTGCAGAGGTAATTGCTACCAAGTTCTCCGGAAAGAGTAAGGGGTCATTTGAGATTTCCATCTCCTTGATGAGGTGAACTGAGCAACTGTTTCCCAAGATACACCCACTGGATTAGAACACAGTTGCTATATAATCTACATACCAGTGGATCACAGCATCATGTTGGAATGGAAGGAAGAAGATGAAATTAAATCAGTACAGCAAGAATGGTGCCACTCCAGAAGTCCACCAGCACAAGTTGGGGAAAGTGGACAGTCTGGCACAGGTATGCCTCAATTACTGAAGTTGGTATATTTCTGGGTATTGTTTCTTTAAGAGACAATTCAGTACCTGGGGCAGAAATAATGTGGAATAAATAAGGGTACCTTCCTGCACCACAAAAAGGAAGAGCAGTTCAACATGTTTCAGCAAATGTCTTATTCAAAATTAAACAATTGCATACATGAAGTGAAACAAAAACTCACATATGTCTTACCACATAACATTTTGAACCTTCTACAGACTATTGAAGGCTTCCTCCAAAGTGCCTTCAGGGATGACCTTTTCTTTCATGAAATCGTAGATTCATAGAGTTGGAAGAGACCACAAGGGCCATTGAGTCGAACCCCATTCTGCCATGCAGGAAGACACCACCAAAGTGCTCCTGACAGATGGAGCTGGGTAGGCTTAGCCTGGAGAAGAGAAGGTTAAGAGGTGCCATGATAACTATGTTTAAATATTGGAAGGGATGTCATGTGGAAGATGGAGCAAGCTTGTTTTCTGCTTCTCCAGAGACTAGGACATGGAGCAATGGCTTCAAACTTCAAGAAAAGAGATTCTATCTGGACAGTAGGAAGAACGGTAAGAGCAGTTCAACAGTAGAATATGCTGCTGCCTGGGAGTGTGGTGGAGTCTCCTTCTTTGGAGGTTTTAAACAGAGGCAGGATGGCCATCTGTTGGGAATGCTTTGATGGTGTCTTCCTATGTGGAAGAAAGGGGGTGGACTCAATGGCTCTTGTGGTCTCTTCCAGCTGTATGATTCTGTACTCCTAGGTTTCTTTCAAACTACACAGTTTTAACATTACAGAAATGTGCTTCTTTCTCTCTCTCTCTCTCTCTCTCTCTCTCTTTTGATGTCGGTGACGCCCTGGCAAATCTGGAAGCAGGTACGGTGGCTGCAGAAGAAGGGGCACATGAAACCCATGTTCTGTATATGCCCCTCCCTTTTGTTGGAGCAGAATCACACCAGATCTCCTGCGCACAGTGCCACAGGTTCCTGGCTCTAACTCGGTAACACTCCGAGCGTTTGTGTCACTTAAGCTCACCAACTTGCGCCCCACAGACACGCGCATCCCAGGAGAACAAGCAAGCACCATCACCCATAACGATTCTGATGTCTCTGGCATAAAACCACCTTTCTAATGGAGCCATTATATATTCAGGTGCTCAGCTGAAGGCAATTCAGCCAGGAACATTTTCCCTTCTGGTTTGCAGTTAAAATAGTAAACATGTCATTAAGGGTAGTTTGGAACACTTCCAGGCCCACACAATCTGTATCATAATAAACATATTTTCAGATGCTGCCGTGATCCCCACCCGATCCCCCAAATAGGAGATATGCCCTCCCATCTCATGGCTTTGCAATGTGTTTGCTTCTGAGTTTGAAGCCGCTTCCCTCATTTGAGGCGATCAGCAAACGACTCACGAGTTCAACAGGCATAATTATTCCATATTTTGCCTTTCACTTTTCCCCTCCTCTAACCCTCCTCTCTCTCTCAGACCAACATCCCTGTAGCATCTCCCCACAATCTGTGACAAGTTGTCAGCGTCAAGAGAGAACAAATGAAAAGGCACCGGATGGAGAGATACTTCTCATGCTTTATCATAAAATTATATCCTTTCATTTTGGCTGACAACTTGAACAATACTGCTTTTGAAGCACAAATGAAACACTTGTGAGTTGTAGAACGCAGGGCAAGAGAGTTTTTAGAAGGAAGACAGAAAATGGGACTGTCTGAATGCCCCTTTCTCAAATAACTGGTGTTCTGAGCTTTGCAGAAACAAAGAAGCTTAGAAGCTTTTTTTTTCCCCCGCCTGCTTTGCTTTCATTTATGGTTTCCAGTTACTTTTGAAAATGAGGGCCAGAACCCTGCATCGAAGGCATGGCTACAATGTTGTAGCTATCTTCCATCTCATACTCCAGTCCCTGAAATGGTGCCATGATCACAAAAGGCAACTGGACACAATGGCACTATCATAAGTCTAACTTACAACATCATAACTGGATAAGAAGATGCCAGGCAGGATTTTGAGATCAACGGAAAACAAAGCATGACTAACATTACAGACTGACAAGTTCTGTGACACACACCTTTCCCCAGATGTGCTGATCTTAAGATAGCTGGCATGTTGAGCACATTCGCTGGCAAAAACACTCGAGTCATGATGATGAGTGGTGTGTTGTAGCAGAGTTTCCCCTGAAAAATTCTTACACTATGCTGGTCAATGAAAGAGCTCAGCCACTCGTGGCACAGGTGTGCCCAGGTGCTGCCTACCTACCTACCTACTCTTGCCATATACGCACTGGAGTGTGTCGGCCGATATTTGGTCCTCCACTGGTGAGTCTACCAGACTATTCTGTCCCAGTCTTTTTCCCCCAAAATTTCTGCTGTCAGAGAAATAGCCATCAATATCACTAGATGTGTGGTTAAATTTCAATCAGCAGCAATACGAGAAGGAAGATAAGTGGCACTGTTGGAGATGTGGGGCATTGCCTATCAGTTTTAACATTCTTATATCTCTTTATATTTGGCCAGAATCTTGCACAAGGAGACTTTGTGCTCACAGAGTTATATGGCAGTTACACAACGCTGCCTTATTAGTGAATTGTGAATTTGCACAAACAAACATGCATGTGCCTTTACGTATGTCTCAGACATCATGTGTGATGCACAATGATGCACAAGGCAATGTGCCCACACAAACATCCATGTACCATGCAAAGATGCAACCATGCAAAATGCACAACCATGTGCAAAAACACCATGCATGCAACTCCACTTCCACAGCCTTGAACAGCCCTTCTATATGAGACAAAAATGTTCAACTGTCTCTGTAGGGAGACAAATGCATGCATAAGACACCAACAGGATCCTGGACGTCTGTATGGTTGGAAATGCATACAATTGCTTATATTTTATCTAGTCTGTTAACCATAACAAACTATACTTCCATAAATGGTTTTATAGATTGCAACAAGTGTATTATTTCACTTGCTGTGGACTCTCTAGCTCATTCCATCCAGGGAGATCCTGGACCTCTGACCCAAAGTCCTGGCCTGACAATGCCTTGTCCAGACCACCAGTGGCGGCTCGTAGCTCCTGTGTCAGTGAAGAGATGAATCTGTTCTGGGTTCTGGGGAGATTTAAAGGTGCTCTCCAAAGTGCTGGGTCCATTTAAGGGGCAGAGTTCAGCACCTTGGATAGTGCCTTTAATGCTTAGATTAAAACTTTGAGCATGATTCACTGACCCTCCTGACATGGGAGGCACTACCACCATTGCAAACATGCAATTGTATGCACACCTGAATATGGGTACCATACCAACCCGGTTCAAGGCATCACCTGAAGAGTTAAAGAGCTTTCATTGCCTAATTTCAGAGACAGACAGAGATACCACTGAAATATTATTCCTCCCGCTCTTCCCCTCCCATCTCTAATTGCTGCGTAGGAGTTGCTCTCTTGAATAAAAGATCCTTTTGTATTACGCTTCCCCCATGTGGGGAAGCTCTGAAGAGTCACTCCATCACCATCCTTTGAGCATCGTTTGTCGTCGTTAAGGCAGCTCCAGGTGCCAAAGAGCCATTACCCAGAGTCTTCAGAGGCGAGTAATGAACTTGAACAATGTGGCAAGGAGGACTTTGAAATGAGAATCTGGGACTTAGTTTCACAGGTACGGGGCTGATTTATGAGCCATCATGCCCTTGGCTTGAGATAAATCTTCCTCAAGGAGGAGGAACTTGGGGTATCTTCTGAATCCTAAGCAGAAGCACCGACTGGGGCTCAGGGAGGGCAAGGAAGTCAGTGGCTTTAGGTCATGATAGTCATATAGAACCTCCAGTATCAGAGGCAGCATATCTCTAAATACTAGTTGCTGGGGGACAACAGTGACAAGATGCTGTTGCTCTTGTGTCCTGCTTGAGGATTCCTTAGAAGCGGCTAGTTGGCTGCCATGAGAAAAGTGTGCCGGATGATCCAGATTTGAGGCCAAGCAAGAGGGAAGAATAAAAAATCTCAGAGAAGTTCTTGGAGACTATATTGCAGTGGTGGGTGGAGCCTAAGGTAAAGGGGGTGGGGCCTAAAATACCAGTATAGTTTAACTTGAAGAGCTTACCACCTGTCACCAGACCTTAAGAAAGGTACTTCTGCCTCTTAGAACAGGGGAAAACCCATATAAAAGCTGGGAAATCATCAAATTATGGTGCCAAGAAGAAGGTATTGCCTTCTGGGAAGAGCCATGAGGCCAGATTAGAACCCAAGAGGGCTTCATATGTTCCATATTCTGGCTTCTCCCCATCCCGCTATATCCGTCCCATATGGTCAGCTAAACAAAACTGCTCTCCTACTGCACATTTATTTTTCCAACTGCACCAAATATGTCTAGATGCATGTTAGAATAACACCTGTGCTAGGTCTCTCCCTCCATGGGCGTTTGTGGTGGGATTGTGGCCCTCTGCTGAATTAGTTCCTGAACCCTCTCTTTCTTGGATCATCAGTCCTCTGACTGACATGAGAAAGCAAGGGTTGTCTCTGGACCACAGGAAAACCTTAGGCCAGTTCATCCCCAAGAAGTATTCCACAGTTGTGCGACCGACATATGGGTTCTTGTACACTTTGGTGGTTAGATTTCCATCCCAATGTTTCTCCAGTGATCACAAGGTTGTGTATGTGACTCCCCATTCCCTGCTGCCTCCTCGCAACAACCCTGAAAGCAATTGGACCAAGTGAGTTTCAAGGCCTAACACTCTAACCATCACATCGCATTATCTCTCCCATATACAGCCCAGCTGCTCTATATTACAGTCCAATAAATGGTTTAGTCTCTGTTCCTAAACCTTCCATTCTCAGGTAGACAGGATAAGGAATGGGACATTTTATAAAATTCTTGGCTGTTCACAAGTTACGCAGGCATGGGGTGCAGGAGTAATCCCATTGAGCTGTGTTAAGCTTTTGCAAATTCACCGTGGACGTTCTGATTTATTGAATTACATCTTGATTCTGTCCAGTTCTTTTGAGAAAGTGAATGACCGAGTGTATTAAAAGGTCTGTAAGCACATTTTGAATGCAGCAGTCTTCCAGAGAGTTACCAAAAAAATGAGCAGAGCATCAGTGCAAAGCCATGGCTTTCTGAGCACACTGTAGCTCAGATTCCATTCACGATACTCTTCTCCCATGGGGAAGGTGGGCCTCCAGATGAGTCAAGGATGCACAGCCAGTGTGGCACCAAATTTGATCTAGAAAATAAATATGTTGGAAAATAAATACATTTTCATTCACTGGAAATGTACTGGGGATGTCCGTCTATTTCAGCCTTGTTTTGATAGTACTTTACTCTAGGCTGGAAAGAATGTACACATCAGTGAATGGCGTCTCTTGGGGATGCTCTGTACTGGGCTGGGTCTATATTATATTAACTGGAAGTCTCATAAGAGAGTGAGGCCATTTCCGCACCAGCCTGTTATAGCGCTATTATTCCACTTTCAACATCCTATGGAATCCTGGGGTTTGCAGTTTAGGGAGGAGTCTTTGGAATAATAGCATTATAATAGGCTAGTGTGGAAATGGCCTGACATTTAGGAAATTGTGGGTTATGACAATTACTGAAAAGAGACGGCACTAGATCTAATACTGGTTTTATTCTTATACTTCAGCACAGTTGCTTCAGATGATTTAGAGGTGTCGCTTAATAGCAGCCAAAATGGCATTAAGCTATAAATAGAATTGAAATGGAACGGCCCTCTATAACAGAACAGCTTGTGAGAATATGGGATGTCAGCCATATTGTTATACCAGCTAATTTTGTCAAAATTAGAGAAGTGACACTGACAGGAAATCTGATGGGTGAAAAATCAACATTGTGGTACCGAATGATAAATAGTCACCTTCCAGGTTGCAGTGACTGATGTCCGAAAAGTAAAGACCTCTACGCTTTGCCCATCTGACAAATTTGTACAGTGCATTTAATCAATACCATAAGCAAACAGCTTAAGAGCAGTTCATGGCAAACATGAAGAGTTGTACACTTGTTTGACATAATTCAACACCCAAAAGCATTTTAACCCAAAAGGTCCACCCCCATGGCTTAAAACACAAAATCTTATGCTCCAATAAATCTGTCAGTCTAAACGCCTGTCAGAACAGAAAAGTCTTGTCTGCCAAAGGGAAGCAGGGAGGGGGCCAGTCTGACTTCCCTGGGAATGGCGTTCCAGTGCCTGGGAGCAGCCGCCGAGAAGGTCCTCTCCTGTGTTCCCACTAGATCAGTGGTTCTCAACCTGTGGGTCCCCAGATGTTTTTGGACTTCAGCTCCCAGAAGCCCTGAGCATTGAGCATAGTGGCTGGGGCTTCTGGGAGCTGAAGTCCACAAACATCTGGGGACCCACAGGTTGAGAACCACTGCACTAGATGTACCTGTGGGCGTGGTGGGATGGAGAGAAGGGCCTCTCCAGCAGATCTTAAAGCTTGGGCTGGTTTGTAAGGGAGAATACAGCCCTTCAAATAACCTAGACCTGAGCCATAAAGGGCCCCTCCATTTTCTTAAGCTCTGTATTTTGCTTCCGACTCACCAGTTTTACCACTGATGTCTGGACTAGCTCCTGCTAAGCTTCCAGAACCAATCGATGTAGAGTTGGTTGCACAAGATTTCAGTGACTTCAAAGAGAGGGAGGACAGCTTCCGCTCAAAATGTCGCATGGGTGGATAGCCCAGAGTTGTGGCAGAACTTCTCCATTCTGGAATAGAGACAGGAAGACTATTCAAAAGTGTTCAAAAATGCTCAAAAGACGAGTTTCTTGAGTGCTGGGAAACTCTTCTGAGGAGAATCCCAGATGGGTGAGAATCTTTGCAATTTGGGGCTTATTCTGCATGGAAGGTAACTGTGATTTTTTTCATGTAGAAAATGCTCCTTTCAGTGCAGGAGATATCTTTTTTTTCTGTGAAGGAAATGCTGTTTTCTGCATACACACAAACAAAATATATTTAGAAAAGCAGTAGAAATCATTCATTCTTGCTTGCAGGAATGAAATTTAAAAGTCTTGATTCCTAGTTTGGAATCAGGCAAGAAGGCAGATGAGCACCCAAAGCTATCATAATACGAAGCAGGAGTGACTGATCTGGAGGGCCTGCAGTGGATTAATGCCCACCATGCTATACCACCTTTCCCAGTCATGATTCTGCAATGTCTATTCCACATGGTGCTCAAATATTAAACATCAGAACAGTTAGATGAAAACCTTTTATGCAACCCAGTTCAGCCGCATAGGGGCCGGGGGGGCGGTTTGCCCTGGGCAGCAATGTTTTTGGAGCATCCTGGTCCATAGCCATGCTCCCGTGCGCCCTGGCCGTGCCTCCACACACCCCATGCACCGCAGCCACACTCCCATGCACGCCCCCTCCCACCACCCCCTCCACACACTCCAAGCTCCACCACTGCCCCAGTTCCCCTCTCTGCCTGACTGGTTATATGAATGCATCGAAAAAGAGGTGGGGAGAAGTACAGGAGAAGCTGGGAACAAAGCAAAGGTCTCTCTTACGAGAGTAGCTGAGACGAAACCTCCCGCAACAGAAGTGCACTTGGCATTGCTTCCTCACGTTCTCCTTCAGGAGGCAGTGGAACAGAAAAATGAAGAACCCTGAAAAAGAGGAGAAAACAAAGCTAATTTTGAACCTATGAATTCAAATCCCGAGAGAAGACGTTCCACCCAAACATTAGGAGGATCTTCCCGATAGTACAAGTTACCAATGGTGGAATGGATGATCTTCAAGACTCCTTTTTGGAGGTCTCTGAACAGAGGCTGGGTTGCCATTTTTCAAGAACATTTTAACTGCGCATTCCTGCATGGCAGGAGTTGAACTAGATGACCTTTGTTGTTCCTTCCAGATCTATGATTCTATGCTTCTAACATTCTTGGGTTTTGTGCCTCTGGCCTCACCAGAGGACATACTTTTGTCATCATCCCTTCAGTTAAAGATATTTGGGGGACAGAAATGGCACATGAAGCCAATATATTAGTGTGGGCAAGGGCAACTATATTTTAAGTCCTGGACTGGGGAGAAACGGGGATATAAATAAATGCGTTGATGGTGGTGATGGTGTTGGTGATGGTAGAGATAATGGTGATAACTTAGTAATTATTAAATAATTTAATAATGTTGGGACTTTCCTGTTCACAACTTTTCTTCTGTGCGCATAAAGGCAGACAAAAAGAGATCAGTAGGATCTGTGGAAAATACACCACTTTTGCACAAAATTGTTCATTGCAAAAAAAAGTCTCTGAGCAAAAAAATCTTGTAGCTGCTGACCCTTTTCTCAGTGGAATGTCTTGACATCCTTACTCATAAAGAAATAGAAAACCTGGATTACTTATATCCTTCACCCAGAAATACTAGGGGTGTCCTCCTATCCACCCAACAGGGAAGAATACTCCCCAAGATTTCAGGCAAATCTCTTTCCCAGCTCTGTTTTAAATGGTGGTGCTGTAACCAAGGGCTGTATTTGGTTCTTTGTCCATGCATAAGATGTGTTCCAGCTAGTTACCCGCCACTACAGCTTTTCCACTTTTGTGCGGTCCTTACCTTGCAAAGTGTTGCAAATTGCAAAGAGATACAGGAAAAAGACCCGCACTGGTTTTGCCTCAAAGAAAGTGAAACCCCATGTTAAGCCGAGCAAAAAGGTCAGGCTGGCTACGCGCTTCACGTCCTGGGTCCAGTGATCCTCCAAAAAGTGATTATTTGCTTTCATGGTGCGAACTTGCAGGAGAACTGTGATGAACATGGAGACGTTGATCAGGAAGACCAAGCAGAAATAGGCCACCACGGAGATGTAAAAGACCAGTTTGACCTGAATCCAGCAACTATAGAAGACAAAGAAATGGGGAGGGAGGTAGTAAGACACCATTATGGCTGATAGTGGGATCATTCCTTTGCTAGGATAGTTGGCTGATGTTTCATCAGTGGGAGCTGATGGCAGGAGAAGGACTCCTACCAGTAAGAGCTCTCTCTCTCTCAAGCTTTCAATGAGATATCTGCCAGAGGCAGAGAAAGCAGAGGTGGCTGGTGACTTCAGTGGTAGTAAATCCACTCCAGGTCCTCTTGTTAGTACTAACTAAAGTATTAACTAAAACAGATCCATTCACTCCATGGGATTTGCCTACCTGTTGATTTGCCATTCAAAAATGGATGGTATGGGTCTACTCTAGCTGGGACTAACCAACAGGATGCCAGGCCAGGCTTTATTCTGAGCCTGAACTGGCTGCATACATCTGGCAATGGCTGCTCCCATCCCCTCTTCTTTGTCCACTTCATTCACTGAACTTCAAACAGCTAGAAGCTAGAAGAAGGTAGTTCATCTCTTGAGCCCCAATTCATTTCTCCAAGGAGAAAATTTAGACAGACTGGAATGTCTCCAGGCTGACTCCTGCCACTCGACGCAAGCGTTCCTCTGCCAGTACTGCAGAGAAACTGCTCTTCACGCCACCATAACCTAAACTGGAAGTCTTCAACAGGATGCCAGCCCAGGTTTTACGCTGAACTTCAAGGCAGCTGCCCAAGGTGCTGAAGCCTATCCCAAAAAATAGCTTCAACGTCTTGAACTAAAACCCAAAATGGATTCACTACTCCATGGATACTGGAGCTATTAGCCAGAGAGAGGTGGTGCTCTGTCTCCTGAGCAGAGAAAGTGGAGGGATTCAAGAGACAGAAATGGCTTATTTAATTGAGAGATAGAGAGCAATTCTATCTGGAACCTGGAGTGAGGACTTGGGGTGGGATGGGCAAAGTGAGTCCCCCCCCAGGCTGCTTTGTGACTCCCAGGGCTTCCAAGGGGGTCAAAAATAAACCTAACTTCATGGGGTTTATTTCTTCACATTTCTGGCCACCCTGGTGCATTTTAGGAAAGACCATTAAAAGAAAAGGTAGTACCTCTCCTAGGCCCAAAAACATGGGAAAAATGTCCCCACCAGACCTGCAGAGGCAGGGCCACTAGACTAAAACCTGGAGAGGATTTGTGTAGAAGAGGGAATTTCAGTGAGCGTTGCTCGTAACCTGGTTGCAACACCTCCTGAAATGCCCTGTTCTATCTATACAGCCATTAAAGGTTCAGGAGTCCTCTCCAGTTTTAAACCTGGCAACCCTACAAGAAGGATTGGGGGATGAGAGAATATTTTGTAGGAAAAGGGGAGGGAGGGCATGGTCCTTCCAAAAACCTCCAACAGTTTTGTACCCCTGTTCTAGGCAGTACAGACCGTGTGTGCAGCTGCCTTGCCTTATTTCCCAAGTTGTGCTGAACCAAATCCTCACTGGAGCAACCAGGAATTACCCGTACTCCTCTGAGAGGCATGGGACCCTCATTTTTCCAGTAAAGAGAGCAGCATATACATGCATGGAGGCATACATATGCACATGTAGTGAGCCAACCTATAGATAAGGTAAAGAGAACATAGGCCATTTCTGCACTAGTCTAGTGCGGAAATCTTCCTAGTTTCATACACTAATTGTTACTCACAGTGAAAGGATTAACATTTCAGTCATTGTTTTTAAAAAACAAGATCACTGGCGCATGAACAAATAACTAATGAACAATAACTAAGTCCCTTTTTTCTACTTCCAAGTTCTGTTCCTGCCTTCCGCTTTATTCGCTTATTTTCCAGTAGAAGTGATGGGTATTTTTAACAAGAGAGACTTACAAGGGTTCCAGTGGGTTGGTGCTTCTGGAAACAGGTTCAGTACCATAGAAGTTGGGGCTTATAATGAGGACAGTAGCCACAATAACAGCAGGAATTCCTAGAGGCACAGACAGGGGTGGGAAAACAGGGATGTTATTAATCCCCAAACAGGAAAAAAAAATGGAGAGAGAGAGAGAGAGATGAATTGTGCCCAGACTGGGAAAAGTGACAATTATCAGTTATCAGGCAATTGTTCTCCCTTACAAACCAGCCCAGGCTTTGAGATCTGCTGGAGAGGCCCTTCTCTCTATCTCACCACCTTCACAGGTTCATCTGGTGGGAGGAACCTGGCAGCCAGGGCTAGCCCCAAACTCTGGACTTCCTTTCCCAGAAAAGTCTGACTGGCAGCTTCCCTACAATCAGGTAAAGACATTTTTATTCAGACAGGCATTTGATCCTTGATTATATGTGGTCTGTCTGATAGAATGAGCCGGATATTGTGTTGCTGACGCATGTTTGAGTTTTTAATTGTGTATTTTAACATTGCTTTGATTGTTTTCTATTGCTTCATTATGTTTAACTTTTGCATTCTATGGGGTTTAAACTATGACCATTTCCACACTAGACGGTTATAGTGCTATTATTCCGTTTTCAACATCCTATGGAATCCTGGGGTTTGCAGTTTAGAGAGCGGCCTTTGTGGATGGCCTTTGAGGCCCCTCCCTAAACTGCAAACCCCAGGATTCCATAGGATGTTGAAAGTGGAATAATAGCACTATAACCGTCTAGTGCGGAAATGGCCTATGTCTTTTTAATCGTTGTAAGCTGCTTTGAGTCCCAGCCTGGGAAAAAGTGGGGTATAAATGATGATGGTGATGATGAAGATGAAGAAGAAGAAGAAGAAGAAACAGAAAGAGAAGATAACAACAACAACAGGAAGCTGATATAAATGTGAAGGAAGGACAGCAGGTGAGTATTACTAGATTATACTTCGGCATGTAAGCTGAGAACAGTGCACTGAAAACCTTTGCTGAATGGTTGGCTGTGCTGGACTTAGATTAGAAAAGAAACCTTTGGGGCCACAACGCCCAGACTCCCCACAAGTAATTATAGCCAAAAAAAAAAGGGGGGGAGTTATTTTTAGCAATAATCTTTTCTACATTTTTACTTGTGTTTTGGTCAATGCTTTTAACTGTTCCTGTTTTGCTTTTTTGTAAGTTGGCCTGTAAGTCCCAGTATTGGAGAAAAAATGAAATGCAAATGAACCAAGAAGAAGAAGAAGAGGAAGAAGAGACAAAGAAGAAGAAGAGAAAGAAGAGGAAGAGGAAGAGGAAGAAGAGGAAGAGGAGGAAGAAGAAGAAGAGGAAGAGGAAGAGGAAGAAGAAGAGACAAAGAGGAAGAAGAAGAAGAGTTGCCACCTTAAACTCCTTGGGAGCTAAAATGGGGCATAAATACAGCAAAGCAATGGCAAAAATGACCCTGCATCCTTACCCCAACCGGCAATGGACAATTTCAGGACATAGTTGGGAATGTAAGTGTTGAAGACCTTGACAAGCGCATAGTACATGTGGATGGCCTCCAGACCCATCCAGGTGAAGGAGGCCAGAAGAAGGTAGTGGAGGACCGCAGCCATTGTGACACACAGACCGCGCTTCTGGAATGAGGACAGCCATGGGTTGACCAGGAACGCAAGGTTGAGCATTAGCAGTGCAAAACAGAGGTTGATGAGGATTTTGGAAGGGTAGTCACTACGAAGCTTGCTGGAATTAAAAAAACAAAATCAAAAGGCCATCTTATCCTCCTACCCAACCTTTCTTTCTTGAGCATTAATGACGGTTGGGAGACTTTGAGCCCCAAGACGGAATCTGGCCTTCCCAAAGTTCCAATTTGACCCCCTGGGCTTCTCCAGAGGGTTTTCCCTCTTTTCGTATTAGACCATCATGCACGAGCCTCCAGGACAGGAGGAGAGAACCTCAAGCACTGGGACCACCTCTATCATGCCTGGGGTCTCAATGTGGCCCCCAAGCAACTGTTTCCTCTTCTCCACTTTTGTTGGATGATTTTCCAAATTCTGGCTGAGCCTTTTTCCTATCTAGTAGGTTTAAATACCTCTCCTCTCCATTACTGGCATTAAGAGGATGATGCAAAAACAGTCTGGGATCTGTAGCCCCACCCCTTTTGCCCTTGGTCCTGCCCCTACTGGAATGCAGTTTACATTTAAACACATCCAAAACCTGGAATGGATTCATTGCCCCACTGACATGGATGTCACCAGGGCCCCACTGTCACTGTCCCTAGCTTTCTTCATCTGAGCAATACAGTTTAGAGTGAGGGGCTCATTGTGGGGCAGCATTCATTGAACAATTGGGATCAGAAGCCTTAGCCAATCTACTGCAAGTCAAAGGATGGTCCACCAGTAGATCTCCCTTCCAGGAATCCCTGTAGTGGAGAGAAGAACCCACAAAAGACAAGCCTACTTACTCGATGGATAGGTAGATGGCTAAAGCCAAGCCCAGGAAGATGGAGGAAATGCCACAGCCCACATAAGAGATCAAAGTCAAATTCCAGTTATCTGCTTCATCGACTGGGTCCTGATATATGTCCTATGAGAAGCCAGCATTAAATTTTAAACCCCTGAGTTAAAGTTTGCTAACACACACACAGACTACATGACTTACGCTTGGCTACAAATGAATACATCCTAACAGTATGGACAATTTTAGTTAAGAACCAGAAAAATTCCACCCTCAGACTCCCATTTTCTTCTTCTGTAATGGTTTGGGGAAAAGGTCAAGGTGGAACTGGATGAGACTTTAAGTTGGACTAAGCAGGTTTTTCTTCATTCCAAGAGTGTATCTATACTACACAGTTACAGCAATATGAGTGCAAGTGGACAGTTACTTCTATGTCAGTGGCATGAGGAATCTGCTCCAAATCTTTAGGGCCTTTCCACACTACACTGTTATAGTGCTATTATTATTCCATTTTCAGCATCCTGTGGAATTCCTGGGTTTGTAGTTTACTGAGGCCAAAGAGAATTCTAAATGGCTGAGAATTCTAAAGGCCTCTCCCTAAACTGCAAATCCCAGGATTCAATAGGAGGTTGAAAGTGGAATGATAGCCCTATAGCACTCTAGTGTGGAAAGGCCCTTAATCTTTGGAGGGGCTAACCAAGGTGCTGAATCCTAGCTGCAGAATTTGTTCAGCACCTTCGACAAAACCTCTTTTATCATTCAGATTAAAATCCAGAGTGGATTCACCACACCACTGGCATTGGAAACCACCAGCTGCCACTGAATTTGATACTGCCATAACTGCCCTGCCTCCATCATCCTATGGAATTCTGGGATTTGTAGTTTGGTAAGGGACATAGAATTCCCTGCTAGATAGCCCTATTGCTCTTAAGGAGAATGGATAGAATTCTCTAGCAGCTATTAGGGGAGAGACGGGCCATGCCTGCCCACTTTGATTTTCTCTGTTTGCTTCTGCACTCTTGGGAGCCCATCTTCCAGGGGCCTCGTCTGGGGTGAGTGTACTCCCACACAAGGGACTGGATTGCCAGCTGAGGGATAAGTCTGTTTGGGCACGCAGTTGACTGTAAAGGGCTTCTGGATCCCACCAGTGAAAGGACTGGAACACTCCTCTGTTGCACGTCATCTGCTCCACCATTTAGCACCAATAAATCTTATGCTATAGCAGTAATGTGTATCAGCGTCCAGCATCACAAGAAACTCAGGAGAGATCTGGACCTACGACCAGTTCCAGAACAGGAACTTACCAGCAAAACTCCAAAATGGGTCAGATGGGTGCAGTTGCAGGTAGTGTAACTTACATTGGAGCGTACAGATTTGCACCCTGATGTGTTCCAGCTACCAAAGCTATCTGCAAAGCACAGAAATAAGATGTTTCATCTGCAACTAGCTGCCTTCCCCCACCTCTGCCAACGTTTATAGTCTCCCCGATGGCAACACAGGGGGGAGGTTTGAATCTAAGCCCAAGTTCAGATGCAACATCTACCGTCCTGGTGGGAGGGGGACAGTGTGTTAAGCCCCTCACACTCCAGCATCCATCTCTCAGGTTGCCCACTTCTACAAGTCCTGCTAAACTTGTGGGAGGAAGACAAATTAGCATTCTTGTTTACTTGGCTGGGTCCCAGCTGAAAAGGAGACATAGCAAGCTATGGACGGAGCTTATTGCTGCCTAAAGTAGTCATGGTGGAATCCTGAATTAAAATCTGAGGCCATCAGAAAGACAGTTTTGATGTAACACCATCACTGCCACCATTTACCTTGTTCCGTTACGCAGCTCTTCGGACAAACCTGGGATCAGCGGTGTTTTCACAAAGGAAATTATGACTATATTCATTTCCTGCTTTTTTCTGGGCTTAGCAAACTGTCAGGCTGGCTTTGGCCACTGTCCTGTTCCAAACTGTACTGTTAGCAGGCTATAATATTTTATATACCTACATAAAGTGGCTGGCTGGTATCTGGCCAACAGATACACAACAGTTGTGTTCTCTCAAGGACAGCTAAAACTATAAAACTCAACTCAACTGTTTACTAGGGTGTTTTTTTTCTTTAATCCATTTTTCAAATGCCAAATTCAGAGCCACTTTGAACATGCAGTTGGAGTGAAGCTTCACACAGCCTCGTAATAGAAGAAGGCAGGAACCAGTGCCTGAAGTCCAGATTGTTTTCAAGTAGGGTGGAAAAACTTATTTTACTGGTAAGAAGCACATTCCACAGGGCTAGGGGCAGGGAAGAACATGGGGGGGGGTCATACACTGACAGCCAGCGGGAAAAGAGATGATGGATGTCAGAAATTGGGCACCAACACTTGTGACAAGTACCCTGAAGCAGTAGGGGGTGATAAAGGGGGAAAGAGCCTGATAGACCTTGGTCATTTCTGCACTACACTGTTATAGTGCTATTATTCCACTTTCAACATTCTGTGGAATTCTGGGATTTGTAGTTTCCTGAGGCCAAAGAACTCTCTGGCTGAGGATTCTAAAGGCCCCTCCCTGAACTGCAAACCCCAGGATTCCATCGGAGGTTGAAAGTGGAATAATAGCACCATAACAATGTAGTGTGGAAATGGCCCTAGATCTTGCTCCCTTCCTGTGATAACACTTGCTGATATGTAGATGGCTGTTCTTGGCCTCTACTTCCTCCTTCCTTCTTTCCCAACATGAATGAATTTCCCTGTCCTTCAATCATTAATATACACACATCATTATGTGCATATAGTGATTGCAAGCACATCTGCACTCATGAAGGGCAGCTCTAGGGGTCACGCAGGAAGCTGCTTTCTGTAAGTCCAATCCTTGGTCTATTTAACCCAGTATTGCCAACTTGGACTGGCACGTGATGCTCCCCAGGTTTCCAGCCAGATTCTTTTCTAACTCTACCAAGGGATGTTGGGACTGAATCTGAATTCTTCTGAAGAGGGCTGCAGGAAGCTGCCTTTGACTGCATCAGACCATTGGTCTGTTTAAGCCAGTATTTGCAGCTCTGACTGGCAGCAGCAGCTCTCCACCGTTCCAAGCAGGGTTTTCTCTTGGCCCTCCCTGGAGATCTATGGATTCCTCCATGGTATTCCATGGAAGGCCTCACCCTGCTTCCAGAATTAGATGAGGTCAGATGTGTTGCAGGGGGGTGATGGTGATATGGTGGTTATAAAGTATTTTAAATGAAGACTTCTTAATTTCCAAAAACAATAAAGTGCATGTTTTTTTAAAAAAAAAGAACCCAAGTCCCAGAATATTCGTTTTCTTCCAAAAGGCCCAAGCTTAGCACCAAAGTACTATACTCTGCTACTATAAATAGCCAATATTTTCCTTCAGTGGGCAGATCAAGAGCTAACTTAACTCTCTTCTATTTCTTTCTCTCTTCCAATTATCACCCCACACAGATTTGTTCTCATGTACTCCACCTACCCATTCACACCCACCCCCAACCTATCAAAATCTCTCTTTAATCACCAAAGCTCATATGCTCCATTTCCACATGTTTCTAAAAATAGGAGAATGGCACTGGTTGGCTGCAGCCCATGGGTTGGGGGTCCACATCCCACTTAGTGGACAGGGGGAGGGGGTCTATTTGCCCTTCTCTTCTGGCAGCAAAAGACCTTGAGCTGCTAGTGGCAAAATTATTGAATTCCCTTTGTGGATGGAAGTAAAATCAACACTGACAGTCTCTCTCCCTCCAATTTTGGATGATTTTATCTTCCAGAAAGTGAGGCAAACTTACAAGGGTTGTCATGCAGATGATTTCCAAAGTACTGATTTTTAAAATATGTATTGATTGCTGTTAACATCTATTGGTTTTACAGGCTCTTTTGACTAGCCTTATGTGTCTAATATGTTCTATTCTATTCTGTTGTTGTTCCTCACTGTGATCTATAGGGAGAGGTGGGTAAGATATTACCATCACCATCCAATGCAGGGATGGGAATCATGTGGACCTCCAGATGTTTGTTGGACTACAAGTCCCATCATCCTGAGCCAGAAGAGCTAATGGGGAAGAAAACTGGGAGCTGCAGTCCAACAACATCTGGAAGTCCACATGATTCCTACTTATTCAATGATAGGACATTTCATCCTGTACTTTCAAAAGGTTCTCAGGATTCAGTCCTCAGTATCTCTACAGGAGGTGGAAGAGAAGAATCCTTGGAAATGAGGTCCCTCCACGAAGACCTCAGAAAGTTGCTGCTAGTCCCAGAATTAAGCAAGATGGATGAGCTCAGGTGATGGTAGGGTGCCTCATTTGACATACATTGCTCCCTCAGAGAGCGATGGTAATAAAATTAACCAAAGGGCAACCCATCAAGTCAAGACGTTTTGCTGCTCCAAAACGTTTTGCTGCACAAGCTAGTCCTTCCTCCATTCTATGGAGAGATGTCAAATACACTGGCAACTAAACCACAGTTCAGCACCTGCAGTAGAAGGCCTGGAATAGGTTGCATATGGCACATCCACAGCTCTGTCCTCAAAGAAAGAGAAGTGGTGAAGAATTTCAAGTGAAACAGCTGGAGTGGGATGCAGAGCTTGGAAACGTTACTTCTCTGGACTACCACTCCCAGTATTCCCATCCTCTAGCCCATCTGTAGCCAGCATACCAGAGGCAGCCGATGGTTAATGTAGGATTGCATATCTACTCTCAGCTTGCCACAACTCATCCAAATGTTATGGAAGTTATCCCAGGGACTGAACTTTATTCCCAACAGAGGTTCAGCACCTGGATAGCTCCCATAAAACCCAAAGAAGGTAAGCAGGAGTGGCTCTGAAACCAAGAGTGGACTCACTGCTCCACATCAATACGTACCCATCAGTCACCTGTGAGACATGGATGTTTTCATACACTAACATCTAGGGAGCAAGGGGAGAGCTGATCTGTAGCCACCATATCTACACTGGGGGTTTCCCAGAAATAACAGTGGAAACTGGGTTGCTGGACCAAATGAAAATTTGATCTGATGCTCCAGGGTTGTTTTGACCTTCTTCACACTTACCATTCTTATTAAAGTCCCAAAAGACACAGTGCACTTCAGTGTTATTCTACAAGCAAAAAGGGAAATGGCTATCACGCATTGGGTAACCCACGCTCCACAAACACACTATGAAATATTCAGCAGTTGTATTCAATGGATTAACATGAGCAAGAATGGCACCCTTCCACAGAAGTTGCTGAAATTGCATCTTTTATAGGTTAACAAAATAAGCATGCAAAGCTTTGCAGCATGGTTCATTCCCCCTGTTACTTTCCCAGACTGGTGCCAGCCTCCAGCTGACTGTTCAAAGTACTTTTCCCATCTATATGCCTTCCCCAGTTCCCCCCATACCACCCTTTTCTCATAACATTATTGCACCACTGAGTATTATTCGCTTTCACTTTCCAGCCTTTACTGCTCTCCCCCTTTTCTCAGATACAAAGTCACAGCAAGTGATCTATTAGATACATTGGAGGAGCAATTAGCAGTTGCTTTTGTATGGGATGCATAGTAGCCTTTAGCACTGGTTAAATACATTCTAGCCAGCTTGCAAAGCAGACACATTCAAATGCACATTCAGCTTATTAGTACCTTATTTTGTTATTCCCCTCTCTTTTCCACCCATTACCTTAGCAGGGATGCCTTGCAACCTGACAATGGCTTAGGATGTGCAGTGCCTTCAGAACAGCTGATCTTTAGCTTCTCAATAACCCACCACTATATAACAAGCCAGAAGTTTACAATCTACAATGCAGTTTGGAGCACCATTCTATAAAGAAGACAATCCCACTGAGTTCAGTGGATATCACTTACAGATAAACATGCATAAGTTTATTAAATGCAGTGTGGTGGAAGGCTATTGTTCTTGTTTCTAATTTGGCGTGTTAGTAGTTTTTGGATTCCAGGACAAAAATAGGTTAAAATATAAATTAACAGTCAGCCTAATGAAATTAAGGCCTTCTTTTCTTCTCCTCCCCAGTAATCCTCCCATGACAGTACATCTGCATAAGACTGACCCTATGTAGCACAGCTTGGACAAATGACTTTTTTGGATTACAGCTCCCATAACCCCCAAGCCAGTGCAGCCATGGCCATGAAGGCTTGTCGGAGCTGTAGTGAAAAAAAAGTCATTTGGCAGAGCTTTGCCTTCTTGAATCCTGCAGGCATTCCTTCACCCAGAATATCTCAGTTTGCAATGAATCAATGCAACAGCTAAGCAATGCACTTGAGTGCTGCTCAATTAAATCCAGTGGAGTTTGAGGCTGCAGGATACTGTACCACGTTTTGCTTTATATGTTGCAGCGTAATCTGCACTGGCTCCTTGAGGTTTTGAACAGACACATTCTCAATGCTGGCACCCACAACGTAGGTGTTTAGAACTGCGTTCTCAAAGCTGCTGTCCTGTGAGAGAGAGAAAATACAGACAGATGCACGTTTTCACAGCTCTGAAGTCAATGGCATGCAAACTAGTGCCGAGCTGCAATTTCCCAGAAGACAGCTTTTGGAGAGGAGAAAAAATCTACACCATCAGAGCTCCCTGCATTGCTTCCTCCATGCCTAGCCCCCCCCCCCAGCAGCATCCTCTGGTACAATACTGGATACCCATCTATTTTCAGACACATGGTGATTACGACTGATTACGGCTATTTCCGTACTAGCCTGTTATAGCGTTACAACTCCACTTTCAACATCCTCTGGAATCTTGGGGTTTGCAGTTTCGGGAGGAGCCAGTCAGCCCCTCCCAAAACTGCAAACTCCAGGATTCCAGAGGATGTTGAAAGTGGAGTCATAGTGCTATAACAGGCTAGTGCGGAAATGGCCTATGAAACCCTATACAGCTTGGGTCCAGGATATCTGAAGAACCATATTCTCCTGTGGAAGTCGATCCAGCCTCTGACATCTTTGCACGACACCCTTCTTTTGGATCACCACCTCCATAGATGAGGATACAAGACATGAGGATACAAGATGGCTGCTCCCATGCTGTGCCACCTTCCTTTTGAGGGAAAGCAAGACTCCCTCCTTCTTGGGTCCAAAAGCAAAATCCTTTTGATTTAAGCAGGCTTTTACCAGTTGACTGGCTGCAGCGAAATAAGCTTTTAATGGATTGTCATTGCAATGTTTTAAATGCGTTTTAATACCTTAATTTGCTTAACTGTGTTTTAGCACTATTCTTTTTATCTGTACCTGCTTCTTCTCTCTCTTCTTTTTTTAAACCTGTAACTTGGAAAATCTTGTTTTGAATTGCCTTGTGCCCATTCACAATTATAACGCTATATTCCACTTTAACTGCCATGGCAACATCCTATGGAATTCTGGGATCTGTAGTTTGGGAAGGCACTGGAGCTTTATAGCCGAGAATTCTAAATGCCCCCTCCAAAAAAACTTCAGTTCCCATGATTCCATAGGACTGAATTATTGGCAGTTAACCTGGAATCACAGTGCTCTAACTGTGCAGTATGAAAGGGTTGCTTTTGTCCCATTCATGGGGGGAAAGTCCGGCTATAAGTCAAATAAGCGAACAAAGTCGGTAGCCATTTTCCCAGCCTCCAAGAATGACATTGGGTCCAGGGCATTCTGGGAGAAGCAAAATGGCAGTTTAGATGGCAATACTTTTGCTAGCACTGCTGCTGTTTACTACAACAACAGTAAAAAGAAAGCAAAAACAAAACCTGGGGGCAGGGAAAATCTGCCCTAATAATACTTGTTATGGGAGCCACCACCAGCAAGGAACTGCTGGAAATTTTCTCCATGCGGAGGAGAAAACTGGTGAAATGGTTCTCCCACATTTCAGGGCACTAGAAGTGATGCCATGCCACTTCCAGTTGCCCCTTTTGGCTGATTTTTGGATTTGTTTTGTTTCGGGGTAGTTGGGGCAGGGCTCAAGAGTGGCAAAAGTTGCCACATTTGCAGCCAGTTTGGAATCAATTGGATCAGTTGTCTGGCAAGAAATCATCCAGAAATAGACACAACATTCTAAAAGGTTTAGCTTTAAGATGCTGTTGTTGTTGCATGCCTTCGTTTCTGACTTACAGTAATCCTGAAGTGAAGCTATCACAGGATTTCTGGGGCTGAGAGTGTGTGACATGCCAAAGGTCAGCCAGGGGTTTCGATGGAGAAGCGGGAAACTGAACCCCGGTCTGCAGGCCCATAGTCAGTCCTTCAAACCGCTACAGCACACTGGCTAGACAATTTAAAAAGCCTATCTTACAGCAGATCCCAGTCTGCTTATATTGCTAAGTGACTGTCATTTTTACCTGAAAGAGTGAAGTTGTGCCAAAGAAGTTAAACTGGATCTCTGTGTGATCGTCTGGTTCAAAAGACTGTGCACTTAAGTAGTCTCCCAGTGATCTTGGCAAAAATATGGAGGCCAGGGACGTTGTCATGGGGGTTTGGCAGATACTAAGCTGTGGAAAAGAGAATTGAACAGAATCTATGATCTATAAATCTATAATGAGAAAAAAGATTTTAGAATTTGCTTGTAATGTTGAAGGAAAAGTGATATGAAACATCTCTGCACCAAGACACTGAATCTCACATTTCTCTCAGTCCTCTCATTCCTTGTGACATCTGGCTACATTACACTGTCATTACCCAAAACCACAACTAATTACAAGTAGTTATAAGTGTCGCTTATAACTCCTGAGCTCTGCTACCAAGTTCTAACCAAAGTTGGTGATAAGGTCGGGGAGGAAAGGTGGAAGCAATACAGCAACAAAAAAAGCAATCCTTACCTCTGGATCTGTCTGGGTGTTGTAAGATGTTACCTCAAAAGCGATCCCCCTAAAATTCACAGGATCTGGACGAATCAGAGCCAAAGCCAAGCTGGGCATCACAACGGACGCACTTCTCCCAGTAAAGGACATCTTGAAACCTATGTCTTCTGTTAGCTCTAAGATTCTGGACAACAAAGGAAGCATAAAACACACACAGGCATAATTTCATGGCTGTCACAAGTGACCAATGCACTTTTATCCTCCTTATTCCCCCTTTTCTCTATCTCTCTTTTGGATACAAAGAAATCTCACCACTGTTGAGCTCAGAGTTGAGTTTGGCATATATATATAATGTGTGTGTGTGCGTGTCTGTGTGTGTGTGTAGATACAATGGTAGTTTTATAGTTATGATTGCTGCAGTAGGTGTGATATATCCCTGGCATAAGAATCTATGGATAACCTGTGTGTTTTCCCATTGCAAAGCTAAGCACACACGCATACATGGCAACCACAAGAAGACAGACCAATTAAGCACAAAAATACAACCAGACCATCCAATGCTACAACGTTTAGTACGAAAAGCAATAGTGATGACATTTCCCTATGCTGTCATTTTATAGAAATATGCACAGACCTCAGGAAAAATGTGCCGATTTTCTCCAAGACCAGCCAAAAGCACAATGCTCACTGCCTCACAAAGGCTTACATCTTTGTCTCATTTACCACACAAAGGAGTTCTTTACTGTAAGACCTGCTTGATAGTGGAATAATCTGCTTTGGAAGGTACAGGCTCTCCTTCTCCGGAGGTTTTTAAACAGCAATTGGACGGGCATCTCTCAGGAATACTTACCTGGACCTGTGCAGAGGAGGGTAAGTTTTTGAGCGTCTTCATGGGAGAAACCAGAGCATCATCTGTGACTGGTACTTGGCACATGTGTTAGGTAAGGAGCATAGGCTATTTAAGCTGCATTACCCCTCTTCTCATGTTCTTCTGTGACCATCGTGTCCATCTACTCTCTGACCCTCAATGCAATGTGAGTTTATTGAGTTGCTTTGGGGCTGGACAGAAATTTTTCCCCCTTTTACATGTTTTTGTTTGTTTGTTTGTTTGTTTGTTTGGCCCATGCCATAGTGTATTTGATGGACTTGGAAAACTGGCTGAGGGTGGTATTCTTAAATAGATCACATCTTGGCAGGTAGCAGGGGGAGAATAATAATTGGGTGCTCGCCTCCTGGCACCCACTTTTGGCATAGGGTAGGGCTGTGGAACTCCCTCTTTCAGGCCCTGTGGCTTGAGTAGGAGTCTTCTGAGCTACCTTCCAGTGAGCCAGTCCAAAGTTAATCTGGGGCTTAGGTGATTTTTGCCCAAGGGAAAGCTGAAGAGGTCATCACCCGGCCTCAACTGGACCTCTATCAGGTTGCTCCCCATCCCATCCTTGCTCCATTTCCAGGCCAGCACATTTTCTAATAAAGAGAAAAATAAAGTGGTCCATATTCACCCCGTTTTTTGCGCATCTGGTCTCTTTGTTCCATGGTTGACCATCAACAACATCGCTGTGTATTCCTCCATGGGAAGGTGTCCAACTAAATGGTCTTTGTGTTCCCTTCCAGCTCTAAGTTTCTGTTATTCCAGATCCCAGGACTTGTAGGATGCATCCATGGCAGTTAAAGTGGAAGGATAGTGCAATAACTGTGGCCTTTTCCCCACTACTCTGTTTTAGTGCTATTATTCCAGTTTCAACATCCTGGGAAATTCTAAGGTTTGTAGTTTACTGAGGCCATGAGCTCTCTGGCTGAGAGTTCTAAACTGCAAACCCCAGAATTCCATAGGATGTTGAAAGTGGAATAATACCACTAGTGTAGTGCGGAAATGGCCTGTGTCATGCAAAAGGGCCTCCTGATGCACGTGGAACTCCATTTGGAAGTAGTAGGAGCACAGTAGAACTACTAAGTACAAGTCAACTTTCAAACACCCAAAGAAGGATTGCAGTAAGCAAACTAGTTTGTGGCCATTGCCTCCTTATCCTTTCAGGGAATCTTGGCTCCAGCTTCACAGTTTCTCACACCATCTGCTACATAAAATCACACCAGGAGAGGTGCCACAGTGGCAGCAGGCCTGAGAGGGTGGGGAGCAGGCGACACTCGCTTGGAAAAGCACTGAGAAGTTGCCTTCAGATTTTTCACTTGAGCCTGTAAGCGAGGCAAAACCTCTTTGCTGCTCTCTACGAAAATTACCTTCGCTTCACCTTTGCACATGCAGAGGCCTATAGCATAAACCTGTTACCTTCAGGATCTTTGGGAAGAGGTGTAGGAAATCGTAACCTTCCCATCACATTCTGAAACGCCTGGGATTCTGTTGTGACAGGCAACTGCCTGTATTGCCCATTATGCTCCACCGACTGAAGCAGGGATCTAAATTTAACATGAGCTAAGCTGCTGAGTGAGTGGAGGCTGCTAATGCAATTTGTAGACCGCGGAAGCTTTTGTAGGAGGGAAGCAATGCTGGGAGAATCACGACACTGCCTAGTCCTCTTTATCTACCAAGTTTACAAAGTGTTTTTGGCCCACTCTTTCCCTTTTCGTTTTATTCCCACATTTTGAGAGGAGAATTAAACCACCCAACGTAATACGCTTTAGGCCTATAGACCAAGGCTTGGCAAAATTAACTTTTGGCCTACACCTCCCAGAAGATATGGACAGCATGGCCAGTGGTCAGCTGGTAGTTGTAGTCCAAAGGTAACTTTGCCAGGCTCTGCTTTGGGCCCATGTTGGGATAAGAAAGTGGCTGTACCTGATTTGCGTTTTCATGCTGAGCCTACAAAGGCATATTAATGATTTCCCAGAATGGAAAAAAAACAGTTGCAGAACAGAAGACATCTTTATATTGGTTGAATTTGTTGGAATGGGAATGAGGAGGCTTTCCTATTGTTTGCCCTCTTTTGCATGCTGCTTTGAGGGGGTGCCATTTTTCTTGGGAGAACAGATGAGAGACAAACATATTCAACGAACAAACCAACAGACACTAAACATTGCCACAGATTGCAACCAATTAATCATGAACTAATGTAATTAGAATTTCATGTAAACAGCCTCCAGATCATGATGAAGGAAGCTGTGTTGAACAAAATATCACAACAGCAAGAGAAGCACGTGAGACTGAGATCTCTCCAGGCTGCCAAATTTCGCCTCTCAAGACATGGGCAGACACAAGACACGACTAAAAGAGGAAGGCACATGACACACAATGTCATAAGGTGATTAGAGTGTTGAGCTGGAAATTAGGGGATCCGGGTTCTGAGCCATGAAACCAGTTTGAGTTTTTAAATTTAAGCTGTCCAAAGAGACAAATCCTCCTACGGGAAGTGACTACATGGAAGTCAATCCAGACCTGGCCCATTTCCGCACTAGATTGTTACAGTGCTATTATTCCACTTTCAACATCCTACGGAATCCTGGGGTTTGCAGTTTAGGGAGGGGCCTGGCCAGTTGTTGAAAGTGGAACAATAGCATTATAACAGTCCAGTGCGGAAATGGGCCAGGTTGTGCACAGGTAATTCCAGTAAGGTGAAGAGACGCACAGAGGCAAAGCCTCAGCCAGTCCAGAAGTCATCACACAAAGCCAGTAGTTGAGATATCCAAACCAAAAAAGGATGAGACAAGGAGATATTAAACGTAGCCCATCCAGCATTCAAGAATACCAGGAGATACAGGAAGACCAAGAGCACGGACAGGCACAAAGGCTGAAAAGTTCTGAACAACAAAGATTCCCTGCAGCTGTTAGGAAGTTTATAGATGGCTGCCTTTTAGGAAGTTTATAGATCTTCTATGTAAGCAACATTTCCTGCAAAGTTTTTCCATGTCTCTTCATTGGACTACAAATGGTGTGAGGTGTCACTTTAGTCTCTGTTTTGTCTTGCTGAGGATGGAGTCCCTCAACTGCTTTGCTTGCCAGCTTCTCAGATTCCAGGAGGCAGTTGTCTAGAACCAGAAATTCTTCACAATCCAAATAATCAGCATGAAATTCCAGAGGATGAATTATGACATAAAGTTGTTTAAATTGCAAATTTTAAATTGGAATGCCAACCTGACTGAGATTAAATCAGAGGCAAATTAGAATGCAGAACTCAGACTTGGAAGACACAAGATCAAGTCGCTATGGAGCTATGAAATTCTCTGGGTGACCATGGGCCAGTTGTTCTGCTTTCAACCTACCTTGCGTGGTGGTTGTTGTGAAGATAATATTTGGCAGGAAGAAAAGTATGTCTATTCTCTAGAGCTCACCAGAAGAAAAGTAAGACATAAATGTAAACTATAATCAACACCATCATCCCCAGCATCATCACTGTCACCACTGTGCCATATCAAGGAACAATTCACTTGAAGTAACTAGATAACCCCCCCCCAAATTCGATCAACATAAACTATTGATCTAAATAAACTACCATGTCCAATCGACTGTCAGACTCCATTCATGAACCTTAAAGGGTTACATTTTCCCCTTCAATTATCTACCTCCCCCATTGTGTTGCCTTTATTTTACACCAAGCTGGTGACCCTCTTTCTAGTTTCCTTACCTGTTGAGCTTCTCTTGCCGGTGATTGTTGGCTTCTATTGTCATGAAGGTATCTATTATTTGTAGTGATTTCTTCGCCAGGGTCGGGCTGATCTCCTCGCAATTGGCAATGTCCGTCAGTTTATCCACCAGGACCTCAACTTCTTCTTCATTCCACTCAGAAGAATTTAACAGGACCAGAATGTGCTCTGCAAGATTTTCAGCATTATCTGCAAAGGAGAAGGGGCAGGGAGGGAAAGGACATTGTGAAAAGGGGACAAAGTGTTAATCTCCAGGATTTCCCACCTGGCAGAAAGGAGCAGATACTGCAAAAAAAATAGCCAAAGAAAGCCATAAAGACTCAGACGGTGAACCTAGGAATTGGTTGGAACAATTTCCCTGTTCCAGAATCAGAGCTTGGAAGCTTTAAGAATCAGAGCTTGGAAAGTTACTTTTCCCCCCAGTTTCTCCCATTACATTACATGGCTGTTACTTTTTGCAGGGATTTAAAATAAAAACACCCTCCTATGTTATTTGTAGCACTATTGATTACTTTTTTCTTATTTTATGTTACTTTTTTGAAACTTGAAAAATATTTTCCTAACACTTATATCCTTTAAAAGTACCCTACAAAAGTAAAGAGGAACTGGATACTTTTTACATCAATACAATAATTCCACTCTTAATTGTTATTTTTTGGAAACTGACTTCATTACACTGCTGCAAATCCTTCCCCTAGGAAATTTGCTACATGCAAGTAAGTTATTTTGAGCATTGGACTATAACCTTGCAGACCCGGATTTGATTCCTACTCAGCCATGGAAATCCACTGGGTGACCTTGGGTGCATCACACACACAGCCCCATGTGTTGTCACCTTGTTGTTATTGCGTGCCTTTGAGTCATTTCGGACTTTGGCAACCCTAATGCAAACCTATCACGGTGATAGGTTCACCTTAGGGATGCCATAAGTTGGAAAAAACTTGAAAGCACATAACAAAACAACAGCAACACATGATGCACCCCCCCCCCCGAAAGCTTACCCACTGTGATGGTCACATTTTGAAGCGACACAATATTATCGGGCAGATCTTGCAGTAGCTGACATGAGGCCACATTTTGTCTCCTCCAAAAAGCTGTTTCAGTATTGATATCAATTGCACTTTAACATAGGACAGAGAGATTGAAAGGGAAAAATTAGAAGCATGTACTACATCACCACCAGGAAAATTAGTACTTTGATAAGGTTTCCTATTAACCTAGAGGATTAAGACACTTTGTATGTAGGATTAAGTAGCCTGTTTATATTAAGACTAGGGGATGTGATGGGGGGGAAATCAAAAAACTCTATACAAAGGAGGATTAGCATGACAAGGTTATGCTAACCTTCTTGGCCTGTTATACTAACTTTCTTAGCTTATTGCTACCAGATGCCTCTACATATTCAGCAGATGTTAAGTGTTAAATATGCACAATCTTGGCATCTAACTGTGACCATTTCTGCATGAGACGATTGTAGTGCTATGATTCCACTTTCAACATCCTATGGAATCCTGGGGTTTGCAGTTTCGGGAGGGGCCATCTGGAAAATCAGTTATCAGAATAAGTGTTATTAGTTAGTATATTTAGACGGACACATTCAGCGACTGGCACCATTAATCAGAAACAGGTGACTGGTAACCAACAGGTCTTATCATGTCAGTGGCATGGTATCTATAACAATACTGTTGCTGTTTTTCCATTATGCAAATACTTCTTATCACTACTTTGAGAGGGACTGCAAAGGAAACAGTGCCATCTGAGTTTGTTGTAGGAGGCAGTGGCCAAAAGAATGGCATGACTTCCATGCAGTTGCCCATGGCTGCTGTAGAATCATGTGGTCATAGGAGTTAAAGAAATTTGTTGGCTTTTGGGAGAGCAAGTTCAGTGTGGACAGGACAACAAACACCAAAGCAGGAAGCTCAACCAGACCCCCTTTCAGCTTGGTAAAAGAGCTAGTGCCACAGCTTACACACTCCTCAGGCTGGCTCCACCTGTTATTCTTTGGGAAATTTACTCATGTGCCATTAATCTCACACCATGCAAAGCAGCCGAGGAAGAAGAGCAGAAAACAAGCTGCCAGAACTCACCAGGCCCTGCTAGCCAAGTCCTCTGTGTTTCTCAAACAGGTCTGCTGTGCCACATTGGCAGGAATTGTCGCTGGCCACTCATATGTCCCCTTGTATTTTGTATGGACTTTGTCTTCAGGGCACATATTGGGCTCTTGGAGCAAGCAGAGAACATAAGTCTTCCTAGATCATGCACATGATATTCACCAATGCATGTTATTTTAACAGTCACCAGCCAGATGTTGCTGGGAGAGGCCACAATCAGGTCCTGAAGGCTATAGTTCCTTTCCAAGACAGCATTCCAACAACTCACAATAAATTGCCTCTAAATATGGAGATTCTATGTTTCTATCGTGGCTGTCAGTTGTTAGTAGAGGTAGCTGATGTGTCAGTTGCTTCAAATTCACAGCAGTTTTTATGGAAGCTCCTCCAAGTTTTACAAGAGCTATCCGAGGTGCTGAAGCTATTCTGGGAATAAGATTCAGCACCTCGGTGAGCTCACATGAACTCCAGCATGGATTTAACTCTCCGGAGTAACAGAGGCACAGGCAACCCTCTGGTTGTTCACAGACCAGTCATCCACCTTCTAAACCTGTCTAAAGTTAGGCTGTTTCCACCCTACACAGTTACAGTGCTATTAGTCCACTTTCAACATCCTCTGGAATTCTGGGGTTTGTAGTTTCCTGAGGCCCAACCAGCTCTCTGGCTGAGAATTCTAAAGCCCTTTCCCTAAACTGCAAACCACAGGATTCCAGAGGAGGTTGAAAGTGGAATAATAGCACTATAACCATCTAGTGCGGAAATAGCCTAAAATTGGATCTGAACCTAAGAGTTAGTGAATACCTCATGTTCCACAAATGTTTCTTTTCCGAATTTTCATGATGAAAACTGTTTTTTCTTTTAAAAATATAACAATAACAACTACCTGAGAATTAAAAACCATGCTGTGATATCTTACAATCCTTCCATTTGTCTATTTCAGATCCAGTGTTGATATAGCAGGGGTGGAGAGTTCAAGTTGTGGACCACGTTTTTCCAACCCCCAAGATCTGAGGACACCATCCAAGGGCCCAGATTCCCCCACAAAAAAAGAAAAGAAAGAGCAGGCAGAATTTCATGTCGCAGAAGCACCCCCCAAACACATTATCTGAAAATATAGTCATTTCCTCACCTCATCACCCCCAAAGCCCCCCTATCCGCCCAGTCCCCAGAAAAGCAAACAAAATAGGCCTAAACAGAAATTTAAAGAGATACTGTTTCACTTCTAGAATACCGGTGACACACCATGGTGTAGTGAGCCATCTTTCAGAGTAGCCTACCTCTAAGGACTGTTGAAAAGAGGAAGAAGAAGAGGCAGGATGAGAAGCAGAGATACAACAAGGAAAGGACAGCATAGAAATCTGATGGCTTTCTTACTAAAGGGAGTGATATTTGTGCTCTCCACTTTCATAGAGAGATGCTCTCCAGCATAATCACCATCCAATATGCTTCTCAGCGTGTTCTCAATCTCTTCTTTATCGGATGTGATCCTGACAATAGACCTGGAGGAATAGCTGAAACCACAACAACACAAAGCGACAATCACAGTGGTGGCTGATTTCTCTGTCCTGGTATCTGTCTCAACACTTTAAATCCTATGAATTGATCAGACGTGCCACTGAGCACGTACAGAGAACATGGTCCTCATCTCCTGATAACAAATGGGAATCCATTTGGCTACTTCTAGGTGTGTGTGTGTGTTTGATTTTGGACTTATTTTTGAAGAAGAGTTTTTAGCTTGCTTTCAATGTGATTTAACCATACATCTACTGCTTTAAATTGTACATCACTTCAGGTTTGAAAGATGATAAAAAAATGCTTTAAATAAAACAATGAGTATAAAAAATAAAAATCCTGACACCACAGAGATTGGGAAGAAAATCTTCCAGCTCAGAATGTGTTGCTTCCAAGGAACCTTTACACACAGAGACACATCCACATCTCTTTTTCTAACACCTCTTTTTCCTCTAACTTAAGTGTTTCAAGTGTGACATCCTTATTTCCACAGCATCAGCTATGAACTATAAAGGTTGTAAAAGGCTATTGTTTTTGACTATGGGTCCCCCCCCAAAAAGGGATGAAAAATGCAACTTTTCCAAGCTCTTCCACTAACAAATTGAAGATGGAACCAGTTTGCTTTCATGTCACTGGGATGGTATCTCCATTCCAGGTTTTATTCTCTATTTGAAAGAGAGTTCTCTTTCCTACTCCTAAAATGGACTCAGAGCTTTGGAAAGTTCCTTTCCTTTTCCCAGTCCACTCCAGGAAAAGTATTCAGTACCTTGGACAAGTCCTTTAAAGTTTAGTCCTTTGGGAGAAAAGGCCTCTGTTCCTTGTCATAGCTGCTTTAAAGTTCACACTAAAATCCAAAGCGGAGTCACTGCCCCATCAACACAGAAACAATCAGTGTTAATGAGAAGAAGAAGGCAGGAGGGGAGAGGAGGAGTGATAGTAGCGCCATCTCTGTTGCTTTCCACCAATTTTCAAAATGAGATTTTCACACCAAATTCCCAAGATATTATCTTTACGGCACTGTGAGGCTGCTAGCCAAGGGGAATAGTACCTTAAGAGTGAAACCCAGCACGGTGGTGTACATGGGAGTGGTTTATGGATAAGAGAAATTATATATAAGGCAGAGAGTCCATTGGTAAAGAGAGCCTTCAGTAAGATCTTGGCCAGAGAGGGTGGCTGGGTTGTGTTTAGGCAGCTGAGAAAAGGATGCAGACAAGTGGTGTCTAAGGCTGGAAGGTACTGACACAGATTATCAGAAGTTTCAACTGGTTAATGTTACTATACTGCATTTTAAATGAACTTTGACAACATACATTATTTCTAATGTTTAGAAATACGTTCTTTCTAATGTTTATTTCTACTACAATAAAGGATACTACTGAGTTGGCCTGCATTATTTAAAGTCACTGGAAACAAAACAAAACAAAAAAAGAGCATGCTACCTTAAATAAACTAATTGGTTTTTAGGGAACACTTGAGGCTCTAGCCCTTTTGCATGAAGGTTGTGTTTAAAGGGTGGCGTTAGGGCTAAGTGGTAATGTCAGGGCATCTTATTAAGTTGGACTCGCAAAACCAGTCTAGTAGAAAATAAGGACCGGTGACCGGCACTATCTGCTTTTTCTGTCTTATATTAGTTACTAGAAACACACACACACATGCATGCACGCACAGAGGGAGAGGCAGGTTTCTTTGGAAACAACATCTTTCCAAGCACCAGCAATGTGGCATTTTCTTATTCATTCACATTTTCAAATTGCTGTTCCCAAAGCTCAAGGCACTTATGGAAATCTGGTATCTGGTGCAAATTCTTAGTAATCGAGCAATTTGTATACGGGGGAGGACAATCAAGTTCCTAACTCTCATGTTGTAGAGGGGGAAGGTGTAGCTGAGTTCAACTTTCTGTATGATTCATAATATATGCTTCTCAGACACATGTGATACTCTGAGTTTTGCCTTTGTCATGTTTAATAGCCAAGTCATGGATAAAGGTCTCACCTCACTAAATGTGTTAGAGTACAACCCACTCACTAAAAGAACAGAAGGCATTTAAAATTCATGATGATACTTGACTCTGAAAACACCAGTGCCCACCTTGGGAAATTCCCAGGGGATTCTGGGATCTATCAGGAGAATCTGAACAGCACAGTGCAGAGCAGTGTCCTAAAGTAACTTCTCCAGGGTCTGTCACAGTGTGTACATCTGTGTGACCTTGCATAACTGCTAACTATATATCCCACAAGCAGGATAGTGAATATACCTCTAACAGGATGCTGGCTAACATTTTCCATATAAAAACACCCTACATTGTCAGACATGACTATGAAGATGGAATTCCATCATCATAGTTAATGTTTGATATAATTAATGTTTGACAAAGTCACTTCCCCCGCTTCCAGCCTGGCAGCATCGCAGCTGAAGGGTTTCCAAGGTGCTACAGATCAGGATGCTGGGAGATGATATCCACAGCACTCTCCTGATCGTGGGGTTCTCTGAGAACAGACAGATGGAGAGATCCCCTCCAGGTCCAGCTGCGATTGCTTGACTCAACGAAATCCACAACTGGGAGAATGCAATGGTGCCCCAGTCTGTAGCACTACAGGAACCCTTGGGTTGGCCCACTACCTGGCTGATAAGGTAGTTTTGGGGACTCATCTTTGGTCATTAATGGTCCTAAGCATGAATATCTAGCAGTTACAAGGTCATATGTCTACCTTACAGTCTTGTAACTATTGAACAGGATTCCAGGCACTGCGTTTTATTAAAATGAAAGTTTAATCAAAACTCCCCAAGTGGAGAAAAGCCTCAAAAAGATTAGTAAAAACTCTCCAATTGGAGCTGGAATATGCTGGCAGCCCTGTCCTGGACCTATTGAAATTAGAATCTGGACCATCCTGTCTAGCACCTGAAGACCACGAGCCAGACACTGAGCCACTCCATCCCTTTGAGCACTTTGGAATCGAATATCAGCTGCCAAAGAGCACGGAAAGCCTTGGTTGGCCTTAAAAGGAACATCATTGGGTAATTAGGCCACTTGTGCTAATTTACAGCTATCTATACATTAGTAGAGAGCCAGCATGATGTAGTGGTTTTGAGTGTTGGACTTTGACCCTGGAGGCCAGAGTTTGATTTCCTGTCCTCCATAAAAACACACTGGATGAACTTGCATGCATTCTCAGCCCCGGGCTGACCTTAGAGTCTCCATAAGTCAGAAATGACTTGAAGGTACTCTCTGCAATGCTGGAAAATTGAAGACTAAAAGAAACTTGAATTTGGGAGCATAATTCTTATTTGGATGGCAACGTCCTCATTCTCCCCCATAGCTACACCCTAACTAGGTGTGCTTATGTGGGTACTTGCCACCTTTAAAGAAGGCAGATGGGGATAATGGTTGATATAGAGAGAAGGCCAAAGATTCTTCTGCCTTTTCATAAGATCAGATCATAGAGATCAATGGGGAGTCCTAATGAAAACTTTCTCTGGTTCAGAGCTTGGAAAAGTTACTTTTTTGGACTACAGCTCGCAGAACCTCCCAAGCAGCATGTCCCACTATGGCTGTGGAATTCTGAGAGATGGAGTCCAAGAAAACTAACATTTCCAAGCTTGCCCCAAGAACTTGTGCAGTCTGCAGTCAAGTACTGTAAAGAGAGAGAGAAAAACACAGCTTAGGAGCTTTTCAGCAAATGAACCAGTACGCAAAATGTTTACGTAAAAGGCTAAGTATAAATGGGAAGTTACTGATTTGGAAAATGCACAGCCTACCTTTGAGAGACCTGTTTGGCTTCCCTCTTCAGTTCAGAAGACGTAAAGCAAAGAAAGAGAAAGAGAGGCAAACTGCATTAACCAAAGGGCACAGTGTTGCTGGCAACAGCAGAAAGAAGCTTTATGCAATTCACTGTGCAATTACGACGTCTTAGCAGAAAGAAAACAGACTAATTAGCACACTTTTTACATTGAAGCCTTCCAGCAGTTTTCCATCCTATGTGTGCTGAATGATGTTCAAATTCTGCCGTATTTCTCTAGAAGCACAGCACACAATGCATTAGATGAAACTCTGTTCATCCAGTCAGCGTTCTGATTTTTACTCTTGTTTAGTTTTGTTCACTCTGCAGATAAGAAAATCTACCAGCCTTTCTCTCCATTTGGAACATTCAGGAGCCACCAAAAGCACTTTTACATCATTTGGATACTGGAGAGCTCTTACAAGGTGATGCAAATAGGGAAAAGGGGAAAAGGTAGTTTTGAAATTCCTGAGGGAAGAAAAAGGCTGGGTATTCTGTGGGTGACCTTGGGCAAGTCACACTCTCTCAACCTGAAAGGAAGGCAATGGCAAACCTCCTTAGAAGAAATACTGCATAGAAAACCCTCTTTTTTAGACCCAGGTTAGAGTAGCGGTTTGAGGGTTTGACTAGGAATCTAGGAGACCCCAGTTCAAATCTCCACTCAACTCTAGAACCCGTTGGCTGAGCATGAGCAAGTCTCACTGTCTCAGCCTCAGAAGAAAGCAGTGGCAAACCTCCTCTGACTAAATCTTGTCCAGAAAATTGCATGGTAGGGTTGCTTTAGGGTTTCCACAAGTCGGACACCACTTAAAAGCACAGAGCATCAAGAAAGCAAAAGGATGTTTAGGCTCTGCTGTTCTTTATCTCTGAATAATGTACAAAACCAAAATAAATATACTATTAACCACCCCAAACCAGTTACCATGGCACATTTTCCACTGCTGCCATGGCAATTCCTTCTACCTCAAGAAGAAAATTCAGGGAGAGGGAGGGGAGGGCTGGTAAACTGTGAAACTAATTTCTAAAAGGTACAAAAAACAAGAGGAATGAACCAAAAGAAAAAGATAACAGCAGATGATTATGTTTTACGTCAAAAGAGACAACTGTGAGCTCCAGTATACAAATACGTACCTTGATTCTAACTGGCAGACTTCTTGGTTGGGTGTTCACTCTGTATCTAAAAAAGAAAAAAAGCAGAGGGGGATATTTTATGCAATTTCAGGCAGAAATAGGAGAAGAACTTATGGCAAAGTAATTTGTGAGGAGAAGGATGAGCTATCAGTGAAGAAAGAGTTGACATTTACCAAATTCCCAAAGCCCTAGCATGGGTTTAAAATAGAGGTTGGATGAGTATATTGAAGATCAAGTATTGCAATGTTCTGCTTATTTTATCTCAAATGCAATGGGCCACATTAGTGTCCCAGGCTATACACATTCAGTCAATTGGTATGCAAAAATCAAATAAGCAGGAAAATTTTAAAATCTCATCGAGCACAAGAAGAAAAAGGTACAGTGAGAAAGCAATACACACAAATATCCCATCATTATTATCACTGCAGGTTCAGAAGCTTTGCTTTCAAATAATCTCTCTGGATTTTACAAGCTGCCTTTGCACGTGCACACAAACACACAAACACACACACTTTGCATCACAGAACATGTGGCTCAGAAACACTGTGGCCATTTCCGCACTACATTCTTATAGTGCGATTATTGCACTTTCAACATCCTATGGAATCCTGGGGTTTGCAGTTTCGGGAGGGGCCACCCGGCCCCTCCCGAAACTGCAAACCCCAGGATTCCATAGGATGTTGAAAGTGGAATAATTGCACTATAAGAGTGTAGTGCGGAAATGGCTTGTATTTCAGTTTAAGCCAAATGGGATGATTTATGGGGCAAGTGACTGACATTCTCAGGTATGTTCTGCCTGCCTAATTGTACAACAGATAAGACCTTCTATCAGTTCTGGATACGAAGCTGCACAACTTGGTTCTGCAAGGGAGTTGGGCTCAGCAGGAACTGGACTCAAGGTCCTGATCCTGGAGGCTGGGATTTCGCACTGCTAGCCTCAAGATATGCAAATATCTCTCTCTTTAAACTCCTTCAGTTCATCTTATTGTATGTTCTCTGTAGATCCTTGGATAGAGGATGAGCTAACAACAATAATACAGTTAATGAAATCAATGCATTCCTGGGCGTGATTTCTTTAATGGAAAATTTGGTACCAGAGGCAGAAATAACAGGGCAGGAATAGGGATAGGTTCCTATCCTACCAAAAAAAAAAAAATAGAAGCATGGTTCGACATTTTTCAGCAAACTTTTCACCCAAAGCTAACAATACACAAATGTAAAATGAAACAACTAGGTCAGGTAAGCCTTCTAGAGATGACTTGAAAGCTTCTCCAAAATGTATACAAGAATTATTCTTTTTTCTTTTACCAGTTCCACTTTTTTAATGATTTCCATTTTGGTGGCTAAACTTAGAGACCTAAAAAGAATATGCTAGGTGGGTAACTGTTGAGGTAGGCTTATCTGCTTTTCCATTTTGCTTCTGTTTTGCTGTTCAGGGATTCTGGAGGCACCTGCTTTTTATCTTGCCTGTTCCAGATAGGCACACATAGTGCTGCAACGCAACACTGCAAGTCTGTGGGCATTTCCACACTACACTGTTACAGTGCTATTATTCCACTTTCAACCTCCTGTGGAATTCTGGGGTTTGTAGTTTCCTGAGGCCAAAGAGCTCTCTGGTTGAGAATTCTCAATGCGCCTCCCGAAACGGCAAACCCCAGCATTCCATAGGATGTTTAAAGTGGAATCATAGTGCTATAACAGTCTAGTGCAGAAATGGCCCTTCTCGCTTTCCTTCCTTGAGATCAAAAGAAAGAAAATGAGCACACTATTTCCAGCTACACAGAGACCAGTCCTTTTTTCTCCAGATTTTATTTTCTGTTGGGTTTTAATTTCATAATAAATTTTAAATTTTATATTGGGTATCTGAAGGACAAAAATATTGTGATAACACATTTTTGAAAGTGAAGAAAATACCTACTGGGGGTTTGACTTGATGTGATGGTTTGTTACGACAAAAATAAAATCACGGAGTTTCTCCTTAAACTGGAAGGGGGAAAAAAGAGAGAGAGAAACAGTTTAAGCATGAATGGATCCCTGCGTGAATACTACTCAGCACTTTTTCTAAGAGGAATCATCATCTGCAGAAAAGATGAACATTGCCTGCCAAAGCAGGTTAATCAGAGCGAGGGGAAATTATGTCTTAGGACTATAATTCTTAGAATCGCCAGGTCTCTAAGAGGATCCAGGGAGCTGTAATTCAGAAACATAATTTTTTCAACCTCTAGTGGAAATAGTTGCAAGACGTCCCTCCCCCAGGTCAGCTCCCATGATGGTTGGTCATATCTATGCCAATGAGCTCAACGGCCATTTCCGCACTATACTGTTATAGTGCTATTATTCCACTTTCAACTTCCTGTGGAATTCTGGGGTTTGTAGTTTATTGAGGCCAAAGAGCCCTATGGTTGAGAATTCTCAATGCTCCTCCCTAAACTGCAAACCCCAGGATTCCATAGGAGGTTGAAAGTGGACTAATAGCACTATAACGGTGTAGTGTGGAAATGGCCAATGAATCCACTCTGGGTTTAAGTCCGTAGTTTACGCAGCTTCTTTTCTGTTCTACGTCTTGTATTGCAGAATGGTCCCAAAATCATGTCGTGTTCACCGAACCTCAGCTTGTAAAAAATTCTTTCAGGGACTATAACTCCTCAAAATTGCCAGTCAGCACAGTGGATAGCCCTGCTAGACAGTGGATTTGGGGAACTGTAGTCCCAAATATTGATTTTTCCATCCTTTTCACACCACTCTATTATAGTGTTACAATTTAATTTCCATGGTTCCATCCTATGGAATTCTGGGATTCGTAGTTTAGGAAGGGGCATTTAGAATTCTCAGCCAGAAGGCAGCTCTAGTGCCTTATTAAACTACAGATCCCAAGATTCCACGGGATACAGCCATGGCAGGTCAAGTAGGATCAGAACTATGTAGTGTGAAGGGCCCCCCAAGAGAAAACATGGGGTAGGAAAGCAGACAGGAAAAGCAGGGCCAACACGAGGCATTTTGTCATCTGGGATGAAGAACAAGATGGCATCTTAGCTTAATCTTATTTCTTATTGGCAAGGAGAGTCTGGAGAACAGAAGGAGGCAACCCTCAGTAGAAAAGAGAATTAGCACTTGCCCAGTTTTTAGAAAGATCCATAGCATCGTAGTAATCAAATCTCTTCAGAGAATGGGAGGACACTGAAAATGTCATGTGGATTTTATAGAAGGTGTCTACAATAAGGGAGAAGAGAAAATCATGAGCAGAGCTTGCCTTCATTTTTTTTTAAAAAAAACAAAACTGTCCATACCGCAAGCAGAGATTGGAAAAGTTCATTTTTTGGATTACAGTTTCCAGACTACCTTCTTGGCTATGCTGGCTGAGGAATTCTGGAAATTTTAGCCTCCTAAAAGGAACATCTCCAAATTTTGACCTCATGGTGGTTGGGTTTTTTAACTTTACCAACTGCACCTGCAGAAAATTTCACGGGCCAATTCAGATGCTGTTGGACTGCAACTTCTAGCAGCCCTAGACAAAGGAGAGGAATGCTGGGTTTTGCAATCTAGCAACATTTGGAGTGCAAACAATTCCCACACCAGGACTAGCAGCTATTCACGATGTAGAACAAAATGCTGCTTTGCCATTCCTCCTGCCCACCCTGACCCTCTATGTAAATACCTTTATTTAAAAGTCTCGAAAGAGAAAGAATCCACCACATTCTGAATCAGTTCTTTCCAATATCGAACAGCAAACACTCTCAAGTTCTTCCCAATGATTAGGTGAAATCTCTTTTCGTTTAATTGGAATCCATTGGCTCATGTTTTGTCCTCTGGAGCAGCAAAACACAAGCTTGCTCCATCTTCTACAGAGAGATATTGCTCAAAAATAAATTCCACTGAGTTCAGCTGGGCTTAGTTCCCATTATATTTATTTCAGACTTGGTAAAATAAGGTCCCTTAGATCTTACTTAGATTTTACACCTTCAAGAACACTATTTTGGGATGAACACACACAATTATTGTTTTAGACCTTCAGCTCATGTGTTAAAGTGTGTTATCCCAACCAGTCTGGAGGAGGGATACAAGCTCATGAAACTGCAGAAGAGAGCATCTGTACTCTGTACCTTTACTTGCAGACTCAGGTGTTTTGCTTGTGAGTGGTGGAGCTGTAGAAGTAGCTTCTTTTTTACCTGTCAGAGAGAAAGGAGAGTACGTGAACAGACAGTGAGACAAATGATACTCCAAGTAGGTATTTTGCAGTTGGAATGAAACTTCAGCGAGGCTTTCGTATGCCAGTCCACACTTTCAGAAAAACCATGCGGTACAGTCCTCTTGAGGTTAGGCCAATGTTAAGCAGGGCCATTTCCGCACTAGACTGTTATAGCGCTATTATTCCACTTTCAACATTCTATGGAATCCTGGGGTTTGCAGTTTAGGGAGTGGCCTCCAAGGCCATCCTCAAAGGCCCCTCCCTCAACTGCAAACCCCAGGATTCCATAGGATGTTGAAAGTGGAATAATAGCGCTATAACAGTCTAGTGTGGAAACGGTCTGGGTGTAGAAGACACCCTGCGTGACTTGGGAGTGGCCAATCAGATGTTGTTAGACTGCACCTCCCATCATGATTGGCTACACAAGGTCAATGGGATCTGCAGTCTAACAACCTATGCAAGGTCACAAGTCATACTGTTGGTGAGACTGATTGTGCTATCTGTGGAAAAACAGGTATAAGACTTCCATGAACATGCAGATAATTGAAAAAAAAAGTGCACATACACAATGTTCTTGAATAAATTGGTTCCTCCAGGTACCACACGCAGTTTGTAAATAAATGTTGCCTTGTTGAAAGGAGCCATATAAAGACAGGAGGCATATTTATAGCAGGTTCAAAAGTTCTCATTCATACTGGCAGAGATGTGACATGAAAGATTTGAGAACAAGCTTTCCTGGCTCGCCTTCACACCAGGAGCTCCAAGGTTCCGTCTTAGTCATAGCTTTAACAAATGGAAAAAAGTGAGTGGAGAAGGAAGACTTGATATGGGCAATGCTCAGCAAAAGAATAGTCTTGGAAAGGAATGTCTTTCAGCATTATATGATGATCAGAATAGCAGGTGTACAAGAGGGAGTCTCGTCTACAGACCAAGAGCCTATCTGCATGATGGTATTAGCTTCGTACCACTCTAATTGTCATGACTGCATCCTGGGATTTATAGTTTAGTGACGGACTTAAAATCCTCTGCTAGTGAGGTCTAAAGTTGTTGTCAGAGGAGAAGACCACAGTTTTCTAACAGAGCCTCACGACAAATTACAGATCCCAGGATTGCATAGTAAGGACCTATGGACAATAACAACATTTTAACTGCCATGGCTCCATCCCGGGACTTATAGTTTGGCCAGGGACTTAGTATTCTAGTGTAACTCATCTGAAATTCAGCACTGGAGTGCTCAAGCAGAGAATTCTAAGTCCCTACCACCCCATGAATCCCAGGATTCCATAGGAAGGAGCCAAAACAGTCAATGTGATATCAAAGCATTGGCAAGTCACACTCTCACAGTCTCATAGGTAGACAAAGGCAAACCTCTGGACAAATCTCACCAAGAAAACTCTGTGATAGGTTTGCCTTAGGGCTGCCATAAGTCAGAAACAACCTGAAGGCACACCACAACAACAACAACGAGAAATCAGTATGCAGTCTGGATGCAGCCCACAATAGCGAAAGTGGTCTCAGATTCTTAAAACTGCAGAGGATTTTTGTAATTAACTTTGGACAGGGATGGGACCCCCCAGATATTGTTGGACTACAAGTCTCATCATCCTTAACTGCTGGCCATGCTGGCTGGGGTCAATGGGAACTGGGGGCCTAGCAACTTTTGGAAGTTCACAGGTGCCCCACATCAGGCCTTAAGACTCACCGCAACTTTGGTGGTGGTCAGAGTTTGTTCTTATTCCGTTCAAGGACCAATAATTGCCCTGCCAGCTCACAGCATTCCCTTGGTCACAACTGGCCATCATCTGTTGGTCTCTAACATAATCCCACATTTGGAAATAGTGCAAAATGCCAACGAAGCTGAAGGACGAGAGCGTGACAATTTGTCCATTCTGGTTCTTGTGCAGTTGACCCAACACCAGCGTCCCGGATGGCTTGAGGCACCGACGAGTCGTGTTGTGCACGGTGACATTTCTCATCTTGATCCCTTTGTGGAAAATCTCCAACAATCTCTTGAGGCCGTCCCACACGCAGCAGACGCGGTGCATCTTATACGGGGAGAAATCCTGTTTCAGCTCGGTCACGTTGCCCAAGATGAACACTTGTAGGGTAGACTTATTGAAGGAAAGGGCCAGCTCTGTATTTCTGAAGTCTGTGGAGTTGCTGTTGATGTCGTAGGAAAACGCTGCCCAGCTGGGCATGCTTTCCTCTGTTTTGTTGAAATCAATGCACACCGTAAATATGCACAGCTTGCCCACCTGGTGACCATCCAAGGAGACATATTTGCCTGTTCGTCCTGTGAAAACGAGTTGCTTCCCTTTGAGAGAGGTGGTTTCTATTTATGGTATGAGCACAGCAAGGAAAAAAAAATAGATACAAGAATGATATTAATTGGTTTCTGTCCAGTGAGTTGATTTATCCTCCTGCCAATGGCCATCATCGAAATCACAGAAAACAATGCAGGGGTTTAGCTCTGCAAGGGAGAGGGATGAAAATGCTGCCTCACATATAAGGACTCTTTTTCACCAAGGAAATTTTCCTTCGGGGCATTTCTGCCCTTCACTGTTATAGTGCTATTATTCCATTTTCGACATCCTATGGAATCTTGGGGTTTGTCATTTAATGAGGCCAAAACACCTCCCTAGGTTGCAAACCCCAGGATTCCACAGAAGGTTGAAAGTGGAATAATAGCACTATAACAGTCTAGTGTGGAAAGGGCCATAGGGAGCCACACAGGACAATACCCAGGGAACTGAGAGCATCAGGAGAATGAAAATGGCAATGAGTGTAAGGCTCAATTGATAGCACAAGGCGTTCCCTATACGAGGAGGAGAAATACGGCCAGACTCCTGGTCCCGTCAATACAACACAAAGGATAAGAAAACAAATCCAGATCCCTTAAAAAAAGGGGGCAGTGAATAAATTCTGACATCGATTCCACATTATGCAATTAAATGCATCGTCATCCCACCAGGCATTCCTTGAGTTCAGCTCCCAGCATCCTTCACCATTAGCTCTGCTTATTGTAGGGGTGTTGGGAGCTGCAGTCCAGCAACATCTGGAAGGAGACACATTCTCCATTCCATCCCTAGAAAAATAAACCAAAGTTTTCTTTCTCTTTCTCACCTTCCTTGCTATGCCCTTGGGGTTCTCCTTCACACACCCATTGTCAGATTAACCCCACCAGGACCTTTCTAACATGTTTATCATGGTCATGGCTGGTTGAGAAAAGGGAAGTGCCAAGCAACCGATGATTTTATGGCTCGGCGTTCAAGGCTGTCTTTCCTAATCAACTTCCATCCCAACTCTGACCATTATCAAACCCTTGCTGGCATTCTAAACCCCCTGGGCCGGTTGCCAGGTTGTAAATCTCAGCGCATTGTTTGCTGTTCAAAAAGAAGGTACACACAGTGGGAATGTCAAAAGCCACCCATGCCTTTTCCACCACTTCTGATCAGAGGCATGCTCTGAATGATGGATTAGCGAGAGAACTGTTATTGAGAAGGGGGTTGTTGCTAACATAGACCCTGTTGTGCCTAAAAGGCTTTGGATTTTGTAGGATATGCCGCAGCCAGCTCCCTTAGCGATGGAGGGAGGCCACTGAAATGTCAAGGTCTGGCATCATTTGTGATTCACAGAGTCAGACTATTGCTTTTTTTTTTTAATCTAAATGTCAGTTTCCTCTTTAGCTATAGTTTTAAAGGGGAAGGAAGGATGAAAGAAATAGTGGCTAATACCCTAGAGGCACAGATCTTGTCTCAGTCCTAGAAACTAAGCAGGGTCAGTCCTGGTCAGTGTTTGGATGGGAGACCACCAACAAACACCAGGTGCTGTGGGCAATATTTCAGAGGAAGGAACTGGCAAAACCACTTCTGAGTATTCCTTGCCTAAGAAAACCTTGTGAAATTCATAAGGTTGCCATAAGTCAACAGGCAACTTGAAAGCATGTGTATAAATATATATACACACACAGGATGAAAGAGATTGTGGAAAACCTTTTCCACAAACAGGCAATAAGGCTTTTTTTTTTTTTTAGAAATAGAAGACTCCCTTGTACATCAGAAAACTGGTCCATTTAGTTTAAGTGGAATCATAACTCTATAATTCTATAGAGTGGAAGGACCAGAACACTTCAGGGCAGCCAATGTTCTTGGAAACATGGAAAGGACAAAAACTCTTGCTGGTTTATGAATTGGTTCAAAGAGAAGAGGCAAACTGTTTGCTAATTCGCCACAATGAAATAGCTGTTGAGGAAGTCTAGAGTCTACCATTGCCCATCACCTAGAAACATACTTCTACTGATAGCACAGTCCCTTGGTTCAAATGTGCCAGCATGTATGATTTTCATATCATGGAGGAAACTGAGATAATATGTGCAAATAGTGCTGGAGATGATCTTTCTTATTGAAAGTAGGCTTCTGCCCATGAGAATCCCAGCCATTAAATGAAGGGACGGTCTCAAGGTCATTTCCTGAAGACACTCAGAACAAAGGCAAATATTCCACAATAGCGTCGTTGCTGTAGCCTTCCTGGAATAATGCATTTGAATGGTAGATGGAGGGGGGTAAAATTATACTTGAGTGGTCCTTCCCACAAATAAAAAGCAGATCCATCAAGAAGGACTTAATTTTCTCCATAGCATTTGATGCTGAGTGCCTTCAAGTTCCCAATTTATGATGACCCTAAAGTGAGGCTATCAGAGGGTTTCTTGGCAATATTTGTTCAGAGGGGGGTTGCCTTTGCCTTTCCACTGAGGTTGTGAAAGTGTGACTCGCCCAAGGCCACCCCGTGGGTTCCCATGGCTGAGGGGGGATTTGAATTCTGATCTCCAAAGTCAGAGTCCAGTACTTAAACCACTATACCTCACTAGCATACTGGCTTTTTCTCTCCCAAATAAGAAGGCCTGGTATATTTATTTTATATGGAGGGAGCATTCAACTGTATCAAAACTTTCCTATATTTCAAAGGACTATATTGTCGGCTGGGAGTGGAGTTCGAAACTTTGAAGGAGCTGTCCAAGGTACTGGGTCTTATATCCAAAACAGGTTCAGCAACTGGGAAAGCTGCCTTAAACCGGAGAGTAAAACCAGGAATGGATTCATCACCCCACTGACATGGACCCCCCCCCCGCCAGTGGAACCCAGCTTTAACGGGCAAGGGACCCTCAAGAAAAGGAATGAATGTGGTACTGGCTTCAGCTGGAAGGGAAAATTGGTAGAAAGTGAATTTATTTCCCTGAAGAGTTTGGATTGACCTTTTTCAGGTTTAAGCTTCAGAAAAACCTCAGAACTCTATAGCTGTCTTTCTTTCTTTCTTTCTTTCTTTCTTTCTTTCTTTCTTTCTTTCTTTCTTTCTTTCTTTCTTTCTTTCATTTATGCATTGCCTTTCCCCCAGCAAGAAATTCAAAGCAACTTGCAAAAAAATAAAACTTAGTCCCGCTAAAATTGTATTTGTAAAAGTTAAAAACCAATGAGACAGAGAATTCTATTCCAGGCACATTGTTATAACCTGTTAACATACATTTAAGGCATAATAAAAAGGTAAAAAGATTTGAAACACCTTTCTCCCTCATGGTTTGTTGGGACACACAAGCGGGCCTTTGCTGGTTAGTGCCCAAACAATATGATGTGTTGCATTGGGAGTTGGAAGATCCGGCCTGGAAGCTTCATTGAGTCATGAAACTCAATAAATGACCTTGTTCCACTCACTCATGCACTCCCTCCCTCCCAGGCTGTCCTACCTTATAGGGTGGTTGTTGTGGGGATAAAAATGGAGAGGAGGTGGTGGCTTCATTGAAGGAAATCTGAGCTAGAAAGGTGACTAATAAATAAGATTGATCTTGTTGGAGAGCAGAGGAGTTTAACCGCTCACAGGAAGCTTGAGAAGGCAAGGAACTCTTGTATCTGAATCAGTGTCTGGATTCACAGACAAATGAACAACAACCTGTCTCTTCGGCCATTACGCACTAGACTGTTATAGTGCTGTTATTCCACTTTCAACATCCTATGGAATCCTGGGATTTGCAGTTTAGGAAGGGGCCTCAAAGGCCATCCTCAAAGGCCCCTCCCTAAACTGCAAACTCCAGGATTCCATAGGACGTTGAAAGTGGAATAATAGCGCTATAACAGTCTAGTGAGGAAAGGGCCTTCAACTTTTAGCTGGTCTGTCAGGGACAAGGGATGCATCCGGAGACAGGACACCCAGATGCACCTCCAAAATTGAGAAAGTTGGTACCTGAGAGAAGAAACAAGGTTGCCATGGTAATGAGAAATCCACAAAGGAAAGTCTCTGGACAACTCCCAGCAACGCACAACTGTTGTTCTCTCATTCTCTAGATATCATCTGGAAGGAAGAAGAGAATTTCATGAGATGCTTTCTGGAAAAAGGAAGCAAAACACTTTGAGGCTGAAGCAGGCTTGTGGCCAATCTGACTTTGGAGCCTCAGGAAAGTTACTTTTTTGGAGTATAGCTCCCGGAACCCTCCCCTAGGTCATGCTGGCTTTGGACTAAAAAGAAGTAAGTTTTCCCAGATCTATTTCAGAACCCACTATGATCTTGTTCCTCTTATCCTCCTGGTTTTACATCTCTTTTATTTAAGGAAATGTTTTCAACAGAAATAATACCCAACACCCAACAGACGTGCACACATAAATATGACAAGTAACCAAAAAAGGGGTTGCCGTGTGGCAGAAAGACCACGAAACCTGCAAAAGGAAACAGATTTTTCTTCTAGAAAAGGTTCATTCTGGAAGATGAATAATCGCTCAACTGTTATGGCACACGCAGAAAAGGAGAGGAGCACCCACATTTTCTATGCAAGACGCTGGCCCACATCTTCAAAATAAGTTCAGTACCTTGGATAGCAACCTCAAAATTCAGACTAAAATCCAAAACAGTAGAAGCAGATCTACCAGCTGCCACTGCCCTGGTTCTTCATTCATCCAACCTTAACCCACCCACCCCAGACATTCAAAGAATTTCTGCTTCCTCGGACAGCTCTGTCTTTTCTCTCTTATTGCCCCATCTGCTTGAAAAAGCCTCCCAGAATGTCAGAATGAGGCTGCAAGACTCGGGGAGAGAGTCAGAGTGTCAGAGACAGGAATAGTGAGCTGACAGGAGAAGCCCCCATGATGTAGTGGTTTGCATATGGGCTAAAACTCTGGGAAATCATGGTTCACGTCCTCAATCAGCCATGGAAATTCACCGGGTAAAGCTGTGCAAGTCACACTTCCTCAACTCTAGAGGAAAGCAATAGGTAAACTTCTGAATAAATTTTGCTAATAAAATTGATCTTTTAGAGCCACTGTGAGTGTTGTGTTGGAGCCCAGGATACCAGGGCAATGCGAAGGCAACGGCAAACCCCCTCTGAAGAAATTTGGCCAAGGAAACCCTGTGATAAGGTTGCCTTGGCACTGCCACAATTTGGAAATGGCTTGAAGATACATAAGCTAGACCATCAGTGCCTCTGCTACACTGCTGTGTTGGAAGTATTAATTATATCCTCACCAAAACCAGATCAATAAATCTAATTTAAAAATGTTTGTTGGAAAGTCCTAGCTTTAATGTTCATAAAGTTAGAACTGAGTGGGCTAGAGACTTAGATTGTCCCATGCAAATCAACCAATGGGAGACTTGTCCTAGCTTCAATATCTATAATTTTTTTGTCCCTAAACTTAAATTTTGCAGCTACCCTGTTGTCAAAGTTAAAACAAGAGCTGGGAAATGTCATTTGAGGGAGACTACAACTCCCAGAAACTCTGTGGATAGGAATTCTGGGAGCTGAGGTCTGAAAAAGAAACTTTTCCAAGCTCTGTATAAAAAAATATAAGATCGATGGCAGGCTTTGCATTTTTAACAGATCCTTATTAACCTATGCATCTTGTGTACATTTAATTCACATACTTAATTATTCATTTATTAACAAAGTCATTAAAAGATGCTTTGCAATCTAGCCTAGCAAGAAACAAGAGCACTTACCGGACAAGCTAATGAGGTCTGTGGACAGGCTTAGCCAAATCTAATCCATTTCCCACAGTCTCCAGTAACATTTCTTCCTGAAGCAATGAGTACGACAATCTTGTTTCTGATGGCTTCAGGGCACAAATATTTAAAAAATGGTTCCTCTCCAGCTTGCAAAGTTTCTCCTGCAAAGTTCTCAGACAATCTAGGAAAGCTACCCGTCAATCAAGCTCTAGCCAACCTTCTCTTTTATGGCCTGTGTGCTGTGATGCATTTGACTTTTGACTTCCCTTTTTCGTCTTTTTAACACCTTGTTTCTCCCTGTTTACGAGAAGTGCTTGACATAGTCTCTGTATTAAAAGAGAAAGAACAAATCTTTTGCAAAAGTAACTTTAACGCTGCACCACGAATAAAGGTTGTGATTAACAGGGAACCCATTCACACTACAGAATAGTCGCACTGCTGTTCCACTTTAACTGCTATGGTTCCATCCTATGGCATCCTGAGATTCACAGTTTAGAGAGGGGCATTTCGAATTCTCAGTCAGAAACCTCTAGTGCCCCCCCCAAACTACAAACCTCAGGATTGCATGGGATGGAACCACTGCAGTTAAAGTGGAATCATACCGCTATAAAATTATGTAGTGCAAATGGGCCCACAGTTGAAGGAATTTGCCCTGCTGGCTCACAATATAAGAGAAACTGATGTGCACAAAAATCAACCCCAACTTCAGTTTCTGGAGGGGCTGGGGAGCTTCTTACAGCCAAGGGGACACATCCAATTTCCAAAAGTTTCTTGGGGGCTGCATTCTAGTGGAGGGCAGAGCCAAAAGTAAAAAAGGGTGAGACCAAAATCCCCAAATCTGTTTTAGTTTAAAGCCTTTCTGCCAGGAAGTAAGTCTTAGGAAAAAGGCAGCTCAGCTTATTAGAATGGCAGAGATGTTCAAAATCCAGAAAAAAAAGCACACGGAAATATGATTAGGGAAGGGATGTGTGATATTTGAACTGTATGGGATGCAAGTAAAGAAACTTTGGATCATACTTTTAGAAATGGATTAAAGCTATTTACTCAAATCAACTAGCCAAAATTATAGTTAATGGACAAAGGATGTCCTTGGTCTCCACTTGTATTTATTTGGTGACAGAGGTTATGAATTCTGTGAGTAGGAAAGACGATGAGATTATGGGAATTGAAATTATACCATTACAGTTCCCCTTTAACTGCTTTGGTCCCATCCGGTGGAATCCTGGGGTTTGCCATTTAGGGAGCAGTATTTAGAATTTACAAACAGAGAACTCCAGTGGGTCGGCAGAGTACAAATCCCAGCATCCTATAGGATGCAGGCATAGCAACTAAAGTGGAATTTGCCTCGTGATTCTCCTTGCGATGTTACAGCAAATGGGTGGAGGTGACGGTACAAAAACATTACAAAGGCCAGCCTCTGGCAAAGTTGGTAAGCGTGACACTTTTGTGCATCAATCCCAGCTGCACAGAGTGTCTCATTCCAAGAAAAAAACCCAAATCCAATAAATGAAAAATACCGGATGCACACACATTTGTCAAGGCAACACTCTTGTCCTGAGATTTCTCTCCTTTGCCTTAAGGACCCGGGAACACTACACCGTTATAGTGCTATTATTGTCCTTTTAATGTCCTGTGGAATTCTGGGGTTTGTAGTTCACTGAGGCCAAAGAGCTCTCCGGCTGAGAATTCTAAAGGCCCCTCTGTAAACTGCAAACCCCAGAATTTCACAGGATGTTGAAAGTGGGATAATAGCACTACAACAATGTAATGCGGAAAGGTCCCTAGTCCTCAACAACGACTTATGTTCCCTGCTTCCATATTTATAAATAATCCATTACAAGAATGCCATATGCCCGTTCTATAAAAAGAAGCCAAAATTTAGTATCTCTCTCCGAGAAATGTCTCACCTCCCAGGGCTATCCAGGCAATGTAGAATAAAATATGCTTTATTTCTTTTAAAAAAATAATTCTTTGAAACAGATGAAAACTACTTTTAAAAACTAATTTAAGGGCCATTTTTTAAAAAATAAAGGGCCACAAAGGGCTACTTGCTCACAAAGGAAGAAGCCAGCCTGACTTTCCTCGGGAGCAAGTTGTACCACTGAAGGGCTGCCACAAAGAAGGCCCTGTCTTATCTACTCGTCAAAACCTTTAGCCGCTCAGGGTAGCAGGATATGCAACAGAGCATAAGATAGCAGAAGATAACAAATTTTGAAATCTTTCAAATGCTTTGCTTTCAAGCTGTTTTGAACCCCAGGGCCCTGGAGCGACAGCAAACCGTAACATTAAGAACTTGCACCTGAGTCTTATTGTTTTCCTTTTCTCTCATCATCCCTTTCCTTTTGTGCCGTGTCTCTCTAGATCGTAAAAGCAGGAAATGTCCTCAGCTTTTGATAAGGAGTTGCCCTAAGGACCTTTTCAGCTGCAGAGTGGGGTATTAATACTGTAAATGAAATAAATGATAAATCATTTGGGTGGTGTTGAATGGGACTGCAGAACACGCTCTTGAGCAGCACCTCCCGGACAGCACTTGCGTCCAGCAACAAAGTTCTTCCTTAACGTGATGATGCCATCATTTTGCCAACATTTTAAAATGTTCACAACACAATTTAAAAGTTCTGCCAGCTGCACCACACACACACACACACACACACATCACATCCATGTACACAAAATATGAGCATTTTGCAACTGCAATAGATTACCATTATATTTTCATAGCACCTCTGGATTCGTGAGGTCTAGAAGCTTTCTGTACATTTCTTTGCATTTCCTCGTTTAAAAGGAAAAATGCTTGGACCTTAAGAGTCAGAGGAAAGGCCGGTGTGTCTGCTTTAAATTTAAGCAGATGCTAAGTGGGTTGTTGAATTGTTCACATCTGCAGAATAAATAGATTGGGTAGTACTGACCTCTGATCACTGATCATAAGGCATTTACCAATCATGGAAATGCCAACGATAGGTAACATATTAGATCATAAAATCTAATATTGCTAGAGGGCAATTACAAAGATTGGATTAGTATAATAAAACAATAAAACCAAGGAGGAGTTTAGAGGTGATGGAGAAACAGCGTTGTGAAAGTAAAAGAACCTCAGTTTCTGCTACATTTGCCCTGTGTCCTGTTTAGACAGGCCTCCAGTGATTTCCAAAGGCTACAGGACAAACTGAGCTCCTGAAGAGCAAAATTTGGAGGGAGCTGTACCAGCTGGATTTCTCCCTGTGACTTATCTTGTATGTCTTCTGATGTGGAATTGTGATCCTAGTGAGTGTTTCCTATGAGAACCCATCTTCCGACACTTTGCAATGAGATCTGGATTCAAGGCAGGAGAAGAAGAGCGATGAGCAGCATGACCTGTTTAGTCTTGGGCCGTTCTCCGTGTTTGTTTTTAAGTATGACACTTAAAAGGCTGCATTTGAGATATTAGTTGCAACCTCTTAAAAGCAGGAATGGGAAAGGACCAGGGGGCTGGAGGCCAGTGTCTTCTATTCGCATGTGTGGCCAATCCGCTCTGCATTTTAGTCTGAACTCTAAAGGAGCTATCCAAGTTGCTGAATCTGTTTAGGGATAAGCCTAAAAAACAGATGGCTTCTTTCACTGACATGTCCCAGGAGCATCACTACAGCTTCCAGAATCCACTCAGGCAGCAAGGCTAGTGGGCTTGGAGACTGGGGGTTTAGTCCAGAAAGTATTTTTTCCAAGCTGCAGAACTGGGGGAAGCTCACATAATGACCTCAACCAGCCAGGAGGAGAAAGAAAATAACACCTTTTGGCAGCTGTCAAGCCCAGAATTTTGGAAAAATTATCATTCTGCACTACAGTCCAGAAACCTGAGGAATTCTGGACACTGTACTCCAAAAAAGGGAATTCTTCTAAGCCATAGATTTTGACAGGGACAGGCACTTCTGCAAAGCTTGGGATTCCCAAAAGTCCACTGATTTTTCCTCTTTGTTCGTGGATGGTGCCATTTTCACAAAGAAAGATCAGCATTCACAGCCTGAACACTGGAAATAAAGAGACACATATAATAAGCTCATAAGTTGAGCAGCGGTATTGAACTTAACATTTTGCTATGGATCACTGGGCTCACAGCGTGGAAAATAAAAGCAATAATTTCCACCAAGTCTGTCGAAAAGCCCTCATCTGACAAAGCAGCAGTTAACTCAACTCAAGCTGGGCTTTTCTGCTAGTAAAGATCTTTTGATAGAGAGCCAAGCAATGGAATAAATCTTTTCATACCATCATCCTCTGGGAGTCACTGTTGTACCACAGAATCTCTAACTTCCATTACGCTGTAGGATCTTTAATTACGTGCACAGCTAGCTAGCCCTTTGAGCCAAGAAAGATCTGGAAAGAGTCTTTTCTCCCTCCCTTTAAGCTACAGAATGGTTGGAACAAAGCAGAGGGGGGAAGCCAAAAGAAAGTTCTTGTTTTCTCGAATTCCAGCAGTTTTATTTTAAAAATAAATTGCAAAATATTCAGTGAAACTCAGTGGCCTTGGAGGATTTGCAAAGCAGCTAACATCAGAATTCAGCTAGAAGTGTGCATCCCAGATAAACTTTTAAACGTAACATCTGTCCGCATCAGCTATTGTGTTGGATTGTGCAGCAAACACAGAGTTGGGCAAAACAGATGTTTCGATTATATGACCCATAAGGTGCAGGAAGCCCGGCATATTTAAGGAGAAGTTGCAAAATAATGTCAACACATGGACTTCCGAGACCTTGTGATTTGTAACATACCAGCCTTCGCCAATGAAACAGATGTCATGTTTTCTTTTATTTCTGTTTTGTCAGTGGCATTTCATTGGTCATATGTCCACGACAAAAATCTGTCAGGCTGATTTGGCCTGAGATGTAGTTCTGTAGTAGGTCCTGGGAATCTGATGGCAATGAAATTGAGAATGAGCGTATATTCATTTCTTCCATATGTCAGCAATAGTTCCTCAGCAGTCTTCACACAGTACATTATTTAACCAGTGATAGCTCATGCTTCCCCTGCCATCAGCATAATAAATCTGCTTTGGATTTTAGCCTGAAATTTAAATAAGTCATACAAAATGCAGAAGCTATTGTTGGTAGAGTCCAGGACCATGGACAGCTCTTTTACAATCCAGATTAAAACATGGCATGGAATCATCACCCTCCTGACATGGAGGCCACCATTTGCCTTTGTTATTAATTACTGCCATGATAAGAGGTGGTGGGCAAACATAGAGTCATAGAATCATAGAGCTGGAAGGGACCATCAAGTTCAATCCCCTGTTCATCATCATCATCATCATCATTTTTATTCATATCCTGCCCTTTCCCTCCAAAACAAAGAAACCCAAAGAAGCTTGCAAATTAAAACACATACAATATAGGTAAAACACACGAAAGGTTAATAGTAAAATGTAAGTGAACTGTAAATAACGATGAAAGATTAAAACATAGCATTAAATAGAATAAATAGCCCTTTAGATTTCTGCTTTGCAACAGGGGAGGAAAATCAATGCCATCCATACTATGGCACCATGCCTGCACATCTCTTTCCTTGCTTTGTCCCCGGAACAAAAATACTTTGGACCAAAATACTTTTGTCACTTGGAAAATAACTTTAAAAAAGAAGAAATACGACACAGTGAAGCCATTTATAACTGAACAAAGGGTGACGCTTTGAGTTGCATCGGTTATGGATGGCTTCAGCTTGGCATGATATTCATTTTCCTTAAAAGTTATTTTTTCCCAGGCTCTGCTTTGGACTTCTCTTGCAGCTAACCAGGATGGCTCTTTCTGTTGCCTCAATCCCTCGCATTCTCAGCCCTGTCTTTTTTTTCTTACCTTCCTCCCAACTTACTACTTCCACCTTTCTTCTGCTAAATAAGTAAATAAATAAATAAGCTGAGCTTCCCTTGAAAGCCAAACCCATGAGTCATTTCCGCTCTTAACTGTCCCCTGTGGTGATGGTGAACAGCTTCCTCCTTAGATTTGCTAAGTTTCTTCTCTTCATCAACCTCACTTTTTGAGCTAAAAGCAGAGCAAAGCAGTTAAATATAGAAGCACCCTGGGAAACATCCAATTTTAACACCCTCCAGCAGCTGAGCATGGTTTTTGCTTCTCAGACTGATTCAGTCCTTCCTTAACTGTCTCCTCTGGTGCCAAGACCAAGGTAAAAGTCACCCATAACCTAAAAAGGCCCCTTAATTGCTGGAGCCATCCCAAGAGAACTTGCTGCCTGAGGCACAGCAGCAATTTGCCCATGCTCTTTCCCTCTAGAGACAAAGGGCCCTACCACACTACACAGTTATAGCACTATTATTCCACTTTAACTGCTGTGGGAACATTCTGTAGAATTCTGGGGTTTGTAGTTTGGTGAGGCTCACAAGCTCTCTGGCTGAGAATTTTAAATGCCTCTCCCTAAACTGCAAACCCTAATCCGCTGTGGGTTTTAATCTGAAGTTGGAAGGAACCATCCAAGGTGCTGGATCCCCTTCCCTAAAATGGTTTTGGCATCTCAGATAGATCCTGCCGAGTTCAGACCAAAACCCAGCCCAGGTCCATAGACCCAGCCACACAGAATCCACTAGACATCCCTGCAAAGTACTGGAGCCCTGATATTTACCCAAAGATGCTGAAATTTGGAAACTTCTCTTCTTCCTTCCCATCTTGATTGTCTCAGCAGTTTAAGGGCAGGTGAAATCTCATCTTTCTCACTCCCACGCTCTATTTTTCTTCTTTCTTCCTCTCCTAAGCACAGCTGACTTTGGCTCTCTGCCATTTCTTTTCTCTTCTTCTGAAGAAACAACCTTCAGTTGCTTCACTGTGACTTTTTTAAAAAAATAACCTGATTGCCTTCTAATTAATATGTGTGTGTATATATATATGTATATATATGGACAAGATCCCAAAGTCTTTGCTTCATTTTCCCCCTGTAGGAACCTTACAGGAATACTCCCCGATCCAGACCCAAGAGCCTAAATAACATACGCCGTGCTCCTGCCAGCTTGTTCCTTAAATGCACTTTGTTCTCTACCAGACTGATACCAACCTGCCGTGTCACCAACACAACCAAGATCCTCTCAGCCCAGCCTCAAGTCTCCCTCCTGCCTGGGCATTCTTTCATCCTGAGCAGCTTATTCTTCAGATGCAAAAAGTGATTCTGATGTGCAGAAGACAGTGCCTTTCTGCACTACATTGTTATAACGCTATTGTTCCACTTTCTTGTGGAATCCTATGGGCTTTGCAGTTTAGGGAGTGTGACACTGAAGGTTTATTTCCAGTCTCTTAAGTTGACTTCCAGCCTTGCAAGACTGGAAATTCCCTCCCAGCGTTTTACTAGGGTTCTTGCCAGCCTCCCAAAGCTGATTCCCACGCTTGGAACGACTGGCAATCTCCCCAACTCTATCAGGTATGCTGCCACCACTCCCCTGAATTATGAATTATTTGGACAGGACAGGAGGGACCCTGCCCAATCTCTAAGCGTAAGGATCTTCCACCTCCCCCCCCGAGTGAGAGAGGTCCTATGTAGCGTGTGCCAACCCTGGCGTGGAAATGGAGAGAAACGGAGGTTTATAGAAGTGTTTTAATCAAGGCATGCAAATAAACAATATACACTTGGGAGACTCCCCTCTCCCAGGTACACTTGGTTACAAGAATTTACAAAACAGAGACAACAGCACAGATACATTCTTAAGATCAGCCAATTCCCAAAATAACAACATCCCTAACGCGACTAACTACTTATTTCTAGTTACTCACAATTAGGTTACAGGCTTAGATGGTCTAAAGGAGAAGGGGGGGGTCCAGGAGACACGGCATGCCTACCAGCTCGACTGGCCCCGCTCTCCTCTCTTTCTCTCTCTCTCTGTCTGTCTCTCTCTCTCTCTCTGGCCACATGGCCTCTCAGAAGTTTTTATATTTTCCTCCTTGGAAGGATCTGGAAGCATCTCCAAGGTGCCCACCTCTTTTCCTTTTGGTTGGTCAGTTCTCACCTTGTGACCTGTGATGCTGACCCTTTCCTTTTGGTTGGTCAACTCTCACCCTGTGACCCTTGATGTACTCCCAACACCTCATTAACCCTGAAGAGGGAAGTATCTCCCCTTGATAAGCCTAGATAATGGGAAGCCCCATTATCACAGGGAGAGGCATTTAGAATTCTCAGCCAGAGAACTCCTTGGCTTCAGGAAACTACAAAGCCCAGAATTCCACTGGAGGTTGAAAGTGGAATCAGTGTAGTGTGGAAAGGCCCATATTCTACAGCAAGAGAGGACAACCTCATGAGTTTTGGGGCCCAATTTGCTCCCCACTCCCCCCTGGCTGTCATCCCTTCTCCTGATGACACCTAGAAATACATGTTTTCAGCTGTATCCCCACAAAAATATTTCTTCATATCTGGTCACCATTTTGGCACTCCTACCTTTGAGAGCCAGTGTGGTGAAGTGGCTTTGAGCATCAGACTATCATCTTGGAGACCAGGATTTAACTCCCTGCTCAGCTGTGGAAATCCACTGGCTGACCACACACTCTCAGCCCCCAAAAAACTCTATGATAGGGTCGCCTTAAGGTTGCCGTAAGTTGCAAACAACTCAAAGGCACATAAGAACAGCCTTGGCAATGCTCTCCCCAGGGAGGCTCAAATGATACTCATGCTGATGCTTTCCCAGTGCCAGGAACAGATCTTTTCCTTTTGCCACACTTTCAACCCAGACCCGAGCTCTTGGTATCTTAAGACTCTATGCCTCATGCCTCCAAAGCACGGTGATTGCTGTAATTAAAAACTGGGACCGTTTAATGTTGATTGGGACAGTTTAACATTAATAGATGCCATGTGCTTTGAATGAAGTTTTAACTGTTTCTGAATGTTTACATGAGGAAACCCACCTATTTAGTGTTTATAAGGTAGGTGCTGAGAAACAAGGGCCATTTCCACACTGGACTGTTATAGCGCTTTGATTCCGCATTCAACATCCTATGGAATCCTGGGGTTTGCAGTTCCGGGAGGGGCCGGCCCCTGCAAACCCCAGGATTCCATAGGATGTCGAATGTGGAATCGAAGCACTATAACAGTCCAGTGCGGAAATGTCCAAGGTGTTGACCTATTTCTGCTGGAGAAATAAACCTTGCCTCTGCTTAACTCCTTGTTCACATTGCTTTGCTAATCCGGACCTTCTGCTGGGCAACAGAGCTCACTCTTGTGACATTGCCTACTTGCAATTAAAACTTTTGTCCTATGGAATGCCAATTCCTATCATCAGTTCATGCCCAGCTGGGTAGGAACTGTCCCTTCCTGAACCTTGGTAATTTTATGCCAGAACAAGGTACAGAATAGCAAACAAGGACGAAAACATGGCATGTTTTAACCATATTCTTTCAGGGTGTTGCTGTGTTTTTAAAATATCCATCCTCTTGCTGGTCTTGACTGTCGTCACGGGCAGAATGAGGGAAGAGCAGCATTGCTGTGATTCCAATAGATGGCACCAGAATACAGCCGTTCCCATGTCCAGCTTTGCTCTCAAAATACCTTCCCAACCAGCTAATAACCCACACCATTGGCTTGTGCAGCTTTAGGCCATTTCCGCACTAGACTGTTACAGTGCTATTATTCCACTTTCAACATCCTCTGGAATCCTGCGGTTTGCAGTTTAGGGAGGGGCCTTTTCCTTTGAAGCCCCTCCCTAAACTGCAAACCCCAGGATTCCAGAGGATGTTGAAAGTGGAATAATAGCACTGTAACAGTCTAGTGCAGAAAAGACCTTAACTGAGTGCAAGAAACTTTTGCATTTTGAACTCAGTTTGCAGCAATTGAAGTAAGCTGAGAACAAAGGAAGCAAATAGGGAAGGGCGTGAGAGAGAAACTGGAGCATTTTAAAAGGAGCTGAAAAAGTGGGAAGATCATTTTAATGTATTAAGATTGTCACTGCCAGATCCAGACAACTGGAGGGTATGACACAGCCAGAAATATTTCCCTTATTTGCCTAATGATGTCAATTTACTAGGATCAGAAAAGAGGTTTGAGGGCTCAATAGCAGCGAGTCCTCTCCCAAAGTGTGTCCCTTTCTCTTAGGATATTCGGTGACAGAGAAATGTGTGTGCTGGCAAGGGATCTAGTGTATTCTGTGCAAGAAGTACTGACATCGAAGCACATGAGTTCTATGTTCTGCCATTGTTCTGTAAAGACTAGGAATAATAAATGAAGCTGGGAAGAGGAAAAGTAGCATACATTACAATATATTTATATTCAGCATCAGCACATTCTTATTCATTCCTTGTCCAAGGCCAAGAGTGGAGAAGGCAGCTTAATTGCTCCGATTCAAGGCCAGACCACCCCGGCACAAACGGAACTCGGAGATCAGCCGCCCTGAATTAAAGGCACAGGTTATCAAAAGAATTTTTCCTTTGTAGTGTATGCATCAGCAACAGATATCACTCAGTGCAGGCCAGGTGTTGTCTCCGAGAGACTGTTAGCAGAGATCATCCCTCTGAGTTTGCAACACTGGGACTTTGAGATGCACACGTGTGATTCTGCTTTTCAAACAGACATATTCATCAAATGAATCTCCCCTAGAGTAAATGGAATTGCTTAACAAACGGCATCAGAAATTGTTCACATCCACTCTCAGGGGGAAGAAATTCAGTGAATTAATCAGGAAAATCAAATACAAATCCATTTCTGGTCACAATTCAAAGTACTGACCTGCAAAACCCTTTAAAGAACAAGTCCAGGGCCATTTCCGCACTATACTCTTAGCGCGATTATTCCACTTTCAACATCCTATGGAATCCTGGGGTTTGCAGTTTCAGGAGCAGCCAGCTGGCCCCTCCCGAAACTGCAAACCCCAGGATTCCGTAGGATGTTGAAAGTGGAATAATCGCGCTAGAAGAGTGTAGTGCAGAAATGGTTATTTGAAGGTTCCTTACAAATCTTCCCATGCTTTACGATCTGCTATGGAGGCCCTTTGTTCTGTCCTACCACGCTCACAGGTACATTTGGTAGGAACACAAGAGAGGGTCTTCTCAGTGGCTGCCCCATGGCTCTGGCTTTCCATTCCCAGAAAAAATAGATTGGCACCCTCCCTACTCTCTTTTCATAAACCTATGAAGACTTCTCTCTTCCAACAGGTCTTTGAGGACTGATTGTTTAGACAGGACAGGCCTTGTATAATGTGCTAGATTTCCTATTTGCATTTTTGTTCCATGATTGTTTTTTTTATGGGTTTATGCTGTCAGCTGGTTTTATTTACAGGAAGCACCTGCCTTTCAGTGCCCAGTTATCCAGCAGCTCGCTCTTTTAATGGTTCCAAATTAAGCACAAGTTCCGTTAACTCAACATGGGATCCACTCTTTCACTGGTTCTTCTTGGCAATGGAGGCTTGTGTGGGACCGCTCATACACACACATACATAATCCCAAATCCTGCAAATGGAAAGAGTAGACCCCCCGGTCGAATTAATGGAACTTGCTAACTCTTGCACGTATCAAAGCCAGCAGAATTGACTTTCCAAGTAGGACAAAATGCATAAGATCGCATTGTCACTAGCACAGATGGTAACCTCAGGGCTCAAAGCATGAATTCTTGCAGTGTCTCTCCTTGGATTCTGCTGGTTGTTGCCATCTTCTGGTTGTTCCATTCTTTTGAGGGAGGTTTCTAGAGACTTTTCAGAGCTGAAACTGTTCAAATGTTGTTGCTGCTATTGCTCGGTAAACTGGGGCAGGATACACTTAGATGGTCCTTTGGTTTGAAGAGCAAACGTTCTCTCCTCTGAAATTTTATATATATATCTATATGTAGGTAGATAGATAGATAGATAGATAGATAGATAGATAGATAGATTTGGAAAAAGTTAGTAAACCTGTCACTATAGCCCTGTGTCTGTAAATAAACAAATACATTGTTCTGAGGAAATGGAGGTAACCCATTCTGTACAATGGTGTAGTAAAAGGGTGCCTCTAAAAAATGGCAAAATCAATTCTTGCTCTTTGGATTTTTTAGAAAAACCTTTTCAAGCTGTGGTTGGTTGAATCTGTGGACACACAATCCACGGACATTACCTCCCTCCTTAGCCCTGAGTTAAACAGAGTAGGGGGGACACATTAGATGAGAAACAAGCCCTGCAACTATAAATCTCATGCATGCATTCCTGTGGAAGGTAGAATTCGAACGCAGGAGGGGAAGCCTTTGACAGAAGCAAGAACTGAAAGCTGCTGTGTTATATTTGAAGTCACTACACTGCGTATGGCACCTTGGAATCGAGATACACAGAGATTTGTTCCCCCATGGAAGGCAAAATAATTCGGTGGACCAAGCTAACAAAGACTCTTCTTTTAAGGGAGCAAACAAAACCAAACACTGGAGCCTTGTAGCGACGTGCCATCTTTTGGAGAAGCAAAGACAGGACATCCACAGTCCAAACTGTTGGGAGAGAAGCCCACAAAGCCTTTTGCTGGATTCACATCCTTCTGTTCCCTTCAGCTGCTGCCTGAGAGGGGGAGTGCATATTTTAAATGAAGACAAGGTAGTGTCTGTGGGAAGGCGGACCGTGCAACGGGCAAATTCTCAAGTCAGAACCGCAAGGGGGAGTCGCGAAATCGTGCCTTGAAGCCAAAATCAAGGACAGCTGTTGCATGAAGTGTTTTAATGCGACTGGCCCCTCCCGAAACTGCAAACTCCAGGATTCCATAGGATGTTGAAAGTGGAATCGTAGCGCTATAACAGTCTCGTGCGGAGATGGCCTAGGACTCTTGGATCTCAGGGCCTCAGCCTCAGCCTCCAATTTTCATGGGTCATCTCTAGGCAGCAGAGAAGGGAACCCACTTTCCAGTTTTTGTGGGTCATCTCTGGGCAAGCGGTCTCTGTGCAAATCTCCAGACCGCCTAACAGAACAGCCGCAAGTCACGGTATATAAGTTATGTGCCTAATGAAACAGCCTAAAAGATTCTTAAGCCTACTCATTCTCCGATATTAAAATTCCTGAAAGTGCAATATTTAAGAGTGGGTTGATGTTAAATCTACTCGTCTGGGCTATAGTGTTGATCATGAGTCGGGGTCCCAGGTAAACAGACGGTGACAAGAGAGACCTCCAAATAGATACAGGTTGGCTGACAAACAGCAAAGAACCCTCTGTCCCTCCATCTAAAGAGATAGGGAACTGCATCAATTTCAAGTATAAAAAGGGAAGGAAAAAGTAGTCTTGCAATGTATTGGTTATTCTTGAGTGCCACAAGACTATTTTTTCCTTCCTTTTTCACAAATTCTTCTTTTTCTAATAGCCAAAGGAGACATTTCTCTTGTGGACTGTGGACCTGAATTGCTTGGCTTAATCCAGGATGGAGTTTCGACATAGGATGACGATCATACCAGCCAAAAGCAGGGCAATTTGTTTTCCCCACCACAGGGCACTACCCAAAGTTCCAGGTTACTGCTGGTACACTCCTTTTGGGATGGCCTGGCCAAACAGGGCGTTCTTGCCACCTCCAGCTTCAGCTGTCTTCTCCCCACAGGTAACACTACCACTCATATCGCAGATAAAGTTGCAAAGTCCTTCCATAATTTGGAAGCAATCCCTTATTAAAGGTTAAAATAAACATAATAAACATATTCAAGAGAAAAGGAACCTGTAAAAGCAACTCTGAATATTTATTACCTAGAAAAACCCTGCAAAATTCACGGGGTCACTATTAAGTCTACAGGCAGTTTGAAGGCACAGTTTTGAACCAGAGGGTATAGTCACTGATGAGGAGTTTCCAAATCTCATGCCTTGCCATGAGTGTCAGGGTCTAAACCCTTTTCTCCATTGTCAAGGAAAGGAGGAGGAACCTCAGGGTGAGACTGCTGTTTTTCAAAATGTGTGGGGTTGCTGATGATTATTTGAATGGCATTCTCTGTCCAGCCATGGTTGATGCTTAAAGGTATCACGCTTAATGACATCATGCCCATGGGCTGCCCCATGTGATGTCACCCGTATGACATCACTAGGGCTTGCCTCCTGTGACATCACAAGGGGCCACCCTAGCTCTTCGTTTTCGCCCCTGAAACTTCAGGTCTTGGGATGCTTCCGACTTTGCAGTCCATACTACACTGTTATAGTGCTATTATTCCACTTTCAAACTCCTATGGAATCCTGGGGTTTGCAGTTTAAGGAGGGGCATTTCAAATTCTCAGCCAGAGAGCTCCTTGGCCTCAGTAAACTACAAATTCCAGAATTCCACTGGAGATTGAAAGTGGAATAACAACACTATAACTGTGTAGTGCAGAAGGGCCCCTAGTTACAGAGGGTCAAAAAACTGCACCTGATGGCAGGAACCTAAACCTGTTTTTGCTCAAAAGTACAATCCGAATGAATCTAAAATCCAGTTTCAGAACATTGGTTGTGTTAGGAGAGGATGAAATTCCTACTCTAAATTAACCAATTTTGAGAAATGGATTTTTTTGTTGTTGTTAAAGAAGAGTTCTTTCATCATGTCTTCTCCAGAGGAAAAATGCTCCACCAATTAGACCTGAAAAGCCTTGGAAACCCAACGCCAACACTTTCATGGTGCAGAAACAGCAGGCACAATCAAATGCATAATTTCATCAAACCGCGTTAGGATGGATGCTGATTGTTCTACCACTTACCTTCTCAAACCTTCACGGACACTATTACCACATCCAGATGACATGTAATTTGCTTGTGATTGCATTATGGTAATAAAAGCACCCTTAAAGCAATCAGGCCAATCTAAAATCAAGGCTCAAACAGAGCCACACTATTAAAATGCAAATTTTCAGATAATAGTTTGCATATGCAGCTTGCTCTTCAATCATTCGGTTGTTAATGCACCTTTTTCTATTTTCTTTCAATCTATCATTGTTTCTGCAACCTTTAATACTTTGTCTCAAGAGTTCTTTCTTAAAAATTAAAATGCAAATAGAAGTGAACACAGAAACATCCTTATCTCAATCAGATTGGGAGTTTCATTGCAAAAGGGAGAGATATATATAATCACCTCTGGATTATTAAATAGAAGTATTTTGGAGACACAGACTTAAATTGAGTTGTTAGATCCAACTGGAGCAAATCTAATGACCTAATGGAATTTATGTAACCGACAGTCTTCCCAGTTCCAGTGGATTCACCAGGGCCATTTCCGCAAGAGCCTATTATAATGCGATTATTCCGCTTTCAACATCCTATGGAATCCTGGGGTTTGCAGTTTGGGGAGGGGCCGGCTGGTCCCTCCTGAAACGGCAAACCCCAGGATTCCATAGGACGTTGAAAGTGGAATAATCACACTATGGCCATTTCCGCACTACACTCTTATAGCGGGATTATTCCACTTTCAGCATCCTATGAAATCTGGGGTTTGCCGCTTCAGGAGGGACCAGCCAGCCCCTCCCAAAATTGCAAACCCCAGGATTCCATAGGATGTTGAAAGTGGAATAATCCCACTATAAGAGTGCAGTGCGGAAATGGCCATTATATCAGTGTAGTGTGGAAATGGCCTCAGTCTGCTCTAGTTAAGGTAATTATTTCAAGCCAGCATGGTCTGAGCATTAGACTATGTCTCTGGAGACCAAGGTTCGAATCCCCACATGATCATGGAAACCCACTGGGTGACCTTGTGCAGGTCACACTCTCTCAGCCTTGGAGGAGGGCAAAGGGAAACCCCCTCTGAATAAATCCTGCCAAGAAAACCCTGTGATAGCTTCACCTTAGTGTCGCCATAAGTCAGAATCGACCTGAAGGCAAACAACAAGATGAACCAAATTAATTGGATCAATACATTATCAGCCCATACCCATCTCTACTCTAAACTGCCAGGGATTCTCCTGTAGTTCCCATAATTTTGAAGAAATTTCTCCCCTTCAGAGCAAAGCCCAGACCCTCTGCAAAATATAAAAATGTCTTTTTAGTATTGTCTGTTCTATATGTTTAATGTATTTTTTTTCGATTTTGTATCCATTTTCTGTTTTTGAATGTTGTGTTTCCAGTTTTATTGTTGTATGTTCGTTGTCTTTTTTTTAATATTCCTAAATGAATAAAGATCATTTTACAAAATATAAAAATATCCCTTCCTATTCTGATACTATCAGCAGGATATCAGACAATATTCTGATACAGTCCAATTTATCAATTTTTTAAATGTGTATCTAACTCCCAAGGAACAGCAAAGATTGAGGCTGGTTGATTTTAAAATATTGGAAGATATCAGCTGTTTCTAGGGTCATTCTTAGGAGAGGTACAATTTTGTATTACCGATGGACATACTTTATTTTTCTACATTTTGTATGTATAAGGTGCTCTGAACCTCTTCTGGAAAAATCATCTAGTAAAGGTTTAATGAATGTAACGGTTCCAATTTTTTAAATGCATATCCAACATTCGAATCTCAATCTTTGCTGTTCCTTGGGAGTTAGATACATATTTTAAAAAATCATAAATTGGACTGTATCCGAATATTGTCTGATATCCTGCTGATAGTATCAGAGTATGCAGGGACATTTTTATATTTTGTAAAATGATGTAAATGTAACTCCCACCTCTGGTGGGATTTGGTTTGAAGCAAGAGTAGGAAAACCCCAGATTTACAAAGTGCTCCATCACGGTCGTGAGAAGTTGGGAAGCCAAGACTCGAACTCGCGGCCCTGAAGCAGGAGCGCGCGAAGCAAACTGCACGCATGCGCGGGAGCGAGCGGGAGGCGGCCGGGGGCGACAAGGCGCGCTCCCGCCTATCCCGCCCGAAGGACGGAGCCGAAGGTGTGAGCTCGCGCGCAGAAAAAATTGACGCAGCCAACGAGCGAGCGTGGACGGCTCCACCTCCGCGCATGCGTATGCCGCTTCAGCCCGTCAATCTTTCTCCTGGGGCGTCATTCACCCCTTTCCCTTCCTTCCTTTTCTCTCCGGCGGCGCTGGAGGCGATGACGAGCACGGGATGGGGGCGGGAGAAAGGAGTGGTGCGCACGCGTGAACGTGCCTGAGGAAGGAAGAGTGGGCGGGTCCGAGAAGCAGAGTGAGAGCCCGCGAGGGCGAGGCTTGGTCCGTTCCGGGCATGCGCAGTCCTTCCCCTTCAGCCGCGCTTGGCGGTTCTCCGGTCGCCTCAGCTCCCCGCCCGCGCTGGGTGTGCGAGGTTGGCCGGGCGGCGGCGGCGGGAGAGGGCGGACGAGAGCGCCCAGCGGGGTCGCCTCACCGCCCTGACCTCGGCCCCCCAGCCCGCCGCCACCACCACCACCACCGACCCCTGTCCTCGGGCGGCCGAAAATGGCGGAGGGCAGCGGAGCCGCGCCGCCCCCGTCGTCCCTGAAGGGGCTTCGGGAGCAGATGGGTGAGAGGCGGCGGAGGGGAGGGGGCGGGCCCGGGCGGGGTAGGTTTGGGGCCGGAGCAGTCGCCCGTCACGTCGCTCAGCGGCCCCCCATCCCTCCCTCGCGGCCCCACCACAGCCCCAGCCTCCCCCCGGCCAGTCTGGAGAAATTTTGGGCCCTTTTCCATACCCGCACCCCCCCCCCAATTCCCCCGTACGGGAGGTCTGTCCCTTTCCCCCGGCCTCCTTTTATCTTCCTCTTCTTAAAAAGAAATACTCTTAATATTCTGATTTTCTTCTCACTTTCTTTTTGTCACCGCCCTCCCCAGATTTTGTCAGCCTTCCCCTGTCACGCGCTGCCCCCCGTCAGGACCAGATTCCAGGCACACATCCACGATTTTCCGTTAGGGAAGGTGTATCCCTTTCCCCCATCCTCCTTTTGTCGTCCTTTAAAAAAAGAAAGAAAGAAATACTTGCAGTATTTTCCTTTTTTCACTTGCTCCCCCCTCCTCAGATTTTGTCCACCTTCCCCTGCCAAATGCTGCCCCCCCCCCGTCAAGGCCAAATTGCTCATTCTTTTTCTTACTTATCTGCACTTTTGTGCCCTCTTTCCACTGCCCCCTCCCTTTTTTTGATCCTTTTTCCTGCATCAAGTGCTGCCTCCTTCCAGAGCCAGACCACCCCTTTTTTGTATTCATTTTTTCTTACTGATTTTCATTTTGGGACCTTTCTTTCTTTGCCTCCCCCCTTGTCATCTGTCCTGTGTGGAGTGCATTTCTTTCCCAGAACTAAACTCTCTTTTATATTTAAAATATATTTATATATTTCACTAGTCCAGGATGTGGACACCAGCATCTTTCTATGTTTCTGTAGGTTTCTTTCTCCTCTCCATTTTTCTTTTATTATAAGTACTTTTAACAACTGAGGATTGATGTACAGACACACACAAGCAGCAACTTCCTTTATTTAACCCTTCTCCTTCTCCGTTATAATCTTTCCTGATTTCCCCCCAATTAAATTCATCCTCCTCCTTTTGCCCAGCTTACCCCTTAATCAGTTTGGATTCTCTATCTTTTTCCTCCCATCTGGATTTTTCCTTATGCACTTCATTGAACGCACATGCACCTAACTGCCCAATATGTCACAATTTGGGCTCTGTTTCTCTCCCTCGTTTTGTTGTGATCCTATTTCAAGTACTTATTCCTTTAAAAGCTCTGTCTTAGATCCTTTCATTCATTCACCACTGCCATCCTTTGTACTTTTCTACGTCCATCATGCCCTCAGCTAGCCGCATTTTGTCATCTTTCCCCTCTCTCAAGTGCTCACCCAACTATTTCAGCCTCATCTTTTTCAGTCCCTTTTACAATTTATTGTTGCTTTTTATGTTTCAAGTTCTCCTCACCTGTCCTCCTTCTACCCTCCCACTAAATAAAAATCCCTGAAAAGTTATCTACACTTCAGATATAGACTGAGTTCCTTATTAATTTTTCTCTGTGCTGCACTTACGCTAATTAGAAATCTGCACACATCTCTTTCCTTCGCCCCTCCCCACTTAAAAAAAAAAACCTCTGCTCTGCAGATCTCTCTGGACTGTTTCCTCTCCCCAAGGTTTGCTTTCTGTAGAAAACTGAGCCATTGTGCCGGGACTTAGTTGTTCTCTGATGTTTTTTTAAAACCTACATGTCATCTCTTTCTTGTTATATAGAGCTTACATGCATTTTTGTTTACATGCATTTAGCTCCTACCTACCTGCTCTTGTGATTTCTTAATGTGTTGTGCTCCGCATGAGTTTGCTGACTTTTTTTAAAATCTGAATGTTTATTTTGCTGATGTGTCATCTTAAACTGTAATGCATGACAACTTGGGAGCAATATTTAGGCAAGCAGATGTCAAGCTGAAACGTTAGGTAGATTTTACTATACAGTGATGTAAAAGCCAACTTTAAAAGCTACCAAATGTGGTTAAACAAAAGTCAGAGAGGGTTAAGAATGCCCACAGCTACAGGATCGCAAGTACAGTTGGCTCTCCACATTTGCTCAAGACCATCGCGAAAGTGGAAAAATCACAGATATCAAATGTCTGTCTGTCTGTGGGAAGGGGGCCGAGGTGTGGTGGGAAGAGTGGGCACTCAGGGTCTAAATCAGGTCAGGGAAAAGAGAAGGAAAGGAGGTTGGTCATTGTGGTGACCCTATACTTCCTCTCTTACCTATCTCTTTCCTTGGGTTTGGGAGGATATTGGGAAAGGATTTGTGATGCTCAGAAATTGGGGTGCCAGCCATCATTAGCTGGCCAGGCAGTGGCTACTAGAAGAGGACCAGATACAGGTTTTTAAAGGGCTACACAGCCTGATCAGAGTTACCAAGAGGAAAAATTCCTCTGCAAAATAAGTGCCTGGTGTCAGGAGTGGGGACAGGGTTTAAAGAAACTCGCAAATAGTCAGATCTGTGGAAGTCAAACCCACAAACATGGAGGGCTGACTATTGCATACCTGTCAATACCAGTTGGTGGGTACATGAACAAAGGATGCTGTTGTGCTCAGTGTCCTGGTTGTGGGCTTCTGTGGGCATTTGTTTGGTACTAGATGTGAAGGATGGGAAAATATTTGGACCTCCAGAAATTGGTGGCCACCCCTTATATCACTCCCCTTTGGGATGTGGCTACTGCTGGTGGGATTTGTAATCCAACAGCATGGAGACCCACATGTGTCCCAGCACCATTCTAAATTTAGCATTAGGATAAACTAGCAGCAGCATCTTGGAAAAATCAGAGTATTACCCACCCCCCACCCCACCCGTCCTCTGTGAAATTAGATGCTTCACTGGCCCTGAGGGATCCTGAGCAAAACTCCACGTGATATGAGATCTGTGGTTAGATGTTGTGACATCTTTTTATCTCGTTAAAAGCCATTGTTAGCTGGAGAAGGGTGGATGAATGATGTGAACTGGGCTGATATAAACGGGCAGAATTAAACCCTCCCCCAGGGCTCTGTTCAGATTGTGTGGCTCTACAAGTAAAATCCCATCACAGATGTGCTGTGAAACATTTAGAATTTTTTGTGTTTTATTTGGTGGTAAATATATTTAGAATTTCTTATAAAGGGACTATTGATATTCATATCTGAGTTCCACACTGTTTTGTTTAGTGGTTATGTTAGGATACTGGAATACGTTGTGGGGTTCCACATTAACAGAATGCATACATTTGAACAAGTCTTTTGATTTATGAGGACTTAATTTAAACAATAACTCCTAAGTAGCCCAAGGTATGGTCAATAATTATTACAGAACCAATCCAGATGAGCCTGTGATCTGCTGATTTTTCTTAGGAGAAGGTACAAAATACTGAATCTTCAGTGAGATTGTGAGGATAGTCTTTTCTGCTACTTCTGGTAGATGCTTGCTGAGTCCTCCTTTTACTTCTGTTAAAGCAAATGTAATACTTATAAAATGTACTGATAGAAGTGTCATCTTTTTGTTAATTTTTTTCTGCGTATTCGGGTCCACTTTACAACTGTTGAGCTGGCAGCTTGTGAAATTGCTAATGTGAACCAACGGTGTATTGTATACTCTTGAGATTTTATTGATGATCCTAGAGCTAGTCTGTGCCTGTTCATGTTTTTGTCTCAACAAATGAGCAGCACAATGCAGCTGACAGATGAACTGTTCGTTTCCATAGCCAAGATACCTAATTCAGCCATCAGCAATAAAGCTGACTAGGATTCTACCTGTTTTCTCTGACTTTAGCAGCAGATCAGCTGAACTATAAAATCACTGGCAGAGTAGGAGGAGAGCAGTTAGGAGGCTTCTGAACAAATTATACAAGAGAATCTGTTACTTCAGTCTTGAAAGCAACCTCCCAAAGCTACCTAGTGCACGACATTCTTTTTACCAGTCAGCATACTCCCATGCACTTATAATGAAATGGCACCCTGAAATTCAAAAATAAAGACTTTTTCTGCCCCTGTTTACAAAGGCTACTTGCTTGGTCTAGTGGGTGAAATTCTTACCCGGAGCATGTCACACTCTCAGCTCAGAGGAAAGCAAAAGTACAACCCTTTCAGAACAATGGCAAGAAAATCCCACGATGGGGTCGCCAGAAATCAGAAATGATTTGAAGGCATGCAGCGGCAAAAAAGGCAAGGCCTTTGTGCCACCACCACCCCATACTTTGGTAGAAAACAGAAAGTGGGTGCAAACTTGTTAGCTGTCAGATGGGGATGGTCTACATGTACTTTGTTTGTGTTTGGTGAACTTAGTGATGGTATGGCTTGTATCACAATAATCTGCAAATCTAGACAGTATATGAGGATTATTTTACCATAAGGTTACTTCCACAGACTGCTTGTCCTCATACTTGCTTTGTGACTTCTTCCTGTCCCTGTACTTTGAGAGGGTGGTGTCTTGTAGTTTTGCATTGATTTAAAACAAAAAGTTCTCTGCTGCCTTTCAGTACTGCTGGTATTTGTTCTGGGCTGTAACAAAAAGTTGCTTTCATTACCAAAGTCCCATGCTGTCTGATGTGATGACATCACAACATGGCATGGGTGGAATTGTGGCAGATGTGTTACTCTTCCAGCTAAGAAATTCTGGAGCTATAAATGTTCTGTAGCACTTGTTTAATAACTTTTGAATTACAGCATACTTATAGCATAGTCTAGTATTTTCACACCAACTGGCACATAGGCATAAGCACAAAAAGAAGTGCCAATATAATGCAGTCATCATACAGTACAATACAGGTAACCAGGAGTGGTGATTTTAAAGATCCTCTTTAAATATGCTTAGCATAAACTCTTGAGGTGCTATGGTGGAATTTATTCATGCTGCTTTTCCACTAAAGACTTAAGATTGGTACTTTCATACTTTTATCTGAATGATGGTGGCTTACTGTGTTATAGATTAGCGTTAGGATTGCTGTAAATTGGAAACAACATGAAGGCACAGAACAACAACAAATAAATGAGGATAATAATAACATCTTTGGGTGGCGGAATACCTCAGATGGCTTCAGTAACCATCCTGATTGGGATCTCTTGTTTTTTTCTGGCTATGTAAAAACTCTAGTGACATTTAAGTGTGTGCTAAGAAGGCCAATTCCTGTATGGTCTTAAAGCCTTGTGGCAGAGAGGCTTTTTGAAAAGCTGGTCTCAAATACAACGTATTAAGAGGTGGGATTCAAATGAATGAAGTGTTCAGTGCATCCTGCAGCGAAACTGCATTGTAATGAAATATTTCAAGAATCATATGTTTCATGATGTAAACTGAGTAGAAAATGTGTCATATCATCCCCCGCCCCAAAAAAATTGTTTGCACAGGTCTGTTTGGATTTCTTTTTGCTTTTGTTGCCTTTGCTTTTTGTTTTTTAAAAAGGTAATTATTCCAGTTAGACATGATCTTACTGTCATAGGAAGGACAATCATAATAGCACATACTTTGCAGGTAGAAGAAATCCATTTCAGTCCCCAGTATCACCAAGTGGGTCTGGGAAACAATCCTGCTTGACTTCTTGGAGAGCAGCTGCCAATCACAGTTGGAGCTGATAATGGACCAGCACTCTGGCTCAGTATCAGATACTTTCTTGTGTTCCTGGTACTAGTGAGGAAGTCACGTCATCGTAAGTCTAGAAATGAAATTGAGATTGCTGTTTACATTGCATTACAGTCAGCAAGGCAGTAGAGAAGAGGATTATTTCATATACTTTATTCTGTAATCTGAATAATGGGTCATCCTTAAAATTTTTCATTGTGTTCATCTGCTTCTGACACATGGTTAGATTGGCACATACATGGCATTGCTGACTGTTATTTTTGCTCAATTGACCTGTCTTGTAATTGCAACAGGAGGGCCAAGTGCCGCCTTCTTCCACAAGGCAAAAGTAACTTATTTTCTTTCTGAACTATTTGTAATTTGTCATTAATGCTGATTTTCTTTTACTCAGAATGATTGCCGGATCATGAAGTAATTGGTGTGTAACACTATGCTCCTGTCAGGAAAACTGTGAACCTTCTCCAATAGTAGCACCTGCAGAAGAGAAGGGGAAATGCAAGTGTGAACTTCAGCGATTATAAATGCTGGATAAGGAGAATAATGAAAACTTGCTCCTGAAGAAAAAAGGAGTATTGGGGGTTAAAATGCAATAGCAGCTCTTTTTTTCCCCACTTGCATACCACATAATAGAGGCCTTATTGTGTTTCCAGAGAAAGACTTTAATTTGTGATTTCAGAGTTTGACTGGAGTCTGTTGTGATTCGCAGTGCTAGGCTCTATTGTCAGGGTGGAGGGTTTGTGGGCAGGGAACCTGCTCAGTTCAACAATGGCACTGCTGCAAATTCGAGGACAAACAACACAGAAGAAGAGAAAAGCTTTTACCGGGTGGGAAGGAACTTTCTTCCCATAAGGTTTGCAAGGAGAGGAAGCCAGTCCACTTCCCTCTCCTGAGGGCTGGGAGGTAAAACAAAAGCATATGAAAAGGAGAGCATAATAATGTCTGAGCACAAAGAAGTGTGGGAGGCCATGAAAACAGGAAAAGATAATTAAGTTTTAACACGAAGTGGTATATGTGCATGGCACACAGACTATTAAACTCCATTTTCAAAAAAAGTCCTGATCTCTGTTGAATTAATTTTAATACCTGTCTTTGACAACATACATTGCTAATCCAAATTAGTGATGAACTATAGATATTACATGAGTTATTTATTGTAGGGCTTTAAGCATCTTTAGTGTCCGTTTATTGCCCCATTGCTCTGTTCCAGCATCAGAGTAGACTGGGTGAGGGTTGCACCTGTCACTGAAGAGCAGAGTTGGAGGAACACCATCAGGGGTTCATGTCATGCCTTGCACTAAGATAATGTTGAGCCAGATCTGTACCTCAGGGCTGCAGGTAATGAGATATGACCTTTTAATGTTGGTTTATTGCAAGTGTTAACGTCTGTTACGGATATTTTGTGTGACTTTCGCATGATAACCGTCTAACATTTTGCTTTCTTTAACATATAAAGTGCCATTTACCATGTTAGTAATGTTTTGAAAAGGTCTCTGAAGAGCTTCTCTCAGTCTGAATGGAAGCTTTGGAGAGAAGCAGTCTTTGGGGGTTAAGGTGGTCTGTTTTCAGTTTGGTTGTGCTCCAGTGATGGCTTTCATGTTGTGTTTAGATATCTTTCGGTACACCGCACCTCCACAAAGGAGCTCAGTGAGTGAATCCAACCTGCCCCACTTCGTCCTCTGTGCTAGAACTGTACTTAATTAACTGTCCCCCTCTAGACAAAGGCAAAGTAATGAAGGAGTTCATGGCCATTTGCTAGTAGCACCATTAGAGTGGTGGGGCTGTGTTTTCTTTTGTAAGTAATCTTCAATTATAGTTCAAAATTAATGTACTGAAAAATATTATGCAAGCAGAAGCTGGCAAGTGGCTCAGTGTAACGTTTGCAAACACACGAAAAAAAATGAATCAGAACCTTTGAAAAGTAGTGAGATAGTGGATGCTTTCAGAATACCTCATGTCTTTAAGAAAATTTATATAATTTTATTTTAAGTTATTAAAAACATTAGCAGAAATATGGTCCTGTTTCAGTCTGATCAGCTTCATGTCATAGAACTTGCAGATCAAAAATTTAGTTCAACGTATGTTCTTAGGTGAGTTTAAATTAATTTGTAGTTTAAATCTTGTATTCTTTCTTGCAGGATGTTAGGAACACAGGAAACTATTGGCGTTGCAGCTCCATGTTTGCACTGACAGGCAGTGGCTTTTCAGGGTTTCACTCAGGAATTTTCCTGGCCATACTTGCAGATTGAATCTAGGACATTTTGCAGGAGTCACTCTGCTGATAACACTTTTGCTAAAAAGCTTTCTGAAGCTTTTTAGAAATCTAAGAAGATTGCTGTGTTGACAGTTGAGTTTGGCCTAGGCTATTGTGCTAGCAATGGAGTTTGAGGGCCAGATTATCATTTGTTGAGCAAAACTGTCATTTGATTAATGGTTTGGCTAATAAAATCAAAAAACCGATGTAACCCTTGTCTTTGCATCCAGCACATGTCCTCTGCCGCTGAGGAGTTATGGTAGCTTCGTCAAATCTATAACATTAGTTTTCTTCTCTTGGAGAAGAATCCAGTTTAATCACATGTAGATTAGAACAGTGTAGCAAGGAGATTGGAATATTCAAAAATGTGCTAAATTATGTGAGAAATGAGTCCTTTTTATAGTTCTTAAGTAGTAAGAATTCTCATGTCAGGAACATCCTGGCTTCCATTGCATCAGGATGCATACCGAATCTGGCCTTCTGCTGTCAGTCAGATGCTCCATATGTCTGGCCTCTCTGCATGTGTTTTAACTGAGAATTTGTAAAAGGCAGAGTTGGCCAGTGAGATTTTGTGAAGTGAAAAGTAAAGCCAGCAATCTTGGAACAAGCATTCATACTCTGGCACCTGATGCAGCTCTCATGGTCAAAAATTTTCTGTTTTTATATACAAAGTTCTACTCAACATCCAACCAAGTTTTTTAGGAGTTAACATGCAAGCACAGTGACTCAGTAGGAGTCATCAAGTTAAGATCTATCTGGAAGCGCTATTAATGAAAAAATATCTTCTGCCAGTGTGTGAGCCTACCTGAATTGCAGATGAGGTCAGATGTGTAGTGGCTAAGGGGAGTGGCAGTGCCTGCTTGTGGAACTATTTTCCTTGCGGCCACTTTTATTTTAAAGCCATTTTGTCCTCAAGATTTTTTTTAGTCATTTTATTAACTGTTGCTTGTTGCATTGATTTTGCCTCTTTTTTAATTGAACTCTGTAATTGTACTCATTTTGTTGTTTCTGTTGCTTAATCTCAAATTGATATTTTTTTTAAAAAAGTTGATACGATGCCTTGAGTTTTGCACTAATTTAAATGATGCAAATTGCATACAAATACATTTCCTGCAAGACATGAATGAGAGACTTTGCAGCAAGTTTCAGAGTTTCTGGAAGCTGTACTTGGATGTGACTAAAAGTTAATTTTTCTTTTTTTCAAGGGTAATGCTTCCATCCCCTTTGTGAGAGTTTTGTTGTGATCTCTTGTGTTTGGTGGTGTTGTTTGCTATCAAATAAGACTTTGCCTTATGATGACCCTGTGAACAAGAGATCTCCAAGATCCCCAGTCATCAGTTGCCCTGCCTAGATCTTAGAAAGCCACGCCTGTGGCTTCTTTGATTAAGTCAATCCATCTATAGTGGAGTCTCTCTTTTCCTACTGCCTTCTGCTTCGCCAAGCATTATCCTCTTTTCTTGTGTACATTTCCAGAATAGCAACTGGTGTTGACTTGCGTTATCTAAGCTAGTGTTTACAGCTGGTCACTCTTTCAAATACTGGTCACTCTTTCAAAAAAAGGAAGTGACCTTTATCCATTACCAGGGAGACTTTTGATTGTTTTCAATTGTGTTTGAATATTAGGTCAGAGGGGAGTTTTATTTATTTTTAGCATCAACCTTTAGTTATTTTTGTCTGTAAATTGTGATCAGATAGAAGAGGCTCCTGTATTTTTTCTAAAGAGAAGCTTTGAACACACCTTATAACTAGTTCATTGTGTCATAGAGAACTAATATTACTCTGCAAAAGAAAGGAATTGATTCCTTTTCTATGGAATTAATATTCACTCTGCCAAAGAAATTTTTTGATTTTGAATACTTTGGATGAATGTTAAGAAAAGCCATGATAACTGGGGAATGCCATGGGTTTTTTTTATGTCACAGTAAAATTTTGTTTTTCTTTCTGTCAAAATAAATATGTTGCAGTACATCTGGTAGCTGTTATTGTCTAAAATAAGCCCCAGTATTGTGTCTAGATGGGATTTGAGAAAACTTTTGTCAGGAGCTGCAGCAGAGAATTATTTCAAGGCAAGATGATAGCTGCAGGTGAGAGTTTAGAGGTGCTGAATGAGTGCTGTTACCGGCATTTATCATTGACTTCAGATGGGATTAAGCACTTTGAGGTGATTGTTCTTGGGTGCAGCCTGAGGAGGATTATTGCCATGACAGAAGGAGTTGTCATGGAGAGGAGAAATGTTCTTCCTCCCTGCTTTCTGCAGTGCTTCATTAGAGGGGAGACTAAAACCATTACAAAATGCTGACTGCTGTATTCTGTTTGCAAAATCATTTAAAGATACTTGGCCATGCTTTATCTCTTAAATTCTGACAATCTTTTGAATCCTTTTTTCCTTCCATTTTCTGAACAGTGCTCTTACTTTGGTAAGGTCTCCCTGAACAGGTTTAACTTACCTAACTAGTTTGTGCTTGATAACCCATTAAAAGTTAGAATAGTGCAACAGAGAGAAATTTCTCTTTAAAAAACAATGTCTAGAGAAAAATTTTGATAAGATACATTTTTGTGGGTCTTGTGGAAGGAACCAGTAACATATTAGGGCAGAGAATTAATTGTCTTGGCCTACTTTATCAAAACTGAAAAAGGAGGGCAACACATGACAGACTCTGTGTCTTTTCTCTCCCATGCCTACAGTCACATCCAAATGCATTTGGGCATTGAGGGCAGTCTCTCCCATGAAACAGGTGGAGCAATTCCTTACTTGCAAAATAGATACCAGCATTCCTTATCCTTCAGTAGATCACTACAGAGCTGAATAGTAAGGACACACTATCTTCCCTGGGGCTGATAGGGTTAGACAGAACACTGTTGGCTTTTGAGGGAAGCAAGGGGTGACAAGTTAAGAGGGCGATAATTTGAGGTGTACAACAGTTGGAGCAGAAGCTTCTGAAGAATTAGAAGAGGATGACATTGGAGTTAGCCCTCCACGTTTGCAGGTTTGACTTTCACCGATCTGATAATCTGTGAGTTTCTCCAACCCCTGCCCCTTCCCACCTCAGGCACTTATTTTTGGGGGAACCTTCCCTCTTGGTGGCTCCAGTCAGGCCATGCAGCCCTTTAAAAACCCACCTCTGGTCCTCTTCTTCCTCCCTCACAGCTACTGCCTGATCAGCTAAGGATGGATTGCAGCCCAATTTTTCAGCACCACAAACTCTCTCACAGTGCCACCCACACAGCCAAGGAAGAAGACGAGCAAGAGAGAGGAAATATAGGAGCACCATGCCCACCCACTCACCTCCTTTCTTCTCCTTTCCCTGACCTGGTTGAGGCCCTGGTTGTCTATTCTCCCAACCATGCCTCAGCCCCCTTCCCACAGACATATACACACGCATGCATTTTGATATCGACAGTTCTTCCACTTTTGTGAGGGTCCTGCACCCATAACCCTGGCGAATGTGGGAGGCCTACTGTGTAGAAAGGAAGAAAGCTTAAGATGTAGAGGAAAGAGTAAGGCCTCCACTGCCAGGATATAATGGGTTAATGCAAATAAATAAACATTTCATAGAAGGAGACCTCATCTGATCAAATGTTGTCCTGTAAGGTTGCTGATCCTTTTTTGAGCAGCAAGACTTCAAGGTTCCCAAGGTCTTTCTTTGACTGGGGGCCGAGGTCAATGCCACTACAGTTTGAGCTTCTCAGGGTGGAACTAACAAATGAACAATGTCTTCAGTGGTAGCTTATGGCTCGTTCTAGCCATGGAAACAAGCTGATCATTATCATGGCCCTGTCCAAACCATTCTACCTTTTTCAAGTATTTAGGGTCAGATGGGATGTGGAGGTGCCAGTGAGGAAACAGATAGTTTGCAGGTTTTGAGAAGAAAGGTACTTAGCAATGTGAATGACTGCATTTTCTAGATAACATCTGTACCAAGAACAGGTTTGAGTAGAGTAGTAAGAGTTCCACAAAATCATATAACTTTTAATATTGGTGCTTGACATGAAAGACGGATTTTATTACAACCATGCTTGCGGTATTTTTTTCTCACAGTTGCTGCAGCTCAGGCCTTAGCAGAAGAAAGAAGAATACAAAGTGGTGTTAGCCCTGGTCCAATTCAGTCTCCAGTTAGCATAAAATCGTCAGCAAAGCCAGGTAAAATTCTTGATTTTAATAAGTTTTCCTTTCCTCTGGTCTTTGTAGTATTTCTTTGTGTAGTTTCCATTTTGAATATATCCCCTCTCTGCTCCATTGGTGAAGAGACAGTAGTCTACTTTATCTGCTAAAAAGTTGTTTTAATTGCATGTTCTTCAAGAGCCTTATTTTGGCATCTTTCAAAAGTTAGACAGCAGTTAATCTAACCAAGTCAGTAAAAAAAACAGTTATGAGATAGGAAATTGCCACTCTGGTGTTTGTGTGTATGTACTCTTCGTACAGACAGAAGTGCCAAGAAGCAGAGAATGGCTTCCTGTTATAGGTATGAGGGTGAGAGAATACACTGGCACTGTTATTTGTGTGTTAACAAACCCACTTTCCTCCCTGTTGACATAAATTTATGAAAAGACAGTCTGAATTGCTCCTTTGGTTGGTTTATAAACAGTCTGAATTTCTCATCCTTTACAGTGATAGATGGCTCCATCTTGAAGTCAGAAGAGAGGCAAAGGCTAGCCAGGGAACGCAGAGAAGAACGAGAGAAGCAACATGGTATGGCTATGTTAAAAGCCAGATTAATGCCAAGCCAGAATTTTTTCTGTTCTGTTGTACGGTTACAGGAAGAACTCAGTCTGTTTCTTTTGTGTGGCAGATTGATTTACATTCACTCCATTCTGTATTATAGAGAGAAATTTAGATAAAGGCACCTATTTAAATACGTATTTTCACCAAATATATATTTCAAAACCTGTTCTATCCAAAATGTGTGCATTTCTGAAAATATTTTACCCAAGATAGGCATTTTGAACACATTTTGTGTTTGAGAACCTTTTGAGAACAGACCCACATTGCAAATTTAGTCGAAATGTGAAATTGTAAAGAATAATTACATTCTAATTAGTGCAAGGGTGAGATGAACCCCATTAGCCCAAGGGGCACATATCAGGTCAGTCTGCACTGGAATTTACAAAGACCGAATTCCTCATGCATTCTTAATTGCAGCATAAGATCAATAATTTACTGAAGCTTTGGCAGTAAAGCTTTTACATCTAAAACATTTGGGTTTCTGGCATTTCACAATACAGAAGGGAAGTTTCAAAAAACGTAGAGGAAGTGTCTCTTTGAAAGTTTACACACTGAGCTTGGGCCTAGGCAAAGCTCTGAATAATCATATTGTAGGGCTTGTTTTCCCTTGCGTCATATTCTTTCTGTGATTGTCATGTCCCTGGTCTCACTGACTAAATCCTTATCACAGTATTCAAAGTTTTTATGGCTAAGCCCTGAGGTAGATGCATGTAGCATTCTCCTAAATAGTAGTTCCAGAAATGTAAGATTTTGAATTCAAAGCCTGGTCTGGTCTCCCCACCCTGGTCTTGGTTGCCATAGCAAGCAAAATGGGTGAGGGATATACAGGACGACCAAGCGAGGACATACACGAGTAGCTTGATTTTCTTGTGTGGCTGATCTTGATGCCCAACGTGCGGAAACTCAATTTTCCAGCTGTGAAAATTAAATCAGTGCATACACCTTGTGCAGGTAGATAGGCAGCTGTGATACTTCTCAGTTGGTGGGTGGACAGCAAATCTTTGTGTAAAGGAGACCAGGGTAAACTTCCTCTTTATAACTGAGGATACACTGGCTTATGAAGGTTTGTTGTTGTGTACTTTCAGGTCATTTCTGACTTGAAGCAACCCTGAGGCAAACCTCTCATAGGGTTTTCTTGGCCGAATTCATTCAGGAGGGGTTTGCTTTTGCCTTCCTCTAAACTGAGATATTGTGCCTTGCCCAAGATCACCCAGTGGGTTTCCGTGGCCAAGCAGGGATTCAGAACCTGGTCTCCCAGTATCCTAGTCTAACACTCAAAGAAGGTGCATGAATCTTGGATCCTCGTACAAGAGAAGAGTGAAGTAATCCCTTCCATACTGGAAAACCCCACTCCCTTGCCTGCAGTAGGGGCTGTGGCTTGGAGCTTAGAAGCAAAAAAAATCTCATGGTGACCTCTAAGGAATGTCTAGCATGATTTATTTATTCTATCTTCTCCCTGAGACTTGACTGTCAGTTTGGATTTCAGCCTTATATGTGAGGTTTTGGCTCAGATTGAGAGAAAGTGCATCCTGGCATAAATGAGATACTTGATTCTCTTGCTCTTGAGTTTTTCCTTGACCTCAAGCAGGCGCTTGGAAGCAGGTAGGAGAGATTTTGGCCATGCAGTACCTTCTAGGGTCTTGTTAGAGCTAAGTGAATGGGATACTTCTAATAAGTGTGAGAACCAGCATGGTGTAGTGGTTTTGAGTGTTGGTCTACCACTCTGGCAAACAGGGTTTAAATCCCCACCTGACCATGGAAACCCACTGAGTGACTTAAGGCAAGTCCCATTCTCTCAGCCTGAGAAGAAAGGGCAAAGACAAAACCTCCTCTGAATAAATCTTGCCAAGAAAATCCTGTTGCCTTAGGGTCCCATAAGTCAGAAATGACCCAGAAGCACACAACAAGGACAACAACATGTGAGTGTGTCTACCTGGACGTTTTTGAACTGCTACTGGAGATTTATTTTACAGAAGGTAACACAGTGTACTTGCATAATATACTGTAATATCTGAGAATGTTTTATGCTATTGTAATGTTTAAATGCACAGCTGCCAAAGAAACTCTAATACTGGAGAAGGAGAAAAAGGCGAAGCTCCAATATGAAAAACAAATGGAGGAGAAGCAGAAAAGACTGAGGGAGCAGAAGTTGAAAGAGCAACAAAGAAGAGCAGCAGTAGAAGAGAAGAGGAAACAAAAGATTGAGGAGGAGAAGGTATGGTGTAGTTTTGAATGTTTTTTGTAACTGAGATGTCACTTTGGGGTATCAGTTGTGTTTTTCCTAATAACCTTATTGAGCTTTAGAGTTTGGAAAAGTAAAATACAGAATAACGTTTCAAAACAAAATCAGACCCAAACCTTTCATATCCTTCCCTTTATCACAATGTGATAAATAAGATTGTGATTGTTGACAGCAATGGTAAAGTTGTCCCGGTTAAAGGATTTAATCCCAGTTAAAGGATTTGTTTCAGATTCATCTTCATCCTACCTGCATTTTCTGTTTTGAAAACCATGACAAGATGGTTCAGTTTTCAGAAATCCAGCGTGGCTGCCTGGCTTTGCAGACTTTCTTTTCTGGAATGACGAACTGTGCCCTATCTCCTCTTCCTTCTGCTTGTGGCATTTTCCACTGTTTTCTGCTTAACTCATTCCACAGCTCTTGCATCCCTGGAGACTGTCATGGGTTGTCCTTCCCAGCACAGCTTTTGTTAGTGCTCTTCCCTGTGTATTCTGCACTTATATCACCTTATTTTTTTTCCAGTTTGTTTGTATGGTTGTGTAGCTTTCAATTAACAATTAAAGTATCTCTGACTTGCTTTTTTAATGGAGTGTTGGAGTTCCAATGATGATGATCCCAGATGTCTTCCATCTGTGTATAACCTGTTGGATGATCTGCATTTTTGGAACACTGGTACCATCTTGTTCCCTTGGATGAGCAAATGCTTCCTTTTTGTTGTCTCTTTGTGGAGAATAGTCTAATGTGTAAAGTCATAAAAATGCATTGCCATAAACTCCCATTTTATGGTTTAAAAGAAGACATAAGAGCAGGGTGGAGAAACTGCATCAGTATGAACACATTGTTATTTCTGATTTACAAGAAAACTTATAAGCAGCAGGAGAAAGCATTCTCACAGTTTACAAGCAGACTATTGAGACATTCCCTGTAAGATGCCATGTGCGGATTGAAATGAGACTCCCTTTCCTTTCTTAGAGAGTGAATCAAAGGGAGAGTTTAACAGTGTATTGAATGAAGAGAAAAGTTACTCCATTAAGAATCCAGATGAGGAGTTTTTTATATCCTTCCTGGAATTTTCCAGAGCTCACTTTTGGTAGTAAATGGCTGAAAATCCTTCCTGAACTGCTTGCAATATTCTGTTGTGCGTGGAGGCTCACTGTAAACTCTGCTACCTTGTGGCAGGAATGGTTACTGCGTCACCACTTTGTATTTTTCCTATTTCCACTTCATATTGGGAGTCCTGGGATTGCTGTTATGCAGAGAGCCAGTGTGACATAGGCCATTTCCGCACGAGTCTGTTGTAGCGCGATGATTCCACTTTCAACCTCCTATGGAATCCCGGGGTTTGCAGTTTCGAGAGGGGGTGGCTGACCCATCCCAAAACTGCAAACCCCAGAATTCTATAGGAGGTTGAAAGCGGAATCATCACGCTACAACAGTCTCGTGCGGAAACGGCCATAGTGGGCCGTGGAAGCCCACTGCATGACCTTGGGTGCATCACACCCACTCAGCTAGAGAAAACCCTGTGCTGTGTTTGCCTTGGGGTCACCATAATTTGGAAATGACTTGAAGGTGCACAGCAAGAACACATTCAGAATGCTAGCCTGGTAATTCTGATTATTTCTTAACGTTAAAGTTTCATGTTAAAAATTCTTAGATGCTTATGCCAACAGTGCTTACTCTTTACACTTTTCAAAGATGTGCCAGTATTTGTTGCCAGTGCTAGAAGTAATGCCAGCAGGAGTGGGTTTACTAATCCATCAGGCCTCCTGCTACACAATTGCCGAACAAGTGCAAATCAGAGCTAATGCTGTTTATTAACGAGATTGTGACTAATTAGCGTCTGCACTCTTCACGGGTTGTCTTTTGAATTCTAATTAGTCACATAATTTTTTTAAAAAAACAAGCCTTTTATTGATAGTAAGTTTCTCGGTGAAGGGATTCTCCACTTGTTTTCCACAGCGCAGTTTGTTTAGCAGCAGTCATAGTTACTGCAGCCTAATTCCAAGAATTGTTTGATTAACAGGAGCGTTATGAGGCAGTGGTGCATCGTACGTTGGAGCGGAGCCAGCGGCTGGAAACCAGGCAGAAAAGGTGGTCCTGGGGCGGTTCTGTAACAGATTCTGATGGGAAGACAGGTGGGTGTCAATCAGTGTCCTCCTCTGCCTGCCTGAGGCCTTCGGAAGCCATGGTCAGTCTGAGCCAACAGCATATCTGGCTTGATAAAATGCAGCTTTGTACATTTACAGAGCTGAACACACAATGGAAATTTAGTCTGGCTTGACTCAAAACTAAAGATAAAAACATTCAGTGTATATTATTTATCTTTATCTTCTGCCCCCTCCCCATAAATTTTATGTTCCCAAATGGCTAACAAGTAGTAAAAAACAAAAGTACGGATTTAAAATAAAAACCAGTAAAATGATAAATGCAAGTAAATAGAGCTAATATGGCCAACTAAAAGTCCATTCAAATACGTAATAAAACTGCTACGTTAAACATGCTAACATGACAGCTCTTGAAACCAAGGAGGGGAGGAGTCTGTTCCCTAAATAATAATAAACATGCTTCTGGGTAGCCCATATGAAAGCAGTAACACCCACCTGTGAGCCTGGAAGATCCACTGAGTCAGTACCAACTGATAATCCAAGGTTATTGAGTGTATGGGAGGAGAAGTTTTAATATGCAGTGGAGGCTGAAAACGTCTCAGAGTCTCAAAAATAGGCTTGTGAATTCAAATTCCTTGGTGTCATAGGGTAACTAGACAGTATACATTGAAAGCTCTTCCAAAGCTGAAGGGTGGCGCAGTTCTTTAGGCAGGTTTGACTCTACTGTAAATGTAATTGCTAAGCTAGGAGAAGGTGAAAGGTTTTAAGAATGCTTCCTGACAGTTAACAAGTGTGTTTAAATAGTCTGTAGTAGAGATTTTGACTGAGCTGAAGCTGTGTGTTTGTAAGGATAGAAGGTTCAGTGTTGCTGGGTGACGGGATTTGAGTGAATAATGAAGCATACTTCTGTAGAGGATTTTTTTTAAAGAGTTGTGGGGCTGTCAGCTGTTTGGCTCTACTGATCATCAATCCTGCATTATCCCTTGTTAATGTATTTCCCTTGAATTCTGTTATATATTTGTATGGATTTTACATTGTGATTTTAGTCTGTAAAATTCCTTCCACAGAGCCATCAACTACAGCTGAAGGTGGGTTGCAAAAGATTGATCTGTTTGCTGCCATTTTAACTAACCTGTGTTGTTTTCATTTTTCCAAGTTTGATTTGAGCAGCTAACTCTGTCCTTTGTATAGAGCTGCACTGCTTGCTGTAACCTGTACAAAACTGTGTTCCTCTCAACTAGCCAATTGTTTTCTGCACAATTTACTTGTTTTCTTCGTAGAGACTTAAGAATTAATAGGACCTTGGCTACTGATAAGGTTATTGTATAAAATGAGTGGAAAATTGGAGTTGGCTGCTTGAAATGTTATTTGATGTTTGATGCAATACGATCTAAATGTCATTGCACCTTAAATATTTTTTGTCAATCCACCATCCTCTCAGACAGGCAGTCCGCCGTTTCTGCAACCTGAATTGAAAATGGTGGAGTTTCATGTCACATATTACTTTGAAAACTGTATGTTTGCTTGTAGGTATTGCCCTTATGGTCTCCCAGTCCACAGAGATATGTGAGCAGTGCTAAAGAATGATAATTAGAAATGGCTTTACAATTCCTGCATTCTTGATTTCTTTGCATTCCATAACACATTAATATTATTAGCATGCATATAGCTTATGTGTAAGTAACCTCTTGAAATGTTTCCCATGTCTTTCAAAAGCATTGACAAGCAATCCTTAGACAATTAACAATTTAACCGATCAGGAGTCAGAGTGGGTCTCTAGCTCGTGGCAAAGCATGTGTTTTGCATCCAGAAAGTCTCAGGTTCAGTCCTGCGCATTCCACTTCTCAGTTCCAGTAGTCAACTTCTGCTGAGAATATTAACCTTCTCTCTGTGCTACGGTACAGTCATCAACCCAGGTGCCTTCCAGATGTCTTGGACCACAGTTCCTGGCATTCCTGATCGTGGGCCAGGCTGACTTGAGGCTGCTGGGAAATGACACCCAAAACATCTGGAAGACACCATATTTGTGATGGATACTACAGGGATTTTTTCTAACTTTCTCACACTAAATGACAGACTTTTCAGCTTATGTTTGCGTGTTCATTATGTTGCAGGATTGAGCAGTGTTGATTATACAGCAGTATTCCTATCACATTTATTTGTTCTGCCTCTCCACAGTTGTCCTTTGTTTCAGTTCAGAAAGCTGGACATCTTGTGGGTTTTTTTCCTCACTATTTAGAGTGCAAAGTTCAAAGGGAAATTCAAGTGACAAAGATAACCAGTCTCCATTTAAGGACTCTCTACTTTATTTTAATTTGTTATTTTATACTCTGTTTTAGGCCTCCCTAATATGGATTCATTTCATAAAAATGTTCACATAATGTTCTCTGTTCCAGTGTTCATTTTTGAATAAAGTCTGGAGATTTAAAATGAGATGCATAACTTAGCAGGATTGGAAGTATTTTTCCAATCTGAAATTGGAGAACGTCTATGCAAATGTACCTTCAAATTGGTCTATCCATGTGGACATTTTGAAAGCGAGTTCTATAAGAGGTGCAGTGGCACGAGATTTGCTGATGATGATCTACAATTTGCTCTTCTTTTACACAAGTGATACCAACTGGAATTGCTGCACGGCAGTCTTCATGACCAGTAGACGCTCAGGTTGTCAAATAACCATATGCTTAATGTATCCTGAAGAGGTTTCTATATCAAAAGCGGGGAAGAATCTGCTTTTCCCGTTTGTGTGTGTGGCTTTATTCACTAATGAGTTAACAGCTTTGCTGTCACCATATTTTGGCCGTGCCAATATGTATTAAATGCTGCGTGTTGTGGAATTCTGTACCTCTTGTTTCATTGCACTGTAATGCTTGCAGCATGCCTGTTTTTGTCTGTCAAAAATGTGCTTTCAATTCAAGTTTTATTACATCTTCAGGGGGAGACCAGCTCCGATTGTCCTAAATGGGGTGTGGCAGCCTTTAAAATATTAGAATTACTCTGTTCCGAGCTAACTTTTGCGTATCTGGATTTTCACTCGAAGAAAGACTATTTGAAGGTGAAAAGAAGGCACTGTCTTTTTGTGCTGCGTTAACACCACAGCTGATGGAGGAAAAAAATAAGTCTTACCTTCCATAATCTTTGGTTTGTTTCTCTTGAGCCCAGTCATTAAAAGCTCGCTCTTTGTATTTATTTGGTGAAGATATGAACCATCCCTCCACTAGTTGCCTAATGTAGCGTATAAATTGCATAAAATGATAAGAATAAAAATAAAATGCATAGATCATAGAAAAGGAGGTGAAGCACAGAGGCAAGAAACATTCAATCCAGGGAAAATTAGAAGGTGGTCTTTAACACCACGGTTTAAACACTGATGTAATAGAAGAGTTTTCAGTGCCTGTTTAAAACATAATAATAAACGTGAGTGGGAACCTGACTAGGAGAATTCCATAATCAGGTGGCTTCCATTGTCTCAAGTACCCAAGTACTCTAGCCTGTCTTACTCATGAGACAACAAAGGGAGCTTATAGTGATGACCACAGATGATGGGCAGTAGCAGGGAGTAGCTCTTCACTCATCTTGACCCCAAAGTGTTTCAGGCCTTATAGCTAAAATGTAGTGCTTTGCTTTGCTTTGCTTTGCTTTGTGCTTGGAAGCCGGTGAAGCTGGTCCAAAACTTGGTGTTAGATGGCTTGTAAAATACCCACAGATAAAAGTCTGGGTACCACATTCTGGACTAGCTGTAGGTTCTGAATTCCCTTCAAGGCCAATCCTGCCTAGATTTTACAAACAGTATCTAGGCCTAAGATTATTTGTTTTAACTGCTACTGCATGGTATCCATGCCATTATAGGCACTGCCTAAATTCACTTCCAGTTCATCACCCGATGGAGAGAAAAACTTGTATCCCAAATGTTCTACAGTATGCCTTATTTGAAGATGTATACTGAGTTTCTTGACTGGAAGTATTTGAGCTAAAGAAAACTCCAAGCTTTTATACTAGAAGCGGAGCATGGTGCTAAGGTTTGTTTAAAAATAAATTCAAGTCAGAAAAACGGCAAAGACGATAATATAGCACAGAATTCTTAAATGCTAATTACTTAATAATAGATCATTAATCATGCCTCATACTTGTAGTGTTTTTCCCCACACATCAAATGCTTTTTAAAAATCTATGGAGAAACATTTTTCAGGAAAGAATACTGAAACTTCTGAGGAGAACTTATTGTTAAGAAAATGTATACCCTCCTCCATCCGCTGCAGTCGTAGTACTCGCCGTGGCTTGTAACAAGTTAAAAACAATTACCAAAAAAGAGATAAAATAACAATAGGCAGAGCTTAGTTATAGTGAAGCCAACTGCTAAAATAACAACTTCTTTCTTCAGCCAACAAGCGCTCTACTTCCGCAGCAAATCTCAAGCAACCTGAAACTGTCATCAATAAACGCCTTTCATCTTCAGCAGCACTCCTCCATTCTCCCAGAAAAGGTAAGGCTGTGATTGCAGAGTAGTTGTAGCAGCGTACTGTCCCCACCACCTCACTTTTCTAATTTCTTCAGGGCGTTTGTCCTTAAAATGCCTTTTCCCGGTTTCGTTAATCCAGCGGAGACTGTGCACATCTTCAATACAGTGGTCGCAGATTGTGATGTCTGTTAGAACAGAAGAGTCATGGTAAACATTTCACAACCAGCTCCACTTGGGTTTGAAATTCAGAAACAAAATCATGACACATGATTTTCTATGTACTCCCTTTCCTACTAATCCTTTAGGATTTGCATGTTTTCAATCACACATGCTTCATTTTGATCCAAAGCTAAATAGATAGCTTTCTGGGGGGTGGAATGGTGGTCTGTTCTAAATCTGAATTCTTGCTGCCTGTTGGAAAGTGGAAGTGTCAGTATGCTTTGGACAAAAGTATGGATTTCCTCCCGTACACATAGACACAATATCCCATACACATCATTAAGCAATAGTTTTTTCTTCCAAAAAGGCATATTCCCTCAGCATCATGCAAGAGAACCTGCAGGTGAAATTGGACAAAAAGTTGGAATGAAACATTTACGGATTCTGTATCTTGCTTGTCCTGATTCTAGATCACACAAGTGGCAGACACAGTCACACCTGGGCTGTACTGTTTCACGCTGCAGGTGGAAACTCCTTGAGTTTGATATTTCACCACACACGCTTAGTATGTCCTTGTCGCAGTAATCTCTAAACCCCTGAGGGAATGTATGTGATGCCGTTCAAATAGAACATGATAATGTGACCGTAGCAAGGAAGCTCTTGGCTCCCCGTGCTCCCACCTGCCCATCTCTTTCAGTGCCATACGGAAGAGATCAAAAACATTCACTTCTGATTGAGTGTAAAACCACAGCTGCCTTTCTAAGTCCAAATTGAACTTGCAGATAAAGGGAGAAACTAGTGTAACTTGACAGTCAGTGAAAACTCATTGTTGTACACCTTTAAGTGGAGTCCAGCTTGTGGCAACCCTGTCTTAGGATTTCGTTGGTCAAATTTATTCAGAAGAGGTTTGCTGTTGCCTTCCTCTGATGCTGAGAGAATGTGACTTCCCCAAGGTGTCACTTAGCGAGTTCCATGGCTGAGCCAGGATTCAAACTGTACCTTCTAAAATCCTAGTCCTGTGTTCAAACCACACTATATCACAGCAAAAGCTACAGAGACTTAATTTCATTGTTTCAGATCCAGGCTTCTGAAACCTACTACTAAACCATAGCTGTCCAGGCTGGGACACAGCAGGGAAGCATGATTTGTTTTAAAATTTGTCAGATATAGCTTCCATCCTCCATGTGGGTGCGAAAGGGAAGTGTACAATTCCAAGGTTCATACAGTCCTGACACTTACTGGAACTTCTTCACATGGGTACAACTTTAGATTCCCACTACATAGGATCTGTGTGTCTAGACAGTTCTTTTTTTGCTTTTGATAATTGCCTTCAGTCCAATCTGATTTCAAAATCCCAGTTTTTCACAAAGTAAAGTGGAAGTATAACCGGATGACCTTAAAACTGAGCTGGTGATCAGTCCCTCCAGCTCTGTGTTCTTTGCACTTACTGAGGGGGAATGTCCAGGATTTTTGAGAGGGGTCATTGTCAGTTCTACCTGAAGAAGATAGGGAGTGTTTTTGGAACACTTTAGAGGCAGTCTTCATGCTCTTCCACTGAGTTATAGCCCTTCCCTATAGGTCTGAAATGAGGCAATGATGTTTATAAATCATTTGGCATGTAGTACTAACATTAGATACATAATTCACATTGTCTTGTCAATTGAGGAAGGTGGCTTCCATTGCTAAAAACTCCCAGTTGAGGAATAATGCCTCTGTAAATTAATCAAGGAAGTGCTTCCTCTTTCAATCTACCTCAGGTTTTGTATGGGCTGTAATTCAAATCAAACAGAGTGATTATCTTGTTTAGAATCTTAATAAGTGCCTTGGTTGTATCTGTTACTGCACACAGACCTGATTCTGGCATGAATTTTTCCCTTTCAGGATCAACTAAACGAAGTTCTTCATTAAACAGATTGAATAACAAAGTTCCTCTGAATTCTGAGCAGCCAGTGCCCAAAGGGTTACAAGTGGAGCAAAAAGGTGCAGCAAACAAGTTTTTTCCCCTCCCAGAAACCGAGATGTGGAAACGTGCACCCAAGGTTTTATCAGAGCTTGTCAAAGCAATGGCATTTCTTTTATAGGAATTTTAAATCTATACAGTGTTAACTGTTTGCTATCGCATGTAGGACACAGCATACTGGGAGGCTTGTCTCCATAGCTTCAGTTGAATGGGAGTTATGGAAAAATACTTTATTTCAGTAGTTCTTACTCAGAAGAATTATGCCCAGTGCCCCAGCATTTGTTTGTCAGTCGTTCACAAGCTTTGTAGAGGGTGGATTTTAAAACTGTATTTTTAAAAAAGCCTGTAATGTATTTAGTTCTGAGTTTTAATTTCAGTTGATTTTCTTTATAATAATCTCTTAAATTAAGTATACCTCTAAAAACAAGCTGGTTCAAATGATCTGTTTATAATATAGACATCCCTTGAAAGTGAATCTTCTGCACTGCATAGAAGCATGAACCAGAAGCAAAACCTTGACTTCTGAGGTCAAAAATGTAAAAATATAATGTACTAAGGGTGCCATTGTTTAGTGACTTAAGTGGGACTAACCCTCATCCCACCCCCCAGTTAAACTCACTGTGGGACTTCTGAGTTAACGTGCAGAGCATTATAAGTTTGTACATTATTATACAAGCAAGGAGTATAAAGGCCCTGTCAAACAAAGAGCATGTGAACAGTTAAATTTCCATGTCTGTCCAGTAACTGCCAGCTGCTGCTTTTCGAAAAGTTCTGGACACTTCCAATAAATGATTTTGCTTGGAGTCTGGAACAACTGTATAGAGTAGACACATTCATTCTGCAACGGCATCTCCGTGTAACTTAACATAATCCAAAATGGCTGTGGTTGGGTGATTTGGCTTTTCAGTGTTAGAAGGATTATGTATTGTTTTAATCAATGTTTTAGTTGATTTAGCCACCCCTTAGTTGCAAACATGTTCAGGAAACAGGGATTAGCAAGTTAAATTGCTGGTTTAAGTTGCTGTTTTTATTTGATGATTCAGAATAGTCTATCTAATGTATAAATTTGTTTCTAATTTAATTTTCCATCTGGGGAGTGACACAAATATTTGCAAGGCCAGGAACATTGCTGTGATTAAATGTTCTCAGTTGAGGATGCTTCTGATAACCACCTGAAATTGTGTGAGGTAACGCCTGAACTACATAAGCACATCTTGAAGATAATTATTGTGTTTGGTATCTAGGAGACCCAGAAAAGAAGAGGAGCTCATCCTTGAGTAGAACGAGCAGTAAACCTCAGTCTTCCCCTGAATTAGAAAATGTGCAAAAGGAAGACAAAACAGGTGGATAATTACTTACCCAACTTGCTCCCCTAGCAGCAATATTAAAAGAAAGCAGTTTGAAAAGTTATTTGTGTTATATACATCTAAGGAAACAAAAAACATTTATTAATTAAACCACTTAATTCTGATCTGGAAAGTCACTTTCTTGCAAGTGACAGACTCTTTTTAATACATTACCCTGATTAATAACAGTGACGTCTCAAAATGACAATGCCAGAGTTTTGTTGCATGATTAAAACGTTGTGGGTGGATGGTGATGGTATAGCCCATCTGCCTTGAATAGCTCTATTTGTACTGCTGGACTAATTTCTGTTTGCATCTTCTCTGGTTTTCCAGCTAAAGGACAGGATGGCCTCGTTCCTAATACTGTAGCTTTATATGGATGAAGCCTGTGAATACGCAGCTCTCTGTTCATCACAGTTTTCCCTTTCTAATAAAGCTTCAGATTTCTTAACAACTCTTGGCATGTCATGGTTTCAGCATGATGTTTGCATGCTAAAACCGACGGTTGCAGAAGTTACCACACAGATTTGTGCGCAAGAAAGACCTGACTCTTGACTAACCACTCTTTGAAATTTCAAGGTTTCCCTGACTTGTGCCAAGTGATCTAACCACCTTGATATGACTTTTGCATTTCTACGGGAGAACCACCAAAAACTAACTTGAATCTCTGTTCTAGCTTTTCCCTCAACCTTGTTTGTTTCATGCTATTTGCTGTTACTGAAACAGATAATAAGAGCAAAGAGTGCAATTCGAGGAGATTACATTATTTTTGCCTTCCTGTGGTGATTCGATCTTCTCCTCTTATACCAGACTTTCTGATGCAAGTGTAAAATTATTTCCAGGTGACAGAAAATCACAACCTGAATTTTGAAATCCCACACGTGCTGCAGAAAGTGGAGCATGAAAGTGAATTTGTCTGGTATAAATAGGTGTTCATAAAAAGCAGCTGCAGTGCACTGTATACTATAGCCTCTCCCTGTCTTTCTGAGTATGTGAAGGCTTGCTACAGTAGTCCTCTTCTTTCTTCTGTTACACTGCTTGCTTCATTATTGGACTTTATGTTGAATCCTCTTTGGTTTGTTCTCATCATTCAGCTCGGCGTTCCCAGTTCAGCCCTCTGGAGAGTAACGTGATCAGTCGCCTGCTCGCCCCCACCCAGGCCTCCTTAGCTAGGAGTAAAAGCGCTGCCACTTTATCGGCTGATGGCAAAGATCCCTCAGGTAACAGGCATGGGCTGGAAATCCAGACTTGGCAGCTGCTTCCTCTTCAGGGCAGATGTGACGGGACCACGCAGTACTTTCAGAATAGGGGCCTGCGCTGGCATTAAGTTAGGTGCACCAAGTGCATCCCTCTGTCACCAGATCTGCTTCCATTTGCCCCAAAATATGCTTTGAAAAGTGTTGGGGAAAAGTTCAACAGAGCATGTTAAAGATTTCTTGTATCACCAGATCCTTGGGCTAAATAGTCCTAACCACTAGGTAAGGCTATATTATATTGCCGAACTGCAATCCAGTCCGCATCTTCAGGATTAAACTGTTAGTTCTGGAGTACTCACTCAGGAAGATCCCAGGTTGAACCATACTAGAACTGATATCTTGTTATGTGCCAGTGAGGTAAAATAATGTTCCTCACTTACCTGGCGCTAGAGAATTTTGAGGCCCTAACAAGCTCTTAACTGGAAATGTTTCCTTGTTTTTGTCTAATGGGTTGCATTCTGCTCATCATTCTCTCATCAAGTCATTCTGCTACATGTCTCTTTTTTTATTCTTTTTTTTATTCTTTTTTTTTTTTTTAGCAAAGCTGTACCAGTAGTCCAACATCCATCAGTCCTTCTGACAGTAATGGAATTTCTTTATTGGTCACTTTGCTTTACCTTATTTAATTACCATGCTTCTTTGCATTTGTGTTATCCTCCCCATGGGTGAAATTGGAACATGGTAATTTATTTTTCTGAAACACTTTAAAAAAGGCAATAAATTAAAAACAGACTTCTGCGGGCTTATAGCACTCAGGGCTCATCACATAACATATGAAAGTGAAGTATCTGTCAATAGAAAAAGGAAAGAACCATTTTAAAAAAGAAAAAGCGTGGGTTCACAGTTAATTACAACTGGTGGAGTCCTGCATAAATATTGTCTTCCACATTTACAAGTATCCTAGAACAAAAAAAATCCTCATTTAACTAGTTTTAAACATTAAGTTTGTATATTAATCTTTGAGGGTAGTTTTATTAGGTGAGATTTCATTTTTAGCTTTACCACCTGCTGCTTTTCACGCTCTCTCCATTCTTGTGGTGGTATTTCTGTGAAGTACGCTACTAATGATGGTGGTGTCTGTCTCCATGATCTCTCTTGCACTGTAATCGTCCTGTGGTTGATCTTTGATAAGGTACCTAACAAGCACTGTCTTTTCTTTCCTTCTCTCTTTGTCTTCTGTCTTTCCTCCCCCCTGCCCCCGCCAACACTGCCCCATCTTTCCTTTTTTCTGCACCGTGTCCTTGGTGATCTGTTTGTCTTGTCAAATTCCTAACTTTATAGAATCTCCCCTCTGTCCTCGTTCAGCTTCCAACAGCTCCATCAGTTCCCCAGTCCACGTTCCCAAAGTGCCTGTCCGTAGTCGCAGCACTGATAGAATGAAGATGGCTGCCTCATCGTCAGAGAACATTTCTCCAGAATCTGCACAGGTGGGTTGGTTGGTTGTAGTTTGGATGGGTGGCTCTTATTTAATATATATTCCGTCTTTTCTTTTCATGCCAAAAACCCCAACCCACTTGATGCTGGTAAGCTCCCTGCCACATTGGATAGAATTGCAACAGTTAGCCCCATTCTTTGGTAAAGCAGCAGTGTAAGGGATGACTTCGTAGATGATCATTGCGAAGGCTAAAGGCATATCTGTTGGTTTTTTTGTTTGTTTGTGCTGTTAGCTCGGCCTTTCGAATTGCTAATACCAGTTCAGATGGAAGACCTTCTGTAGAATTGCTTTTTGAAAAGAACTTTGGAGGGGTATGTGTTTTTGGTATTAAATTTACAAAGCAGAGCTATCACCTACACCCATGCAAATATTTAAGATGAAATTCACTTTACAAATCCTTCTGCTCAGATTCTGCCCAGTGTTTTGGGATAAGAGATGAAGACTTTGCCCAGGAGAGACCTGAGAAATGAATGGCCTTCTGGATGGTGTTGAGCTGCAGTTCCCATCTGTTCAAGCCATCCTAGCCAGTGTTGAAGAATTCTGGATGTTGTAGTTCTGCAGCATCCAGAAGGCTACATGTTCCCACCTGATGCTAGAATCTCTGGTTGCCTGGCTACATCGCACAGTTTCTGGGGGAGCTTCACTAACCCTATATTCAGTATCAGGACATGCTTTTCAGAGAATATTGCAGAACAGCTCCAGCGCTTTGACAGTCTGTGTCCTTCTGCTGGTGTCCTGCATACCTTTACAAACGCAGTGGTTTACCCGTACCTCTCTGTTCTTTCCCCAGAAGTTGGAGGCAGCAAAGCAGTCCGCCTCTTCTACAGGGAGGCGTGCGCCTTCACCATCACTATCTGGTCCCCGGCGATCTCCTTCCCCCGCCAGTGTGGGTAAACGCCCTCCATCTCCAGCAGCAATAAGGTTTCTATCTAGTTAAATTTTCTTTACTCTTCCCAGTTTTCAGTCAGAATAAAACACAGTTTTCTCTGTTGCCAGTCAGTGGTTGAGAGGTTGGGCTGATCTCCCCCCTGTTCTGAAACAGGTGGGTAGTTTTGGGAGAAGGGAAGGTGGGCAGCTCACCTATCACTTTTTCTACCTAGCTCCTATTGTGTTAGTCGCTGTTACTGTCTTTCTACTGAGTCGCTGTTACTGTTTTTCTACTGAGCAGTCACTGTTGAATGCTCCTTGATAACATTGAATGATGCTTGGGTTGTTTGAAGAAATCTTCTTTCTTTCTTTCTTTCTTTCTTTCTTTCTTTCTTTCTTTCTTTATTAGAATGTGAAACATAATATCTAGCAAAATTAACAATAATCTCTTCCCCTGTTATTTCTTCTCCTAACAATTAATTGTCCAACAACAAACAGGGAAAGAAAAGAGTGGTGTGAAATTAATTCTTGTCCAGGCCTTCCACTGTCATATAAAATATAAAATTTTAGTAATAGAATCTGTGATAAAACAGAACAATCCAAATTAGTCCTCATCGTCCTTCAAACCACACTTATTTTTGCCATTCTACTCTGTATTTATCTGGAATATTAGTGTCTGTTGTGATATCATACCATATATTTCCCTGAATATCCAGCATGGGATGGAATGTGAAATCTAAATAAGACTCAGTTGTGGACTGAGGTAACTCTGAGCTCTATCTTGTCTCAGTATTATGGATGCAAACTCTTGTTATGGGCAGGCTTTCCAAAGAAGGGAAATAGCATGCTTCCATCCATGCCAAAGCAAATTCTGCTGCTTTATACCTCAGTCCTGATAGATGTCTCTTCCTTTGGCAGACAAAAACCTCATCCAAGTTCACCAAATGTCTTAAGACAGCGCCCGCCATCTCCTGTTACTGTCTCTAAACCAGCCCCAATACAACGCCCGTCGCTCACCCCAAATGTTCTTAATATTACCAAAAAGAAAACAGACCTGGAGTCCAAACCAAAGGAGCGGGCAGTGGAGGCTGCAGGGCAAGAACAAGGGGCCTCGTCACACACCTCAGAGAAGGAAATCATGGCATCTGCTTCAAAGACCAAAGAAGGTAAGAGAGCTCTGCCTTTCCCTCACGTGCTCCTCAGGTCATTCCAAAGTGGGAAGAGCCTAGGACATCTGTTTCAGGCAGCCCACAAAAGTGTCAGGATAGCTTGCACCAAAGGTGCAAGGGTCAGCATCGATGTAGAGATCATCTCTGTTTTTGACAATTCAGCTTTTGGTAGTTCTCCAAGAAAACAGTGGTTAAACTTGGCTAATGGTATAATGTTTGCTGTGTCAGTTCCTCTCTGAACAAAAATCAGTGTATCTGCTAATATCATTGACATAGGAAGAATAACAGCTATTACATAAAATGGTTGATACTTCATTGGAACAAATGGTTAAACACATACCAACTTTGAGTTCATATTGACTTGCCTGTATTTGTGGTTGCAGTCAACAGTATAATGGTTTCTCATAACTTGTTCTTAGCTTTTGCTGTTTTTACTTTCTTGAACTGACTCAGACTATGAATGCAAGGTGGGGTTGGAAGAACCTTACTTCCTAATGGTACAAAGCTTTTCAAGATTAAATTGTTGCACGAAAATGATTGGCTGAAGTAGCAAGCTTTAGGTTTTTCTTTTTAAGGTTATTTTGTACTGGACAACAGTATCTATCAGAATGTGGTCCATAAAAAGTTGGCATACAAAAATAACGTCTCCAAAAAATGAGTAAGTTTATTTTGATGAAAATGTCGGTACAGAAACATACATCTGTTTGTTGGAATCATGCATGAGTTAAGAGATTGCCACAGTTGGACAGAAAATAAGAAGGGCTCAACCTTGACTTGGACAATCAGTGTTAGCAGTTGCCCTTCCAAAAAGAGCATAAAATTGACTTGCAGGGTGGGTGGCAAGGTGAGAATGGCAATTCTAAAGCAAAACAAAACAGTGTTTCCAACTGTTCATTTCTTTTAATAGCAAATGATCAGTTTCAAGTTTTTGAGTTGGTAACTTCTGACATTGATTTTCTGCCTACTATAAAATGGTTATGGGAGGCAGGATTCTCAGATAGATGAATTAGCAAATACTTACAGGTTAGGTCTTGGTTTTCTGTGTCAGATTCATGTGGAACTGTAGCAGTTGATGAAACTGTATGAAAAGTGATTTTACTAATGGGGGAGGCATTATTCCTCTGGTATCAGAGCTTCAAGCTTAGTGAGTCCGTTTCACTGAGATGTTGGTTTCGTCGCATACACAGTCACCTAGGTATTTAATATCCACCACGGGTAAAGGTAAGGCAATGGCGAATGAATGCGACAGCGACAGTCATCTCCCCTCCTTTCCCCTGTGCACGTACATCCTTTACCCCTCTGAGCAGGAAGAACAGCCAAAAAGAGACATTTCAGGAGAGATGTCCTGGGCACTTCTCTCTCTGGAGAAGGACTCAAGGGAGACCTTAGCAGAAAAGGAGTTTGGCCCAGGGACTTGGCTGAAGAATCTCTTTCTGCAAACAGCCACAGGTGAGTGGGTTGCTTGGCTTGTATGTTAGGTTTAAAATGCATGTTGAGGAAGCATGGCCACAACAGAGGGTTCTAGTAACGCTTTAGGTTAACCACCGTGTGACTAATCTTTATGGTGTACTTGTAGCGTATTGGTTCCTCTTACCCAAATTTGAGTATGAGGTGGGCAACTGTGGAAGGCTAGAGGCTGCGTTAGCACCCCCCAACACTCCTGAGACCCTGGAGGACTGCACCCTCCAAGGCTATACCTGTCCCTGCAAAAAAAAAATACATACATACCCCCCAATGCCCCCACATACCTTCTAGGCAACACAAGGGCATTCTCACTGCCTTTTGGGGACCTTCCTGGGCCCTTTTAGGTCGAAGAGAGCTCTCTTTTAGCCACAGAAAGTGAACAGAAGTCACTTCCTGTTTCAAAAGAAGCTTCTCTTGGAGATAAATTGCCCCTGTTGGGCCCAAAATGTGGTGGAAGTGCCCCTAGAAGGAATTTTGAAGCAAACATTTAAAAAAAAATGCAAACGTTTTTTGAACCCTGGGGAACCCAGGGTTTACAGACAAGGTAGAAGTGTCCTCTGTACTCTCTACAGGTCATTTTGGAGCAAAAAAAAAAAAGGCTTGAAAAATGTTGACCCCTAGAGCACCCAGGGGTGACAGAAGTGGCCCTGAGGAGCTGCCTGCAGCCCATGGGCCCCACTTTGCCCACCCCTGCTTTTGTATGTCTAGTAGATCTTGCGTAGAGCGCATTAAATGTAGAAATGCCATCCAGCTCACTTTAGCAGCATATTGCGTTCTGCACATGCACACCCACTGGCTTTAGTCACACATATTTTCCTTTACAGAGTCGCCGGTCAGCTCCACACTCCTACCTGAATTGCCATACTCCGTCTCGGGCCCCTCGTCTTCTGCTGCCTCACCTTTCTGCTCTCAGGACTGTCAGCCAGGCTCCTCTGCTGCAAGAAAGATGCTTTTCGGATACGATCCGATGTCTCGCATTGCTACTTTCCCTCAGCCCTTGAGTGTCATTCCTATCCCTTGCCGCACTGACCTTGTGGGCCGGGCTTCCTCTCCCGGTGTGCTTCCATCTCGCACTGCTGGCCAGCAGAGACTTGGGTATAGCCGGTCCCTGCAGCGAACCAGGAGCAGTTTTCCACCTAACTTTGCTTTAGAGGCTGCAAGGCAGGGAGACGGGGCAGGGGTTGCACCACTGAGGTGCTTTAATTTCCCTTACCCTCAGGGAACTGGCTCCAGCTATGTTATGCCTTCTCATTTCTGTCCTGGTGGAAGGCTGACAAGCAACCGGTCTGTGGCTGTGACGACAGATCCCTTTGTTCTGGAGAAGTTGCTCCATACCTTTCAGACCATGAGGTGCAGTGTTGACAACATAAGCCAGGAGCTCAGAGTACTGAATACTCACCTAGCCGATCTCTCACACCACTTTGGCGCTCTGCCCAGCCCTGGCAACTTGTCACAGCCTCAGCAGGATGGCCCAGATTATCACCACTGACAGACAGCCCTGCAGTAAACTCAAGTTGTTTGGCCTTGTCGAATTAAGCTGGATTCATATCTTGTATGCCTGGGCCTATACCAGGCTTTTCTTTGGAGGATAAACCCCATGGTTTATTGATCAAGCGTTCTGCTGACCAACGCGTGCAGCTACTACAGATCCAGCAGCCAAGAATAGACAAGACCTATTGTAGCCTCATACGGCATGACCTAGGTACCAGCCCTCTTGTGATATGTGGAAAGGCTTTGTAATATACCTGAAACCTCACCTTGCCAGACCCATTTTAAGAATAACAGCAAACAGAAAGGGTGTGTGTATCACTTTTTAATCTATTTTTAGGTCTCAACTTTGAAACAATAAAACAGTCTCTTCAAATATAGAAAGCAGTAATTTCTTAATAGCTGCAAACAGAGATTATTATCCTCAGTATTGCTTGTGGTGGTGTTCCTTTATTTTTTTTTAAATCCTCAGAATGTAGAAGTGTAGCTCTGACTAAGAGCAATCCACCTTGAATCTTGCCTCATTAATTTATATCTCTTTATCCATCTGAGCTCTGCATTATTCAGCCTTAGAATCAAGAAACTCAGAATCTCCACTGGGACAACTGAAAGTTGTTTTACTGACTCTCTGATGTAGAGAATTGGGAGGGAGGGAGGGAAAGAGTCCAGCTTACTCTTGGAGAGTTGGGATCATCACTGTGTGGGATTTTTTCATAAGTAAAGTAAAATATTTTCATAAGTAAAGACAAGAGGATTGAAATTCTTCATAGGTAAGGACATTGTGAAGTCAAGTACCGTATGTCCTGTTAGTGAGATAGGTTGTGTGTGTGTGTGTGTGTGTGTGTGTGTACACACTTGTTTTGAATCAGGCACAAGGAGCTAGCCACTAGTCCCTTGCACTCCCCAAAATCTCTCCCCCAAGCAGTTTCAAGCTTGTAGGGAGGGTTCTATGACTGTCAAACTTCAAGGGATTGGGAGAAAGGGAGGGAGGCAGGTGACAAAATAGCAGGGACTGCCTCCCATCCCCACTGCTGTCTTTTCCCCACACCTGCTATCAGACAGCCTTTTCATTTATTTCACTTGGGTGTGTGAATATAGAACTTCCTGAATGCTAAGCTTATGTCCCTTCATGGTGTTCCTATCAGCTCAAGAGTTTGTACTCGGCACTCAGAAGTAGGCAAAGCCTGTTTCAGAGTCTTTTTCTTCCCCATCCTCCCAAGTACAAAATATCCCAGCCTTCTGTGTGTTAGAGCTGCCTTGGGTCCCATGTCAGGCAGAAGGTGGAAAATAAATAAATCAGAAATTAATAATAAAATATTTACAAGATTCCCAACAATTCTCATTGAAGAAGAAATGCTGTATAAATCAAAACTGTTAGGTAAATACACAACTTCAAAGCCTATTGTTTTTAAAGTAAAAACATGCTTGTGCAGCATAAATAAAAAATGGCTGTATCTTGTTTATTCAAGAAGCAGAGCACTCATGCTTCTCATGATGCCCATGTCCTAGAGCAGTGGTTCTCAACCTGTGGGTCCCCAGATGTTTGTGGACTTCAGCTCCCAGAAGCCCTGAGCATTGACCATAGTGGCTGGGGCTTCTGGGAGCTGAAGATCACAAACATCTGGGGACCCACAGGTTGAGAACCACTGTCCTAGAGGAAAATAGTTTGTATTTATTAACACTTTTAGAAAGAGTACATTCACAAATTAATTTAGAACAATGTGGATAACAAGAATGCAGTGTACTCTTCTTATTTGCAACCTCCGTGTTGTGCGACTTTCAGGTCACACACGGTGTCTCCTCGCTAAACCTAAAATGCCCACAGTGTGCACATGCACGCACAGAAATATCCATGTTGACATTGCCACTGTGGAATATAACGGGAAACAAGCATTTGCAAGTTTCCTCATTCATGGCGGTTCCTGGAATAGAACCTACATATATATATGGTGCATTGCGCCGTATCACTTTGAATTCCTTTTTGTATAATTTCATTGGAACAAACTGAACTAGCTGGCCTGCACTCTGTGTTGGAATTCACAGATTCCAGTGCACTACAGTGGCCTTAAAATTGAAGCCTAAGTGAAATGCCAATTATCCTGCTCTTGATTTTGCACACTGAATTGGTATGCAAAGCATTCTGAATTCTTAGTGCGTTTTAAGGAGTTAAAAGGACAGGATTCTGCATGATAAAAAACAAGCATTCTTGCGTCCTGCTGCTTCTGATTAGGGGTCCGATTTTTGATTCAGACTATGCGCACCACTTGGGAAGAATCTGATTCATTATACCTGCTCTTTCGCACAAATATTTCTGAGCATCATTTCTTTTTTTGTATTGTGTTCAAATTAGGAGGAAAGGTATTTTGTTGTTGAAATCAGGTGTTCTGTATTTTCTTTGAAGAAATTTATCTTTGGAGTTTTCCATAGTAGGGGAGTATTGGGTTTGAATGAAGTACTGAACTATCAGTGAGTGAATATGTGGATTGATCCAAAACAAAGCCGTTCATAAAATTACATTAAAAAACCACTTTATTTGCATCACTTATATGCCATATAGGCAACACATTGTTCAAGGTGGAATATAGTTCTAAGATTTCCTGCGCATGTTCAAAGGAAAAAAATGTTGGAGAGCTGGAGTAGAAAACTTGAGCTAACTTTTTCTGACTGTCCAATTCAACTTGATGGGATCCATTTCAGAGTAAGCTCACTTATTATCACACTGCAAATGGATATTTTCTAAAGATATGTTCTCATAAGGTCTAATTTCTAGTCCAAAACTAGACTGTGTGTTATCACTCCACCATTCTGATCTGGAGGGTCAATTTTTATCCTTTGGCATGCAGTAAACCTGATTTGAGTATGACTTTCACAAAGACTGTGGTTGGTCTTCGCAGCATTTATTCTGTACTCTCAGACGTGAGGAGCTAGATTTGAGAGTCCAGAAATAAAATGCCACTTGGAACCATGAGTCGAAAGAAACAATTTCTCTGATGCTTGATTCTTTTTTTTCTGTGTGTCATCACACTAAGTCAACATGAGCAAAGCCTGATCTTTATAGAGATCAGGAGTGTGAATTTATGCAGCCCTTTGGATGTTGCTGGACTGCCAGTCCAATGATTCCTCATCACTGGCTATGATACCTGGGGCTGCTGGGACTTAGACCTCTTTGGATGTTGTTGCACTCTGTGATGCCTTCTCATGTGCACGGTCATTAATTCGTTGCACCAAATTAAATGCAGTGACCATACTCTTTTAGCTGCATATTATCTTGGGGCTCTAGCAGTGAAATGAGGCACCATTGACATAGTGGTTATGAAAGCATGGGTTCCATGTTTGGTGATACAAATTGTTTGCCCCGTAAGAGCTTTCACTTGGTCAACATCCTATAGAAATGGGGTCTAAGACAGAATGTTCAGCCTGGGTACTGTTGGTCAGACAAAGGAAACCTGCCCAACTCAATCATGTTTACTACCTTATTGATTTATTTATATTTATATGCTGCCTTTCTCCCAGGGTGGGACCCAAGGGCTGTCTACCATCATGTGATTCTTCTGATATCTCCTTTCTAGATACTAGTAGCAAACCTGCTCCCGGGACCACAACGGCTGAAGAAGCAGCGAGGATCTTGGCAGAGAAACGTCGCCTCGCAAGGGAGCAAAGAGAGCGCGAAGACCAGGAAAGAATTCAAAGAGAAGAGGAGGAAAGGTAAAACACGAAGGGGCAGTTTTGCACAGCGCATTTTTATACATTTAATACTCATAACTCACACAGTTTCAAATGACTCTTTCCTCAAAAGTTTAAACTGTGAATGCCATATCTGTAAACAAATTCCTCCGATCCCCTGAAGTGAATAGAAATACATTTTGAATGATCAAATTGGTTGTGGTAAATTGGCAGGTTGCTTGTTGAGCTTATCTGCCATGGCTTTTGTATATCATGGGTGAAATCCTTAAACCCTCGAAAGCCCTAAATGGCACGGGACCAGCACTGCCTGCCTTCTTATGCCTGACAGCTTTGTCGTCTGCAGCCTTGCTTTGGAGTAACCAGAAGTAAACAGTGGGTTGGCAGCTGAGGCAGGGCCTTCTCAGCTGGGGCACCCAAGGTCCAAGCAGCCGCTCAAGGATTGTGTGCAGTCTTAGATGACAGACTTTCACCAGCAGAGGACAAATTATGAATCAGGAGCAGGATTTTTTTAAAACTTCCATTCAGAATGCTCTGTGGTTTTTACATAAAAAGAAGATATTTGGTCTTTTGTTAAATTTATTTGGGACTCTTAGGATCAGAAAAGAAGAAATGGCCAAGAAAGCACTCGAGCAGCAGGCCCAAGCTGAAGAGGCGCTCCGAGAGCTGGAAGAAGAGAGAAGGAGGGAAGAAGAGGAGCAGCAAAGGCTGGCTGAGAAGGAAAGGATTCGGAAGGAGCAAGAAGAACAGGAAAAGCTGGCTGAGCTTCAGTTGCAGGTGTGGTCTCCAGATGGAGCAGAATGGGGCAAAGCAAAAGAAATGGGCAAGGAGGCTGGGTATTTTAAGACTCCTGTCTTACGGCAAGCCCAGCGCCCTCAAAGCTTCCTTTTGGGACCTCGTTCAGCAGTTGCAACTTTCTGTCACCTGCCTGGGTTCCAATTCCCATCTGCCCAGAGTAGCACAGTCAGTGTTTGGCATGATGAGAGTTGTAGTCCAGCAACATCTGTGGACTCCAGATTGGGGAAAATAGCATTAGATCATTGCGTCAGATCTTCTCAGTGTTCATCATAGTTGGGGGAAGGAGTGTTGTGTGTTACAGTTTATGCTGAGCTCCATTTTTTAATATCCTGATGATGATACCTCTTATTGCAACAATAACCTGTTTGCAATCATTCTCTTCTTAATAGCTTATTCTTCATTTTTCAAGATTGTAAGATGTCTTGATTATTTTTATTAAAATGTAAAGGCAGGATAAAAATTGTGTAAATTAAATGAGACAGCTGCATTGTGCTTAAGGTTTGGCACTATGTAATGTAGGAGCTAGGCCTTCTATGTTATATTCTGGTGAAGTGAGTCTTGGATCAGTCAGTCACCCTAACCTACCACATAGGATTGTTGTGAGGTACTCCAGAGAGGGTAACCTGCGTATGTATATACTGCTGTGCTCTCAGTGAAGGAGAGATGGCATAAAAATGGGAATAATATATCCTGTATTAATCTCGAGGTGGGGGGAATGCTATTAAGTTAAAGCAGGGGCAGAAAGAAATGAACAGACACTAGGATTCCATGGAAAACCCTGATATTTTCAGAACTAAGAAAAAATACTTAAAATGGGAGAGAAGAAAAATAGCCCAATGAATACTGATGGTCTTTTGGAAATAGAAAAGGGTGAAGCAAGGTGATAATGTATTTGAGTCTTTTAACAGCTTACATTATCCTGAAGGAGGGAATGGCTGATTAGCTGGAGCAGGAACAATCCCTATTAAGGATATGATAAAAATGCACCCTGCAATTTTGTTGCAGACCTCACTTGTAACAGTTACGTCTGTTCTAATTCTCTGAAGGCCTTGTAGGACAAGCAGCATATTAGTTTCACTTTAATTCTTTGCTGGGGTGGTAGTTTGTCAATGGGTGACTTCCCAAACAGCATTCTTTCTTGCTTTTTCATTTTAGAGAGAAGAAGCTGAAGCAAAGGCTCTAGAAGAGGCTGAAAAGCAGCGCCAGGAGCGAGAGCGAATCATGCAGCAGAATATGCAAGAGAGACTAGAGAGGAAAAAGGTACTTGCCTTCTAATTTAAGTCACCTACTTTCATACCTTAAGACAAAGCAATTTGATAAGCAGGTACATTGATGTAACCCTGTTATGAACACAGCAAAGGTCCGGGATCTGCCCTGGTTTTTTTCCTTTTATTTCATGTTCAAGCTGCCTTCCTGCCAGGGAGTTCAAAACCGCATACCTCTTTCTATATTTGGTCTCCACATTCTGTGCTTATGACAGCCAGCAATTGTATGTTATGAAAAAGACACGGAATGCCCCTGATTAACCTGTGTGGTTTTGTGGCTGAGCAGAGATTGGAGCAGAGGTCTCCCAGGGAAAACCCGAGCAGTTTAACCACTATTCCACACTTGCGCTCAAGTGTCTGCGCGTGGAGAAATGAATCTTGGTATTGCCTTAAGTAGCTCCTTTGTCATTCAAACAGAGAATTGAAGAAATCATGAAGAGGACTCGGAAGGCAGAACAGAGTGAAGCCAAGGTAAATAAGCATCGTTCAATGTCTGATCCAGAATTCGTTGCTTCTCCTTTCTGTTCGTGTTGGGGACAGTGTAACGTCCATCCAACTATTTACGTTAATAAGCTAAAATGTTAGAGATCTGGTTTTCTCTGAGGCCAAAGGCCTTCATCCTGGCATGACACAGGAAACCTCTTAAGTTCATCTGTTGCTACAGTCCATAAAGCTATGTGATCTTCCCAGTGCAGAATACGGTGGGGTATATACATTATATGAGGTAATAGATAGATATGAAGAAACATCAAGCCAAAGGAGGTAGGCTTCCGTCTGTGTTCTGGCAGAGAGCTTGATTTTCTGTATACCAACAGACTGCAAGGACTATTGGCAGCCTTGGGCCTGCAGGCGCACAGTCCGTGTGTGTGTGTGTGGCCATTCTTTGGATGTCAGCAGCAGCAAAGAAACATAATCTGTGGCATTACCTCATTGTTTGCTAGTCTCTTACGGCTCAGCTTCCACTTTCTTTAATACAGAATGAAGATAAGGCAAATGAGGAGGATGAGGATGTTGAAGAAGAGGAGGACCTGGGCCTTGAAAAGCAAGATCAACCTGGTAAGGCGTGGTTTTGTACTCGTTGCAGCTAAGTATCTTAGAGGTAGTCCCTGGTGAACTAAAAGCTTGCAGAATGAAAGGTCTTTGTCCCTTATTTTGTCAGTCAGGGACTTACCAGTGGAGAAGAGCCAGTGAAAGGATCGAGCCTGTTGTCTCTGTCTCCTTTTCTATCTAATAAAAACACTTTTAGATTAGACTCACCATAAGCTTTCAGTTTTAAAATAGTTGGAAGTATTTTCTTTTTGCCATGCACGGTGTTCCAAATTTCAGCTGTTAATTCTCAATCTCAATTTCAGAAAAGGCAAAGTATGACTCCTCTTCCCTTGAAGATGGTCCAGAGATGGGGCGCAATTTGGCTTCTTTTCAAGAGGAATCCAGAATAGAGGCAGACGAAGTCTTCGTTAATGGCAACAGGCTGGAGGAAGCTGATCAGAGACATGAGGGTGGGAGTTCTGTATATTGCCCTCAAACAATAGAAGCCAGGTAAGCTTGATGTCCTCAGGACACAGCAGAAGAGCCATCCATGCTGGTTCATGTTGAAGGCTGAAGCAATCCTGTTTGCCCCAGTAGACAGATAGGTGCCTCTGAGTGGCCCAGCAGGTCCTGGTTTAAAGCTGTCTGGAAGCTTTTGGTTATCACTGTAGATAGAAGCATTTCTTCTGGCTCTCCAGCAACAGGTATTCTGCCTCTGAACTGAGGTCAGGGATGGATAAATTACCCACTCCAACTCCCTTGGACCCTCCCACCTTTGTTTGTGGGACAAAAAGGATATTGAATAGCTTGCCTTTCCTTGTAGCTTCTAGGAACGGCAATTCACCTTTTAAAAGAGTAGCAGCCCCTACCCTCCCACACTCTTTTAATTTTAGAAATATCCATTTTTCAAATCCAGAAGTTGATTCTTCCCCATCCCCCACTGCATCCCTTTCTGGCAGGCCATGCAGCCCCCATGGAGTCTAGGACAGAAAATTGCCTCCAGCTCCCCTAGCCTATAGGCTAACTTCTATGGATTTGTTCATTGTCCAGACACAAGTCCCTGGTTACTACCATTACTTTTGGCAGAGAATTCCATACTTTAAAATTTCCCTAAATCAATGCCAAGCACGTTCTATGCTCTAATTGTATCAAGCAATGCCGTATTAATATCTAAAGTTGTAACCAAACCCAGTCCAAGTATGGACTTGGTGGACAAATGTTGGAAGTCAGAAGCCACAACTCCTGTTGATTTGTTTGCCTTAGACTTCACCTTCCTCCCACCTTCTCCAGTACAGAAGCTTAGGAAGCACCCAAGTGCATTTTGACAAAAAAAGTCACTTTGATTCAGATTTATTCTTAGAGCTTCCATGTGCTAATCTATCTAGACTGTTTTAAGGCAAACTTTGAATTCTCTCAATATTCTGAGGCAGTCTAGAATTCTTTGAACATAAAAAAAAATCCACAGAGGTATTCTACTTGAACAAAAGCAGAAGAGAAACAGTTCATGTGGCAGACAGAGATCTTGGGTGCTTTGTTTTGTTTTGTTTTGTTTTCAGAGTCTACAGATGTAGTGAAAAATAGTGATTCTTTGAGTAACCATGTGATTCTTTTGTTTGCATTGCTTGCAAGTAGTAAACAAGAAAAAGCTACAGTTGGTGCTCTCTTGTCTCCAAAGACCTTTTTGAGAGAGTGGGGAACTAAATAAAAAAGATATCCTTAGGTAATTGCCTCCATTCACCAAGAGAGTTAGTTATAAGGAGGTTTGAGATGCATCTTGTCTTTTTTTCTACTGCTTCTTCACAGCCCTCCAGCAAAAGAAATGGTTATTGAGAACTCTGAAATCCTGGATATTAATGAAGCTGATCACTCAGTAGGATTCATATCCAACCTGAATGGGAAATCTTCCGCATGGAATTTTGAAGAAATCATTGATCTTGACCTACATCCCAAGACATCCAGGCTAAGTTCAGATAGCATTGCTGCTGAAATATCCACCCAGAACTTTAGAGATGCTACTACAGTGCCTGCAAGTCCCAAGTTGGTGTTTGACGAAGAAAGTGCCATGAATCCCTTGACCAAACCAATAGAGACTGCATCAGGTAATATACACTGACCAGGTAGCTGCCTGCCCACCTCAGTTTAAGCTGAAACAAAAGTTAAGAAACCAAATTTCCCACTCAGTTTAAACTTCGCAGGCTTGTACTGAACTCTTTTTTTTTTTTAAGAACAAGGTTCTCCAAAAAGACGGAGTCTCAAAGGAATGCAGGGAAGGATGCTAGCTGCTCTAAAGATGGCGGGCGGGGGGGACAGGATAGGATCTAATACCACCCCTCCCACTCTCTGCTGCAACTCAAGCGATATGTGTTGACTCTTGTTCCCCACGCCTTTTAGTGAATTACCTTTTTGGTTAGCAAAAACCTGGGCTCTTCCTGGTGGAGTGTTGCCCATCGCCCCACTTCTTAGCTAAACTACCCTCTCTTTTCCCTTTCTAGTGGATCCAGGAAGTAGAATCATTTATGTGTCTGTGAGTACAGCCTGTAGGCACTGTGTTGCACATCACACTTTTCCAACACAGAAAGCGTGTGCATCCAGTTTATTGCACAAAATTAAGCAAGGCCTGTGTGCAAGTGTCCCTTGTAGGTTTTTCTGCTTGGCCATGCTTCCTTTGGTGGTGCTGTGTGCACTTCAAGGGGTCTTCTCAACTGGTGCTGAGCCCTGAAATTCAATTTCATAGATACAGGGTGTGCTGCTTAGCATGAGGGTGCTAAAAAAGTTCTCTCTTGCTTTTGAACAGAACTGTGAACACTAGAACCCTGGAAGGCTCCTGAGAAGCACTTCAGGAATTCAGGGTTTCAACAAGTCATGAAGGCCTTGTTTTGGGGGGAGGGGAGCTGCTTGTAAACATTTTTGTCCAGGTTTTGTGAAAAAGGTTAAGTCTGTCCCCACCTGAGCTTTGCACCTTGAAACCTTTTCAGGGAGACTCTGTTGCTGTTGCTGTATCAAATGTCCTTGTTGGATCTGTTTAACAAAGTTTCCTTTTTTAAAATAACACTTTGTTGCCCTTCTGATGAAATGTTCATTAAAATTGCCAGTGCCTCCTTAATATTCTTGTTGGGGTGAAAGACAGGGGCTTATCCTAGAGCGTCGAGCTCCACACAGAACGCTGTAAAGCGAAATAAAATGACGTGATCTAATGCGTACTAAAATCAAATCCATTTTTGTCAAGTGTTACTAGCATGTTGGCCTAATACATTTGTCGCTGTGGGAGGCAATATTTACAGAGAGCTGGATTGAAACAGCTAAGAACACACCACCTCGCTCCAGATTAGGTGGCAACTTTTGTTCTTTGGTCAGATTGTTTCTAACCTAAACTTGATATGATTAAGATACTCGCTAAAAACCCTTGAAAGTACTTGCTCTGACAGATGGCGAGTTGTAAAATGTGAACCAGTGTCATCAGGCTGCACCAGAGCTCAAGCAACATTTGGAGTCACACACAGACATTCCCCACCCCTCTTGACACTGATCCTGTGGCAGCACCATTGTGACCCGTTTCTGGTGCACCATGGGCGTTGCAAACACAGTTGCTGATTAGTCTGACCGCATGCATGGATGACAGTGGGGCTGGTGTGGGAATCACCATGAGACGCAGAGAGTACTTCCTACACAGACTGTACGAAAAGGTTGGCCTAGTTGAAGCCCGCAACTATACTATTGTCCGGACTGCTCGATATGTTCTTGTGGGGAAGTGGAGGCCAGCAGGCTGAGAAAGCATCTTCTCTTCTTTGTCTTAAACTTGAATTCACATTAGCCTTTTCAGCAGGCGGCCTTTAACCAAACCGCTTAATGATTTTAAAACTGGCGCAGACCCAAATGTGCTGAGCAAAGGAGAAGCCAGTTGCATGGGTGGTTCACCACACTGTCCAGCCATTCGGCTTCTGTACATTTTGCAGGGCTTGTGTGGATGTTGTCCAACGCCCGCCCACACCGCCTTTGGGGAAGCGAATGGCAGCACAGAGCAGCACTTGGTAGTGGCTTCTCATTGTGCTGTTTTCATTGGTTGTGTTTAAATCCATTCTTTAAAAAAATGCATACATTACATGTATTTAAGTTGATCTTAACGCCTTGTAAGTATTATTTTTTTTCTGTGTACATAAAACCAGTGTTAGACCCTTGAAGTTGTGTGTTTTGTTCTGTTGTTTGTTTGTTCTTTTCATCCATGTTGATTCTTCTGCTTGTTTTTTTGGCTAGCTTTATTATCTCATGGTTTGGCCCAGCCTTCAGGGCTGCTGTCTTCATTAAGCAACCTGCGTAGCCTTACTCCCTCTGACTTGATCTAGCATGAAGGAATGAACTCCGTGACTGCTTCTGCAAATTCTTAGTGAGGAGGAGAGTGTTGTGCTGACCGTGCTGTCCCAAAAAGCTTGGTGTCCCTTTTCAGAGAGGTGTTTTTTCAACTCTTGGCAGCGGCCACATCAGAGGCACAAAGTAAGCTGCCTCCCCAGTGTTTTCTAGTGCAGAGGTTTGTACTGGAACCGCGTTCCTCTATCTGGACACCACAGGTAATTTAGAAAGACAGACCCTTTCCCTTCTTGTTGCAGTCATTGTCCTCCACCCTCCCTTTGTGTGCTTTGCTGTTTCCAAATGTTTTAGAACTGTTAGAGCAGTGCCTTAGGTTCAACGAACAGATGTATTTTTGTATGATAGCTCTTTCATTCTGGCAGAGACAATCATTCTAACAAGCATGACGGTCCTGATACATTTTTTTTTCTGTGCAAACTGATGCCTGTGAAATGCTTTGTTACAGCTTGTATGTAAATACATATGCACTGTTAAATAAACTTTGCAACTGAAAGGTGTCTGCTTGTGACAGGTTATTTAGGCATTCCCCAGAATGTTTCCTTTAGTTTTTTAAAAAAACTAATTGCTCAAACCATTGCTGCCATTTTCTGGTTAGAATGCGAATAGACCTTGAAACCTTGAAATAATTGGTGATCTGATTCTCAACTTTTGGTCCTCCAGATGTTTTGGACTTCAGCTCCCAGAAGTCTTAGCCAGTATGGCTAATGTTGGGGAATTCTGGGAGCTGAAGTCTCAAAATTAGGCAAATGAAAGGTTGAGAACCAGTGATGTAGTAGATTGAGACCCCCTCAGGTGAGCATTTCCAGTGGTGCTCTCTCTTTTTCTTTCTTTGTTTAGGGTTTGAGAGGGAAGGAGAAGAACAGAGAAGTCCAGTGGAACAGGGTTAAAAAGTGAAGTGGGTGATGTCACAAAAGATCGTTCTTGGTTCCAGAAGCAGTTGAAGACTGGCCAAAATCATGTACTGGTTCTGCGCTGAGAAACCGCACATGGGGATTGAATCGCTTTAGCATAGGACCTTCTTAACAGGCATCCTGTCACAAAGAAAGCAAGACATGAAATCCAGACAAGCAGTAGTTCCTGTTTATTAAAGGAGATGCTTTGGCATGAAACAAGAGTTGTTAATCACACCACCCTGCTCAATACATGGAGTTCTTATTTGCGCCAGGCTTCACAAAGAGGTCATCCTGTGCAGGAAATGAACGGCAAAAGCGTAGGACAAAAGACCATTATTTCAGTCATAAGATATAAAAGCGAGTGGTCAGGTGAACGGCTTTTATAATCCTGCAAACTTAAAAGGATTATGGTTGGTTCTTAAATATGCTTAAGGATGGCTTATTCTAAAGTCAGCGGTGGCCAAGCCTCTGGCGGTTACACACTGGTTAAAAGAAGCCACGTATTAATATGTTCAGCTACATTCTCTTGTTTTAATAGCAGATGAAAAGTTTAATATTGCCATGTATGGATTATGATGAACGCATGTTTAAGGGCAGCACCAAACCTTTCTCAAAAACCACCAGTTTCAGGGTGGACTCAAATGGCCGCTTCTTTTCGCCCCAGATAACATGCAACTATTTTCTGTCACACCTAAGAAGCCTAACTGTTAAACTTTGCCTACCATACTCTGAGGACAGAGGCTGAGAATCTGGCAAGAAAGAATCCAAAGCTATAAACAAAGCCTGGTCTCATAGAAAGAGAAAGATCTCCAAATAGCTAGTCAAAAAAAATAATAATAATAATTTTGGGAAGAGAGCACCGTGAGATAGAAAGACCCCAGTGTCTATAAAAGCCGAGAGGCAGAGATTTAATTAGCAAAAGCAGAGAATCGTTGTTCTAAAAAACTGAGAGGTTCTAGATTACGAAGCAGAGGGTCTGTCCCATAGATGTACTGTAGTCTGGTCAATGGAACAGGAATGTTTCAAAGCAAGGTGCAGAAAACAGTTTTATGCTTCTGGGAAAAGAAAGTTGTTATGCAATAGCAGTTAAAGGAAAATCACAGGCACCCACAAGAGAAGAAAAATCTACTTAAAAAAAAACAATCTGTGTCCCTGATCCGATGCAGGCCCTAAACTCAGTTCCTGGGCTTTGTTCAGTGAAGTTACACCACAAAGGGAGGGCAGAACGCTCGCTTGGAAGCAGCCATATGAGTTCACCCTCATGTTACCAGACACCCACTAGTTAGTACCCTACACAGAAAGCGCATTTGGTTAGGCAAAGCAGGGCCCTAAACACTTCAGTTGGCCTTTTAAGGATGTCAAGAAAGCAAAGTGAGCGGCAGCTGTTAATGGTGGCGTTTTTATTTAGCATCACCTGCAGAGGCAAAAAGAGACGGAGTAAGTCAAGAGAGAGCCTTACACTCTTAAAAAAGCAAACGGGGATAGGCACCTAAAATGTAAAACCATACAGCCAGATAGCTTGTAAGAAGACGGTATCCACGCAGAAGATTCCACATCCACTCTGCAGTAATGCAGTTGCTTACTCTTCTCCTGCCCTCTTCTTACAGCTTCTTGGCACAAGCAGGGCAGTAGACTTGCTCAGCATGGTAGACAAAGGGCTTGTTAGCCAGAGGGATGGAGCATTTCTTGCAGTTGAAACAGTATTCATGCCACGTTTGGCCTTCATGGCTGACCACGTTGGTGCCTTTTCCAAAGCCTGGGGACAGAGAGAAAGATGGGCTGAGAAGCAAAGAAACAGCTGCGCTATTTTAGCTGTTCAGGCAGTTGTAGAATCTCAGGAGAAAGAAACTTTTTCCCAGGATGTAAGATAGGGTTGATCAACCAGGATTCCCCAGAACCTGGAATTCCATCAGAGGTCACTAGGACTTCTGTGAGATCACAAAAGAGGGAAAACACTTCTTTTTTTTTAACTGTAGGTGGAATAATTTTAATGCAGGGGTTCCTTAAGATCTGAAAATTATTTCGAAGGTTCCTCCAGGATAGGAAGGTTAAGAAAGGCTCATGTAAGTAACAGTGAGGCCCAGTGTGGCTTAGTGGTGTGAGCACTGGACTACAACTCTGTAGACTTGTATTCGAATCTCTATTCAGCCTCAGAGAAGGGCAAAGGAAAACCCCATGATAGGTTCACCTGTGGGTCATCATAAATTGGGAACAACTTGAAGTCACACAACAGCAAATATTGATAGGTTCACCTCGAGGTTGCCATAAGTCAGAAATGACTTGAAGGCACACAACAAGAAGGAATGCTATCCCATGGGGAATGGGTTGGATTTTGCTGTTGGGGGCACAGATGCCCGTCCCATAAACTGAACCAGCACATTTGCATGATGCAGGATTGTTCAGTGTATATCCTACACATAACACCAGCCTCGAGGTGGCCATAGACTGAGTCAGACCTTGGTTTATTTAGCCAACTGCAGCTGGGGGGCACTTTTATGGCCCAAACCCCTCCACGGGCTGGATGGACCACTGAAAAATAAAGCCACCCAAAGTGACTGGAAATCCACTTCTCAAAAACTGATCCCCTACAGGGAGGCCTTGAAGCCTACCTAAAAAGCCTTCACTGGAGGCTTCCAGGAGCAGCAGTTCATCTTCTGTTTTTGGCTGGGAAAAGGTTCATTTTGAGGTTCTGGAGGTGTGAAGGGCCAGAGAAACATCCTTTGGGACTGTATGTGATAAGAGAGCCATATTTTGGCCCACATGCGATCTAGCCAAATACTGTCAATCCTGGCGGGCAGCGTTTCAGCGTGATCTTTTCCTAGCCCTGCCTAGAGATCCCTGGCATTTCCTGATGGTTCCACATCCAAGTACTAATGCACACCATGTTTAGCTTCCAAAGTCAGACAAGAGCTGGTTTAGTCAGGCTGAACATATGTATGCATTCAACAGATACATGGGTACAGTTAAAAGCTCCATTGTTTAGAGACTTCAGTGGCGAAAAACAGGATAAGCACATAGAGGCAGTAAAATCATGCATGATTGGGAGAAAGGGAGGGCGTGGATTTTAGGAAGCTGGAAGACCATGCACGGGCTTTTACATCCGCTGTGTCACGTGCCCTCGTGCGACCCAGCATTCGGTCCCCACGGAACGCTGCTTTGCCCTGTTTTTGATTTGCTTACCTGTAATGGGGTTCTTGCAGCCGCTGCACTTCTTAGCCACAAAAGACTTGTAGCAATCCACGCAGTAGAACTGATCCTCCACGGCCGTGAAGCGTTGCCCGCCCAGCTTCTTCGAGCAGGTGGCACACACAAAGCACTCGGCATGGTAAGGGCGTTCTTGGTAAGCAACTCCTCCAGAGGTGATGGCCTGGCGTGGATAAAGCAGGTGCTGGTCAGCCCACAGTCTGTCTGCACCTGGTTAAACTTTCCCACCCATTTGTCCATCCACAATCTCCACACCATCTATAGAAGAGGTCTTTCTCCCAAACTGGATTAAGGTTGCTGAGCTACCCCACATGGGTGAACAAATGTGGGTCATAAAAGCCAACTGTAGATTTTCTGAAAGACTGAAAACCATCTATAGGTTTTTTAACCAATAAGGAATCCAACAATGCAATAATTTGTGGATATGCTTACCATTAGCCCTCCTAACTTTGCTTGGGTAGTTCTGTAATGGCAGAATAATTTTTTTTGGGGGGGTCTCATTTTCTCATTACAGCCTGGCTTGGATGGGTCAGAGCCCTTTTGTGTTTTAGTAAGTTATGAAGGGTGTCAGTAACTTTTTGGAAGCCGCCTTGGGTCTCATCGTGGGAGAAAAGGCGGCATAGAAATTCAATAAATAAAAATAAATAAGTTAGTTGTACTAAGTAAACATTTAATTTACTATTTTAGTACTATGTTCTAATTTTGGTTTCTGTTTATGTTTAAAAAATGCTTGTTGGCATTTGTATTTTGTGTTAAAATTGATAAATAAGTTTTTTGAAAGGGCTGTTTAGGCCATAATTTCAGTGTTATTGCATGATCCAGTCCAGTAGAAAGATTAATGAAGGACTAGCGTTCAAATTAGCTGCCAGTGCTGACTGACCCCGATTTCTTCTCCATTTTACAATGGGGACAATGGGTGGTAACCATTCCTCAAGTGGTTTTGACCTCCTGTGTTGTAATAACCAGCCAAAATCCAACAAAGGCCAGACTAGTTAAGCTAAGCAAGCCCTGAACACATCTTGATCTTGTCTAATTTCAGAGGCTCAGCTCCTGGATGGGTCAGTAGCAGGGAAAATCTGGGACCTTCAAAGTTGGGCTAGGAAAAAGTGCTGCCCAAAATGCAGGATAGCTTCTGCTGCTGCCAGTCAGAGCTGAAAGTACTGGACTGGATGGAGCAAAGGTCTAACTTAGGATACAGCATTGTTGTGTGGCTTCAAGTCATTTCCAATTTATGGCAACCCTATCATAGGGTATTCTTGGCAAGTTTTGTTCAGATGGGGTTTGCCCTTGTCTTCCTCTATGGCTGAGAGGATGTGACTTGGCCAGTGTCACCCAGTGGGTTTCCATAACTGAGCCTGACCCTGGTCTCAATGCTCAAACCACTACAGTATGCTGGCTCCCATTTTGCTGAAGGCCTGTTATAAGTCCTATATTCCTAACCCAAACAAAAAGGTGTTCTACAGGACTTACATTCTTGCACTTCACACAGGTCTTGGCAAATTTATGCTCATGGCAGCTGACACAGTAGATCTCGTCCCCTTTGGGGAAGAAGCTGGCTGTGCCGATCACTTGCTTGCACTGGCTGCAAGTGAAGCATTCCTTGTGCCAAACGGTCTTCTTATACTCCACGTTCTGATCGCCTGCCAGGAGAAAAGGAGAGAGAGGCCGGCGGTGAGGATGATGTCATCTGCTGTAGCAGAAAACGGAAATTTAATCATTTCTGTACCAGGTGGCTTTGCTGAACGTTTCGACAAGCTCTTAACTCTTGCAGAGACTCAGCCTATGTTTTGTTGTGGACACAGGTCCTGCTACGACAGAAGTTTGCTCCATCACCAAAGGAAGCCCACAGAAGTTGGTTTGGTTGCAATAGCACAGCGGTACCTCGTAGCTCCCATCTCCATCAAACCGTGAACTGTGGTTTTAATCTGAATTTCAAGGCGCTATCCAAGGTACTGAACATGTTTGAGGAGGGGCTAGAGTTCCACAACATTATTTCCATGGGGGTCCGACCTACCTGCAACAATGGGCTTCAGGCAGCCCTTGCAGCGGGGCGCGCCCTCGTTGGCGGTGCACTTGTTGCACCAGACTTTGTTGTTCTCCTTCAGCATGAAGGGCTCGTTCACCAGGGACGTGTAGCACTTGAAACAGCGGAAGCAGTTCTCGTGCCAGTAGCGGTTCTTGAAGTGCAGTTCCTGCAGGGGGAAAAAACGTTGAGGGAGGGAAACATTCGTGACCGGAGGTTTCTTCCAATGGGTTAGAATTCTTACCAGATTTTCAACCACCCTTGGCTGGATCATTGCCGGTTCGCAACTTGAAGGCAGGCAAAGAACAACCTCATGTAAGTCACCAAGGCAGTTCCAGCCAGTGTAAGTGCAACTAAACAATGGAGATGCTACATCGCACTGCTGGAAGGTCAAACTCCAGCATGTGTAGCTCCGCTCTATCCCACTCCCTTGCATTTTTTTATTTATGTCTTGCAGTCAGGTTGTTCCCCACCCATTCATGGCCCCTTAGCCAGAGGCCAGAGGAGGGGCAGCTGTTCATGCAGCTGGATGCACAAGAATGATTTCTTCTTCCCAGAGGTTCCTTCGAGGACCCTAAGGAGGTCCAGGAGGGCATCTGCTTCTTCATGCATCCAGCTGCAGGGAAAAGAACACGCCTGGGCACTAACTCCCCCTGGGCAAGACCCAGCTGTAGGATGGAAGCTAAAGAACAGTAGCTGACGGTGCTGAATTTCTCCTTCTGCCATGGCCCTTAAGCCGGGATGGGCAACTGTAGGAGGTTAGGACACAGTATCACCCCACCACCACCACCACCGGAGACCTTGGAAGGCTGTATCTCACCACCATACCTCACTTCAAAAAAAATTTCCTTTTTTTCTGCCCCCTGGATGCTGCCAAATGCTCTCCAGGAGCATGAAGGGTTTTTTTTGCTTAGGACATTTTATGCTCAGTACAGCCCTTTTTTTAACAACAGGAAGTGAACAGAAGTCGCTTCATTTTCTGTTTTTTTAAAAAGACCTCTTCTTGGCCCAAAGTGGCCTTGGGGGAACAAAGACAAGGAAAAAGCCTCCTGCACACTCCCTAGGGAGCATTAGGCCAGTGTTTATCCCTGGAGAGGCTGCAAAACAGCCCTCTGGCCTGCCCGTGGGCCACTTTTCCCCACCTCTGTCCTAAAAGGACTTATGTAAGTATAATTTGCAGTTACACCTGCGTGTGTCGTTAGGAGGATGCCAGCCAATCAATGCCCAGTGAAAAGTAATCCCGAACAATGTTCATTCATCATTGCCGGGCCTCCTCCCCGTGTCCCATCCCCTTGCCTTGGTATCAGCTCCAATCGGTTTCCGGCATTCCGCGCAGGTGTTGGCGCAAAACTTCTCAAAGCACTTGACGCAGCAGTGGCGGCCTTCCTTCTGCACATACTTCTTCCCGTGCAAGGGATCGCGGCAGTAGTGGCAGTCAAAACGCTCCGACATGGTGCCCACAGTGTAACTGCTGGGCCCTCCTGAAAGACAAGAAGAAGAGGTCATATCGTTGGCCCACGACGGATGGACAGACGGATGGATGGCGACCACAAGCAGCATCTAGGGCAAGTAGAAGATAAAAATGTAGGCTTTCACAACTCCACAGCCAGCCAGCCAGCCAGCCACTAGTGGGGGGATTATGGGAATTATAGTCCATAATAGTTTTTTTTCCTCCAAACTTAGCCTTAAACTGAACTGCCCTAAATATCCCCAGGAAGAATATCCATGAGAAAGAGAGGATATCTGCTTTCCCTAATTTGAGATGAGAATACAATTTAGACATCTTCATATGTCACACCCACCCTCCCATTGCTGTTCATATCAGTGGGGTTTTGAGTACATGGAGGTAACTTCAGAGACATAGGATGATCTAGGAGCCTTATTTCTCTAGGTATATTCAAAATACCACTTTTAACAAGTTGGCATCAACCATTCCTTCAGCCATCTTCTTAAGTTAACTGCTCAAGAAAGTAAAAGCAGAGAAATTTGTTGATGCTTTTTAAGGGGAAACAGATTGGTCAGATTTTGCAACTGCAAAATAACAGGGAAAATTAAACACAGTGCTGCAGAAGAAGCCAAAGGCTTTGGCTCCCTGGGAAAAGCAATGTTTGGGCTGCATTTTCTCCTTGCTGCCGCCAGAGAGCATTATAAAGCTTCCACTGCCTTTCCACGAGAATGCAGCGAAAGGCCAAGAGGAAAGAGAATGGGCAGAAAGAGAGAACTTGGGCTCCAATGAGAAGCACGGACTACAACTCCCAGAATTCCCAGCAAGCATGGCCTGTGGATACGCTGGTTGGATGATCCTGAGGTCACACACACTCCGAGAGTGAGCGGGATAGCACAGAGAGCTTTAGCCTCTTCTCTGGGACAGGAATGGAAGGTCAAAGAAACCGAGGGAATGGATAACTCCTATGTCCCAGAAACAGGACAAAGATTTTATTTTTTCAAAAAAAATATCTGAAATCACATACAGCCAGGATGCTTGCTAAAAATTAAACGCTTCCATTAGTCATGGCTTTCTATGGGCAATGAGTTACAACAGACTTTTTGGCCTCCTTCTGATAAAAATACCAGATGTGTTGCAAGATGCAGAGATACCAGGTCTCAAAATCTGGCCCTGAATTGCAGAGCGGAGACCTTTTTCTCCAGGGGGAGGACTCTCAGGGCGAGAGTATTGTCTTGAAAAGCATGTCTGAGGTGCATGCATGTATTCTTCATCCCTTACACTGGATTTATGACATTTAAATAGTGCACTCTGTATAGCTTGTGTTTGCTGTAAGACTTGTGTTTGCTGCTTAAATGTGTCCTGCTTCATGACATCACCAGGGGCTGCCCCTTTCCAACATCATTCCCGTAGCATCACCAGGGCCCGTTTCTTGGGACATTACAAGGGGTTATCGTTAGGACCTGAGGTAGTCCTGGAGGATGACAGCCAGTGTTACCTATCCTTGCTCAGGCTGTCGGTGAGCCAAAAGGGACTGAGGATGATGTTTTCTCAGGTGTCATCAGCCAACATCTTTGGCTCTGCCCATTTAGTCAATACAAATTATTACTATTCTAAAGGATTGTAAATGTGGTACCAGCTATCAAACCTCAAGAGTCTATTTTATGGATAGCTGTTCTATCACAGAGGAAGGCTAGAAACTCAAAGGGTACCAGGGAAAACTCTGCAGAGGCCTAGTTAATTGATTCCCTAATTAACTGGTTAATTAATTGGTTAACTGATTCCCTTATACTATGGCATGGGGTTGGACTCGATGGCCATTGTGGTCTCTTCCAACTCTATGATTCTATTCTATGCTACCCTAACTCCCATCATTCTCAGGCTTCTTCTTCATCGTCATCATCCCCCCTTCTTTTCCCCAGTTCAGGGACAGTCAAAACAAACCTGGCTAAAAATTCACAATCCACAAAAGTTAAAGATGTAATTAAACGATCGAGGAATCCAAACTTGTTGAAAAACATAAACCATGGAAGAGAAAGCAGCCAAAAGAAGGTTCCATTCTCCTGAAGCAAGCAGTCCTCAAAGGCCTGCTGAATTGGAAAAGGTCTTCTGCTGGTGGTGGAAAGAGAGCTAGGAGCATGCTAGTCTAGCTTGAGTTCCAGAGCCCGGGAGCAGCCACCAAAAAAGCCCTTTTCCTGTGTTCCTACTAGACAAGGGTGGGAGGACAGAGAGAAGGACCTCTGCAGAAGATCTCCAAACATGGAGAGAAAACTGCCCTTAAGATAACCTGAACTTGATTCCCATTTCACTTTGGTCCAGAACACACATACTCATTACTCCAACCCCTGGCCAGCTCTTTATCAACCCCTAGCCTCGGTCAAGAGAAATAATTCCTTCCTCCCTTTCCACTGAATGCCGACCAAGAAATGCGAAGATGACATAAGCCCCAGGAAGGAAGCAGGAAACATTAAATAAAAGTTGAACGCCTTCAGGAGTCACACGGACTCCATGTTCTTGGACAGAAAGAAGATATCCACTTTCCAAAAAAAAATCAGGCTTTGAAAGATGCTGGTTGAGATCAACTTCAAAGTTCGGCACTAAAGGCCAAGGTGAAAAGGTTGTTGTCCCCGCTGTGACACGGCCAAGACCAAAATGTGTACAATCAAGTCAAAAGTTCTCATCCCTAAACAAGTAAACAAGCTTGAAACATCCAAACTATGCTGCTCCAGGGCCAATTATGCGCTCCTTTGGAAGCACAACAGATGGGGGGGGGTGTCCTATTTTTGACTTCTTTTTAAGGAGCTCCAATTGTCCACAATCCAAAGAGGCCCCTGATGGATCATTTAGTGTTCCTTAATCTTATGATGAAAGCCAGTGTGATGTAGTGTTGCAGTATGACCCTGGAGATCCGGGTTTGAAAACCTCTTAGGTGACCTTGGCTGTGCCACACACTCTCAGCCCCAGAAAACCCTGTGATAGCTTCGCCTTAGGATTGCCAAAAGTCAGAAATGACGTGAAAGCACACAACAACAACAATGTTATGGTCCTATTAGAACCACAATTAGAACCCAAGAGCCAATGTGGTCTAGTGACTTGAGTGTTGGACCAGTACTCTAGGAGCCCAGCATTTGAATCCCCACTTAGTCATGGAAACCTATGACCTTGGTCAAGTCACACTCTCTCAGCCTCAGAGGAAGCCAGGAGCAAACCTCCTCCTAAAAAATGTTGCCAAGAAAATCCTATAATAGGGTCATCCTAAGTCAGACATGACTCGAAAGCAACCACAACAGTTTTAAACAGCCAGGATGATGCAGTGGTTTGGATGTTGGAGTGGGATTCTACAAGATCTGGGTTCAAATCCTCTCTCAGCCATGGATACGCACCGGGGCCCCTGGACAAATCGTGCTCTCTCAGATTCAGAGCAAGGCAATGGTAGACCTCCTTGGAATAAATCTAGCCATGAAAATCCTGTGACGGGCTCGTCTTAGGGCTGCTATAAGTCAGAAATGGCAAATTACAGCCATCATCACTCATAACAGACAACACAGAATGGTTGCCCAGGCAGGAAGTGTTGGGCCCTGTGCCATCTGAAAACAGAGACTGTTTATCTTCTCCACTTCACGCCCTGCCAAGGTACACAGCAGACCTTGTTCAAGATACCCAGATCTATCTTAAGAAGGATGACTTGGACGGTAAGGAATCTGGGAGCCCAGGTCGTATACCAAACAGAGATGTGGAGCAACATCAGTACTCCAAGCCAGGGCTGACGTGCTCCAATCCAATCTCATGATCCAAAAAAAAAAAAAAAAAAGGGGGAAATAGGCACATTTTCCCTCTTTTCAGACACGTCCCAGCATTTCTTGCAGTCTGGAAAATGCCTTGTTTTCCTTTTTAAATCTCCCTTGGAAACATCTAATGTGTTCCATGGCTGGGACACCATCTCCCTTCCCATCTGCCAAATAATTCCAGCTATGCTAACCTTGACCTGTCTCCCATTTATTGGGACAGCCACACCATCTCATCCATCAGGAGAAGGAACACTGGAGAAACACAAAACCTCTTTTCTTGCGTCTCTTTGCCAGAATTGTTTTTGCCACTGATTGTGTTTTGTTTTGTTTTAAGCCATATGGGATCTTGAGACTGCAATCTCTGGCCTGTGGCTTGCCATATTGCCATTCTGTGCCTTAAGCGATCGAAATTATAGGGTCATATGAAAACCAAGACCAAAAGAAGCTGGCCAGGGATTCCAGTCCAGAGGTCCTGGTACAACCAGGGAGAGAGTTAAGAAAAATGAAGGCGCTAATTGCTAACTCATTTCTGCAACCTTCCCTCTCCCTTCCCGTCTAAATATAAACATATCACCCCATTGTTTTTCTGACTCATTTGCCCTTTAACTTGATTAACCGGAATTTGGTCTTGCTATATAAAGGAGGCTGTGTCATGGTAACAGTTTACAGAAGTGGATTTAGCAAAGGAGGGAGAGGCAGAACTGATAAGCGGAGAGCTGTAGCACAGGATGTGTGCTTGTGTCTGGAAAGCGTGGTGGCAAGGCGATAAACCCACAACAGAAGAAGGACAAAGAAGGTATGCAGAAATGTTAAGACCATAAGAAGAGCTGTGCTAATCCAGGAAGTTGTCCACACTGCCCAGTTGGAACAGTTTGGTATCACTTTAGCTGCCATGGCTGCATGCTATGGACTCCTGGGATTCGTAGTTGGGAGGGACTTTGAATTCTGTGATTGAGACTCCTGGAGCCGTAGTTCAAGGAAGCAGACTACAGCTCTTAAGCAGAGAATGCCAGGCAACTCACCAAAGCGCAGATCTCAGATTTCCCTGGAGTGGAGCCACGGCAGCTAAAGTGGTCTCGAACTGCTATTATTCTACAGTGTGGATGCACCTCCCCATTCCATTCCCAGAATGGCCAGCCAGATGCCCTAATAGGATGTCTACAAGCAAGCCATGAATGCAGCCACACACACCCCGTCATGTGCCCTCACAACGGGTAACGCCCAGAGGCATAATGCCCCCAACACTGGAGGCAAGATGCAGTCCATTTCCTAGGAATTTATCTAATCCCCTTCTACTGCCGTCTCGGCCAATGACAATCACAAACACGTTATTAAAGACCCTTGTCTCCATCCCATCACTCTCACATATGGGGAACACAAGAGAGGGCCTTCCCAGTGGCTGCCCCCAGGCTCTGGAATGCTCCTCCGGGAGAAACTAGAATGCACTCTCCTCCCTTTGCCAAATGATAACCGTTGTTTGTTTGCTTGCATGGATTACAGCAGGCCTTTGAGGGCTGATTGTTCTGGGAGCAAGGACAAGCTGCATTTTTTACATTTGTTTTTTTTTTTTAAATGGTCATGTTTTTCCATTGCTTTTATTTCTACTGATAGTTTAATTACATTTTAACTTGCATATAATGTGTCACATTATCTGTCTCCGTTTTAACTTTTGCAAGCTGCCTTAAGTCCCGGGGTGGAGAAAAGGAAGGATATAAAATCAACATAAGCAAGATCAGTGTTAACATCTTATGGAAGCAACATCCAAAATTCAATTACTGCTTTCCTGCTATACCAGCGTGCTAGTTCAACACTCAAACAACCACAGCATGCTAGACCTAGAATGCAGGGTATTCTTGGCAAGATTTCTTCAGAAGGGGGTTGCCCTTGCTTTCCTCTTAGGCTGAGAGAGTGTGACTTGCCCAGGCCACCCAGCAGGTTTCCTTGGTTGAGCAGAGGGATTCGAACTCCAATCTCCCACAGTCCTAGTGCAATGCTCAAACCATGCTGGCTCTCACTATCCCTTATCTGCAGGGTGCTTTTTGGAACAGCTACAGGTTCAGCAAAGGTCAAATCTGAACCTGCAGCTCTCAGACTGACCTGGAAGATTTCTTGGGCCCTTGTTTGCTAACACACAGCTGAGAGCAAGAGAATAAGAGAAAGACTACCAGCATGCGGTTTCCCAGGAAAGTGAGTGACCAGTTCTGCATTCCAGGGCGGTAAGAGAATGTGCGTCTCTGTCCGCTCCAAGAGGTCCAGGACTTTTTCCCCCCAAACTGGGCTACAGCCCAAAATAGGGCTGTGTGTTCTGCCACAGTTCCGCACAAGCAACAAAAGAAGTACAGAGTGCAGAGCTCATCTGCCTGGGAATCCAAGCTTTTATTTTGAAAAAAAAAAATTAACAATTACAGTAATAAAATCTGAGCAATTATCTAGTCCTTACTGTGCATAGGAAGAATATGCAGCTGAAATCTCAGGAGGACCTGAAAATTCCCAGTTGGCCTGGGGTGATATTCATAGCCTGCATTGCCCAGTCCAAACTAAATGTGAAAATATGCTTCATTTTTATAATATATGCAAGTTGCAGAATGCAACATTTCCTTCTCAGCACAGAATCTGGCTTATTTTGGCTAGCATCTGTACACCAGATACACGTTCTTCTTGTACATGGGGCTATTTCACTTCCTGCCTCGTCATTTCCAATGGCCCTTCCCTGTACCACCTGAAAAGCCCTCTGCCACAGACTGTGGGGTGAGTTCTGAAGTCGAGCCACTGAGGTTCATGGGATTGCTGCTGAAAGAAAATATCACATGCAAACACACATGCACTGTGCACAAAAGTGCTTTTCACTGGGTAGATTTGCATCTTGATCTATGGCAGCAAGCCAAATTTCGCTTTGATTGGCAGCATGCGGTGAATCCATGTTGTGCCCCACCCAGGATTTTTCATTTCAATTCTATTTCCCAGGAATTTTGTTTGTCTAGGAGAGCGGGAACAAGGAAAGCAGGGAAAAGAAGCCCCTTGAAAAGGAGAGGTCAAAGATGCAGAATTTCGTAGGGATGCTCCAGCTCAGCAAGCTAAAAAGCAAGCCTGAAGCCTCAGAGCTGTCCAACTGAGTAGCACTGTGGACTCCTTTGAGACTACCTCAGGACTACCTGTAAGCCCTTATCCAGCCAACACCAGGCAATTAAAGATGAGCTGCAAGTAGCTATACTGCTCAGGCACAGATGGGGGGTCATATAAATCAACCTACCAACACAAAAGAGCTATTAAAGAACATGGATCTAAGATATAGAAACTGAGATGAGAGCTAAAACGTAGAGGTTGCAGTTCAGAGCCCTAAACCCGCCCGGTACCAGTAAACAAAGTGTTCTCTCAGTTCACCTAATCTGTCATATGGGCACCATCACATCGGCACAAGAAGGGAGAAAGTAGCCTTATAAACAGGTCAGACTCCCAGTCCAGAACTGCCTGCTTTGACTGATTCTCTAGATCTCAGGTAGCTGTTGAACAATCAGCTACCCAGATTCTTTCAAATCAGTTTGCCAGACGCCAAACCTGGGGTTGTTCTGCGTGCAAAGTTTGCATTCTGCCACTCAGCTACCCTTCCCTCCCTAAACCTGTTTTATAGGTCGCTCAATGGTCGTTGGAGCATCTGGAAAAAATTAGGAAAAGCAGGATATAATTACTGAGATAATCACTGCATGCAAACTCAACGCACCCATTTAAAAATAAAACTTTTATAAGCAAACCACTTGTGCCTGTTGCTTCAAAGGCGTATGACAAACCAGCCCTCCCTAACTGTTCGCCACTCACTGACAAGCCTTCAGTGATCTTTTTCAGGATGCATTAAATCAAGACCTGTTAGCATGGAAAAATAATAATCCTGCTGCAGAGAGAAAGACAAGCAAACCTGCCTTGCATCAGACATAAAGAGCAACAATCCCTTTCCAGCACAGTTTGTTCAAACCAGGTGCAACAGCTTGCCTTTTACCTGAGTGTCTGTGGTAAGCCATCCTGCCAACAGAAATGTGCAATTACGTTAGATCGGGGAGCTCAGCTGATAAAGAAGCATCCCACTTTGATTGAAGGCATATAGTTAAGGGAGGCTATTAATATGGGGGGAGGGCTAGCCACAGAGATGTCCACTCCCCCTTCCCCAGGACTCATGGACTTCATCCCACTCAAAACATCTTACCATTTTAGGTGATCTCAGGGGAGAAGAATAGGACAAGAGGGAATGTGCCACCGACAACATATAAATACCTGCCGAACTACTTCAGCCTCCAAAAGTGTCCAAATGCTGGGTAGCTCTTCTAAGAACTTTAAACCTTTCGCTGGGAGTATGAAACAGCTTTGGCCGGAGAAGCAATTTGTGCTCAGGACCTTAAGACAGCTGCTTTGCTTAATAACAGGAGAGCCACAGTGTTGTTCCAGCAGGGTGGGACAGCGGTCTTCCTGCAGCTTAAACCTAACTTTTCTAGAACATTCTTATTAAGTGCTAGCTAGATGATGAGGTTGAGCTGGATGTCACTGCATCAGAAAGTAATGAAATGCAACCAGACATGGGAAAATTTGGAGAAATTTCATGCTAAATAAAGACAACCTTCCTGCATTCTAAAGTTCACTTAAGCCATGATTCAGAGAATCACACTAAACTATGGGTTGTTGTGATATCTAAACCAACTTCCTCTGACAAATCTGTTTCTTGTGGTTCAGACACCACAACTATGGTTTGTTGTGTAGTCTGACTGACCTCATCTGACAAACCATGATTAATAACCGGCTGTCAAACCAGGATCTGAAACTATGGTTTGCAACTGTCTTGCAAGCAATGCTATATTTGAAGTAACAAATCCTGGTTTGAGATGCTGCTTGGACCTTAAACCTCACTATTAATTTGCATGAATTGAGAGACGGTCTAGGACCTCTTTCAGTACTCATCCAGCGGTATGACTGATAGTGACATCTTTAAGGGAAACTTGTCCACTCGTATGCTGATCTCTTTCCAGAGAAACCCATGAGAAAGTTGTGAGGAATATCAGATTCTACTGAAATGCTCCGAGTGGGCCAATCTATTTATTCAGCCAAACCACCCTTTTCCAACCTGACACCTACCAGATGTTTTGGACCACAACTCCTCCAATCTTCAGGCAGTATGGTCATTGCCTGGGGATGATGGTTGTTAGAGTGCCAGGTTGGAGAAGCTTGGATTAACCTAATATTTCCTCCTTCACACGTCTTCTTTTAACTCAAGAGACAAGTCACTTTCTGGAAAGGTTAAGTCTTCATTCGTTCAGCCATTAGATAGATGTGTGGTGAGTAAGCATTGTTGGGAGGGGGAGATTCCCCCCCAGCACTTTCTCAACCTAAACAATCTTGCCATAAAAAGGAAGAGGTGGGCGGACGGAGGTGGTCTCACATTTCCCTGTCACTCAGCACTGGAGAAACATTAGCTTTAAAAAGGGCCCTGGCGTAGATGAACTGTTAGTCACTATCATCACACAGAGAAACTCAACAACAGTAAACAGAGAGTGAGAAGGGCATCAGATGTATATTTCGGGGTGATGTTTCACCTCTGCTCTGCATGTAAATTCCTTCCCCGGCAGGCAGCCCGGTTGAGAGGCCAATAAGTACAGTTTGGGATACAATAATACGCTGAAGCGGAGATAATAATACCAGAATCTTCAAACACTTTGGGCTTCCTTTTGGAAGGAAAATCTGGGTGGAAGCATTTCCCTCCTGGGTCAGCTGTCAGATTAGAAGATCTTTAGGGCCCTAAATTGGACAGTCTAAGGCACAGCACACTTGATAAATAATAAAGAACAAACTGAAATAATCTGATTGTCATCACTCTTGTATTTATAATCTGCCTGATTGCATTAGTTGTATTGGATCTTATCTCTGCTCGCCAATTTGAGTAAATTCCCTGGGAGAAAGGGAGAAATAAAGCTGATAAATCAGTAATTGCACATGATGGATTTGGGAACCTTAACCAGAATCCTGGAGGGGATTTATGTATGCACAAGCACCATAGTTACAGTGCTATGTAGTGACTCCCATCCCAATCCCCCCTTACTGGGTACCAGCCACTGTGATCAACAGGGGTCTGTTCCCCCATCGATCAGAAAAAGCCAACTGATGTTTTCACCCCTTGCTTTGAGCAATCTTTGGTGTGACAGGCAGAAGAAGGACCCCGTTGGAATTCCCTTTGCACCAAAGCTCACTTGCACAAGGGGGGAACAGCAGCCAGCTGCTTCCACCCATCAGACAGACAGACAGACAGACAGACAGACAGACAGACAGACAGACAGACAGACAGACCGACAGACCGACCGACCGACCGACCGACCGACCGACCGACCGACCGACCATGTGTACGGTCATCCTTCCACATTCGCTAGGGTTAGGGGCACAGGACCCCCGTGAAAGTGGAAAAAACATCAATAACTCTAGGCCTTCCCAAACCACATTTAACACACAAAAAAAGTACGATCACCATATTCAACCCACCATGGATTCCTTTTGAGGCATCAGGGTTCCTTCACAAGGCAGAAGTGGGGGGCTGGTGGGGCTTATTGCCCCCTCCACTGCTGCCCGACACCATTTTTAGTAGGGATTTGCAAGCCTCGTTTGCAATTTCTCAGTCTCCCAAGACTTGCAGTCCCTATTAAAAATGGCATAGAGCAACAGTAGAACTGGCAGCAGATAATCTGTGAATAGTCAAACCCGCAAAGTGAAACCCGCAAATGTGGAGGGCAGATGGATGGATGGATGGATGGATGGATGGATGGATGGATGGATGGATGGATGGATGGATGGATGGACGGACGGACAGGTAGGTAGGTAGGTAGGTAGGTAGGTAGGTAGGTAGGTAGGTAGGTAGGTAGGTGGGTGGGTGGGTGGACAGACGGACAGATAGATAGACAGATGGGTGAGTGGGTGGGTGGGTGGATAGAGGGGGGGATGGACGGACAGACAGACAGACAGACAGTAGTCTGGAGGATCAGTGTGATCTCCCCAGCCTCAGACAGCTGCCCACCCCTGATCTCTCCTTTGCTTCACATCAAGAGCCAACAAACCACGTGCTAAGATCTGGCTGGGTACCAACTTGCCAACCAATGTTCTAGAGGCATAGATGGACCTCAGAGACAACGAGGAAGGCCACCAACAAAAAAGGAACCTGGAAATGCTCTTCTTCTAGTCTTTTTCCCAAAAAAACACTTTCCTTTTTTCCATATCTGCTCCCACTGCTGGGTCAGGAAGTGTTCCAGCCTTTGCCCAAATCCATGCAGAGAAGACCAAAATAGAAGAGAAAAGAAGGAAGAGGGAAAGCCATGGCCATGTGGGATGCAAAGCTGCTGTTGATTTACACCCTCGTTTCTCCGATGCCCTGGGCAGCCTCTGTGCCAGGCTTCTGTCAGCGCCCAGTCAGGGACGTTCAGTCTTTAGGAACAGGTGGGATGATCCGGAGCCAAGAATGGCGGATGGGGGGGTTACAAGGTTAACAGAAGAGAGCAGATGGCCACTGTGTAGAAAAGAAGCCAGAATCCCTGTTCTGGGACGAGCCCCTGAATGTATGCAGCAACCTACAGAAGGAGACAAGAGGCCTGTGGACAGAGATATGTGGCACTTATTCCTCCTCGTTCACTCCAAGTCCTTCATGCTTCCGAACACTACAAAGAGTTTGGAAACACAAAGAATGCCATTAGATTAGGCCCAACCTCCCTGCCTAACCCACTTCACCAGGTTGCTGTGTGAAGAATGCTAAACCCCTTGGAAGAAAAGCAATATGAAATAGATAAATAGATAGATGGGACTATCTGATTCACTGCAGACTAAGGTTCTTGTGTTTTCAAGGGCTGCACCATCGGAAAACTTTGCATGAGGTCTAACAGCTTGTGTTTGCTGGTGATATTCTTGGACACCACAAAATCAAATCAAATGAAAACTGTGAACAGGATTCCATAGGATGTTGAAAGTGGAAAAATAGCACTATAACAGCTAGTGCAGAAACGGCCAGAGAGTGTCAAACGACATCTGGAGAGGTTGGTGAGGAAGTGAAAAATTGGGCACGCATAGCCAACGTGGAGGCCAGTTTCTTGGTGGTGGTGGTTTTATGTGCCTCCATGTGGACTTTAACTGATTGTGACTCTATCATGGAGTTTCTTAGCAAGATTTATTTAGAGGAGGTTTGCCATTGCCTTCCCCTGAGGCTGAGAGAGAGTGACCTTTCCAAGGTCACCACTGGGTTTCCTGGCTGGGGCAGGGGCCTGAACCTTGGTCTCCTAGAATCCTGGTCCAACGCTCAAATTACTGCGCTACACTGACTCTCGCGGGGGCCCATATCTCTACAAAACAGATGCACAAAAGACCAGGACAGAGACCAATTGTTTGGGGTTGTAACATAACATAAGACAGGAGGAATTCTGAGCCTAATGCCAAGTCTAGAGCCTTGCCTGGCCCACTGAGCATCTTGATTTACAAATCTACAATGCCTAAAGAAACAGAGAGGCCAACAGTTGTGCCTTTGGGAAAACGGAGTTCTCTGTACGGATATCAAAAGAGGATTCTGGAACAATGGCCACCTGTTCTCTCTAAGACAGTAGTAGCTCAAGGGGATTGGCTAATGAGGATATTTGAGGGATGCTCGTGGATTGGCGACTGGCACGGCACATCTGTCGTTCTTCAGAAAAGACGAACAAAGCTTTCCGCAAGCCCTTAGCAGGAGGGTCCTACAGAAAGGGATTAAGTGCAAAGGTCATTGTGCCAACACTCCGGATGAGGTCTGGTTATCTTTGGCCTGAAACCTGAGCCAAACCATGTTCTAAAATAAGTCACCAGGCCTCGGTCCACCATCAGCTCCAAGGACACGCAAAAATTTCATTCCAGCCTGAAGAAGCACCTTAATCCCTTTGTCACGCCGCCAGCCACAGGGGTTTAATTTCCATGGTGTTCAGATGGCAACACGGGAAGATGGGGCAGCAAGGTCAAACGTTTGCTCGGCCATTCGTCGCTGCTGCTCAGAATATAGCGTCGATTCTCTTATCCAAATAATGCATTAAGAGTGGAAACGAGTCAAGTCCCCCTGAGATAAAACTTTGCCTAATGCAAACTGCTAGAAAGCTCAGTTCCAAAGTCTTGCAAGCTGAACTTCATTAACTGGCCTGCATTCCCAATCAGTTACTCAGTTAAGTGCATTTAACTAAATAACCTCTCCTGGCCCAGCTCCCCCAAACTTGACGGAAATGTCATGTACCCATGCTCAAATCACCAGCAGAATGGACCTCATTCTCCCCATGCAGTTGGTGCCCAGTAAAGTGGGAGGGAGCAGTTACAATCATAATTGTGACTCACGCCATTTCCACACTAGACTGTTATAGTGCTATTATTCCACTTTCAGCCTCCTGAGGAATTCTGGGGTTTGTAGTTTCCTGAGGCCCAAGAGCTCTCTGGCTGAGAGTTCTAAAGGCCCATCCCTGAACTGCAAACTCCAGGATCCCACAGGATGTTGCAAGTGGAATAATAGCGCTATAACAGTCTAGTGCAGAAATGGCCTACCTCATTTAGGCCTTTCTCACTGTTGCTGTTTACATTAACAACTGAAACAGACAAGCAAACTGAAATGCTGAAGAAGGGCCTCAAAAAGGAAGAAACCCAATCTCTTTCTCTCTGATGGTTAAAAACTGTCAATGATATGTTAAGTACCTCTTTGCAGACGAAACCGCAGAGAGCCGTATCACACAAACCTCATATATCAATGGGCACAATTAATATAGCAGGGAGGAATAAATCATAGGACAGAACCTCACAGCTCACAGCTGCAAACGCACCGCCTAAATTTCCGTAAGTCCAGAAAAATACTGTATACCAGGGTGGGGAAAAATCCAACTCATGTGCCACATGGCATGCAACCCTAAAAGCCACTTTTGTGGATTCCAAAGACTCCCCTGGAGACCTACCCAAAGCCCCCATTAATTTTTTTCCAGGCCAGTATTTGTACAATTTTCCAAAAAAAAAAAAAAAAGCAACCAATACAGTAGTTCAACTCATTTGCTCGTATTCAAGTAAATTGCAATCTTTGGCTAGAACTTATTGCTTTGCCTCACTCCTTTGAGGCTCCTCCCTAAACTGCAAATCCCAGGATTCCATAGGATGTTGAAAGAGGAATAATAGCACTATAACAGGCTAGTGCGGAAATGGCCTTAGTCTTCTTTTCACCAAACTGAACATGCCTAGTAGTTTCTTCAACTTTCCTCCCATGTTTTTTTCCTCCATATCTCTTATCATCCTTGTTGCCCTTCCATGAACCTGTTCCAACCCCCTATATCCAGTTGCACAGAGTAGGGCATTCAAATATAGAAAAACAAGTCAAAAGATAGATAGATAGATAGATAGATAGATAGATAGATAGATAGATAGATAGATAGATAGATAGATAGACAGACAGACAGACGCGCGCACATTTTTTGAAGGCCGTGCTCTCTCCCTGAGATTCCTCCCCTTCATCTGGGGACTGGAGAAGGGCCAGGCCCTGAGATCCGGCAACCCTAGTATTAGCTGCAGGGATTAGGATACAGGGATCTTGGCTCAAGTTCTATGTGATGAGGACAATATGCACACACACACACACACATTTCAAGGAGAGTGTTCTCACCTTGTGATTCCTCCCTTTCACTCTGAGGACTGGAAAATCCGCACAGTGTCCAGATCTTGCAATCTGGTAACGCTATTTAGGACATTTTCACTCATCCAGACCCAGACCCATAACATTTTAAGCCAGAAGTGTATCCACAAATCAAAATAATACTTTTTAAAAAATCAAAATCACCTTTGCTATCATGCAGTTTAAACTGCATGCCAGGAAATGCCAGGTTGAATCTCCTGCAAACCTGTGCAATAAATCACATTTTATTTTTACTCAGCGCAGTGGGCTGGCTTGCTCCACAGCCCTGGGTAAAAGGCTGGGCAGGTGGCCAGGGGCAGAGACCTTTCAAAAGGTCTCTGTGGCCAATTTGCGTGCCACTTTTGTCTGGCCCTGAACGTGCAGTCCTGGTTCACCGTGCCAACTGAGAGAGCCGCTAGACAACTCTTCCCTTTTATGGTTCTTTATTGAAAAGTATAGGAGGAGTTAGTCTGCCTCTTTTTAAGATCCAAAAATGTATTTTATTGCAAACTAAATTTCTTTGTAAGTGGGAGCAGACTGCCACGGTGAGGATGGGAAGAGAAGAGTATGGCGTTTGGAGCCTTGAAGTAACACCCTAAGCTCTTTGGATATTTAAAAGATACAGGCATACCTCAAAGCCTCTGATAAAGAAGCCCCTTTTAACGAAGTCCTTTTATACCCCTACAGCCCGCTTTCCACCTCCTCCTCTGTCTGGCGGGGGTCTTTTTAGCAGTGTTGACAATGGGAGGATGATGAAGGAGGACTGGAGGAAGCTTTGGGTTGTGGGTTGCAGCAACATGTCTGCAGAAGACAGTGCAATAAAGCTTACAGGGGTAAAAAATGGGATTCTGCTCTATTTGATCTTGTTCTGTCTGTGTGCCTGCAGACAAAAGGAGTTTCCAGATTCCTTCATTGAGCCAGCATGAACAGCAAAACAAGGAGAAAGAAGAAAGCAGACAACCCTGGGCCACCAGCTCAAGTGGTCTCTAGACAGTTCAAAATATTTTTCTTTACTTACGCGAGGCTTACTCCACCGGTTTGTTTCATTCTACATCAGCACATTGTTAGTTCTGGATAAATCATTTGCTAATACATGTAGATCAGCTCTTCTTTTTTGTACTATAGGAACCTGTCCTTATTCATGTTTTTTCTGCCTCTGATACCAAAGTTTCTACTAAGGAGCTGCAGTTGGCCTTCCACGAGGGTCAGGGGCACAGGACCCCTGCAAAAGTAGGAAAATTGCAAATATCAACATGAGTGTCTGTAGGAAGGGGCTAAGGCATGGGGGGAGAATGGACAGCCAGGGTCCAAACCGGAGACGCTTCCGCACAAGACTCTTATAGCGCTATGATTCCACCTGCACCATCTTATGGAATCCTGAGGTTTGCAGTTTCAGGAGGGGCCAGCTGGCCCCTCCCGAAACTGCAAACCCCAGGATTCCATAGGATGTTGCAAGTGGAATCATAGTACTATAACAGCCTAGTGCGGAAATGTCCCAGGTCAGGGAAAAGGGGGTGGGTTGACATTCCTTCTCTCAGCCATCACCTTCCTTAGGTGTGTAGGGGCATCAGGAGAGGGTTTGTGATGCTGAGAAATTGGGCTGCAATCCATCCTTTGCTGGCCAAGCAGCGGCTGGTGGAGAAGAACCAGGGGTGGGTTTTTACAAGGCTACCCGGCCTGATCAGAACTTCTGAGAGGGAATGTTTCCCCGAAAAAGATGCTCCCAGGGTGGGGGACAAGGGCTGGAGAAATGTGCAATAATCAATTCCATGAATTGGTTAGGCCTCATTTGGAATCCTGTGTCCTGTTCTGGGCACCTCATGTCAAGAAAGATATTGACAAGCTGGAACGTGTCCAGAGGAGGGTGACCAAAATGGTGAAGGGTCTGGAAGCCATGCACTATGAGGAATGGCTTAGGGAGCTGGGAATGTTTATTCTGCAGAAGAGAAGGTTAAGAGGGGACATGATAGCCATGTTTAAATATTTGAAGGGATGTCAAGTTGAGGAGGGAGATGGCTTGTTTTCCACTGCTCCAGAGACTAGGACAAGGAGCAATGGATTCAAGCTGCAGGAAAGGTGATTCCACTGAACCTCAGGAAGAACTTCCTGACGGTCAGGGCTGTCCGGCAATGGAATAGGCTGCCTCGGAGTGTGGTGGAGTCTCCTCCTTCTTTGGAGGTTTTTAAGCAGAGGCTGGATGGCCATTTGTTGGGAGTGCTTTGATGGGGGTTCCTCCGTAGCAGGGGGTTGGACTCCGTGGCCCCTGGGGTCTCTTCCAACTCTGTGATTCTACGATTCTATGAAAGTTAAACCCACACATCTGGAAGGCTGATTGTAATGGCCAGGAATGCATTTAGTTCGATAGCTGAAGTACAACCGTACTTAAAAGATGCCGACTCTATTGTGCTGTGGTTCTTTCCCTGTCCAAGGCTACACACCAACTGTTCCAGTCTTCACCGACACACAACAGAAAACCTGGGGAGGAAAATCCATCCCTCATCCAGAACAGGCTAACAAACCTGGCGTGAATCAAGGAATGGGACTCCTGGCAAACATTATTTCTTGTTGTTGTTGTGTGCCTTCAAGTCATTTCCAACTTAGGGCGACCCTATGGTGAATCTATCACTGGATGTTCTTGGCAAGATTTGTTATTGGTTGATTAATTGTATCTATTCTTATTTATTGTATTATTTATTTATTGTAACTACTGTGCTTATTTATTGTATTTATTTATTTATTTACTTACTTACTTATTTATTGTATTCACCCAAAGTGGGACCCAAGGCAGCTTCCAAAAAGTTTTTAAAAATTTAAAAAAACATTGAAAACAATTAGAAACCTTTTTAAAAATATAGAATTATAAAAACTTAATTTAAAAAAAAAATAACAACTCAATAAATAAGTAAAAGCTTCCCTGCTCCCTCATTAAAAACCTGCTTGAAAAGGAATATCTTTGTCCATCTAGGAAAGGAAAGCAAACATGGCTTTTTTAAAATTACAGTTTCCTAAAACAGAAGGGTTTGCCTTCCTCTGAGGCTGAGAGAATGGGACTTGCCCAAAGTCACCCAGTGGGTTTTCATGAGAGTGAGAAAAACATAGATCTCCTTTAATAATAATAATAATAATAATAATAATAATAATAATAATAATAATAATATTTATTTATATCCCGCCTCTCCCAACGGATCGAGGCGGTACTACAACAGTATATAAATACATTAAAAGCAATTAAAACGTAACCCATCCGCCCCACCCACCAACCCATCTAAACCCCCTAAAACACATTAACTTTACACAGCAGACCAGTTAATAACCAGGCTGCTTAAGGGCACATGCCGGTCTCCTTCCCACATTTCATCCTAATGGACTTATCCTCTGCGGGTCACCCGAAATTTGCCTTCGTCGTGGACGCCTCCGCTCGCTCCTTCCGCCCCATCGCTTCTGCTCATGTGGGCAACCTGCGGCCTTCCGTCCTCGGCCAGGCCTGCTTCCTCACGCCTTCTCAGTGACGGAGGAGAGGAGATGCTGCGGTTGCCGGGAAGCAAAGTCCCGCAAAAGCCCAGGCGGTTGCCTAGCAACCACGCCTGGATTCCAGATGCAGAACAGACCTGGAGGAAAAGGAAGTTGCTGGCACAAGTGGGTATCGGACGCTCTCCAAAGTTCGAAGACCCGGGTGGCCAAGCAACATCAGAGAGTGGTCAAAATTGCAAAAGCAGTCAAGGAGACTGAACAGACAATCTGGGAGAGGCTCAGCTTTTGCCTGATCCTATTGAAAAGGGCAAGATTCTGCCCCTTTTATCTCTTTCCCCCTTTGTTGCACTGAATGCAATCTGCTTTTGCATTTTGAACTCAGTTTGCAGCAACTGAGGTAAGCTGAGGACAAAGGGGGAGGAAAGAGAAACTGGGACATTTTAAAAGCAGCTGAAAAAGTGGGACAACAGAGGATTAATTGGGAATGACTTGCCAAATCAGGACAGATGAAGGGCACGGTATCATGAGAAACCCTGAAAGGTGGAAGGAAGAGGCATGGTCATGACGCTTCCTTCACCACAGAGCCAGCCAGTGTGGAGGGGAACACTCCTGTTGCACTCCCCTCCCGGCAGAGCTGATGCCGGGATCCCCACCTTCTTTTCATCTGCTTGAAGAGGTAGTGTGCAGAAAGAGCCTATTATTTCTCCCAGAAGTAAGATTAGCAAGGGTTATACAAAATCTTTGATTCACAGGTTCTCATGCGCTCCGCCTCCTGTCTTCCTTCTTCTCCCCGCCTCACCAAGAAACTGCCTTTAGACCCCTCTCTAAACTGCAAACCCCAGGATTCCATAGGATGTTGAAAGTGGAATAATCACACTCTAAGAGTGTAATGCAGAAATGGCCTGAGTCGGAGGAAGGCATAACAGTGGAGGATGCTTTGCATTGCTCTTTTTCAAAGACTAGTCAATCCTCAACGGTGCACATACACACTGCCCTTCTTCTTTGTATTTGCTGGACTTGCAGGCTGACTTTTCTGGTTCCCCCCTTGAGCATCTATCGTGCTCCCGCTTAGGATTCTGCCCCACCTTTTGAGACCCCTTGACTGACAGGGTTTCTCCGCACCTCTCCTCCATAGCTACGGAAACGTAAAGTTCATAACATAGGCCATGATGGAGGATTCCAGCCCAGATTTTTCAAGGTCTCTTTAAACAGAAAAGCAAAATCTGAAAAGTTTCCTTTATTCCCCGCAATCCACAAGCATATTGGGTTACCCTCTTGTTTCCTAGTTTCATTTTAATATGTCTGTGTCTGCTCTTCTGGCATCAGCCTTGTTTGGGTGACTGAAAAAAAAAATCCCAGACTTTATCTGTGAGCTAAAAACTTCTGGCCTCTATAACATGTCAAAACAATCCACGGGGAACATGTACAGGAGAGAAGAATAACACTGGCCCGTGCCAGTTATTGCATTTAAAAAAAACACACGCAATAATAGGAGAGGCATCTAGATTTTTCTTTTCCCCAAAGAGAAAAACAATCCAACCTGAAATCCTGCATGATTCTAGGACGGGCTGCAGATCAAGTTGCTTTGCTGCCTGACAGTAATTTGGTTTGCCGTTCTCTCTCGTTATCAAGCTGCTCGTTAACTCCATCGTACAAGGGACGGGTTTATGGTTTGCATTAGCACTTGGCAATCAGCCCAGTCATTAAAAAAGGAGAGAGTAAATTAAATAAAAATGCCTCATTTGTTTAGAATGGGTTTGCTCCTCGACTCGCCCGACATCAAGAAAAGACACACAGAGAACATTTCGGCAGGCATTATGAGGTTGCAACCGGGATGGCTATGAACACAGAGAGCTAAAATTGTACATCCCTGTGTTGTTCTGGACCTACATATATATAAAATGTTTTTTGAGATTACTTTCTTTAAAAATACATCTCCATAGAAGGGGGAAAAAACTTCACCTGCTCACATTTGTAAATACCAGGTGCGCAGGTATCAGAGGAAGAGCTTGCGCACCGAGGTCAGGCAAAAACAAAGGAGGGAGGCAACCGATAAGGGCCGGAACCTACCCGACGGAAGGCAAACAGAGAAACAGCCAAGTCGGTGCTGCTTCTCACACCTCGAGGCACTCCCAAGAAGGAAACACCTGGCCTTGGCTCACCTCCGCCTCTGGTTTTTGGAGGCCGCTCCCTGATTTTAGGACTTCCTTCCAAAGGCGGCTAGATTGGCCTTTTGAAACATGGTTCCCGGAGTGATTTGGCACCTGGTTACGGTGGCCAGGATAGCATTTGCCACGGATTGGAGAGCAACTGCTATTCCAACAGTGGAAGAGCAGGTGGAGAAATTGACAGACATAGCCGAAAGCATAAGCATAAGGTAATTAGCAAACAAATCCAGATACGTTATCAATCCCATTCCTTGTCTGCAAAAGTGTAAAGCTTTACTTACATTCTGGATGGCCAGCCAAACAAGCAAATTCTGCAGAGATTGGGCCCCACTCAAAAACTTTTTTGCAGACAAGGAATGGGATTGATAATGTATCTGGATTCGTTTGCTAATTACCTTATGCTTAAATTATTTGCTGACCTTCTATTAGAAGGATTCTCCAGGGTTTGATACCTGGGAGATGACGGATATTGGCATTGGCCCATAGCAAACGGAGATTATTAACAGAGTTTACATATTTAAATTTGCGACATTGTATTCTGTTTCTTAGATGCAAAGACTGGTGTATATTTCTCATATGTTCGTTTTTTGTTTGTTTGTTTGTTTGTTTGTTTGTTTTTAGCCTAAATGGTGTAGTTAGGTTGAAGGGATTGAGGTAAGAATTATGCAATTACATTTATATTACATTTGCACTTACACTATGTTACATCTATATTTAGTTTTCTCCCTTTTCAAATTCAGAAGAGGTATGAATTAAGATTTTTTTTAGAAAAAATGTTAGCTGTACTTGTGGAGAAACCTTTTTTTTAAATATAATTTTTCAACGTATATGTTTATGTCAATCTATATGTGTGTATGTACTTATGTTTTCTTTTGTGTATTTGTACCTGTGGTTTTGGGTTTTTTGTAAAATTGGTTCTTTTTCGCCGGTGTGTTATCCTTTCTTCTCTCTGTTATATTTTTAATAAATACATTAGAAAAAGAAAAAGAAACATGGTTCCCCACCCCTGTCTCTTACACTGAGAGACTGAGGATTCTGTGCTATCTAGCAACTAAATCTACATCTGTTTGGAGGTCCTTTTCATCACCCTCTGGCTGCCTCGACTGCCAGCTTGTGATCAGCAGTATAGTCCAAACAGGCAAAGTTAGCATCAACTTTCCACTTAAGTGCTCTTAATTCTGGAAAATTTAGTATGTTATTCTTTTAGGCTATTTTATTATATACAAAGATATATAAACATATGCTCTCCTCAAGGAGAAGCATCAAATTCTCCATGTTTAGGCACATTACCTCCATCACGTTACCTTGCCTTGTACATCTTAACACAATAGTGGGGTGCCCCAATTCATGCTCCATTTGCAGAGGAAACACACAGGCATCCTCCAGGGAAGATAATAATCTTCCCGAATTCCCATCATCCTGTGGCATCTTGCCCAATGGGTGCCAGGCTTGGACAAATGTTTTGTCTTTGCAAAACATTCCCAAAGGAGAACACCAAGACGTCTCCGAAAGCCAGCACGCAGTGAGGGAAGCAGATAATGGCTGAACTGTCACAGTTTTGATGCTTCACAGAAGGCCAGAGGGTGTCTGCGGGGAGCACTGCCACGGTCCAATGGTTTATTTTCAGGGCTGCAAATTTGGGGAATTCTCTGCCAGGCTTTCTGGCTGTTACCCAGACACTCACATGCCACAGCCTAGCAACACAAGTTTGTTACAGAAAACCAATTGTAGGGTTGCGCGGCAGAAGGAAAGGGATGTCTCAACATCTCAGATGTCAGCAAAAGACATTTTTGCATGCTGAGGGAAGCAAGGTTGGAAAACACTATACCTTCCAACTATTCTGATTTGCCAGGAACAGTCCCAACTGATTCCTTCTTGTTCCACTTTTTCATCTGCTTCTAAGATGTCCCAGTTTCTCTCTCTCCTCCTCCCACTTTTCTCTTTTGTCCTCGACTTACTTCACTTGCTCCACATTGAATTCAGAGTGCAATTTGCACTCTGTGCCGACTCAGAGGGAAGAGAGAAAGGGGAGGGGAGGGGGTCTTGCCCTTTCCAATAAGCTCAGGCAAAAGCAAATTGCTGCAGGCTCTTCCAGTTAGTGTCCTCTTCCTCATTAATAACATTTGCAGATTTGACCACATTCTGTTGTTGCACATATAGCCCAGTTTTCATCTGTGAAGTGTTGGAGGGTAGGAAACACACATGCTCCTTTCTACCTGGGGTGCGGGGCAGTTGTATCCAGTCAATAGTGTAAGCAGGGTGGCACATGTGGGACCATTGAGTGTATGGGAGCCCATTATGGCACATGGAGTAGTGTGTACTTTAATGCACTTTCAAATGCACAACTGAAGTTTTAAGTTACTGCAAAGCTAGAAATTTGAGGACAAAAGGAAAATTTCATCAGAGGGGCAGAATTCCTATGGGGGGGGAATAATGCCCTCATCTGCCCCTCCATACCATAGGTATAACTCTGCACCAAGTTTACAACAAATGGCTTTTCTTATGCCATTTCCGCACTAGACTGTTATAGTGTTATTATTCCACTTTTAACCTCCTATGGAATCTTGGGGTTTGCAATTTAGGGAGGGTTCCCAAAGGCCATCCTCAAAGGCCCCTCCCTAAACTGCAAAACCCAGGATTCCATTGGAGGTTGAAAGTGGAATAATAGCACTATAACAGTCTAGTGCGGAAATGGGCTTAGGCTGCTGCTAAGCACCTTTTCCACTGGAGATATGCCAGCGCTTTGAGGCTTCGAGTCTGTCTCTGACTCGCCAACACATCCTAGCATTTGCCATAAGTGGTAACGCAGGTAGGCAAACATTTAAAGGCCCGTTGTTGCCGCTAGCTCTAAGACACCAAGGCTCAACGAAAGATCAAAGACAAGTTTTTATATATCTGAGCAAATAAAGTTCGCAGAAGTTACACATTGCAAAGTAAATAACCACAAGCCTCCTCTTAACGTTTCCACTCTGATATATCACCTAAGGCAAAGTGAAAGCAGGCTGGCTGGTGGATTCTGGCATTTGCAGTCCAAAAAAGGAACTTCTCCCAGCCCGGTTACCTCGCAGAAAGCACCCTTTGAGGGTCAATGCAACAGCGATACCCTTATCAAGGTTGAAAATATCTCCAGCTGTCCAGTTGCCCAGACAGCTAAGTATCTGAGGTTGGCCCAATGGAATTTCAATGATTAGCCCTACCCTGAACAAATCTGGCGCCGTATAATTTTATAGTGGCTGCGAGGAATTTGAAATATTTTCCCACCCCTAAATCATGTTTATAATTAGACAGAGACTTGTCTCCCTCCACAGAGAAGCAGGCATAATTCATGCAGGACTTGTCTTGGGGGGGAAGAAGAGATGGGGTAAACCTGTTCTCCCAGGGATGTGAAAATGGATCAAGTGACAGTTACTGAAATTTGACACACAGGTGCCCAAATATCTTCTTTGTAAAATCTAATCTGTCTTCCCACATTTAGGGAGATCTAACATTATATTCTTAGCCCCAGCAGCTGGCAGCTCCAGTATCAAGAGCTGAATCCATCCCAGTTTTTACTCAGAACTTTAAAGAGGAAGTATCCACAGTGCTGAATTAATTTGGCTGATCAGGTTTGGACCCTTAGATAGATTCTTTTAAAAGTTTGGACCATAGTCATTGCCCTGCCCCAAGCGATTCTTAGCTCTTTGGGGGGGGGGAGTTACAGTGTTAAGAATAGGATTTTTAAAGGGTTGCACAGCTGGATTGGAGCCAAGAGGGAAGGTTCCCCTGGAAAATAAGAAGGTGGGAGTGGGCAGGGATTGAAGAAACTTGCAAATAATCACATCTGTGAAAGCCAAACCCACAAATGTGGAGAGCTGCAAAACTGGAGTAACTACACAATCGAAAAAACTGCATTTTTTTGGACAATGGGTAGAGCAAAAAGAAGATTGAATAAAGTATGAAGATTTGTTGATTATAAAAAACCAAGAAATAAGAATCAAAACTCGAGACGAATTGAGTCAACAAGGAAGAGAGTTAGGCTGGTTCCCATATTTGCAATTAAAGGAGAGATTCAAAATGAAGGATTTGTCATTCAAAAGAAGTATAATGAATCGGAAACCATAATTTTCACGAATACGCAACATAAGGCCTCACAGTATTATAAATATCTCCTGTCTCGTCAATTGGAAGAAGAAGTGGAGAAACCAACAATGGTCCAGTGGGCTCAACATCTACAGCACGAGATCCTGCCAGAACACTGGGAAAAGGCGTGGAAGAAGACGGACAAATTCACTAATGCCCAAGATTTAAAGGAGAATTATATGGAAATGACGTACAGGCACCATCTCACCCCAGAAAGAACAGCTAAAATTTACAATACAGGAAACAACAGATGTTGGAAGTGCAATGAAAAAATTGGCACTTACTTTCATATCTGGTGGACTTGTGAAAGGTCAAAAAAATATTGGAAGGAAATTCATGAAGCAATAGAAGAGATTTTTTAAAAGTACTCTTCCTATGGTCCCAGAGCTCTGTTTATTAAAGATGACATATATGCTTGAGAGGACATTTGTAGCTAAGAATTACAGGGTGTTACTGTACTTGATTGCAGCAGCGAGGATAAACTTTGCAAAAATGTGGAAGAATTCTGACGTACCAAGCCTTGACCAGTGGTATTCTAAAATATTAGAGTTTAAAGAATACGACATTTTTTCTCAAATGATGAAGGGAAAGTCTGTCGAAGAAGGAGAAAAGGAGTGGGAACCGGTGTGTAGATATATTAGAAATACATGGCAAATCGAAGTGTGGAGATGGAAAGTAGTGTGAGAAGGAGAGATAGTAGTTTATAAATTTGAAATTTGAAAAGTGTGGAGGAAACAGAAGTATGAAGAAATCATTAAGAATTTGGAAATGTAAGCGATAGAATAAAGCGTGCAACAAACAAGGAAAAGAGGTTTATAGGAAATTTAATTATAATTACAAAGTATGCGTGTATAGAGATGTTAGTGATATGATATGAAATGATAAGGGAAAAATATCTAATAGGAAAATACGAAAGTTATAGATATTGTTTTGTGTATAATATGTGTATAATATGTGAACGAGACTTTTTTAATTTATATTTGTGTAAAATATAATAATAAAAAAAGAAAAAACTGCAAGAGCATTAGAACTTTGGGTCCTCTGCATCAAGTTCAGTCTTTTTTCCTCTCCATAAGATGGTGGCAGAGGCATGGGTATAAAGCTGAGGCCAGAAGGTGCAAGCCAGAAACAACAAGATCCAAACTAGAGTTGTTGCTTTTTTAGAAAACCACGTATCTGAGGCTCTTCCCTGCTATGCGACCCAAGTTCACAAGGCGGTAAAGCCAGCTGCCACTTCTATGGCTCATAAACCACAAAAATGTCTTGGGAAAGAGAACACTCGTGCGCAAACTGTTATGGCAACAGCAAAACACAATAAACCAAAGTGTGTATAAAATGCATTTCTAAAACTAACATGCTCCTGGGCTTCTTCCACAGAACAAGGTCGGAAACTTTATCTTAAGTCACACCCTTGGCCCATATTCCTCAGTATTGCCAACACTGACTGGCAGGCACAGCTCTTAGGGGCGGGGAGGTAGGCAGGATTTTTTTCCTAGCCCTGCCAGGTAATGACTGAACCTGGGACCATCTGCAAAGCAGGAGGAAACAGCTTTACACTGAGTCAGACGTTTGGCCTATTTAGCCCGGTACTGGCCGCTCTGACCGGCAGCAGCAACTCTCCCGGTCTTGAGGCAGAATGCTTTTCTAACTCAGTCAGGAGACACTGAGACTCAAACTGTGATTTTCTGCACAGGGACCGAGGAATTGGCTGCCTTATATTGAGTCAAAATCTTGCTCCATTTAGCTCAGTATCGCCAACTCTGACTGGCAGCCATGGCAGTCTGGGATTTCCATTAGATTTCTTTCCTAACTCAACTAGGAAGTGCCAAAGATTAAGCTTAAAATCTTCTGAACAGGGACACAGGAGGTGGCTGCCTTATCCTGAATCAGAACCTTGGTACATTTACCTTAATATTGTCAACTCTGTGGCTGACTGGGATTTCAGTGAGAATTCTTTCTTAGCCCAATTAGGAGATCACAGGTATTCCCTGGTGGCTTCCCATCCAAGTACTAACCAGGCTGCACCTGCCTTAGCTCCCAAAATCAGGTGTGTTCCAGAAGGTATGATGCACTATGCTTAAATGACAGCCCAAGGAAAGAACAAACGATGCCCATCATGTGGCCGTCGTTTGGAGGGGAGGAATTCTGTTTAAGACAGACCTATCCGTCCAACCCCCAAAAAAGAACACTCTTCTCTGAAATCCCATATCCTCACGCCCAATCGGTCATAATCATGACCAAGATAACTATAGGAACCCAGACAGGATACTTGAAAAATAAACACACTGAAGCACATCTGAGTCGGACAAAAAAAGGTCTAACTCATCAAAGGCAAAGACAACAGCAGGTCCTTCTTGCAACGCTCTGCTCCTCGCTGGGAGCAGTTGTGTGCCACATGAAGATGCCCGTGGAGAAAAGCCAGGCACAGAATGATCTCAGCTTCCATTGTCAGGAAGCACAGACGTCTAGCCAGCACAGCGAAAGTCAGAGAAAAGTCGCGCATGAATTTACCAGCACTAAACACACAGAGGAAATGCCGTCTCCTGCCTGTTGCCTCTTTCAAAGCTCAAGCGGTGTGAGGATGCGGTTTAGGAAAGTAGCAGAAACCCAGATTCCACTCTCCCCTTGAAAAATGAAAAAAAGGAGGGAGGAAAAACCATCCTCCCCATCTCACAAGAGGCCCTTGCCTCCTTGGGCTGCTGCTGGGGGCGAAGAAGTAGCCCTGTGTACGGAACAGACGCTGCGAGCCCTCTGTGAGGCTCGGGGAGAGACCCCCAGCCCTGAAATCCCCCGGCTGACAGCTGTGCCACGGGGAGATGCTAGAGGGAGCGAGGGGAGGGATACTCACTCCGGAGCTATCTTCTGAGCCAGCGCCTGGATGCCCGGCGGAGAGCCTGTGGGAGAGCCGCGGCTGCTGCTGCCGCCGAGGGCGAGGGGCAGGCGAGAGAGTGCGGGCCGGGAGCCGCAAGGAGAGCCTTTGCCCTTGGGTGGAGCTCAGGAGCCGGAGGCAGGGGGCGGAGGAGGGGGCGGGCGGCGGATGGGCCGGGGGAGATGCCATGGGCAGCCCCTGGCCTGGCCGCGGAGGCCTGCGGGGAGCTGAGCCAGGGGTTGGTGTTTTTCAAAGAGAGCCGCTGCCGCAGGGAAGAAATGTTAAATACGAAAGTGCGCGTGTGCCTTCGAGTTGCCTGTCAATTTATGGTGACCCCATGAATTTCACAGGGTTTTCCTCAGAAGCGGTTTTGCCGGCTCCTTCCTCGGAAAAACTGCCTACAGCCCCTGGTATTCGCTGGTGGTCTCCCATCCAAGTACTACTCAGTGCTGACCCTGCTGAGCATCCAGGATCAGCCTTTGTGTACCTAAAAATTATCTGTCTGCCTATGTGCCTATCTATCCACCCATGTGTAATAGCTCTTATTGATTCTTCTATCTGTTTGCTATAATAATATTTGCTAAATCAAATCAGTAAGTGGGACGTCCATCTTCATACAATCAGTTCTTGGAAATACATAAAAATTTGGTACCAAACTGCTATTGTAGCCTTTTATTTCTCCTCTCACCACACAAATGCACACACACGCATATATGCAACCCATCTTTGAGAACAAGGGTGTAAATCACACAGCCCTCCAGATGTTATTGGGCTACAAATCCCAACCGGCACAGCCAGTTGCAAGGAAGGCTAGATGCTGCAGTCGAAACCCCCTTTGGGAGGGTGGGCCGTGATTCCCATCCCTGTCTCAGAAGATGATGGAAATCCTGTCTTTGTTTATTTTCCCCAGGGCAAAGAAAAGGTACTTTCTTCGGCTGCAGCTTCCAGAATATCCAGTGCAGCCACCCCTGATTTCCAGATACTCAAAGTGGGATTTCTAGTTGCTGCCAGACACACTGGTGATGTCCCTTGGGGGTTCAAAGGAGAGAGATACTAGCCCTGAACCCTGGAGCACAGCAACCTTTGAGCCAGATCCAAGGTGGGCAATCACGGCTCTGGGTCAGAGGCAGTCACGCTCCAGTGGTCCCTTCTCTTGCCTTTCTCCAAGCCTCTGGAAGCCACCACCATCCCACTCCAAAAAACAGCGTGGGCTGGGAGTCTACATCTATTTCCATTTAAACAGACAAACAAAGAACCGGGAGAAAGAGAAAAGGTTAGGGGAGTCCTCTCCTTTCTTTTAAAGAAATACAGTCAGTCCTCTACATTTATAGGTTTGACTCTCACGGATTTGATTATTTGGGAGTTTCTTCAACACCTGCCTCCTCCGCCTCGGGGGCTTCTTTTCCGGGGGAACCTTCCCTCCTGGCCGCTCCAATTAGGACATGCAGCCTTTGGACCCTGGGTACCCATTCTCCCCAATATGCCCCCCACTTGCCACACACACACATACACACACACACACTTCGATATTAGGATTTTTTCCCACTTTTGCAAGGGCCCCTAACCCTAGCGAATGTGAGAGGCCAACTGTTTTCCCAGCCCCATTCCTGTAACAGTAGATCTTTGGTCTGCTCCAGCAATTTCTTCTTACTTTCTTGCTAGGCCTGATCTTTAGGCATGGAACCTCCATGGACAGATGCAATCTATCTCTGAATAATGTGTGCAGGAAGCAGAGAGCCAAGCAGCCTCCTTGCCTTCCCAAATGCTTTGCATACATAAATATATTTTAACAAAGTAAGAAGCCTTCTAAAAGCCAGCATGGTATAAGTGGTTTGAGTGTTGGACCAGAAGAAGTCACACTCTCTCAGCCTCAGAGGAAGGCAAAGGCAAAAAAAAAAACCCTGTGAACAAATCTGGTCAAGAAAAGCCCACAGTAGGCTTGCTTTACTTGGAAATGAAAGCGCACAACAACAATTCCTCCTACAACCACACTTGGCCTTCTGTCCTGACTTTTTCCATGCAACCAGTTTCCCAAGCACCGTTCCGGAAAGCACTTCTCTTCAGCAACAACACAAACCAAACGGGGCCCTTCTTAATGCAAAGCCTGCCATGAGACAAAAGCAATGTGAGCTGTAACAAAAGAAAAGTTTGTGAGGCTGCTATTAGTTCACTGAAAAGGAATCTTTCGAATCAGGCGGGAGAAGGTGTGGCGTTGGCCTCTCGTAAAGTCGGTTAAATGCTCTTCAGAAACTCATCTGAAACCCCCTTATATGGCTCATCATCCAGAATCCGGCCTTTTTTCATTTTTTTGTTTTTTAATTTCCATTGTCACAACTCAAAATTTATCGGCTGGCGGCTCATACAGGATTGAGATAACTGCACAAAAGGGAAATGACCTGAGTCACGAGGAATTTTTAGTGCTGAGAGTGAACGCTTTTTTGTGTGCTTTGGTGTGGGTGGGGGAAAGAACGCGCCAAAGAAAGGAGCAAATATTTCATTGCCTTGTGAAATAAAGCTGTCAGAGCCCTTCTGCCTTCTTGTTTTTATGTTAAAAGAACCCTGCTGGAAGCAGCTCCAGGTTGTTTTTTTGGGGGGGGGGTCCCTCAGCATACCTTTTGTTCAAATCTCCCCTTATAAAATCCTCAAGGAAAAGCAGTTTTGTGTTTCAATAGGTTACAGAGAAGCCCAAACCATAAGTGCAACTAGAGTTCCCAATCTGGACAATTTTGGTCCCCAAACAACACAAAAAGCCCCCTGCATGTAAAAACAGTAAAAAAAAATACCCCACCCCATTCCCACAAGCAGCTCTGAAGGCTGTACTACCTTCCAGATTACCTCCGTTTTCCTCTGCAGTCTCTATGCCATTTCCGCACTAGCCTGTTATAGCGCTATTATTCCACTTTCAACATCCTATGGAATCCCAGGATTTGCAGTTAGAGGCCCCTCCCTAAATTGCAAACCCCAGGATTCCATAGGATGTTGAAAGTGGAATAATAGCACTACAACAGGCAAGTGCGGAAATGGCCTCTCTCAAAATCAGCAACAGAAAGCGGTCATTTTCAGAGGAACTGCAGAAGGAAATCGAGGTATTTGGACTTTCTGGGAGGTTGGAGAGGTGCTGGGGAAAACTGATCCCACAGGACATCTGTCTTCTGTTGTCTTCCTGGTGGGAGAAAGTGTTTCTCTTAATGACGCAAAAAAATCTGTTAATGACCTCCTTTGCAAAAGAAACTGTTTCCAAATGGTCTCCCAGCAGGAGAAGAACAAAAGGGGGAATGAGGTGATGTGGTAAGTCCCAGGCAAAGACTCTACCATCCTGCCGTAACTGTGATTTACTGGCCTCATATGATAAGCTCTTACTCATGGCCTTTCTCAACATTTTACCTCTGGAGGAACCGTTGAAATAATTCTCAGTCCTACGCTAGCACTACGCAGTCCTTACGCTGAGTACCGCCACAGTGCAATGTACAAGAAATAATGAATATACCTAGCTGTGACTTCATTGTGCAATGCACATAGGCAGCGCACAGTGAGCACTGATGTGCTACTGTTGCCCATTTGCAATGGTTCTGCGTGCACAATCCCATTCCTGACAATATCAGCTGGCTACCTGCATTCCACGTTGTCCAAAAAAGTCAAGTTTCATACATAGTGCAAACCACACCTCTGTGCATCATCAACAGGTTTCTGACCATCCTCTGTTCATATCTGTGTGCAAAGTCTTTCCACACGGTATTTAAAAGCTACACTTGATCTTAGCCAAAAGGCCGAGAAGCGATACTACGCATGATCTTAGCCAAAAGGCCGAGAACACGGTATTTAAAAGCTAAGACAGTTCCAGACTATCAAAGGTGCCTTTTGAGAAAAGGTTGCATCACTTCAGATTTGTTGAAAGACTTCAGTGTGAAACTTACAGTATTGCTGGTCATGGCCAGTGGGAAATACAATGTGTGTGTGTGTGCGCGCGCATGTGTGTGTGTCTCCGTTCCCGGCAGGAGTAACAAAAATGGAGACAAATGAAGACTTGACTTGTTATCCAAAGCGGAATGAAGTATAAGCCCAGTGCCGCTGGAAGAGGACCGTGCTGCATTAGTCATTGAAGAGGCAGCTGCAGAAGGGGGGAGAAAAATCTTTATTTGGAAATGTTGGAAATGGAGAGAGGGGGCTGGGAAGGACTTCAGTTCTTTTGCTAGAAAGCATGTTCAGAAGAAAGCAACCATTTTCACCGGGAAGCCTATTCATGAGCGCCCAAGGGCTCAGCAAGGGGCTGATTCCTCCAAGACAAACTGAGGACAACATGGACACGCGCAAGATTAAAAAGGCAAAGATTCACATTCATCCCTAATGTACCCTCCAATGTTTCACAGAAGAACACTGGGACATAAGCGGCCAAGGTGTGGTCAAGATGGCAAAAAGAAAGAACACCCAAGCTAGGAGAGGCTGCAGCAGTTTGCTTTCGCCAGAGCTGACTGGGAAGGCCAAGATTCCATCTCCTCCTCTCCCCATCACTGAGACCATTTCCGAACTACACTCTTATAGTGCTATTATTCCACTTTCAACATCCTATGGAATTCTGGAGTTTGTAGTTTACTGAGGCCAAAGGTGCCGCTCCGTAAATGGCAAACCCCAGGATTCCATAGCATGTTGAAAGTGGAATAACAACACTATTACAGTGTAGTGTGGAAATGGCCTGAGTTAATATATCGCAAACTACTTTCGCACTTTGAATTCAGTTTGAAGCTGAGGAGAAAGGGAGAAAGGGGGAGGGGGAGGGGGAGAGAGAAACCGGGACATTTTTAAAGCAGCTGGAAAGTGGGGTGGCAGAGGGTTAATCAGGACTGACCCTGACAATTTGGGACATATGCCATGAAGTTAAGCAGGCATTGCAGAGCAAGCTTCACTCTCTGACAAGAAGAAAGGACTGTCTACTCTGACCAGGAGCTTTATGAGGTTTCAAGCAGAAGCCTCACACATCACCAGTTGCTTGAAATGTGTTTAGTAAGGAAACGGTAGGACTTGAACCCACGGTTGGATTATGCATGGTTCAATTGAGCAATTGCTCCAAGCCCCTTGCTAGCTAGACCCAGTACAAAAGGAAAAGACTGTGGTTTGTTTCCATGGGCTCTTTCACACCATACCGTTAAAGTACTATGACTCCACTTTTAACTCTTATGGCAACATCCCATAGACTCCTGGGGTTTGCCGTTTAGGGAGGGGTGTTTGGAAAAGAGAGCTCTTGGGCCTCACCCAACGACACATCCCAGGGTTTCTTAAGATGAAGCCATGGCAGTGAAACTGGAATCGTAGCACTATAATTGCACAATGTGAATGGCCTCTTATATTTCCTCCTTAACTTCCTGAATCTCCCGAGGCTTTTCTTCATAATCATTTTGTGTGTTACTTGAATAACAGAGCAAAACTGTACAGGATCAGGCTATCAGTCTAATCAAAGTTGCAGGACTGAAACAGAGATTCTATTCTGTTCAGCAATGGAAACTCACTGAGTGACCTTGGGCAAGTCACACTCTCTCAGCCTTAGAGGAAAGTAATGGAAAATGTCCTCCGATGAAACCTTTGCATGGACATTTTAAAAGAATGCAGAATTCACAAGGGAATAGAAAATTAAGGACACGTCGATCTGTGAATAAGATAAAGAGACTAGCTGGTCACATCTTCCCACCCAGCTGTATCCCACGAGACCAGATTCCCACCAACCACCACACTGGCAGAACAGTTGTTGAAAATGGTGGATATATATCCTCCATGAAATGCATTGGTTGCATACATTTTTGTTTTTGTCGTGTGCCTTCATTTCTGACATGCAGCAACCCAAAGGCAAACTACCACAGGGTTTTCTGGGGCTGAGAGTGTGTGACATATTCGAGGTCACCCAGCGAGTTTCCATGGTTGAGCAGGGAATTGAATCCTGGGCCATTTCTGCACAAGTCTGTTATAGTGCGATCATTCCACTTTCAACCTCCTATGCCCCTCCCGAAACTGCAAACCCCAGGATTCCATAGGAGGTTGAAAGTGGAATCATCATGCTATAACAGACTCGTGCGGAAACAGCCCTGGTCTCCAGGGCGAGAGTCCAATGCTCAAATCACTACAGCACGCTGGCTCTCAAAACATTGGCTTGCAAGTTACAAGAGCATCACCATTACAAAGTTGGTACCCCTTTACACCAAAGGTCGGAAGCCTCTTCCAGCCTGAGGGCCAAGTTCAATTTCAGTGAAAGTCTTCAGGGCCACATTCCAGTCAGGGGTGGATGAGGCCAAAAACAGAAGAGAAGTATTTTTTAAAAAAACCCTAAATATTTTAGTTCTGAGCACGTTCTGCCAGCAACTAAGCCTTGGACAAAGCTTTACAACAAAGAAAATAATATTCAAAAGCATACCTTGCAATTGTTTCAACCCGGCAGGGACAATCCCAATTTATCCTCCACCATTCTACTTTTCCACCTGCTTTTAAAATGTCCCTTCCTTCTCCTCCCACATTTCCCTTTGTCCACAGCTGACTAAAATTACTGCAAATGGAGCTGAAACGGCAAAAGCACTTTATACTCAGTCAGTTCAGCAAAAGGGGAGTAGGAAGAGAACTAAATCTTGTCCTCCCCAATTAGCTCAGGCAAAAACTTACTGCCAAAGCCTCTCCTAGTTTGTCTGTTCTTCCTCATTAACAGCCTTTGCCGTCTTGGTCACATAAATCTGGTGTGAAATGTTGGAGGGTATAGAAAAGCAAGGGTTTATTTCATGCTAGACAATGATACTGTTGGTGTACCACTTTAACTGCACTTTGGTTCCATCCTATGGAATCCTGGGCTTCGTAGTTCCATTTAGAATTCTCTGCCAGAGATCTCTAGTCCCCTCCAAAAAAAAACTACAAATCCCAGGATTCCATAGGATGGAGCCACAGCAGCTGAAGTGCAATCAAAGTTTTGTACAGTTGGCCCTCTGTGTTCACGAGGGTTAGGGACACCAGGCCCTCACAAAAGTGGAAAAATTGCAAATTTAAAAATGCGCGTGTGTTGTGAGAAGGTGGCCAAGGCATGTTGGGGAGAGTGGGTACCTGGGGTCCAGACCAAGTCAGGGAAAGGAGAAGGAAAATGAGTGGGTGGGCATAGATTCCTACCCTTCCTCTTACTCTCTCCTATCTCCTTCCTTGGATCTTGGGGGGTGGGCAGCAGGAGAGGGTTTCTCATGCTAAGGAATCAAACTGTGAGCCATCCTTAGCTGGCCAAGCAGTGGTTGGTGGAGGAGGAGGAAGACCAGAGGAGGGTTTTTAAAGGGCTCCGTGGCCTGATCGGAGATGCTGAGAGGGAAGGTTCCCCTGAGAAAAAAGCACCGGGGAGGTGAGGGGCTGAAGAAACTTGCAAATAATCAAATCCTTAAAAGCCAAACCCACAAATGTGGACAGATGACTGTAGTTGCGTAGTGCATAAGAAACGGTCACATGGGGGTGTCCCAGGGAAAGGAGCATAGCATTTGGGGGAAGCCAAGAGGAAAGGGTTAGAATTCTAGGAGGGGTCGCTTCAGGCTAATAGCCTGAGGCTTCCCACCCATGGCCATTTCCACACTACATTCTTATTATTCCACTTTCCACATCCTGTGGAATTTTGAGGTTTGTAGTTTACTGAGACCAAAGATACCCCTCGCTAAACTGCAAACCTCAGGATTCCATAGGATGTTGAAAGTGGAATAATAGCACTAGAACTGGCACTAGTATGGAAACAGCCCATGTTTTATACAGAGAAAACCAGAGTGGAAATCTGACTTCGAGGGGGAAGGAAATTAGCATCCTGTCGAAGTCTCCAGGCACTCCTTGCAAGAGTGCCACGGTTGTCACAATTCCTTACAAAGACAGAGGGCCGGTCATGCCCAGTGTGCTCATGGCCCCGAGCAGATTCTAGCTGCTCCACCGAAGCCCCAGCCTGCACCCCAGCAAGCGAGGAAACAAGGGCCTGCTGCCATGAATAAAGCTAGCATGTCGACCAGACAGATGCTTCGACTTAGGGCTGGTTATATTATGGTTTCTGCATTCCTAGGTGCTGAAGCAAAGGGGCAGGGGCAGAAATGTTCACACATCACCTTAAAAGTGAACATGACACACGCTTCGGTGGATTTCGACCAAGTTAGGAGACCGCAACCATATATGGCAATGTCTAATTGCCGGCTGCGACGGGAGAGCTCCCTGTTTCGCAAAATGGTTTGGCACCCCTTCGAGAAACGGAGAAGCTAGTTTGGAATTTCTGGGGAAAAGCTTGGAGCGAATGCAAAAATTCTTGTTTAGAAACAGTTTTGTCTAAATATTTGGCAGAAGAATTTTAAATGCTCTGCTTTCGAAAGAAAAAAGCCAGCCTTCAGAGGCTCCCAAACTCTTTGGAGTATAAGGGGAGAGGGTTTGCTCCAACTTAGGAATAGGCAGTTTGTACTCTAAATTTGCCAAAATATGAAAAAATATTTACTTTTAGAGACTAAAAATACTCCTGAAACCCAACTGTTACTCTCTTGTTTTTTTACTCAGGGTCCACTGCCTTAGTAGAAATTACGGATTTCTGATTCGTGCATGCTTCATTGACATTATAGAAAAGAAGTCAGTCAAGCAAAACATCAGTCGAGGATTTAGAAGTACAGTTCAGGGCATCCAAAGAAAAAGGCCAGGGAAAGCGAGCAAGGGACTGTAAACACAGCCAATGTAAGAATTTTAAGTGCGAACCATTTTCAGCATCTCAGCCATTGCAATACCAGAGATTTGGAGATTCAAGTAAAATTTCATGGATGGGGGCAGAATTCTTGTTGGGAGGGCCATGCCGTCATTTTTGCCCTCCACCCCTGCAAATTCTCTATATTTAGATCTTTCTTTTTTGAGCCTTTATGAGCCCACCTGGCGGAAAGAAGGGGGATATAAAGATTTTTAAATAAATTTCCCTCGGTCAGGGACGTTATTTGCCTTCAAGTCAACCCGGCTTTCCTCTTAGGTTGAGAGAGTGTGACCTTTTCAAGGTCACCTAGTGGGTTTCCACAGCTGAGCAAGGATTCAAATCCTGTTTTCTCAGAGCTCTAATCCAACAGCATCCCACTGGCTCTTTGAACAGGAATTACAATTCAGTTGGCTACCAAAAGATGGTCTCCTCTGCGCCTGGCACAGAAACCAAGCGGCCAGATAAAAAAGAAATGCCTTCTCCTCCAGACCAGGACAAAAAATGTGAAGCTCTCCATCCTGCCAGTCCCGGACAAGCTAGTAAATATTTTTTGCAGGCTAGTAACTTGTAGGAACTTATTTACGTCATCGTAGGCAACTCCAGTCGTTTTCACAGCTGCCATGTGAACAAAACACTGGACTGGAGGCCAGCTGGTGCCAAAGAAACCTCTGGAGGCTCTCCCACTCCACTTGACCTGTTTTACGGCCACCATCGGGAAGCTTGAGGAGCAAAACAGCCCCTTCATCTCCCTTCCAACATCTTGTATACCTCCATTCCTTCTCTAGCCTCTGGAGATGATGTGCTAAAAGCTTCCAGGGCTGCTGTTTACATTTCATGGATCATGCTATGAAACTCAAGCCCCCACCACATTTTTCCTCACCTCTTTAACTGGAAAAACCCTGCCACGGTGCTTCCTTCGCCTCTGTGCTGACGCTACTGCCCGTTACAGCAAAATACCCAGAAGAAAACCTCACGGCCTCTCCGAGGCCCAGGCTGCTAAATAAACTGCCCCAGTGCATAAATGGTAAGAAGGAAGAGGGAGAGAAATAAAGGGTGATGGCAGCACCTTGGAAATTGTTGACTGTAGTGTTGTAAGATGGTTTGATGGCTGAGGATAGGGAAAAAAAAAACTGGGGGAAAATTCTGAACTTTGCTGAGATGTTTTGGGGAGGTTCTTTTAAACTGAAGATTGAAATATCATTAGAGATAAGGTGGAATTATAAAGTAAAAGGTATGCATTTAGATAATTGCAGCAGAAATATCTTTTCCAGTCATACAAAGTCCACAGCAAATATTAAGAGTCCTAGGTGTGAATGATTTTCAGCATCTCACTTTGCAACACCAGAAATTTGCGGACTGGGTGAAGATTTCATTGCAGGGCAGAGTTCCTGCTGGGGGTGGCAATGCCCCTCATCTTTCCCCTCCGCCAACGACTATATCCCTGACTCGGAGAGGTTGGAGAATCTGTGGTATACTAAACTATTCTACTCTAAGCGGACCAGGAGGCAAAATTACAGGGAGTGGAGTCAGGACGCATTTCTCCTGTTGTATGTATTCACCAGTACATGTGATAGTATAAGTTGCATTAGATCAAATAGGACAGGTCTTGCTATTATGTACCCGTTGCTAATTGCTATCTGCAGCTATGTATCCGGTTGTAACTTTTAAAGTATCTCTAGGCTCCAAAAGGGCAATTGCTGTATGTCCAATGTCATCTTGTAGCAGGCATAAGGAAAAGAAGATCAAGTGTGAAGGGGGGGAAATGAAATAACAAGAAGGTGTTACGAGAATGTATAGGTAAGGGATTTTTGCTCCCGTGATGAAAGGTATGTATATAACTGTTCCCTGGGAAAGTGCCTGCGTTGATGGAGTTACGTGACATGTAAGATTTTAACCAAAAATTTGTGTGGCAAGGTATACAGGTTGCAACCAACTCTGATTCTTTAGTTTCAGCAACTTATCGGGAAAGTTGCTGCGTTGTTTGCTTTTCTAAATAAACACGTCTGTTTGAAACTCTGAGCAAAGTTCCTGAGAGCAAGTTCTCCAGGACACAATGAGGGGGTCAGGATCCTTCTCTGTGGGGCAATGCCTCCATTCTTCCCCCCCCCGCTACACCAGTGGTCTCCTGTAAGGAGACTTCTGTACCCCAAACAGCTGCGCCGGGGAGAGATTAAGGAGTACAACACGTGTACAAGAATACCAAATTAATTTAGAGACTCTACAACATATATATAAGTAACAATTATAAATAAAAGGAATCGGTTTCGACATAACACCAAGACCAGAATGTTTTTTAGGTAATTAATCCTAGACCTCGGGACTTAGCTGCCCCACAGAATGGACAAAACTCTCAAATTTTAAAATTATATGCCCTCCCCTCCGGTTCAACATAATAAAATGGGGAGCATTTTTGCTGTATATTTAAAAGTCCAAAGGCAGGGAATCCTAGGCAGTGAATCAGTTTAAGTCATTTTATCATGTAGATATTTTCTTATAGATTAAAGAAAACACGCTGACACACACAAAAAAAACTCAAACAAACTGTTTTTATAGGCCCATGATTTTTTTCACAGTGCAAGTAACAATAAAAGATTTAGTCATCATAAACCCCCAAAAAAAGGTGCAATTATGCTTAAGTATATAATTACAAGAACACCACAACTATAGCAGTTAATACCATAAAATCAGACAATTCCAACAGTAAGTAAACCAGAACTTGACTGACAGTGTCATTTAATGAGGAAGAAGAAGTCTGTTCCATTTAGAGAACAGACTCTTTCAAGGGCAGGATTACTCTAAAACTTTTGTCAAGTTTTCTTGCCCTGGAGCAATCTCACCATTTAAGGGCCCCTGCCTGGACTTGGGAGGTAATTAAGTTCCCCACAGCCGTATTTGAGGTTGTTAAGAACTGTGGAAAAAATTAAGCACAAAGTACGCTTTGCTGCAACATACAAAGAAATTAGTCAATACAATTTACTGTTAGTTTTTTCTGGTAAACTATGGGTGAACTTTTGGGTGATCACAGTAGATGTGTTTAATCAGTTCCAGTATTAAAAGGTTCTCTCTATTATTCACATGCAGTAAAATCCAGGATGAAAAAAAAAATCCCCCATGACAAGAGAATATTAATTCTAGAAGCAGTTAAGAGTCATCATTGGCATTAGAAGAACTGAAAGCAGCATGTTGACCTGAACACGCCCAATAACTAACTCACAAACAAGTATGGGGTGCATATTACTATATAAAGAGACAGAGTGCCAAGAAACGGAACTGGAGTTTAGCAAAGATGCTCCATCTGGGAGGAAGGAAATTGAAGGCAAAGTCCCCCGGCCAACACAACTCACTCAGAAAAGGTTCCCGAAGCAGTTCCTGCAGGTGAGTACCAGAAAAATGTTGGCAAAAGTCCGTTTACGAGCAAGAAAAGGAACAATCCAGGAAGAATTAAATACATTCCACTGCCACCGCTTTGGGGAGCGCCTCCGGAGGAGCATCATAAGATGGCTTCTCCGAATCTGGAAAAGTTGACATTTGATGCTTCCTTCAGGAAGCTTCAATTCCCAAACGTGACAAGTCTAACGAATTGCTCCCATGCAAATGAATGGCAATTCTGCCCCCCGTTACATCAGTAATTGAATCTTCCCACGACAGCTACTGAGAACAAGCCAGAAGCAACCAGGAATGGCTCCCTGTTTGGAAAAAAAAAACTGTACTCAGTACAAAAAGGAAGAAGCCTCGAGACTAGCAAACTACACTCATCTGTGTAGCTAGAGAAGCCGGGATGAGCCAATGCTGTTATTGGACTAAACTGCACACAAGTCTATTTATACCTGTCTTTGGCCATTTCTGCACTAGACTGTTAATAGCGTCATGATTCCACCTTCAGCATCCTATGGAATCCTGGGGTTTGCAGTTTCGGGAGGGGCCGACTGGCCCCTCCCGAAACTGCAAACCCCAGGATTCCATAGGATGCTGAAGGTGGAATCATGGCGCTATTAACAGTCTAGTGCAGAAATGGCCTTTCAGTCCCTTACAGACAACACAGTGAAAGATGTGGGTCAGAGACAATCCGAGGCAAGACCTTGTGTTGTTGCTCCGAGAAAGTCAGAATGGGAGAAGACCAGTATAAACCCCTCAAATGGTCATCTTACTACATTATCTATCTATCTATCTATATATATATTTCCTTTTTTTGCACATGCAATATTCTTCCTTGCACGATATGGCCCAAGAACATAAACCAGTGGGTTGTTGCAGGGAAGACGCAATCCACTCCAAAAGGGGGAAAAATCAGTAAAAGGAATCCAACTACAACCACGTTAGCCAAGTCATTACAACATTCTATAGTATTATACAGGGATCTTTTGTAAACCTGGTTACCCATCCCTGGATTGTATAAAGTTAAAAATAAACAGAGGATTTTTTTTAAAAAAATAACTGGTTTGGGAAAGCCTCAAAGAAAATATTTAATGCGCAAGTGATGTAAAAATCTTAACACACGAACATTTTCCTATCATTACTGTTGTTGTTATTATTATTATTATTATTATTATTATTATTTTAACTCCCAACATTAAGATACGGACATCATATAAAAAAGCACACTCACATACACATACACACACACACACGCACAAATACACCATGGAAATCCTGCATAGCAGGAAAAAAGAAAAAGAAAAGACATTATGGTACTAAACAACAGACTGATTTCATAACGATGGAAACTGGCATTTCCTGGGTGCGATGGAAAGTCTTGTTTCTCTCCCACAAACTGGCTAAGCTTCTTCTTAAAGAAACCTCCCTGCGTTTTAAACAGGGCTTGCACGAGAGGCATTCCTGACTAGCTGTAGCCAAAGAAGCCATGGTTCTGGGGACACCAAAAATTGCATGGACGTATATATTTAAGGCATGTAATTCTGACCTGAGAACACAAAACTTTATTTTAAAAAAAAAGGAAACTAATTTGTTTTCTTGGCTGTAATGTAACAATAATGGTAACTACCTCTCCTAGTGTTACCCCACTCCAGACTGGGACAATCAGTCACAATGACTGCCAAATGAACCCAAGGCTCCGTTCTTGAAAAAAAATGAGAAATCGTGGATCTATTCATTTCCAACTTTTTAAGAGGGGGGTCTGGGCTTGGATCCATTTGCAGCCCTGACTTCCTCCATCCCTTGGTCAGGCAGACAGAGTTACAAGCAAATGGAGCTGTTAACACATTTATTGAAACGTGCAGTGGCCACAACCGCCCAATCTTTCGTGGAGAGAGGAAGCTTAACATTCACGCTGGACCAAGACCCTTTCGCTGCAAAGCAGGGGTAGGGAATCTGAAGCATGTTGGTCAGATGTGGCCCTGGGAATCCACTTCTGTGGCCCTAAAGCCCCACTCCAACCCCTCCCAAAAATGCCACAGACAATTTTTGCCCCTTGCAACCAAGCTGAAAGCTCCCAAATGCATGAAAACATGCAAAAATACACCACCGCACCCCAAAATCCTGTACTACTCCTAAATGCCTCCATTTTTCTTCGGTCCCTCTCAAAATGGCAACATCCCTTTCTGCTGCCATTTTGAAAGGGGTGGCAGAGAAAAATGGAGGTATTTGGGCTTGCTGGGGTGGGTACAGCCTCTGGCAAAGGGATCATAGGGGTAAAATGGCCTTTGCCCCCCTCAAAAAGCAAATACACTGCTTCTCAAAGCTGACGCTTGCTCCTATCAAGACTGGGTCCTACATTCTCTAAGGTGATCACACACACCCTTGCATTAACAGCACTATTATCATGTTTGTAACAGCTTTACGGTACCCCTGACTGTGAGAAGATCTGTCAGTGGTTACATCAGGGAAAAAAAAATACACATCCGAGTTGTTCACAAAAAAAAGAGATTCAAATAGTGAATGCTTTGAAGAAAATGTGACATTCAGAATCCTCAGCATCTCAAAACCACCCACTGCACCATTAAAAAAAGGAAAAAAAAGGTAATTGCAGGATAAAGCTGAATACATCAAGTATAGTATCAGCATGTTGCTCACTGCTTCTCCTTGGGCAAAAAAGAAAACATTTGTCAAAAAAAAGAAAGAAAAAGAAATGATGGCAGCTTACAAACATATGTTGTTGTTTTCATTTAACAGTAAACAGATGCAAGAACAAAACCAAAAGGGTTTTTTTTTTGTCCTTTACAAGACACACAAGCATGCTAAGGAGTTACCAAACAAAAGTGCAACTATACAGGATGGACGGCCAGACAACTCCCCTTCAGTACCACCAAATCATCTAAAATGTCTCTTTTAAAAACCTGTACGTAGAGCCTGAAATCTCTGCAAGTGCTACTTGCACATCTGGACTCGGCATAGCGCGGAACGGCACCGGACGGCTCCCTTCAGCAGGCCTTCTTGGCAGCTACGCAGTATGAAGAAAAGGTTGACCCATCAAAAAGGCAGAGCCGCTCGACTAAAAACTAAACAGGGAACCCAGCGATATCTTCATCATCTCTTTACCTGCCCTAGAAATACTGTTCAGCCCTCTACGAGAGAAAGCAAAGCTGCAACTCCGCCATAACTCCGAAATCTCACCCTATGAGATAAGATGAGAGGGAAATTTAAAAACAACGAAAAGCCACCTTCGGAATTAAGTACAAAAATCAGAAGAAATGTTGCAAGTATCACTGCCGGCCTTTCCATACCAACTGGAAGAGCATTTCAAAACTGCTCCCATTTAACTAGCCATCAAAAATTAAATATCGTAGTCTCATCACCGCTTCTGATCAGCAAACCATATTCAAATGCTGTCGGGTTAGAAGGCTAAAGACAACAAGGTGGGTTTTGTTCAGACTGATTCTGTTCAATCTGACACAGCTGTACCTCAAAAGGCCAAAATGCTTCAAAACAGTCTTCCTCTAAACTTCAAAACTACTCTGGTAGCTAAAATTCAACACTCAAGCTCCCTGTCACCAGCTCCTTTCTGCACTCAAAGCAATGACCAATTATGAAAACCAACAAGATAAGATTGGTTTATATAGTCCAAAAAAAAAAGTTGTTGCCAAGCTGCTCCATCTCACTTCCCCTCTTCAGCCCTGCAATAGCAAAATTTCCATCTAAAACAGTCCCACTGCTACCCGGTGCGGCCGTGAGTTTGTGGCTCGCTTCTCAGTTTATGAGATTAACAGCTGGCTCTTCACAAGTCGTCTCATACAGATAGTTATACTCTCCTGACACCATATAAATAAATAATATTTATACAGCTTAGACATTCTGAGACATGCAGTAGGTTTGTGTGGTAGGTAGTACATTTTTTTTTGTTCTTCATGATCATAGGTGGATTTGTTTCAGACTGTCAATCCGATGGAGTAACAGATGTTAAGCCGGGCCATGTCTGGCATTATCTATGACATTTGAGGGGGGTTCAGAGTCATCCATGGGGAGCACTAAGCGTGTACCCCGTATGACAAGTTCGTGGTCCCCAAAGCCAAGCTCTTGGTCCAGCGCATCTTCAGAACCGTTCCCTGCTGCTCTCCTAGATGCGCCGGACGTCAAAGAATCTGTGTTCACGGTGGAATCCCCGTATGTCAAACTGATGTCCCCGTCGTTCAAAATTAGATCCGAATCGTCGTCTTTCAGCTGCTCTTGATTCTGGTGGGGGGAAAGCACTATTTTATTAAGCCTTGTGCTGTCTTCCCTTTACAAGATGCAGATCTGTTAGAAAACAAACTGAAAATAAAGCTGGCAATATTGTAATGACTGTACCCCAAAACTTTGAGGGATGAAGCGTGGAATACTATATACAGTTCTGGCTGATGCACCGGGAAAAGGCAACCAAAATGATTGGGGAACTGAAATGACACAACTGCAGTTGGCCCTCCACATTCACTAGGGTTAGAGGCACAGGACCCCCTTGCAAAAGTGGGAAAACGGCAAATACCAAAATGTGAGTGCGTGCACGTCTATGGGAAGAGGGCCGAGGCCCGGCAGGAGGATGGGTACCCAGGATCCAAACCAGGTCAGGGAAAAGGGGTGGATCAGCAGAGTGGGGCTGGTTTTTAAAGGGCTGTGCTGCCTGATTGGAGCTACCGAGAGGGAAGATTTCTCCAAAAATGAAGCACTTGAGGTGGGTGGGCAGGGGTTGGAGAAATCTGCAAACAATCAAATCCGTGAAAGTGAAACCTGCAAATGTGGGGGGCCAAGTGGATAAGAAAAGGCTAAAGAATCTGGGACCTTTTAATTTTTTTGGGGGGAAGGGTTAAGAACGCCGGGGGAACATGACAGAGGTATAAAATAACATGATGCATGGGGTGGATAAACTGAGTGGAGAGAAACTGTCTTCCACCCAGTATTCTCCAATGAAGCTAATCAGTGAGACATTCTGCACAGACAAAAGGAAGGACTTCTTCACAGAGAACTTAATTCACTTATAGAAATTTGCTTCCATGGGATGTGATGATGGCCACCGACTCAGAGCCTTTTAAAAGAGGATTACAGAAATTCATGAAGGATGAAATTATCAGTGACTACCAGTTGTGATGTCTGGAGACTGCCATCAGGGGCCCCCTTCGCACAACACAATTATTAACACGACGACTCCACTTTAACTGCCACAACATAAATCTATGGCATCCTGGGGTGGGGAGGTAGCTTGGGGAGGCACGAAAGTTCTGCTCTGGGTGAGAATTCTCAACGTCTCTCCCTAAACAGCAAATCCCAGGATTCCACAGGATGTTGCCGTGGCAGTTAAAACAGAATCATAGTGCTACAACCGTGTAGTGTGAAAGGGCTCCCACACTACCTCTGAAAGGCAAAGCAACATCCAAAGGCACCAGTGCCCCCCTCCACCCCCCGACAAGGAGAGACGGCAACTCGGTCACGCTCCGTGAGATTCAGATACAGGGTGCTGTAACTGTGCAGTGCAAACACGAGCAAGCTGACTAACAAAGCTAACTGGAAGAATTCCGCTTCCATTTTGGAAGGTCTCCACACTTACCTCATAAGCCTGAGGGCTGGTCAGACACCGTGCAATGGGCCCACAGCAGCTTGGCAGGGTGGCTGTTAGGGGTGGACCACTATGTGTTAAAAGTGGCTTCAGATAGCTGTGGGGTGGATGAAGGTTAAGGAATACAGCACTTTGGTGATAAAAGCGTTGAGGAGGGACTGGACATTTGGCTAAAGCCATCAACACCGACAATAACAACACTGACACTCTGCTCTTGTGCTAAATGCACCTAGCGCTGCACATAGCTTAACTTTAAAATTATGCAACCCCACCACCACACTTAACTGTACGACCACAATCATGGAAATCACAACCAACCAAAGTCCACATGATAAAAACACAACTAACAGGCCACTTCTTAGCACAATCCACAAATCACACAGATGATCAATTATCAACTACTTTAAAAATCAGCAGTAGCATTAAAACTGTTACAACACATTAAATTAGATGTTCTGCATTCAAAGGCCGCTGAGACATGCGTGTCTTCAATTTTACACTGAAGCCTGATGAATTTCAACTGGAAGAGCCTTCCAGAATCACGATTGTTGTTGTTGCTGTAGTGTGCCTTCAAGACATTTCAGATTTATAGAGACCCCAAGGCAAATTGATTACGGGGGCCATTTCTGCGCTAGCCTGTTATAGTGCTATTATTCCACTTTCAAGATGCTATGGAATCCTGGGGTTCCATTGAGGGGCCTTTGAGGATGGCCTTTGAGGCCCCTCCCTAAACTGCAAACCCTAGGATTCCATAGGATGTTGAAAGTGGAATAATAGCACTATAACAGGCTAGTGTGGGAATGGCCAGGGTTTTCTGGGGTTGAGAATGTGTGATGCACCAAGGTCACCTCGTAAGTTTCCATGACCAAGCAGGGAATCAATCCCTGGTTTCAAGGTTGTGGTCCAACATTCAAACCACACTATCACGCTAGCTGTCCAACAAACTACACTTCTGGAATATATGCTCCCCGAAGACTAAAATAACTATCTGTGCCCCCAAACCGTTGCAAATACGACAGGGCTTCTTGCCAGGTAATTGGCTGCATGAAAGACAAGCATGCACAGCTGAGCAGAAAAGACCTCTAAAAGAGGTGAATACCCACCTGCACCATGCAAGGAAACAGCTGCTCTTCCCTGGCGTTGGGGATGGGAGGTAGAAGGGTCACCAACCATTAAAGACAGTAATTCTGCCTTCTGTTAAGGATACTTATGATCAAAATTGTACCATAGTCGGAACAGCCAGGCGCTTTCTGCTTTGGTACTTCTCCTTTCGTTTTCTGGCACGCCCTGGAAACAAAACGAAGGAAACACAATTTCGGCATTATTGGGTCACTCCCCAATTCCCAAGCACTGCTCTTCGTCACGTGGAATTCCCCTCCACAGGAGGTTTGGTTGGACCCGTCTGTTTCATTTCAGCCACCAGGCAAAAACCCTTTTATTCAGGCAGTCCTTTGGCTCTTAACGTAGTATGGCAAAAGTATCTCTTCGTGGGTTGCATTATGCCTTCATTCTTTTACTGTATTTTAACGTGCCTTTAAAACTGTTGAAACATTGTGATTTTTAATCAACAGAGCTGTTAATGGCTTTTAAACTTTTGTGCCACACTGATGTTAATTGTACTCTGCAGTAAGGGAACAAGCCCGGCCAACCTCTCTTTTTGTACCTTTTAGGGCTTAATTTTAGTTCATCTGACTATAAAGTCAGCATAGAGAACCAGGCGAGGAGTGGCTCAGCCATGTCCCACTTCAGTCTTTTGGTCAAGCTCAAGATCTGCACAATGCACTACAGTCCTTCCCAGTACTTTCAGCCTCTGCTGTCAGGTCAGCTGGCCACGTTGCAGGCAATAGTTTTCATTTCTTAAGATGTTTTGCTGGTAGGTGCGGGTAGGGATGGCGGATGAGCTGAGAACCCTGAGTCTCATGGAACCCCAGATATGACCTGCTGGCAGGCTGGGTGAGAAATTGGGAGGGACAGTAAATCCCAGGAAAGGAGTTGATTTGTTAACAAATGGGACTGCAGTGGGCACTAATCTGAAACATAATGGCTTGTATAGTAAACTCAGTGCTTCTTTGGTCTTGGCAATGCCCAAGGTGTGCTGTTGTTTTCTTCAATGTTCCTCAATAAAGCTTTTTGGAAACCTCTGAAGTCTAATTGCTTGAACTTCGGGCTAGCCAATACATCTAGGAAGCTCTGACATGCATGCCAATGCTTAACTGTTCTCTGCAAGAGAAGGTTTACTGATTCTTTCTGTCTCCCATGGGCTGCCTTCCCCATTCCCATAATCTCCCTCTGTGACATGCTGCTTCAGGACACAGATTTGCAACAGAGTTCAAACGCCTGCTCAGCTATGAAGCTCACCAGGTGGACCTTAGGGCAACTACTGCTTTACTGTCAAGATGAGACTAAGACCTATAAAGTACTTTGCACACCAGTAGGTTAAGAAATTATTCAATTTTGAAATAAACCAAGAAACATGCGGTGACACTAATTATGTCAGCCTTGTCCAACTTCTTGTCCTCCTGTTGTGCTACAATGCACATGAACTCCCACCTTGAGATTATGGGAGTTGCAGGAACTGGGGAATTACAAGAGTTGTAGTCCAACTCATCTAGAAGATATCAAGTTGGGAAGGTGGAACCATGAAAACACTGAAGGGTACCTGTGTGTGTGGGAGAGGAAGACGTACATGGGAGGAGGGGGGGACTGTAACACCTACCAGGTTTTCTTGATCCGCATCCACACCAACCCTGCAGAGAAAAATACAGGTCAATATTGCTCGTGCTATCTTACAGGTCAATATGACTCACTTTTTCTGACAGGTCTTCAGAAACACCTGCAGGAAGGTCATGCGGAAGACAGGATGAGATTGTTTTCTGTTGTTCTAGAGACTAGAACACAAGCCAGTGGATCCAAATTACAAAATAAAAATATTCCACCCAAACTTTACGAAGAACTTTGTGACAGCAATTGCTGTTTAACAGTGGAACAGACTGCCTCTAAGCATGGTCAGCTCTCATCTTTGGAAGTCTTTAAACAGAGGCTGGATGAGCACCTTTCAGGAGTGCTTTAATGGTGCATTTCTGCACGGTGGACATTGGACTACATGGTCCTTGTGGTCCCTTCCGACTCGATGATTTGAGGCCACTATTCATGCTATCAGATAGGCCTGAACCGAGTTCTACTAGAAACATATTCAAGGGTAGCCGTGCTGGCTTTACAGCAAAATAAAACAAAATCCAACATCCACAAAAGAGCAATGCCTTTATTGGCCAAGACAAATGCACAAAACATACTATGCAAGCTTTCGAAGCTCCACTGCCTTCTTCATCAGGCAACATATGCTTTAAAAAATCACACAAGAAAAGAAAAGTGACAGCACAGGTGTAGCCCTGTGACTCAAAACACTGGCTCTTTCCTTTGCTTCTCCTGTATGATTTTTTAACAACTTTTGCCTAATGAGGAAGCCAGCGGAGTATCGAAAGCCCGCATGAAGTGTTTTGCATATTTTGGTTGCCGAATAAAAGTATCACTCCTTTATGGATTTTGGGTTTCCTTTACTTTTGAGTTCTGCAAGATTATTTCATTGCCCAGGTACTGCATTTAGAACAAAATATCCATTGCTCTAAAATTACCATTATCGGTGTTTTCTCTCTTACAGGCAAACTTATCTTCCATGCAGGGGATAAAACTGGCTGATGTATGAACTCTCCTCCAGAAATACATGCAGTTTGATTGTGCATCTATTCCAAATTCAGCCTCACAGAGATCAATGGGACCCACTCCCAGGTAAGTGTCTAGAGACTGGCAGTCTCAGATTTTTATATTAAGCCAACGTGTCTAACATTTGGGCCCTGCTTTTACTCTGATAATCACAGTCATGGTGACACCCTGTGGCAAAAAGAGCTCATTTCACCACCGGATATCTCTTGTTGGTTGTTCCTCAGCAGCACTAACAATCCAGAAAGAGAATCCTAAATATTATAGCCGTGACAAGAAGCAAAAGCAAGAGTAATGGAAGAATGTTTGGAAGAAAGGGACTTCTGGCCATTTCTACACTAGCCTGTTATAGCGCTATTATTCCACTTTCAACATCCTACGGAATCCTGGGGTTTGCGGTTTAGGGAGGGGCCTCTGAGGCCTCTGAGGCCCCTCCCTAAACTGCAAACCCCAGGATCCGTAGGATGTTGAAAGTGGAATAATAGCGCTATAACAGGCTGGTGCGGAAATGACCTCTGTTTCCTTCAATCTGCTTTCTGACCTCTGTCCACGAGTCATTGTGTGGTACCTTCGTGAGCCCAAACCCGCAAATCTGCCAACAGCAATCACTACAAAGAAAAGTCTGCAACAAGATTTTAAGGTAACACCCAGCAGCTCTGTGGTCCAGTAAGAACCAGCTTACATATTTCACACAATAAGGACAAGCCAATTAGCTGCTGCGGGCGTTGTGTGCCTTAAATTCATTTCCAGCTTAGGGCAATCCTAAGGCAAACCTACAACAGGGTTTTTTCTTGGCAAGATTTGTTCCGAGGGGGTTTGCGCATGCCTCCATCTGAGACTGAGAGAGAGTGACTCACTCAAGGTCACTCACTGGGCTTTCACAGCTAGGTGGGAATTCATGCCCTGGTCTCCGGAATCGTAGCCCAGCTCGCAAACCACTGTGCCATGCTGGCTCTCCAAACCTGCCTCAGAGTGTGGTGGAGTCTCCTTCTTCGGAGGTTTTTAAACGGAGGCTGGATGGCCGTCTTCCAACTCTTTAATCCTATGATTTTTCAAACTATTTTACAACAATAACATTTAAAGCGAAAAGCTGAAATCTCAAGCTCCGCAAGGCTCCTAAAATGTGCCACCTATCAGTGCACACATTCCAAGCCACACGAAGGAAAACCTGTATGCCGAATTTCCTTGCGTAAGTAAGAGTAGACAATGACTCACACTCACCTAATGTGCAAGCAGGAAAGCATGGCAGTGGTGCCCCCACCAAACACCCAGACAGTGAAAAACACAATCAGCAACGTTGTGCTGAACATCATCTGGCGGGCGTAGGTGGCCGTGTCCCGGATGGCCAAGGCGAAGGCCATGGCGCCACGAAGACCTGCAGAGAAAAGTGCATGGAAATGCTAACCAGAAATACTTGTGGCTAAATTCTAGATGGCTGCTTCCTGATGCTAAAAAATTGGAATAATGCATGCTTTGTCCTTTCCACAAGCCCACTTCAGTCCCAGGTAATAAAGGGTTTACCTACAAAAATGGCTTAGGGAGGGCTTAATCAACGCATGTCTACTCACCAGCAAACATCATCATGTGCTGAAAATTGGTCCCGATCTTGTTCCTTCTTCCCAAATTAAGCAGGAAAGAGAGAGGGTAAATGTTCGCAGCTCTCCCCAAGAATACCGCCAGCTAGATATGTGCAGACACATTCAGGACTTTTTCTTCTCATTCTCGGCTTGTATTCACAGACACGTATCATACAACAGCTGTCTGGTTTTTAAACTGAATGCTCAAAAGGTCACCTAAAATGGCTGTGATGAGTCCACTGCACAAGAAACAGGAGTCTTTGTCCCAGCAAGAAATTTTAAAAACTTCCTATGCCCAGCGGGGACGATAAAGAACTTTCTGATTATTTGAATAGCCCTCGGATCTCAGAGTAAGAACTGCCGTTATCTCCACTCAGCATCTAAATAGATTCTATCTGTATCTGTTCAGCCATTTCATAATAGCTATCACTCATCACATCACTTGTGGGTACCGACACTGGCTTTAAGTGAACGAATGGAAGAGAAGATGCTGAGGTCACCTCCCCATTGTTTTGCGTAACAACTTCTGTTCCACAACCAAACTGGTTTTTAAAAACCACAGATGTGGTTGGACTACAGTTCCCATCAGCACTAGCCAATGGCAAAGGATGATGGGAACTATTGTTTATTCACATTTGGAGAGCTACATGCTCTCCAACTCTGACCTACAGCATATATACGCTTTCCTACATGAAAATTATCCCCAAAATATGATTATCCTGCTGAACAATACATTTATTTTAGGTGTTTTTACCTTATGTTTCAATCAACAAGGCCCTCAACCCAGCTTACATAAGATCTGTTTAAAAACCTGGTAATATTTCCACTGCTGCTTCTGAAGAAAAGGGATGCCATATACATTACCCCACAATGTAGGCATCAATACAGACACTTTGCTTCTCTGAATGCCGCCCCAATTCTTCCTCACACATCTAGTGAGTACAAGGGGGGAATTTAAAAACCTTGTGGAAATTCTGTATATTTTCAGACTATCACAGCTGATGATACCCTTATGAAATTACCATCCTCACTCGATGAAGAAATTTGCAGCACCAAATAGCCCTTAAAAAAGCAAATCCCTTCTTGCCAAAAGCCAAAATGTCTGTTCTGAGAAAGTAGCCTTTCTCAGTCCTCATCTCTCCATCTTCCCTTCAGTTCCCTCCATCCTCCTGTGATAACGAAAAAGTTATTTACAGTGAAACCTGTCTTTTTCCTTCCACTTGATTGGGATGGAGGCGAGAAGTCTCCCACTATTTTTCAAGCATAAAAGGATACAAAAGCTCCCACTACGAATGTTGGATTAAACACATGATTCTGGAAGGTGAACAGCGTCAGACCCATGTAGGAGAAGATGAAATTTTCAGCCAGGAAATTAAGAAGCTCAAACAGCTAAAATAATGAGCAATACAGAGACAGAATATTTCACTTGCATATGCTACAAATGTTACAGAATGCCAAATAAATAGGAAACAAATTTACAGACAGACATTACAGAAGAAATCCACAAAATTCACATGACTGCTTTGCAAAGAAAACAGGGTTTTCTGCATGGAAAATAAAACCTGTTTAGAAATAGTGTTTTCTGTGTAGCAAATGCTGTTTTCTGTGCAAAACATCATGTGCAAATTTTGCACAGAATAAGCCTTAAATTGCAAATAGTCTTTATAAAGCCTTTATTGCATCAGGAAGAAAATTGCTAATATCATTATTGCTTCCTTTGAGAAAAAAATTAGCAAAGAATTAAATCCTTACTATAATCTATTACTTCCAAATTCTGGTGCCTTGTCTACAATCTAGGCTGTCGTGCCTTTCAACGGATCTGTAAAAATGGCCCTGAACAGAGGGGACATACTGGTAGAACTTGGTGAAAGACAAAGAAAATTTGATTGATATTCTACTAAGGTTTGTGGAATCAGAGTTGGTAGAAATACACCACGCTGACTCTGGCTTCAAAATAAAAACTTATAATGTAACAATATATGGTACATATATAATGCATATGTTTTACACCTAATCAAACAACTATATTTTGTGTTCTACCAATCGAAACAATCTTTCGATTCACGTAGTTGTGATGAAATGCTTTGCGCTACCGGTTTACTACAGTAAATTTCTTACAGTGGGCTTTTCTGGGGGATGGCTTTCATGGGTTTATTTGCGAGTTTCTTTGAGGCCCCTCCCTAAACTGCGAACCCCAAGATTCCACAGGATGTTGAAAGTGGAATAATAGCACTATAACAGACTAGTGAGGAAATGACCAGGGTCAGACGGTAGAAAAACAAAGGAGCTGGAATAGAAGGCGTGATGTTCTGATGCCACAAACCTGTATTCTAGTCTGTGTGAAAGGGTAATAGATCAGAGAACTTACCTGCTTAGTTCTGTGCTGGGATTCTGTCGACAGGTTGTTGTAAGTATAGTGAGCCTGAGTGATCCCACAAAACAACACTGCTACAACACCTGGGAAGAGAGATCCACATTCAAACTCTGGCACAGAAAACATGAACTCCTGCTGCAGATTTTGCACCACACCACAGCCTCTTTCTACACACAGAAGCATATTGGAACACGCAGCCTGCGGCACTCGGGGAACCAAAAAAATGACATTCAAACTCTGGCAAAAAAACAATGACCACAAAACAATGACCTCAGCCACAGAAATTGGCCAAAACCACAACACTAATTTATAGAAACAAAATGCATAGCTACATGTGTGCACAAGGCCAGCCCAGCATAGGGGGACCGAGAAAGCACACAGAGGCCATTTCCGCACTGGACTGTTTATAGCGCTATGATTCCACTTGCAACATCCTATGGAATCCTGGGGTTTGCAGTTTCGGGAGGGGCCAGGATTCCATAGGATGTTGAAAGTGGAATCATAGTGCTGTAACAGTCTAGTGCAGAAATGGCTAAAATCATAGAGCCGGAAGGGGCCTCGTGGACCATCAAGTCCAAACAGGAAACACCAGCCAAGGCATCCCCAGCAGGGAGCTGTTCAACCTCTTTTTGAAGATGTGCAGAGGAAGAGATCCCACCACCAAGTCTAGGACCGGTTAGCTCGGGGAACTTGCCTGTAAAACCACAAGCCTCCGCCAGGAGAAACGTGCTCCAAGACATCAGGAAAAACAAGCCAGTTTCCAGCAGCTGGAACTCACGAAGCTTGGTGAATTTGGTGACGTGGGAGAGTAGTTAAGGAAGAAACATAAGGCGGTTGTTATTACAGACATAAATACCGAGCAGAAAAAGCTCACTTCTTGCCTCAATTAATTGTTGTTGCTGTAATTATTGTTCTTGCCGCTGCTGTAGCGGAGGTAGTGGTGGGAGTATGAGTTCAAACTGACTCTGACTTGAGGTGACAGTGTCCTTGGGTTTTCTTGGCAAGATTTACTGAGATAAGGTTTGTCACTGCCGTCCCCTAAGCCCAAGAGAGCGTGGCCATTTCTGCACTAGACTGTTATAGTGCTATTATTCCACTTTCAGCACCCTATGGAATCCTGGGGTTTGCAGTTTAGGGAAGCCAAGGAACTCTCTGGCTGAGAATTCTTAATGCCCCTCCCTAAACTGCAAACCCGAGGATTCCATAGGATTCTGAAAGTGAAATAATAGCACTATAACAGTCTAGTGCAGAAATGGCCTGTGACTTGGCCAAGGTTGCTCAGTAGATTTCCATGTCTGAGCAGGGAACTGAACCCTGGGCTTCGAGTCATAGTCCAACACTCAAGCTGTTACCCCAGGCTTTTGTGGCAAGACTTTTTTCAGAGGATGCTTGGCACTGCCCTTTTCTAAGCTTGAGAAAGTGTGACTTACCTAAGGCCATCCAGTGGTTTTCCACTCAAACCTCTGTCTCCTGCCATATTAGTCCAGCACTCAAACCACTACGCACACCGGCTCTCACCCTCAAGTAATACGATTCCTAAATGCAGAGTAAGGATAATTCCCTCCGCAGAACAAAGCAAAAATGTGACAAAACTGAAAATCTAAAAGGACAATAGGAGTTAGCTTGTTAGCATTTCTGCATTTATCTGCATTGTTGTTGCACTGAAAATCTATTTATTTGTTTTGGCATATTAATATATGTTCATTGAATCTTCTAATCTATTATTCTGAATTATATTTGATTTGTTTAACTCTGGCATTATTAAGGAAGCAGTTCTGCCATCACCTTGAGATGGAGATAATGATCAAGAATGTTATTGCTACATTTCTGGTGCTTTGCTACTGTTGTTAAGTTGCCTTGAGCTCAGCTTTGTCACTGGGAGAAACAAACAGCGTTAAAATGGATGATCAAATTACGTACTGAGTAAATGTATTTTAAAAAAAGGTGATGTGCAACAAAAGGGAACCACATCATTTTATAACACATTTTTCAGACCCTTCCAAAATTACGCATCCCAGTGAGTCACTCCTAAACCCGACTGTTTTCCTGTCCTAGATTATTTTAAAGGAAAATGGGACAAAGTGTTCAGAAAAAAGAAAGGATATCAAAGCAGTGACAACTCCAGTAGCAGCCCCCATGGCAAACGATCCACTGAAGATTCCTAAGAAGATCCCGATGGACTTGAGCATGGCGGTAAGATCAAAAGTGTGACTGTTGTCTCCTGCTGGTTGGTAGGCAACAATCGAACTGCGGGAAAAACACAGACAAAAATTTCTGATCAGGAGGTGTAATAATCTCACAGGTGGAGGGAATCAACATGCAGAATATGAACTTATTTTGGGTTTTCTCTCAGGCTGCTCCCTGATGTTGAATTCTCTTCCACAGGAAGCTCACTTGGCCTCCTCTCTACCTGCGTTTTCCCAACAGGTAAAGACTCTGTTACAATCATTTGGTTGTGGGTCTTTTTTATGAGGAGGGGGCTGTGTTTTTAAATTTATGGTGGTGCATTACGCTTTTGAAATTAATAGTGCTTTAACAGAATAGCTTGCTTAATTGCATCGAAACTTTTTTTATCATTAGCTTTTTAGCTCCATTTTGTTTTAACTTTGTAGTAAGTTGCCTTGGATTCCATTGTGGATATTAAATATTCACAGACAGTCCTGAAAGAGGCTCTAAAGAGCTACCCTGCACATAAAACAATCTGCACCATAACTGGATCTCAGTGAACTCTTCTGCATCCTGACCAGGTATTGTCTAGCATGACAAGCCATGTTATTGTTGTTGTGTGCCTATGGCGACCCCAAGACAAAGTGATCACGAGGTTTTCTAGGGCTGAGAGGGGGCAACGCACACAAGGTCACCCAGTGAGTTTGCATGGCCAAGCCGGGAATCAAACCCTGGTCTCCAGCGTCATAGTCCAGAGCTCTGACCACTACACCATGCTGGTCTTCATGACAAGTCATGCCAGATGTCCTTCTTTTTGATCTGAAGAAAGGCAAGGAGAAGACACACAACTTACGAAGACAGCACAATGGCAACTGCGTCGTTGAGGACACTCTCTCCAAAGAGGAGGGCATAGAGCTCAACGTCAACTTGAAGCTCGTGGAATATGGCAAGCACAGTCACTGTCCAAAGAAACAACAAGAAAAGCATGAAAAGCAATTCAAACACATATCCTCCACCTACAACTCTGTACCATCAACAGTGTTTCAAGATTAGACTTCCTAAGGGGCCTCTTCGCTTCTCATCATCTCCTACGCCCATCATCACCCCCACCGCTTCCACCTGTCTAGCCACTCCGAATTTCCACATACTTCGCTTCAGTAATCTTTACAACCATTTTGAAAGACCGAGGCCCCAGTGTTATCACCCTCGGCACTGCAGACGGGGAGATTTATTATATTTACATCCCTCTCTTCACCCAAAGAGCACAAGCCTCTTTCTCATTTTATTGTCATAACTATCCCGTGAGCTAAAATTTGCTGAGAGGCATTGGCTGACTAGTCCAAAGTCTCTGGGTGAACTTCGTGAAGGGGGATTTGAATCCAGGTTTGCAAAGTCCCAATCTAACATGACTGCACTATACTAGCTCCATTCACCTTGTGAGTTTTCGGCTAAAATGGTTCAAACCAGAGACATCTTGGTTCATAAGCCATGCTGCTATACAAAAGCTGGGCCATTTCCACACTAGACTGTTATGGTACTATGATTCCACTTTCAACATCCTATGGAATCCTGGGGTTTGCAGTTCCGGAGGGGCCGGTTGGCCCCTCCCAAAACTGCAAACCCCAGGATTCCATAGGATGTTGAAAGTGCAATAATCGCGCTATAACAGTCTAGTGCGGAAATGGCCTGAGAATACTATATGCTCCTCCCTAAACTCCAAATGCCCAGAATAGGATTGAAAAACAGCAGGTAAAATGAAATCATACCCCAATGGAAATGGACCCTTGGGAATGGACCCCTGTTCTTATCTCCACATTCCCGGCTCAAAACCTGGGTTGCTTTCTTCAGAGCACAGAAAACAACAATGAAGTCCGAGTGAAAATCAAAAGAGGATCTCCTCTGCAACATACCTGGATCTGTAGCTGAGGCAATGGCCCCGAACAACAGACAGTCGGTAAAGTAGAAGTCTCCTCCGAGCTGTCCCATCACTTTCATCAGTGCAACACATCCATACATGATAGATCTGGGAGCAATGTGGACAGCCCATATCACTTATATAGTTTGCAGCACATCATTTTGGTGTAAGCTCTTTAAGGAGCTTTTGTTATCGGCTAATCCATAAATAATGTCAATAAGTCACCTTGGAATTGATGCATGGTACTACGAAACCTTCCACTGGTTCCAGATGTGGATATTCAAAGTTAAACTCATTCTGTCTGTCTGTGTAACAGGACAGGCTTTGAACATTATTTGGAAATTTCAAGCTCAGTGGCCAAAACAGAATGGCAGAGAACTTGCATCAAGCAGGCAGGGCCTAATACTCTGCCCATGTCATTCTTTTCTGACCCAGCAGCTGTCAAGCAATGGGGGGGCTGCTGTTGCTGCTTATCGGTGGGGAGGGATGCAATACAAAGGAGGAAGAAGGGGCTGATCTTTGCTAGCAGGGGAAAGAAACAAGAATGCATTCTCAGGTGGAGTGTATCCCCCTTTCCCTTCTCCTCAGAGCTGAGACCAGCCACATATTCCTTCTCTGAGCTGCATCTTCCCTTTCTCTCCCCAATGGTAAGCAACAGCAACACCCCATTTTAGACAGATTCTGGGGTGGAAGTTTTGGATAAGACACAAAGTGATACAGAACATTCCCCTTTGCCCCATTCCCAAGAGACATACGCATATTTACACTACATCTGCACGTGTGTACCTCACCAAAATGATGCCCTCCAATATCTCAGAGCTCGAGCAGAAATGAATAAAAAGAAACTCCCAGAATGTTGGGCATACTTCCAATTCCTTTTTTAATTTGGGTTTACAATATAACTACTTCCTCTTGGCAGCTTCTTTTTGACTACTCTCCTTTTCCTTTTGAGAAACAAAGTCCCCCATACCTAGTTCACTGGGATGGATAATTTCCCTTTACATGGACTCGCTAACAGGAAGGAGAGCAGCAGCGAGAGGGAGTGGATGGACAAACCACAGCCTTGCGCCCCATTCCATCCTTCCCTTTGCCATAAAAAACCTGTTTACATTCCCTTGAAGCGAATGGTCAGAGGTGATGCTCCAGTATAAGACAGGGTAAACATTAAAACTTTAAAAACCCAAAATAAAATCAAGTTGTGGCCAATATTCTGCTGGGCTACAGAGACACGTATGTTAAATGGACAACTCAGAGCATGTTCACCATGCTATGCACTTGTTTTATTGGCCATGTGTCTTGGCCTTTTTTTAAAGGACAGAATATGACATGTGACAATGTCTGCATATCGTGAGAAACAGATCAAATAATGTGTCTGATCTTCAACAGTTACTCAATTGTTGCTCATAAAGAACTGAATATATATACACACACTACATCCCACAGCTTCATTCCTGAGCTGACCAAGAGATTTCAGACTTGGTGCTGAAAACTCTTATGACTTTAAGTGTTCTTAGTTTTTCATTTTCAAAAATACGTTGGTGGGTGAAGTGCTGCTGTTGCTTTTGCTTTGGTTTTATTCCATGGCTATTTCAATTTGTTTTAAATTTCATATTGCTTTATTATGTTTACACGCTTCATTATTTTAAGCTTTGTTTCACAAACCACCCAGAAAGTTTTTGGGCAACAAGGAAATACAGTAAAACTCTTATTATGTTTTGTAGAAGTACAATGAAAATACTCACCCTATCACAAAACAGGAGATTGCTGTACCAAGAAATGCATATGCCAAGATGGATCCCAGGTTTCGGAAGAAATGCCGCTAGAAAAACAAACAGAGAAGAAAGTGTCTTTGGTTGCCCTAAAATGCAAGGAATGTCAAGTACGTATTATGAGGATTTCTAACAGGATGTTCTGGAAGAGGCAATTTATCTATTTGTTCAAGATTGCCAACCTTCACATAATGGAAAAAGAAAATACAGCCACACTTCAGTAAAGGAGCTTCTTTTCACTAAGTCGTCTTCTGCCTGCCTAGCCCCCGTCTTCTTTATCCTCATCTAGCTGAATTTTTTTAGCAGCATCAGCATTGGGAAAATAGTAAAGGCAGGTGAAAGAAACACAGACTTCTAGGGCCAGGTTACAGCTGTGTATCTTCAGTAAACAATGCAATAAACAAAGCTTGAACTGGGAAACAAGGGGGATTCTAGCTGATCCTAATGTAGCAATGCGTGAACAGCAGCTGCCTCCAGAATCCTTTACTAAGGCCATTTCCACACTACACTCTGATAGCGCAATTATTCCACTTTCAACATCCTATGGAATCCTGGGGTTTGCAGTTTCGAGAGGGGCCAGCCAGCCCCTCCCGAAACTGCAAACCCCAGGATTCCATAGGATGTTGAAAGTGGAATAACTGCGCTATCAGAGTGTAGTGCGGAAATGGCCCAAGTATGGGGCAGCAAAACAGGGAGAAATGTGGGGAGCAGTTAAGCTTGCTTCTCCAGCTCCCCCCAGCATGTTAAAGAAGCACAAATCAGCAAGTCCAGCCAATAAAATAGAAAACATACAAAAATCGGAGGCTGATGAAAGATGGATTTTGGAAGAAGCGTTCAAGTGGTTTCTAGACGGCTAAAAATACTTCTGTTTACTCATGCAAGGCTTACCTGACCCGTGAGTTTCATTTCACGTGTGCATATTGTTAGCTTTGGATAAAAGTTTGCTGAGACATGTTGAACTTCTCTTCTTTTTTGTGGTGTAGGAACCTATCTCTACTCTTTCCATGTTATTTCTACCTCAAGTACTAGATTTTCTGTTAAAAAAGTAATACCCAGGAACATATCAACTCTGTTAACTGAGGTATACCAGTAACAGGCAGAAGTCTTAAGGGAACTCACAGTACCACTCTGTTACACTTATATTGGACTTCATCTGGAATACTATGTCCAGTTTTGGGCATCACAGCTCAAGAGGGATTTTGACCATCTGGAACATGATGGCATTTCAGTTTTACAGGCATTAGAATCACTTCATCCCAATGTGACACTTAAAAGATGAAGGGAATCCCTGGATTCTGGTGGAAAAAAAGACTGTGGATGGGCAACTTGCATTCTAGCACCATCCTAGTTTAGTGGCTTTACAAAGCACTGTGCTGAATTATCCCTTCATAGCTTGGCTCCTTTTTCCTGCCGTGCTGTTTCACAAAGTTGCTGCTGTACTCAGAAACAGGATGGGTGAGACAGCAGGCCAAGCCTTGAATTGCAAAGAAGAATATTCAGTAAGGCTTATTATAAGGAACATATTTTCTCCTACACGTATGCACAGGCCTGGTGGAAACTCCATATGTCTCCGCTGTATTGGGTGAAACTGACATCTAGAAAGGAGCTTTTGCTCTCTCTTTCTCTCTCTTTCCAGAAAACTAGAACTTGAGGTCAACCACAGAAACTGACTGGCATTAGACCACAAAATCAAAAAAGGCAAAAAGGAAATACACCTCCAACCGATGCATAATTAATTTATAGAAGCCATTCATACCAGAGGGCCACTGTTTAGATAGCTTTTAGAAAAGGAGAAGAAACACACCTTTCAAAAGCTAGATGGATCCTCCAGAGCAGCCTTCCTAAACCTGCAAATGCTAGGGCTACAACTCCCACCATCCCCAGCCAGCAGGGCCAGTAATGATGGAAGTTATAGCCCAACACCTCTGGACTACATAGGGTTGTCAATCCAATTCACCAGGAGGGTGACTGGATGGGTAAAGCTGCTGGAGACAAACAACAGAGAGTAGGCCATCCCATCACGTTGCTACCCAAAGTGAACATATTTTGGAAGTATCCAGCCACCGCTGCTGGCACTAACAGATCTCTGGAGCTTTGATCTGATCGAGCAGAGCAATTCCTTCATTTTTGCAAGAGGGAAATCAATATTTTTACTGCAGTCATTTGTGCTTCTGAACGAGAAGATAAGCAGAAACATGAAACAGAGAAGGCTTCTCAAAGTATCTGAAGGAACCACTTGTGTCTACGCATGCGTGTGTCCATGTCCACCATTCGGTGAAGTCATAATCACAACTAACAAGCAGCCTGTTACTCATTTATAAGACATCTCATGATCCAGTTCTCTTTTATGGTCTGATTTCTGGGGGAATGCCTGAGAAAGCAGACACCAGCCAGAGCTCCCTGCAAATCCTGCTGTTTTCCCAACATTTCACTGACTGGTTCAGATTCCTTAGAGAACGCTGTGTGTTCAGCCCAAGAGGTCAAACAGCTTGGCTGCAGGACCAGGAAACTTCCATGCCTCAAAATTACCATTTTTAGAACTGAGTTCAATATGTCTCCGAGACACTAGCGAACAAGCAGCAATGGCTCGGGTCTCCGTCTATACCAACCAAGTGAGCACTGGACTTCTGCAATTTCAATTCATTTTGCCTGATATAAAAAGGCAGTGACTATTGTGCAAACTAAAGTCTACCCAGTCACATGAGTTTATATTTCAGGCTGTATACACTAATGCCTGCTCTCAGATTGCATCTGATTACTAGTTACGACAGTAATCAAGTTAGAGGTCAGTTTTGCTTCCTGTCCCCAGCTGCTGTCCCAAAAATATTTTCATTTTAAACTAGTGTATTATTTTCTTTTCCCACTCTTATTATAATGCTGACATAAACTCATTTTATTACATAATTCACGAACATGAAATGCCACATTACAACAAAATCTACAAACACCCTGTTTTCAGTCACAAGGCAGGTTACACCAACGGTTGCCACTTTGCAACTAAAAAAAGGAAGATTTTTGCCTTTTCTTTAACATCTTTCTCCCCTCCTATATAAAATTTCATAGCCAAATGGGATATAGCACATTATTAAACCAGAACATTCTCTAATCCCAGAATAAATAAAGTTTGTTAAAAAAAAAACAATGTCAGAATGTGGTTCCACAACATTTTAAAAATTAGATTAAAATGAGAAGAACATACCCTTTTCAAGCTGTATCCTGCATAAAATATAATTGGAGGGAGCAAAATATTGAAGAACACTTCTGGATCAAATGTCACCTGTAGAGTTTCATTTAAAGGGGGGAACGAATATAAGATATAAGATATAAGAAATATTGTACTTAGACAACTGCAATACAAAACTTACTGCTTGGTGAACTGCATTTTATAACCAAGGAATATAATTACATTTCAATATATTGAGCCATTTCATGGCACCAAATGTTGTACTTTACAACTTATGCCTCAAGTTAGAATCTAATGATATAAAGTAACTTTCACTTTACTGTTTATAGCCATGAGCCATTGCTATTTGGAAAAGTGAAACAAAATATAGAATGCATATAAAGAGACTAATTTAGAAGCTGAACATACCGTTTTTATTTACTCAACAAAGCAATACCTAAAAGAACTACAATTTTACAAAGTAGAATGTATAATAAAACTCTCCCTTCTAGTGCAAAAGGCATAATTGCCCCCTACAATAATAATAAAAAAAAACAACCAAGGACAATATGCTTGGAAAGATAAAGTAAGGTATTTATCTTGCTAATTTCATTTAGGGGAGGAAGGGGCATGGGTGGTTCTTAATTTTCTAGCAGCCAGAGAAAATTTTGCAACCTGCATGCTAATAAAATTCTCACTGCCTCTCACTAGTGTGCATATCTGTATCAAGACCATGTGGGTGGAGAGGTGAGAGTGGGAAAGAATTTAGAAAACATTAGGCTCTTCTGAACTAGCCTAAAGCAGCAAGGATTCTTGCAATCTAACTCCTTGGGTTTTGCTGGTTGTTCTCACCTCTGCATCTACTCATTTTGCAGGGGCAGTCTGTGCTGATTTCTCAGATCTGCACTAGAGCTTTTCCAAAACTTTTCTTTTTTACCACTGGGGCATGGTTTGCTGAGGTGGTCTTACAGTCTGAAAGGCTAATCTCCTCCTCTTTTTAAAATTTTTCTTAAAGTGTTGCAGTTCAAAAAATGTCACGTCCTATAATGCATGCACTACAGCATTATGACTATAAACAAAAGAGAATAGAAGGCACTTTTGATCCTAAAAGTCTTGGAATTAAAAAAGAAACCCACTCAGGGGTGGGAACAAAATGTCACAAATCATGCTGACTATTAGCAGGAAATAGTCTGGGACAACAAAAACAGCATTGGAGAATTTTAAAAAAACGAGAATTACAACAACAAATCCCCAGATACGTTTGCTGGAACCCCCAGACGTGTTTGCCCATTAAGATGTCTACAGAAGATTAGGGAGGAAGAGAAAGAACCACTGGTCTTACTTGAAATACATTCATTTCCAGATTCTAAGGGAAGAACATCCTTTGGACCAAAACACTGGTGGTACCCAAAATAAACTCATTTCCAGCAGAGAAAGATGTGCTACCCTTCTCCACTGGGAAAAATGTGGAGAAGTCCAACAACCAGTTTTCTTTTTTGCTTTTTTGGGGAGAGCTACCAGGTTTCTGGGGTCAGGCCAACAAGGCCACCCAAGTCAGAACAGTCCCAGCTGCATCCTTCCAGACCAGGGTAGAAAACACCAAGATCAGCTCACCTTTCTGAGCATCTCATTATCCTGAACGTTATTAGGCTCGTGGGAGCTGATTTCCCCCTTCAGGGTGTACTCGTAGAACTTCCCACTGAAGTTGACCAACAAGGTGGCAGGGCTGGTTTGTATCGGGCAGCTTAAGGTCACGTTGTTGATATCACTGGGAATGTGGATGCCATAGCGGAGGACGACACCCACCAGGACACCTTGAGAAAAGAGGAATAGAGAATGCCAGACTTTGTCAGAGGGACTGCTGCGCCCAAGAAACTCCAAATGACCATGCGGGTTCACAAACTTATGGAGAAAGAGTTTGAGGACATAGGGGTCCTAAGCCCTTACTTTCAAAAAGCATCCTCATTCTTGGTGGTTGCCCCTAGGCTCTGGAGGCCCCTTCCCAGAGAAGGCAGACTGGACTCACCCTTAATATCTTTCCACAGACAGCTACGAACAGAAACAGACAGAAACCCATCCTTCTGTTTCAACAGGACTTTCAGGGCTTATCTGACAAGGCCAGCCCTCCATAAACAATGTGTAGCATTTTCTATATGTTGGGGGTAGATGGGAAGGTCATGGTTTATGCTTTTAACTGGTTTTTCGTAAGAGACAGAAATTCAGAGAAATGTATCAGAGATACGAAATGAGATATTTAAGAAACACATGGAACGACTTAGCAGTAACTAGCTTTTTGGACTGAGGACAACTCATGATATCGAAGTATTCAAGTAGACTGTTTCAGTTTGTTTCTTTGTCTGTTAAATGTGCCTAATTATTTTACTACTGCTATTAGTATTAATATTATTTAATAATATTATAATATAAAATTATTAATATAGTAATATTATTATTATCTCTAACCTTAATATTATTATCTCTCACCTTAATATTATTTAATAATATTAAGTTTAGAGATGTTAGAATATATATATATATTATATATAGATACATATAGATATGTATTAGATATGTAAGAATATATTTATTATAATATTAAAATTAGAGATGTCAGAAAGACCTTAAGCTGCTAAAATATAGTTGCAAGTAATTTATAATATCTTCATCACATGTAAGTTAAGAGTTAGACTTCTTTAATTATTAGAATATATATATTATAATATTAAGATTAGAGATGTTAGACCTTAAGGTGCTAAAATACAATCACAAGTAATTTATAATATCCTCATCACATGTACATTAGAATTAGTCTTCTATAAATATTGGAAAAGATCTACTTTTTACAATTATGACAAAAAACCAAAAGACTTGTCAAGGGGAAGTCAATGCATGTGTCTTAGAGATGAAGAACTGTATGTAGAATTTTTTTTAAAAGGCAGGATATAAATTTATTATTGCTGTTTATCATCATCATTATTATTATTATTATTCACAAGGAGAAAAAGGGGATGCACCCACACAATTAACATGCAGTGGTTTTTTGTTTAATGTGTGGCTGGTGGGAAGTAAAGTCTCCTGGGAACGAGGGTTTGTTACCGACTCCACAACCCTGAAGTCCTCATAAAAATAGCTAGAATAACGCCCGGTCGAGCCCCAAGTGCTCACATGGCATAAATTCACCAGGAGCACTAAGATCTCAACTTGCATAACAGATTCACCGGAGATGGAGAGGGATTAGAGAGAAGAAGAAGAGTAAACAAGAGCGAAAAAGCCTGGACACTTGTAACCCTAGCAAGACTACTTAGCTGGATCTGTAATGGAAGAATAATATATTTCTTCTTTTTAAAAAAATCTTCTTTTCACTATAGTTCAGCTTGGGCAGTCACAGCCCTTTTGGTAGGTTAGCGTTTAGTGGTCTAATTTGTGTTTGATGTTTTCGTTCAGTGGCTTAGCATTGTGTGCTTGTTTTAGGATTTTTTACCTTCCCTCTCTATTTTTGAACATGTATTCTTTTCTGATTGTCACTGTTGAATTGAACTGTTTTGTTAGTTTGTGTGTTTTAAAACTACGGTCAGCCTTTCACAATTGCTGGTTTGACTTTCACGGATTTGATTATTTGCAAGTTTCTCCAACTCATGCACTTCTTTTTCGGGGGGGGGACCTTCCCTCCTGGTAGCTTCAATCAGGCTGTGCACACCTTTAAAAACCAAATTCTGGCCCTCTTCTTCCTCCACCAGCTGCTGCCCGGCCAGCTAAGGACAACTCGTAGCTTGATTTATCAGCATCACAAACCCTTTCCCAATGCCCCCCACACACACACACAAGGAAGGCGATGGGCAAGAGAGAAGGAGTGTAAGTTTTCGTGCCAACCCATCCTCTTTTCCTCTCCTTTCTCTGACCTGGTTTGGAGCTGGGGTGCCTGTTCTCCCCACCATGCCTTAGCCCCCCCCACAGACACATTTTGGTACTTGTGGTTTTTCCACTTCTATGAGGACCCTGCACTCCTAACCCTAGTGAATGCAGAAGGCCAGCTGTAAATAAATAATACATTTTTAAAAAGAGTGAAGCCTAAAGTCAAGTAGGTAGTGATAGCTTTACCACAAAGAAGGTTCCCTTTTTTGTGCAGCTGTCATCGAGATTGTGGAGTCGGTGGATGACCAAGAAGTAGAAGTGGATTACTATAATGAACTCTACATGGGGCTGCTTTTGAAAAGTGCTCAGAAAACTACAGTTGGCCCAAACAGATGCACCCAGGTTGTTACCCGACGCTGGCCGCTTATTCCACTTGCAACATCCTATGGACCTGGGGTTTGCAGTTTCGGGAGGGGCCGGAAACTGCAAACCCCAGGATTCCATAGGATGTTGCAAGTGGAATTAATAGCGCTATAACAGTCTAGTGCGGAAATGGCCTCTCTCTCTCACCACCTTCTCAGTGTGTTTTGGTGGGAACAACGGAAAGGGCCTTCCCAGTGGCTTCTCCCAGTCTCTGGAACTCCCTCCCTAGAAAAGCCAGGAGGGCACCATCCTTGCTCTCCTTCTGATAGCAGGTTAAGACTTTTTTTGTGACGTCGGGCTTTTATAAATTGGCTGGGCTTGTAATCATGATGCTGGGCAGGTCTGTTTTAAGGCTGACATAGGGTTTTTTTTCAATGTATTTAATATTTTAAATATGTACTGTTTTAACTTTATACATGGTTTAACTGTTTTTTTAAAATGTTATGCTCATACTTCCGTGGACGTTTTAATTTCTACTATTTTCATGTTGTAGACTGCCTTGAGTCCTGCTGTCAGGAGAAAGGCAGGACAGAGAGAAAAATAAAAATATAAGCCATAATTTCCTCTGGCATCCCAGAAGCAAGGAAAACTAGAAAGCCCCTATGGATACATCCTACAAACCAGCTTTATTGCCTGACAGCAGTCCCAAGGAAACCTAGACAGTTCAGATGTGTCTTTAAAGCCTTGGCTTTCAGCCATGGAAATTTCCATGAGACCAGCCTGCTTGCCTTAGCCTGTGCCAAGACAGGTGAGAATCCTTGCCCCTCCGACCAAAAGAGAACAAAACCAGACCAGAGGAACACCGTTCTTCCTTGCAGCTGAGGAAAGATCTTATTTACAAAAAGGATTTTTGTAAACGTCCAAGAAGAGAGGAAATCAGCCACCAGAACTGTATGTGTTTGGTGCATTTAAGCAGTACAAAATCTGGACTGCCACCAAAAGTGAAAGATCTGGAAAAGGTTTCTAAATATCTCAGTTTTCACTTAAGAAAGAAGCAAGCCATTGCTAATGCTGCAACTACACACACATACACAGAAAGACACACGTACATATATCCATATACAGAAGGCCCTCCTTACCTGCAACCTCTGAATCTGTGATCTAAAGTGACCTCAGAGCATCACATGTATCCATAGCAAAAATGGTGGCGATGTGCGTGCAGACACACTAAAGCATTCACGTGCATGTCATCACCACTGAATACAATGGGACACGAGCATTTGTGATTGCTTTGAATGGAAGTCCTGCATATACAGAGGGACCACTCTGTATACATACGTATGTGTGAGTTGGTGCATTTCCACACATTTATATACATACACACACACACACACGCACACACATATATATATACACACAGTCATCCCTCCACATTCGCTAGGGTTAGGGGCACAGAACCACCGTGAAAGTAGAAAAACCGTGAATAACTCTAGGCCCTCCAAACCATATTTAACACACAAAAAAGTATGTTCCCACCATATTCAATCCACTGTGGATTCCCTTGAGGCATCAGAGTTCCTTCACAAGGCTTAAGTGGGGGGGCCAGTGGGGCTCACTGCCATCTCTGCTGCATTTTTAATAGGGACTTACGAGTCTCGTTTGCAGTTTCTCAGCCTCACAAGGCTTGCAGTCCCTATTAAAAATGGCCCAAGGTGCCAGCAGGGGAGACAGCAAATAATCCGTGAATAATCAAACCTGCAAAAGTGAAACCCACATACATACACAAGAAGTTATCTGCAGGAAATCTGAGAAATTAAACAGAATCTTGACTGAGATGTCTGGTGATTAAAAGCTGCCTCTTAGCTGTGGTGCTCTATCTCCAGTTCTTATTTTCTGCAATACCAGCCACATCTACAGCTAATCAGAGCTTTTATGCAGACACCATACAAGTACTTATGCCTGTAAAAGTGAGGCAGGAATTAGTTCTTTGTGCCACAGTAGTTACACCTAAAAATATGCATATAAATATAAATGTACTAAAGGCACCAGACCCTGTATGATCCTGAAACCTAAGCAGGGTGAGCCCTAGATAGTACTTGGATGGGAGACTGCTAATGAATGCCAAGCTTTATTTCAGAGGAATGAACTCACAAAACTACCTATGAGAATTCCTTGCTGAAGAAAACCCTATGAAATTTATGGGGCCAGCCTAAGCCAAGGGGCAACTTGAAGACACGGGCCAGGCTGTTGAAAGTGGAATCATAGTGCTATAACACTCCAGTGCAGAAATGGTCATGATTATAGTGCTATTTTCCCACTTTAACTGCCATGGCAATATTGCATGGAACCATGAGATTTGCAGTTTAGGGAGAGACATTTATAATTCTCAGCCAGAGAGCTCCAGTACTTCACCAAACTACAAACCTCAGACGTCCACAGGGTGCAGCCAGGGCAGTTGAAGTGGAATAGTAGTGCTATAACAGTGCAGTGTGATGGGGACCCTAGAATCTGGTTGCCAGATACCTCCTGGAAACCATGCCATCCCACAGGCTGTTTTCTCATGAGCTCCAAACTGAGATATCAGAAAGCTGGGTGCTGGCTTGCTTGCTCTCCGCCGCCTCAGAGGGCGGGATTAGGTCAAATGGTTTTAAGTTACAGGAAGGTAGATTTCCACTGAACACTGAAAGGAACTTCTTAACAGTGAAAGTAGTTCAGCAATGGAACCGACTGCTTTGAAAGGCGGAAGGGTCTTGTTCTCTGGATGTCTCCAAAAAAGAGGCTGGCCTGCTGGGGATATTCTAGCTGGAGATCTGGCACTGAGATCTGGCACCCATGGGGCCCCTTCCAGCTTTGTGATTCTACGGAAGCAAAACAACGTGCCCTCTTCAGAGTAACACTTATCTGCTTCACTGGTGTTTTGGGCCTCCAAGTAAATATTAACTTTTGGAAACCCTACCTTAGATTTTTCCCGGTGAGTTTGCTACGGCCTTCCTCCTCCACACTGGCTCTAAACACTTAATACAAACTTGCTTTTCTTGGTGGAACCACAGCTGTGGAACTTCCTCACCTGTTTCAGTTTCAATAAGTCTATAAATACAAAACACTAAAAATCTGACTACTGAAGGGAAAGAACAGGACGGTTTTGGAAGATGGTATGAAAGTGTATTGTTACCAACACATTATCTGCACCAGAGTCTAAATAGCTTTCCGCACTAGCCTGTTATCGCGCTATTATTTCACTTTCAACATCCTACGGAATCCTGGAGTTTGCAGTTTCAGGAGGGGCCAACTGTTGAATAATAGTGCAATAACAGACTAGTGTAAAAATGGCCTAAGCCTACATCACTCAAAATTCTTGCAAGACCTGCTATATGTCTTCCCTTGGGCCTAAAACGGCCTGACGTGTGTCAAATCTGACAAAACTGCCCCACCCTCGCCCAGAGGGCTACACTGTACCTGTCTCGGCTATCTATATGCACTAAGCTTGATCGATTAATTTTTTGGCTGGCTGGGCAATTCTCAGAGTGATAGCCCAAAAAAGTAACATTTCCCTGGGCTCTATTATTGCTGTGTGCCTTGAAGTCATTTTCTGACTTATGGCAACCCGAAGGAGAACAAAGGGTTTTCTTGGCAAGATTTGTTCAGAGGAAGTTTGCCTTTGCCTTCGTCTGAGGCTGAGAGGGCGTGACTTGCCCAAGGTCACCCAGTAGGTTTCCGTGGCTGAGTAGGGATTTGAATCTTGGTCTCCCAGTATTGTAGCCCAACATTCAACTGCTACACCACCCCAGCTCTACATGTGAGTAAATCTTAGGAAACTATGCGGTTTCGAGTTCTCAGTTAACAGGTACAATATTATACTGTGAGTCTGACATATTTCAACTTCTTGCTGCTTTCAGCTTGCTTCTATTGAGCAATCAGCTTTCTCCTGAAAAACTAAAGGCCTTGGATTTCTCAACACCATTCTTGTGATGCCCTCCTCAAAAAAGACACAAATGTTTACTCACGAATTGGAGAGGAAAAGAAGGAATTTCTGTGAATTTCCTATCCGCAATCCACAAAATGCCCACGGAGCAATAGAGGGGAAGTAATTTAGAACTAACATACAGTTACGATCCAGCATTAAAGAAGGGAACAAACATACGGGACACCCTCAATGGACTCAAGGAACTTCTATAGTAAAAAGAAAAAGAAAGCTTTTTTACTAACCAGCATGTAGAATAGGGGCAGGTAAGATAAATGGTAGAAACCTGTACCGAGAAAAAAGATCAGAAGGATCAAGTAACTTTAAGTCATCAAGTAACTTCTGAAAAGCTGTGAAGTTGAATTATCAGCAGAGCGGTAACAGCCGACAGGTTACCAAAAAGGGTCCACAGATCTTTGGACACAAAATGAACGAGGGCATAAGAAGGCCAGAATGAATGATGTCTGATGAACGCTGTTGGACAAGTCTAAAATTCAGGATGGAGATAAGAGTTAGACCTCAATTCGGAGGCATGAGGAGGGAGTGGGTAGCTGTACCTAAGTATTGGGAATCACAGCCCTGCAGATGCTATTGAATTGCTGTTAAATAATCATTCAGTTATTTAATTTACATTCTTCCTTTCTCCCAACATGATACCCAAAGATGCTTACAACAGCACTGAAACAGTATACAGATAGAACCCTGAGGACACAAAAATTACAAAACCATTACATTTGCCATCATATTAAAATACCTGCCATTTAAAACAGTGTTTAAAAGCATCATCAAAAACCTGGCTATAAAGATAAAAACTAGCCATCCTTGGCGATGGCCAGGAATGCTGGGAGTTGCAGAGGTTCAATACTGGGTGAATGCGGGGCTCATAATTGCAGGGAGTGGGACATGCCGCAAATCCTTCACATCTGTGGCGCTTGATTTGCTCCAGCCAAGGAGCAGGTCCCAGATGCCTCGAAACTCTCCCAGCCTTTGCGGTTTCAGAATTAACATTTTCAGAACCCCTCTCTCAGCCTTGAAACACTTGGTCCATTTCCGCACTAGACTGTTATAGTGCTATTATTCCACTTTCAACATCCTATGGCATCCTTTGAGGCCTCTCCCTGAATGGCAACCTCAGGGTTCCACAGGATGTTGACAGTGAAATAAGAGCACTCCAACAGCCTAGTGTGGAAACGTCCTTGGCTAGCTTCTAAAGTTCCATATTCTCAAAGTGATCCTCCGCAGTCTTTGGGTATCCCGCTGCATCAGGCTGACGGATTGGTGGGCTGGATGCTACAGGGCGACGGATCAGTGCAGCCGAAGGGCAGCTCAGCTGTGAATGGAGGTTTGCCTTTGGAAGAGCAAGTGGGTAAGGATACAGGGATGAACTCCTGGATCTGAAGAAACAGCCTCTCCAGTAACTGGGACAGCAACCAAGGAAAGCTTTCTGGAAAGCTGCCGGTGATATAGGTATGAATTAGAAATAATAAATTAGAAATAAAGTAGAAGGTGGGGCTTAGGTCAGAGGAAGGGAGTTGTTTGTGTGTCACCTGGCCCGTGTGTGGTTTGCTTATTGACTGGCCGCGGCAATTGCAGCTTGTAGATAAGCACTTTCCGGGGCCGAGTGCGCGGGGAATTAGCGAGTAACAGCGAGTGGCGGACCCAGACGCGCCCGCGATCTTTGCCTGGGGTCTTGGTGCGTGCTGTGAACTTTGTCTATGAAAGCGCTGTGAAACTCGAATTCGGGCTTCTGGTCTTTCGGAGACATCCAGCCAACACCCCGCGCGTCATAAACCACTCTTTTTTCTTGCTCCGCGGTCTGTGTGTTCTCTGCGCGCCTGCAACACGGGGGGGCGGGGCACCCATAAACAAACCCGTCCTTTCCGCCCAAAGACCTCCCAGCTCCGGGCCGCGGGCCCCGCATACCGCCTGCGAGGGGCGCCCCTGCGCGGGGCGCCTGCGCCCGCTCCCCAGCACGGAGGAGCGGCCCCGCCGGGCTGCGGCCGAGCGCGGACGCTCGCGCTCCTGCGCCTCTTCGGCGGGGAGAGGACGGGGCCCCCTCGGGCCGCGGGGCCCCCGGGCGCAAAGCCGCGAGCAGGGCCGCCCCCGAAACACCCCGGGCGCGCCCGAGGCGTCGCCGCGCTCGGGGGCCGGGCGCGGGGCCGGGGCGGCCCGGAGGGGCCCCGGGGCGGCCCGACTCACCGTAAATCATGGCCAGGCCGGTCTCGTGGAGGAAGCGCGCCCGGCGGTGCTTGAAGAGCCAGATGGTGAGGATGGTGAGCGTGAGCAGGAGGATGAAGATGAGCAGGTTGGCGCTGTCCTGCCGGTGGCTGGCCTCGGCCGCCTTCTCGGACACGATCTCCTCCTCCAGCGCCACCGGGCGGGCCGCGGGGGGCCCCGGCTCCGCCCGCGCCCCCCAGCGCGCCTCCCCGCCGGCCGCCGCCAGCAGCAGCAGCAGCAGCAGCGCCAGGGGCCGCCCGCCCCGCCGCCGCCGCCGCCGCCGGGGGCCCTCCGGGAGGCCGCCCGCGGGCCGCCCCTGGGCCGGGCTGGCCATGGCTCGGGCGCCGCTCCGCCTGCGCGTCCTCGCCGACCGGGCCCCGCCGGCAGAGGCGAGGCGAGGCGAGGCGAGGCGAGGGAGGGGGCGGGGCGCGGCGGCGCAGGCGCGCCCGGGAGCCCCGCAGCGAGCAGGCGCCGGGGGAGGAGCGGCGCGCCCGGTCCTCCCGCGGCGGGGGGCGGCCCGGCGGCGCTTCTTTTGCAGGAAAGCCCCGGCCCGGCCCGGCCCGGCCCGCTCCGCTCCCCTCCGGGGCCTTCCGAAGCCCCGGTCGGCAAGCCGCGGCCTGCCGGCTGCTTTGCAGGGGCGCGTTTTTCAAAGGGGGCGCGTTGGGGGCTCGCTGAAGGGGCCCGCGAGGCGGGGCAGCCGGGGGCGCCCGGGAAAAGCCCCCAAAGCGCCGCCGGACGTTTTCCGAGACGCAGCCGGAGCAGCGCCGCCGGTGGCCCGAGTATCCGCGCCCCCGGTTTGCGGGCACGTTCGCGCGCCCGGATTGAGCCTGGCGCTTCGGATCCGAGCCTTCGGGCCTCGCTGCGCGAAACCCTGACCGTTCTGTCGGCGCTCCCGTTTCCGATCCAGAAAGGAAGGGCCCTTGCTCGGAGGGCCTTTTCTGGGGCGCCCCCCTTCCGAGGAAAGGCGTCAGGGCTGGGCTGCGCCCTGCGTCGGGGATCGCGGGCTCGCCCGCCCGCCCGCCCGCTCCCGCCGCCGTGGTTGCTTCAGCAAGAAGGAAGGCCACTGCGAGCATAGCACTAGGCCGTCCTGCAGAAGGAAGGGCAGGAGGGCGACGGGGCATAAACCGGCAACGCGCAATGCAGGGCGCGCCTTCGGTGCTCTAAATTAACACGCTCCTCCCGCAGGAAACAACAGGGAGGGAAAATGCCAGTACTGAAGTTTTGCCTTTCTCTGGAAGCCGAGGGTTGCCCACTGAACCAGCTCCTTAGAGGAGCTTCTGTAGCTCCTTTGAGGCTAACTGGAAAAATAAAACAGATTTCTAGCCTGGCGGTGCTAAATGGATTCTAGTCCTCTTCATGAGCCAAATGGATTCTAGCCCTCTTCCTGAGATGATGAAACTGAGTCCACAAAAGTTCCTTCTATGTATTTATCTATTTGTTTACTTATTTATTTAGGTCTCCATTAGTCTCAGAGATGGGACAGGATTATTTACATCCTTTCACGTTGTAGCCAGCTGGGCCACTGCCACAAGGCAGGTACGGTAGGTTTCTTAGCATCACGGCCAAAACATTAACAGCTGTCCACCGTGGAGAAAGATTCCATTTAGATTAATTCCCTTGTAAGTTCCTTTTTGCACTAGCTGGCAGTTTCAGTCTGGGAAGAAGATAAACGTGAGAAGAGACTGGGAGAGTGAATTTTCCTCAGTTGCTGAATGGCTGGTATCATTTTCTTAGCTGAAACAGGGCAGATGGAGGATGCTTTGCGCATTCTGGTTCCCTTCGTTTGCCTCTGCACATGGAGAAAAACTAATAAGATGGGCTCCCTTGGGAGTCCACCTTTACTGGCCTTGGACAGGGGGAGAGCAGCCCAATGCACAAGATCCATCTGTCCAGCCATCTGTATTTTTGATTGTCAACCATTAATAGTCTGGGTAGAATCAGTTTGGGGGCTCCGTTCCACCACTGGCTGTCAGGGGGTGCTGGACCCCATCAGCAAAAAGGCTGGAATACTGTGTGTGTACCATTTGCCACCAAGTCAGATGATGCTACAGCAGTGGCATGTGCCAGAGTTTGGCACCACTTAGCCCTGGAACTGCACCCGGTTCTGAAAACAGAAGATACGCTGAAATAGATTAACACAGCTGTGTCTTTAAAAACTCATTCCGCCCAATTTTACCCAGAGCTCAACTTTAAGGACCCCGCAAGTACAAACTTCATCAAGATGTACAGCCTGAAGAGGCATCTGCTCTATAACTGGATGGCCACCTTGGCACCCTCTGCACAATGTGAAGTCCCATGAGTTGTAGCCAGCAGACCCACTAGTAGGGGATGATGTGATTGCAGTCCAATAATATCTGGAAGTTCTGAGAAATACTCCTGGAAAGTCGCCACTTCCCTGCCCTTGCTAAGCCAAAGGCCAAGAATATCAAAAGCTTTGACAGTGGGGACAGTGAAAAGCTGCTTTGAGAATGAGAGATGGCTTAAAGAAATGTTGGGTCATCAAGAACGGAGATTTTAATGTTCGACAAATCAGGGTTGGGAGTCATGCAGCCCCTGTAGATATTATTGGCATCAACAAGTCAAACACAAGGCCCTAGCTGTCATAGCCAATGCTGATGAATGCTGGGAGATGCAATCAAGCAAATTCTGGAAGACTACACATTGATAGGGAAGAGAGCGAGATAGAGAGGCTGAAGGCCTGAAATGCCTCAAAGAGGACCTTCATGTCCTGTTTCCTTTCTCACCCAACAAACCCACAAACAGGACATGAAAGCAATTGCCCCTCCTGTGTTGTTATGCTTCAGCAGCTTACACTATTGAACACAGAAGACTGTTTAGGTATTATGACTAATGGCCATTGACAAATCCACCCCCCAGAAATATGTGAGAAATAAGTGAAAATATACGTTTTAATTATGTTGCGTGCATGCAAGATATAGTTGTACATATCTACTCTTTCTGTGCATTATAATTTTATCCATTTATATCTATTTCTCCTGCTGCCAAAGGTATTTCGCCTCACTAAACTAGAAACTTCCAAACACCTGAAGGCTAATGTTTATCCCTTCCTGCACCTTTTCTATTGCTGTTTTGCACTAGCAGCCACTAGAGTGTCCAGAATGGTAAAAGGTATTTCAAATGCATATATTTACATAAGGGTATTAACAATGGCAGTAGGTTTATTTTCAGTTTCTCTTCCAACCATACTTGGCAAACAATTTAATTTTGAGTGGGTGTTTTAAAACAAACCCAGTCCAGACCTCCTCCGTGGATGTTTCATTTTATATTTATTCACACCCACTGCAATTTGTTGTCTTGTTGGCCAGGCTCTCTGTTTGGGAGGATCCTGTGTATCCTTTTGTTATTCCCTGTATTTTTGCTTGTAAACTTTAAGAAGAAAATAAATCGGATGGCTGCTGTTTTTAAACAACACTGGATCTATTGCAGCTTCTTGAGACAGTTTGTCATCAATTTCCTCTGGTAAAAAAGGAAGGAGAAAAACAAGAAACAGTCTCTTGATTGTTGTACTAAGCCCATAATCGTTCTAGCAGAACATTATGGGAATAGTGAAAGCTCATAAAATTACTGGCATTAAATCTTAGTAGACACACATAGAGAAAATATGTTAAAAAGGAAAATGATAGGCGTTGTGTGACATTTTAAAGGAAAGGCCATGGACACAAACACAGTGCTGGCTTATCATAATGATGGCACAGCTACTCTAAAGTTCAGATTAATCCTCTATGTGCATGTTTGTACAAGTGTATGTAACATGCTATAGGGGAGACAATATGAACAGAGACAGATACAGTACAAAACAGTTATGATTTCATATGTCACTTGGGGTAGAATCTTGTGGGAAAATCCTTCCTTCCAAGTTAGATAAAATTTCACCCAAAATCAGGGCAGGAATCAAAGAGCCTTCCAGTTACAGTTTTTGAATTGCAGTCCCCAGGAGCTCTATTATTTATGCTGGCTAGAATTTGGTATTGCAATCCAACAAAAGTCTGGATGGCATCATGATTCCCACCCCTGCCCTGCATGAAAAGTGCTTATATTGTACTGATTTTGAGGGATTTCTAAATGAATAAGCAAAAGACAGCAGCCAAGGTCTAGAAAAGAAGACAAAACTAACTTCAGAGGAGCTGTAAAGCATGCTCCTCAGCCAACAGGCAAAGAGATCCTGCTGGGGCCCATCAAGGACTATGTCTTGATGTCAGAATTCTCAGACTACCGGTTGCTTCATAAGTCAAATGTCCCAGTGGCAGTCAGTATTCTCACTTAAGCAGAACCAGGGTGCTTTTAGTGGACTCAGACACAGCCAGTCCAAAGGCATTCTATGTAGCTGTTCCATATTTCATGTAAGTAAGAAAAAAGATCCAAGTAGAGGATGTAAAGGCCTCTGCAAATGAGACTGAATATCTCTCTGTACACTCCATCTTGCTCTGTAAAATCCCATGTTCAAACAGGTAATTATTCAATACACATATTCACTTGGAAGTTCTCCAGTTGATAGGGAGTACAGAGGTTAATGTGCTGGGTTCATACAGTGTCAGTCTGGGACTTGGAGGTCCAGGTTCAAGACCCATGGGCAGCCATAAAGCTCGGAGAGTGCCCTTGGACCAGTTGGTTTATTGCAGCCTGATCTCAGCTCACAGGGTGGGTCTTTGCCAGGGATAAAGAGGGAGAACCACTTTGTGACTTCGAACTCACTTGAGGGAGTTATATACTTGTATCCTGGCTTTGAAAACAATAGCAGAAGAAAAAAACACAACCAGAAGGGAAGTTGCCAAGTACCCAACTCTTTGTATGGTAGTGTCTTCACATCTACATCTGTCCTTGTTTCACCTTAGTAAACTGTTTATATCTAACCAAACCCCTGTCTGCTGAACTTCACACCTTGAAACATATCTAGCCTCAACTGCAACTCCCTTCATCAACAACGGGTGGCTAGGGAATTGACATCCAAAGCCATCTGGAGAGCTACACATTCTCCATCCCAGCTAGTATAACCAGCAATGGCTCTTAAAAGGGATGATCTGAAGATCATTGATGTGCAATGCTCTACCATGCAATTATGTCTCTTCACACAACATCACTAGCCTCCTCTTGTGTGCATCTCATCACAGGGTTTCTAGAACACATTCACAGATTGGTGAGAATATAAGTTACACTCAAAATAATTCAATGCAAAGTGTATAAACTCTGCCCAATGTTATATAACATTAGATTATGCATTTCTGTTGTCAGTTTCATCCTACTCCCACAACTGCATAGATGTTTTATATATGAAGCCTTATCTGCCAGTCCATCCAAATAAGCCATGAAAACTCATGTTAAAATAAAAACCAATTTAAGTCTTAAAGGTGCTGCCATATTTCTCTTTCCATTTCATTATTTTTGTCTTTCCATTTGCCATTTCTCAAATGGAGTGAGATGTTCCTCACTATGTTGAAAAAAAATAACTTAAAACTTAAAAAATTAAAAATTAATAACAGTCTAAAAAATAAGACACAGTTCAGATCAACATCTATCAAAGTCACTGTTATTGCCACCTCTCAGTCCTTCCAATACTCCATTTTATAGACCAGGAGTGTTTCAAAACTGTGTTTTTATCTAAAGAGGGAGTAGACACCTGAAAGTCACGATTCAAAAGCTCTACTGTCAGAGATGCTGTCCGGCAGGACAAACAAAATCATTCTTGTGCCTGGATCTTTGCCTTTACTAGCAATAATTGGGAATGAATATTTTATTTCATCCAGATATGTCTTGCAGATCCTTATTTTTGTGAAGATGATGTATTTCAAATGACACAAAGGGTGCAATTGCTAGTTTATTTTCTGTGTGAAATTCCGACAAGAAAGAGCACGTTCCTTCCCAATTCCAGTCATGGTAGAGGCACATAGGGTGGAATGCCAGGATGAGTTTCCTACAGAGTCACCGTGGCCCTGTCTTGGCCTACTTACATCATCCCACTGTGTTTGTTTTGTTAAATCCCACAGGGAAGTCAAGTTGGGGCCAAATAGTTGACTGACATACAGTCCCAACTATGCAAAGTATCTCCCACAAAACTTTTACAAGTGGCAAATAATGAGTTGCAACTATCCAATTAGCTTGTAAATTTTTTATAAAGCAGAAGTTTTATATTCAGGGACTGTACACATGTCAACTATTTCATCCAACTTGACTTTTCTGTATCCTCCAAACATTTCACGGATGAAACTGGACACATGCCTCAAGCAACATCAAAATGTGGTCACAATGAAAAGTTGTTGATGTAGAATAGCAGATAATCCAGGAGAGGCTGCAAAATTGCTTTTTCCAGAAAATTCTGCAGCTTCCCTGCCTTCTAGCCTTTTCCCATCACCCCGCTTAGTTAGTCGAGCCAAACTACTTTTGCCCTATGAACTCAATTTGCAACAACTGGATTAACAGAGGGAAGGAGACCCTGGCACTAAAAACAGCTGGAAGGGGGACCACAGAGCATATGGTCCCTGCCACATGGGTGTTATTGCTCTTTGCCTTTATTTCAGATTTACGGTGACCCTAAGGTTACTTATTATGGGGTTTTCTTAGCAGAGAGGTACAAGTAACAAGCAAAGTTATGTTGCACTTGTTGATGCCATCACCCAACAACTCATTACTGTTACTGCAGAAGAGACAAAGACCCACTTGACGTGCATGCCGACACATTATGACTCGAGTCCTATTAGTTAGTCCCAATGCAGTAGACCCATTGAATCAATGTTGAAAGGTGAGTCAATGAGAGACCATGATTTGTTTTAACATCACCCACGACTTTCCATGGTCAGCTAAGTTTGAACTTGGTCTCCAGAGTTGTAGTCCAGTGTTCAAACTGCTACACCACACTGGCTGTCATCAGGGTCAGCATTTTCAAAATCCCACAATACTGTAAGTTATTTTCTTAAGTTGGATTTTTCAAAGTTTTTCATTTTCCATTTCTCAAAAGCAACTTCAACAGCTCCTTTTTGTTACTTAAAAAGATCTGAAATACTATAAATCACTAGCCTGGGGTAGAAGATGCACCATCCTCTTGTCCATCTTGTTGCCTCCATGCCAGAACAGGTACATGAGGTAGCAGCATAAATAACATTAGGGGCCAGCACTGGAAGCATATATATTTTCATCCTCCTGTTTAGTAGGGACACATTCCCCAGACTATAAAAAGCAAACGCCAGCTCCACACACAAAGAAAGAATACTGTGCATTATATGTAATATGAAAATATAACTCGTTTTAGAGACATGCCTAAGTGAACATTGGGTGCCTGGGGCTTTAGTATACTGTTGAATAGACTGTACCATTTAAATTTTTGTGGTATATATTGCAAACTGCTCAACAATAATCAAGATTATCAGCTCATCAACACTGTATAGACTTTAAAAAAAGCAATCAGAGAAAGTGCCTAATAAATAGAGAAAATCTGTCAAAGGAAAAATCTCCCCTTCTAAAATTTTGAGCAGGATTTCTTTCTCTGCAGGCATCAAAGATGGCAAGATTGAAGAAGACAGAGAAGACTGTTCCAAAATAATTTTCCCCAAAACACACAATATCCATCTGACAGCTGTATTTGAATAAAATAATTTTCTCCAGAGTTAGATTAGCCATTGTACAGGGATGAAATTTTGCCTTGCATTCAGACTGAACTACCTTGGTAGGGACTCAACATTTCTTTGTGCCTGGCATAGGGAATCCTGGCCTTTGTACACATGGTAGCCTAATGTTAGCAAGAGCGTCCCCTTTACTTGTATGCAGGCAGTATCACTGAAGATATTTCAAGAAGTATGTCTCCAGATCTAGACGAGGGAGTTTGACGGACAAGCACCGGCAATTTCCCAATGTATACTGTACAAAATCCCTCAACCCATTACCTTTACTGTGATGTTACAGAACAGTGAATCAGATTCAGCTCCTACTGTTGAGACTGACACTACTAAATAAGCCCGCGGTCTCCCATCTGAGGATAGAGAATTCTTTTGGCTGATTTGCTTAGGTGAATCTGTATTTGTTTAGGGTCTCTTTTTACAGCCCCTCAGCCTGGCCTGGAATATTCCAAATGCAACCAATTGAATATAAAAAATCCTCAGATGAGCATATCAACACTCCACTTAAAAGCTGTTCTTAAGTATTAGAATCTCAAAATATTTACATGGGAGAATCCCCACCATATTTTCTGTTAATTTTTTGGCCCATTTTGTTATTGAGATTTCTACTAAATATACAAAATAATTATATCTCCTTTCATCACTAGGCTGCAGTGAACAGCTAGGTTTTTAAATTCGGTGTCAAGAAACAATACCAGTGCCATTTGGTCTCCAAGGAAAGGGCATATTCTCTTTTCCACATCCAAGAAAGCCTCTAGCCGAGGTTTCTTATTTGAGTGTTTTTATAAGGCAACTACAGATAAAGAAGAGCTCTCTCTCAGCATCTGAATGATCAAGCAGCTGGATATATAAGGGGATACATTCCTTCAAATACCTGCATTTCTCCTTGGTTCTTATTTCAAGGAGGAATGTAAACAGCTGCAATCCACTTGCCTTGTCCTTAGCTTCTTGTTGAGAGGTGGACTCCCAATTCAAGAAAGATGCATAACCATGATTTGTTCTCTGAGGGACAATTTCAGCACCTACTGTGCCAGTGTCTTCCCTTTCCGTTAACTTCAAATCCACATAATTAATTTTTCCTGTTAGTGAAAAGTAAACTGTAAATCTTGTTGACTATTACTTGAAAATGCCATTGGCAACAAGTCAAATTCCAGCTCCTACAACATGGAACAATGTATGCAGCACAGCTCAAAACCCATTAGTGTCTCTTTCATTTCTCATGGTGCTCATATATAATTAGGTCCCAAATGACCTGGGTTTTACAAATATTAATACAGGATTACTGGCACTAGCTCACAGTAATGTATTTAATTACATTCACTCTTCAGCAACTATTTCATGATATTTTATTACGCAGGAATAATTAATTTTGCCAGTTGAAGTAGTGGGATATGATGGGACAAACTTCCACTCCTCCAAGTAAAAATCGCAAACCTATTTAGTAGATGGCAGATAAACACCTCCCCCCATCTTTTGTGTCAAATGACATAGAATGATTTCTCAGAAATATCTCATTTCTATCCAACATACTGATTTTACATGCTGAGTACTGCTTTAAACAATTAAATGGAAAATTATTTTAAACTACAGCTCCCAGAATTCTTGGAGGATTCTGGAAATGTAAGCAAACAAATAACTTTTAATGAGCTCTGATCTAGCAAAGAGTTATGAAACAAAGACCAAAAAGTGTAATTATATCCATGGAATTAATTGGGTGGCATTTGAAATACTCAGCACCAATCAATAGCTTCAGAATGGAAAGGAATTACCAGCTCGAATTCCATAGTACAGTGGTACATAGTCAAATGTGTCCCAAGGCCTAGAAATTAACAATTGGTGGTGGAAAAAGTGGGTATCTATATTGTTTCTCCATATAAGAGTAACAGCTACGGTGGTGAAGAAGAGAATGTAAATGTCCCACTGAGTTCCATTGTAGGACTCGGAAGGATCTGACTATCACTGTCCAATCACATTGGGGAGGGATAATGTGAGGTCACTCGGGCTCTATAATCAATTATTTCTTCTTGGTACCTCTTTGTTATTGGCAGATTGCTAAAAGAGCTGTAATAAGGGGTGGGTGTTTGTTTTATTTCCCATCTCATTGGGTCTTTCAGTTTAAATTTCATATTGTCTGAATAGCCTAGCTTAATCTGTTTGCTTTTCTTGTTCATTTGCTCTGTCTCTTTGTGTTTTGGAGTGAAACATATTATTCCCTACAGTCAGTTCCCATATATTTTGCCTGTTGTTAAAAGGCAAGTAGTCTGAGTCACACTACTCAGTGTCAGAAACAGAGTGCTGCTGGGCCACTTTCAGGTTGGACAAGATCAGGGTTTGCTTTCTGCCTTTGTTGTAACAGCAAATGAGGTGGAAGAGTATACAAACCATCTTACAGTACAAATGGTCTGCTTGCAATATCTTAAGTAAGCAGCACCCAGTGCCATTTCTGGACTGTACTCTTATAGTGTTATTATTCCACTCTCCAACATCCTGTGGATCTGGGTTGTAGTTTACTGAGGCCAAACAGCCCTCCCACCAGGTTAAAGGTCCCTCCCTACCGGCAACCCCAGGATTCCATAGGATGTTGAAAGTGGAGAAATACCACTATAACAGTGTAGTGCAGAAATGGCCCAAGAGATCTTGCTCAGGATAGAGGCAAAACAAAGCTCTGAGAGTTGGCAAGGGGCAAGACCTGCAGAGCAGGAACAAAACATGATGGAACCTGCAGTGTGATCTTCCCTTCCCAATCCTAGATGCTTACACAGGTCTGTAGGAGATGGAGTGGGAGTAGGCATGTGGCTATGACAAAGTTTCCAACACCTCATAACCAAATTCCTTAAGGGAGCAGAAGTATTGTCAGAGGACTCTCACAATTTGTAGACTGTTGGTAGAAATAAAGGAATTGCCGATATTACTCCGTCACTTCCTTCAGCTGTGTCAATGAACCTCATCAGTTGCTTCTTCTGGAATAAACCAATGGAAATAAAACATTGTGTGTGTATGTGCCATCAAATTGCCTGCCAACTTATTACTGGCCACTCGCATAGGTTTTCTTAGGTAAGAATATAGAAAGGAAGTTTTGTCTTTGCCTTTTCCAAATATAACCTATAGCACCTGATATTCATTGGTGGTCTCTCCCATCAAGATCAACCAGGGCTGACCCCTGCTCAGCTTCCAAGCAATTAGACAGGATCTGGTGGTTTAGGGTATTTAGAACATAAATATAACATTATACATGTAATATTGTGTTTTCTTCAAATAGACTGTCATAATCTCATTATCATTATCCCATACATTTGCAGCTCAGCTTCAGCAGATTCTCAGCTGATTGATGCTATAGGAAGAGTGCCAGGACAAAAGTACTGGAAAATCGAATTGGGCACATTTACTTAACAGCAGTTTTAAATTTTTTGTTACCACCACTGTACTGGCCTGGTCTTTGGTAACTTTTAGATATCATTTTGATATCATAATTTGCTCTGCCCACCAGCCAAGTGTTTGTGATAGTGATTCTAATAGTTGCGAGGCTAGGCATGGCTATTAACTGTGAGTCATATTTGTTTACACCAGGGCAAGTGAGAAACTGCCAGATTTGGGACCTCTTCCAAACAAACACCTTCATTACAGATGCGTACTGAAAAGCAAAGAGACCTCTGCCCAGAGAGCACCTGGCGAGCTGAGTGCTTAACTGCCGAGCTAGCCACATCTACATACTGGCCAGGCATTGCTGCATTTCTGCTTTATAATCATCATGTAAATTGTATCTTTCCCAGTACACTGTCCAGCTCCAAATGTATTGTCTTTGCCCAGGACCCCACTAGCCCATGTTATTCCCTTCCTCAGCACCACAGTTCCAGTTTTCTTTATCTTGTGAGAACATTTTCCCATGGCTTTTTGGTTGGTTGCCTCCAACATGTCCACGTTTGCCTCGCTGTCCTTTGTTCTCAGTTAGTTCCCTTTCAACTTAGCTTTGTTTCCCAGCATTGTCAGAGGTTAAGATTATCACCATTCCCACTTTCCTTTTCCATTTTATTTACAGAGCAGACTGTGCTCTGAAACACCTTGTTTTACAAACGTCATTAGCTCAATATGCCTTGCTGTCACTTACCTCCAAGCTGTACTACACAGGGTAAGATTCCTCAACCTGCCTCTTGTTAGCCAAAGAGAGTGCTCCAGCCAAATCACTTCGGGTGTCCCCTCACGGGGACTCCCAAGTCACAGAGAAATACTTTCTCTTTAAAAAAAATAACAGAGATCTAGTTAGCCCTTAGTTTACCAGTCTGAAATTGGGCTGTGCTTACTTCTGTCCTTCAGGGCTTTATCACACTGGTTTGTTCGGGACCATTGCAATGTCATTTCCATTTTTCCCTATCACATCACATCATCACTCTCCTTATTGATGAATTGCATTGCATCTTTTATGGGGTTGTTTGTTTTTTTGTTTTCACTGGGAAATACCTGTGAATGTTCTCCAATAAAACTACATTTCCATTTTTGTGTAGTGGGGCAATGGTGTCATTCCACATTGCAGTTTCAGATTGTGTCAGTTACATGGTGTCAGTGTGTTTTCCCCATTCCTCCTCCCTATAACCTTTTCCTATAATAAGCAGGGTGAAGCTCATTACACAGGCATTTTGGCTGTAAGTGGAACACCTAGTTGCTTTTACTCTACTCCCTATTTTATTTTATTTTATTTTACTTTTGGTAGATGGCTACCACCCATGTGTCATGAATGCTACAACGCCTAGGACATTCAGTATGATGTTGTAACACCAGAATGATTGCAGCAACAGCAAGCTGCTGACTCCAGAAGCCAGTGCAATGCAGGAAATGGCCACTCCACAGTATAAACAATGCCAAATGAGAGAGGACAACTGTGCAATTTCAGCAATACAAGAAGAAGTAAGAAGAAGAAGAAGAGAAATAGAATAAAATAGAAGAAGAAGAAATACAGTGCATGGTGCTTGGTTGCACCTTGAAGGGAAGAGGGTGAGATCAGTTGATAAGAATTAGGGGTACAGTTCATAGATACCCACGTATAGTTGTACCTAGGTTTTAATTTTTTCTACTAACATTTTTAAAAATAGCTTAAGAACATCAGTATATACAATATATCATTCACTTGGGATAAGAATCTGATTTAAGGACATCTGGAGTACACCCCACTTTTCTCCACTTGTATTACATTCACTCTGTTGAGGTTTATTTATTTATTTGCTATTGTGGTGAGGAGTGTGAAATATATTGTTTGGAAGTTTAGTGCATACAGAACGATTTGAAACAAATTCTATAAAGATCACTTTGGCAAGTCTAAGAACATAGGTACCAGGCTGAGCAGAAATTTTGTGTAATAGCAGTGTGTAATCCTAAAGACACTTGCTAGAGAGTAAGGTTATTGAATCCTGGACTTTCCTTTTGAGTAAAGTACTGCATAGGATTTAGAATGTGTGCATATTGACCATGGGCATGAGCAACATGCAACACTTTCCTAACACATTCAGCTCAGTCAATCCATATGGCCATGTTTCATAGAGTTTTCTCCAAGGTAAATGTATAGAGGACTGGAGAAAGGGACATGCTTAACTAACAGGGGAAAGAGCAAACTTAAATCTTCCAAGCTCAGAGAAAGAGATATAAAAAGTTACAAGACTGAAATCAACACAATGATGACTGAGGTCAAGCAAAGTGAAAGGATCTGTAATAATCAGATAAGTAAGGTCAGTGGTTAAAGGGAGCAGTACTCCCAAACTGTTTAACTCAATACAGTGCACTAATCATGCTGTACACATTATAAACAGTTTGGGAGTACTGTTCCCTTTACTCACTGACACTTACTCCTCTGTGATTATTACAGATCCTTTCACTTGCTTAAACCAAACATCGTTCCTTCAGTCATCATTGTGTTCATTCAGTCTTGTAACTTTCATATCTGTTTTCTCTGAGCTTGGAAGATTTTACTTTTCTCTCTTCCCCTGTTGAGTTAAGCATGTCCCTTTTCTCCAAGTCCTCTATACATTTACCTTGGAGAAAACTCTCTGAAACACAGTGGACTCTGACTTCCAAGTAAATGTGCTTAGGAAAGTGTTGCATGTTGCTCATCCCAGTGGTCAATATGCACATTCTAATCCTATGCATGCTTACTCAAAAGGAAACCCCACAGGATTCAATAACCTTACTTCTTGAGCAAGTGTGTTTAGGATTACACACTGCTATTACACAAAGAAGTCTGCTTCAGCCTACATACTATGTTCTTAACTTGCCAAAGTGATCTTTATCAATTATTTCAATCGTTCTGTATAAGTAACTTTAGGAACAATTATCATTTCACACTGCCTCACCACAATAGCAAGGAAATAAATAAATATCGGCCAGTGAATGTAATACAAGTGGAGAAAAGTGGGTGTACTTGTGCCATGTCCTAATCAGATCTTATCCCAAGTGAATGGATATACTGTATATACTCATGTATAAGTCTAAAAATGTTAGTCAAAAAAATTAAAACCTGGGTCAACTTATCCATGGGTCAATATATGAACTGTACCTTAATTCTTATCAACTGATCTCACCTCTTCTTCCCCTTTCAAGGTGACCAAAAGCACATGCACTGTATTTCTTCTTCTTCTTCTTCTTTTTTTTCTTTTCTTCTTCTTCTTCTTCTTCTTCTTGTATTGCTGAAATTGCACAGTTGGACTCCCTCTATTTGGCATTGTTTATACTGTGGAGTTGCCATTTCCTGCATTGCACTCTTCTGGGAGTCACAGCTTCCTGTTGCTGCAATCATTCTGGTATTACAACATCATATTCAATGTCCTAGCGTTGTAGCATTTCATGAGCAGCATGGTGGTGGCCATGTACCAAAAGTAAAATAAAATAAAATAAAATAGGGGAGTAGAGTAAAAGCAAGCTGGTGTTCACTTGCACCAAGATGCCCTCTTTGTCCAGACACCAGAAGTGTAATAAGCTCACCCTGCTTATTATAGGGAGAAGGGATAGGGAGGAGGAATGGGGAGAACAACATCCACTGACACCATGTAACTGACACAATATTGAAACTGCAGTGGAATGACACCATTGCCCCACTACACAAAAATGGAAATGTAGTTTTATTGGAGCCATTCACAGGTATTTCCCATGAATGAAAAAAAAACAAACAAAGCCTATAAAAATGGGGATGCAATTCATCAATAGGAGAGTGATGATGTGATGTGATAGGGAGAGATCAAAAATGGAAATAAACCAGTGCAATCATGCAACAAACCAGTGTGTGATAAAGCCCTGAAGACAGATAACACAGCCCAATTTCAGACTGGTAACTTAAGAGCTTTTCTGTAGGATACCTGTTATTTTTTTTTTAAAGAGAAAAGTGTTACCCTGTGACTCTGGAGTCCCCAGGACACCCAAAAACCAAAACAAATACAACAAGATGGGGAAATTAGCTGGAGCACTCTCTTGGCTAACAAGAGGCAGGGTAACTTAGCGGGACTCTTGACCCTGTGTATACAGCTTCGGGTCAGTGAGCAGACAAAAGCAGTTCAAACTAATAACAATTTTATTAAACAAGTATTAAAGAAAACACAGTCTCACGGTCAAATAAGAAATGGAAAAGAGAATTTGGGAATGGGCCATACGTCACCTTTCTCGCAGTCCTGGAGAAACCAACTGGAAAGAAGGAGACTTAGCACAGCAGCCGAGGGGAACTCACTGAACAGAGCGGCAGCAAGGCAGAATGGAGGTCTGGAGCCATCCAGCGAAGATCCGAGTGCTCCAGCAAGAGATCCAAGGAACTCGGAACTGGGGATTTTTATAGGGGAAGGAATGACCGTGGGCTAGTCTGGTCTTGGGCGAAAACAATGAGTTTTGGACTGGAGACAATGTCTCTGAAAGGTCAGAATTGCCAACTATTGAGTTATTAAAATTCAATTGACAATAGTATGGCCAGTATGTAGATGTGGCTAGCTCGGCAGTTAAGCACTCAGCTCGCCAGGGTGCTCTCTCGGGGCAGAGGTCTCTTTGTTTTAGTACGCATCTGTAATGGAAGGTGTTTGTTTCAGGTTCCTGAAGCAGATCTGGCAGTTTCTGGCTTGCCTTGGTGTAAACAAATATGACTCAGCAGTTAATAGCCATGCCTAGCTTCGCGCTTGTTCGGTGGCCTCACAAACACTTGGCTGGTGGCAGAGCAGGGCCGAATTATGATATCAAAATGATATCTAAAGTTACCAAAGACCAGGCCAGTTCATGGTGGTAACAAAAGAACATTAAAACTGCTGTTAACTGCTCAATCCTGCCAATTCATTTTACAGTATTTTTGTCCTGGCACTCTTCCTGATAGCATCAATCAGCTAAATCTGCTAAAGCTCAGCTCAAATGTATGGTAATTTATAATGATATAACAGTGTATTTGAAGAGAACCAATCTTTTTACATGTATAATGTTATATTTAAATTCTAAATACCCTAAAAGCACCAGATCCTGTCTGATCTTGGAAGCTAAGCAGGGTCAGCCCTGGTTAGTACTTAGATGAGAGACCACCAATGAATATCAGGTGCTATAGGTTATATTTCGGAGGAAAGAACTAGAAAACTATTTCTGAGTATTTCTTACCTAAGAAAACCTATGGAGTCACCATAATAAGTTGGTAGGCAAATTGATGGCACATACACACACAATGTTTTATTTCCATTGGTTTATTCCAGGAAGAAAGCAACTGATGAGGTTCATTGACACAGCTGAAGGAAGTAACAGAGTGATGTGAGCTGTTTTCATTTCTTACCAACAGTACAAATTGTGAGAGTCCTCTAACAATCCTTCAGTCTCCCTTAAGGAATTTGGTTATCAGGTGTTGGAAACTTCCCTCTCATAGCCACATGCCTCTCCCACTCCATCTCCTACAGACCTGTGTAAGCATCTAGGATTGGGAAGGAACAGACAGCACTGCCGCTGCCATCATGCTTTGTTTGTTCCTGCTTCTCTGGGTGCCCCTGCCCCTGCCCCCGGACTTCTCAGACTTTTGTTTTCGCCTCTATCCTGAGCAAGATCTCTTGGGCCATTTCTGCACTACACTGTTATAGTGGTATTATTCCACTTTCAACATCCTATGGAATCCTGGGGTTTGCGGTTCAGGGAGGGACCTTTAGAGTTCTCATCCAGAGGGCTCTTTGGCCTCAGTAAACTACAAACCCAGAATTCCACAGGATGTTGAAAGTGGAATAATAACACTATAAGAGTACAGTCCAGAAATGGCCTTGGTGCTGCTTCTTGAAGATATTGCAAGCAGACCATTTTGCACTGTAGATGGTTTGTATACTCTTGCTCATTTGCTGTCTACAACAAAGGCAGAAAGCAATCCTGGGATCTTCTCCAACCTGAAAGTGGCCCCAGGCAGCACTCTGCCTTTTCTGACACTGAGTAGTGACTCAGACTACTTGCCTTTTAACAACAGCAAATACTGTGGGAACTGAGCTGTAGGGAATAATATGTTTCACTGCCCAAAACACAAAGAGACAGACAAATGAACAAGAAAAGCAAACAGATTAAGCTAGGCTATTCAACAAGATAAAATTAAACTGAAAGACCCAATGAGATCAACTCAGATGGCAATAAACAAACACCCACCCCTTATTACAGCTCTTTCACAATCTGCCAATAACACTGAACAAAGAGGTACCAAGAAGAAATAATTGATTATAAAACTTCAGTTACCTCAGATTATTTTCCTTCCCAATAAACAATGTGATTGGACAGTGATAGTCAGATCCTTGCCCGAGATTGTACAATGGAGTTCAGTGAGCAACATTTACATCTACTCTCACCACCGTGGTGTTTTTCTTATATGGAGACAATGTGGTCTGGCTTTTACCACCAATTGTTAATTTCTAGGCCTTCAGATCAGTTCAAAGAACATTAGACTATGCCACTATACTATGGAATTGGACTGGGTCATTCCTTTCCATTCTGAAGCTCATACAAATCAGATTGATTCATATCAGTGTTTGGAATCCAGCCAACCTGATTTCATCGATATAATTACACCTTTGGTCTTTGTTCATAACTCTTTGCTCCATCCAGAGCTCATTAAAAGTTATTGTTTGCTTACATTTTCCAGAATCCTCCAGAATTCTGGGAGTTGTAGTTTAAAATAATTTTTCCAAGTTCTGGATCCATTTAATTGTTTAAAGCAGTACTGAGCATGTAAAATCAGTATGTTGGATAGAAATGGAGATATTTCTGAGAAATCATTCTATGTCATTTGACACAAAAGATGGGGGAGATCTTATCTGCCATCTCTAAATAGTTTGCCAGAATTTTACTTGGAGGAGTAGGGAAACTTGTCCCATCATATCCCACTACTTCAACTGGCAGAATTAATTACCTTCCTGCGTAATAGAATATCATGAAATATTGCTGAAGAGTGGATGTAATTAAATACATTACTGTGAGCTAGTGCCAGTTAATCCTGTATTAATATTTGTAAAAGCTGGTCATTTGGGACCTAAGCGTGTTCTCAATGAGCACCATGAGAAATGAAAGAGACAGCTAATGGGTTTTAGCTGTGCTGCATACATTGTTCCCATGTTGTGAGAGCTGGAATTTCACCTGTTGCCAATGCACATTCAAGTAATAGTCACAGAATATTTTACAGTTACTTTTTCATCTAACACAGCAAGAGGGGAAAGGTTAAATGAATTATGTCATTTGAAGTTCAGTACCAAAAACCAAAGGGCTATAGCAGCATCCATCGGTGAGGTGCTAAAATCTGTCAGAGAACAAAGTGGTGGAGCCATGCATCTTTCTTAATTCAAGTGCCACTCTCTATATGACAAAGCTAAAACACCACAAATGCATTCAGCTGTTTACATTCCTCCTTGAATAAGAACCAAGGAGAAATGCAGGTATTTGAAGGAATGTATCCCCTTATATATAGCTGCTTGATCATTCAGTATCTGCTGAGAGAGAGAGAACTCTTCTTTATCTCATCCTTGTGATAAGAACACTGGATAGAAACCTCAGCTAAGGCTTTCTTGGATGTGGAAAGAGAAGTATGCCCTTTCCTAGGCCCAAATGGCACTGGTATTGCTCTTACTTCAGCACCAAATTTAAAAACCTAGCTGTTCACCTCAGCATTTTGAGCCTAGTGAGATCATGGAGGGGAGTATGTATGTTTGTATATTTATAAATGTCAATAACAAATGGCCCAAAAAGACTAACAGAGAATCTGGTCATTCTCCCATGTAATATTTTGACTTGAATACTTAAGAACACTTAAGTGGAGTGTTGATGCCATTGAGATTTTACTGTCGGTCACAAGTTGGATACCCAGCCAGGCTGAGGGTGCTAAAAGAGACCCTAAACAAATACAGATTGGCTAACAAATAGCAAAGAATTCTCATCCCTCAGTCTAAAGGAATGGAGTGGGGAACCACGGCTATTTTCAGTAGTGTCAGTCTCAACAGTAGGAGCTGAATCTCATTCACTGTTCTGTAACATCACAGTAAAGGTAATGGGTTGAGGGGTTTCTAGTATACATTGGAACTTGCTGGTCCTTTATCCAGTCAAACTCCTCATTCTGATATGGAGATATAATTTTTTGGTATCTTCAGTAGATGTGCCTGCATAATTGAAGGAATGTTGCTTATTACTAATTTAGGTTACCATGTGCTACAAAGGCCAGGATTCCCTATGCCAGGCAAAAGTAAATATTAAGTTTTACCAAGGGTTCAGTCTGAATGCAAGGCAAAATTTCATCCCTGCAACAATGGCTAATCTAACTCTGGAGAAAATTCTTTTCCACTTTCAAATACAGCTGTCAGATGGATCTGCTGCTGAGTTTTGGGGAGAAATTATTTTGGAACAGTCTTCTCTGTCTCTTCTTCAATCTTGCCCATCTTTGATGCCTCAAGAGAAAGAATCTGCTGAAATTTTAGAAGGGAGATTTTTTTTCCCTTGACAGATTTTCTGTATTTTATTAGGCACTTTTGAACAACTTCTCTGATTGCTTTTTTTTTAAAGTCTCTGCACTGTTGAGATGAGCTGATAATCTTGAATTATCTAAGCATGCAATATATACCACAAAATTTTAAATGGACAGTCTATTCAACAGTATACTAAAGCCCCTGAAAAGAAGGGCACCGTTCACTTAGCATGTATCTAAAACAGGTTATTTTTATATTACATATAATGCACCATCTTACTTTCTTTGTGTGGACTGGATTTACTTTGTACAGTCTGGGAATGTGCCCTTACTAAACAGGAGGATGAATATTATATGCTTCCAGTGCTGGCCCCTAATGTTATTTATGCTGCTACCTCATGCTCTGTTCTGGCATCAAGGTAACAAGATGGACAAGAGGATGGTGCATCTTCTACCCAGGCTAGTGATTTATAGTATTCAGATCTTTTTAAGTAACAAAAAGGAGCTGTTGGAGTTACTTTTGAGAAATGGAAAATGAAAAAAACTTTCGAAAAATCCCAACTAAGAAAATAACTTACAGTATTGTGGGATTTTGAAATGCTGACCCTGATGACAGCCAGTGTGGTGTAGCAGTTTGAACACTGGACTACAACTCTGGAGACCAGAGTTCAAAGTCCTCCACCAGCCATGGAAACCCATGGGGTGATGTTAAACAAATCATGGTCTCTCATTGACTCACCTTTCAACATTGATTCAATGGGTCTACTCATTGGGACTGAACTAATAGGGACTCTGAGTCATAATGTGTCAGCAGTGCACAGTCAAGTGAGTTCTTTCTCTACTGCAGTAACAGTAATGAGTTGTTGGGTGATCAGCGTGGCAAGTAACATAACTTTGCTTGTTACTTGTTACCTCTCTGCTAAGAAAACCCCATGATAGGTTAACCTTAGGGTCACCGTAAATCTGAAATAAAGGCAAAGAGCAATAACACCCCATCTGGCAGGGACAAATCCCAGTTAATCCTCTGTCATCCCCCTTTCCAGCTGTTTTTAACATGCCCCAGGTTCTCCTTCCTCCTCTCACTTTCTGCCTTTGCTCTCAGCTTAATCCAGTTGTTGCAAATTGAGTTCATAGGGCAAAAGTAGTTTGCACTCAACTAACTAAGCAGTGAGATGAAAGGCTAGAAGGCAGTGAAATCTTGCCCTTCCCTAGTATTCTGGAAAAAGCAATTTTTTCAGCCTCTCCTGATTGTCTGCTATTCTACATCAACAACTTTTGCCGTTGTGACCACATTTTGATGTTGCTTGGCCACATGTGTCCCAGTTTTCATCCGTGAAATGTTGGAGGATACAGAAAAGTCAAGTTGGATGCAAATAGTTGACATGTGTACAGTCCTGAATATGTAAAACTTCTCTTATAAAAAATTTACAAAGTGATGGATAGTTGCAACTCATTATTAGCTGTAAAAGTTTTGTGGGAGATACTTTGCATATTCAGGGACTGTATGCATGTCAACTATTTCACCCAACTTGACTTCCCTGTGGGATTTAACAAACAACAAACACAGAATAGGGATGATGTAGAGTAGGCCAGACAGGGCCATACTTGCTTCCTGTCAGGACCTTCGTCCTGCATTCCACCCTATGTGTCTACCATGACTTGGATGGGAAGGAAACACTGTTCTTGTCGGAATTTCACAGCAGAAAATAAACTAGCAATTAGCCTTTGTGTCATTTGAAATACATCATCTTCACAAAATTGAGGATTCTGCCAGACAGTGCTAAGAGGATGAAATAAAGAATGTTCATTTGCCGGATTCTTTGCTAGTAAAGGCAGAGGTCCAGGCACAAGAATGATTTGCCTTTTGCTATTGCCCAGACAGCATCTCTGACAGGCAGTATAGAGCTTTTGAGGAATGTTGACTTCCAGCTGTCTACTCCCCTCTTTAGATAAAAACACAGTTTTGAAACACTCTGAACTGTGGTTCTATAAAATGAGAGATCAAAGGTAGGACTGAGAGGTGGCAATCATAACTTAGATAGATGTTGATCTGAACTGTGTCTATTTTTTAACTGTTATTAATTTTTAATTTTTTAAATTTTAAGTTCTATTTTTTTTAACATAGTGAGGAACATCTCACTCCCATTTGAGAAATGGCAAATGGAAAGAAGCAAAAAATAATGAAATGGAAGAAGCAAAAGAAAGAAATATGGCAGCACCTTTAAGACTAATTGGTTTTTATTTTAACATGAGTTTTCATGGCTTATTTGGATGGACTAGCAAGTGGTATTAAGGCTTCATATATAAAACATATTTATGCAGTTGTGGGAGTAGGATAGAAAGTAACAGGATCCATAATCTAATGTTATCTAACATTGGTAGAGTTTATACACTTTGCATTGAATTTGTTTGAGTGTAACTTATCTCACCAATCTGTGAATGTGTTCTAAAACCCTGTGAGATAGATGGCGAGAAGCCTGGTGGGATTGTATGTGAAGAGACATAATTCAGTGGTAGAGCATTGCACATCAATGATCTTCAGATCATCCCTTGAGCCATTGCTGGTTAGTCTACAGCTGGGATGGAGAATGTGTAGCTCTCCTCCAGATGGCTTTGGATGTCAATTCCCAATAGGCTCACCCGTTGTTGATTTGGGATGAAGGGAGTTGCAGTTGAGAGCTACATATGTTTAGAAGGTGTGAAGTTAGACTGACCAGGGGTTTGGTTAGATATAAACAGTTTACTAAGGTGAAACAAGGACAGATGTAGATGTGAAGACACTACCATACAAAGAGTTGGGTACTTCTTTATTCCTTCTGTTGGTTCTGTTTTTCTTTCTGCTATTGTTTCAAAGCCAGGATACAAGTATCCTGACTTTCCTCCAGAGTGAGTTCAAAGTGGCAAAATGGTTCTCCTCTTTATCCTCACAACCACCCTGTGAGCTAGATCAGGCTGCAATAAACCAACTGGTCCAAGGGCACTCTCCGGCTCCACGGCTCCATGGGTCTTGAACCTGGACCTCCAAGTCCCAGACTCACACTCTATAACCCAGCACATTGACCTCTGTACTCCCTATCAATCGAGTAGAACTTCCAAGTGAATATGTGTATTGAATAATTACCCTGTTTGAACATGGGATTTTACAGAGCAAGATGGAGTGTACAGAGAATGTCAGTTCTCATTTGAGGCCTTTACATCCTCTACCTCTTCTTGGATCTTTTTTCTTACTTACATGAAATATGGAACAGCTGACATAGAATGCCTTTGGACTGGCTATATATGAGTCCACTTGAGCACCCTGGTTCCTCAAGTGACTGCTGACTGCCACTGGGACATTTGACTTATGAAAAGCAACCAGTAGTCAGAATTCTGACATCAGACATAAGTCTTGAGATGGGCCCAGGCAGGAAATATCTTGCCTGTTGGTGAGAAGAGACATACTTTCACACTTCTCTGAAGTTAGTTTTGTCTTCTTTTCTGACCTTTGGCTGCTGTCTTTTGCTTATTCATTTAGTAATCCCCTCAAAATCAGTACAATGTAAGCACTCTTCATGCAGGGCAGGGGTGGGAATCATGATGCCATCCAGACTTTGTTGGATTGCAATACCCATCAATTCTAGCCAGCATAAGAAGTGGTAAGGACTCCTGGGAGTTGCAATTCAAAAACTGTAACTGGAAGGCTGCTTGATTCCTGCCCTGATTTTGGGTGAAATTTATGTAACTTGGAAGGAAAGAATTTTCCCAGCCAAGATTCTACCCCAAGTGACATATGAAATCATGACTGTTTGTCTGTCTATCTGTCTATCTTCATCTATCTATCTACCTATGCACATGTACATACACTTGTACAAACATGCATACACATAGAGGATTTTAATCTGAACTTTAGAGTAGCTGTCCATGGTTCTGATAAGCCAGCACTGTGTTTGTGTCCATGGCCTTTCCTTAAAATGTCACACAACGCCTGCAATTATTTATTTTAAACATATTTTCTCTATGTGTGTCTACTAAGATTTATGCTAGTAATTTTATGAGCTTTCACTATTCCCATAATCGTTCTAGCAGAACATTATGGGAATAGTGAAAGCTCATAAAATTACTGGCATTAAATCTTAGTAGACACACATAGAGAAAATATGTTAAATAAATGAGGTGTTGTGTACATTTTAAGGAAAGGCCATGGACACAAACACAGTGCTGGCTTATGTCAAGTTAGAAATCATTGGCCATTTCCGCACCTAGACTCTTATACTCCACTTATTCCACTTTCATCCTATGGAATTCTGGGGTTTGCAGTTTCGGGAGGGGCCGGCTGCAAACCCCAGGATTCCATAGGGTGTTGAAAGTGGAATAATCGCGCTATAAGAGTGTAGTGTGGACATGGCCATTGACCCAGCACAGTATCAGGAGTGAAGATTCTGCACTGGACTAGCAATAATAATTTGGGATTTTAGACATGAATCCTTCACAGTCCCACCCAGAAATCTTCCTTTTAATTTTAATGCATTTTACTAAAGCACAATCCAAACATACAAAACAGCAACAAAAATGCATACAAACATGAACAGACATCGACACATAACTAACACAAATCCTACAAAACATAACTAAAATGGTTTCCTGCCCTTGTTGCAAACAGTTCATATTAAACATTTATACCTATTAAATCATACATTTTATCCCCTAATTATTTTTTATCACTTATAATTTTAATTACTTAATTTCTCAAGTTCACAATTGCTTAACTTATTATAGGTTACATCATATTAATGATCATTCATCTAAAAGTAATGATCGTCTATATAAAACAACATTTTCAAACAATGGTCAGGACAAGATGACATCTCCTTTTACACTTCTCATTTAATAATAGTAATTTTAATAATCAAAACATATTGTTGTGAGATTGCTTTTATTTTATTATTTTTTTTAGGAAAGCATCCACTTCCATTCAGACAAAACTTCATTTACATTCTGCCTTTTATTCTGTGAGTAGCTGTATCCATTTCAACAATTTCCACCAGTCTGTAGTCTGTCCTAGAAATCTTAAGGACTGAACCGGTGACCATTTGCTTTCCTAGTGTGATGACGGTATTTCCATTTCATCCCACCTTTTTCTCAGAACTGGGCCTCAAGGCAGTTCACCAAAATTAAAAAGGAAATCTACCAAAATTAAAATAATGTGCATTTACCCCTGATATACAGCCCTTCCCCATGTGCAGATATATGCAATATAAGCATAGCAAACAGAGCTGAGTAGGGTTGGTGCAATAAACACTCAAGAGGATTCCTGCATCTATAATACTTGCATAAAAGCAGGAATTTCAGCAGGTGTTTCTTCTTAGGAACCACGCAACAGGTAACACTTGCTTTATTTCTACACAACCATTAGAAGAGCCCTCTCCAGTTTGCAGTCTAGCAAGCCTACCTGAGAGTGACGAAACTCACACTATTATTTTTTTTTCCTGGTTTTTGTGTCGTGACCCACAGTTTTGAAACGTATATTTTGTTATACTTGTTTTGCATTATTTTTTTTTAAGAAAACAGCAAATGCAAAGATTTCGAGAATGCAGAGCATCACAGCTATTAAGAAAAGTCCTCCATATTCAGAGATTAAATAAAGCACTAATATTGCAGTATTAATAAATCTAATTCTGTAATAATAAAACCCACAACATTCACACGTAAACTGGCATAACAGGGCTTTCCAAATGGTGGGTCGCGACACATTAGTGTGCTGCCTGAAGGGTGTAGGTGTGTCACGTCCCTGGACAAGGAATGACCCCCCCCCCGAGCCTTGGAAATATGTGTTATCAATAAATCATATATTTTTAAAAAATATAACTGAAAAGTTTTCATGAGATATGTTGTGTCCCCATGCATTTCGTTATTTCGGTTTATGTATATGTCCATATCTCTTCCAAGGGGTTAGTTTGCTAGTTCGCAAGTATCTCTTCCAAGGGGCTAGTTTGCTAGTAAAACTAAATTACTGTGTCGCAAAAAGATGCATGTCTAAAAAGTGTGTCACCAACACGAAAAGTCTGCAAAGCTCTGTGGTATAAGACTGGAGGTCTTCAAATCCCAAAGTCAGCAAAGGGACATATATTTCAGACATGGACATTTTATCTCCTGAAGAGTCATGCAAATTTTTCAACTTATGAGAACTTAGTATTTAATTTTCAGAAAACGCTGTGTCTACTTTATGTATGTCTAAACCTGCCAAGTACTGAAAGCTTGCATTTGACATTCTCCAATGACTATTTCCAGGTGACTTCTTTGTGCACGGCCAGGTGTAGACATTTCTGAAACCACCGGGGCATGCTGCGTGTGCTACTGCTAGCCTTCATGCTTGGTTGGAAATCTATGAACTCCAATCAGGGTTTGTAAAATATATATATATATTCCAGCTGCACAACATTCCTCCTAGAAGGCAAACGGGAACATAGGGTGGAAAATTCAGCTAACACAAAGACTCCTTCAAGGGCATTTGCAAAGTTGTGACAAAGATGACAAGGAGCTTTTGGGCACGAAAAGGGGTTTCAATGTGGGTTGGAGAGGTTGATTTGGACACGAGAGCTGGCTTGTGTGCGTAGCTTCTGTGCACTAGATATGTTAGGTCTATTAAGTGTTTATTAAGCCATTACATGTCCCTGCCGTGTAATTGTTTAATGAACACTTAATAGACCTAACATATCTAGTTTCTCCCTCCAGTTTCCAGCTGCGCATCATCAGTTTTCCAAATGCAATCTTTTTTTTCACCACCTGCGCTAACAAAAACAGACTCCAATAAATAATTTCAGAGATAGCCACCCCAGTCTGTTTTACATTTTAAAAAAATATATAAAAGCATCATCTTTGAGACTAGTTGGAAAGCTTATAGCAGATGCTTTAATGGAGCCAGATGAAGAGGGCTGCAATCTACGGAAGCTTATGCTACAAATTTCTTCCACCCCATCAGTCTCAACGATGCTATAGGATCAAAGTCTTTACATCAATAAACTTATTATTGAATAGGAGGCGTCTTGGAGGAATGAGATTGCATAAGATTGTTTTCTAATATTGTATATTCTGGTTGTTTTGTCAGTTTGCTTTCTATTACATTGCATCGGCTTTTTGCATATTTGCCTCCGCAATTTATTTTATAATCATATTGCACAGCTTTATATTTATTATATTTATATATTATTTGTATTTTTTTTATAATTTTTGCATTTATATTTTTATATTTATACATTTATATGTTTATATGTTAAATAATTTACATATATATATATATATACATACACACACACACACCCCTTCCTTCCCCTGGTAGGTGGTGTGTACTGTTTAGACTATACACCTTTGGCAGAGCTAATTCGTATTCTTTTGGGTGCAAAGCGCTATGTAAACACTGCTAGCAGTATAGAAATAAATTATGGGGATAATAATAATATCAGCAATAGGGCGGGGGTAGTCACAACCACACAACGTTATCAGATCTGACTTATTTATTTCTAGCAAATTAACTGAGGGGAAAAAAGGCGCCAAAATTCCCTGAGGAGAAATGCGGCGGGGGCGAAAGGGTCACAAACTCTACCAGCGTGGCCCCGCCCCTTTTCCAGAATCTCTACCGGAAGCCCCGCCCACTCCCCTCAGCTCGGCCTGTTAAGCTCCTCCCCCTCGTCAACTTCAATCCTGGAGGCGCATCTCCGCAACGTCATTTCAGGGAGCCAAGCAGTGGCGGAGGCTCCTCCCTCTTGCGTCGCTTGCGTCCGACGCTCGCTTATTTCCCTCCCGCTCGCGGCCGCTGACTTCTCACGCACGCACCGTCGCGCCGTGCGCGCATGCGCGGCCCCGGCTCTCGGCTGCGGGAGGAGGGCGGATGATGGCGGCCGCCTCGCTGTGGAAAGGGCTGGTCGGGGTCGGGCTCTTCGCCCTGGCGCACGCGGCCTTCTCCGCCGCCCAGCGTGAGTGACAGACGGCGCCCTCTGTACTTTTCCCTTCCCGCCGACCCACGGGAAAAATCAAGGCAGGCTTCGGGCCTCCGCTTCCTTCTCCCCCCAGCCGAACTTCCTCCTCCTGAGCTACGGGTGCCGAGAAGCGAATGTGGTCGGAAGGGCCCCCAGGAGGCATGGGGCTGCTGGGGGCGGCTTTGGCTGGGAGGCAGAGGAGGAACGGAGGGTCTCGGGAGAGCAGTTAGGGCGACGCACACCCCCTGCCCCCGAGGATCGTGGCATCACGAGGAGGCCCACTCCTCTTTAGACCCGTGGCTCTCTAGTCGGGACGATGGCCGAAAACGGGAAGCCAGGAGCAATTTGGGCAAAAAAATGTGTGCGTGACAATCCCTCCCCGCACACGCTTACGGGGCTGCCCTTTCCGGGCCAGTGCTGTCGGCACTGGCAGGCAGTAGCAGCTCTCTGGGGGTTCGCTTTCTGGAGCTTCCTCTGGAAATGCTGAGTTCTCAACCCCGGATTTGCTGCGCGCAAAGTGTGCGTTGCCACCGAACCCCACCCCCAGGGCTGTGGAGGGTGCCTTGCCTCTGCCGCCAGTAGGATCTTGCAGCGCGTGTGTGTTTGTGTGGTGTCATTCAGGCTGGACTACAGTTCCCATCACTCCCAGCCAGCACTCCAAATGGAGAGAGGAACTGCTGCCCAACAACAACTAAAGTTGTTGCTGGACAGCAGTTCCTCTCACCATTTGGAGTGCTGGCTGGGAGTGAATCTTAAAGGTGTGCCTACTGAGGATCTTGCAGCACATGTGTTGGGGAGGATGTCATTTAGGTTGGACTGCAGTTCCCATCACCCCCAGCCCACACTCAGATGGTGAGAGTGGTGACTCTTACAGGTGTGCCCTTAAGTTTCAGCATGAAGCATAGCCTTTGCTTTCATGCAGCACCCTCCTGTATACATTTACTCGTGTGGGGATTACTCTTAGGTGCACATTGGCCTGTAGTCTTATTGTGGCAGTGGCTTTCATTGGCTAGATCCTGGAGACAGCAGGCGAAGGAAGTTAATTAGGAAAGCCAAAGACTCATTATTGCGACAGATAGCATGGGTGTGTGTGTAAGAGAAAGAGGCAAGTATGGCGCTGTTTCATTTAAATGTGCACACAGAGGAAACTGCTGGCGTGAATGCTCAATCTCCTTCCCAACCCCTGGTATTGAAAACGTCACCTGCTACTACTCATGTGCAGTATCATTAGCCCTGTTTCTTTTTTTAATGTAGCAGAAAGTTGGCTGGTATATTGTGATGCATAATAGTTGAGAGATCATTTTGGGGGGGAATCTGGGTAGTCGGCGAATTATGGGGTTGAGCAGAATTGGTGCCTTCCGATTCATTCTCAAGACCTGCACAGAAAGGAACATGCTACTAGAATGATGCTTCTCACATCCTGTCAGTGGCAAGGAATGTAAAGGGGAAATAAGAAGACACTCTTAAGTACATCCAGTTTCAGCTGATTTTTGTAGCTAACCAGGGTTGAGCCTGGAAGACCATAAGGAAGTACCACAGTCACCAGATGGGGCTAGGAAAGAATCCTGCCCAGAAAACTGCAGCTAGGTAGAATGACTCAATGCAAGGCAATGTCCCTGAAAGCTACACCTGGTGAAATCCTGCTTTAAAAGTCTGAGTGCGACAACAGTAGGACTTGAGATTGACCATGGCTGGGAATAGGACTGGGTGTATGGATGGGTTAAGTACCATGAGTATGAAGGCTCAGGAAAAAGGCTGGTGGAATGGAAGTAACATAAGGAGCTGAGTGAGTTGACCAGGGCAGTTTTGAGAGAACTATGGTGGTGTTAGTCTAAAAGCAGCAAGTGAGTAGCAAGGATCTAATGGCACAGGAAGGTGATGTAGTATCAAGGGGAATTGAGGGATGTACACAGCATATTGTGGATTGGGGTGGACAACAGACAAAAGGGCACATCTCAGCAAATCAGAATGATCCTTTGTAGAAATGCTATGTAATCCAGTTTTGTAACTTCACCGAGTCAATAAAACAGTAGCCCAGCTTATAAAATATTAGGTGGAACTTCTGGTGCAATATGATACATTAATCCTGTCTTTGCCCTTCTAATTAATATGCCAGAAAGGTGCTGGTAATTGAGTGAATGATTTTGCTCATCTGTTGTGAGTTCAGCAGATTGGCTGGGCACGTGCCATGCCACCAAACTGGAACCTCAAAGACTGGTGCCTTCTTTATATTTAAAAAATCTGATAATCCACAACTTACCAGACAGAAGGTACCTGGTTTGATGGGAAAGGATATTATATGAATTTCTCTCTCTAGTTCATATTCTAAGGTACATTATAATATGTGGGAGAGGGACTGTCATTTTTGGTATGTACAGTATTGAAACTTAAAATGTTAAGATGTCTCCCTGTCCTTAATTATTTGGACTTGGACCATGCCAGTGACAAGCTTTATTACTGGTATAGCAGTTTATTACCAGTACATCCTCTGGTAGCTCTTTGAATCTTAGGACTGTATTGCAAGTTAATACAGATTCCCATACTTCTGTTTAACTGGTTCCTGAAGTAAGCCAGCAGTTTGGAAACTGCACATGAACTTGCAGTAGTGATATGTTCTTGCGGCTGGTAGTTTTGTTTCCCATTTTTATTTTTTGTAATAGAATTCTGTACAAAAGCATTAACATATACGATATATCTAGCTGTGGTTATGACTTCTAGGACTTCAGTCATATAGAGTGCAGCAAAATAAGACTGTGGTGGAGCTTGCAGCTGAAATGATGGCTGATGACAAGCTAAATGAATGCATAGCTGTGGTTCTAGTGTTTGAAAAACTGTCCATGACTTGCTTACTTTGTTGTATTGCTGATTAAATTTCTCTCATGGTGCATCATGGAGACGATCTGAACACTGATGAATGAAATCAGGCTTTAAAGATCAAGTACAGCTTGCAACTATGGGAGAGCATAGCTATGGGAAGAAGCAGGTGACGGCCTTTAGCTCTAGTATTACAGATAGAAAATCCTGTCATGAAGTTTGTTTCTGTCTCCTGTGGGTGTAACGAAGGGAAATCAAATTTGTTTACCAGTTTGCCTTTATTTTGCAGATCATTCCTATATGAGGTTAACGGAAAAGGAAGATGAAACCTTGCCAATAGACGTAAGCCATATGAAACTACACGTTTGACTGGGATCCATAGGCTGACATGCTTGCTTGTAAAATAGTTTAGTTGCAAGTAGCAATAGAGTCATTGGGCTAACAGAGTCCAAGAATAAATTGGACCCCTTTTGACTGGTTAGTGCCACGTGTTTGATCTCTAGCTTTCCTTTTGTTTTTTTCACTTTATCCTGTTCCCACAACTGAATTTGAGCTGTAGTGTTTCCTTGTTCTTTCCCCAGTCGAGTATACAAACCTCTGCCTTAATGAGATGCTCTCCACTCCATGCCTCAGATTAAAGTGCCTTAAATTTGGCAGCGTTCCACCTTCCTTCAAAACATCCCTTCAGGAATTGCCCAGAAAGGCTCTGTTCTTACTCTCTGAGCTCTGCAGAGCGAACAGCCCAGTCCCCCTGATATTTGTTTGGAACTGTTGAATCCTCTGCCACACTAATCCGTACCTACTGTGGCGATCCTTCTAAGTTTAGTATTCAAAGTTTTCATTCTCTCTGATGATTTTAATCAATCAAGGAATGCTCTGAACGCTGGGTTTCAAACAGCCCAGATGTATATGCTGTAGAAGTCACATCTGATTGGGATAAGTTCCAACACTTTTCTTTGAAGTAGTACCAGCCATTGTATTGTGTAACACATATCCCTAAAGGCACCAGATCCCATTTGATCTTGGAAGCTAAGAAGGATCAGCCCTGGTTAGTACTTGGGTGGGAGACCAGGTGCTGAAGGTAGGAAAGAACTGGTAAAACCATCTCTGAGGATTCCTAGTATAAGAAAACCCTATGAAATTCATGGTGTCAGCATAAGTTGACAGGCAACTTGAAAACACACACACCCATCATCATATGATATGTTTTCTCCCATAAGGGCCTTTGGAGTACACAGTAAATATAGTTGAACAACAGTGCTGGGGTTCACATCTTTGTTCAGACAGACAGACAACCTGAGGCATTTCCTGTCTGAGGTAGAAGATGGCATACTGCATCACACATTTCTGAAATGCTGGGACTGAGCAGTTTGAAAGATACAGGGAACTGGGACAGACCAAAAGAAAGAGGAATTTTATCCAAAGGGTTTATTTGAGACATTTAATAACTGTTTTTCTTCTTAATCTGTTGCAGATAGTTCTTCAAACACTGTTGGCCTTTGCAGTTACCTGTTATGGGATAGTACATATTGCAGGAGAATTTAAAGACATGGATGCAACTTCAGAGCTAAAAAATAAGTATGTTTTTCTCCATTCTTTCCACTGCAGTTAAAGTTTCTCTTACTGCGTTGCTCATGATTGCTTTTCCAGTAGCCTTACAGAGCTATTGAGGGAAGTGTGGGCTCACTCCCTCTCCAACTCAACTATAGGAAAAGTTGGCAGCTGTTTGCTGTCCTATAGTGCTGCAGTTTGCTCTGCTGGGCTGGGAAAAGTTTGGGTACATTACAGGAAACCTGGCCTTGGTTGCATGAAGTTGTTGTACGATAGAGCTATGAGTGCCTTCTTGTCATTATAACTAGACTGAACCTTCATCATCAGGGACAGCGTGCTACTAAATACCATTTGCCAAAGGGACAACTACATAAGAGGACCACACACCCCTCCCTGTCTATGGTGGGAGCCAGGATACTAGGCTAAAGAGATTTTTGGTCTGATTCAGCAACAGAGCTGCACTTACCATGAGAAGCCAGAGTCAGATTTCTCAGAAAAGAGTAAGGCTTTTGGAAGAGGAGGTACTAGAGCACTGCTCTGAAGGAGAATGAGAGTGAGGAATTAAGATTTAAGTTTAAAATTTGCATCAGATCCTTTAAACATCTCTGTACAATGCTAGTTGTGGCAGACAGTAGATGGGGATCTGTTCATAGAACCATGCATGATTTGCAGTAGACCACGAAGGAATTTTGGACTTACAGCTGTCTACAAAATCCAGTAATTGCCCTCCTTCATTAGGTAGGTAGCAAACAGGAGGGATGTGTGTGTAAAATGATCTGTGAATTTGATTCTAGTAATGTTGACGGATTTGTGCCCTGAGCATGTTTGTGGAGACACGCTGTTCCGTTAATTTATATCCACCTTCCTAGACCACTCTTTTGCACTGGGCTGCTGTTTGCAAATCCCAGATCCTCGTAAAAATGAAAGAGAGCCCATAATCCTGAAGGCTGACCACTGAAGGGTCGTGGCAGTTTACCACAGTGCAGTGTATGTAGAATCTCTTTTTTCCCAGGTGAGCTGATTATCAACTCATTGTTATGACTCATTGTTAATTGCATTCTCTCCCTTCTGTTTCTCTTTCATTTTAAGGACATTTGACACATTAAGGAATCATCCATCCTTCTATGTATTTAATCACCGGGGCAGAATATTATTCCAGCCCCCGGACACTGTCCATTCTTCCTCCAGCCAGGATGCTTTGTTGTCCAGCACATCACTGAAATTGCGAAAACTTGAACCTCTCCGCCGTTAAGATTTTTACAGATGATTCTAAAAATAGAACAGGACGCTGAGCTATAATATTTGAGTTGGGGATGTAAACACTTTTTTTTAATTTCTGGAGCAGTATTTATATTGATCTTCCAGACTTTATAAGATATATATAAATATATATATATAAAAAAATATTGAAAAGGACCTTCTTTGAACACTGTTAATGACAATTACTGAATTGTGAATTGGCAAGCAGTATAAGTTATTGCTAGAATTACGCTGTGAAAAATACATCTTACCTTTCATCCATTAAAACACTATTGCGGTTGATTCACTGAAAACAATTTCTGTATTACCAAAAAGCAAATGATGGTTTTTGATGCAACAGATAAGCACAGAGAAGGAGGGTATTGGCTTGTGCTGTGTTGTTGAATGCGGAGGAAGAGGGCAGCAATGTGCTATTCCCCTCTCCATTGATGGAAGACAGATGATTGTTGTTTTTTTTAAAAAAAATGTCTTTGGCACTTTGGGCTGAAGTATTGGGGCCACTGTGCTATCTGAGCTCAACGGCAAGGCGGAGCCATTCAAGACAGACTGTTTCTACTAAAGTCTCAACCCAAAGTGTCAGCAGGAAACAAAAGCTTCCTTTGTCTGTTGCTCAGCGTCCTTGAGCAGTCTTGAAATACTCACAGGTTTCGAAGAGAGATGGATTGGTTCTCACAAGCAATCGCAGTGACTGGGGAATCTCATCAACCACCAGGGGAAGGGTGTTGAATAAAGACAGATGTAACCTTTTTTTTTTTTTTACTTCAGGAGCCCTCCACTTGTAACCTGTGATCTGACTCTGTCATGGCTGAGGAGTTTATGCCCAGGCAAGGGGAGGAGAGCTTGAATGAATGGCTTGTAACTGCCAGGTACCCTGAAGGAAAGGTTGCAGGCTGCTTATGTTCCTCTTGTTCTAATGTTCAGGTTTCTTGGGGGTTTTCCCCCTCACTCTTAAGGATGCATTTTTCTTTCAGTTCCTGCCATTTGAATGTGTGCTGTCTTACTGGGAAAGCAGAGGAGAGTTTGTGGTTCATTAGGGGGAGGGCTGCTGCATTCCTGTTTGCTCAACTGAACGTGTTTGACTTGTTTTTCCTCACTGCGGTGTTCAGTCTTTCTGCTAGTGGCATTTGATCGCCAGGGAAGGTTTCTTCATGAATCCTCAGCCTTCGAGTACGTGTAGGCTCCTGTCAATTTACTAAATGTTCCCTCCATTGGATTTCCACAGGAATCAGTTGGTTCTAGCAAGTGACCAGCAGTGCAGGAAATCTGTCTTCTGGCCTTCAAGGCATGTCGAAAATTTGTCCCCCAGAGAAAGGTTCTCTCTGCTGGGAGAACAAGGAATGCACTCTCTACCACTTGTGAAGTGCGGTGTCACTGTATTGCTGCATTATTGGTGCGAAAAGAGTCTGAACACACGGTGGTGTCTGGTAGCCTTCTCACAACTAGTGTACTGGTCATCCCATCAGTTCAAACCAGCAAAGGCAAAGAGTGGAGTCATAGTTCAACCAGTCAAGAGGCTGGGGAAGTCTTGTATACTATTGTTGTTGCCGTATTTTTTTTCCTACAGCAGGAATGGAGTTTGTGTGGCCCTCCAGATGTTGTTGACTACACTTCCTGTCTGCCATTGCCACCATTAGGCAGTGGCAAGGGATAATGGGATGGGCAGTCCAGTAACACCTGGAGGGCAACAGTTTCTCCTTTCCTGCTCTTCACAGAAGTTATCTCAAAACAAGCAAAGCGCAAAGGAAGGACTAGGTACTGAAACTTTGATAAGGATGGAGAAGATGTGGGCCTTGTTAAAATGAACCAGACAGCCCATTCAGTTGATTAAAGCTCCTTTCAGTATTCTGGTCCTTCATGTGAGTAGATGGTGACACTTTCTCATTTAGCCTTGTGTTCAGTCCTGCCTGCCACCTAAGAAGGGACACATTGATAGTATTAGCATAGGGAGAACAGACTGCTGTCAGACATAATATCTCTTTTCTCCAGATAGAGCAGTAATGCCCCAATTTGTGCTGAAAAGCAAGTAGTGGTTAGCACTGGAGTCTGTAAATTTTTGGGGCTGCTGTATGTGATCATCTGCTGTAATACTTCTTTTGAGCTTAGTGCAACCTAACATCATTCTGCATCAGTATACTTACTGACAAAGCTTCCGCTAAGTTCTCCTGGCCCAGTAGTACTGTTCTCCCAGGATGCCATGATCTTAATTCAGTGTGATCTTAGATGACTTGAGCCTGCCTTCATGGAAGACACTCTTATAACCCCATTCTCAGTATCCAAATGCACAGAATTGCTGCAAGACGGGAGATAAATGCTTGCCCAAATCCATTCCACAAAGCAGTCTTTAATGTTGCAAGAAATCCCCTGGTTTAAAGAAACTTAGAACTAGTGATTGTTTTAAGACTGATGAACAGAGCTGAAGTGAACTAAAATTCTTGGAGGCTTTAAAAATTCAGACCGGCATGAATGATGAGAAAGGGCTGTGAGAAGGAAACTGGATAGTTCTAAAATGCCAGTTTGCCCCTTCTGAGTTTTGCTTTTTATTACCACTTTGTATAAAAGTTATTTCAAGCAGTGCTACTCGCTTATTAGCCGATCACCTGTGAGCTGAGTCAGAACCTACTTTTTACACTGGCAAAAAAGGCTCCAGTTGGCAAACTTTTTCTTCCTCATTCTCCTTCTGTACATGTTATAAAGGTTGAACCCACTGAAGTTCTTTTTGGGCTGTTTTAAATTTGCAAGGAGTAGCTGCCTTACCCTTTCAGCATCAATGTTTATTTCTCAAGTGTGCAAACTTTTTTCCTCCTTTTTGATCTTGCAATGTCTAATAAAGGAGTAATATTACAAGGTGTATTGGTTATGAATTATTTCTGCAGAAGCTGTTCCCTCTTTCAAGTGCAATCTTATTTAGAAAAAGGCCACAGACACCCCGCCACGCTGAAGGATTCCAATAAAAGCAAATCCATACTGTTAACTTAATGCAAGTCATTAGGTGTTAAGCACTCCAGTGTCACAGTTCCCATGGAGGCAGTTTGAGGGCAAGTCTCAGAATGATGCAGTAGAATAAGCACAATTCATGCAGCAGGACTGTATGAATTGAATTTGCTACAAAGAGCCCACAACCATTTTTGGAAAAAGTGTTCTGGGAAGCATCTTGTGAGCTTTCTTCCTGACCTGGCAACTTTATGAAGGGTTAAAAAAAATCAGGGCTATAGTTCAGTATTCTGTGCTATGGGACTATTTTACCACCTCAGTTGTTTGAGACAGAAGTCTACCACATGGTACTTCCATCGAACGAGATGCTGAATTAAAGCCATTGACTGGGAGGCTGACAGCATCAGTTACGGTTCCACCTGGTGTAGTAGAGAACAAGAGAACTCAACCTTTGAGCCTCCAGGCTTTTTCTGCTTCCACCTCCCACTGGCCAAGCTCACAGGGGTTCTACGAATCAGAAATCCAAAACGTAGGGAGACCCGAGCCACCTGTGAATACATAATGCAAATTATCTTTGGGAGCAGCATTCAAGGGCAGGCTAGCTGGTCTTCATTTATCTCTAAATGCAATAGGATTATAATGTTACTCCCTCCCTTATATTGGTGGCAGTGAATTGCACCCATTTGGCCTTAGATTCACGTTTCAAAAGGGTACATTTGCTGGCCAGCCATTACTAGTGTGAATGTGCCTTTTAAGCTGCCTGTCCAGTCCCAAAACCTCTGGTTAAAAAAAAAGCCCCAAAAGAAATTTATGTAGAACCCCAAGTCAGACGACAGACACTTGCCAAGGGTCTATTAACTTGGAATGAAAAAATAGTTACATATGTATGGGAAAGTAGGATAATTATATTTCCCGAGTTATCTCCTGTAATAACTTGGTTCTCTAACTTTTCTCCCTGGAGATCTTGAGGACAAAGCACCACAGTTGAAGACTGCACCTCAGTGTAGGAAAGCAAGAGAAATTGCAGCTATCATTAAGCTGAGTTTTATTTTTAGAACTCACTGGGGCACTGCTTTGCAAGTTTCCTCTACTGTGCATACGGGAGAGCCTTTTACCCAATTCATTAGGGACATCTATCATATACAGCAGTTTGTGTTCTGCTCGCACTCGCAGAATAATCTGTGTCAATCACCAATACAAAGCTAGCCAAATCAATACAGTGTGTTTGGTAGGTTGATACTGTACACAAAACTTGTCATTTGAGGATGCTTGTAAGGATATACTGCAATTTACCCAATGGTCATGGAAGGTAAAATCATCAGAGCCTGTTTTCTGTTTCTCGGAGGTTCTAGTCTTCATGATTAAAAACATCATCTTGGGAGTGTTCTCTCACTATGGAAATGCTATCAGCCTGTTGGGCCACATTCTAGAACAGGGATGGTAACTGAACAGTCCTCTCAATGCTGCTGAACTGCAAATCCTAGCATTCCTTACTATTGGCTTTACAAGCAAAGGCTACTGGGGGCTGCAAGCCAACATTATTGAAAGTTTATCTCAAAAATGACCCTCCCCCGCAACAACATCTAGAAGGCCACATCTATTTTCCCATGGAGGGAAGGGTAATCAAACAGCACTGAAAAATGTGAAGTTTGGGACCTACTCTACAGGGCTCCCTCTATCATTATCTTTCTACTCTTCAAATCCATGTCCATGAATGGCCCCTCTCTACTACCATTACACCAGGGGAAATGAAGGAGCCCATGCTGTAGAGCAGCACATGTTAAGGATAACTGAAATGCACAGACAGGGCCACCTTGGAATCACACTCAGCCACGGTTTCACCATTTTGTCATCTCACGACTGGCTTTTAGAGTTGTTGCTGCCATTAAACTGCCTCAAGTCAACACTTACAATCTAAAGCGGACAAGCAAAGTCAGAGTCACTCAGCACAAGTTCTTACTTGAAGCACCGGATCCAAGTTTGTTTGTTCTTTTTCTCTCTGCCATTAAGCCACACCTCTGTCAGAAAACTGGCCATCTGAAACAACTGGGCTTTCATGGCTGTAGTGTACCAAGGGCACAAATACACCCTCTCTGGAATTACAAAAAGCCTCATTCAAAGTTAGTAACGACCAATGTGCAGCTGAACTGCACACAAGGAGCAGCTTCACAGCCCTGGTTCACATCCACCGCAATTCTAACACTGCTACAAGAACAACTGAGAAGATGCTTCTCCTTCTCAAAGCCAGAGTGAGCTTCAAAGCTCTTCCTGACCTTTCTTTGTGGTCCATTCTTTCTCCTCTAGCCTTGGAGAACGCTCCCTGTGGGAGAATGCCTGCACCTCATTACAAAGAGCACCCTGAAAGATCTGCTTCTCTTTTTTTACCAAACCTGACTCCCATTTCCAACAGCAGGAAAAAAACATCCTTCAAGAGCAGACAAATAAGCTGCGCAGTAAACAGGCTCCAAAGCTGGTTTCTAGCACAATGAAGACGTTCAAAGCTAGAGCACAACAGACTAGAACTGAAATGGAGAAGCTCCTCTTGCTGAAGGAGACCAAGTCATCTGCATAGCTCCACCACTGAACAAAAAGAGGATGTACCAATGCCCAAGTAGCATACTGTGGAGCAAGGTGAAAACCATCCAAATTTTTTTAAAAAGGCGAAGAGAGGGAACACAGATGCCCAGTCATCTAAAAAGGAAACGTAAGAGGTGTGGTAATAGTGATCAAGCCCAGTTTGTCAGTTAAGTCCTGTGTCTTTTGAATAAGAGACACATTAGTGGTTGCAGTCCATTCCATTTTCAATGTTGTTGGTGTTTTGCTGTGCACTCCCAGTTAACTGGGATAACCAGACCTACTTCTGCAGTGCTCCATTCAGATTACGCACTTCTTAGAAAAATCATAAAATGTTCTTTTTATTATATACAAGTGCTCCAAAAAAATCTCTCATATACATGTTTACATATATATATATACACGCACACGCACGCACACACAGTTTTGATATATCAAAGTAAGGATCTGGTAAACAACACCGTCCAAAATAATTTTTTCTCATATGAACATTTAAAAAGTAAAATATATATATATAGCTATATAGACTAGGGAGGAAAAGGGAGTTGTGTTTTTTTAGTTTTATTTAACCCAAAGTTTCCTTTAAGCGCTTCCAAAGCCAAGTCCACGTGAAGAGTCTCCGTCCTCCTCACAAGATGAAAGAGAACTGAAGTCTGGACCTGGGGGAGCCTCGGGCGCGCTTTCATAATGTCTGCAGACAAAAGAGAAGAGAGGCTGAGGTAGGTTGCTTAGTGGCTACCACCGACAGTAGTCACAGGGCTCTTGACAGCTTTCCTCAACCCAGTTTTAGCAGCTCCTTTTAACTCTCAAATTCAATTTACCCTGAAAACTTGTGCCTGGGTCGGCTAGCAGTTCTCGGGAAGTCTCAACCTTCGTGTCTATAGCGACACCATGCACTACAACCAAAGAGGGGAATTTCCCCCCCCTCTCCTTTTTATTTATTTTTTAAGGACAAAGGATCTTTCCAACACAAGTGCAGATAAAGCGTATGCCATCCTTTCTTTAAAAGATTCGACCCACTGCTTAAAGCAGCACTGTGGCTTTTTATTTTTTTTAAGTGTCTTAGAACAAAGGTTCAAATGAGTTAAATTCTCATCACCTGCAGGACAGGGCAGCACTGGGTATTTTTCTTCGGCCCATTGAGTGGATCAGGCCCTCCAAAGTGGAGTGGGGAGGGAGGAAGCCACACCTTCCGCAGCAAATCCATCAGGGCCACAGCCCAGTTTCTGGCGAAAGAGGTTCGCAAACGTAAAAACTCCACCCTTCTTCCTCTTCTTCTTCTTCGACTCCAACAGAAAAACTGCCTGGCTGCCAGGGTGGCAGTAATAGCTGCCGCCATGTCCTCTTCCGCTCCTCTGCGACACAGCAAACGTGTTCTCCCTGGCCCGTGCATTCGTCTTGTCGGCACACTATTATCTACTGTTGACATGATTAACTCTGTTGGGCAGGCTGCTGAACTCTATGTCCTCTAGTATTCTCTCTAAGTGCTGAATTAAGACCCGTTTTTTAAACCTAAGAAAGAGAGGGGGAGGAGGAGGAGTTTAATGTAGTTTTTGCACTCAGCTTCAGCTTCTCTGTCTGAAACACCCAAATGACCGTCACATCGCAATGTATCGGGGTGACAACTGTGTGTGGGTACAAGGGCCAATTTCTCCTTCAACAGCACATGCAGATGCCTCCTTTTTTGGCTGTATTGCCCAAAAGGCCAACCAGACGTGATCCATGCCATTTCCTGACACCATTTTGACTTATAGCTGAAAAAGGGGGCATGATGGTATTTGGTGGCTACCGTTGTGTATTTTTATTAAGCTGGGAGGAGGTGGAGGAACAATTTGCAGGTGAAAACTGCTTCCCGAAAAGCAGTGGGAGGGGGGCTCAGGCGGCTTTGGGGGCTGCATAAGTGGGGTCTGGGTCCACAGGTGGCCCACAGATCACACTTCCCCAACCCTTGCAATATATAAAGCAACTACATTGACAGCCCCTCCTTTGGGTTTTCTTCAGAACTGGCCTGCTGGCTTTTGTCACTTTGCTAAAGACTGGAATCAACCAGGCAAAACCTTTACCAAAACCCTCAGTTTGAGGAAAAGACCAACGAGAGTCTGCTAGCTGGGTCACAGCTGAAGGGAACAACATCAAACGTTTGTAGCAAGTTTAAGCTACATGTGGACCATCATCTAAACGAGTATCTTGGCATGAAATCTGCAGAACGTTGTCTTGATACAAACCTTGCTGCTTCTTTGATAGCAAATTCAATAAAATATTTTTGAATTGCAACAGGGCCTTGTACTTCTTCAAGCAGAGAGAAGATTTTTTCATAATCTACAATTTAAAAAACGCAAGATGAAAAGGTTTGATCTTAGCAGAGCTAACAAGGCTATATATACATGAACACCCGAAAGTAACCTCTGAACACACCTAATATTAACACCCACTTTCCCCCGTTCTTCCAACATCAACGTAACTGGGTCTTTGTTTTCGGACATCTCTCTCTGAATAAGCGTGGACCCATTCCTGCCTCCTTCACGACACTTAGCACCTTTGACAGGAACTGGGCCTGTTGGTGAAGAACTAGAGATGAAGACACTGCCCCATCCTGAATACGCCCACTCAAGTCTGATTTGGGCATCTAAGTAGGACCAGGCCTGGTTAATATTGGGACGGGGGACTATCAGGGACCTCTAGCTTGGCAATGTTCAGTGCTCCTTCACTGCTTCATTCACTTTGCCATAGAAAGTCTCTCTCTTGCTAGTGCTAATTTCACCCTTCTCCTTTGCAAAGGCATTCCCAGATTAATTCTGCAATATATTTAGAGAAAAGTGACCAATATTTTCTTCAAGCCACTTCAGTTACCTAAAGCAATGGTTCCCAACCACTAGCCCTCCAGATGTTTTAGATTTCAACTCCCACAAGCCTCAGTCCACATGTTTACAAATGTTCCCAAAAGTAGTGGATAAACTGCTGCCCATTTCAAGCAAAGAGTAACCGAATTTTAGAAGATCCTCTTTAAAGTTGCCACAATGAATCTCCACTTTGCTTCAAAATGAATGTGTTTAGAGTAAGAGACAGGAAAATTAAGAGCTTCAATTCATATAAACGGAAATCAAAGGACTCCTCCAATTGCCACCTGCACTTTTTTGGGGAGAGGGAGAACAAAAAACAGGTGAGTGACTTGCTCCCCAGACTCTTCTCATCTTCCCACACTTACTTCTCCCAGGCTTGCGAACCTCCTTCATAACTTTAATTTTGATAACTTCGTTGTTCCCTTCAAACATACTGGGTGTTATTTTCACTGAATTTGGCACAGTTCCTGAGGGTGGCTCTGCCATTAGTTTTTGGTCCTCCGAAGACACGCTATAGTTCACAGGTCCCCGAACAAGGGAGTTAGTTAGCGGTCTGTGGTCTAGTCCATCTTCCACAATGCAGTTTAGCTCACTGGACAAAGAATCCAAATCACTGGGCAGGTCATCGTCCATCACGGCAGCAGGGGGCATCGGGACCAGATGTGTCAGCAGCCCGTCTCCCTGTTTGTCCAGAGACTGAAAATTTTCCGCTTTCTTGTCACCATTGCCATCTTGGACCATACTGCTATTTGCATCTGCTTGAAAAACAAACAAATAAAAAGGCTTTACACTTAGAGATCCAAAGAAGAAGAATGGCACTGCACGAGTCTCAAGCGCTCCAAGGTCCTGAGATTTCAGTGCTTTTGTTGCATGCCTTCAAAGTGGCCCAACTCATGGTAACTCTATTCTAGGGTATTCCTGGCAAGGTGTATTCAAAAGAAGGTGTTCCACTGCCTTCCACTGAAGCTGAGATAGTGTGACCTGCCCATTTCTCACCCCATGGGTTTCCACCTCTGGGTGAAAATTTGAACCCTGGTCAAGCTACTACACTATATTGGGTCTCCTGTACTAAGGGCACCTTAGGGAAAATTGAGTGAAAATGGCGCCTCCTTCAACAACAAAAATGGCGTTATGTTTTGAAAGTGGAAAATGATAGCATCTAGGAACAAAACAGGCTAAGGTGTTAAAATGCCGCTTTAGTAAAGGACAGCTTGAGTTCAATTTCAGAGCAACTCTGATGTTGCATTCCTGAGATTCTGCGGGATATTCACCCTAGCTCCTATATGAACCTGCCCAGCTGTCACTGGAGACTCATGTGACTAATAAAGATATAGCAGCCCATGAGATCATCCAGTACTAAACTGGATGGCTTTCAATAAACACATGAAAATTGCTTCTGTCCCAGGCTTTTATAGTGCTCAAATTACTGTTTTTACTGTTACTTCATTTTGTTTGTTTTAAGTGATGCTGTAAGTTGTGCCAAACTTTAAACTGAAACTTAGGAAACATTTTAAAATAAATAAATACGGGTGAAGGTGACAGACATTTCCTCCAGGGTTCATGCTAGAGCCAACATGAAAACCTCCCATGCTGAAATCCCTCACTATTACATCAAACCACACTGATAGTTCATTTGGAAGCATAACTCTCTGTACTGAAGAACTGACACAAGGAATTCCATTGTTGTAAAAGACCAGCATTACCTGGGTTTGGCATTTGCAAATGCATCCTATACAGACACAGGAAGTAGCCACACGGACTACTTGGCATCTGCTTAGTATGACTCATTTTCCTCAAATAATTTTTGAAACATTCAGAAAAGCAGGAGAGAAGACAGCTTGAAAACTTGTCCAAAGCATATGTTCACGGAAATGGCGACAATTATTTTTCTGAGCTACTGAAAGGAGGAAGTAATGATAAGGCAAATAATCAAATTGCTGGCATAAAAGAAGAAACTCTTCGTTTGGGGAATAATGTGACACTACAGAAATCCACTGGGCAAGTAACACTCTCTCTGCCTCAAAGGAAGACAAAGGCAAACCCCCTCTGAACAAATCTTGCCAAGAAAACCCCATGATAGGTTTGCCCTAGGGTTGTGTAAGTTGGAGACAACTTGAAGACACAAGACAATAGATTCTTGTCCTACAGAATAAAATTTAGGTGGATGCCACAGACAAAAACCATCTGGGAAACCTATACAATGTCAAGTGATTTATGTGGAGCATCTGTACTGGACCTTGTACAACCTAGGAGAGGAATGGGGAACTTAGGGCCACCCACATGTTATATGACCGAGTTTGGAAGACCTGAACGGGGCAGTTCGTGATTATACTGGAGATCCCTCTTTCATGAGGCTGGCATAAGTCAAAGCAGACTTGACAGCAAACAACAACAATCACCATCACCCCTGACTACTGCCCATGCTGGCTAGGGCTGACAGGAGTCCAACAGTATTCAGAGATTTCAGAGACCATGATGCAAAAAGCCAAAGTGTGCCCCATATCCAGTTGCTGGTCCCAGCCAGAGTAGGTCAACATATTAGTAATTCCCACTTATTCAAAGGGTCTTCTCTAACCGGGGCTATCAATTAAAGTTAGGGCTGTACAGTTTCATATATTAAATATGGCCCACTCTTTTTTCCTTCTTTTAAAGACAACTGGTGGTTCTCATATGAAGAGTTACTTCACATATTAAGACTGGCATTAGTTAGTGAAGTAAGTAGGCACTAAGTCCACCTTACACCTACATATATCTTCCTGGGATGCTCTTGCAGAGCTTGGTATTCCCTTCCTCCTTCTACAAAGACTCAACATTATTCTGGAGGACCCACCAGATGATGTAACCATTTTGGGTGCGGCTACAGGGACATAACGAGACATTTCTCTAATCCCACTCCCGCATGGCTCTCCACCAGCTACAGAATGGTTGCAGGAGAGCCGCAGCAGCTCAACAGTAAGTCCAAGGGTGTTGAATGGCTCAGTGTCGTTCTGCAGGAGCAACCCCTACCCTACACTGTGTCATACAGGATTCCAACTTATGGCTCAGGGGCCTCCCGAAAACACAGTGTGTCCACATGTCACCAAGAAGCATGTCTTGTTCTTCTTGATCTGCCTGCCTGCCACTCGTAGACGCAGTCACAACCACGCATTTCTTATCAAACGATGCAGAAACAAAAGGACCCTGACAAGCACAAGCAAATTGGTGCAGGGAAAGTTTAGCACCGAAAACTAGAGAGTAAAGGCAAGGGTCTGGGGACCAGAGAGGCTGCAACTATGCCATAATGATAAATCACCTTTGAAAGCTGGTATGGCTTTAAGACCAGGGATGGATGGAGACCCTGCAGCAGACGGGGGACCCTTTCCCCCAACATGATTGGCTATGACGGGTGGCGACTGGGGCCGCCTCAACAGGGGAGACATGCTACGTCTTCTCTTCAGGGAGGCAGGGGTGTTGGGTTCCCCTGGACGCTTGAGTTTGTTCTGAGGACCAGCAACAAATTCATCTGCTTCATCGATCATCATTCCCTAGAGGAGGAAAACATCAATATTACTCATTAAGGACACTACAATAAATGGTCTGCACCAGGAAAAAGTAACTCCATCCAGGAGCAGAAAGAGACTACATGTGTGTTTCGTGGGGTGGGGAGCTAATAAAGTGCTTCTTGCTAGTCACAGTGGAATTATGCCTACCTTCTTATCCTGCTTGAAAGGATTACCAAAAGTATGAAGCCTTTTGGGTTGGTCTGGGTCAATTTCCCGAAGTGGAGAAGGCATCATCTTCAGATACTCCTGGTAATTCCCCATCTGAGCCACAGGAACGCTGTGAAGGCAATCTGCAACAAAAAAACAGAAAGAACACTCTTTTCTCTTTTCACAAAATTCAGCCCTCCTTAAAGTCGTCCAAATCCCTATTAGAACACCATCTCCATCAGTAGCAAGCCACACCTCACTGTATTACCTTCATCAGAAAATACACAATGGACAGTATACCAAAACCAAAATCTATATAGTGCCATATAAACAATCCCACGCTGCAGGATACACCAAAGAGCCATACATATGCAGTCTTCCCCAACTTGGTGCCCTCCAACGGTCTTTGGCTACAATTCCCATAATCCCATAGAGCCGGACTCCTATCCAGGGTTTCCTTTCTTGTTCCACTGTTCCTAAGCGCTAGTGCCTTTCTACTTTAAAATGCAGACCAAATGTTTGCATATATTAATGGAAGCCACTGTGAGATTTTACATCATAAGAAAATACCTATCGTATACACTTGCCAGTCTTACTTCCATCCCAATATTTCATCACTCCAGTTGACTGGCCCCTCAAAGGAAGAACAGAATTCACTCCCTAGAAAACTTGAGGGAGGGAGTGGTCAAGTAGCCAACAACCCTGTAATACAGTGCTGGGTTGCTTCATGGCAGGGTTCATGACTACATAATTCTATAAACTAATCTAAACCCATCCAACAGAGAGATCATAGCTCCTTAGCACAGCCCCTGTTCCACATGGAAAAGGTCCCAGGTTCAATCTTACCATCTCCAGATGATTCCTGGAATGACTCCTGTCTGAAACCTGACTAATATTAAACAGTACAGAGCTACATGGGCCAGCAGTCTAACTTGGTCTAACTGACGTTCTGATCCAGCCAAAAGGGGCCAAACCAGATCCTCCCTTCCATCAATCCAGGACCAAAACACCAGGGAGAGTGTTTACCTTCATCCTGGCCTAGAATAGTCTTGTGTGTTTTCAGCAAGTTAGTCCTCATTCGGGTCAGCTGGTCCAGAAGGCTGCGTCGAGGAATATCGTAAGCGTTCCTGTACGCCTGTGGCTTCAGGTCCTGATTTTGGGCAAAGAATGGAATTTTGGTTAACTCGTACCCCTTCTGGTCACCCCTCTTTTTTGCTCCACCCTGGTACCATGTCAAATTTACCTTGTTTAAGAGTCCTAGGTGGAATCCAGCAAACTCCTTCACACTCATTTCAGGCAGCCTCAGTGGAGATTCCCCCGAGATCCCTTGAAGCAGCTGTTTGAAATCCTTGCTCTGGATCAAGGAGAGGCCACTGGAGTGATTTTTCACTTTAATGCCTGTCTCTTGTGGTGGTTTCTTACCCACAGATGCTATTATCCGCTCTGACTCTGTTTTCGTCTACAATAAAATTATACCGCACATTAAGGGATAAGAAGAGTACCTTTGATATTCCTAATATAAGACAAATTCCAACTATATTGAAAGACAGCCGAGGCTTCCCTCTCCTTAACGTCAAGAGAAATTAAGGGCTGCTTCTAAGAGGCATCCGCAAAGATTCAAGGCATAAAGCTAAACACTATCACAACAATTTGATAAGACTGTTCAAGCTTTCAAGTTACACAAAGCACTTTCATAACTAGCCTTAAAGATGCCTTTTAATCCAAAATGAATACATTTGAAAGCTATTAAAAAGTTTTTAAAAAGCAACATCAATATTTACTGTAAGGTAAGTATTTTAATCACAAGACAGCACTACCATCCCTCCTCTTTATCAGCTATCAGTCACATCTGCAGGTGCTCTATGAAGGGATATGAGCAACATAAATGCTTGCACAGAGAGCATCTACATAAAAAACATTTAGCTCAAAAGGTTATAAACCTGTGCAGCCAGGATACAAAGAACAGTGGAACCAGTTCTGTGCACTAGCCATGATGAAACTGAACGACACTTCATGATAGTCTTCAGAGAACACACACGCACGCAAAATCACCCCAGCGGGTTCGCTCCTTGGCTCATGCCCCAGCATATGACGAATCTATTCTAAGCACACTGGTTAAAAGAACTTAGCATGTGGGATGCTTCCTTTACTAAAAAGTTACTTAAAAAAAAAGAAATATTTCTGTAATTTGGAACTCTACGAATCTTTAAAGAATTAACTTTAAAGAGCTTTTGCTTTTCTAAAAATAAATGCCTGAAGTATTTCATATACTGTAATTACACTTGGATCTCTGAAACTTTCTGGTGATCTTAAATAACTTCTTACAAAGAAAAGAGACATCAGCTCTTAGAATGCAGCAGCAGATAACATATTTTAAGTGCCTCTCCCCACAGCCAGCATTAGAATAGCCATCTCAAGGCATTCTGATAGTTTTGTTCCAAGTGCTGCCAAATTGGAAAGGTCTCATTGAAATTCACTGAGTCATACAAGTGTAAATCCCAGATATTTAAACCTGGCCTACACATGCAAATTCTTCAACTTTCTATTTGTACACTTCTCAGTCCTTCACTATCCTGTTAGATCTTCTTTACTTGAATTCTTCAAGGTCTTTTTCCTGGTGGGGAATATTTTGCCTTTTTCATCTCATCACCCCAGTGGGTAAAAGCAATTTCTTCAAGGCATGCAAAACAGCAAAGGGTGAGGACTGCATATGTTGTTGCGCAGTGACATAAACAAATCCACTCCTTTTGTGGTCTCCGTTTTAATCCACCAAAATCCATCAAAAGCAGTGGAAATGGTATCACATGAAAAGAAGGTGGAGTACAGAAAATGACGCACAACCAGTGCCAAACTTTTCACTTGTTATTTCTAAAACCATCTACACAACAAGGGAGGGTAATTCCACAGCATTCTTAAAAGCACAAGTCCCATCTAATATTTGCACTCCTCCATACAAAACCTCAAGAAAAACAGAACTGATGCTACTTTTGAAGTCTCTTACATAACCTGGGGAGGTGAGGATTTGGCTCAGGCAAAAGAATGACCTTTCCTTGGTGTTGCAAACTGATGCAAAGGATCACCAACTGCAGCCTTCCAGCTGTTTCTGGCCTACAATCCCCATCCACCCTAACCAGCATAGCCAATGATTATACACATTGTTCAAAAACATCTGGAAGGCCACAGATGCTCACCTGTTTCACATAGCTCATTATAAAGTGCCTACAGACAGAAGTATGGTCTCCTGACACCAAGAGCACTCATTACTAGTTGCCTCTATTTCAATCATTGGCAAAAATGATGCCCACACGCACGCGCACGCACACACCCGAGTTCACACAACAAAAACTCAACAAGCACTGAACAGGCAGCTGAATTGTTGTCTTCTCTACTAACTTTGTTTTAGAGTACACACCACCACTTACAGAAACACAGTCTGAAAGTTACCTTTCTCAAAAATGTGAAAAAAAAGGACATTCCTTATGCAATTTTACTTATATAACCAGAGCAACACACACTAAAAAAAAAAAATCATCATCAATGTACTTCTAATTGCAAAGGTTTTTGTCAATACTACCTGTTGGCTGAGTTTTTTAAGGTAAGAGATAACACTGTAACTAAGTCCACAATCTAAATTATCTGATATCAGATTTGGAGCTCCCATCATCCTTAGGGCTTTCTTTAATGGCTATAAGGAAAACAAAATACACAACAGTAAGAAAAGTATCAATTTTTTAAAAAAAAGTTGTTGTTGTTGTTGTTTAAGTTAAAAAAAGGGTCTCACAGATCTGAGTATGTGAAGCTAAGGCATAGCAGAGCTGATGCTCCAGCATCCATTTTTGGAAGCAAAGATTCGAAGTAGTACATCCGATGGGTTTAGCCAGCTTACAGTGGGCATCAGACCAAAGTAATCAGCATGGCACCATGCAACGTGGCATTACCAGCTGTTTCTGCACAAAAGGCTAGAGACTGTGATTGCCGGGATGATGCAAGTCCATACTGTGGCATCTTGCCCAAGCTATGCAGCAGGTAAATTTACACCACTCCCACTCAACCCATTCAACTTCCCTCCCCTTCCTGGCCCAGCCAGTTCTGTAGTTAAATGCTGACATCTTTTCTGGCCGAGGAGGTGGTGTCAGGAAGCTGCCCGAAGGTACTAATACTAGCAAAGGAATCAGCAATGACTTCGCCCAGAGAGAAGGGGGTGGGAGGAAGCACTGGACTACTTTGACACCACTGTAAAATGTTATAAGCGCTAACCCTCCTGGCACATGGACAATATTGCTCAGAGCAGAACACTTGTAAGAACCGTTCTGCCAAGGAGTGCCAGCCACCAATTCCATTTAGACCCCCCAAATGGGACAGAATACATACCAGTAAGTAGTACGGAGGCATGGTTTTTAAGTAATTGTCCAAAGCTTGTCGCCACTTCTGATTTGGCTTAAGTTTGTGGACCTTAAAAAAGTCATCTGCAAAGAGGAGAAACAACCAAGTCACACACATCACACTCAACGCTGCAGTCAAATATCATATCTACATTCCTGGGTGTTTATAAATATGTTTCTGCATCTTGCTACACAGGATTATCCTAGAAAAACTGAGATCCAAAGGGTATTTGAGTTTCCAAAGGCAGATCGCTGCTTCAGAATCCTTTTTTTAATATATATCTGACTTGCAACAGCAATACACATCAGGAGGGTCCAATCTGGTCTGTCCAGCTATTACAGAATTTTAATGAAAGGAAGTGCATTACTTTGTTTAGATCTTACTCAGCTTGAGATCACTTTGTTACTTTCCCTGCATGATCCCAAGAAGACAGGGAGAGGAGAAACAGAGGAGGGGGAAGCACACCCTTCAGGATCATTTAAATTGAATCCAGCATTTTAAAGAGAGCCGTTTTAGTTACAGCCTCAGAGGTTCTTGGGAACATCTACATCACCAAATTACTCCCAGTAGAAGCTGGATGCAAAGTCAACGTTACCCCTCATTGTCTTTTTTGTTTTCATTTTGTTTTTAGAAAATAAAACTCCATTCAGCTTATACCTAGAAGAATTCACAAGTTACTTGGCAGGAGAGATACTCCACCCAAAGGAGTCTGTGCTCCTTTAGGCCAAGCCATGGTCACATATCCTACTGGCCTTGTCAGTTTACTAGTTCTGCCATCTTGGGGCAGTAATTCATAGTCCTGTTTTAATGGCTTCATAGTTCTCAGGAGAACCTGACAAAAAATTTATTTCAGGCTGCAGCAAACAAGAAAAAATCCAGAAGTAGCAACACCAGTGATAAACATAACCAAATAAATGAGAAAGGCTGATGACGACAAAAATGGCTAGAAATCAACATTAGAAGACTTTTTCTTTATGTGTGAGAACAGAAATGTAAATGGTAAGTGGCAAGGAGGAACCCCAAAATTTTCTTCGGCCCAAAAAAAACCAAGGTGATACTGCTTTACTAGTGGAGCAATCATGCTGTCTGAATATTGCACAAGAACACAAAGGGAGATTACGTACTCCTCAGTTCTTCAAACCTTCCACTTAACAAGCTATCCCATCACACAATTTGGAGCATGTGCACAAGGCAGGGCATTTGTTCCAAAATGCAAACACCACAGCTATTTCCAAAACATTATTCTTGCAAATCTTTAGGTTTTGCCCTATGGAAGAAAGCAAGGTGTGTGGGGGGAGGGGAGCTCACAATATGTCAGGATGAGGCCAAACATGCATGTATAGCCCAGGATGGGGTTGAACGGAGGTAAGAAATAGCTCAAGACACATGCGGCTCTATTTGTCATTCCTGCCTCTGCAAAACAACCCAAGCACAGAGCAAACATCTTCTCTGTGACTCATGCAGTTTGGAATCTCCACCCTGCTGTTTTAGCACTTTTAGTCAGCTGGACTGAAAAACTTCAGGGCTTCAAGGAACAAATGAATGAGAGGGTACAGAATGCTGAAAAAAGGAATCTACTTCACAGGAGTTTTCTACCACGAAAATAAAAGGTAGCAGGAAAGAAGGAAAGGGCAGAGCTTTACAGCCTACACAAAAAACACCCCAGCAGGTCCTAATAATCCTGAGGTTCATCTACAAGGTGCCTGAATTTTTTCTGAAGGAAATACTGAGGTGCCAGGGAGCAGGGAAGAAGACCGTGGGGTGCACTGCTGAATACGGACTGTAGTTTACGACTCAAAAAGGCACAACTGGCTTAGGTACCGCTGCAGAAGATCAGGAAAAAAACATATAAAACCCTGATGTGCCTATTTCAATGAAATTCAGAAATCAGAAGCCACATCTGACCTCCCACGTAATACATAATAAGATAGGTCTACAAAAAAAGAATCAGAGCTGTTACCTAAGAAACAATGTAACCTAAAAAAAATCTACACAGTTTCTGTATGCAAAGTATATTACAATCATTATTACGGACAACACAAGAACCCTGAAGGGCAGACAATTTATACAATAGACAGATTCAACTGCCTATATGCTTTGAGAAAGGGGGATCTATTCCGTCATGGGAATCAAATTTTTGCCAAAATAATTCAGAGTGGATAATAAGATGCTCATTTTCCAGGAAAACAAGGGGAGAGTTGGTGGAACCTCCCAAACTGTGTCAATGTTCCAAGTCTTCTACGGGTTTTCATCTCCCTCACACACCCCTTGGAATTTTGAACCCAAATTCTCAGAACAAACAAAAGCAAAAACAAAAAGACAGGGGCCACACACGGTGTTGCAAGAATATGCAGACACCACATCCTGAAAGAGGGAAAAGAATGGAGGTTGAACCTTACTCCAATTAAGGAAGAAGCTACGAGTCTAGGAGGTGAGCAGCATCAAACATGCACTGGCAGCAGGTGGCTCTCCTCCTCTGCTGCAGAGAAAAAAAGGGAGAGCGGGTGTAAAAATCCTCTTCTCCCAACGTAGCAGTTTGTAACACTCTCTCTGGTCTCCCATCCCGTTTAAGAAAACGGCTGGCAAACAAACATCACGGACAAGACAGAGACAGACGGACTACCTTCCTACTCAGCAATGCCATGAGACTCTGCACTACTCACCTAGCAGAGGGAGCAAAACAGGGTAGTTGTAAGGCATCACAAAGAGATTGACACACGTGAGGGTGGTGCTGGCCTTCAAGTAGCCAAAGGGATGGCCCAACTCACTGTATTTTCCACTGCTGCTTACAAAAACCTAGAAAGAAAAAGGGGAACAGAACATTTCTACACACCAAGAACTACCGGGCTGCTAATCTACTTTTAAAGCCCAGCAATTAGAAATCCAGTGGAAGGTTCTTCTTCAAAATTGGTGCGTACTGCTTGTTTTTGCAAGACAGAAGCTGTATAATGAGTGTTTGGTCCGCGTTTTGAAAACCCAAGGGGGTACATCATGTGCAATTTATGAGTGTACTACCTTCTGGGACTGCTGAACATATGGTACAACTGTGGCTATCCTTATTTGTCAGGTACGACTATACTTAAAGAGTCTGAATGCTGTACATGATTAAAATTATTGGTGGTTCTTGCTTTTTAATCAAACCAAGTTTTTAATTTGTACTGTTTTCATTTTGTGCTGATTTTATAATGCAACTGTGTATATACTGGAACCGTACGCCTCCAAAAAGCAGTCTACAGATGTTTCAAGTAGAATAAACACACATTATATAGGATACAGAGGCAGTGACTGAAACCTTGAACAAGGCTGCCACAGCCTAGAGCTGGAATCAGCCCCAAGACGTTAAAAATGACTCTACTGCTTACAAAATTATCTTCCTTCCGAACAATGAAGGGATTTTTACTGATTTCTTTTAAGCGACGCATTTAAAATTATGTTTTAAATTTGCTTTTACTTCTCAATTGTTTTGTATTTTTTAAAAGTATTACTCAGTCACTGTGCAAGAGGGCAGGATACCAATTTCATTATTATGACTGATGATATCATCATCTTGCCATGATTCCCTCACTATTACTAATGTCAAGATTCACATTTCTGAGAGCAGCAAAGCTGAAATTCCTAGCTGCCATCACCTAATGCTCATCTGAAGCACTGCCATCGAGCCTAGAGCCCTCCCCCACCCCACCTCTCTCTCTGCCTGAGACAAGTAAGAGACTCGCTCTTGTAAACTGCAGGCAATGGACTATCTAAATTTCAATGGGTTGCCAATCAACAAACACAACCACCTTACCTAATGAGAGAGGGGGTGGAGGAAAAGATAACACCACCCAGGAGTAATGCCAGGTGCCAGATATAGGGTAGCAGCAGCCACAAAATCAAGCAACACTTGATTTTTAAATATGAATGGATGAAACTGGTGCAGAACTCAAAAAAGAGAGGGGAAGAGAGTCTGCATTGCCACCTTGACTCAACAAGGTGACAATATGTTATGCATGCAACAGCAGAACCCAAGGAGTGACACCCCCACATTAAAATGCAGCTCTGCCAAGCAACACTTGTAAGGAGGACATCGGGGGGGCATCAAAACTGATGAAACGTGACCTTTATTTCTACCAGAACTTCCAAACACAAACGGGCACAGAAACTCCATCTCCACCCCATCTCAAAAGGTGGCCTCAAATTCTTACTGCATGCAAAGGTTAACAGCCAACAGAAATCAATCTGGAAGCTTGGGGAAAGTAGGAAAGAAAACAGGCTATGTGAATGTCAATGTCTGCTCACTTCATATCCTTTTAAAGGAATTAGGAAACTAGCTTTGAGTCTAATCCACTTCCCTCTCAAATCAATGGCAAATGAATTGATAACAACTGTGTGAAAAACTGTCCAGTGTCCCTCATTTTAAATGACACACTGAACTATTTAACACAGTTTTTTAATTTTTAATTTATCCTCCAAATATCCTAAGAGTTTCTGACAAAAAGCTGCAAAAGCGTCATTTGCTAATTGGCCCCAATATCTCCAAGAAGAATAGTAAGCATTACCATTCTGGGGAAAAAGTGCTGGAAGTCATTATTCAAAGGCACAAGGTGATTTATATTTATCACATTCTTACAACTCAGCTTCTAGAACATGTTCGCTTGTAAGAAGAAAGACCAATTCTAACTGGCTGGCAGCATATGGAGAACAGCTTTATTTCAGTGGTGACTAAGGAAAGTGAAAGCCCCTTTTTCTGAACAGGCCTCTTGGTTTTTATACTGGGCATGGAGGAGAAACTGAGCATTTTGTCTATATAGTAGTGCCTTCTGGAATTCCAAGCATTCAGTTGTATGCAGTTGCTGGTCACCTGCACCTATGAGGCTACAGTTTAAATACTACATTGATTCTATCACAAGAAATCTGAAAATTCAAGTTAGGGCATATGACTGAGTACCCGACCCATTTATCCCAGGAGCAATTTACTGTACACAACTGTAGTCTCAGGGACAGGAAGGTCCTTCCCAACTACCTTTGTCTAGAGATGACAATTACTGGAAAAAGTTTAAGAAGCAACATGATGGCTATGTTTGGAAGGAATGTCATACAGAGGATAAAGCAAGCTCATCTTCTGCTATTTCAGAGACCTGGAGGTACAGCAATGGCTTCAAACTTCAAGAGAAAAGATTCCATCTAGACATGAAGGTAAGAGCAGTTCGACAGTAGAATACATGGCCTCAGAGTGTGGTGGGGTCTCCTCCTTCTTTGTAGGTTTTTAAACAGAGGTTTGATGGCCACCTGTTGAGAATGCTTTAATTGTGTATTCCTGCATGGCAGAATGGGGCTGGACTCGATGGCCCCTGGGGTCTCTTTCCAACTCCATGATTCTATAACTTGAGACCTCTTGCAGGAAAAATGTGCTCTGCCACTGAGCTAGTGCCTCACTTCTAGGAAGGGAAAGACAGACTTGTCTGAAGCACTCTAGTGAAGATCTCAAGTTGGTGCCTGTCATCTCTAAGCTCATCTATGTATCAGTAATCCTTCCCTAGTCTGCCTTACAAGTCTTCTCAGAAATGTCTTGGAATCTCTGCAGTGGGGTTTCCATCAAGTACCTGCCAGCACGCATGAGGTGACTTCCGCTCCAAGATGTACTGTGTTAAAGGCGATGGCTCAAGCTCATACTTGTCAAACGGAAGCTTATTGATCACCATGGGTTCACAATCCACACAGGAGAACTTCACCACCGGATGGGCTGTGCGGGGAGGCTTGAAAAGAGTGCGAAAAGGGACAGCATCAGAACCAATTTTAGAGGGGTCAGAGAATGACCACCCATCTGGGTCAATCCCAGATGCCTTTATTCAGTGAACAGTGAAACTGGGACATTTCAACATGGGACAGATGTCACCCTTAAAACATTTCACCAAGACTTTCCCAAAAGCAGTTGCAAAGAAAGAGCATACCAGTATGGCTTAAGAGCTCTCTGGTACTTTTCCAACCTGTTTGAAATGCTCCACTGCAACTATCAGGAAGGTAAGTCCATACCTCCCATGGGGGAGATGGTGGATGTAACAGGGACCCTTGGTTATTTCCAGGATGAAGTGAGATTTGAACTGCGTCTTTTAACTCCAAACCATCCCAACATTTTGTTACTTCAGCTTAAGAAGTGTGAAGTTCTAGTGTGTTACCTACCAGGGTTGGCGAATTCTGATCAGGCCAAAAAGATTCCGGAATTGGCCAGTGCCCAACAGGAACTCCTGTTTCAGGGTTTGGCCGTACATAGATAAGTTTATGACAGCTGTGCCAGGGCTGAGAACCAAAAGAGTTGACTGGCCGTGTGGGGTCAACAAGTCCATCTAAAATGAAAGAATAACATAGTACATCAGGGCTCCAGTATTACCTTCCCAATCAGTATTCAAATGCTCCATGCTGTTACTGTAACAAATGATTCCTCTGATCTGCACAAAATGAGTAGGCTTTAAAATGTATGTTCTGGGGCACAGGAGATGCAGAAATCTGGAAAAACTGCACTTCAGGAAGAATGTCATGTAATTGTTACGTGACAAAGTATATCGAATCTAAAGAAAATGAGTGAAAGGCAAAGTATATAAAATCTAAAGAAATTCAGTGAAAGACTATATTCAAAGAAAAAACAGAAAAAACAGTATTTTTAACAGAATGTACAATGACTTTGCAGTGTCATACAATAACAGTTACTCTATCTAATTATACTTACATGGCTATTATCTTAAAAATCATTTTATTAAGTTTATAGTAAGGAGTTTACAATACCTTCTCCAATGTGGGGTGGATCTGGTCCTGATTTTTCAAAATTAATGACAACACCACTCTGAACTTTCTGAGCTAGCGATTCTAAACACTGGTTCAACATTCTTTGTGTCCGAACACAATACGAGCGTCCTATGATGGAAAAGACAGAAAGAACAGTGTTTTGAAGGCAAATTTATGGAACGAACAGAAATCCACCCCTTAAAATTGCACACTCAAGGGTAATAAGTGTGAGGACAAATGCTTCAAAAAGTGCTCAGTAGATGTAATAACACTTGCAAATACTGCAGCAAGATTATATGTGAAGCAGTCTTTTTTCTCCTATGAGTTCATGTACTGGAAAGAGACCCATACAATAAGGCAAGAACTTCATTGTGTAGGAGGTACAATACTCCACCAACCATTAGCAATTCAGTGTTCCTCATTTCAAATATACAAAGGATACATAGGTTTCACATGGATGGACAAAAGAGAAGCTAAATTATTCCTGCTCAGTTTCTCCATGAGGCTAAGAACAGCTACTGAGCACAATTCCTTTTTCAGTGACTAATGACTGTGAGGTTTTCTGTTTAATCATACCTCAGAATAAAATTATTATTTCAAAGCTGGAAAGGAAAGGAAAGGAAAGGAAAGGAAAGGAAAGGAAAGGAAAGGAAAGGAAAGGAAAGGAAAGGAAAGGAAAGGAAAGCTTTTCTATGAAAATAAACACGGAACTGAATCTCAAACCTGCACCATGTGCCTCGATATAAGAACAAACAGTCAAGAATTTGCATCCTTGGGAAGATGAAACAAGCTTCACAGAGAAGGAATGCCACTGTTTCAAGCACAATGGAGAGCTCTGGGCTCATCCAGGTCCTCGACACTACTTCTGCACCTCCCATCAGCCACTCACATCATCTCAAGATCACTGGCCAGGCCCCTGATCAAGGGAACAGTGGGAACTACAAAACCAATGCCTTGCTGAGGCTGCAACAGTTTTGCTTTGATGCTGCTCTGCCAGTCACAATTAAAGCAGTATTTGAGGAAGGGAAGAATAAGGCTACATACATTTGTTTGCAGGTGCAGGCATGGTAGATACAATATATCATACATGAAATAACTACTGAGCCAGATAAACTCTATCAGCAACTGCAGTGACATCCCTCCTGATATCCATGCAAGAAGATTTAAATTTGAAGAGTAGGGAAGAAAAATTAAGAAGCGAAGCAATTACCTCCTGTGACTTCACACATCTGCGTGATAGCAGAGTCATCTGTGGGAACACTCCCGAGCTGTTCTGGTTCCACCGAAGAAGCTCCAGGCAAGCGTAATACAAGGGCAAAGAGCCTTTGATCCCAGCGAAATGGTTCTTTGGTTAGCTCACTACCAGGCAGGGGAGAATTCAAAGGAAGATGAAGCTAAAAAGAGAAAGAGAATTACCTAAAGACTTCACTAAAACATTTGATCCCATGTGAAAAATGTGCATGAATTGCACTCCATCTTCCACTAAAATTCTCAACATTCATGAAGCATCTGTCACTACAGACATTAAGCAGTAGAAAATGGGGAAGATGGCAGTTTGAATGGAGATTTATTTTCTACAATGTCTTCTGTGGTGTAAGTACTCAGCAGTTTGTTTCAGATACTATAGCCTATCGAGCTTGCAGGGTTATTCTCTTCAAGGAACAAGAGTACACCTACATAAGTTTGTATACTCTTACATACCAAGGTTTCCAGTTCCAATCTCTGCCATCTTGAGGAAGGTCTGGGAAAAGACATCTGCCTGAAACCCTGGAGAACAGCTATCAGGTACACCAGTGGTTCTGTCCTCCAGATGTTTTGGACTTCAACTCAAAGAAGGCCAAGGGTGATGAGTTCTCAAAGCTGTAGTCCAACCCCATTTTGAAACAAATAATGAACAACAAATTGAAAACCACCAGGATAAACCAGTGACACTTAAACTCTGATCCTCGAAATGGCTCAGATTGCAGCTCCCAGTATCCCTCACCAACAGCCAAACTAGCTGGAGCTTCCGGGAATTGAAGTCCAAAACATCTGGAGGATCAAAGTTCGAGAATCACTCACATAGGCAATATTGGGCCAGAAGGACCAACTGTTTGACTCATTATACAAGGAAACTTCTTGTGTCAGTGTTAAGGTAACAGAAAACATTACAAGCAGAATATTTTTTAACTGCCAACAACGGCTCAGTGCAACTGTACTGCATTTTAAAGCTTAGCACCATGCCTTACCTCCTCTTGCACACCAGAGGTATTTGTCAGCTTGTTCCCATCTGTGATGGTAATTAAAATAGATGGCTCTAGAAAGAAGGGATTCCTTCCCTACAGAGAAGAAACAAATATATCCATGTTAATGTTTTAAATATAAAAGTGCCATTGGGAGACACAATCATCTCACTGTGAAAAGGACTAAAAAGGGAGCAAGAAAAGCATGTGTGTAGTTTACTAGTTAAAAGCCAGGCGTACTCAGGCAAGAGGTTTCTGTCCCAATGCTGTCATGTTCTGGCCTCCTGCTCTTCACTAAATCTCCTACAGAAAATGATCCAGGAGTAATTTCTTCAATTGCAGCTGGAGATAGCCAACAGTGGACTTATTCTAGGGTTGCCAGCATCTATCCCATTCCTCCTGGCTATCTACAGCTACACACAGTCAAAACCAGCTTTGAGGTTGGGAAAGCAAGCACCTCAGCTTTTGCTAGTTGAGTGTACAGGTTCCCCAACCAGCCTACTTGGCTTATTTTAAGCACACCAGCAGCCAGTCTCATCCTGTTTAGAAAAAAGCTGTAAAGATTTTTCAGAGGAACACCAGAATCCAATACCTGCCCATAGTTGTCTATTCCAGACACTAATCTGTTGAGGTTTAACAGGTCAAAGGATGATCTCAGGGCCTGTCCAAGAGTTGTCAATCCTGATGCTTGCAGATTTTTCAGTTCGTTCATGAAAGTGGCATGATTTTCCTTCCAGCCAGCCTGTAAAACAGCAGACATTCACATTTACTGAAGCATCTACCTGTAAATTTTCTTTTCTTTAATTCAGCAAGACAAATAATTCCATCGTACCAATATGCTGGATATGAGAATGACAGCACATGGAACTATTTACCCAGGTAAGCATGCAACAGAATTAACGACCAGAAGAGAGCTTCTGTCCTCAGTATTCTTCCCCTCACTTCCTCACAAAGCAACTTGCCCAATGTTTTCCCTATCCCAACTGCTGGTATCTTTTACAGACCATTCCAATGTGTTCAATTTGACTGCCTTTGAATTACTACTGATCGATCCTTCAGAAGTATTAAGGTAACTTGTTGAATTGCACTAGGTAGGAATGTCTGCCAAAAAAAGCTACCTTACCTGACAGCAGACACAGTGCTAGCACAAGATTTTTTTTTTCCCTGAACAGCAGCAGGGGAGTACAACACCCTTTCTCAGGCATTTCCCTTGTGCTGAGAGAAAGAGACAAACACCTCCCAATTGCCAGAAATAGTAACAGAGTCAGAACAGCTTCTTTCCTCACTTAAGAACTAAACATTCCTCCTTTTTAACACAAACTCTTATTCAATTCCTAAAAAGTTCATTATATAACCCTTGCTTCCCTATTCCCTATGGGAAAGATAATCTTTCATCATTCCCTCTCTGTTATCAAGGCACAGGTGTGACTGCATGTTCCCTTCGTTCAACATACTCCACTCTGAGAACTTATCATAAATCTGCTTTATGCTCTCTAGTCCTCAATTCATAGAGAAACTCTGAGCACCAAAAGCAGGATTTGCTTACAGGTCTAGCAGGAGCTTTTAGTATTGATTTTCCTGCCCCCAAAAGTCCAGTGTGTTTGTATCACATTTTAAATAATGGTAATTGGTTAATTCAAATCCAGTCAAATGGAGCCTATGGTTAAGAAATGAGAAAAAGACTGAGACTTGGAAGGGCAACTATAAAGGAGCCAGGTAAGATCTGCAAGTGTAATGATGCAGCACTGAATGCCAAAGTCAGGATCACTTATGCTATAGTACTTCCAATTTCTGTGTATGGTCATGAAAGCTGGACTGTGAAGAATGCTGACAGAAATAAAATCAATTCATTTGATATGTGATGCTGGAGAAGAGTTCAGTGGATACTATCGAGCACCAAAGACATATGAATGTGTTCAAGAGCAAATCAAAATGAGAAAACTGTGGCTGCCTTACTTTTTACAGACCATGAGATGACTAGACTCACTGGAAAAGACGGGGATGCTTGGTCAAGCAGAATGAAGTAGGAAAAGAGGAGAACAGCCTTACAGGTGGATTGATTCAGTCAAGACAGTCAATGCCCTGAGTCTGCAAGACTGGGACTCCTTAGGGTCTCTCATCCTTAGGGTCACCACGATTGGAAACTGACTTGATGCCAAACAACAACAGCAAAATTGGTTAGTTCATCTGGATGATTTCGCAAACTTATGCTTTCTGAGCTTCTAAGGATCCACTAGCTCCCTACAAGAGACCACTAACACAGGCACCAAAGTGATTACAAAAGCAAAATTATTATCCCATTAATCACTTTGAATACACAGCCATACCAACACCTAGCAAAAAACTATTTTAAAATCCACAAGCTTGACTGAATACAAGCAACTGCCTTCTCTCTGAAACGACTGTGCTGCACACCAACTATTTTCCACAGTAACTTAAATGCACAGAAGTGGATTCCACATCTTGATAGCAGGCAGAGTCTTAAAAGTTGCTTAAGACCTACAATCACATACCTGGTTCCTGGTAATGTAAAATCTGCGCAAGAAACAAACAAAAACAGCTATCCATTCTAAGTGATCAACTTTTACTCCCCACTAGTATGGTCCACACTGTTCTTCCTACAGCTCTTAGAGGACAACTCTATAAGAAAGTTTTCCCAAGCTGGCCAACTGACCCTGCATCTGAAAGTGCAAGAAGCAACTTCTAAAAAGGGGTATCACACTGCAGGAGATTTGTGCAACATGTCCTTGTGTACACTGTGCCACCTACAAGGATCCCATGATTTCTTCATCTAGCATACAGTTATAGGGAACCTGGTTCCATTCTTTTACCCTAATGCGATTACCAAACATCAGATAACATGAGACAGCAACTGTCTCCTTCTCCAGAGGACACCCAACCCTAAAAAAAAGATTAGGAACAACCAGTGAGAGAAAATTTAATACATAACACCCTGGTTCCATTATCAGCCCAGTGGAATAACAGGTCCTGGGAAAGAAACGATCACCCCGTTGATCTGAAGTTTCAGTGTTGGCAACTTGCCTTTTTGTCATAACCAAGTTCCACACAACTGAATGCACTGGTTCAATGAAATCTGAAGATCTTAAAGGGAGACAATCCCACTCCTCATCAGTGTCCTACCAAGCCCACCCCAAAGGACGAGTTGAGAACTACTTCCAATTTAAAATTCACAGAAACCAGTGTTTTGCAAGTAAAACTCCATGAGACAACAGTGTTCCTACCAGCAGAGAAAAATACCCCACACGGGCATGGTTAAGAGCCAGAAAAACAAGTGAAGGATAGTCAGGGCAAATGAGGCAAGTTCTTAGAAGAAGCTTGCGGGCCCTCTCACTTTCCACCCCCCCCAACTCCAGTCCAGCTGCCAGTTTTCAAGCCCTGCTAAGATCCAGTTTCTGAAGACCAACAATGCATACATGCTTTGGAAAGCTCTGCCCTGGCCGATTAACGATATCCTACTTCACAACTGCAAAACAAGTTCATTGGTACGCTTGTAACCTACTAGGACTCCTGGAAGTCCTGGAGAACAGAGCTTTTCAAACAAGAATTAAAAGTCCCGTGCCCCAAAGAGGTGGACATGCCACAACTCAGCTACATCTGGTAACGATGCTGGCCCTCCATCTCACCCTTCAGCACACAGGAATCAGTGTGGAGAGACTAAAGACAGAATGGGAAGACCTGCTGAGGAGGAGCGAAATAACCCTTTCTGCCAGATTCACAGAAGTAAAGCAGACACAAGGCAGGAAAGTCTGGTATTACAGAAGGACATCAGTGGTGACACAAATAGTTAAAACACTAACTACTCAGGCACTATGAGTCAAAGCAGGAAAATTACATACCCAGTACAGTCAAAGGGGCCCGTAAACTATTACAAACTTTTCAAACCAGTATTTACATCTAATAGATCTACGTAAGGGTCTCCTTTCTCACCTTGTTGGGTATCAGCCACGGAATCAAGTCAAATTACATTTATTTCTTACCATTCCTGGGGTTACCTTCAGCCATATAGACTTTATTATATCTAATAAATTCTTAACATCTCTCCAACGGTGCTTACGTTGACATACCAAAATCATAGCTCTTGCCACATTGATCCAAGCTTCACCATCTTCTGCACTAAATTATTTCAGATTTGTTTCAGCACTCTTCTAAAATGTAGCTTTAAAAAAACTTGGTATATTAGTATGTGAGGCAAAGCTATTTGTCACATCACCTGAGCTATATATACATCACTGGATTCCACATGTTACATTTCAGAACACCTACGCTTTAACACATGGATAAGGAACAAGGCCTTCACCACTGACTATGCAAACTCCTGTGGCTGCTGTAGCACAACATACAGAGGCACTCACATTACACACACCTGCTTCGCTGGCTGCATTTGAAAAATAGCTGGCTTTTCCTACAGCCCACTGTGAAAACCAACCAAGGATATAGCACTCATCTAACTTCACCCACAGCAGTAAGCTAAGCCCCCCTCTCCAGAAAAACTTCCACCCCGTCACATTTGAAATAAAGAAATATGGATTTTGTCCATCAAGATTTGCCGAAAAGTCAACTGTATTATTATTATTTTTTTAGCCCTGCAGGAATTTCACATTTACAAGTTTAACATTCAGGTGCTTTCTGGCCAACTGAAAATTTTGATACGTAAACAAAACAATTCACATCCTCACTAAAAACTGGGACTGTACATATATAGTATCTAGATCTACTGTGCAAATCTCTTAATAATTTTTGCTGAATTTTTTGCCCAGGTAATCATATTTTCATTACAAATGTCTATTCAGCTCCAAATGTAAGACATACTTCTTATTGTTAAAAAAGGATATGCCTAGTTTTAAAATTATTTACTAAACAATCAATTAAAAATATATTTAAAGCATGTTAAATTAAGTTAATTATTAAAACAATTTTTAAAGATTGATTTGTTGTGTATGTGCCATTCTGGGAAACGAAAACCATTTTGTCAACGAGGTGGCTTTAAAAAGCCAAGTGAATTACAAGGCCCAGTCTACCAGTATCATCCCTTACTCAAAGATACATAAAGATAACCTTCTAGTATCAATGTATCTTCCTAATGTTTTAGAAATAGAAGTTATATTCTGCATAGTCTGTATCTAACCATTTCAAGATTAAGAGAATTATCACCATCATCATCATCAGGAGAGGCATAACCGCATTCTTGAGAAGTGACAAAAATTACACTTACACACACACACCCCGCCCTACAAGCAAATGTGACAGGGCTTAGAGGCAGAACAAGCAGCAGATGAGTAACTGTTAACTCATTGGGTCCACCCTCAAAAGAGACTTATTCTGGCAAGCTAATTGCGGAGTACCCTTGCAGCCTGCTTTGATCTTCTTGGCCCAATTCTATGGTTGTCCTATTTGCTTTATTTTTAGAAGAACTTTTCCTAGCCAGGTGTCTCTGGGCACTAGTAACACTGAAATTCAGATATTAAGAGTTTATTGGTAGCGGGCAGAGCTTAGGAACTCTTCCCTTGGCCTGAGAAATACCTCACCAAATGCTTTTTGACTAATCCGGAAGGTGAATTTACACCCAAAACATAGTGCTGCAAGCATCCTGGGAAGGCATCTATGTTTTGCTCATGGTACTGTAAAAGCCACACAACCACCGACATGAAATGAGGGTGCTACGTAATTAACAAAATCTAATTTACAGACAAATTCTATGAGTAGCCATGCACAATGCCGGCAGAGTCAGGCTTCAACAATGCCCAGCTACTCAATATTCCCACTGGCAACACCACCACCATACAATGGTAGGCATGCTTACAAGCTATGCCAAGAGAAAATCATCTAGACCCGGCAGCCGATGACGCAACTATACTACCTTAAAAACACTTGCTTGGCCCAAGAAGAGTTAAAGGAATTACGGTCTGCTTTCAGCAGTCACTTACATAAGGAATGTCTGCTCCATTTCCAGGCATAAAATGCAAGCAGGTTTGGAAAAACAGGAAGAGTCATCCTGACCAGAGATTCAAAAGAACTTTCCAATGACAGATCCGGAGAGACTCGCCAGGACAAGTGTTGCCAGCCAGCCCCTTTTAAGAAATGAAAGCTGCTAAAGGAGCAGTTGAGATCAAGAGGGTAAGAACAAAAGCCCTTTCGGATCTCTGGTCACAGAAGTTAGCATTAGCACACACTGCCTGCTGCCAAAATGTACATGTCCAAAATTCAGGCTTCACAGACAGCCTCTGCAAAACCCCTCGCCAACATTTCTGAGCACATCCGTGTTGCTGCTGCACTAAGAAACCAATGACTGGTTTCATTCACAACCCTGCCCACTTCCTCCTATGCCACCCTCTATTTCTTACGTGCGGTGAATAGCTAATGGAATTTCTCCAGTGCACTTTTGCTTAGCAAGAATTGCAAGGACTATGTTTACTCCCAAAATGTTTTCACTGCACTACATGTTATCAGCCCAACACAGAATCCCAAGAGCTCCTGACAGAGTGTGTGCACTTTCCAGAGAAACGGAGTGAAAAGAGTTGAAGAAAATGTACCACATTCTGGATAGTACTTGGCATGCTTCCTAACCTGATATATTTCTACTGCATTTCAATTATTCCAATCAGACGTCAGTCTGGCTTTCATGGTGTCTTCCTGGAACATCTTATTGCAAATCTGTTAGAAAGCACATTTGCTTGTGTAAATTTAAAAAAAAAACTGTGACTGACACAGGTCCAGAAAGTTGGACAACCTGATCTCCAAAGTAGTACTGGCTGTAAAATCCATCATAGCAACAGTCTGTGTAAGTCACAGAGATACTTTCTCGCCTCAAGAAGCAAGAAGCCTTATGTAAGATACACACTGCCCCAGCTCTGGGGAAAAGACAACATATAAACAAATAAAATTATTATTAACAATATTAACTCAGTTTTAAAGTTTGCCAAGTGCCACTGACTAGATCTTAGACCATTCATTGCTGGATAATGTGGCATGTTCCAAGTGGTGTCACTTCTTGAAATTGTTTTACTGTGATCCCATCTACGGTGGTTTCATTAGGCATTTTATCAGTCTGTTTGGAACTGTTCCCAGACCACCTACCATCACTAAGACCCCAACTGTCTTCTTTTCCCCGAAGCACTGAATCTCAATTGGTATTATCATCATCATCACCACCACCACCACCACCATAAACGATTATCACAAACTACTAATACTGGGAGACTACTGGGAAGGCTGGGACATTCCATTACCTGAAGATCAGAAACAGGCTTGTATTATTCCTTCTCAAGACTGACATCTATGCACCTTAGGACTTCTGATTACAGAGAGCTAAATCTGGACTGAAGGTGCTGCCACCTGAAAGTGATTAGTATCAAGAAAGTTATACAAAGAAAGCTAAAATTTTAAAACATACTGAGAATGGGGAAAAAGTTTCTCTTCCACCACTACATGGTTGGTTCATTCAATTAAATCAACCAGCTGCAAATTCAGCTGAAACAAAAGCATTCACAAAATGACTGACTACCTTGAACAGTTCCTAGGAAGATGGAAGTGACCACCACTTTTTAAAACAAGGTTAGTATCAGGCAACTGATAAACAGTAAGAGAGGGGAGTCTTCCCAAATGTAAGACATGGACATCCAAGGCACTATACCTACTTCACCAGATGATCTGGGAGGAAAAAAACAGGCAGTGGCCAGTTCTGTCCAGCCCTACTCTGATTTCCTCAAACACACAAGCAGCTTCTCCTAGAAAAAGAATGCTGGGCAAGGTGGATGTTCTGTCACACACAAAAACAGGAACACTTCTGCCTTATGACACCACATTTAATCATCAAGGTAGCTTTAACAACAATGACAATCAAGTCAGACCATTAAGCCATCCAGTCCAAAATTGCCTGGACCAGAAAGAAGCAATTGTGTTGAGGGACACAGTCAGCTTGGCTGGAATCTATCAAGGGCTCCATTACAGCTATGAAAGGGGCCAGAGCCAAACATAGGCAAACCTGTCTCTCCTGTTTGCTGCCTCTTTTCTATCTGTTCATTCTCTTCCTCCTCACATAGCAAGCTGGAACCTGATCATTTGCAGGGAACTACTGAAAACAGGCCAAGGGCCACATAAGATCGGGCCACACAAGATCAGGTCACAGACTACCCACAGCTGCAGGGATGCAGGTTGCCCACCTTGGCCCCATCTGGTTAGCACCAGCTCTCTAGAGTTCCAGATATAGGTTTTTTCCCAGTCCTACTAGGAAAAAACAGGGACTGAATGTGCAAAGTACACACTCTAGCCCTAGCCTATAAACCAGTGGTTCTCAACCTGTGGGTCCCCAGATGTTTTTGGACTTCAGCTCCCAGAAGCCCTGAGCATTGACCACAGTAGCTGGGGCTTCTGGGAGCTGAAGTCTACAAACATCTGCGGACCCACAGGTTGAGAACCACTGCTATAAACATTCCTACTTCTTGTTCATATGCCTTTACCTGGCCATATTCCAAAACAAGAAGCTGACTAAAACTCAGGCAATCCCTTCTAACCATACTGTCTCTATACAGGTTCTGTCCTGGGTTGTCCTGATGAAGTGTAAGCACTTAAATTCCACCCCCCACACAGAAAAAAAAAGAGAAAAAGAAAACAGGAACTTGACAATGCAATTCTAAAATCACTCTGCCTTGTGTTTGCCACTAGAAAGGGTGGAGAGAAACTATCTGCAGAAATAATTGCTGAAAGGAAGACAAGTTTCCTGCCCTCTTTATTTCTGTCCTTTTACAACCAACACTTACAATTATTGCAGAGTAGGACAACCAACATGAAGATAAGTTTGATTGTAACTGGCAGCTTTTAAACTTGAAAGAAGAAACCATGTCAAAGCATCAAATTCAGACCCCTAGTATACAGGCACCATGCTAAGTACAAGCAACTTCCACACATACAGTATGTCTGGGGAAACGCACAGCTTACTGTAAAGATGTCCACAAGATACATGAAGTTACCTTTCTCTTACAGGGTAGTACTATTTGCGTTACCTTCTTAATAGCATTCTCACACAGAACGTAGACAAAGACAACTAACAGAGAAAACATGCAAAAATCCCAAAAAAACTCTTTCAAAGGCATGGAAGCTGTGATTCTAATGCTGGGTTTATCCTGCACGCCAACTTGCCATCCATGGATCCCACCATCCCATGGTTCTGATCAACTCTCTCAACCATGTATGTGGAGGAGTGAAGCCAATCTTTTCATTTAGCATCGTCACTATCCTCCTTAATTGCCCCTTTTGTATATCCGGTTTGTATATGAAGTCAATGGACATTTTACATTTATCTTCTAATTTTTTTTCCTCTCCTTCTCATAATACAGGCACCCATCACAGTCATTCTGTGAGGCCTATTGATTTTATTCTCACTGATTTGCATTTTGGAAGTACTAGAGAGAAGATTGTTACATTAATGTACTTAACTAATATAAGGATAAGTGGCATTACAAAGTGTTCTGAAGCATACTGTTGTATATTGACAAACTAGAAGGCCTCTAACCTCACGTCAGTTCCATTTAATCACAAAGATCAATAGGGAAAGAATTCAAAAGATGACCATTTGAGGACGTGGACAGGAAACAGGTGAGTATCTAAGTGTTCAAAGAGAGCTTCCTGTACTTTTTAAGCACAATATTTGATGCTGGGAAAAGTGACACCAGTGTTCCCTGGCTTTAACCAGCAGTCTTCTGTTCAGACCCCTGTTCAGATTCAACCATGGATTGGGCAGGTGGTCTATGAACAAGCCACCCTTTTCTGACCTCTCAATTCTTCTCATAACATAGAGGTGGCTGCAAAATGACAAAGCAAAGCAGAGTGAAACAATTTTGAAAAATTAAAGCCATCAAGCCATTTTTAAAAAGCCCTTCCTACTACAGCAGAAAACAAATGAGCAAGTTTCCTCAGAATAAAACCATACCTCTCTGAACAAAGCAAAAACCTAGCCTCAGTCAGCATCTTCACAAACCACAAGAGCAATTTAAAGATTATTGGCTCTCCAGAAATTATCTCTAAGTTTCTAGAGTTTCTAAGTTTCTTGTTCTATGCTTCAAGTGAGCCATTTGAATGTTCCACTGCCTTTCCAATATGCTTAAGCTAACAATATCCAGTATTTCCACAGCACATTGTAAATCAAACCCTAACAGCAGGAATTCAAAACTGCCATGAGCAAGTATGACTGACACAGATGGAAAGCATCTGGGCGCCATGTAAATGGACGGCAGAACACAAGGTAAGTTTGCCTTATCAGGTGTTAAAAGTTCTAAAATGGAGGCATGACAGGAACTACAATTTGTCAATATTCTGCTAAATTCTCAAGGAAGAGCTACGGGTAAGAACAGCAGTCTCCTGAGTTCTTCTCACAGAGGCCACTTCCACACTAGACTGTTATAGTGCTATTATTCCACTTTCAAAACCCCAGGATTCCATAGGATGTCAAAAGTGGAATAATAGCACTGTAACAGTCTAGTACAGAAATGGCAAGAATCATCATTATTGTTATTACTGGTCAATCACTTCTATATACACAAGACCATCCTGTTGGGAAACTCACTGTAACAGAATGTTTCCTTTTCCACTTGAAAACATCCCATATTAGGGGGAAGAAACATGAAGTTTGGTGTCAATCTCAGTAGGAGACAATAGGCTGTTAAGCTTTGCATACATTTGAAGAAAAGACACATACAAATTGAAAGCGATGGTGTCTTTTTCTCAAACGGTATTGGCCACCTTTGCAACTGAACCTCAACAAGTAGAGATGGAAGGCAGATCTCATACTGTGAAGGATCTCAGATTAGTAGACAGAAGACAAACTGCAAAAGCTCTCCTTTTGCAGAAAATTAACAATGGTGACCCAAAAAATGTGGAGAAGCAGGCTAGGCCATGAGTTTTCCAAAGTAGAAGCCACAAGCTGAGGGCTAAGCCTTGACTGGTCCAGGGGGAGCAAAATGTGGAGGATACTTTTGGGGGGAAATCATCCCCCAATAATCTGACAGATGGCAGCTGGTTCAACCCAATAAGCAATTAAAAACACAAGGCTACCACCAAAACCAATGTCAGTTTCTCCTTTCTCTCTCACATCATTCATAGTACTGGAACTACACACTGCGATATTTTATGGGAAAATAAACAGCACAGTTCTATTAGTAGACACCGTAAGTGTGAATGCCACTGTCAGTTGGATGAGGGGGTTGGCTCATGACATTCCCTGTATCCAGGATCACCTTTGCATTGGTATTCTTACAGAAATTTGTCCCTGCAAATAAGGTGTATGGAATACACTAGGAAGCCGGAGGTGTGAGAACGTAACCTTTTGGTGGGACCAGAGAAGAAATATAGGATTATTTTTATTGTTTATGCAAGTGCTTAACACACACTAGCCACTGTACAGAACTAGAGAGAGCAAGCCTCTGCCTGTCAGCTCAGTTTAAAAAGATAGAGGTAAGACAAAATCCTTGGCAGGGCAGGATTTAGGAGTGATGGGAAAGAGCAGGAAAAAGACCACAACATACAACATGCAAAGCACCTGTTTACTTTATTGACAATATAACTCTGCACTGCTCACTTAAAATGTTGCACTGAATATAGATCATGGTCTCACCTAGCTGTATACAGCATTTCCCCCCTAAACACAACAGCAACAAGGGAGCCCACCTTGAGGAAACAGTCACTGAAATAATGAGGTGGGTGTAGGATATTTTAAAACCTCTTCCCCTAAATCAGGAGCGTAGATAATTATATTCTTAATTTTATTAAAGCTATATTTATTTTAACATTTGTAAGCTGCCTTCCATCCCAAACCAGGAAAAGTGGGCTATAAGTATTCTATGGCCACACACAATATTTATGTAGAACATAAACATCGCACTACCTACTTAGGTATACCTGTGTACCAAATGTTGCATTTATATAAATATTGTGTTTGTATATACAATGACATATATGTATTTGTCTATTTGTGCATGTGCGTATACCAGGGCCTTCTAAACATTAGTGTGTTGTTTGAAGTGTGTAGCAGTGTTGCCTACAATCTTAGAAATGTATGTTATTATTTATAAACCATATTTTTAAAAAGGTATAATAAGTTTTCATGAGATATGTTGGGTCTTCATACATTTTGTTATTACAATTTATGTCTGTGTCTCTTACAAGGGGTTAGTTTAACCTCTGGTTTGCTAGTAAAACTTAACTACAGTCATCCCTTCACTTTTGCTAAGGTTAGGGGCACAGGACCCCCATGAAAGTGGAAAAACTGAATAACTCTACGCCCTCCCAAACCATATTTAACACAAAAAAAAGTATGATCACCATATTCAACCCATCGTAGATTCCTCTGAGACACCACGGACCCCTCACAAGGCAGAAGTGGGGGGCTGGTGAGGATTCCTGCCCCCTCCACTGCTGCCCCACACCATTTTCAAAAGGGACTTACAAGCCTCGTTTGTAGTTTCTCAGCCTCATGAAGCTTGCAGTCCCTATTAAAAATGGCCCAGGGAGGCAGCAGAAGGAACAGCAAATAATCTGCGAATAATCAAATCTGCAAGTGAAACCCACAAATGTGGAGGACTGACTGTACTGTGTTGCAAAATGATGCATGTCTAAAAAGTGTGTCACCAACATGAAAAGTTTGGAAAGCCCTGGCGTATACTTTCACAACACTTGCACAAATGTATAGGCACGTATATGTGCATGTCAGTATCTACAGACACGTATATATGTGTCCGTCTGTGTGCTTGGCGTGGCTGTGTATTTCCGGGCACCAAGTTTATTATCTTTTTCGGTCTTCCTTCCAAGGGTGTACTCCTGTCAGCACGTAGAAGAGGGAAAGCAAAACCCGACCCTTTCCGCAGATATTTTACTGGCACGAAGCTGGCAGCGCTCCTGTCTGTTGGGGCCATTTCCGCACCACACTCTTACAGGGCTCTCAGTCCACTTTCAACCTCCTGTGGAATCCTGGGGTTTGTAGTTCGGGGAGGCCCCGAGAGCTCCAAAGGCCCTTCGCTAAACTGCAAACCCCAGGATTTCCACAGGATGTCGGAAGTGGAATAATCGCGCTGTAAGAGTGGAGGGCGGAGACAGGCGGGCCATCCTCGGAGACGTCTTCCACCCACGGGGAGACCAGGCCCAAAAGAGCCACCGCCACCTCTGTGGAGAAATCCTGCCCCCCTCTGAGGGGGGGCTGAGGCCTCCTTTCCAGACCGGGGCCTGAAGGGCCCCCCCCCCTCAAGGGACCCCCAAAAGGGGGAGCGGGGGAGATTTATTTGCCGCTCCCCATCCCCGGCGGCGGCTCCGCGTCGCGGGGCGGGCCGAGGCGTGAGGGGAGGCGCGGCGGCCCCCCGGCCGTCCTCGGCCTCCCTCGCTCGCTCCCCCTCCCCTCCGCTCCGCTCCGCTCCCTCCCTCCCTCCCTCCTCCATCTCAGCAGCGCCCTCAGCCTCTCGCTCGCCTCCATACAAAAGCAAAATGTCCGCCATCTTCGCAGGCTGCGCCCCCGGGGCCGAGGCCGCCGCCGCCACCGCCGCCGCCGCCGGGCCTGCGGCCGGAGAGCCCGGCGGAGGGGAGCGGGAGGGAGGGGAGCGAAGGAGAGGCTGAAACCGGGAGGGCGGCGAGTTTAAAAAAAACAAATAAACGGAAATCCACCGGAGGCTCCTTCTCCTCCCCTTCCTCGGGCCCCTGCCTGCCCGCTTACCTTGATGCAATACGGCGCCTCGTCGAAGGTGACCAGCATGTACCTGTCGCCGCGGCTGGCCGGGTCGCGGGCCCGCAGCTGCGGAGAGAGAGAGGAGAGAGAGAGAGAGAGAGACGGGGAGGGGGTTAGATGGAAAGGGGCGCAGAGGCGCCCGGCTCCGGGAGAGAGGGGCGCGCGGGGGCTCCGGGTGTTTTCCGAGAGACACGTCAGGCGGGAGGGGGAGGGGAGGGAGGGGGTCGGGCGGCCTTTCTGCGCCCGGGCCCCACCTTCATGAAGAGCTCGACGGCGCCCTTGGCGACATCCAGGTAGCTGGTGCCCAGGTACGCCCGCTGGTTCATGGAGGCGGACGTGTCTATGAGGAAGAGGAGGATCGGCATGGTCCGGGCGAGCCCTGCGGCACCCAGCGAAGGCGGCGGCCAAGGCGCCGGCGGAGGGGCAGCCTGCCTCGCCTCGCCTCCTCGCTCCTCTCCCGCCCGGCCCTGCTGGGAAGGCGACCGGCGGCGGCGGCGGCGGTGCTGGGAGCGCCCCTCGTTCCTCTTCCTCCTCCGGCCGCCCCCCGCCCCGCCAGCGCCGCTCCTTGCGCCCGCGCGCCCGCCCGCCCGTCCGCCCGCCTGCGCCCGGCCACCCGCTCGCTCGCGCTGCCGCGATTCACTGAGAGATTCTCAACTTCGCTTCCCTGAGATGAAGCCCCGGCCGCCGCCGCTCCTACCGCGGCGGCTCCGCCTCCGGGGGAGCATGTGACCCGAACGCGCTCGCCATTGGCCGCCGATTATATCGCGATTTGCATATGCATGAGGAACGAGCCGGGTGGGGGGCCCGCCTTGTTTGCGCCGAAGGGAGGGGCGGGGAGGGGCGGGGCGGGGCGGTGTGGCTTCTCTGGCCTTCTAGGGGTGATTGACAGGCGCGAGGAAAGAGAAAGCGGACGCGGCCGTGCCGTGGACGCCTCCTCCTCCCTCCGCCGATTTTTTTCTTCCTCCCTTGGAAAAAAAAAAGGATACGAAAGTGTCATATCCCCAGTGGCCGCTAGGGGGAGTGAAGGAGGAATGGGGATTCAATCCGGTTTCGCTGCTGATCCGGTGCGTGTTTTTCCCCTAACACGCGTGTCATCCCCCCGCCTTTCTACAGCGTTCTCATCGGGGCAGTTAGGGTTTCATGTTGCCCCCCCATAAAAAAAATCTCAGTGCAGGCTTTGCGTTGCCGTTAAGCCCTGTTTACTCCCATGGGAATGCTGGTTTCTGAGTAAATGCTGCAGCATACAAGACACTGGTTTTCACGAATCACGACTACGTGGGAATGGATCGCAGCCCGGGGGGGGGTCGGAGCTGGAACCTGTGCACGTTTACTCCAAAGTAAGCCCCCCTTTTATTTCTCGGATCTGGAGGGCAAAGGGTGGGGCTTCCTTCCTTGTAAAAGTGTCTAGGATCGGGGGTAATACCCTCCCCAGACCTGTGCTTAGGATCCTGAGGAAGAAGGGGGACTCTAATCCGGCTTTTGCTTTTCACACTGGCACAGGGAACTGCGTGGTCCGGGTGCATTCACACGTGCTGCGAGCCTCGATCCCGTGTATATGTGCCTTCAAGTCTCCTGTCGATTTGTGAAGACTCCATGAATTTTCGTAGGGTTTGCTTAGGCCAGGATTACTGGGGGTGGGGGGTTCCAGTTCCTTCCCCTGAAATATAACCTACATCACCTGGTATTGTTTAGCGGTCTCCCACCCAAGTCTTAACCAGGGCTGGCCCTGCTTAGCTTCCAAGATCAGACAGAATCTGATGACTGTAGGCTCTAAAGGGTTATGTACATATTAGACATTATTTATGCACTGCAAAGCTATGAGGAAACAAACATTTTTTTCCCCTAATGTTCACCCCTTTGCAATGTTCTCAGTCGACCTGGTTATGGAGTGGGAAATCTAATCCTCTTCACCTTAAGGCCACAGCCCTGCACACTCCCCTGCCTAACCCGAGAGGGTACTTGCATCTGAGTAATTGTGCAAACAACTCCGAACGTTAAAAGCACTTGAATGCAAGGGTCACCAGTGCTCTTTAAAAGCTAGCCAGAAGGGATACACATAAAGTGCATTTGTTTCATTTTTAATGCACGACGTTATGCATTGTTTTCTTAAGTGTTTACTGTCTTTTTGCAATATTAGGACGGCCAGATGCAAATGAGGAACCAAGTCTCACACTTTTCATAGTCATGCAGAAGAAGGAATTTAGAGACCAAGAGATCCACTAGATGAGACCAAATGCCTAGCTAGTTCAGCAATGGCAAAGGACATCATGCTCTTTTGGACTACAACTCCCAGACTCCTCCAACTTTTCCAAGCTCAGATTCAGCATCCAGAAGTCTACGGGAAGTCCAAGACCAGGGTAAAACACTTATGTCCCCAGAAGCTCATACTAGGTCATCTATACTTCCTGCGCATCAGTGATAACCTGAAATTATTGGGTGCTTTTTTCCTTTCCCTCCCTACAAGACTTCAGCCTCTCTATCACTGGCAGAAATCTCAGGATAACACAGCCCCAGCCCCAAGCACCCACCTCTGCGTTGTACACCCCAATGCAGAAGCAACTGCAGTTATACATGTTTAAAATTCTCTGCGCATGAATGGGTTATGGTTTACTGTGGGCTGGTGTGTGGGTAAAACCAGCTATAATGCAAGACGGAGGTGGTGAGCAGCACCGGGGCAATTTAAGTGGGCTATTTCTTTCTGATTGGTCCGTGGACGACTCTAATCCCTAACCGGGTGTCAAAGGATTTCCTTTAGCTGCATGGCTGGTACTTTTCTCCCCGGTTCTCTCTTTATCTCCTTCCCTATCAGAAGGCAAGAAAGTGAGAACAAAGTCAGAGATCGAGCGGTGCACAATAAGGGAGGCGAGACCAAAATCTGTGTTAGAGGAGAGATTGGACCCTGCAGTCTTCGTGATCAGATGTCAAATCGTATTGAGCCTAAGGCCATTTCGGCACTAGACTGTTATAGCGCTGTGATTGCACTTCCAACATCCTATGGAATCCTGGGGTTTGCAGTTAACTGCAAACCCCAGGGTTCCATAGGATGTTGAAAGTGCGATCACAGTGCTATAACAGTCTCGTGTGGAAATGACCTAAGACTGGAAGGAAGCAAATAAAAAGCGACAAAGGAAGAAGGAAGGAGGTGGAGGTGGGGGAACTTTGGCCCTTCTGGGATTTGTTTTTTTACTGCAACTCCCATAATCCCTTACCGTTAGCCTCTCCTGGGTGTGGCTAATGGAAGTTGTAGGCTGAATTACCTGGAGGATCAAAGGTCTTTGTCAGGACAAGCATGTCCCGTGCCGTGACTAATACAGCATCGGCAAAGGCAACACCACCGCAAGGTCCGGAGAAGCGACGGCCAACAGAGAGGCACCAACAACCCTTCTGTTAGTGTCGTGTCTCCACCGACATTGCTGCCACCTGCCAAGTCGCCATGTCATGCGCTGAGCGCATTTGCCAGGCATAGAAAATGTGCGCCAAAATGGCCTGACACAGGGGAGCTCCATGCTGATGTCAGCCGTGTTCATACATGCAGATACCCTTTGTGCACCCAAAGGAGAAGGAAATCCTCCAGGAAGAGAGTCTTGTGCCTCCCTTGTTGGCATTTCTCATGGTCTGGCACAGCCATTCTCGACGGGGACCCTATGGCCCCCAAGGGGACCTGGACACATTTGGTGTGTTTTTTTGTTTTTAGGTCTCAGCAAGCTTTTATTGAGCTAATTCTGTTTTAAAATAAGTGAGGATTTTATCAGGCATCAGGGCCATTTCCACACTAGATTGTTATAGTGCCTTGAGGCCCCTCCCTAAACTGCAAACCCTAGGATTCATAGGATGTTGAAAGTGGAATAATAGCACTATAACAGTCTACTGCGGAAATGGCCCCGCTCTGCCCTCTGACACCAACATGGTTATCAGCTTTCCATTACATACTTGCATGCAGAGATACACACCAAACCAAAACTGAGCTCTCCTGGACATTTGTTAAATACCAGTTTTTTTAAAAAAAAAACACCTTTTCCTTCCCACCCCAGCCTGTTTCCAAATTTTGGTCGCCACTCTTCACAGTGAACATGACCTGGACTGAGAACCAATGAAATACAATGTTGTTTGAACTGAATACAGAAAGTATGCCCCTCTTCATAATTTTCCAGTTTTCTTTCAATAAAGGGAATATTCACTATTTTTCCCCCCAGGTAACTCTCCCCATTATTTTTTGCTTAAAATATAGCCAAGGTGTTTCTCCGTAGATCCCCACCCTGCCCCAAAGAGGGTCACAGACAGAAAACTGTAAGAAGAAGATCCTCAAGGGTTTATGAGGGCCCTGGGAACCCAACTGATGAAATACTTAAGTGACATCCTTAACTGGGGTCAAAAGTTTTTCCCTCCTTCCTATAACACCTTTTCAACACACCATCTGACAATTTCCTGGGCCATTTCCGCACTAGACTGTTATAGTGCCATTATTCCACTTTCAACATCCTATGGAATCCTGGGCTTTGCAGTTTGGGGGGGGCTTTGAAGATGGCCTTTGTGGATGGCCTTTGGGGCCCCTCCCGAAACTGCAAATTCCAGGATTCTGTAGGATGTTGAAAGTGGAATAATAGCACTATAACAGTCTAGTGCGGAAATGGCCCTTGGCTGTCATTGTCTAATTTGCAGCCTAACATCATGAAACTTGCAGGGAAGCACCGAGCTCAAGGCTCACGTTAGTCCTGATAGATGTTTAATTTCAAGCAGTTTTTTAAAGTTCTGTCGAGCATGCTGGAATCTTGAAGTTTTCTTGGTGTTCAGTAATCAATGATTTTTCTGTTCCTGTTGTATTGCTGTTTGATGGGGGGCCCTGGAACCCAAGAAAAACTCCTAAGGGGCCTGGGGCCAAAAAAAAAAGTTGAGAAGGGCTGGTCTAGGCAATGACTTCTGAGAATCTGTTCAGAAGACGGGCCGAGTCCCTCTGATGAGCCCATCATTTCCCAAAGGCAATGCCAGTAATGAAAACATGTCTTCACTGGTGTGGAATCTGTACGACAAGAACAAGTTTGTTTTGGGGTTTTTTTCATGCCAACGATTGGAAAGGAAGCTACCTAGATAAAGAAGAAAGCCAAGCTTAGAAATAATCAGTTACCAGTAACTTAATTGCCGGTAATTAATTATTTCTGTGGAAGGTAACAAGGGCATACCACAAAATTGCTGCAGATGTACATGCGTGTCTACTACATTTCAGAAGTAATGTAATAAACAAGAATTCAGCTGCTTAACGGGGATAACAGTGAATGGTTTCTAGTTGTTTTTAACATTGTTTACTGGGGCTTTGAAGGGTATTTTAGAAGCATTTTGTTAGGATTCCCCCCCCATTTCATAGCATTCTCTTATCAAGCCTAATTTTTTGTTGGAAGCCACCTTGGGTCCCATTCTGAGAGAAAGGTGCATTAAAAATATAATTAAATAAATAAAATAGATAGATCAATTTTCCCTCTAAACAGCAACAAAAGGTAACGGAAACAATGAGCCACACAGTTAATAGGACCTACATTTTTTTGCATTGCAACAGTTAAAGACACTTATTTTTTTTAAAGTACTGTAACTAATTGTGAGAATATGTTAATGCATGAAAAATAAGTAGTAGCTCTGCAAGAAAAGACACTAGTACAAATTGCAGCCTCACAATTGTACTAGCAAACTCACAGGGGACAGTGCCCAGTGGCTCAGTTATGGGAGAGGGAATGAAGGGTTGGAAACAGGATTCCACCTGGAGGAGACATAAAAATGTCTTGGCCCAAGACGTAACACACCTTCTGGGAGTCCTTCTAGCTGTAGTGACTGCAGATGAAAAGTGGAAGTGAGAGCAAGACTAGAACTCCGGAGCCTACGTGGCACCCAGTGTCACAGAGCGACACGATCCTAGCCACAGCCTTAGCAGAAGAAGACAATATTGCACTTTTAGGGGAGGAAGGCTCACTCCCAGTAAGGTTACCAGTTCAGGATTGTCCCAAACCGTGAGGCTTCTGGGCCAAAAGGTGGGATTTAAGGATGGCCCCTGGTGGTACAATTAAGCCTTGTACTTGTATCTTGGCCACAGTGGTCCCTCTGTATCCGCTAAACTTTTCCTGTTGGTGACACACTTTTTAGACATTCATCATTTTGCGACACAGTAATTCAGTTTTACTAGCAAACCAGAAGTGAAACTAACCTACTATGCATGTGGGGTACCCAAAGGCATATCTAGTGTGGGGAAAGGCAGCCCCCCGATCCTGGACCGCTGCCATCGCCTTCACTAGGAAAGACCCTCGCGAGGGTGGCAGCAATGGGAAAGGCAGCCCCCTACCCGATCCTGACCTGCTGCTGTTGCTCTTGCCGAAGAAAGACCCTGGGGAGGGCGGCAGCGGCAGAAAAGACAGCCCCCTTACCTGATCCTGGCCTGTTGCCTTTGCCCTTGGCAAGGAAAGACCCCAGCGAGAGCAGTGGCAGCCGGAATGGCTCTGGTGAGAGGGGTCTTTCTCAGCCCAGGAAGGCGACACACCTACACACTTCAGGCAACACACTACTGTGTCGCAACACACCTTTTTGGAAAGCCCTGCGGTAGAGTTTGGTTCCAGGACCCCCCCCCCGGATGCCAAAATTAATGGATGCTCAAGTCCCATTATGTACAACGGTGTAGTAAAATGGCGTCCCTTAAATAAAACAGCAAAATCAAAGTTTTCTTTCTGGTTGTTGTTGGATTTTTTATTTCACATATATTTATATTTTTGTTTTATTCTGGAATATTTTCAAGCCACGGTTGGTTGAATCCATGGATACAGAATCCACAGATATGGAGAGGTGACTATAGCTTGTAATTTTCATATGCACACATACACAGTGAACATATTTTCCTATTTGGAAATTGGGAAAGAAGTCTTATCTGAAGGAGCTGTTCTCAGATCAAGGTGAAATGAGGGGATTAATTCTTCTCACTTACTTAAGGAGATGGGCTAAGTAACACTCAGTCTAGCCTACTTGTTCCTGGACAAAAGGTGGATGCAGCACAGAGGGGAGGCCCCTCCCACAACTGCAAACCCTGGGATTCCATAGGATGTTGAGAGTGGAATAATAGCACTATAACAGCCTAGTGCGGAAATGGCCTAGGAGGAAAGGAGGAAGTCCACTAGACAATACAGAGACCCACTCTTTGCAGCTTGCAGCAACCAATTTATTCTAGCTTTCAAACTGCAGCAAGCTGCTGCTCTGCTAGGTGAGCCAGAGACTTCCACACGGCCCCGCCTTCTTGCCCAGAGCTGATCCCATCAGAAGCGGAGAATATCCATTTTCGTCTTTCTCCTGGAGATGCCCCATGAAAACTGGAGTCTCAGGGCCAGACCCTCAGATCTGGAAATGCTCCCTGTTAACCACCCCAGTTTGCCACAGCTGACCCCACAGACAATCACCTTCTTCCTCAAACGGAGAGGGAGAACAACCATCACAGGTTCTACCCAATGGCCAAGAACATGTTCTTGAATAACCCATATAAAGTAGAAGAGGGGCATCTGCCATCCAGCACAGATGCTGTGCCCTTGTCAGCTGTGGGGCAGATACAGATGTTCAGAAAGTCATGCATCATGGGTGGGGGAGAGGAAAGCAACATCTGTTGGTAACTGCTCTGCAGCACTGCCAACAGGAAGGTGTTTTCCACCAGAGGAAAGATGGTGGTGAACCCAGTAGGTGCCAAGCCACCAGGACCCTACCCAGCAGAACCAAAAACAACCTCACCCCCTGCACAGATGCACAAGGAACAGGTTGTTACTGCAGGCTCTCCTTTGCATACATACCATGGTCAGCACCCTGGCCAAGGGGCCATCAGCAGTCCACAGACTGAGGCCCTTTCCGCACCTTATCTTCTTCCAGCACTGGGGTGTGGGGATCGCGCGAGCAGCCTCCAGCGAGAGGCTCTCGCATCCCTGCCGTTTCAGCTCCGCACAAGCTGCTTGCTCGCACAAGAGCCCTGCCTCTTCCTTCCACAGTGCAGCCTGGGAGTTTCCCAGGCCGCACTGGGGCAGGAAGCGCGACCAGTGCGGCTCTGGAGGCTCCGCATGCCAGGTAAGTGCGCGTGCAGCCCAGGAGCAATGTGCGATCGCTCACCAGTTTCAGCTTCTAGCCGAAAATGAAAAGGTGCGCGATCAGCGCCTGCCAGCCCCTGGAGCATCGCATGCTTGTGAGTGCATCATGCAGATCGCTCCTCACAATCAGGCAACGCTCCAGGCACCCTTTTGCATGGAAAATGCCATGCGGAAAGGGCCAGAGAAAGTACACTTCTGTTGCGTGCAACGGCAGGCTAATACAGAAGAGAAAGCATTCTCTCTAAACTAACAACCAGGGTGGGAGGGCACTTGGGCTAAATCTGTCCCTCTTGAGGATCAAATCTGGGAAGCGGACATCACCTCTGGTCCATCGGACCATTGTTTGGTCTCTTCCCCATGCTCCTCCCCACAAAAGCTTGAAAGACCTCTTCTAAGACAGGAAAAGATTGTAGCTAAAATAAGCTGGCAGTTTTTGGTCCTGCCCTGTGACTCTACCCACCACTTAAATGCAGCCCTGAGAACCTATCTGAAACAGAATTAGGCCCTTGGCTGACAAGAGTTCCCCATTCTTGCTCTGATCTATGACGTCACAAAAGCCCTCCAGAAGGTCACAGGACTATGGGGAAAGACAACAGACTAGCAGGAGAGCTGGCATCATGGGGAAAGGGACAGCGGCCCCTTGTGGGTTGTCGTCTCTCAATGTGTGACTCATCTCTCACCTCGCAGCTGCCGTGAGCATCAAAGTGACCCATGGTATCGTGCCCACCCACTCAACGGAACAGCTCTCCTGTCCTCCATGAAACACCAGCAGGAGCTCTATAGAAGGAAGGCCATTTTTCCCCATTTTTGCTAGTGAGCCCTGCCGATGTGGGAATTATGGCACCGTCATCTTCCACCTGCGCACCGGTACCTCTGTGCAAACCAATTTATTCCTCAGGAACATCCTGTTGCACTCATCTACCAGAATGGCATGAAAATATACCCTTAACTGTCCCAGGCCATTTCCGCACTAGATTGTTATAGCACTATGATTCCACTTTCAACCTCCTATGGAATCCTGGGGTTTGCAGTTTTGGGAGGGGTGGAACAGCCCCTCCCGAAACTGCAAACTCCAGGATTCCATAGGAGGTTGAAAGTGGGATAACAGCGCTCTAACAGCCTAGTGCGGAAATGGCAATATCCTTAACCAATACACCAACCACATTGCCATAGCAGGCAAAGAATTTTTCCAGAGAACCCGATGTATAATTGTACCTATTGCAGGCTTTATTATTTCACAATATAAAATAAATAAGAATAAATAATGAAATGTATTTATATAACAGATAAAACAGATGAAGATGTGTGCTTAGGAATTATGAGTTACTTGCAATTAGTTACTCTCCCCCGCTCTTTAAGACTGTAATTTCAAAAGTAATACAACAAACGACACTGGATTAGACTTACAAATAAAATAAGCAATGTTTCCTGATTATGTTTAAAAAATTATTTTTGAAGGGCCCATGTAGCCATTTTTAGAAGGATTTTGACAGAATATTGACAGGTTTTATGCTATTGTTTTTATCAGTCCTAAGGGTTTTTTATTTTTTAAAAAGTAAAAAGAAGTAACAGTAACACAAGTTACCTCTTAAATATTTGTTACGAGTAATCACAATTAATTTTCGAACATTAGACCAGGTAGCAAACAACTATTAAAAGCAACTTGCCAAGCTCTCAGTTACCCACATCAAACTTTGAGTGGCTTAATACCCAACGCTCTTAGTGTGCAAAGTTTAAAGCCTCCTTTGCTTGCTGAAGGAAACTGCTTAGCTCAGATAAAAATGCGCACCCTGATGTCATCAGCAGCCGCGTGTCCCGTGAACAGCTACTAGTCTTGCCTTTATTAGCACCAATTCATACGGTGCCTGGATGTGCATAATAACCTGAGATTCAGGCCTATATAACACACGGCTGACATTAATGGGACTTCCATGTGCATGAGGACGCACACATCTGCGTGTTAAATCTCTGTGTATTAAAGTGAAGGTCCAATTAAAAATAACGGGACTCCACAAACCCCCTTTTTTATAAACCCCCCCCAAAAAGGGGGAGAATAATGGGATATTTTGTTTTAGAACGATGAATAACATATTTCAGGCAACGTGTTCTGATATTTAGTTCCCTCATAGTCATTCCTAAAAATTGTGTAGCAAATACATTGGTAAGCTGCTGTAAGTTTCTTTTTCTTGGTTCTTTTAACGGGAATGAGTGTTTTATGTCTGCTTGGCAATAGGCAGGACTGGAGGAAACAAAATAGTTCTCTTTGCTTTATTAATATTGATGGCTGCTTCTTTTTTCTTTTTTCTTTTTTTGTCTTTTTTGCTTGCTCCTTATAGACTGAAAACACCAAAAGAGGTTCCTTGTACTTCAGAGTGAGGACAATATTGCTCCATTTTAGCAAATAAATAAATAAGTACATAAATAAATCCAATTTGCAATTATTTTCAGGATAAGCTGTACTTCTAATATATCAAACATACCAAAGCAAGTTTTTGACAAACCAAGTTGTACATAATGTATTTTATGAAAGTAACAAAGCGACTTTTGTAAAGGGTGCTAATATTGCATCGATTGTTCCAATCCCCCCGCCCCCCGAAACAGACAAACTGGAGGAAATTGCTTTCATGGCTTCAAAATTTCTAGCATTTTTATGGCAGGTCTTCAGTGTGGTCAGCCCACGCCTGTGAATGGAGACACACCCAGTACTGACACTTCTGAATTGCAATTGCCAGATCTTCGGGCACCGCCGAGAACTTCCAGTTTTGTTGAATCACTTAGTCGGGGTTCAAATTCTCCAGATTTCATGAGGTCAGCTCTGAGTGAGAGGCCAGGTGCGTACAAACCTCCCGGTATGCACACTTCTAGCTGGCCGTGCAGCTTGCCAAACTTTGCAAAAGGGGAAATAACGGAGAGCTGCAATTCCCAGCAACTGTGAATTCTTCACAGCCCCAACACACTGCCGTGTTTATCCCATTTCCAAAGCACACCCCTCTCTTCTTACACTAGCCTCTACATCTTCTGTGTGTGCACCATAATTGCCATATGTGATCATGTGACTGATTAAAAAAAAACACCACCATTGAGAACCACCAACCTAAGCAAAATCGCACAGCCAGCCTCTTCCTTTTAAGTTACAAGCACATAAGTTATGAGCGCTTTCCCCCCAAATGACCTAATAGGCAGGGCGTAGGCTCGTTCAGCAAGAACAACAAAGAGAAATTGCTGCAAAGCGATGAACTGGTCCATTACGGGCGAAGCTCTACAGATCTCATTAGCTGAGCGGACATTAGGAACAGAGCTTTCCAAACAATGGTCGGGTCATTATCTCTCCCCCGGAGAAGCACCGAGAGAACGCTTGGGCTGCAGTTCAGCAGCGCTGTAGATACCCAGCTGGTATGAGACAAGATCAGGAACATTTATTTGATTCTAAACAATGCAAAAAAGGCTTTGTGATAGGAAACTTTAGAGAATAATAAAGTCCTACTGTTGTCCTACCGTTGCACTACAAAGCTAAACAACTAATAATCTGCTGAAGTAGGGACAGGCAGCGACCGATCACCGGCACATTGCTCTCGTCTTGGAAAAGTTAGGAGTGAACATGGTTGCAAGACAAAAAAAAATTGAGCTCAGTTTGACAATGCCTTGCAAAGGGGTCTGCACCAAACTTGAGGCGGGGGCTGATGGACTTTTGTGTTCCCCTCAAGATTTCACAGATGAAAACCGGGACGCTTGTGGCCAAGTGACACCAGAGTGTAGTCAAAATGGCCAAAGTTCTTCATGAGGAAGAACACACAAGCTAGGAGAGGCTGCAACGACATGCTTTTGCTTGAGGCTACTGGAAAGGACAGGATTCCACCCTCTCCTCTCCTCCCTGCTGAGTCAACTGAGTGCAAAAAACTTTGGCACTTTGAACTCAGTTTGTATCAATGGAAGTAAAGCTGAGGCCAGAGGGGGAAAATGGGAGAAGGAGACAGACACATTTGAAAAGCAACTGAACAATTGGGACAACAGATTAATTGGGACAAACAGGCATGGTTGGAGGGCATGAATATGGGAGGAGGAAGAAGAGGAGAAAACAGAGATATTTTAAGAGCCGGTGAAACAAATTAGAGGATGCAGGATTAATGCAGGCTGTGCCTACCAAGCTGGATCTTTTGGAGGGTTTGCTTTTGTCTCTCCAGATGCTATAGACTCATAAACTCTCATAAAGATTTATGTTGGGGGTCGTTGGGAGCTTATGGGAGTTGGAGACTAAAATAGCTGACAGCCAAAGTTTATCTATCTACATGCTGGGGCAGGGCAGGAAAAGTGTAGTCCTGAGGCTATATATGGACCCTAAGAGAGGGTCCCAGAGACAGGAAATTGTTCCACGGACCCGCAACACTTGCCTACCTTTGTTTTAGGCTAATCAGCTGTGATGTAGACTTGAGTTTCTTGACTCAGGCCATTTCCGCACTAGACTGTTATAGCACTATTATTCTACTTTCAGCATCCTATGGAATCCCAGGGTTTGCAATTTCGGGAGGCGCCGCATAATGCGGAAACGGACTCAGACTCAACTCTGACGTAAGGCATTTCAGCCAGTTGACTTGGACTTGACTTGGCAATAAATGACGCACTGACTTGACACCTGACTTGTATATTTTTAGCAACCAACTTGCTGCCTTTGGTTCAGCACATAACCCATTCACCCAGAAACCTTACAACTGTGGACGACGCTTCCATCTCTTTTTGCGTACCGGTCAGGCCCAAAGCCAGGGTACATTTCTCAGAGGGGAACAGCGAATGCATCAGGCCATGGGCTTGAGGCAGAGTTGGGGTCTGCTCAGCAGCCTGTCCCTGGTTCATGTTGGATGAGCCTTCTGAAACTTTTTCTAACAGCAGCAGAAGGCAAGACTCACCCCCAGAATACTCAGAGGGGAACAACATTTATGTTGGGCTTGATGAGGAAGGATCCTTCCTTCTATAGCTTTTGAAGCTTCAGTAACAGGGAGTAAGAAGGATCCTGTTCTCCACTTCCGAATTACAGATGGCAAAATCACAAAAGTGGAGGGCTAACTCTGCTTAAATTGTTAAAGCTGACCTTATACTAATCTGTCCAGAAATTCTGGAATATAGGTTGGGGTATCAAGTTGGCTCCCAGACTTGAGACTTGACTTTAAAGTATCTTGCAAAGACTTGAGACTTGACCTAAGACTCGAAGGTAGAGCCTGAGACTTGACTTGGGTTTTGGTGTAAAAGATTTAAATACATCAGTGCTCTGGGCCTTAGCTTCAGAGCTTTATCTCTTTTCTGGGGCTTACCTATTCACTTGCCTTTCCTTTCCCTCTACATTTGATGTTGAAGTTGAATTACGCTCCAGCGTAATTAATTAATTCAGTCTGTGTAAGTGTTTTCCAAAGATAAACATTAAGTCCTTGATTGCTTCCTTCACCTCGTAGTAATGGAGAGGACAGCTATACGATTTCTCATTGGTATGTGTATGCAAATAGTACAGCCGCCAATATCAATTATATATTTCCCCAAACAGCAGTATCTCTTTGAGGAGACACTGTGTCAGGACGGTGAACATGCTTGAGAGGAAAATGAAATACTTGCCATTGGGGGCTTAATGAAACTGCCGCAACTTCCTCGTTAGCAAGAGAAGAACTGTGCAGTCCTTAAAGATAGCTACAAAAGCCTGGAAAATGGGACGATGGGGATTTTCAGCAGGAACCTTAGAGCAGTGACAGAAATGCAGTCTGGATTTCTTTCAGAGACAATACATATAGCAGGAAAGCAAAATTATTTTTAGGTACACACTACAATTTACAGTATACCAAGCACTAGAGACTAGAGACTATTTTCTGCAAACGCATCATTTATTTGTTAGTTATATCTCTGTTCCACTTTTCTTCCATTAAGCTCAAGGTCACACACACGGCTTTTCTCCTGCTCCCGTTTCATCCTCACAAGAACCCTGCGAGGCTGGTCAGGTTCAGAGAATGCAATTGCCTGGCTTGAGATCGCCCAGAGGGTTTCACAGCTCAATGAGGACCACAATTTAAATCTTGTAAATCCCAGTCCAGCACTCTAACCGCTACACTTCAGTGAGAGCCACAGATTAACTAGAAAACATTATTGTCGCTGTGTGCCTTCTAGTTGTTTCCAACTTATAGAGACCCTAAGGGGAAGCTATCATAGGGGTCTCTCGGCAAGATTTGTTCGGAGGGAGTTTGCCTTTGCCTTCCCCTTAGGCTAAGAGAGTGTGACTAGCCCCAGGTCACCCGCTCAGTTTCCATGGCCATCGAGGATTTGAACCCAGATCTCCAGAACGGTATTCCAGTGCTCAAACTACTATACTCTGCTGGCTCTTAACTCAGACAGACATACCCTTCAACATCTAACAGATGAAAAAATGGGACACATACAGCCAAGCAACATCAAGATGGCAAAAAGGAAGAACATGCAAGCCAGGAGAGGCTAAAGCAGTTTGCTTTTGCTTGACTCTGCAAAGAACGGTAAGATTCCTTTTGCCTCTTCTGAATTAACTGAGTGCAAACAACTTTTGCATTTTGAACTCGGTTTTCAGCCACTGAAATAAGATGAACACAAAGGAGAAGGTAGGAGGAGAAGGAAGAAGCTGGAACGTTTTGAAAAGCAGCTTAAAAAGTGGGATGGCAGAGGATTAGCCAGGAGTTTTTCTGCTAAATCAGGATATTTGAAGGGTGCAGTAAGATTCAGTGTTTATGTACTTATTTATTTTAAATGTTTATATCTTTCCTTTCTTTTTCAGAGCAGGTCCTGAAGGAAACTCACAACAAGAAGAAAAGAGCACACAAACAATCATGCAACGTTTAAAAAAAAGGTTACAGTAAATGACGAAGGCTGCGGCAGAATGTTAATTCCCTGGTTTGTAGATACAGGATTTTAAATCTCTTACTGCTGGAGGGTGAAAAAAGATTATGATATCTATCTAAGTGACAGATTCTAGCCAGAATCCAGATAGTACACCATGCTATACCCCTTTTCCAGAGTCACTCAGCAGTGGTGGCAAGGGAAGGCAGATTAAAGCCATTTCCGCACTAGACCGTTATAGCGCTATTATTCCACTTTCAACATCCTATGAAATCCAGGGGTTTGCGGTTTAGGGAGGGGCGTTTAGAATTCCCGCCCAGGGAGCCCTTCGGCCCCAGGAAACTACAAACCCCAGAATTCCACAGGAGGCTAAAAGTGGAACAATAGGACTATGACAGGTCCAAAATCTGCCAGGTCCAAGCCACCAATTTCCCCACTGCCTGACTCCTTATTTTGCTGCTGCGGCAGCCACAAGGTTTACTTCTCCTGCAGCCATTGCCTTCGCCAAGAGCCCTCCGACAGGTTGCAATTATTGATGGCCAGGTTTGCCTAATCTCAGGACCTGGCCCTGAGTGTCAGTGACTTACAGTCATCCCTCCCCATTTGCTAGGGTTAGGGGCACAGGGCCCCCGGGAAAGTGGGAAAAAATGTGAATAACTCTATGCCCTCCCAAACCATATTTAACACACAAAAAAGTATGATCACCCTATCCAGCCCATCGTAGATTCCTCTGAGGCATCAGGGACCCTCCACAAGGCAGAAGTAGGGGGCTGGTGGGGCTTCCTTCCCCCTCCACTGCTGCCCCACACGGCTTTTAATAGGGACTTGCAAGCCTCGCTTGCAGTTTCTCAGTCTCACCAGGCTTGCAGTCCCTGTTTAAAAAGTGGCATAGGGAGGCAGCAGAGGAGACAGCAAATAATCCGTGAATAACCAAATCGGCCAAAGTGAAACCCACAAATGTGGAGGGATGACTGTATGTATTTTTCCCGCCCTGGTTCAGTAACGTAACACGTTCATCTGGAAGCTCTACAACTCCGAGCAACGCTCCCATCTCTTTTTGCCTACTGGTCGCATGACAGTCTGTCTCAAACCCAAAGCTTGGCCCATTTCTCAGAGGGGAACAGCAAACGGGTTAGGCAGCAGGCTTCAGGTGGGGCTGAGCTCTGCTTGGCAGCCTGTCCCTGCGGTGTATCGGGGGGGGGGCCTTCTGAAATCTTTCCTAACAGGAGAAGGCAAGATCCTTCCTTCTAAAGCTATTGAAGCTGAAGGCCGTTTCTGCACTAGACTGTTGTAGCGCTATGATTCCATTTTCAACATCCTATGGAATCCTGGGGTTTGCAGTTTGGGGAGGGACCACCTGGCCCCTCCCAAAACTGCAAACCCCAAGATTCCATAGGATGTTGAAAGTGGAATCATAGCGCTACAACAGTCTAGTGCAGAAACGGCCTCAGTAATAGGGAGTAAGAAGGATCCTATTCCCCACTTCAGAAACTGGAATTGAAGTCTTTTACTCCAAGCCTCAAGTCACTATCTTCAAGTCTCAGGTCCTTGCAAGATACTTGCAAGTCAAGTTTCAAGTCCCCCTACTTGGGCCTTGACTTGAAAGTATCTTGCAAGGACTTGAGACTTGAAGGTAGTGACTTGAGGCTTGGAGTAAAAGACTGAGGCCATTTCCACACTGCACTGTTCTAGTGCTATTATTCCACTTTCAACATCCTTGGAATTCTGGGGTTTGTAGTTTAGGGAGGCCCAAGAGCTCTCTGGCCGAGGATTCTAAGGCCACTCCCTGAACTGCAAAGCCCAGGATTCCATAGGATGTTGAAAGTGGAATAATAGCGCTAGAACAGTCTAGTGCGGAAAGGGCCTCAAATGCATCACTGGTGAATGGGCGATGGCCTTCAGCACTTGCTGAAGCCAGAGGATGGACTGGCAAGACCCCCGGGACCACGGCGCTAGGCACAAAGCAGCCACTGAGGGTTCCAGGCATCAGTGCGCTATCCAGGGCCACAGCCCAGCTATCTTTTGGGGCCAGCCTACAGCTCCAACAATCTCCTAAATGGCATGGGAGTTGCAGTGCAAAAAGAAACTTGAAGGGCTGCCAGGTGCAGTCCAAAGGGCTGCTCAGATTTAGAGGGGGTTTTTTGGGCTGTGTGGAGTGCTTAAGGTTGCCCCTCCAGAGCTGGCCACTGGACAACCCATCCAGCAATCCCAAAGTTCACTCTCAGTCCAGTGAGAAATGGTTGGTAATTATGACTGTTTTAACAAAAAACATGCAGTGGTTTTTGCATCTGTGCACGTAAAGCAGCATATGCATTTTTTAATGCAAAGCAGCACCTTCTTTTGGCCTCTTTCACACCAACATAAATAAAGCACATGCTTATGTATATGTTTATTCTATCTATCTATCTACATATGGTACGTAGTTTATTATAATTCTTTTATTACACAGGGAGGCCTTGTCATTTTGCATTTCTTTCCCACAAGGAAGGCGAAACAAGCTGCACAAAGGCACTCCGCTCTATTAAAAAAAAAAATAAAGCCGTTATTAACTGCTGGAGTCGCCCTTCCCAAGTTGACCGACCGGATGAGGCAACCGCGCATGCGCACGACCGACTCCTGCGCCCGTTTAGGAAAACAACTGCAGCAACTCCCTCGCGGGGGCGCGCGTGCGCAGGAGCGAAAGCGAGCGCGGCCTCCCGTGCTTTAGTCTCCCGCTCACTGCGCACGCGCGGGGCCCGAGCCCGCGAAGGGGTGTAAGTATGTGTGTTGTTGCGAGGCTGGGGGGGAAAGAAACGTCAAAAAGAAGCGACGCGCGTGCGCAGTGAGGGGGGTGTCTTACTTCTTGCTGCGAGAGGGGCCTCCATTTTTCCCGGTAGCCGTGGCGTATTGGTGACGTAAGTGGGCGGGGAAATCTGAGGGAGGGAGGGAGGGAGGGAGGCGGGCGGGCGGGCGGGCGGGCGGTGAGCCGGCCTGCTGAGGAGGCGAAGGCGGGGGCCGGGGGGCCGGAGAGGCGGCGCTTCCTCCGCGGCGGCGGCTGCAGTTGACAAAAGAGCCAGGAGACGGCGGGCCTGGCCGGCGGGGGTAAGTGAGGGCACGAGGAACGGGGAAGCCCCGGCCCTCCATGGAAGGGGGTCTCAAAGGCCCCCCTCCCCTCCTTAACTGTGAGGAGAACGCGGGGGGCCGGTCGCCCCAGAGGCACAGGCCACGCCACCCAGCCCACCAAGGACCCGCCTCTGGGGCAGGGGCTGCTGCGGCTGCTGTCGCTCCGTGGTGGTCTTCCAGGCTGGGGTATCCCTGGGGAGAGGTCCCAGGCTAAGAGTGCGCGTGTGTATGCGCGTACACGCGTCAGCTTATATAGACCTGCGTGTGGGGCAGGGGTCCCTCCCTTGGGGGCCCGTGGGAGATTCACCTTGCCCCCGTGGTCGCTCGTTGGGGGCTTTTGCGCCCTCCCTTTTCTCCTCCCGTGGCTGTCAAAGCAGGATTTTTAGCAGCAGGGCTCTTATGTAAATTGGGAATACATGGTTGGTAGGTAGGGACAGAGCCCTGGGTGGTTATTCAGATCTTGCAGATGGTTGGCGGCAGGGGAGGGGGAGGGTTGGGTGGTTGTTCTTAAAAGAAGGATTTATATAGAGTTGCTGGAGTGGCAAGTTTCTCCCACGGCAGGGCAGGCGGCATGGAGTTCTGGGAGTTGCATAAGGGATGACCCTTAACAAGTGCAAGATGTCGGGTAGCCCTGTTTAAAAATAAAAGTCAGCACCGGCTGCTGCAGCTCGGAAAACTCACGGAGAGAGGGTTGGGGCTCAGGGGATCAGAATCTGTGATGCTTATAAAATACACCATGGTCAGTCCAGACTTGAAGGTGGAATGCTGCCGGTCCTTCCCATCGTCTCACTCCTTGGCTGCTGCTTTGACAGATCTGGACAATATTCCATGCTGCTGTAAACACCATCACATGACTTGACTATATTTTATCAGGGTGGTCTGCTGCAATATTCAGTCCATTTTATGCTCATTTCTTGGTTCTGTTATCCTGAAATTCAATGGAAAGGACGTACTGAGCTCACTGAAAACAGGGAGCACAGTTAAAAATCCCAAATTGAGGAAAAGGCTGAGCCTGCGGCAAGGATGTGGGAATTGTGGAAGAAGAATCCAGTGTGTTGTCCATGTTCCTATGAGCCACATTACTGAACATTACTGAGTGATTAATAAGTGTGGTATAAGAACCAGTCCTATGCAGCTTCCTGTTTTTTGTTGATTTTGCATAAACAATTATCTACATATGCAATTTCAAGCAATTATAATTGTGAATAACTGATGTATGTTCTCAGCATAGTGTTTCTGCTTGGTTGAGCAAGGACAAAAGCTGTCATGTTGTCCTAAGCTCCTTACATATCTCTTCATTTTTTGTTATTTACTGTGAAACCAAGAGCATCCTTAAAACTTTCCCTTTTCTGAGTGTTGCATGATCTTGTTAGGGTTGGAGGGCAAATTAACAAGTGCTCTTGAATTAAGTCACAATAATAGTATCTCTGTGCTGAATAATATTATCCTGCATATCAGTAAAACAAAAAAAACACACAACTGAACACAGTGTAGGATACTTGCAAATACAGAGAATTTGGCTTGTGAATCAGTGAAAGGGCAATAACTGTTCATCCCATCACTTCTGACTCCCAGGTAGTCTTATATTGTATAAGTAATATAACAATTGTCCTTTAAAACACTGATTTGGAAATAACTGATAACCTGCAGCTGAGAACTCACAGTTACTGATTCAAGTTAGTAACTCCTTTCTACATAACGGATACCTGCATATTTGTTGTTATGGAAAAGGAGAGCAGCAACTCCATATAGATGAGCACAGTATTTTGTTTTAAAACAGATTTGGTTATAGGTATCCCTTTGTCACAATTATGATGAAGGATTTAAAAGGATGGATCTCTGTTCTCCCCACTTTATGAATACATACTTCTGGAAAGATGCAAAAATACAGATCTGCTCTTTTTACTCCCTTACTCAACCTACTTTTTCAAAAAAAGCCTGTGTTCATTTGTATTTATTATTTGTCATTAGATAACATCTTATATCCTGCCTTTTCTCCAGCAAGCTCAAGGCAGCATTTTCTTCTTATTAACTTTATATTTATAACAGCCTTGGGGCAATGGAGAAAATATGGCTAGCTCAAAATCAGTCAGTGGGGACTTTTACCTGACTCTCCCAGATCCCAGTCCAACCCTAACCACTACATCATACTGCTCACCATCTCAGTAACTACCAGATGGGTACCTTAGTGCAAATGTTGGATAAAGCTTCGCAGACAGACTAGTACAGTGGTTCTCAACCTGTGGGTCCCCAGATGTTCGTGGACTTCAGCTCCCAGAAGCCCTGAGCATTGACCATAGTAGCTGGGGCTTCTGGGAGCTGAAGTCCACGAACATCTGGGGACCCACAGGTTGAGAACCACTGGACTAGTATGTCTGCAGTTGTTTTTGCTTCCAGTTAGAATTTCTTGCAACTCTTCAAACACCATATAAATGTTAGATTTTTTTGTTGCTGTTGAGTTCCTTCAAGTCATTTCTGACTTATGGTGAACCTGAGGTGAGTTTATTGTGGGATTTTCTTGGTAACATTTGTTCAGAGGGGGGTTGCCATTTCTGAGACTGGGAGAGTATGACCTGCCCAAGGTCAACCACTGGATTTCCATGCCCAAGCAGGGGTTTGAACCCTGGTTTCCAGAGTCCTGGTCCAACACTCAAACCGCTGTACTGACTGTGGTGACTGGAAAATGCTAGAGCTAGAATAGGTCGCCTGTAGCACTCAGAGGCTGTTGCCCAGTATCCCATAAACACTTGGAGCTGAGTGTTCAAGAGCCGAGTCATCAGATAATGAGAGTCAAAAGGTGGGGTCTTTGTGTATTTCCCGTGTGTTTCCATGTCCTCCTTGCCATATATCAATACTGTTTCTTGTTTTACCTGTGAAAGTCTCTTCCCTGTCATTAGCAGGGAGCAGTGCCTCCCACGCACAGAGAAGGCCTTCCTCCCATCCACCCACGGAAGTAAGGTCTCTGTTGGCAAAGGCCAAGCACTCTACCGCAACAATGGCAGCTACTGACTGAACAGACATGCTCTCTTTTTTTCTTTGAGGGAGCACAGCTGGGATGCACAGAGCCATAAAATCAGGCAGTGCACATACAGGGTTCCCTTGCAGTCCCCAAATATGAAGTATGCATACAGTTGCTCAGTCTCCTGTTTGCCCAACTGGGAAGAGACAAAGGTATGAGCATTCAGATAGCTGGCCCACTCCCTCTTCCAGCTCACCCTCACAGACAGCTTCTGTACATCTGTCTACAAGGATTGGGTGTTCCAGCTGTTACTTTTTTTGGTCTTCCTCTGTATCTCTCCAGAGGTTTCATTCCTCAGATTACAAGATCCATCTTCCACCCTATTCCAGTCAGAATGCAAAAGACCGATGACCAGCAGAAATGAGCAAGATGTGCCCTCCTCTTCCTCCACAAGGTTTTTTTTTACATCCTTGTATCATTTAGGCTCCTGTGTTCCTGCTGGCTCTGGGACGGAGGGTCATGACAGGGGGAGGTATCCTTAGCTTGAGTTAGGGCTGTGAAAGACATTGTTCTTGCTACTCTGCAGTCCAAGATGTGTTGTCTAAAGCATAGTGCCCCACAGAGGTGATCAACTCCCCACCTACATCTTTCCCTTCTCTGATCTCCTCTTTTCTGTCTGCTGATTAAAACAAAGGCTTTTGTTTTGCCACATGTGTTATTGTCAGTGGTAGATGAAGCTTCCTTTCTTGCCCCATAATATGATTTGGCTTCTGGCTTCAGGTGTCCTCAAGGTGGTATGGGGGGGTCGGTGAAGACACGTGTGCCTGTCTGTATCTGTGCAGGCAATTAGGTAGGCTGGAGTAGAGGGACTAGCATGCCCTCTCTCCATTTGCTCAAGTTCCCTGGATGGTGAGGGACAGGCTTCTCTGTGTCCCCAAGAGGAGTGAAGGCTGCTCTCAGAGGATGTGCATCAGTCTTTGGAGTGGACGGGCTGATAAGGGAAAGATAATCCATTTGGCCTCTTGGACAACATTGGAAAGAGAAGCAGTCATCTATTTTGCTATGGAGAGACATGATTTGGACTAGATTTGGGCCAGGGATCTCCAGTGTGCAGTCCCTGTGTCCTGGTGTCTTTGACAGGTAGTTGAAGGTGGGAGAAAGGCAGGTGGCCTATGAAAGGTCTGGGTCCTGTTTGTCATTGTCGTAAATGGTTAGGTAATTGTACTATTTGCAATTTGGGTTCATGTCCTAGGAGTTCGTCCTCTTTTGTTTGTTCCTGGCCATGGGCTTTGTTCCCCTTGGAGGGGTTCAAATGGTTATCTCCTGCTTCTTGCTCCCTCCCCTTCTCAGTGAGTCATTGAATGCTTCTTCTTTCTGTCTTTAGCATCCTCCTCTTTGTTATGGGCCCTGGCCCCTCTCTTTTGTTGTCATTAAAGAGTATGGTCCTCAGCGGGTGTGTCTTGATCTCTTGTCCCAGGCAAGCGAATAGACTACTTCTGGCATCCTATGTAATGCAGGCAAGGTTCACTTCATTCCCTTTGCGCGCGACAGTCATAGAATGGCAATTGTGAGTGGGATTAGCAAGCGTCCCTTATTATAAGAAATGTCTCTTGTTTGAGGGCCAGAAAGTTTGTCCCTTATACAGCTGGCAGGTGTCCCTTGTTATAAGGGATGTCTTCTATTTCAGGACAGCTTTTCCTTTTCTATAAACTGAACAAGATGCCAGAAATCTCATATTTTGTGCTGTGGGCCCTTCATAAAGACAGAGCTAAGTACCTTGTGTAATTTATGAATGCGGACAACATATTAATATTACAGAGATATGCCTGGCTATTTAACTGAAATTAATACTTCCATTTGGCATTTAGAGAGAACACAAACATGGCAGTAATAACTTCCTAATTGTTACCTCTGCATGTCATGAATTCTGAGTGTCTCATTTAAAACCTGCAACACTAGTTGTGAGCAGCATGAGGGGACCTGACCCCCGGCCCCCTTCTCTTTTCCAGAGGTTGGCAATACAGGCTTGTTGTTCCTGATTCTGCTGCTGAGGCTGACAGAGTGAGGCTGCTGCCGTGTCGTTTTGTGCTCAGGAGCCGGTAATGCAAAGAGTGTTTCTTGTTTCTTTGTGAGTTAATGAGTTGCTTCTGTTCAGGCAGAACTAGGGAAAGTGACTTTTTGAATGTATTCTGGCAGCTGTTCCAAAGGTAAGGTTTCAGAGCCCTGCAAGAAGGTGTCATCTGGGAGGCACTGGGAGAGTTTCAAGGAAATTTGAGGGCCTGTTTGTTGGTTTTATGCCATTTCTGTATCTTCTGAGTGTGACCTTTTCCTCTCTTGGACTGAGCTCACCTTTGATACAGCAGCCATTCTGGGGCTTGCTTCTAATATTGGCATATATAAGTGTAGGACTGTTTTGTAAATCTGCCTTCCTCGAGAAAAGTTGAATGCAGGAAACTCAGAGTACCAATATCCTAGTCAATGTTGTTTCTACAAATGCTTATGCTACAATTTAATTATTAGCTTTTCCTGGAACTATTTATTTATGTGGTTCTGGAAACTTCACTCTCTCCCTCCACAATCTTGTGTTCTTGTGGCTTGGCATTATTCCCAGGTGGACTCAGTGATGATCCTTGTTGTGTCTGAATGAGTCAGGGAATAAAAATTACCAGTAGCACATGAAGAGTTGAGTCCTAATAGTGAGACATGCTGTGCAAAGTAATTGCAGATCTTACTCATCTGTTCTGAGAGAAATAAAATAAAAAGTGACCAAAGACGGTGAAGAACTCAAGTTTCAAATTATACATTGCCAAGCCAGAATTCTGAACTTGGCTGAGAACATTGTTCTGGAATAACTCAGTCCACACTGTACACAAACAACATTGTAAATGTGTGTTTAAATATCATTAAAATGCATTATAAAATTCCTCCTCAAATAATTTGCTTGCGGAGTTTAAGACACAGCTCAGGGATGAAGTATCATGCTGGCAACTGAAAGATCTTTTTGTTCTTTCTTGCTATGCATACTTGCTTTAGGAAGCTGTGTTGCTTATGTTTTTGTTGCTTAAAGATGTGCAAGGGTTTAAGAAAAATGAATTTGTGATTGTTACTTAAATGGCTTGCTTCTAAGACTGTGTGTTAAAATTCCTACACAGAAGTGCTTCTCGTATAGAAGTTTTGTAGATGTGTGGTGTGAAGAGCCTTAGCAATTCTGCTTTCAGCTCTGAAATTCACATATAGCATTGGGTTTATCATGAATATGGACCACTCCAGAAACCTTAATATAACCTCTTATTTCTTGTTAAAATCCTGATGAAAAACCTTTCAGACAGTTAAACTTTGAGGTTTTGTTATTTTCTCCAAGGAGCTGCTCTTCCAAATTTGTTGGGTTATAAATCCCACAGTCTCAGCCAGGAGAGTGGTTGTAGAAATGCTGCTGTTTCCTTTGCTCATTTTATGTCGAGGAAGTCCTCGAGACACCTGTGTATTGAGTTTACCAGAAATGGATTTTACAGTCTCACTGAATCACTGAAAGTGTTGAATAGATGCTTAAATATTTATTAAGTGTCTCATAGGCATTCCTTTGTTCCAAGTTGCATTGAGATTTCAGAAAGGGCTTGAAAGGGCTTAAAGAAGCCACATTTTGGGCAACTGTTTTATTGATATCAAATTACAACCCTCAGGGAACTTTGACAAATGTGACAAAACTGCTGCAATTAGGAGATCCTTTTTTCTTGAGTTCGTCTTAATTGGGTAGTGCGTGTACCAAATATTGGCTAGATCTGTTACAGGCTTGCCGCACTTAATTGACAGGTTAGGTACCAGAGCGCTGTCAGAAAACAGAATTGGTCGAAAAGTGGAAGCTAAGTATTGTACAATAGGGAGCATGAAGGACTTACAGAGGCTCGCTTGGGACTGGCCAACTGACTGCTGCTTGCAAAATCTCTCAGCTGGCTTAGCACCTGTTCTCAGCTTGCTTTGCAAACAGCACGTTCACACAAGCAGCTCCAAGCAAATGGGGACTTGTCCTTTATTTGGGAGCTTCAAAAGAATGAGTCATCAGATAACGGGGTGTCAAAAGGTGGAGGCTTCCTATACAGTTTTGAGAAGATACAGATGTTATCAGGGCCCTGCACATGTGGAAGTCTTCCCTTACTCCCCATGTCAAAGAACAGCCATTGTGCTAATTAAAAGATGGAGGTGAGGAGTCTCTGAGCAAACTTTCTGCTGAATGGTTTTTTTTGCTTCTGCAGATCACTCAGCAGTTCACCCAGCTAGCAACAGAGGAAATCAAAGTGGTTACAGCTACAGTTTTTCTTTCTGTCTCTCTACAGATTGGCCAAAATGCTTTCAGAATCTTAAGTTACTGTGAACCAGAAGTCTTTGGACACAAAGCCATCCTAAGGACAGCAGGAATAGCACAACGGATTCGGTGCCAATGCAGCAACAAAAAAGACAGCCAGAGTTAGTGGAAGGAAATCTTCCTGTCTTTGTGTTTCCCACCGAGCTTATATTTTATGCCGATGACCAGTCAACGCACAAACAGGTGTTGACTCTCTATAATCCCTATGAATTTGCCTTAAAGTTCAAAGGTGGGTCACAGGTACAACTCCGTTGAAGGGTTGCATGGGTGACAGAACTGTGTTAAATTTTAAATTTTAAAATATAGGAAGATGATAGGCAAAGTAGATGATCATGATTAGTGGGTTTTTTCTTTTTTACCATTTGTATATATTCAGGACATGAAATCAGCTTATGCTTTACTACTACCAGTTTTCTTTCATTTCAGTTCTTTGTACAACTCCAAATAAATATGCTGTTGTGGATGCTGCAGGTGCAGTGAAGCCTCAGTGCTGTGTTGATATGTGAGTAAAAGTAACTTCTTTGCTTATTCCTAATGAATAGCAGAGCTTGGAAAAAGCACTTTTTAGACATCTGCTCAGAATCCCTCCAACCAGTAGTAGTAGTAGTAGTAATAATAATAATAATAATAATAATAATAATAATAAAATTTATTTCTATCCCGCCTCTCGACATGGATTGAGGCGGCGAACAACATGAAATACGTTATTACATTAAAATACATTAAAAACATACCCAATCCTCCCCACCCAGCAACCCACCTAAACCAACCCCTTAAAACACACAGCAATTAACAGTCCATCAATTACAGTATTGTCAAAGGGAGGTTTGGGAGTTCTAGTTCAAAAATAAAATTCCCAAGCTCCCATTAGTAGCATTCCTTAAGCCAGGTACCACAGTGTAAACCCATTTTTTTCTGCACAGCTTTCCTCTTGCTTTGGAAAGATTTAAGTCGAGGTGAGCAGCTGTGGGAAGTCCAGATGCCAGGACCCTCCAAGGGTACACAGTTTACCAAAAAACAAAACAAACAAACAAAGTAGTTAGCAGTCTACTTCGCTTTCTCACTAAACAGCACAGGGATGCCTTGGAGCCTGTTTTAAAGAGTAAATTGTTGCACCTTGAGGCTTCCAGGTGCAGCAATTCATCTTCTTTTTCGACCAAAAAATTGTTGGAAGTGTGAAGGGCCACAAAAATACCCTTGGGGACTGCATATGGCCCTAGGGCTGGGCTTTGCCCATTCCAGTTTGTTACCAGTTCAAATAGGAAGGTAAAATGCTAGCCATGAAACTCACCAGATGACCTCAGGTCATTCAGTACCTCTCATCTGAGCCTGGTTCACAGAATCATTGAAAAGATGAAATGGGTGAGGATGTACCTGTAGCACTCAGGAGAAAGGGTATAAGCCAGGGGGAAAAAATGTAATGAATGCCTCTAGAGCTCTCTCCCAGAAATCTCATAATAGCTTGGTGAAATTAACCAAAGTTTGCTCAGGTTTGGACAAGTTGTCATTATAATCTAAAGCAGAAGTCAAACTTTTCCTTGCAGTTGCCTTGAGGTAGGGAACCTCTTGACTTCAGCATTTGCCTGAGTGCCTGTCTTTACTTGTACATGTCATAAAGCAGGATGAGGGTTGTTTTTTTTTTAAGTAGAGGAAACCTAGCTGTTTGTTCTTTGTGCTGCTATATGTGTCTATTGTGCAACTCTTGCCAGTGGTGATGTTTTCTTGTCCAAGCATGTTCACCTAGCAACCCCATGGTTTGTTTCTGTTTCAGAGTGATCCGTCATCGGGACGTCCGGCCTTGCCACTATGGCGTAATAGACAAATTCCGACTCCAGGTCTCTGAGCAAAGCCAGAGGAAAGCACTGGGGAGGAAAGAAGTCATTGCCACCCTCCTCCCCACAGCAAAGGAACAGCAACAGAAGGAGGAGGAGGAAAAAAAGAGGATAAAGGAGCACCTGACAGAAAGTGTCTTTTTTGAGCAGACCTTGTGTCAGCCAGGTGGTCTGAAATAACTTTGGAATCTTCTTGCTTTTTATTGCAATATGTGGCTGCCCCTCCCATCAACATTTTTCCTGCCCTTGTGGAACACAAGAGCTCCCAGTCTCAGTCCCTTCATAAATTCATGCACATTTCAAGCAGGAAATGGACCCTCAGTCCCTGGGGCTGAATTTGATTTGTCTGGGGTAGCCTTGTCCTTATGACACCATTCTTTGGTGATTTCTCAGCTTTTGTACAGCTCAGCCTATAAGGTACACCTGTTACATGTTTTTTGAGGTTGGAATGCCTCTCTTAAGGGTCAGTTCCCAACAGGAAGAGATTTAAGCTCAACTAGACTGGTATTATGGGGGTCTTATTCCTTTTGCCTTTGGTCCCACCCGAGGGGAGTGCAGCCCCAAAAAAGCTCTCTGAAATGGAATTCTACCCTTTGGCTGAAAGAGGTTCTCCATGCTGTTGTTGTTAATTGTTGCTATTGTGATATTATATATTTAAATCCTGCCTTTTTCCTAGTTCTGGGGCTCAAGACAACTTATAAAACAGATACAGCCAAACATTCACATTATACAGAAGTTAAAAATATAAACTATCAATAAAATTAGAAGAAATTAAAAGCATGGCCATTAAAAAAGGAAAACCGTCAAATGTGGCTCTCCTGAATTTCAGACAGAATCCTTTCTTAGCCGTACCCAGAGATTTGTGGTATTTCCTCCTGATACTTTCCCTTTTAACCAGGCCAGACCCTGGTTAGCTTCTGAAATCAGATAAAATCAGGCATGTCTCACATGCGACAGTGGTGCAGATGGAGATGGGAATTGGTGGAAATCCCTTCCCTCTTAAGTGAACAGGAAAAGAACTTAAGATCCAAGGTGAAATTTTTGTAAGTCTACTACAAAAGGGATTTAGTTCAGTCATGTAGCACAGTTTCTGTGCTCTCTAAGTGGGGGAACTGTAGTTAGCGTCTGTTACTGTTTTGTTTAAATTAGATAGCTGGAGTGGGTGACTAATGGAGAGCAAATGGACCCTATTGTTCAGGTGCTTTTTTTTTTTGTCAGAGAAATTTTGAACACATGCCCAGGTGTTCTGGTGTTGCTTCATATCTACAGACTGTCTTATCTTGATCAGCCTGTCTCTGCAGGCTTGGGAAAATATAGTGTCTGTAACAACTAAGAAAGGTATCTGCCACACAAGGCCACTTTATGTGGGGGCTTCAAGGTCAGCATTTCAACCTGCCAGCACCAGACCAAAGCCCTTGATGCTCCCTGCTAATATATAGTGTGTTTGTTCAGATAAATTAAGCAAATATAGTTTTGTACAGTAATTTATTCAGATTCCACTTTTCAGCCGAGATTGCTCCAGTTTACAAATGAAGTCCATGCAAATTTTAGAAAAAGGTTGGTGTGAGTAGACGGTCTCTTCTAGTCCCTGGCAGTTGGTGGTACAGTCCAGATTCCAGACTCTTTCCTCTAGTTGGAAAGGAGGGAGGCCACAGATGAACTTGGGGGCTGCCTAATGGAGTAGATTTTAAACTATAGAAGCGGCCTTTCTTTTGTATTTTAATGGAATTCTGAATATCTTAATATGAGAGAGGAGCTGAGAGGATAGGCATAGACAATGTGTTGAAACATTTTTTTTCTTTTCTGCTACTGGCCATACTGGTTGTGGGATTCTGAGAGTTGTAGTCAAAAAATGTTTCCAACATCTGGGAATGGATATACCCAGCTGTCTAGGCAAGTGGCTAGTGGGTGGGGTCAGGGGATCAACTGTAAATTACACGCACACACCCCAAGGCCAAACACCTCCATTTTTCTCTGCAGCAACTCTCAAAATGGCAACATGAAGTGATGCAGTGCCATTTCGTGTTGCCATTTTGAGAGGGACTTCTAGGAAAACAGAGGCATTTGGAGGTAGTATGGAGTTCTGCTTCTGTCTCGAAGAACAATGCTATCTGTGGGGAAGCATCAGGTTGTTTCTCCCAGTGTGTCAGGGAATGGTACCATATTAGTGCCCATTGGCTATAGTTTTTTCTTCGTAAGAAACTCATCAAAAACTCACTGGACCACCAAGTTGAGCAGCACTGTTATAGGCTGTTGTCATCACTGTGTGTGTGGCCAAGGAAAAATCACCAATGTAAGCTGATGTGATATATTCTGTAATGCTGAATGTAGTTTTTCCTTCTTCTTCCAGAGAGCAGAATTGCCTCATCGGGGCCGAGTTTACTCACAGTCTTCCTGGGAATCGTGTGCATTGCAGCTCTCATGCTTCCCACATTGGGAGAAATGGATTCCCTGGTGCCTCTCTACCTCCATTTAAGTGTAAATCAAAAGTTAGTTGCTGCTTATGTATTAGGTATGCATTTTTGTTGCTGTTGTTTGTGCCATTGTGAAATCTGTGCAACACTTCAATTTTGAATGCAACAACTCAGAATGGTAAAGACAATGTGAAAATGAAAATAGTCCCCCTATATTTTGTGCTAATCAGGCTTCATCTGGAATACTGTGTTCATTTCTGGGTGCCTAATTTTAAGAAGGATATAGGCAAGTTGAGAGCCAGTGTGGTGGTGTGATGCTAGACAACTCTGGAGAACAGGGTTTGAATCCCTGTTTGTCCATGGAAACCTCACATTCTCTCAGCCTCAGAGGAAGACAAAGTCAGACCCCCTCTGAACAAATCCTGCCAAGAAAGTCTCATTATAGGTTCACCATAAGTCAGAAGCAACTTGAAGGCACACAAGAACAGTAGACAGGTTGGAGCAGATTCAGAGAAAGGCAGCAATGAGCTGGGCTTGTTCCACTTGGTGAAGAGAAGACTGAGAGGTGGCATGATTGCACACTTTAAATATCTAAAAGGCTGTCACGAAGAGGAGGTTGCAGGTTTGTTATCTTCTGTCCCAGAAGGTAGGACCAGGTCTAATAGATTTAGGGGTGGGGGGGTAGATTTTGATTGAAGATTACTAGGAAATCCTTCATGGGAAGACCAGTGTGGCAATGAAACCAATTACTTAAAGAGGTAGTAGGGCCACTTTGGCCATTTCCGCTCTGGACTGTTATAGCGCTATTATTCTACTTTCAACATCCTGTGGAATCCTGGGGTTTGCAGTTTCGGGAGGGGCCAGCCGGATGTTGGCCCCTCCCGGATAGGATGTTGAAAGTGGAATAATAGCGCTATTACAGTCTAGTGCGGAAATGGCCTTTATCCATATGTCTTCAAAAAAGAGGCTAGGCAACTCCCTGCTGGGGATGCTGTAACTGGAGTTCCTGCACTGAGCCAGGACTTGGATTTGATGGCCCATGGGCCTCTTTCCAAATCTTTGATTCTGTGAGTTTGTCACTTGAGGCCATGCAAAGAATGAGGAACTGAAAGCAAAACCTGAGCCACTTGATTGCTGGATGTTGGAGTTTTTTTGGATGACAATTGCCACATTGACTAGAGCAGTCTGGGAGCTATAGTCCCAAAACAGGTTTCCATAACAAGCTCGGGAGTTTGTATCTAAGTTTTCAAAGTAAAACTATTTATTGAATCTCAGTAAACATGAATATAAGTTGTTACAAAAAGGGGGAAAAAACTTCTATAGCCTTCTCCCAAGTCTCTTAATGTGGATCATTTGTCAAGTTTCATGAAAACAGCAATTGACACGTTCCTTATTTTTTTTTCAGGTCTCATCACCATGGTTATCCTGAGAACATGAGTGATAATTTAATTGGATGTCAAGATTCTTTTTAAACTGTGTTATAAATTCACATCATGAATGTGGACTGCCTTTGACTCCCATCTGGCTCATTAACATGCTACAGAAAAAAAAGATCCCAGTGATTTACAGTATCTTTTTTAAAAAAGCAATGTTTTAACTGTTTAACTGAAAAGACTCAAGCACCCAGAGGTGCTTCAGTTAAAGACAGCTACAAATGATTCAGTGATATCTGTGAAATGCATCAGGAGAAACTTTTATATCTATGCCTACTGTACAAAAAAATCTTATTAAAATAGTTTGTTGTTTTTTAAAAAAAATTCATGTTCACATCCATGTTTGATCACCATAAGGGCCAGCACTCCTGTCTACAATGTTTATTTGTCTGCTCCATGCCTGTAAGTATTGCAGTTAGTGCTAAAAAACTTTATGTACAGATGAAAATCAGGCTGGCCGAATGTCCTACCAAGCTGAGCACCTGACAGTGGAAGCTTTAATACAACAACAACCAAGCAGTATTGTGTTTACATAGTGAGCCAGTCCATCCTTCCCTAGTGTGGGGACACAGGGCTTTTTACTCAGCTGTGGTATCCGTTTCTGTCAGACATAATTGCCTTGACACCTACGCATTGATGCTTGCTTTAATGGCTTTCAGCAAAGAAGATGTTGGTACAGAATCTACTGTGCTGTGGAAGATGGAGACTAACATTCCCATGATTGGTACTATCTACCTGATTATGTATGGCAACAAAGAGAAACCTCTATCAACATGGCATATAATTTAAACGTGCTTGAACTCCCTCTTTTGCAAGAAACTGACATTGAGGATTCATTTCTACACTTTATATATTTTTTTTCCTTTTGTGTTTCTTGTCCATGGAAATGAGTCATTGTCCCCGTCACGTCCTCTGGAATATATCCTTAGTCTAGTCCTGTTTCCTTTCCTGAACCTGGTGACTACTGTATTTTGGTTCATTCATTTTCATCCAGCAATGTTTTTTAAAAAAGTCTAATGCACTTTGAACTATGTAAGGAATGTTTTGGAAAAATTAAACCTTTGCCCCAACTCTGCGAATTGTGGCTCACCTCTTGTGTACTCATGGGGAAGAGAAAAAAATCACCAGTTCTTGCCCTGAAATTGACTTGGTAGCGAAAGATTCACAGTCACGGTGCCAAAGATTCATGCTTATGAGTGAAATAATTGGCAGAGTTCCTGATGAAACATTCAAATTCAGGTGACCCTTTTACTGGTGGATCATTTCCCAAGTCAGGTCGTCCACGTGCTAAAACTCTGCACCGTTTGCAGCAAAACACATGACCATATATGAAGCAGTTACAACTCTGCAGCAGTAAGCTCCTACTTTGAAAATGGCTGCCAGTGTTTGCTGTGCAAATGCCACCATGTTACACAGATAGCATGTGACTGCAGTTGTTAGAATGGTAAATGTGTTTAAACTACTGGTGGAGTTCAGCCTTGGGTTTCTGGGATCCAGAACTGGGGCTCTGAGATAGGATTACCACTCTGTGTTGTTTGATCCTCCTTATAAACACACTTGTTGACTTTTCTGAGTGAGAAGAGGTTAGTGTAATAACAGGTCATGTGCCCTAGCAAAGAGAGATGCCTGCACACCGGTTGCCCAACAGATCTTGTTTACTGAGTTATGAAATAGCATTTAGCATAACTACCTCATCTCTGGCCACTGGTATTTGCTTAGCAGACTGCTTCTCTCAACCTTTGGGCCTTCGAGTGCTTTGGACTTCAGCTCTCAGAAACCCCAGCCGGCAGGGCTGGTCGCTGCAGGCTTAAAAGCTGAGAACCACTGCAGGAGTTTCTGTGCAATCATTTCAACTATCCTGAAAAAATAGACCAGTTGTCTCTAACAGACTTGGCTAGCTGGTCTCTCTTTTGTGTTCAATCACTGTTGCACTGGCAACTGCAAATAAACTTGGTTTCTTCTCCCTCCTGCAACCCTCCCTGCCAACTGACTGTAGAAGGTTTTCCAGCTCTTCAACGTTAGCCTGAGAAATGCCTGGGGAGAGGGGTGGCAGATTCAGTGATCAGCCCTCCCCTGTTTGCTGGATTCTCTCTGTGGGAGGCTACAGTTGGATTCTGCCCTTTATTTTTACTTCCTTAGACGATGAAACAACATTTGCACAATATACAAATTAATTCCTCTGTGTTGTGGCCAGTAATGTATCTCCTTTTAAGCTCCTACGTATCTGAACATAACCAGATTTATCTGAGGAGTATAATCGGGTGGGGGAGAATGAGGGCATTGATCCCCCGCATAGGACTTTTGCCGTTTTGAATTAAGTTTTCCTCCGTTTCCCAAATTTCTAGCCTTGCAGCAATTTAAAACTTCAGTTGAGCATTTAAAAGTAGCGTTTAGGCACCCAAAGAAAAGAAGCAGGCAAAATGACCCAGGGAATCTGAAGACGAACACCAGAATTCTAGATGTGAAGGACTTTTGTCACTCTGCAATGCTAGGAATTTGGGTACTGATGGAAAATTTCTTGTAATTGAAAACTGGTATTAATACTGTGTTGGGCATTGCAATATCCCACCCAGCCGGGTTTCTACTACGCTAGTACTTCTCAACTTTATGTTTTTGTGCATACTTAACACACGAGTGTCAGCTCTGTTGGACTGACTGGTGTTGACCTGCAATAAATAATAAGCCCTTCTTCCGAGTACACATGGCTAGGGTTGGGCCGGACTTTTTGTCAGAAGAACTCCAATCCCAACCTGCTTTCTCGCTGTCCTTGTTTATCTTGGGAATGGAGAGGATCTGGATTTAGCAAGAGGTCTTCCTGGGCAGAGGAAGTATTACATTAGCAAGTGACGTTCCACAGAACAAGGAGGCACTTCTAAACCTCCTGCCTAGAGGACAAGACGTGGGTGCAAAGTTCAGAAAGATGTCTGGGAAAATCTGGCAAAGGAGGCTGGAGAGAATTGCTAAGCAAAATAGGAAGGTTAGCCTACTATTATCCTGACAAAGAAACAACAGGAGTGATGATAGTTTTCTGGTCTGACCTTGAATGATGCTTGCGTTTAAGAGGCAGGAAAAGGGATGGTTCAGACCAAGCAGGAAAGACCTGCTTCTCAGTGCGTGATGCAGAAGATGTATAGTCAGCTACAAAGAGCTTAAGAGGGAATAAACAGTGAACATCCATGTTTCCGGTCTCATATGGAGGAACAGAGGAAGAGCAATTAAGATTTGGGGGGTGGGGAAATGTCTCTTTATTAACTAGATAGTAATTACTTGAACATCAAAATAGCAACAATTAACTGAAGTACAAGAGAAGAAAGGGCTGGGGAAAGCACAGACAAAGATTTGTTGAGCTTCCCCAAAATGGCTTCAGGTTGAAGAACAGTTGAGATGGAGCATGGAGAAGACCCATCTGGGAAATGGTACATCCATGCCTTTGGTCTGAACTATAAAGGAGCTGGCCAAGTTGCTGAGCCTCTTCAGCCACTTGGGCAGCATATCTAAAAATTCAGACTAAAGCCCAATATAGATTCACCACCCCCTTGACTTGGAAACCACTGACTACCACCGGATCCTTCTTTGGCTATGATGAAACTTGCTTTCTGTGGATCTTGCCTGAGACCATTCTGGCTCTTACCCACTTCATATTTAAAAAAAAGAGGCTTGAAAACAATGGCTGGAATTCAGCACGGGCCTTATGTCTTCATAAACAGACCTACACATGTGGGAAATGGAACTGAATGGTTTCATGTCCGTATTCACCTGGGGACTGCCATGACGTTCCAACATGCAGGATTCTGTTGTAGCCAGTGGAGTGACTGATGTGCTCTGGCCACGATGCACAACGGATGCCAAGGCACCTTGAGACACTGCTAATGCACATCCAGACACTAGCTCAGAGGTGCTGGAATGCCCAAAATGCGGCAGACGTGAATTATGCTCATCAGGAGCACCCGATATGCATTGGGAGCATCTGATGTGCATCAGAACACTCTTGCCGTTGCTTGAATGCACATCTTCACAATTCCTCAACAGGAATTGTTCCATTTCTGCGACTTAGCTACAGATTCATAAAGTTATGAAATTTAAACACCACTGTAAAGCACTGGCCAATGTTACATCATAAGAAGATTCAAGGCCTCGTTCACAACATGCAGAGCACTTCAATATTTGAAGGACCAGACCTTCCTGAAGGACTGTATCTCCCTGTATGAGGCCATCAGAGATCTAAGATCTTCGGGTGAGGTCCTTCTCTCTGTGCCGCTACCTTCTCCACTTCATTTGGTGGGAACAAGGGGGGCAGAGCCTTCTCAGTGATGGCTCCTAAACTTTAGAACGCCCTCCTGATGGAAGGGAGCCTACTTCCTTGTTCTCCTTCCTCCAGCAAGGAAAAATATATTTATACTGTCAAGCTTTTAGAAACTGGCTGGGATGGCCTTTCAGTGCGGCATGCTCTGCTGTTTTGTTGGTTTGTATATACAGTTGGACCTCCACATTTGCTAGGGTTAGAGGTGCAAAACCCCTGCAAAAGTGGAAAAATCAGAAATATCCAAGTGTGCGTGTGTCTTCCCAGAGGGGTGAGGTATGTTGGGGGGAATGGGCACCCAGGGTCCAAACTAGGTCAGGGATGGTGGCCTTATACTCTCCCCCTTCTCCTTCCTTGGGTGGGTAGGGGGCATCAGGAGAGGGTTGCGATGCCAAGAAATTAGGTCACAAGGAGAAGAAGGGGGACCAGAGGTGGGTTTTAAAGGTCTGCATGGCCTGATCAGAGCCATCGAGAGGGTAAGTTCCCCGGAAAAGGAGCCCCTGAGGTGCGGAAGAGGCTGGGGTTGGAGAAATTTGCAAATTATCAAATCTGTGAAAGCCAACCCCACAAATGTGGAGGGCCAATTGTAGTTGTTTAATTCATTCTAACGGTTTTAATCTTGTTGTTATTAACTGTCATCAAGTCAATTTCGACCTATGGTGACAAATTGGTTAATTGTTTCTAAAATAACAATGATGTTTATACATTTTTTTAATTCTTGTTTTTTTTGTGCAGTTTTTAATCTTTATTGTTTGTGGCCAAGCCGATAACAATAGTGCGTGACATGCTCAAGGTCACACAGTGGGTTTCCGTGGCCAAGAGAGAAACTGAGCCCTGGTCGTCTCCAGATCCATAGTCCAACACTCAAAACGCCACACCACTCTGGTTCAGTTAAAGTGGTATCAGACCACTATAACTCTGAAGGGTAGGCACCCAGTACTAAACCAGTACTTTACTCCTTGTACTTTTATGGACCAGCCACATTGTCAAAGAACATTTTCCTAAGGAACAGCCATTCAGAATACAAGGAGGAAAAGAAGTGATCAACAAAAATAATTGCGAAGATATTTTAAGTATCAAATTGTATAGACCACAATGTGTTTTATACTGTGCAATTGAAATTTGGTGACGTTGACATGAAAAGATCAAATTAGAGGAACAACTATCATTTGTTATAATAATAATTCCGTATAAAAAGCTAAATTATGGAAGATCGAAGAGGGGTGTAAGAGGGTGGGGTAGAAGTAAGAGAGGGAGGGAGATGGACTTTTATGTATTTTAACATGAGAATATCAGTAAAAAAAATGAATGAAAAGGGTATATGTTACTGTACATTTTGATGTATCTATTTTATTCTTTAATAAAAATAATTTAAAAAGGAGAATATAGGCCTAACTTCACTTTCAGTGGATGTATTATGTTTATTGCTGTGTGCTCATACGCTAAATAGAAAACTTCAATGTGTTTAAAAACATTGTACCAATAATTGAAACTCCTTGGAGAAGAATGAGCTCTGGTTCCCCTCCGGGTTCTTATCGTTTTAAAAAGCTGCCTCTTAGACAGCATCACTGTTAGCATCTTGTGCCGTGAGCTTTTCCGTTTCTTCTTTCTCCTCTGCCGTTGCTGCATCCAACTGGGCCTAGTTTGAGAAAAGAAAAGACACGATGACCGCAATCCAATATCCCCTCCACGTAACGTAAACACCCGCATGCAGAGATACGTGATTGCCAGCACTATGCAACCATAAAATCATAGAAACAGAGAATTCGAAGAGACCCCCAGGGGCCATCCAGTCCAACCCCCTTCCGCCATGCAGGAACCCACATCAAGGCACTCCCGACAGATGGCCATCCAGCCTCTGCTTAAAAACCTCCAAAGAAAGAGGAGACCCCACCACACTCCATGGAGGCAGCAGCATATTCCACTGCCGGACAGCTCTGACAGTCAGGAAGTTCTTCCTGAGGTTCAGGTGGAACCTCCTTTCCTGCAGCTTGAATCCATTGCTCCTTGTCCTCATCTCTGGAACAGCGGAAAACAAGCCCGCTCCCTGCTCGACGTAACATCCCTTCAAATATTTAAACATGGCCATCATGTCCTCTCTTAATCATAGAATCATAGATAGAATCATAGAAATGTAGAGTTGGAAGAGACCACAAGGGCCATCCAGTCCAACCCCCTGCCATGCAGGAAAACCCTCAAAGCACTCCCGACAAGTGGCCATCCAGCCTCCGCTTAAAAACCTCCAAAGAAGGCGACTCCACCACACTCTGTGGCAGCACATTCCACTGCCGGACAGCCCTGACTGTCAGGAAATTCCTCCTGAGGTTCAAGCAAACTCTCCCCTCCTGCAGCTTGCATCCATTGCTCCTTGTCCTGGTCTCAAGAGCAGGAGAAACAAGCCCACTCCCTCCTCGACATGACATCCCTTCAAATATTTAAACATGGCTATCATGTCCCCTCTCAACCTTCTCTTCTGCAGACTAAACATACCCAGCTCTCTAAGTCTGTCCTCATAGGGCATGGCTTCCAGGCCCCTCACCATTTTGGTTGCCCTCCTCTGGACCTGCTCCAGCTTATCCATATCCTTCTTGAATTGGGGTGCCCAGAACTGGACACAGTATTCAAGATGAGGTCTAACCAATGCAGAATAGAGTGGTACCAATACCTCCCTCGATCTAGACACCATACTCCTATTGATGCAACCAAGAATTGCGTTGGCCTTCTTGGCTGCCGCATCACACTGCTGACTCATGTTCAGCTTGTGGTCTATGAAGACTCCTAGATCCCTTTCACACGTACTGTTAGCCAGCCACGTGTCCCCCATCCTATATTTCTGCATACCATTTTTTCTGCCTAAGTGTAGGACCTTACATTTCTCTCTGTTGAAGTTCATTTTGTTGGCCTTGGCCCAGCTCTCCAATCTGTCCAGGTCCTTTTGAATTTTGATCCTGTCATCAGGCGTATTAGCAACCCCACCCAATTTGGTGTCATCTGCAAATTTGATCAGCGTGCTCTCTATTCCTTCATCCAAGTCATTAATGAAGATATTGAACAGCACCGGGCCCAGGACAGAACCTTGTGGCACCCCACTAGTCACTTCTCTCCAGGATGAGAATCTGCCATTGGTGACCACCCTTTGGGTACGGTCAGTCAACCAGTTACAAATCCACCTGACAGTAGCCCTGTCCAGCCCACATCTTACTAGCTTCTTTGCAAGAATGTCATGGGGAACTGTGTCAAAGGCCTTACTGAAATCAAGATATACTACGTCCACAGCATTCCCTTCATCTATCAAGCAAGTAACTCTATCATAAAAAGAGATAAGATTAGTCTGGCATGACCTATTTTTGAGAAATCCATGTTGACTTTTCGTAATTACGGCATTGTTTTCTAAGTAATTAGAAACTGACTGTTTGATGATCCGCTCCAGGATCTTTCCAGGTACTGATGTCAGGCTGACTGGGCGATAATTATTTGGGTCCTCTTTTTTCCCTTCTTGAAGATGGGGACAACATTTGCCCTCCTCCAGTCTGCCGGAACTTCTCCGGTCCGCCAAGAGTTTTCAAAGATTATAGCAAGAGGTTCCGCAATGACCTCTGCTAGTTCTTTTAAAATCCTAGGATGCAATTCATCTGGCCCTGGAGACTTGAATTCATCCAGTGTGGCCAGGTATTCCTGTACTACCTCTCTATCTATTCTGTGCTGCATTTCCCCCACTTCCTCACCTGCTCCCCAACTGCCAGGTTGAGTGTTTTTATCCTTTTGGGAAAAAACTGAGGCGAAGAAGGTGTTGAGGAGTTCTGCCTTTTCTCTTCCTCCTGTTATTAATTCACCATCTTCCTTGCGCAGTGACCCTATCGTCTCCTTCTTTTTCCTTTTGCTGCGGACGTATTTAAAAAAGCCCTTTTTATTGTTTTTAATGTCTCTGGCCAGCCTAAGTTCATTCTGTGCTTTAGCCTTTCTGACCTTCTCCCTACATCTCCTGGCTACTTGCTTATAATCTTCTTTGGTGATTTCCCCCTTCTTCCATTTCCTGTACATGTTTTTCTTAATACTTAGTTCAGCTGAGAGCTCTTTAGTCAACCATTCCGGTTTGTTCGGATGCCTTCCATTTTTCCTCCTTAATGGCACAGTTTTAGCCTGTGTCTTCAGTACCTCCCTTTTAAAGAATTCCCATGCATCCTGAACTCCTTTGTCATTGACTATTCTTGACCACGGGATTTCAGCCAGCAGCTCCTTCAGTTTACAGAAGTCTGCTTTTTTAAAATCTAAGACGAATGCCTGGCTACACTTGCCTTCTCTTCCCCACTGAATACAAAATTCTAATAGGGCATGGTCACTCTGTCCTAAAGATCCAACCAGTTCTACGTCATTAACAAGGTCTTCCCTGTTGGTCAGGATCAGATCCAGAATATTTGATCCCCTTGTCGCCTCTTCCACCTTCTGGACCATGAAATTGTCTGCAAGACAAGTAAGAAACTTGCTGGACCTTGCCGCCTTTGCAGAGTTTGACTGCCAACATATATCCGGGTAGTTGAAATCTCCCATTATTACTGTATCTCTCCTTTTTGAATGTGCAGTCATTTGGTCTATGAAAGCGCCATCGAGGTCCTCAGTCTGGCTTGGAGGTCTGTGAGTAAACCCCCACTATAATATCCCTATTGTTTCTCGCTCCCTTAATTCTTACCCAGATGCTCTCGACCTGGTTTCCGGTGTTCAAGTCATGGATCTCTTCGCAGGTGAAAACATCCTTGACATATAAGGCTACTCCTCCTCCTTTCTTATTTGGTCTATTTCTACAAAATAGGCTATACCCCTCTATTCCTACATTCCAATCGTGAGACTCATCCCACCGGGTCTCAGTGATGCCTATCAAATCATATTTATTTTGCTGTACTAGGAGTTCAAATTCATCTTGTTTGTTTCCCATACTCCATGCATTAGTGTAGAGACACTTAAGTCCCCGTGCCCTTCCTGCAAGTCCCATAGCATTGTTTCCACCCCTCCCACGATTGGATGCTATTCCTACTTGGCCAATATCATTTGGGCCTTTTTCCCCTGCACTTGCCAAGTCCTTGTCCTGAATAATCTTGTCTCCCTCCCCAGTTGTACTTAGTTTAAAGCCCTCCTAATCCTCCTTGCGAGACTGTTTGCAAAAACGTTCCTGCCAAGTTTCGTGAGGTGCAGCCCATCCCTTGCCAGAAGCCCATGTTCCTGGAATTTCAAGCCATGATCCAAAAAGCCAAACTGTTGGCGGCGGCAAAATGTGCGGAGCCAGCTGTTGACCTCTACTATTGTCCTTTCCCTTCGTGCACCATATCCTTGAACAGGGAGGATTGATGAAACGACCACCTGCACACCAAGGTCCTTAAGCTTTCTCCCCATCAGCTCGTAGTCCTTTGTGATGTGGTGAAAGCTGCGCTTCACCGTGTCATTGGTTCCAACGTGAACCAAAACGAGGGGCTTACGGTCAGTGGGCTTGACCAGCCTGGCTAGCCTCTCTGTTACGTGGTTTATCCTGGCCCCAGGAAGACAGCAGACCTCTCGATTGAGCTTGTCCGGTTTGCAAACTGCCGGTTCGGTTCCTCTGAGCAAGGAGTCCCCAACCACCAGAACTCGCCTCCTCTGAGGCCTGTCCAAGGTTCTTCGACAAGCAGATTCTTCCAGGATTGCCTGGGCATTGTGTTGAGGTCGGGAGTGCTGGTCTTCCCGATGTTGGATGCTGTCCTGTTGGTGTTGAAGTTCCAGTTGGCGAAGTTGGATTCCTTCTTGCTGATGTTGTGTTCCCTCCTTCTGGTATTCCTCATCATTCACAGCACCAAGAACGTTGAAGCGATTCTGTAGTTTGAGAGTCTCTGTTTCCTTCCTGGCCCTTCTACTTCTCCATGTGACATTCCTCCAAGCATCGCTTTCCTGGGTCACGGAACTGATTTCCTCATCAGGCAGCTCCTCCGCATATCCGGTCTTCAGGAAGGTCCTCTCTGCCCTATCTAAGAAGTCCTCACCTTCCCTAATAAGACGAAGATTAGAAACCTGTGCCTCCAGCTGCCGCACCTTGACCTCTAAGAAGGTGACCAGCTTGCACTTGCTGCAGGTGTACCCGACCACATCTTGCGGCAAGAAAGGAACATGCCACAAGCGCTACAGGTGACAGCAGCAGCTCCCTCCCCTTCCATACTTGATAATGCAGAGAATAGAACAAGAAAACAAAAACAAAAACTGGGCCTCCTTTCTTAATTTGAGCTGTATAAGCTATGTCTGCTCAGGTAACTCCCAAGCTATAAGGATTGGTTGTTCCTAAAGCTATGTCTGCTCAGGTAACTCCCAAGCTCAGTTGAACTCTTCCTAAATTTGTTCAGTCGCTATAAGGATTGGTTGTTCCTAAACTTGAATGGTTGAACTTGAAGGAATGAAGTAGCTGAATGAAATTGCGCGCGCCATAGGTGCGCGCCTCTGGAGTTCCTAATAAAGCCTCCTTTCCCCTAGCTGGCTCCTCCCCCTAGCTTGATTAACTCTCCCTAGTTTGATTGACAGTTAACTGACTAACTAACAAACAATTAGCTGACAATAGGCTGTGAGCTCAGGGAGAGCACACGGCCAGCGCAAGCAAAAACACACACACACACAAACACAAAAAAAAACCCCCACAAAAAAAAAAACACAACACAGAGAAATAAGCAAACAAAGAGAAATAAGCAAACAAACTCAGCCCCACAGTCCTGCAAAAACACCTATCAAAGTTGTCTTCACAGGCCCAGCTTACCTTCTGCTCTCTCCTCTGGAAGTCAGCAAGAAGCCTTCTCTTCTGCAGACTAAACACACCCAGCTCCACCAGGACACCACCTAACCTTCTCTTTTGCAGAATAAACATGCCACCACACAGAAATGTTGTGTAACTCATGTCAGTGAGTGGGTACTGATGTGCCACATTGCTGCTCGAGCAATTCCACTTCCACCACTGTCAGCAGAAAACATTTGTTGCACTATGGAGCATACTTCACCCCGTGCACGTAGCATGACTGACACACAATTATGTCACTAATAAGAGTGTCGTTCCTATTCCTTAAGAGATGTACCCAAGGAGAACAATAGCTACATCTGGAGAAGAATATGCTGCACAAAAAGTGTCTTGGTTCAGTTCTAAGTGTCTCCAATTGCTGCTTAGCAGGACCAGGAGTCAAATCACATATTAAGGATAATGTGAATTTCCTATTTTCATGTCTCCTCTCGAGGCACACCGTTCTTCCAAACCTTCTGCCCAAACAGCAATGCTTGCAAGAGAAATCCATGTTTTACCTCCCAGTGATTAAGCACAAAAGAAATGCAAGCTATTTTGCAGCTTGCAAAAGAATGCAAGCTTGTGCTATGTTAAGCAGAAGTTTTCTCTCTTAAAGGCAAGGGGATGCCATGATTAACTGGAAGGCAGGTGTCAGCAGCCTTGGCCAGCATAGCTAATAGTTTTCAAAGAAGGAACTAACACACAGGTACACACAGAGTGTGAGTTTATTATTTCAAGCATGTGGAGCAGCAAGGGGCGCATTCCCTTACGAAGGGATGGGTCAACTGTAGCTTGTGAACAAAATGCAGCTTCAGGCTGTTCTTATGACCCCCAGGGTCATAAGACAAGATAGTTTATATATATAAACTATTGCTCCCAAGTGGCTTTAGGGGCAGAGGGACATTTTCACAACATTTTGCCCACTCTAGGTTATTTAGACCTAGGAGGGGCCTTTTTAAAGAACAGGAATTGACCAAAATCTCAGCATTTCCTCCTGTTAGAAAATGCCTCTTCTGGGATTAAAAACATGATGAAAGTGCTCCCCCATCCCTCCTAGAGGGAATTTGGGGTAAAACAGTTCTTTCTAGTGTGGGTTGTGGTCTTCTTGGGGAACAGCAAGCGCAGCTGCCCCCCAGTTGCCCACTCCTCCCTTAAGACGTCCAGTTCTGGCCTCAACTATGCGTCTGTCATCAACTCATTAAGCAGCTGTTTTTCTTTGTCCTCTCAAACTCCATTCCAAACCCAATTCGGTAAATACACAGAGATCTACTTAAGATGCAAGTCCGTGAGGGTTATTTCTTTTTTGCTCATCATTTCCGCACTAGACTGTTATAGTGCTATTATTCCACTTTCAAGGCCCCTCCCCAAACAGCAAGCCCCAGGATTCTATAGGATGTTGAAAGTGGAATAATAGCACTATAACGGCATAGTGTGGAAATGGTCTCACTTTTTTGGAGACCACTACCATTACCATCTTACAAATCTACTCTTAAGAACGCAAGAAGGTGCTTAGTACCAGACCAGACCGTTAGCATTTCTCATTTACTACATTGTTGTTGTGTGCCTTCAAGTCATTTCTGACCTATGGCGACCCTAAGGTGAACCTATCACAGGGTTTTCTCGGGCTGAGAGTGTGTGATACACCCAAGGTAACCCAGTGGGTTTCCATGACTGAGTGGGATATCTAGCCCTGGTCTCCAGGGCTGTGGTCCAGTGCTCAAACTGGACACCCTGCTGGTTCTAGCAGCTTAGTACGTACCCTCCAAAACTGGGACAGCTGCGGTCAAGCAACATCAGAGCGTTTTCAAGACAGCAAAAGTTATGAATGAGGAAGAATACAAAAGCTAGGAGAGGCTGCAGTGGCTTGCTTTTGCCTGATCCTACTGGGAAGGACAAGACTGTCCCCGCTCCTCACTTTTCCACCCTGCCAAGGACAAACTACTTTTGCAATTTGGAGTCCGTTTGCAGCAAATGAAGTCAGCTGAGGACAAAGGGGGAAAGCAGGAAAAGGAGGAAGGAACCAGGACATTTTTAGAGGCAGCTGAAGAAGCGGGATGATGGAGAATTAATCAGGATCGTTCCTGCCTAACCGGGACAGTTGGAGGGTATATTAGTGCTCCCACCACCTACTGGCAATAGCTTTCTAGTGCCTCAGAAGGGAGAGTCTCTCTCTCAACCCTATCTGGACATCCCACAGACAGGAACTTTTGGCATGCAAGGTGTGTCCTCTGCAACCCTTCCCTTAAATCATCCTACAACAGAGGTGAGGCGAGGAAGAAACATACCGTCATGTCTTGTTCTACTGTGGTCAAGTTAAGCTCAAGTTTTTTCGCTTCTTCAAGTTCACGAGCAGCTGTTGCCTCCGTCGGCACTCCCACGTCCTTCATCATCTCCTGTTCTTGGTCCTCTGGTTCCGACTTCTTTCTGCAGGTGGCAATTACGGCTTCCGCCTCCCAGCAGATGCAAGCGTGCTTGGCCACCACCTCCGATCTCGCCTTGGTAAGAGCCTGCAACATCCAAAGGAGGTCTCGCTGTCAAGAGACTTGCAAACGCCAGGAAAGCAAGGTATCCGAAACCATTTCCCCTCCTCTAATTTGTGTTTGTGTTACACAGTTGAAGCAGCTTGAGACCACAGTGTGGGTTAGTTCGGGGGGGGGGTCGCCTTTGCTTTCCTCTGAGGCTGAGAGTGCATGACTTGCCCAAGGCTGCCCAGCCGGTTTTCGTGGCCAAGCAGAGATTTGAACCCTGGTCTCTCATAAGGCTCAAACACAGCCATTAGAGGTGTGCCCTCCAGTTTTCACTCTAGCAACCCTATTATTGAACTCACTTTACTTTTTAAGCCACCTTGAATTCCCTTTTTGGCAAAAAGGTGGGTTATTAAAGATGACGCAGCTCCTAAATGTATTTTCAGACCTGACAGCACAAAGCTCCACAAGAAAAGACTCAGCTATCCTGCCTGCAAAGTGGATTGAAGATCTGCACAGGACAGAAATGGGCCCCGATCTCAAAGCACAGCAGATGCCTTGCAGATGCCACCGACACAAAAAGAACATTTATTGGCATTTCTTTCACTGCCTTTGTTCCCAGTCTCTTCTGGCCAGGAAGAGAGGGTGACTTCAGTGTGTATCATCCCAGGAGCACTGAGAAAAAATCTTAGGTAACATGCAAAGTTGTGGCTCCAACACCATCACTTTCCTCCCCTTGCATCACTTCTTTTTGCCCTTTCTCCATGACGAAGAAGCCAGTGAGCTTCAGAAGCTAGCATGATATGTTTTACAGTTTGGAGTTGGTTGAATTACACTATCACCACAATGTGTATTTTGGATTTTGTTGTATGGTTCACAGAGCTATTCTTGCATTTTTTTTAAAAAAGGCGGTAGTAACACAGTTTCCTTAGATTAAAATAGTGGTTTGGGGATGCCCTTTAACATTTCAGATGAAAACTTGGCCCAAACAAAAGGAAACATGGACAAGAGGGTTGAAATTTTCATGTTGTAACAACCTGAAAGAAAATGTCTACAAAATGATATATAAGTGACATATAACCCCTAGGACACTGCCTAGAATATATTTATGCATTTATAGACACATACCCCTACCTACCTACCTACCATATATTATCTACGATATATTACGGTAGGTGTAGGAAATGTAACATACATGAGGGAATGTTTTATCATGTTTGGTGGAAAATCAGTAAAGTGACAAAATATTGGCTATTGATTTAGAAGAAGATGCAAAAAAAACCAAACCCCTATAAAAAGGGATATAGTGCTTAGTCCAGAATTGTTCTTATCAACAGATAAGGAAAATAAAACAGTACCTTTTCATACCTCTGTATTCGCCACATCTCTCATGATGTACACAAAGGAATAGCTCAAAGAGCACTCACTTGCGATTTTGATTTCAGGGCTTCTAATAAAGCCTGGAGGATCTTTGTGTCTTTCCTGATCCCCTTCTCAAAGTCTTTCAGGGAGAACACGATGCTGCAGTTTGCCATATATTGCTTCCTTTCTTTATCACTGCTTTCCAGCTCTTGCACCTTGGCTTCTATGGAGAGAAGTTCTTGCTCCAAATTGGCGATATCCTGCAAAATGATCTGGGACAGAAGATATATTTGCACCATCAAATACCCAGAGACCAAGACCATTTCCACACTAGCCTGTTATAGTGCGGTTATTCCACTTTCAACATCCTATGGAATCCTGGGGCTTGCAGTTTAGGGAGGGGTCCCAGGATTCCATAGGATGTTGAAAGTGGAATAACCGCACTATAACAGTCCAGTGTGGAAATGAGCTGCATGGCTTTATTTACTTCAGTCTACCTTTGGACACTAAGCTGAGTAGGATCTGAGTGGATCAGGCCCTCCAGATAATTACAAAAGTATTGGAAAGGCCTTGGAGGACATTGCAAAATTAGCAGGGAGATGTCAACTACATTGCAACCACCTCCAAGCCCACCCAGCTCTGGAGAAGAAATCTTTGGTGGAACTCTACCTCCAAGAACTCATCCAATTTCTTCCTCAGGGCAGGGATCCTGCTCATTTTGAATTTCTCGCACCACTGGTCCACCTGTTTCAGACCCTGGCTCTCCATCAACAGCTTCAGGTGTTCCACATTCTCCTGAAGCAAGTCCGTGGAGCAACTGCAGACGTCCACATAGAAATCTCTGCTGTCTTTGAACCAGACGGGAAAATAATACTGTTGAAAAGGCAAAAGAGCGAGCAGTGAATTTGCACATGCGCAAGGTGTCGTTTCCAAGCACTGCCTCCATTGCAAGGCAAAGAAACTACTAACTATTATTGGGTGAGGGGAGAAGGTATGCCCCACTCAGATAAGCATTCTGCCCTGCAAATTAAGTTTCCATTCAGTGCCCAAATTTCAAAAACCGTGACAACTTAAAACTTCAAGTGAGCATTTAGAAATGACCATTTGGGCATCCAAAGAAAACGGCTGGGCAAAGTGATCCAGGGAATGTGAACACAGCAAATAGAGGAATCTTAGGTGCAGAGACAATTGTTGACATCTGTCTCACTGCACTGCCAGAAATTAGAGACTAAAAGAAAATTTGATAAACTTAGAATTCTTTTATCATGCCCTCCAGTATTTAACAGATGGAAACCAGGAGACGTACGGTCAAGCAATGCTTTTCTCTCTTCCTTGCATTTCCCCCCTTCATCCTCAGCTTGCTTCAGTTGTTGTAAACAACTGAGTTCAATGTGCAAAAGTAGTTGGCAGTGAATGGAATCCTGGGGTTTGCACTGTGGGTGCACGCGCGTGTGTGTGTGCGTCTGTGTGTCTGTGTCTGTGTGTGTGTGTTTAAGTCACCTGTCAACTTATAGCGACCCCTGAATCTTTTCATAGAGTCTTCTTAGGCAAAGAATACTTAGAGGTGGTTTTGGCATTGCCTTCGTCTGAAATATAGCCTTCAGCACTGGTGTTCATTGGTTGTCTCCCACCCAAGTCCTAACCAGAGTTGACCCTGCTTGGCTTCTAAGATGAGCTAGGATCTGGTGCCTTTATGGTATTTAGGCCCTCATTTGCAGCTTATATAGGAATAATAAGGATTTGTGTCCGAAGGAACTATATTACCTCATCAAAATACAAACCCTAGGATTCCACAGGATGCAGCCATGACCGTTATAGTGGGATCATCGTGCTATAACTGACTGTGCTGTGGGAACAGGGCCCTTAGCTTCACATAGGGCCCAAGCTAGTGGTGACCCACTGATCAGAAGAGAAGTCTTGGGGGTCATGATGGAAAACGAAGTAAAAATGTGGACCTAAGATAGAGCATCTATGGAAGCAGCTAGTTCTAAACTGGGGAATCATAGGGGAAATTACTGAAAAAGAAGCACAATGCCTTATTAAAATCTAACAACCAACTAATGATGTGGTTACAGGGTAGAAAGGTGAGGCCATCAGGATGGTCTCAGAAGGGGCAGAATGCATCCCAGTTCTTGGGGGTGGCAAGACGCACAGGTTTATTGTGTGCTGCACATGGTCTTCCCTGCAAAATGAAAGCCTGAAACAGAAGCAACGAACCAAATACCTTCACTTCATCCAACAAGCTGCAGATATTGCTGCTGGTTTGCTCAAAGGTTGTCTGAAGCCTCCTGACAAAGGCAGTGTTAGCAGGCAACAGCCGGGGAAGTGTCTTGGATGTTAAGGTTTTCATCCTATCCAGCTCACTCCTTAGATTAAGAGCAACACTTTCAATATATTCCTTCTTCTTCTCCATTAGGGGCAGTTTACTCGCAACCTCCTGAAATGACAGAACAAATTAAGTTACCACTAGGCTCTGATCACCAGGGATAATCTCATAGCTTGGCTTTTAATTCACTGTACTATGAATTGTGTAAGACAATGGGCTATGACAGCTAAAGTGGGATCAAACTGCTGTAACTGTAGTGCAGACACACTCTCAGTCCAAGATGAAGGATGGGAATGTTGGCCCTCCTGGAGGCTGCTAAGCTATGGCTGTCATTGTTCATTGTTCCATGCCCTATGAAGAACGGCTCAGGGAGCTGACTATGTTTAGGCTGCAGAAGAGAAGGTTAAGAGGGGACATGATAGCCATGTTTAAATATTTGAAGGAGCGTCATGTCGAGAAGGGAGCAGGCTTGTTTTCTGCTGCTCCAGAGACTAGGACAAGGAGCAATGGATTCAAGCTGCAGGAAAAGAGATTCCACCTGAACCTCAGGAAGAACTTCTTGATGGTCAGAGCTGTCCGGCAGTGGAACATGCTGCCTTGATGGAGTGTGGTGGAATCTCCTCCTTCTTTGGAGGTTTTCAAGCAGAGGCTGAATGGGCATCCGTTGGGAATGCTTTGATGGGTGTTCCTGCATAGCAGGGGGTTGGACTTGATGGTCCCTGGGGTCTCTTCCAACTCTACGATTCTATGATTCCACACCACCAGCCAGGCTGCTGGGAACTAGAGTCCCTAACTGGAAGGATACAGGTTAATTTTGTAAATTTGGGTGAGCAGTACTGGGATTGTTCTTTCAGATTAAAAAGGGGGAGTACCAAGGGGTCTCATGTGAGAAGGAGGAATACATGTCAACTGTTGGGTGCCTGCCAGTGAGACTCCATACCTTCTCAACGAATGTGATCAGTGTCCTCCGAAGATGGCCGTTCTCCGTTTTCAGGCTTGAGGCGGTATCCCACAAGACAGCCATGACTTTTTTCAGGTAGGTGTTGTCCATCACGACTTGTTTCAGATTCTCTTTCCTCCATTTGTTTTCAATTAACAGCTGTTGTCTCTCACTGATCCGCAAGTTTAGCTCTTCAGTCAACTTTTCCAGCTAGCAACAAAAGAGGGTGACATGGAAGAACCTGGTTTTATCTGGTTTCCGGCTGAACACAGGTATCGCCCTGTAAAATCAATGGCTCTGCACCAAGCTGGCCTCTGCCTGGATCCAAACAACCCCATATTTGCTACATCAGTGTAAGTATTGGGGAGGGAGCACAGAGAAGAATATAATTGCTCTGCACACATCTAGGCCACTTCCGCACTAGCCCATTATAGTGCTATTATTCCTCAGAGGCCCCTCCCTAAACTGCAAACCCCAGGATTCCATAGGATGTTGAAAGTGGAGTAATAGTACTACAACAGGCTAGTGCGGAAATGCAGCCAATCTGGTCCGATCCGCAGAAAACAAAGTAGGTGTAGTTCATACATAATCCCACGAGCTCCAAAGTCATTAGAAGGGTCAAGACATTTTGCTGAGAAGTCGAGGGACAAGATGGTACCCCCATCCCATCCCACGATCAAAAAGCCAGCTGGAATACACGATTGTAAATACTTAGACACGACTGTAAACACTTAGAACACGATTGTAAATACTTAGATATAATTACTTGGATTGGAAAGCATGTTTTGTCTCACGTATTTTCTTTTTCATGTTCTAGTTGCTATTCTTGTTTCTTTCGACCTTTAATAAAAATTATATATGTATAAAAAAAGGCCAGCCGGAAGGACTGAAAGTTCTGTCTTTCCTCAGCCCTGACAACAGGGGCCCATTCACACCACACACTTACAGCACTATCATTCCACTTTAACCGTTTATGGGATCTTGGGGTCTGTAGTCTAGGGAAGCACTAGAGCTCTCTGGCTGAGAATTCGAAATGCCTCTCCCTTTGTAAGGAGCATGCCATTCTCCATTAAGCATTATTCCAGTGCTATGTATCCACTTACTTTTTTATTCACCTCATCGGTTGCTGAGTCTGATTTTTCCTGACTGTCGGAAATCTGAGTAGACTTGTCAGAAAATGTGGCAGCCTTCGCTTCCTTTAGAATTTCATGGCATCCTTTCGTAAAGCCAGTAGTGGCTCTGAGTTGCTCTTGCAGTTCCAAGTTCTTAAAAAAAGAAGAGGAAAACAAATGAGTACCAGCACTTCAATACCAAAAGAAGATTGTCCGTGCCATTGCATTTCTGACTTCTGTGTATGGCTATGAAAGCTGGACAGGGAAGAAAGCTGATAAGAAGAAAATCAACTCATTCAAAAGGTGGTGCTGGAGGAGATTTCTATAGATACCCTTGACTGTGAAAATGACAAGAAAAGGAGGGGGTCCTAGAACAAATAAACCCTGAACTCTCCCTAGAAGCCCAAATACTCAAACCGAGACTACTGAATTTTCGATATATCATGAGACACAACTCATTGCAAAAAGCAATGCTGCTATAGATAGTTGAAAACAGTAGGAAAAGAGGAAAACTGCATTCCCTGTGGACAGACTCCATCAAGGAAGCCATTATATTATAAAGAGTTTGGAGAAAGTGACTTTTGACTGCAGTTTCCAGAATCCCTTGGAAACTGTATTCACCATCTGGGGGTTCTGGGAGGTGTAGCTCAAAATGGTAACATTCCTCAAGCTCTCATGACCTATTCAGGCCGGGCTATTTTTTGGAAAAGGCACTCACAGCTGCCACTGTCTTCTCTATGCTCTTCGAAAGACGAACCATGTTGCGGTTAGTGATATCTCTCTCAGACTGAAGGTCAGCCACCAAGATTTCCAGATAATTTTTTTCGTTGGAGATAGATCGTAAGCATTGCTCGGCACCCTGAATCCTCTGCAGCAATTCCGTTTTCTCCTTCTGCAAGGATTCAATAGTTGCCTCCAGTTGCTCCATCTTGTTCGGCTTCTTCTCAGCCATCTCTGTGTGCAGGGACTCAAGAACAGTTGATGGTGGTGAAGGATGCTGGATTTTTAAGTTGATGGATCTGATAGATGGTTCCCTTGAAAGAAACAGATCAGGTCATAGAATCACAGAGTTGGAAGAGACCACAATGACCATCAAGTCCAACCTCTTGTCATGCGGGAAAGGGTCAAAGAAGGAGCCTCCATCACACTTCGAGGCAGCCTATTCCACTGTCAGGCGGCTCCTACCCAAGGAATTCCTTCCTAAGGTTTAGGTGAAATCTCTTTTCCTGTAGTTTGAAGCCATTGCCCCTTGTCCTAGTGTTTGGAGCAGCAGAAAACAAGCTCACCCCATCTTCCTTATCACATGCATTCAAATATTTAAACACGGCTATCATGTCACCTTCTCTTCTCCAGGCTAAACATACCCAGCACCCTAATCTGCACTCATAGGGCATGATTTCCAGACCCTTCACTATTTTGGTCACCTTCCTCTGGACACAGTCCAGCATGTCAATATCCTTCCTGAATTGTGGTGCCCAGAACTGGACAAGGAATTATTCCAGGTGAGGTCTGACCAAAGCAGAATAGAGTGGTATTATTATGTCCTTTGTCCTAGACATTATACTCCTATTGAGGCAGCCCAGAATCGCATTTTTCAGCTGACTCCTAGATGCCTTTTGCACGTATTGTTTCCAAGTCAGGTGTCACCCATCCTATATCTGTGCATTTCTATCCTTTCTTCCTTCTTTCTTTTTTTAATTTCTAAACATTCCTGGTATGCAGCTGCCAACCTGCTAGACAGGTGTCCCCACACTGTGATTCTCCATGCCCAATCACACCTGATTTTGGAAAGCAAGCAGGATCAGACCTGGATCACACTCGAAGAGAAAGCCACCTGGGATCTCAAGCAGGGCCAGGAAAGGATGGTAACAAAAACCTGACAGTCACTGCTGCCAAGCTGAATTCACAATACTGGATGAGGTGAACCATCGGTCTCATTCAGTGGAAATCACATCCCATAGCGATTAAGAGAGGCAGCAGCTAAAAATCAGGAAGCCCCTGGTTCAGTCTTCATTTCTCATCAATTCTTCACTTCCCAGAATAATTTTTTTTTGGGGGGGGGGATTATCTGAATATTTTATTTTAGGGTTTAAAAGGGGTGAATGAAGTGTAACCTGTGGGGAACATGTGAGCCCCCAGGGCTGTTTTTGTGGCCTTCCACAAAAACCCAGAAGATTTTAAAACTGTATTTGCTCCAAAATACTGCAACATGACCTCTAGGGGTGTGGAGGGTATTCTTGCCATGTCTGGAGCCCCCCTGGATCACCTAGGTGTCAAAACATTTGGGCCATTTCCATACTAGCCTGTTAGAGTGCTATTATTCCACTTTTAATATCCTGTGGAATTCTGGGGTTTGTAGTTTACTAAGTCCAAAGAGCTTTCCTGGTGAGAATTCTAAAGGCTCCTCCCTAAACTGCAAACCCCAGGATTCCATAGGGTGTTGAAAGTGGAATAATAGCCCTATAACAGGCTAGTGCGGAAATGGCCTTAGTGTACCAAACAGGATAATTTTATGCCAAACTGTAATAACTATATCATATCGTGTATATAATACATGTCATCTTATGTATCATATATTATTATTAAGTTATGTATATATGTTATGTACATATCATATTGCATCCTATTGTACGTAATGCATGTTATGTTCCTAAAGTTAATAAAGTTAACATCAATTTTCAATCTATATAGGAGACTAATATTATTTCCCCTTTCCGCAATGTTTCTGAAAATGTTTCCCAAAAGGAACCTATATTTTTCTGTGGCTTCAAAGTTCTGGAAATTTTACAACTTTAGATACAAGCAAACAAAAAAGGACTGTAAAATGTAGTCCATGTATGGCTTAGGTGAATTAAGACCATTCCAAATCAATGTTGTCATGTGGCTTCAAGGCATTTCTGACTTACAGCGACACTAAGGCAAACCTATCACAGGGGTTTCTGAGGGCCGAGAGTTTGTGACCCGCCCACGGTGACCCATGGGTTTCCACGGCCAAGCAGGGAACCGAACTCTGGTCTCTAGGATTGCAGTCTGATGCTCAAACCACTGTGCCAGGTTGGCTCTCCGAATCAATGGTACTCCCTATTTCAGGGTTTTCCAAACAGTGCGCTGCAACACATTAGCGTGTCATCTGAAGTGCGTAGGTGTGTTGCTACAATCTTGGAAATGTATGTTATTATTTATAAATCATGTATTTTTAAAAATATATGAAAGGTTTTCATGAGATATGTTGTGTCCCCGTGTATTTTGTTATTACAATTTATGTATGTGAATGTAAAACTGAATTACTGTATCGTGAAATGATGCATCTCTAAAAAGTGTGTCACCAACATTAAAAGTTTGGGAAGCTCTGCCCTATTGAACGAAAACATCTTTTATTTAAAGACTGTTGAAGGAGCACATACTTGCAACTACTTACAGATGCTGTATTTTTGGTACGTTTTTAACTGTATTGCATTTGTTTTAATATGTAGGCACTTTGAGTTTGGGTTCTGGAAAAAGGATGGTGCAATAATTAATGGTAAATTTTAGGAGACTATTGCCTTTCTCTGTTACAGTAACACTTCATCTAAAATGGTATCCACTGAAGCATTGCATATGGCTCACCAACTGAAATTTTAAATTATTGCAAGATTACAAACTTGGGGATTGAAAGAAAGCATCATGCAAATCATGGAAGGACAACATTCTTAGCAAGGGGGCATTACCTTCATTCCCCCTCTCAGCTACACCCATGCTTATAGTCTCATCTAGTACAAAAAAAGCCCAACTCTTTTAGCATACCTCTGTTGATAAAAACACCTTCAACTTCCTCCTTTCCTTCGATTCTCCAAGATGAGGACAGGACAAAACTTACTCTTTTGCCTGAGAGCCAATTTATACACCCAGCCAAGCCAGGTGGGAAAACTTTCCCAGGTGGGAAAACTTTTCCTAGCTTGCACCACTGCAAGCTACAGATGGAGGGGAAATTAGGGGATGATGATGTTGATGATGATGATGATACCGTGCTGCTAGGTGATCACAGAGATGATTTCAGTGAAGGCTGTTATAACCTGATCCTCATTTTGGTCCATCTCTCAGGAGGCACTGCTGCAGACATTGGTGCATGTTGCGGAGGTGCTCCAACACTTGGTTTGAGGTGTATGCTCCCAGTTTGTTAATGTATGCTTGTTTTGATTACATGGAGGAGAAACACACACCCTCCCACATTTCACAGCATGCTCAAGATGAGAAAAGTTATTAATGAGGAGGAAGAGAGAAGGGCCATTTCCGCACTAGACTGTTACAGCGCTATTATTCCACTTTCAACGTCCTATGGAATCCTGGGGTTTGCCGGCTGGCTCCTCCCTAAACTGCAAACCCCAAGATTCCATAGGATGTTGAAAGTGGAATAATAGCGCTGTAACAGCCTAGTGCGGAAATGGCCAAGCTGGAAGAGCCTGCAGCAGTTTGCTCTTGCCCGCGTCTCCTGGGAAGGGCAAGATCCCACCCTCTCCTCTTCCCCTTGCTGAGTTCACAGAGCTTAAACCACTTTTGCATTTTGAATCCAGTTTTCAGCACCTGGAGCAAGCTGAGAGGACAAGGGGAGGGCAAAGAGAGGAGGGGAAACTGGGATTATTTTAAACGCAGGTGTAAAGAGAGAGGATTAATAGGGACTGTCTCGGCTAAACTGGGACAGTTGGAGGGTATGCCATCACGCTTGACAAATTACAGCCCTCATCTTAAATTACTATGGGTAACCAGAGGAGTCGGGATTCGAACTCGGGACCTTCCGGCAAGCAGAAGCTGACAAAGCTCCGCCATTTCTCCTGCTCTCGTTCCCTTTTTTCCTCGCAGTTGCTGATTGGCCGTTTTCGAAGTGGGGCGTAGGACCACTCTGACCAATCGCGCCGCGAATTACGCCCCGTATCGTTCTCAGGGGGCGGGGCGTTTGGAAAGGGAGGGAAGAAGAAGACTGGCGTTACGACACAAAAGAAGGTTGGCCTTCTTCGCCGCATGCGCAGAGAAAAGAGAGCAGCAGGCAGAAGGGGGAGCTCGCCGCCGCCGCCGCCGCCGCGCATGCGTGCTTGGCGGTAGGAAGCCCTCTTCGTCGCGCGCCGTCGGCCCATCCATCCTTCCTTCTCCACCGAAAGGAGACTCGGCTTCCTTTCTCCGACCGCCCCCGCGGGGCGCATGCGCAGTGCCTGACCGACGGGGCTGCCTCAACCTGTGGAGGCGCCTGGCGGGCCGCGCCGTTGCTTTTTTGCCTCAGGCGGTCGGGGCCGGGGCGCGCTCACGGCGAGCGAGGGGGCCGCCGCCCCCCGACTTCCCCGGCATGGGGCGCCGCCCCACCGCCCCCTCACGCCTCGGCCCGGCACCGCCCGGGGCTCAGCCAGAGCCGACTTCGCCGCCGCCGCCGCCGCCGCCGCCTCCTCAGCGCCGGGGCCTGTAGCAGGAGCAGAAGCCGCCGGAGGAGGAGGAGGTCGACAGCCCCTGCCGCCGCCGCCGCCGCCGCCGCCTTTGGTCCCCCTCAGACGCCGCCGCCGCCGCTGCTGCCGCCGAGCCGGGCATGAGGAGAACCCGCGGCCCTCGGTGAGCGCCTCGGCCGCCGCCGCTGGTGCTCCTCCTCCTCCTCCTCTCGCCATGGCCCAAGCCGAGAAAATGGAGCTGGACCTGGAGCTGCCTCCGGCCGGGAGCGTCGACGGGGGCGGCCTGAGGCGCTCCAACAGCGCCCCGCTCATCCACGGGCTCAGGTGAGGAGGGAGCGGGGGCGAGCCGCCTCCCGGGAGAGGACGCCGGGGGGTGGGGTGGGGTGGGCCTCCCCGTCGCTCCGGTCGGAGGTGGCGGGGCCGCGGGGCGACGGGGGGCGCCTCGACGCTGTGTAGACCACCCTTTCCATTCCTCGGGCTGCAGCTCCCATCACCTCGAACGCCGGGCTTGGCAGGAGTGGTGGTCCAGAAGCCTCAGAAAGGCCGTGTGGTGTCGGCGGTGGTCGGAAGATGCTGTATTTTCTTAGTGTGTGTATGGGGAACGTCTGGGTGGGCAAAGTGCATCGCTGGGGTGCTGCACGTGGCCGCCGAGGGTGCTTTTCGTGGCCAGATGGGCCGGCCTGCCTGCCTGCCTGCCTGCCTGCCTGCCTTGCCGAAGAAGAGGGTGAATCGCTGCTCCCGGAGCCCTCCAGGGTTCGCGTTAGAAATGGGGTTCAGTAGTTCCTCTCTGTGCAGTTCAGCGTTTTTTAAAGAGCCCCAAGGGGATTCCTGGCAGTCTTGGTTCCTTTGTGTTTGTTTGTTTGTTCCTTTGTTTGTTTTCCATTAACCCCCAGCCCAAGGAGGTTGGGGCGAGAAAAGGGACCCCTGTACCTGCAGCAGTTGCCCGCCCTTGTATTATGGGCTAGAGCAGTGGGTGTACCATCCTCCCTATTCTCTGCTGCTCTCCATGTGTGCTGAGCGGCACTTTTTGAGGTGGGAGCTCTACTCTGACACATCTAGAAGTGCCAGGTTGGGAGAGGCCGTGCAATATGTGAGGCATTTTGTCCCTGCGTGTGTGCGCACGTAAGCTTGCTGTTGGTCTTCCCAGACGTTCCTCCTTACAGGTGTGTTGGGCTATGCTGTCTGTTGCAGTCTGCGTGAGAAAGGTTACTGCTTCTGGTGCTGTTTACACTAGAGATAGACTGTCCCTAATCATCCATTCCCAGGTCAAAAAACCAGCTTTGCTAACAGTTGGGAAACCCCATTGGAAAGAGTGATAGATGAATGAGAATTTCAAGCAGTTTTCTCTTGCTATTTGCTGTTCCAAAGTGTGGCAGAGGGATCATTTTGTGGAGAAAAACACATGGGATTTTTGCACAAAATGAGTTTCCTATACAGAAAACAGTTTCCTGGTTGCCCCATGCACTTCTTCGTCACTGTCTGCAGAAAACGCTTTTTCTTCAAAAACCAATACGTTTTTCACCACAGAGTAATTCCTCCTCAACACTTCTAAAAAGTTTGAATATAGAAAGAATACTTCTGTGGTGCTTTTGTTTTCTCTCACATGGGGGACAAGACTATCCAGATTGTTTGTTATTATGTGCTTGGTATAGGATTTACACCCCTATTTAACATGCATGTGCCATAAAAGTAGATCACACACACGGCAATATATGCTTCTGTTATAGTAGTTGGGAGACCATGCTCCAAAATCTGCACTCTGCCATAAATTTTTCTGTGAGTCATCTCTCAGCTGAACCTCACTTTCAGGTCTGTCAGGATAAAAGGGTTCAAGACCCTTTGGTGTTCCAGAAGCTCTAGCCAGTGGTATGAGCTTGTTGGAGTTGTGGTTCGAAACCTTTGCAAGGACAAATGTTCTGCATCCCTCACATAGTCCATCCAGAGTTCTTTGGAGGAGCGTGTATATTTATAAATAAATGGTGCAAATAAATATATAGGCCTGCAGCTATTGTTTAGTTCCAGCTAGTTCCTTTTGAATTAGTGGGAACTTAGTAAGTCAGCCCCTTCATGAGCTCAGGTGAGTCTGTTGAGGGGACTAACAGTTGAAGAACTAACATTCTTCAGGCCTACCATATGCTCACTCTGTGTGTTTCTCTCTCGTTTATAAGTATGCATCATTTGGGCCCATTTATTTTGACCTTCAGTCTTCCCATTCACTGAGCTGCTACCATAAATTACAAAAGTGAAAAGCAATTTATCATATGCTTACAATGCAGATAAGATTTAAAAAAAGGGCTGTGTTGTAATTTGGTTGTTGTATGCCTTGAAGTTGTTTACAACTTACAGGGACCTTAAGGCAAACCTGTAAGGGGGTTTTCAGGGGCGGAGAGTTTGTAATGCACCCAAGGTCATCCAGTGGGTTTCCATGGCCAAGCTGGAAATTGGACCCTTATTTCTAGGGTGGTAGTCCAGTACTCAGACCATTATGCTGCAGTGTGTTATAATGTAGTACAGTGTTTTATAGTGTATACCTGTGCCTTTCAAAGTGGTCTGTAGGCTGGTGCCAGTCCATGTGTCAGTGCTGATGATCTGTCTGGCAGGTTACCAGGAAAGGGAGGAACAATTGTAGCCAATGGATACAAATACAATGCTGCTCCCTGGCACATTGCGGGGTGTGGGGGAAAACATGTTAGTCTACTACATCAAATAGCTTAAGAATTGCTGATTTGTGCTTTCTCAGTCCTCTTTGCAACAAACCTGTGAGGTAGTTTGGCAGGATTTCTGTCTTCCTTTGCAAATCAGAAGGCTGAGGCTGTGAAAAGAACAGGTTGCCAGAAGCAGCCGTTTATACTCACTTGGATATAAGCTCAGTGGTATCAGTGCCTCCAACTGTTAAGTAAACATGGATAATTTGGTATTAACATCTATAGTGATTGATTTACAGTTCATGTTTTTAGCTGTTGAACTGCTATTTAAAAAACATTATTGCAATGGCTGGCATGGACATGATTTGAAGTACTATAGATGGTATTCTGTTAGTGCGCAAGAAGTTTTCAGCTTTTCTGTGAGGTTGGGACTTACGGAACTGGCACTTGATGAAGCAATCCAAGCCAAAACAACAGGTGCCTACACCAAGCAGTTTTCAGTATGTATGTCTACACTGTGAAGAGATAATTGAGATTGTAGAAAGAATGGGGAATGAAAATAGGTATTAAAAATCACAAGAGTAAAACCAACCCAACAATATAACAGTAACTTTTGTTTTCCCTTTCAGCGATAATTCACAGGTTTTTCAGCCTTATGTCTTGCGAACCCGCAGGAACAGCACAACAGTTATGAACCGGCACACCATGGTAAATATTTGGAAAGAAAAGGCTTTTAAACTTAAAAGTTTGGGAAAGAGCACATGAGGTGGATACGGTGGGATAGCCAGGCAGACCTCCTGTTTAGGCCTTTCACCTGTTCCATCAAAGAAGATGAAACTCAAAGTGGAAACCAAGCAGACCTTGGGCAAGTTGTGTCGAGCCAAGTTATTGCTTGATCTCCCACAAAGTTTGTTTGTAGCTGGTAATGTTTTGTGAGCAGGTGGTGCACTGGAATATAGTAGTTGTTATGTGAGAATCACTAGTGTGCCAAAAAGCCAATAAACTTAACTAAAGAATTATAGTCGGCCCTCCATGTTTGTGGGGTTGACTTTCACAGATTTGATTATTTGTGAATTTGTCCAACTCTCCTCCCTCCCAGCACTACTTTTCCAGGGTAATCTTCCCTCAGCGACTCTGATGAGCCCACATAGCCCTTTTAAAAACCTACTTCTAGTCCTCCCCCCGCCGCCACCAGCTGCTGCTTAGCCAGCTAGGGACAACTTGCAGCCCAATTTCTCAGCACCACAAATCTGCTCCCACTCCCCTACCCCCACTCCCATTGAAGTATAGGGCCACCATGTTGACCCACCTCTTTTCTCTCGCCTTTCCCCGACCTGATTTGAACCTTGGTTGCCCACTCTCCCCACTTTGCCTTGGCCTCTTCCAACAGACATGCACACACATTTTGATGTTTGTGATTTTTCAACTTTTGCTCAGGTCCTGTACCCCTAACCCTAGCAAATGTGGAGAACTGGCTGTATTTCCCCATAGAAGAGGCTGGTTGCTGTAGCTGAGTTTGAGTGTATGATTTACTCTTCTGGCATTGTTTGCTTTCTGTGAGCCTCCATTGAAGGGTAATTCTGCCGTCTCTCTCTCTCTCTCCACACACTGGTTGTCAGTCATTCCCATGAACTTGTTATTTCGAGTGCAGCAGAATTACCTGCCATCAGGAAGAGCATTGACGCATCCAGAGACACATGGAGTGACCTCTTATGAGCATGAGTGTTGTTGCTTCAATGTATCATTATTACTTTAAAAGTGAACTTTTTCAACTGTAAAAGCAAAGTGTGGCTTCCAATTTTAATTAAGAAAAAAGCACATCACAATTCAGAAATTTGGGAAACACTCAGTTGCAGGGGAAAGATCATGCTTTCTAAGTTAAGATTGGCAAAAACAAAATAGTAGGAAGGTGCAGAGTAAAGAACAAAATACAGGAATTTTACTATTCTATGGCTTGTTCACAGCTTCCTACAATGTACTTTCTGTCTACTGCATTCTGCTGTTCTTTTTAGTTAACTTGGGTATGTTACTAGGAAAATTGGAGCTTCTTTAAAAGCAGGTTAGAGCAAAACACACCAGCTTTTTACCTACTCTTTCCATGGTATGAACCTAGTTGTGTGAAAGCAAGGCTTCAGTAAGTGCCACGAAAGACTGCTGTGGAATTAAAGTTATGTTTAAAAAGAAGCTGCTGGTGCTTTGCTCTCTTAAATATTTTAGATAAGCACTATAATTATGTTGTAGTTCACAGAAGCTTGTAGTTTCCAGTCTTTCAAATATACAAACGTATACATAGTTTCATTGATAAGAGTACGAGTACACTAATATGTTTTTCCTGCAGGGCTCAAATTAGTTTCATTAACATCATTAGATACAAAAAGTTGCTTCTCTAATTTTAGTTCCCTTTTGTTAACTTTTCAACTCTCCGTTTAGCCAAAGCAGGTTATGACTCACATCTATGAAGATTGTTTTCAGATTTTATAGTGGTTATACTCTACAGAGCAATTCACATCTTCTTTTGTAACATATTTAGATGGTGGAATTTTTTTGCTTTTGCATGATGGAAGCTGTCATTCTTCTTTGCTCTAGAAGAATGAATATTCCTTCAGTGCTATAAAAATAAGGAGTTTTCAGGGCCACCTGCCTTGGAGTAGAGGTTGAGTGGTAGTATATTTCTCCTACATTAAAGCAGAGAGCTTATATACATAGAATAACCCACAATTTCCAGGAGACTGCTGCTGTGGAAGTTGTCAATTTAGTTAGCATAGAACTGAAGATTCCTTTAGTTATTAGCAGAATGTGTTCCAAACATTGCAGGGAGTTGTTCAAAGAGTGCTTTTTTAACTAATATAGTGCTAGGTTTTTGGGTAAGATTCAGATGTCAATAAAATTAAAAGAAGATAATTTTGATTTATAAAATATGTGTGTATATTTTTCCAGCTGATATCATCATCTCCCATACGTATCCCTAGCAGCCGACTCCATCAGATCAGACGGGTAAGTGACATACCATTTGGGGAGTGTCATATTTTAAGTGCTGTTTCTGTTTTTCCAAAGAACATGGCATGGTTTCTTAGTATAAGCTTGGTATAATTACACTCTCAGTGGTGTAAATCCCTATATGCCCAAGAGCTCTAGCTTGCAGAGGCACAAATATTATATTTATGACAGTTTACTTATGAAAATGTAATCAGTGCAGTATGTAAAGTTTCTGTTTGCAAACATGGAATGAAGGTGGCACAATGTAACTAGCCATTACCATCTAGGCTGTTTATTTGTTAATTTTATAATTAAAATACTGCTGTTCTGCCCCAGATCTGAAGATCTCAGGATGGAGTATGATCAATAGAACAACTTTAAACTGTTGAATAAACTCAAGAACACCATGTTCCAATAGACCAGAAGCAAAACCATGATCACCAGACTCAGTAAGCAGGGGTGAACAGCCAGGTTTTATGCAGAAGTAAAGATGAGATCAGCATTGATCAGGTCTTGCAAAGGAGGCTTTTCTGTAGTAAGGCAACAGAGCTGGGAAGGCTATTTCCCCTCATCCCTGCATGGTGTTCTGTTGCCAGCAGTGGGACAGAAAGGAGTACTCCCTCTGGAGATCTTAATGACTGAGCAGGTGTACATAGGGAGAAGCATTCCTTCAAGTCTTGAGGAATGCTCCTCTTGTTTACATTCTGAAAGCTGAGCTATGTGTGCAGTAGGATTGAACCACTTTAGAGTTTGGATGGGCAGGTTGCAGACTTGAACATTTCCTCCTTAAAAATAAAACCTACAGACAGAAGTTATGTTGAGAAAGGTCGCTCAAAGCTGGCTTTCTGATGCATCTAGGATTGGTTTGTAGGCAAGCAGTTCTTTATGCAGGGGAAATTAAACATGTAATTTTCCCTCTTCTGAGATGGTACACAGTCCATCTGCACTTTGTGGTTCTCCTGATCTTGCCACTTAGTTTTGATTCTGGTTGATATAACTAGTGATATACTGCTACACAAGAAGTCATGAAGAGCTAAGACGTGCATTCTTATACTTCCTTAGGAGGAAGGAGTGGATTTGATGAATAGAGAAACAGCACATGAGAGGTGGGTATAACTACAGCGCTGTAAAAATGTGGTCATACGTGTCATGTTGTAGTCACTGATGAGCCTTTTTGTATTTTAGGGAAGTGCAAACAGCAATGCAGATAAGCCAGTCATGGGAGGAAAGCTTGAGCCTGGTAATCTCTTTACAGATGTTTAGTATTTTAATGCCAACCCATAACTTAATCAATGAACTTAAAGAGAAAGAGTGGAGATAACTGAAGTTGGGAATCCTGTGGGCTCCGCTGGAGAGAGCCATGCTGTTTTTCACCAGAATTTGTGTGGCTCAGCATCTAGAGCTGTTGTGTACTGCAAGACTATAAACATGGCACTTTGTGTTCTCAGAGTGACAACGATTTGGACAAATCTGAAAAATCTTCGTCTCCAAAGAGGATAGACTTCATTCCTGTTTCTCCAGCACCTTCGCCTACAAGGGGTATAGGAAAGGTATGTTTTGGAGATTAATGACTGTGGGCTTTATTAAAGAAAGCTGAATATTCATCTTCTGAGGAAATATTTTGATGTACCTTAACTGCTCTTACCTGTGGCTGAGTTGGGAGATGGAGGTAAGCTAGAATTCCAGAAGGTCTTGGGTTATCTGTTCACTCCTACTTGGCTTCTTCCACCACTGAAAATGGCTAAATGAATCAGAAATTGAAAAGCTAAGTAGGTCATCTGAACTGAGATTCCTGGCTTGTTGCACCCTTTACGAGTCAGAATTGCAAGCCAGGGTATTTTCTCGTTTAAAGCCTTGTTTGGGGACTTCAAGCACACATGAAGCTTTCCTGCTTAGTTTAGTCAGTCCCACAAATGGGAAGAGCCGACAGGGAACAAAGGAGTTGCATGCTTTTTTACAATAAGCTGCAGTTCTGGTTAGGCATTGTATCTTAAGACTGCTGCTGTCTCATCCTTCTTATTACATTTGGTTTTCCTGTTATAAGATGAGTCACCTTCCTTTGGGAAGCTTTCAAGAAAAACAGTTGATTTCCCCCCCCCAAATAAAGGATGGCCTGGTAGAGTCTAGGGGCTGTTGTGGCAGCAGCCAGAGGCCCTTCCTCAAGTAGGTCATTGTTTTTCCCCGATCTGTCCATTTTGTGGACCTTTGCATATTGCTTTCTGAGTATCTGACTGCACTGTGTGTAAGTAAAATCATTATTCAGATCATCCAGTCAAGGATTATCTATACTGAGCTGCAGTTTGAACAACTGAAACTCCTTGAGGTTCTCAACAGAGGCTCTTCCCAGCTGTCCAGAAGTGATCTTTCAAACATGCTTTTTAGTTAAGCGTTCTTTAAAAGAAAAGTTAACAGATTGTGACTGTGGGAACATTTCAGAGTAGAGAAGTGTCTGTGTTAAACATGTAGTGCACACATGGCTTCATCTTGTACTTTAACAGTTCTGTTATTTTAAAAACCATTTTTAAAAAATCCACAGCAGAGAGAACTTTGTATTGTGATTGTTACAGAGTTATATCTGCAGCTATGTATGTCTTACCTCAAATAACTTTAAATACTGTATTTATCTTCCTTAGCAATGTTTCTCACCATCCCTGCAAATGTTTGTGAGTAGTAATGGATTGCCTCCAAGTCCCATTCCCAGCCCTACAAGGAGGTTTTCAAAGTAAGTTGATACATCTTACAGTTAAATACTTTGTAATAATAAGAATTTTGCAACAGTATTTACGACCTGTGCCTGGAGCTGCTGCCAGGAAACTTGAGCAGTAAGAATGTCTTTTGCAAAAGAAGTCCCACTCAAATTTATTCCAGTTAGATGTTCACTTCAGCAAAGCTTGTGTTGATATTCCTGATAGTTGTGTCTACAGTCCTGGTTTTAAATACACAGCACTCAAGTCATTTTGCTTTATAGATAGCTGCAGTGTTTTAGCTGAGATGTCTGTCTCCTTTGCAAACTGTGAATTGATGTTTGTTCACAAGGATGTGTGTTTGGAGTTGCTATGGTGCTGAAGAAGGGTGGATTTTCTACTTAATCTTATAGTCACTAGAAAGGACAGCTTGAGGTATATGGAGTTTCCAAGGTTGACCAGGTCTTTCTGGCTTGCTTTAGTTTGGGGGAAGGAGGTTATTTTCCCCCTTACCATGAAGTTAGGGCCCAGTATAGAATCTCTCTCTTTGTTTGTAGCAAGATAGTGAAGCCTCTGCTGGGTGTTAGCAGTTCTCCCTATTTTCAAACCTCAGTGGGGAAAGTAGATATTTAATTTTCAGTATCTATAAACAATTTTTCTACCAGAAAAGCTCACAAAGCTTATGATAACCAAATTACACTGGTAGCTTTGCCACATTGGTCTCTGACATTCTCTAAGCAAAGTAGGCAAGTAGAACTAGTAGAACAAGAATGCAGTATGAGAAACTGGCAGTGGGGCAGAAGGTGGTTTGTTTGTTTTTTGATTCACAAGTGAAAATTGCTATCCCCTCCCCAAATGTTTGATGGAGAGGAAAGAAAGTTTGGGAGGGAAGGGTCAGAAAAAACTTTGAGATAAACTCATTAAGACAAAATGCTGTCAAGGATGTTGGATGTTAGGCTTCTAGCTCTCATAGGGAATGCAATTTCCCCCCCCCCCCCCTTTGTTACTGAGAGAGATTTCAGAAAGTGAATGTGGGATACTACAAAGTTCAAGCAATGGAAGTAGGATGCGAGACTTTGTGTGGTAAATTTTGCAACTAATGTGTATGTGGTGCATTTTTAGGGCCACCTGGATCAAATGTAACCTTGGTTGTGAAATTTATCAGCCTAAGAACAGAATACATCTTTGACCGAACTCATTGTAGAAAACACTTCAGTTAACAATAGTGTTGTATTTCCTTCTGGAGCTTTCAGCCCTACGGAAGGTTAAGGCTTATACTTTTGTCAGGACTTTTGGCAATTGACTATATGGGAATACAGTTGTTAAAACATTAGCTTTAAAGAAGTCAAACTGTTCGTTGCATTCAGTTTTAAACTTTGGAAGCCTTTAATAGATACAAAGACACTAAATCAACTTTAATTTTCAGCAGGAGGAGCCAGAGTCCAATCAACTGCATCAGGCCTAGTGTTCTTGGTCCCATAAAAAGGAAAGGTATGTGGTGTCTCCAGAATGTTTGTAAATAGAGGAGATGGCTGGTTTTGCTTTTCTCTCTTTGCTCTGGGGTATATAGTGGTGCTGTTATATGATAGGCTAGAAGCAGTGAAATCAGCTCTTGTTAATTCTTTGAAGATAGTTTCTGTTGTTGTTGTCACTGGTCATGTTTGCACAAAACAGTAAGTTGGGGTCCTTGGAAGCCCTGACTTACTGTGAGCGAGCAATGTAATGGTTCATGCAGCTTGATTGCTCCTGCTTGCACTGGGAGCAGTTAGACAAACCACATGAAACCTGGGCATGGCTGCTGCTCTGGTTTGTTTCTCTCCCTACAAACTAAAGACAGGTGTGTATGGCAGGATAATAAACCAAGGAACAAAGTGCCATGGCTTATTCAGCTGTCCCCAGCATAAAAGAGAGGGATTAAAGCAGCATGCTGCTTGTCCATGTAAGACAAGATTGTCACCTTTATTAGTCACAGGCCACTCAAAGAAACAAAACAAAAAACAGAACGACTAGCTAAAACAACAAAGACGAAAGAGAGCTCACAAGTGTAGAAATTCTTGTATATGTACCTAAGTGACAATTCAGCGGCTAGCTTCTGCAGTGGCTGTCCTATCACCCCTCTGAACAAAACATACTCTTTCAATCACTCTTCACAGGTCTGGTTTTCTAGATCCTTTACCATTCTTGGGCATAGGGCTGAATATCTGGCAAAGGTGATATTGTTCCTTCCCCACTGCATGAGAGGAGTTTATTATTCTTCTTTCTTGCTAGGAGAATGAATGTTCCTTCAGTGCTATAAAATAAGGAGTTCTCCGGGCCACTAGCCTTGCAGTAGAGGCCAAGCGGTAGTATATTTCTTCTCCATAAAATGAACATATGTGAACTTGTATGGCTGTATTGCATATTTCTGGCAGATCGCACTGGTATAAAATCACTGTTCAACAAGTTTGCCCTCTGAGACTGAGGCAAGAAAAAATCTTTAATCTTTGCTAGCAAGAATGCTTATTGGGGAAATTGCACTGGAGTAGCTAAATTAGGTTTTGAGAAAAATATGGAATACAAGTAGAAGCTGTTGTCTGCTTCTGAGAGTGGCATCTACAAAGGATGCTTTCCTTTCCCTTCCTGTGAAACCTAGTAAATCTGATTGGTAGACTGAGTGGTTCTGTTAATGGAACATTTCCTTCCTCACCTTTGATAACATTGGTTTTATTTTTCCATAGGTGAAATGGAAACGGAAAGTCAGCCAAAGAGACTCTTCCAAGGAACCACTAACATGCTTTCTCCTGATGTGACACAATTGACAGACCTCAGTTCATGGTAAAAGTAATCTTGCGATAACAGTCACAGCTTACAAACACTAATGTTTTACAACTTTGCCTGTTAGTTATTTCACTTTGTTATATGGCACAGTGGTTTCTGCATAGAGTTAGAGTGTTTGGTCATAAAGTGTACCTTCAGTGTCAGCTCAAACTACAGTATATTCTTCTTAACATGGGATACACTAGAATGGACTGCTTAGCTCCTGAACAGAAGTTGCAGTGGGAGGTCGTCACAGTTTCATAGCACATATTCAGGCAACTCAGAATTTGCCCTGTAAAATAAGTACATAGGCATAGGCAAGACAGTTGTCCAGGACACAGAATTCCAGATTCAATCTGTTATCCCATGTAGGCTTACCTAAAACCCTGAAGAGTTGGAGCTAGTCAGTGACCATTTTTGCACAAAATGCTGAACCAGAATTCTTTGAGTTCCTGCCTCATCATTCACAGGCAGGCATATTGTGGCGCATGGATGCTTGTTTGATTCCAGTCTTCTGCTTCTGCATATGTGGGAGCAGCTAACCCCAGCTGGGAACTTAGCAGAATAGAAAACTTTAGCATCGCTTCTGAATCCAGAACTTGGCTTCTGTCACTTTAGATTATGGCAAGTTCTGGATAAATCCCACTGCTCCTTCTTGCAGGAGTACCTCCACTGGGAGCGCTCAGGCAGCATCCGCTAATACACTTGCCTATGAAAGACAAACCAAGAGTCAGAAGAAATCTGGTGTAGCATTTTATGTGAGCACAGGCAGTGTAGACTTTACTGACCTAGATGAACCAACAGATTATCTTACTCTGCGTAGGGCAACTTCATCTTTTCATGCATCTAGAGACATTGTGATGAAGCTACAATTGGCTGAGCTGCCATAATGCCAGCTATATTCTGGCTCCTGAAATTAAACTCTTAACAGTTAAGAACTTCTGCATCTGAACTTTGGAAATCAGAGGATCTTGAAGAAAGTAAAAGGCTACTTTGACAGTCTGTGAAAGAGGTACAACATCATATAGGGCAGGGTCCCCTCACTCTTTTGACTTCTCTTCTGAATAAAGTTAGGAGAAAATATCAAGACATGGGAGTAAACGTGTGAACATCATTGACTTTAAAGAAGAGCTGATGGTACTTACTGTCTAGATGGTGATCTGAGGGCCTTGTTGCTTTCAAAAAACTAAGCTGTGCTTAAAAATGTGGTTAGTAATGTCCCTAGGTAGTGAGAATCAGCACCTGCTTTTGCTATTGTTGCATTAACGTTTTATAGACTGCCACAAACTACATGCTTTCCCTTCTTCCTTTCCAGTTTGTCTTCGGATATTCTTGATGGGAGCACAAGCAGCGTCGGCTCTTCCTCCGATTCGTTGGCCAAAGGCAGCACTACCACAGAATCTCCTGTCCCCTGTTCAAACTCTTGTTCCTCATTCATCTTGATGGATGATCTTTCACCCAAGTGACTTTACCTGATCATCAGTCAATGTCTGCCTGTGCTGTTCTCTTCCTGTACATTTGTACAGAGAAGCCCATGGAGTTAAATCCCTGAGGATACGAGGATTTAAATACTGAGTGGAAAAAGTTACATAACTTTATTTTTTTGGCAACTTCTCCGAGTGTGTTTTGATTATCCTTCTTAATGGACACATCAAGCCACATTGATGTCTGGTTTGGTGGTTTATTTTTTTAAATAGCAAATTATTTTACCAGTGTCTGCTCAGATCATACTAACCTTGCTTTCAAAGAAACTACGTACCCTTTTTTAAAGTTCCCAAGTGAGCGCCTCGTTTATATTAGTGCTAACACTAGATGGAAAACCTGTTGCTATCATGATCACTTGTTCTGAAAGTAAGAATAGTGGTTACGCAGCTTTTTTTAAAAAAACCCTTTTGTTTGAGGTCCTTTTAAAAAAAAAAGTCAATTAGATTACTCTAGATAACTTGTTCAGGAAAAATAAAAATTTTCTGACCCTCCCATCCCCACCCAGCACACACTTAAATTGAGATATTTCAGAATATGGAATTGTTCCCCTTTATTTCCCTGCCATAGCCTCTCCTTTCCCTTTCCCAAAGATTCCCAGCTGTTCCTAATGCTTCTGGGCAATTGCTGTGATGGTGCTGGGAGCCAAAAATGTCTGTGTGATTGGTTCCCTCCCACCCTCCATTATGGAATGCTACTGTGGCTCTTCATTGGCTGTGGGAGGTGAATAAACCAGCTTTCTGTGACACAGAGTTCACTCGCTTGCTGCGGTCTGTGTCTGTCCAGACTCCTGTCAAGGTTACGTGGATGACCAGTAATGATCCCAGAAGTGTCTCTAGCCAAGAGGATGCAGGATGGGCGGCGGGGACTTACGGCCACAGTTGTTTAGGCCACTGTGTAGAATTTATCAAGCAGTCAGGGTTCCCTGTGGCGCTGAGCTATGTTTGTGCCTTTTGGGGGGCATAGTCACAAAATTGAGGAATGTAAACCAGAGGGTTTGAGCAGGGAAAAGGATCTTTGTTGTGAAGATTGCGTGTATCAGGTGCTGTTGCCACTACTGCTTTTCCCTTGGTTGCTCCTTGAGGTACTTGATCCCTTGTGGAGGGGAATTCCGCACGCAGTCCCGGCTGTTCTGTGGTCGTGGCTCGTTGCAGTTTCTCCTCAGAACAGCCTGTTGGGTTTGCCTTGGAGCGAGCAGACCAATAAGCTAATGTTAATTTTTATAAAGGCTTTACAGTTTGCTTGGATGCTAGCTCTGCTTATAGTTCGATGTAAGGAGCTTATAGGTAAGCCATGAGGAGTAGGCCGGATGTGTTACCCTGGTTAATTCTGGGGTGCAGCACATGATTTATTGCTACTTGTAAGATCTAACCGAGCTTTGAAAATAAAAGAGAGAGAGATCCATTTGTAATCTACTGTGTTATGCTATTTATTATTTATAACTGTAAAAAATAGTCTGGTGATGAATTACAGTATTTTTTTATGATTGAAACCCTTTTTTATGTTCCGTGAGTGCTGGCTGGTCTGTATTTAATAGGCAACGTTGTCTGCCAGAAATGTACGCTTCCAATTCTGAATGTTTGTAAGTATTTCACATGCTCTTGTTGTCAAAGTACAACTTTGATTTTGTCCCTTTTCTTTTGGTGAGAGAATAGCACTGAACTTGATGTGAGATTGTGCTAAACTGGTAAAGCGTGCAGTCTCTGGCAATACTTACCTGGCTGAGAAGGGGAGGGTGAAAGAACATTCTGAAAGAGAACATTTGGTTTTCCATATTTAGCATTTTGCTTTTGAAAGTGTTGTTTTGGAATTGTAATAAGTACCATATTTGGGCCAAATGTGCCTCTGTTACGTGTATTACTATTTTGCCTGTGGAGAGTTAGTTTCCCCACCTCCAATAAATGTGCATATTGTAAAATATTATCCAGTGGTACCCTTTCTTTTTTACGAGATGACTGTACTCATGTTGATTGTATTGGTGTATATACAGTGCTATTGCTTGCAGTTCAGCAGTTGCTCAGATTGCAACATTTAAATTTGGTGTTGGGGGTTGGTGGCATTGCCTTGCTTTTTTCAACTGCTCTTTTTTTGTGGGGTGGCGTGGGACACTTGCAAAATAAGTCTGGTGAAGTAAAAGTTGTTAACTCATGTCCTTGCACTTACTGAACCATTGCAAACCGGCAGCAGGCAGTATTAAAAATAAACTTTTTGCATGCTTCCTTAGTAGTGTTGGGGATTTTTTTTGGTTATTTTTTGGGGGGTTGGTTTTTAAAATCTTTCAGGTTGACTTGTCCCAAGTAAGTTACTTTAAACCTGTGTCTGTTTTTAGAACTGTGAAGTCTTGTGTAAAATGTTGGCTTCTGTACACATTAAATTATAAAAGAGAAAGCAAAATATACTGCAACCTAGAGTTAAGTGATTTTTGTTTTGGTATTGTGTGTCTAAAACTTTCTTGCTGTCTTGTTATGTTCCTCTGTGAAGATGTTTACTTGACTTATAGCCAGGAGCTCTTACTTGCTTTATGTTCTGGTGAGTTAATGTTTCTTGTTCTTTGATTCTGCTGAACTGCAACAAAATGATGACTGTGACAAAGTCATGTTTATAAGCATGTGCATCATACAGGTGTGTTGGGCAACGAGCCAACTTTTCGCAAAGTTGGTGGCAAATTAACTAGTGGCAAATTAACTGATGGGGAATCACTTATTTCCTGCCTGTTTTTCTGTGGCCACAAGGTGCCACATAATACAGTCGGCCCTCCCCATTTGCAGGTTTGACTTTCACAGATCTGGTTATTTGTAAGTTTTTCCAGCTGCTGCCCCCCACCTCCCCTCTTTTGCTTCTTTTCTGGGGGAACCTTCCCTCTCCGTGGTTCCAATCAGGCTTTGCAGCTGTTGAAAAACTCTCTTCTGGTCCTCCTCCCCCATCACTGGCCTCTGGCCAGCTCATAGCCCAATTTCTCAGCACCACAGACCCTCTCCTGATGTCCCCCACACACATCCAAGGAAGGAGATGGGCAAGAGAGAGGAAGCGTAGGGTCAACATGCTGTCACTCCCCCCTGTCCTCACCGTGCCTCCATCCCCCTTTCCTGCAGGCATGCACATTTTGTGTTTTTTCCACTTTCGTAGGACCTCTAACCCTAGTGAATATGGAGAGCTGACTGTCAGAAAGCTTTGTATATCTGATGGCCTCTAATCCTCCTAAATGTATAAACATCCAACGAAACATAACGATCTTTGTGTTTGCTGCTAGTTGCGGTGACTGTTCCCCCCGGGTGCGGAAAGCAGCTGGGTAGGCGGAAGTGCCTCTGTCTCTGGCTTGCCCCTCAGCACAGCTGTTGTGTTGCTGCTCATCATTGCTGGTGCCTTCTCAGTTTGTCTCGGAGGACTGAGAATACGCAGCGTAAGCCAGGGCGAAAGGTACGGTTGGACGGGGCTATAGGTGCACCTCACTCAACAAAGCAGAGGTGTTCCTTGGCATTCTTTCTTTAAGAGGGACTTTGGTACCAGAGGCAGAAATAACATGGAAAGCTTAAGGATAGGCTCTTCCACCACTAAAAAGAAGAGCACATCAACATGTCTCAGCCAACTTTTTATTGAAACAACATCACTCAAGAACACTTGAAATTCTTCCAAATGCAGTTTGGTGGCCAAATTTTGTCTGCTTTTTTAAAAGCATGCCTGGCAGTAGCGAGTGAGGCAGGCTTATCTGCTTTCCCCTGTTTTTCTCTTTTGCTGTTCACGCAGGAATTGTGGCGTTAGCTGCAGTTTACCTTGCCAGTTTTAAGACTGGTGCACACAGTTACATAAGGACTGTATAGAGTAGAGTCCTGCTTTTTTTCTGACTTGAGCCTTATTGTTTACCGAAGACACACAGTTGCAACCCTGCACTGAAAATCTGTGTTTCTCCAGCCCTCTTTCCCCATCCTCCCAATGCTGTTACTGCTGAAAAGCTTCTGGCTAGACAGAGAATGAGGAGGAAAAGGGGGTGGGGGAGTGCAAAAAAGACTAAAAAAATGTCAGAGGCTTTGTTAACTGAAGTATGCTTGTATTTCCCAGGAAAAACTGCGCTCGTGACCTGTGTGTTGGCCAGTGTGGCTTGGAGCTGGTAAACTTGATCCCAGCCATCACCTAACCCATAAGTGTTGTTAGGAGGCAAACACTAACCCTTGTGGATACTGCTATAATATCTTTGGAGGAAGAGAGAGAGATGCGGCTTTGTGAAAAGGATGATGCTGGCATATATAACTCATTTCCAGCTGTTTGTTTGTCTTGTTTTTGACTCAGTGTTCGGAATTAAAAACTTGTGTTCACAGGATTTCAAGTCCCGGCTCAGCTGAGGCTTTGTGCTCGGTGGCTTTGAACAGATCACCCTGGCTCGGCCTCAGTTCCTTGCTCTGTAAAACGGCAATACGAGAGACTTCTGTGGTGGGTACCAGATGGGAAGTCTGAAGCCGAGCAGCTTTTCAAAATAATCACCTTTACCTCTTTGTGACCAGTGCAGTGCAGGATGTACCTACCTTTAATTTGCATACATTAGTATGCAGAGTTTAGCTTTTCTTTTTAAGAAGTGAAAAGTGTCTTTAAGAAAGAAATTGAAATAAAAGTGAAACTGACATTGAAGTGTAAGTCTGGGCAGCTTCTACGTAGAAGTGTTAAGAATGACTGACTGCTGCCCCATGCGGTGAGCAATGTTGCCACAGCCTTTCAGCAAAGAACCTTCCACACTTCCTCTGGCCGGTTGTTGTATCCTCTGAAGGGCGAAGGGAATACAAGAGGGTTTCCTTTCTCAGGGAAACTGATCAGAGCTTGGAAACAATGCTTTTTGGACTGTAGGTCCCAGAATCCCCCCGGGCTGGCTGGGGGTTCTCTGAATTATAGTCAACAGGCCCCTGGACTTTGCTGAAATAACACAGTGTACCACAGCTCCGGCCTGCCTTGGCTTTCTGGCCTAGCTCTTAGATCCTGGCTCTTGTTTTCGTCCTCTCTAGTCACGGTTGCCTTTCAGTTTGGCTTCAGTGTTCTTGGCTTCTGACGTGCTCCGTAGCCCAGCCTTGACGACAAAGCACAGAGCAATTGGAAAACGCAAGGCACAAAGAACCAAAGACTTACAATTAGCAAAAATGCTGATTTTTTTTTTAATGAACTTTGCTTTTAAAATGCTTTAATTCTCTCCTTTCTTTCAACACCAGTGAGAATAAGTGATGGCTTTTGTCTGCCCACCAAACCTTAGATCACATGGAAGATAAGCAAAGGTTTCCTTTGTGCCGCAACATGTTGAAAAGAGGAGTTTCCAACAGGAACAGAAATAATTTTCTCTCCCCTTTTCGCCAAGCTGTAATGTAGACCAAAGAGAATACCATTTCTCTTCTTGGAGGGCATAGGTGTAGAATCTTATCTCAGTTTTGGCTGACCTTGAGATACAGTCAAGACCCGTAAGTATTTAGGCAGTTCCTTTCCTTTCAAAACTGCGGCACAAGTGAAAGATACCACTAGATGTCCTCTTTGCTCCTGGTAAATCGATTCACAAGCACCTGACATAGCACAGCTTGATGGAAGCTAGGGTCCAGATGACACAAATTATAAACCAGGGTTGGGAATTGGGCACCTCCATCACTAAGGTAGCTCTTGTAGTCCCTGAAAATACAAAGCCAATCCTTGCCCCCATCCTGTGCTTTTTAGAAAACGAAGCAATCACACCTCCAGCGGGTGTGAGAACAAGGCAGGGGCACCCACATCTTGTAGAAAATCTAGATTTATTTGGCTTGTTTCCAGTCGCTTCCATGTTCATTTGGAGGATTGATGTGGCTCCCAGAGGGTTTAGGTTGGGGGCCAGAAATGGCTGATTGTACCTTCCTATTTTTTTCCCCCTGGGAAAACTCCTGTTCCAGTTTCTCTTAGCGTCTTCTCTGAGCACAGCTGTACCCTGTCCAGCTTTATTCAGTATGGAACTATGTTACCATCACCTATAAATGTTTGTTGGTTGTATGTGTGTGAATGTATACCAAGTAATGTTGCCCTTTTGTATCATCTGTGAAGGTAAAAGTAGCATTTTCCTATTTGTGTTTCTTGTGTATTTATATGATTTATAATCCTGCCTGACTTCCGAAACTGGATCTCAAGTAGCCTCACAAAAAAAAATTCTAAAAAGGTACTAGTGAAAACATGCAAAATTATAATGTTAAAAGCCAACTGACTTAAAGCATATCAGAGGAAAAAGTACATCACCCACTTGCTAAAAGCCCCTCCTCGGAAATCATTCAGTTGCTGAAAGCTGGACTTAATAAAAAGTTCTTCTTCTGACAAAAAGACAAAGAGGAGCAGGGAAGGCCAGTCTCCCTTGAAAGAAGAGAGTTTCACTATTTTCTACATTTTTTTAAAGTGCAAACTAATCCTTCATTGAAGCATATCTAAGACATGCTTGTGGACCTACATTAATTTTAGAACAGCCAAAAGAATATTTAAAAAATAGATTTTTTTTTTTTGTTCTGGTGGGCCAAAAGTTATGTCAGAATAGTTTTTAAAATTTTCTTCTGGGTTCTTTCCCAGTGGCACGCAAGGAGATAGGGAAGACAGTTGGGAGAAAGGGAGGGTGAAGGGTTTGACTCGAGAAAAACCATGTCATAAAATCATGTGGAAGAAGGATGGCTACCAACCATGTTAGGTGGCAAAAAGTCAGCGACTTCCAACCATGTATGCAGTTGGCTATGCACCTGGATCTCTACGACTGTACTCGGTGCCTCTGGCTCCAAATGTAACATTTCTGGAAGTTTTGAAGCCATGAAATAAAAAGGGTTTTTTTCCCCCTGGAAAACGTGAAATCTGAAATGTGCTGGAGAAGGGTTCTACAGATGCCGCGAACTGCTAAAAAGACAAATTAATGGGTCCTACACCAAATCAGGACAGCAAGATTAGTGCAGTGGTTTGAGCATCGTACTACGACGCTGGAGACCAAGGTTTGATTCTCTGCTCAGCCATGGAAACCCACTTGGGTGTGTCACACATCTTAGCCACATACATTTGCCTTAGGGTCTCCGTAAGTTGAAAAGGCATACAACAAACAATTGTAGAAGGCAGTAAGAAAAGAGGAAGATCGCATTACAGATGGACAGACTGGGTCCAGAAAGCCACGGTCTGAATCTGCGAGATCTGAACAGGGAGGTCGGTGTTAGGGTGACTCTCATTGAGAGGGTCGCCATAGGTCAAAGTCGGCTTGATGGCACTTAACAATGTTCTCATGATGGTGTGGTGGGCGTCATGACGGACACATCCAGCTTTTGTAGCAAGAACACCTTATTCCTTGCTTGCTTTCCAGGTGCAGTCTGGACAGCTGTGTTAACGCAGGAACTGGTCTTGCTTCACCAAAGTTGGCCTTCCTCCTGAAACGGTCCCCACACGCGTTACCCACAGTGAGACATTTTCTAAAAAGGGAGTTCTACCACAGCACAGGAACCAGCTGTACAGCCTGCCTGTGTCAGCAATTTTATCTTGGAAGTCGAATGTGATCATGATTCATGCATTTTTCCAACCATGTCTTTCCTCTCTTTCTCTCCCTCCCTCGCTACAAACACAGGTCTGTTTGTTCAGGATTCTCCCCTCGGGGAAGTTCATAATCGTGTATGTGTGACAGTAAGACTTGAGTTACGGGCTTCGCCACAGTCGGCTTCAGTCTCGAAGGGCCGGCTTCAGCCCCTCTCTCCCTCTAGCGGCTTCTCCCCGTGCTTTTTCTTTGTGCAGGCTTCAGACGCAAAGTCAGGGGCAAAAAATGAATGGGCCTCAAAGCAAATTTGAGGGGCAAAACTCCAGCGGGTAGTTGAATGCAAGTAGCGACTACATTGTCGTTCGTCGTGTTCTTCGTACTGCTGGCGAACTTGAACAGCGAAAGGTTTAAAAGAGCAGTGCTTTTGAAAGTGACTGAGAAAAAGAAATAAGTAGTGTACAAGCTTTTGTGGATTCCAGTTTGCTTCATCAGATGTATCCAGGAAAGCTTGTGCTAGAAATTTCTTTTTCTCATCCTCAAAAAGTGCTACAGGATTCCTTTATATCTTTTTGTGCTGAAACAGGCTGGCAGGGTTATGTCTTTGAATTAAATTACTGAGGCCAAGGAACGCTCCAGCTGAAAATTCTGAAGGCCGCTCCCTAAACTGCAAACCACAGGATTCCATAGGATGGTGAACGTGGAATAATAGCACTATAACAGCCTAGTGTGGAAATGACACAAAAGGTCTCCACCTGCCGATAGAAAGGTTCCAAGGACCTAACTTCTCTAGGAAGGGAGTTCCAGGGCTTGGAAGCAGCCACCAAGAGGGACTCTTCCCACCCCTGCTTTTTCTTTTTGCCTGAAAATTTTGTATCTTTACACTGCTAAGGCAAGGCGAACAAAAAGCCAGTTTTAGGGCTGAAGTAAGTGTCCTCCATCTGATCTGTCGCTTCCTGGTGTCCATCCTCTTCTCCCCCACCTTTTTAAAAATATTTTTCTTTCTCCCAGGCAGAAGAGGCCTGAGGAGGGGAGAAAAAATAATAAAACAGGGTTCCATGTTTCTTTTGCTTCTTTGCTAACCCAGGCTGAACAGCCAGAAGCTAACCACAAACTAAAGATAGCCAGGAGGGAACCGAGTGTCATGGATGCAAAAGGCTGGTTTGAGGCTTCCCTCAATTCCGTTTAGTTAAAAAAAAAAAAAAAAAAAGTGCTTCTAGTCAGCTTGGTTAAAACGATGGGAAATTCAGACCACACCCTCTCGAGTGTCATCCTGAGACCCGGAGTCAAAGTCTGTGTTACACTCTGGAATAAGCTGAGAATAAAAATTAGATGAGCTGGATGCTGCAGTGCTGAAAATGTAAGGTACATGCTAGATTCAAGCCTATGACTTTGGAGTTTTGGCCAAACACCAGTAAGACTGACACCTGTCGGTTAGTCTTGACTAGAGTAGATCCACTAAATAAATTATTGGATGTTGAGTCAACATGTAGTTAAATTCAGTTGATTAAATAATTCTACTTCCGATGAGACTGGCAGAAGAATGAGGCCAACCTGGTTGAGTTATATTCCTGTCATCCATCCTTCATCCAGACTTTATCGGTCTCATTACCATGCAACCTGAACAGTGCAGGATGATCTTATGTGTACATAGGCAGAAGTAAGTCCCACTAGTTAAAGGGGCTTACTCACAAGTAAGCATGCACAGAGCTGCAGGCTTTAGAATCACATTGCACTGTAGAGTTCAAACCAAGGAAAGCGTTTACAGGAAATTTTTGAACTAGTGCACCAGATACATCATTAAATACCAAAGTCGGGAATATACATGCCATTGTATTTCCCATTTCTCTGTATGCTTGTCAAAGCTGGACGGTGAAGAAAGTGGATAGGAAGAAAATTAACTCATTTGAAGTGTGGTGCAGGAAGAGAGTTCTGTGGATGCCACTGACCCCCAAAAAAGAGAAATAGATGGGTCCTAGAACAAGCCTGAGCTCTCCCTAGAAACCAAGGCAACTAAACTGAGGTGTTGGACTGAGGTGTTGGACTCATGAGAAGACGTGACTCAGAAAAGATTATAATGTTCAGTAGCAAATGTCAGGTACCATAGGCTATACCACCAGACAGTTTTAGTACCTCCTCAAATTACAAACCCCAGGATTTCACAGGATGTTGCCATGGCAGTTAAAGTGGAATCATTGTGCTATAGTTGCCTGGCTTCCTAATTTAAGAAGGACATAGTCCAGGTAGTCAATTGCTCAAGAGAGGTTTGGAAATAAAGTCAAATGAAACTTTTGGAACAACTGGGTACAGTTACACTGGAGAAAAGGAGAAGATGGGGAGACATGAAAGCACCTTCAATTATGTGAGAGATGGCTGAGCAGTGTGCGCTACTCCAAAGAGCAGGGCTAGAACCAGTTGGTAGATATCGCCGGCACACAGATTTTGGCTGAATTTTAGAGCAGTGGTTCTCAGCCTTTGGTCCTCTAGGTGTTTGTGGCTTCGGCTCCCAGAATCCCAGAGCATTGGCCAAGATGCCTGGGTTTATGGGAGTTGATGTCTAAAACACCACAGAGTGGACAGGCTAGAATTCACCCCCTTCATTTCTCCTGTCTCCCCCAAGGAACTAGACTGGTGCCAACAGGCAACGCCCTTTTGATTTCGAGTAGCATTGGGCGATAAGCTGGTTCCGCAGAATGGTCCCTTCATGGGTACTTCTGTGTGTGCATGTTAATTTCTAACTAGTATCCTTGCCATCTGCGTTTCCACACACTTTGCTTTCATTTCTTCCCCCTTGTGTTCCATAGCAAACTTATTCAGTCCATCAATATGTTTATGGTGCTAGTCAAAGGTCACGACAAAAAGCTTTAAAACACAATCGGTTCTCTGCATTTGCAGGTTTTGCCTTTCATAGATTTGATTATCTGTTTCTCCAACCCTTTCCCCCACATTAGGCACTCCTTTTCCGGGGGAATTTCCCCCCTCAGCGGCTCTGATCAGGACACCCAGTCTTTTAGAAACCCACTTCCAGTCCTCCTTTTTCTCCTCCTCTGCCAGCCGCTGCCCGGAGGATGGATTGCAGCTGATTTCTCAGCACCACAAACCTCCTCCCAATGCCTCTCACACACCCAAGGAAGGAGATGGGCAAGAGGGAGAAGTAAGAGGTCACCATACCAATCCACCCCCTTTCCCTCTCTTTTCCTTGACCTTTTTTGGACCCTGGGGGCCCACTCTCCCCATTCTGCACCCCTAACCCTATCAAATGTAAAAAGCTGACTGTCTAAAGAAAATTTTCCTATATTCTGTAGCAAACCTTTACTTTCACTGTTATGCTTTCTATTCTCATTGCTACTTCTTTTTCTTTCCCCTCTGCTGCTGATACTGTTTTAAATAAGTGGTGTTTGGGGAAGATAGCTTGTTTAATTTTCTTTAAAAACATTGTCGATGAGCAGGTTTTTGTTTCAATGTAAGCTGCCTTGTGTCCCAAGATACAAAGTCAACAAATATCAGCCGTCCTCGACTGAATCTGTCAGCCTTGCATCTCCTTTATATAGTTCTTCAGTGTAAGAGGAAATTGCCTCCCCTCTAAATAAGAATGATGTCCCTCAATGAAATTTTCATTTGGTCCTCAATTTTTGGTATTGCACTAAGTTAAAATTTCAGTTCCTATCTGGCATTCTGATGCCCCTGTCCTAGCCAGATGCCAGGCTTAGGCCATTTCCGCACTAGAACTGTTATAGTGCTATTATTCCACTTTCAACATCCTATGGAATCCTGGGGTTTGTAGTTCAGGGAGGGGCCTTCCCTAAATTGCAGATTCCAAACTCCTCAAAGGCCCCTTCCTAAGCTGCAAACTCCAGGTTTCCATAGGATGCTGAAAGTGGAATAACAGCACTATAACATCCTAGTGCGGAAATGCCCTTAGGCTCATACAAGTGGGTAAGATGGCAGGAGCGTGTAACCTCTCTGCATCTCTTTTTCTTGACGTGGGCCTTGCATCGGCAAAGGAGGGAGTGATACCAAAATGACCCCCTTTCCCTGACCGCCACCTACTGCACTCAAAAAAGGGCATTTTATAGCAGATCTTAAAGGGTGGGCAGAGGTCTCTGGGGAATTGGATTACCTCGTGTTGTGCTGTGAAGTCGCACGACAACTTTTTCTGTTTGATATGGACTGGGAGATGTGGAAACTTTTCTGCAAGTCTTGCTTTTTCTCCACCCTCTTGGGTGCAGGTCAAAAGTTTAGCCACTTCAGAAAAAGCACACAAAAGCATACACAACACAGTATTTTTGGCTTTGCTACAGACTCCGCTGTCTCCAGAGGGTTGCATTCATAATAAATATAGAATTCTATGGGCTTGCAGCCGGTGCAAAGGCCAAGATTGGTCAGGTCTACAATAGAGAGGCATCGGAGCCCCAAACAATGAATGTACAAGCTCCCCAGGGGAAAATAAGATCCAACAATGAACTCTGAAAATTAATTATCACATCAAGAGCTCAGAATTCATACAGGACTTCTATTTTTCTTTTTCTGGCTTATGACCCCACTTGGAAATGCAGATAGAGCCACAGTGGTTTGAAAGAGATTTTTTAGGTAGAGCAGAATAGTTGCAATAAAGACCCTCCCCATCACAATACGTGACACTTTGGGGGCTAGAGCAAGGGTGGGAATCAGGCAGCCCTCCAGATGTAGCTGGACTGCAACTCCCAGCATGCCTCACCCTTGGCTATGCTGTCTGAGGGATTTTGGGAGCTGCAGTCCAGGAGCACAATCAGGGCACACGATTCTCACCTAAATCCATTTGGTCTTCCCAAGTAGAGGAGGCACACTCAATCGCCGGATGATAAGCCAACATTTCTGTAAATCCAGCTCATTCAACTGGTCTCCTCTCACTGGGAGTAATAATTGGGTTTAGATCGAGAAATCTGGATGGTAGCAATAGCTGGACACGACTTCTGGTTTGCTGAGAACAAGTTGATGTGGACTATTGGGGGAAAAGTCGGCCCCTTCCCTGCTAGGCTCCATAGACTGTGGAATGACCTGCCGGAAGAGATTGGACAGCAAAATATGCTGTCTGAGTTCAAAAAAATACTAAAGACCTATCTCTTTCGGCAGGCCTACCCAGTCTCTTTTTAATTATGATGTATTTTAACAATGGTTTAATTATGACACATTTATATTTTAATTTTTTGTGTGTGTTCTTTAACTTGTGATGCATTTTTAATTGTATTTTAATTGAACCTGGCCTTGAGCCTTGAAGAGAGGCAGGTAACAAATAAAATATTATTGTTGTTGTTATTACTATTATTATTACAGTTGCCCATTCCTGCCTTTTGATCAGAACCGTTTCCTCCTTCATGTTCATTTCTTATACCTTCACCATTAACATCAAAGATTCTGATATATATGCGTGTGTGTTTATATCTAATATATAAAAGTCAAAGTTTGCTTGTCCGTCTGTGTCAGGCAAGCGAAGACTTCACGGGATTGGCTGCCTGAGAAGATTCTATGGAATCCTGGGGTTTGCGGTTTAGTGAAGGGCCTTTAGAATTCTCAGCCAGAGATCTCTTGGGCCTGGCCGGTTGCTATGGAGAGGAGGCCTAGCAGCAAGGAGGAGGGCAGTCTACTCCCTCAGGAACCCAATGTCTGTATGTTAATAAGTCTGAATACAGATTGGATTGGGGAATATGGGGAAAAGGTAGTGGTGCTGGTCAAGACAGTTTGGGGAATTAGAGACACAGGATCTCAAATCTTTCTAACAAATATTACCTGTGAGAAGATATAATCCCGAGCGATGCTGGATAAATACGCTAGTCTGTGTGTATATGTGTGTGTGTGTGTGTGGGGGGGGTCTCCCCAAGGGATGGCCAATAACAAGATGGTGTCTCTCCCTTCCTTCTACAAAACCAGTTGCACGGACAACAGCTGAACCGTACTTCAACGCTGTTGACAAAAGAGGCATCTTCTGTTGCTCTTGAGGGCAGCTTGGAGAAGATCCAGGTGCCTCCACATGAAGCAGCCGTCTTGCTTTACTAGCCACCTTAGATTTTAATTCAAAGTCTCCTCCTTCTCTTCCTCCTTCCATCTTAGGTGTGGCGTTTGGGCAGGTGTGGCGTTGCCGTCTCCGTTGTGACCCCTTTATTACAGAACAAGCCAACTTCTTTCTAGGAAAAGCTCCCCCGGTTTGATCTTTCGTGGCCTTTTGGCTGCACGGTCACGAGGCGGAATTGTCCAACAGGTTTCAGGGGCCGCCGTAGCATCTCACTGGAATCAGAGCTTGTGTGTGCTGACTTTTGTATTTTCCAGAATTTCTGTCGGTAACTGCCTTGCGTTTTTAAGTAAAGTTTCCTGTTTGGGGTGGGAGAAGGATGGCGTACAGATTGAACGAGCAAATAAAATATTTAAATAAATAAAGTATTGGAGCCGTCAACATCCATTTATCACCAGATTATGTCTTAAGCAACTTTCCAAAGAACTCTGAATCATCAGGATATAATGTACCCCAGAAGGAACAGCAATTAAAAGCTAGCAATAGGAGAGAGGTTCCCCCCCCAACTGCCTTTGCAAATTACACTTCCCTGCATGAAGGCAGACAAAATCATCAAAGGGGAGAGGCCTAAAACTTAATGTAGACTTTTTTAAAATCACCACTCTGCTTGTAAACGAGCAGGAGATGTACTGGGAAGGGAGGTTAAATGAGAATCTTTTGGAAAACGTTGCAAAGTTAGAGAGGCATGCCTCACGCAGGCTAATGGTGTAGTGTTCCCCCGCATGCACTTGCAAATAAAACCCTGTTCAGGTAATTGTACCATTTCAAAAGACAGAGAGAGGAAAAAAAGAGAGAGAGCATGTTCTCATTATAAGGGGTGGTGGAAAGAGATCAGGTGAAATTGTGCAGAAACTTCCTTTCATCTTAATTCATGTTAATCCCCGCAAGGCAAAATTTGAATTCTTCCAAAACAGAGAGAGATGGTAGAGCGAGAAGCTAAGAGGAAGCAGCCGCTGTGAGCAGTTGTAGGCTTTGCTGTGCCATGCCTAAGACTTCTCCTTTTCTACCTGCAGTTTTTAATGTCAGAAAACACCCTCTTGATGCATAAAGGCAAAGCTTCTCCAAGCTAATCTGGCTGTCTGTCTGGACGACAGGCCACATTTTCTTTTAAAACAAGGCTGGGGAATGTCTTTTAAGCTTGAGGACCAAATGCCTTTGCAGAGAAATTCCCAGGGGTTGTATTCCAGTAGCAGACAGGACTGCAGGCAAAAAGCACAGGACTACTACAATAATAATAATAGTAATAATAATAACAAAAATGTATTTCTATCCTGCCTCTCCCCATGGATCGAGGCGGCGAACAATAATACATTAATTACATTACATTAATTACATTACAAATACCAAGATATTTTAGCTTACATCACTTGCCACCAGATCAGTAAACCTTTGAAGACGCACTTCAACTTTCGAATGGGGGAGAAAACATACAAAAACTGGGGAACTGCCCATCTATGGTGTCAGGGGGAAGGGGACACAGCCATTTGGGGAAGCCAGCCAGCCAGCCAGCCAGCCAGCCAGCCAGCCAGCCAGCCAGCCAGCCAGCCAGCCGGCCTCCTTTGACCCCAGGGACTGAGGTTCCCCCCTCTGCTTTAACAAGGGGTTGTTAAAGTGCTACAATAATAAAGGGGCATCGCGGCACCAAATGACCTTGTCCAGGGGAGGTAAGGGTGCATTCTGTAGAGTCAGCCAGATTCACACACTGGTTGCCTCCACTACAGCTTTTCTCACCTTGATCTCATGTTGACTGCAACTGCTGCATCCTTTGCAGTTCTGGGAGTTGTAGTTTCGGTGGGGCATTTGCGCTCTGCCAGGAGGTGTAAATATGCCTTATGAAAACTACAAATCCCTATGGAGGGAGATATCACAGTGAAAGTGCCCAAGGATTGATAAGTGCCATAAGAAACTGGTTGTATTGGAAAATATTGCCCAACAGTTTTGTGGAGTTCCTGAGAAGAGACTTAGGTAGAGTTCCTGATGCCCAAGTGGTTCCACAGGAGAAGCCGTCATGGTTTCTGAACAGATGTAGGTGAGAGAGGAGGGGGACAGAGCCAAAATGGGGTCAGTGAGGATGAAGGAGCTGGAGAAAGAGGATGAGGCTAGAGGGGACTCTGAGAACTCTCCTGGCTCTGTACATTTTTAAAAAATACATTTATTTTTTATTAAAGGTTGACACAGAACAGTGGTAAGTGATCCCCTCGCTGCCTCTCCCTCTCCTTCTTCACACAGCGGCCACCATTCTGCTAAGGATATGGCCACGCATAAGCTTCCCTCGTGTGTATGTGCCTTCTAGTTGCCTGTCATCTTATGGCAACCCCATGAATTCCATAGGATTTTCTTGGGCAAGGAATCCTCAGGGGTGGTTTTTCCAGTTCCTTCCTCTGAAATAGACCCTGCAGCACCTGGGATTTGTCAGCAGTCTCCCATCCAAGTACTCACCAGAACCAACCCTGCTTAGCTTACAAAATCAGATGAGATCTGGTGTCTTTGGGGTATTTAGGCTCTCAAATGACCCTTATGCACATGGAAGTCCTTTTTCTCAGGTGCTAGAGGGATTGGTGTTCCCTTCCTTCGTCCGCAGTGCCCAAAACATTCCCCTGTCCGACATACCGGTAAGCCACCCCTCATGTCCTTCCTGCTTGGTGGGGAACAGGCTGGCTCCCCAAAGCATCTGGCTACGCCCCCATTGCCAGACATGTAATGATGATGTCAGCATTGAGACACCCCCTGCCCAGAAGACCCCAATAGCACTCATGACGCTGAAATCATCAGTTTGCGTCCGGCTGTGGGGACGTAGCCAGATCCCCCTCTGACCCTGAAATGCGTGTGCCCTTATCTGTAGCCCTCCCGTTCTAGGAGACCACCCAGCTGTTATTCCTCCATCTGATCCTTCACCCACCCTCTCTTCCAAAATTACCTTCACCCTGCTTCTGTTTCTCTTGCTCTTCTCCGCGTTACACAGAAATCAATCCAAGAAAAACAGCACAGACATAAGTGGAAGGGAGGGACAGGCAAAGAACTTCGCTGTTGCAGTTTCTTTCCCTTTTCTCAGCTAAAGGACATTTTCCATCCAACAGCCAACACCAAATTTAACAATTTTTTAAATAAAAGTTTAATGCAACTCCTAAAATTCCTGCCTCCAAGAAGACACGAAGACAAATGATGTAGCAAGTTACTTTTAAGAACACTGCACGGAGTCATGATTTTGAATTGTTTACTGCGCACGACAATGCAGGGGTGTCAAACCCAATTTCATCTTGGGCCACATCAGCATTATGGTTGCCCTCAAAGGGCCGGTTGTATCTGTAAGACCATATAAATGTATCTACTCTTTTATCATATTAAATAATTGCCTCTGCATCCAATTATTACTGGTTGTAGTAATAACCAGCTCTGAAACTAGAAGTCTAGGAAAAATAATGGCAAGGAGATACTCAAGTGTACAACTATTATACAATTTATTGAAAAATGAGTTTTGAAAAAAAAGTTATTTTTTTAAAATCATCAGACAAATATGACCAAGCACTGTTTATTACGATAACTCTGTTTAGCTTTTTGGTCGCAGCTGAGACCCTCTCTATGCCTCCCTCTGCCCCAGCCCCCCTTTGTAGCTCTCTCTCTGCCCCCCAGACCCTCTCTGTACCTGGTGGGCCCAATTCCCACGTTGCAGGACCCCAGCTGCTGCTATTCTGAAGAGGGGCCAGCAGCCAGCGCTCACGATCGACTTCTGACTGCTCCTCTCTCCAACTCGCACAAGTTGCACAGAGCATGGCTGTCATAACCTGTGGCAACGCTCTGACGGCAAGACTTGGACAGAGGAGCAGTCAGAAGTAGAAGTAGATTGCTAGTGCTGGCTGCTGGGCCCCTCTTCAGAATACCAGCTGCCAGGGCCCACAATGTGGGGATTGGGCTCGCCAGGCAGGGGAGTACCGCAGCTTCAGGAGAGGTGTGGGGGCCACGTGAAATGGCCTAGTGGGCCAGATTCCACCTGCAGGCCTTGTGTTTGACACATGTGCTATAATGGATAACAGGAAGAGGTTACCTTTCAAAAGGAACTTCTCAAATTCTGCAGAAGGAGCTGCACTGAGATTAATTAACGCCTTTTCTGTCTTTATGTGGTTGTCTGCCTTTTGCACTTCAAAACAGAATTTTCTCAACTCATCTCTAATACCCAAAGGACTAATTTTCTTGCTTTTCGATGCCGCTCCCAAAGCACCCAGGATTTTGAGGACTGATGTGACCTTCTGGCTCCTTCACTTACACTAGTAGCCTTTCTCCGTCACTCCAGGGGGAGACGGGCACCCCCACCATCCGTCTCTCTCTCGCTTTGCAGAGCCTTGGTCATAAAACGGTGACATAATCCAACCTTGGCAAACACTTCAGCTGGGAACCAGCCAGTCTCCTTTTTTTCACGGATTCCTCACGCTGCTTTGTAGTCATGATATAGATGGTGCAACCAGCTGAAGGCATCAAGGCTCAGCCGCCTCCCAGGATATTATGACGACTGCGCTGCTGGCATTTGCACGGGACGCTGCCATGGGGCCCCTCAACCCCTGCGCCCAGGCATCTATTTTGAAAAATAAAAAGTAAAAACTTCTTATTGGATTTTTAAAATACAATTTCAAGGACAAGAATGGACAGGGAAAAAAAGGGATTGGGGAAAAAGACAAGGAGGACAAGAAATCTCATTTATTTGTATTTATATCTGCATTGTCTTTGTTCTAATGTCAGGTCTAATGCCTATTTTGGAGCCGTGAAATACAAGAACATAAAACCCAGATGCAACCAAGAATTAAATGACTGAGGTTGTGATTATAGGCACACTTTATTTATTTATTTATTTTATTTGCCGCTTCTCTCTTTCTACAGGATCCAAGGCAGCTTATAAGCAACTAAAGAGGGGTAGAGCAAAAAAAAAAAAAAAAGCATTTTTTTTAAACTAAGCAACTGTTTGGTTAAAAATACATAGTTAAAACAATAAAAAAAATGGGCTGCAATTAATTTACACAGTTAATCACAGTTAATAATCTTTACAATTACTAAGTTTCCACAGGTCCTTAAAGAAGGCAGCGCTTAAGAAAAGCAAGAGATCACTTTCACAGGGGGAAAAAAAAATGAGAGGTGTGTTCGGCGTCATCACCACACCCTGCTAAAACCAGAACAAAGGAAGACTATAAATGCATTGTTTTCAGTTCCTGTAATTTTAAAGACAATTTAAGAGAGCTTTAGACCCCAGGGAGAGAACCACAAACAGAAGCCATTTCTGCACTGCACTGTTATAGTGCTATTATTCCACTTTCAACACCCTATGGAATCCTGGGGTTTGCAGTTTTGGGAGGGGCCTCAAAGGCTGCACCCCTCTTCTCTCCACCAAGGGTGCACATGGCATGGGTTTGCACACTTACACGGGGAGGATTCTCAAGCGAATGCGTGAACCGTCCCCCTTGTAAGTCCTGGGTTTGAGCGGACCTTGGGCAAGACAGAGATTGTGAGGACAGCTGCAATTCCCGACTCTCGCACACGCATTGCGGTTGTCACCAACGAGAGACCGAGCATCACCCAAGCAGAGAGGGCCTTCACGCTCCTCACATCAGGTTAAGAGGCGACAGGACAGCCATGTTTAACTATTTCAAGGGATGTCATATGGAGGATGGAGCAAGCCTATTTTCTGCTGCTGCAGGGACAAGGACACGGAGCAATGGCTTCTAATTTCAGGAAAACAGATTCCATCTAAACATTAGGAAGAACTTCCTGACAGTAAGAGCCATTCGACAGTGGAAGACGCAGCTTTGGAATGTGGTGGAGTCTTCTTCTTTGGAGGTTTTTAAACAGAGGCTGGATGGCCGTCCGTCTGGAGTGCTTTGGATGATGATGATGATGATGATTTCTTCCTTTCTTAACTGTGACAGCTCTTAACATTTCTTCAAGCATTCAGACCCCCTTTGAGGACATCACAGCCCTGCCAGGGGTCCACGGACCCCTAGTTAAGAACCGCTGTTCTGGAAAATGGGAGGAGATCAGATAAAGTAGTGGGTATATTATGAATTTATGTTGTTTAACCTTATTTTATTTCTATTTTCACTGCCATGGAGTGCCTGGAAAGTAGGAGAAGAGAAGATTGGGTCTGTAGGTCACAACTTTGGGTGGTTGTTTTACCAAGCACTCTGGAGGACTCAGCTTGGGAGAGTTATTTTTCCAAGTGTCACTTTTCATTTCGTGCGACCCAGGGGAAACCAAGAGATGGTCACAGAATCACAGAGCTGGAAGGGGCCCCAAGGCCCACCCAGTCCAACCTCACTCTGCCATCACCATCTTTATTTATACCCCACTTTTTTCCTGATAAGGACTCAAAGCAGCTTACAATAATTTAAAAAAATAGTTAAAAATCACAGAATACAAGTTAAAACAAAAATGAAACAATCGAATTAAAACAAAGTTAAAATGCATAATTAAAACTTAGAGACTTTCATAAATTCTGCACAGTTAGTGGAAGGTCACATACTGACCTCAAAGATTAAAAAAATATTATTATCATAATCTATTTGTGTTGAATTATTTCATTAAAATATTATAACTGGACTGTGTGTACATATTTATTTCTCTGCTTTCTCCCAATTTGAGGACTCCTGATGAGCAACTTTAAATACATCTTTGTTGCACCTGAGGGTTTTAAATCTCAAGTTAAGTCTTGGTGGTCCGTGGCAACAAAGGGGATTGTAAAAGGGGATCCGTGGTAAAGGAAAGGTTAAGAGTGTCTGTTCCAGAACACACCCAACCACAATCCAAAAATCAATTTATTCAGGCCCTTTTCCCTCTTCCCACGCCCACTCAGCATTCTCCTCTCAAGGCAGTAATTATCTCTGTGGGGTACAAAATAATAATTAATTTTTTTAAAATGTGGAATGCCCACTAGCAACTCTCCTACAGAGCATTTATTATTATTATGGGTAATACTATTGGTGTTATAGTTCTTCCTCTCCTGCCTTTCTTCCAAAATTGGGACTCAAGGTGGCTTACAACTTTGAAAAAGAACAGCTAAAAAAAACGTGCAAGAAGTGGACGTTAAAATGCAAGCAAACTAACGACAGCCGTGAAAGCTACGCTCGACCAAATACAACTGAAACAGATCTGAAAATCCTATTAACTGAAGTCGAGTTTAAAACAAGGCAGCCTGTTTTTAACAAGGCAGCCTGTCCAAATGAGAAGATCTCTGCGTGCCGCAAACAGGGGGCTGTTCAGGGTCTGGGGGCTGCCACCGAAAAGGCCCGGGGTGGGAGCCAGAGAGCGAAGGACCCCTTTCCGTGACGTGCCACCGTCGCACGCGAGGCGCTGCAGGGGAAACGTCCGCCCGTCGAGCATCTTCCGCCCCCGGCACAACACCCACACTCCATCTCCTGTTTACAGCTAAAAAGCAAAAACCCAGCCACCGGCTGCAGTCAGCCAGATCTATGGTGGGCGAGGAAGAGCTTATTCAAAAACAAACAAGTAGCGCCTCTGACCGCTCTCTTCTGGATCCCAGAAGGCTGCTGTTCAACCTCCTAAAATCTGCATTTATCAGGGCCAGGAACCAGCAGGACTAAGAAGCCAAGCGAGGCGGAAGCTGAGACGCATCTTGCGACAACTTTCTTTGGAACTGTTTTATTGCTTCATTCTCTCCTTCCTCCTCTCTCTCTCGTCCAAAGAGTTATAACTAATTACTCAAACCTGTAGGCGACAAAAGTTTAAAATAGCTCTGTTGGTTAATTACTCTAATACGTTAAAAAAACTGAGTCATTCTAACAGTCAAATTATTTACACACACATGCACACTACAAAATACAAATAGCCCTGTCGATCAATCACTAAACTATAACTACGTTTTGAGAATTTTGTTGATTAATCATTGTAATACACACGGAGAGAAAAACCCCGCTGCAAGGTCTAAATATTGTGGGATTTTGTTTTGTTTTGTTATTTCGGTAGTTGTTATGGCAACCCTATGGTGACCCAACTGGGGCAAGATTTGTTCAGAGCAGGTTTGCCTTTGCCTCCCTTCTGAGGCTGAGAGAGCGTGACCTTCCCATGGTCACCCAGCGGGTCCCCATAGCCAAGAAGGGATTTGAATCTTGGTCTCCAGACTCACAGGCCCCAATACTCAAATCATTACACCACCCTAGCTTGCTTTAAATGGCAGTGTTGGTCAACTAAATTCTAAATTAAAATTAAATCAATACGTTCAAAATTTCAGTCAATTAACAACACACACGCGTATTCTTGTGTATGCGTATTTATGCACGCCCATCCCTATTTTGCTGCAGTAGAACTTTTTAAAAGTTCTGTTGGTTAATCTTTCCAATATACACCCACTCTTGCCTTGCTACAACATTTCAAAAGTTCTCTTTATTAATAATATGTACACAGGCACTACTTGGTACATCTCTAAATACACACAAACACACACACACCCCTACATCTTGCTACAACGTCTAAAAAGTTCTGTTTATTGACTATTCTAACCAACGCACCTATACATTTTTGCTAAAATGCTGCAACAGCTCTGAGGATTAGAGCTGCAACATGTCAGCAAGTTGTTTTGCTGAATTACTCCACCTTGCTACAAAATTTAGAGTCATCCCTCTAATACATCCATGGGGAAAAAATATTCAGGGGGTCTCGAGGTTGGTCGTATAGCAAAACACAACAACCTGCTAAACCCACAAAGCAGCGGCGCCTGACTTGGGCCGGCCCCAAAGCAAAAAAAGAAAAGAGCACCGCGCAAGCTTTCCAAGCTTCACTGGCTTCTTCGTCAGGCAAAGCGGCTGGCGAAAAACCATATACGAGGAAAAAACGATGTTAGAGTCACACTGTCTCTGTGATGTTGTATTGAGGGATTTCAGAGCGTTTAAGGGTTTGGAGCTACCCCCCCAAAAAAAGATATCGCTGCCTGGGGATTCTGTTTTGCATCTAATGCATGCATATGACCCCCCGTTTGAAAAATAACAAAGTTGTAAAGGGCTTTTTCTAAGGGGGGCGCTCTTCCCTTCTTCCTCTTCCCTGCTTCCCTGCCGCAAGTTTGCAGCTCTCCCAACCCACCCCGGGCGCGCGCAAAACCCCCGGACCCCATCCTCTACCCAAGCGCTTCGAAACCGCGACAGCACCGCTTGCACAACCGCCCCCTCCCCAGCAAAGCACGCCACCCGCCCCCGCCGCAGCCCCCGCCCGGGCACGAAGCAACGTACAAAAAGTAGTAGTAGTAGTAATAATAATAATAATAATAATAATAATAATAAAATAAAATAAAATTTTTTAGCAAAAGTCCTCTGTGCAACGCGGGTGCCCCCGCCCTTGCAAGAAGGAGAAGATGCAACCCATTTTTAATAATAATAATAAGCAAAACTCTACGTGCGACGCGGGTGCCCCCGCCCTTGCAAGAAGCAGAAGATGCAAGGCAATGAAAATAAAATAAAAAATTAAGCAAAACTCTACGGGCAACCAGGATGCCCCCCCACCAACGCAAGAAGCAGAAGATGCAAGCCAATTAAAATAATAATAATAATAGTAGCAGCAGCAACAACAATACAGCAAAACTCTACGTGCAACCCTGGTGCGCCCATCCGAGGGCAGTTAAAAAATGAAACGTTAAGCAAAACTCTTCTGTGCAACCCCGGGAGCCCCCCCACCCCTGCAAGAAGCGAAAGACGCAAGCCAATTTTTAAAAAAATTAAGAGCGATGCAGGACCCTCTGCGCAGCCCCCCCGCGCCAAGGCAGGCAGCAGAGCCGCCAGCCCCGTCGGAGGGGAGGATGCTGCTGCTGCTGCTGCTGCTGCTGCTGCTGAAGCCGAGCCCCCCCGCCGCGCCGCACCTCGCCTCCTCCTCCTCCTCCTCGTCCTCCGGGGGGCCGGCGCGCCCCTTCCACTCCCACGCGGGACGGCGGCCGCCACGCGCGGAAACTTCCTCCCCAAACTTGAGCGCGCAAAAAGGGGGAGCCAACCTCCCGAAGCCTCGTCATTTGCAAAAAAAAAAGGAAAGGCTGGAGGAGGGAGGGGGAGAACAGGAGGGGGGCATGCGCGCGTGCACGAAAAGGAAAAGGGGCGACGGGGGCGACGGGGCCCCCGGGGCGCGCAGGGGGCCCCCACGCGGGAGAGGCGGGCGCGCGTGGACGGGGGCGCCCCGGCCGCCCCCTCCCCCTCCCCCTCCCCCCGCGGGGCTCTGGGCGGTGCCTGCCCCCCGCCCCCGCCCCCCGCCCTCCCAGCAGCCTTTGCAGGCGCTACAATGAAATTTGCAAAGTTTTTTCGGTTTCGGCGCCATTTTCGAGTGGACTCGGAGGTGAGGAGGGAGGGCGGGGGAAAGGGGGGCGCCCCGGGCCGGGGGGGCCGCGGGGGGCGCCCCCAAAAATCCCTAAAAAATCCCTAAAAATCCCCCGGCCCCGGGGGGGCCCCCGGGAGGGCCCGGGAGGGCCGGGGGGCGGCAGGGCGAGCCCGGAGGGCGGGCGCGCGGGGGGCGGGCGGGCGGGCGCGCGCGCGGGGGCGGCCTGGAGGGGCCACCGGGCGAGGAAGAGGCGCCGAGGCGGGAGGGGGAGGGGAGGCCCCGGCCCGCCGGGCCCCCCGCCCCAAAGTCCTTTTTCCCCATTGCAACTTTTTTCTCCTTTTTTTTTTTGCAACACCCAGTGGGGCTCTTTTTTGGCAAAAAAAAAATACTCTGAAGCAATTTCTTTCTTTTTTTTTTGCTCCCTCCAGTGGGGCGGGGGGAAGGCCTGGATGCCTCACTATGTGGGGGTGCAAAAAAAGAGGGAGAGGGGAGGCATGGGTTCCTCTGCAGAATTTTGGGGGGGTTTTTTGGGGTGGGGAAGGAAGAGGAAAAAGTTTTGGGGGGGTCGAAGGGAAAGAGGCCGAATGACACCTAGAGGAGGGGGCGGGGGGAAGAAGGGGGGCTTCACTCTCGCTCTCTGCCCCCCCACCTACCCAGATTGTTAAGAGTCTGGAAATGAGGGACACCCAAAAAAAAAAAATACCTTTAAAAAGTCCTGGGGGGGATTTTCTTTCAAAAGGGAGGGATGGGAGGGAAAGTTGGGGGGGACAGAATTTTTAAATTTTTTAAATTAATATGGCTTATTCCCCCCCTTAGCCTTCTTTTTTTTCCGTTCCTTTCCTTTTCCTCCTTGTTACTTTTTAGCTAAATATGGATACAGTAAATGAAGCTGCAAAAATGTATCTAGATAAGTTCCTGGGGAGGAAAAGAGAGCGAGAGCGAGAGGGATTGGCACAGGAGGTTTATTTTTGGCAAGGGGGGGTACCAATATATATATATATATAAAAAAATGAGGGGGTGGCAGGCTCATTTCTTTGAGTTGCAGCCCTGCCCTTGTCTTCCTCTCTGGTTAAGGATGATAAGTTATTTTTTTTAAAAATAAACTTTAAAAAAATTAGGCCCCCCACCCCTCCTTGAAGACAGTCCAGGCTGTGAGTTGCAAACAAGGGAGGAAAGTAATGCAGTTTGTGTTTTCAGGCCTTCCCTTCCTTTCGCCCCAGGAAAATTCTGGGACTCAGCCACCCCCCAGGAAAGACACTTCTGGGGGTGCAAGTGAGGGATATCCTGGGGGGAGACACTTTGGGACCTAGAGAGGAACAGACCCCCCTCCCCTACTTTCTGCAATCCCCAATCTCTGGGTTTTTTCCCCTCTCCCCCCACCATGAAAGGGAGGGGGCTGCCAAAGTTAGAGAGGGTTACAACACTGGCCAGCCATGCAAGGGTTAAAAGAGGTTGGATTAAATGGGGTCCCAAGAGAAAAGGAATTGCAGAAAATTCACAAACATACATATATATGAATATATCTTTCTTCATTCCCCTCCAAAACACCCCCCCCACAAAAACTCAAAAGCAAACTGCAATGCAAATTAGGAGGGGAAAAAGATTTGAATCGAAGTAGGGGGAACACTTGTCAGATTGAGTGCTGTGTCATATTGGGAGTGAAATTTAGAAGGAAAACGACCCAGTAATCGTGGACAGAGGAGAGAAAGAGGAAAAATAATTTTTTTTATCAGTATTTTTAAAATACTTTAATACGTATTTATATTTTTATGTATATTTGGCACTGGAACATTGTGAATAATTTTTTGTTCCTCTTTTTGAAATGATTTTAACTAAGAATTTTTTAATGAAGAAAAAAAGCCACTTTTATACACAGTGTTGGTTCAGATTTTTTTTTTATTTTTGAGCTCAGGAAGTGCAGGGAAAGTTGTGAAAGCATACAACATGGGCAAAAAAAAAATGTTGCTGTCATCCTAATTTTTTTCTACATTAAAAATTCCAATATTTTTTGCAATATTTTTACATTAAAAATTCCAACATGCCCATTTTTGATTTTTTAAGAATTTTTTCCCCCAGAAAAAGTATAATTATTATCTGTACAGGTGTTGACAGCTTTTTAATTTTTTTTAAAAAAATGACAATTTTAAACATTGTCTACTTGCACTCTATTTTGAATATAAGAACAAAGTTTACCCTTTTTCAGTGGGGTACTAAAATTATTTATTTATGTTGTGTAAAAACATAGCTACAGTTGTTGCTACAACCAATTTCTGCATGGTGTATTTTTTTTAAAGCTCTGAATTTAAATTTAAATTTTTTTCTACACATAGTCAATTATTAATTAGTATATTTTTGTCACCATGTACATATTTTTTTTTAAAAAAATTAAAACACTACATAGATATGCCATGGCTTTGATTTTTGTGTTTTGTGTTTTGTAGAAAGCTCTTGTAATCATACTGTTGTTTTTTTAAAAAAATAATTTCTATAATAACGCTGACAATATTTTTTAAAAAAATATTTTGGGAAGGCTGGAGCATGGAAAAAAATCAGCCAGATGTAAAAATCTACCCAAACTTTCCAACTTTCTAGGCTTGAGGGGAGGGTCACAATAGATTATGTAGATTTTTTCTACATTTTTAGTGACCTTTTTGCATCGGAAATAGGAGTATCCTTATTGACATGTGTAATATTTTGAATATATTAAATATATATATATATTGCTGGGAATAGCTTATGTATGTTGAACTATTTTTAATCTTGTGTGAGCAGTAGTTGCAACCGTTTTCAAGGGCTGCCTAGGAATACATATCCCCCGCCCCGTCTCCTGCCCAGGGCTTAGAAAAATGCTATTAAGTTTGCAAAGGGGTGTGTAGGGAGCACTTGTGTGTTTTGTGTGTGTGTGTGTATGGGGAGGAGGTGGAAGAAGGGAGGTAAATTCCGGTATGTCAGCGTTTGTCTCGTTCGGCTGCACGGGGTTTGTGTGCGTCAAGAATCAAGGAAGAAAAATCCTTCTAACTTTCTGGAAAGAGATCTTTTTGGAGGCACCCGAATTTCTGATAGCCTTCAGAAAGTTCGTTGCAGGATTTCTTCCTTTATATGTGCGGCCGGCATTGAATAAACGCGGATCCCTCCCTCCCTCCCCACCATCTCTTGTTCTTTACAAGTACGTGATGGGTTTTCCCCCCCCTTTATAAAGAAGTCCACTTTCTAAGTCTGCAGTGTGGCTTTTAAATCTGGAGGAGGCGACACCACCAATTTGGAAAGCCCCCTCCTCACCCCGCCCCAAGTCAGATACTGTTCTTTGTCAGCAGTTTTGGGGGGGGGGAGTTTTACTGGTATTCTGCCCTACGTGAAGCATAGGTCTTGTGTTCTCTCTTTATCTTTTTTTTTTTTTTTAATCTTCTTTACGTGAAATAGCCCAACACGAGTCTTTCCTCCGTTTGGGACTGTATAGAGGCATTGCGTTATCGCTTTGATATCAGCTTGTTTAGATGCTAATCCTGTTTTGGCTTCTAAATGAAGTGGTGCATCTTTTTGTCAAGTTGTGCGTGTGATTTAAGCTGGAAAACATTTGCTATTCATCTATCAAGTAGATGTGTTCTCGGTGATAAACTAAATGGTTTTTTTTTTAAAAAAAAATTGTAATAATCTTGTGCTGTTGTGATTCCAGTACTGAGATGATGCTGTAGTGATAATAATTGTTTATTTATTTTTAAAATTCTACCTTGGCATTGTATAAATTGGGGGAAACGTTATTTAAGATTAAATTTGGGGTAATGCTATCCACATCAAGTCAGTTTCAGCTACTAAGTCACATATTTTCCAACTATAAAGGTGCAAGATGATTTCCACAGTTTTTTTAAATAGTGGTTTTTGTAATTTTTCTCAAAATGAATAATGTTTTAATCTACCGGTACATCCACTATCTGCAAAAATGACTCCCACCACCTTCCATTGGGTGTCATCTCATGAGTTACTAATTACATTAATCACCCATTGCGCTACTCGTTATATTTCTCAGAGCTTGGGAAAGCTACTTAAAAAAAAACAACTACAGCTCCCAGAGCATCCTAAGTACCGTGGCCATTTCTCATGCTGGCTGGTAGTTTCTGGGAGTTGTAGTCCAAAAAAGTAACTTTTTGAAAGCCTCTCAGAGTGTGTGCTCTGTGGACCCACACAAATGGGGATTATAAAATGCAAGGTTGAGTTGTCCAGCAGGAAGTTTTATGGTACAAGTTTATTTATTTAAATTTGTATCCTGCCTTTCTTTCCAATATGGTCCCTATTGACTTCCATGGGATTGGTTCCAGAGCATCTTTGTGACTTTTTCACATATGCTGTTCAAAATTTTCAGTGGGGCTTCCGTAGGAAATGTTCCTCGATGGCTGTTTTTCCTCTCTCACTTACAGACCTGTTGATATACTTTAAATCTTTAAGGGTGTCGTTTGTGAGTGTTTGTGCACATGGCTCTTCTTTATGTTACATACATGTATTAGCATGGCAAAGTATGTATTTGTGTAGGTAACACGTATGAGAGATGGACTGATTTCCGGAAATGTTGATGTATTATGGCTTACCATTGCTAGAAACCGAATCTGTAGTAGCCATTTTTTTTTTTACCAACTGCAGTCAACTCTTTGCTGCCCCTTTTGTTGTTGTGGAGGTCTAGGCCATTTCCGCACTGCACTGTTATAATGCTATTATTCCACTTTCAACATCCTGGGGAATCCTGGGGTTTGCCAAAGGCCCCTCCCTAAACCGCAAACCCCAGGATTCCATAGGATGTTGAAAGTGGAATAATAGCACTATAACAGTCTAGTGCGGAAATGGCCCTAGTTGTGCGGACAACCCAGTGCCAGTCCGTAAACCATTTTCTGCAGACTCAGTCGGCAAAATCTTGGTTACTCTTGCACCCAGAACCCACGTTGAACGCTGCCTGAATCGTTCACAAGACCTACATTCCTCACCCTGAGTTAGAATGATGGCAGCATCACAATCCACCGTGACGTGTCTTGTAATCGAGCCAGAAATCGTCCGTAACAAAATGTCGAAAGTGCTCTGTGGTCCTTGATGAAACTCAGGCTTTGTTGACTCCAATTTATTATATATCATTGTGTTAACATTTCTGTTTTTATGGCATGGGGAGGGGTGGACCTAAACAAACAAAAAACACAAAGTCCCAGGCGAGGCACAAACTGTGCAAAACACAAGTTTCACTCTTGATATTACTGTTAAAACCCTAAGATCACAATGGTCATGAGTTTTATGTGACTTTTTAAAAAAGTCCTTTGTGCCTCCCGAAGTGAGTGAACAGAGGCCTCTGAACAGACAGGGAAATTTCCCTTCTCTTTCCATATGATTATGGTGTATTTTGTGCTGCAAAGTTGCGGAGGAGGGAGAGTCGGAAAGATGCCACAAACGCTAGTCTTTGTTTGCTCGGCGGGGGTTGGTTGTCAGCCAGAGAGTGTAGCTGACAGCCTCTTCTCTGCCCTTTTCCCTGGGTCAAGGGCTGGGTTGAGGTAACAGCCCTATAAAGGCAATCCAGACTTAACTCTGTTTTGTCTGTCTTCCAGCACTAAAATCTTGCTTTTTTTATTTTTAAACCTTGTTTATCATTGGAGGCGTTGGTTGGCCTCGGCTGTACCTCCATTGCAAGGGCAAGAGTAGTGCATAGAATTTTAACACAAAATATCAGCATTTCTCTGTTTGGGTAAAGGGGTGGGTGGGTATGGGGTTCCCCCCCCATGGGGTGAGGTGACTACTATGGCTCCTCTTTATTCCTTGTTATTTTCCTCTGCAGGCTGGGTTCATCCATGTGCATCTGTCACTCGAGGACCACAGCATCAGGAAACGGCTTGCTTCTATTGGTGGCCAGCTTTGCAAGGTTACCACTAAAGGTAGAACTATTCATATCCATTCAATTTCTTCTCCAGTTCGTGCATATTTGGCAACCGGCTTATTGGGTGTAACCAAAATGAACTAATGCCCCCTGTTTCTAAAGATACTGGGAGTTGCACACACACTCCTCAGTTTGCCTCTTGGTGAGTATTCATCGGAGGTCGACTTACCCATTTCTAGGACATGGGCGTGATCTCTGTTTGCTTGCAGCTGGTAAAAAAATGGCTATTACGGATTTGGTTTCCCAGGTCTAGCAGTGGTAAGCCATAATATATCAACATTTTTGGAACTCATACACACACACACACACACACACATCATAACTCTTCCTTCTGGCACTGATAGAGCCATTTCTGCACTAGACTGTCATAGGCCATTTCTGCACTAGACTGTGCTAGTGCTATTTATTCCACTTTCAACATCCTATGGATGGCCATTTCTGCACTAGACTGTTCTAGTGGTGTTATTCCACTTTCAACAACCCCAGGATCCCATAGGGTGTTGAAAGTGGAATAACACCACTAGAACAGTCTAAATTGTAAACCCCAGGATCCTGCAAACCTCCCTAAACTGCGAACTCCAGGATTCCATAGGATGTTGAAAGAAGTGGCTATAGTTGAACTTTGGCTGGATCATGCCCCTGAAGGTGAGTGGTTCAAAAAGCCTTGTTTTTTTGTGTGTTTTTTTTAGACATAAAAGTGGTGAGCAGAGACATGGGAGTATAGTTCTCTTTGTGTAATTTGCTTTTTGTACTGCACTCTTTTTCTGGGGGAGGTCGGGTTTTCCCCATATCAAAAAGTTAGCGGGCAGAGCTTCCTCCAACCGCCTTTGTTGTTAATAATGCAAATCGGCCTAAAGATTTAGGAGCGCTCTTCTGTTAGTCTTTGCACCCACGGCTTTTATCTAAAATATAGTAAGAACTTTTCTGTGGTCTGTTTTTTCTTTTTTTTTAGTTCCTGTTGCAGCTGAAGGTAAATGTTCTTCCTCCTTATTTTTATTCTTCACAGGTGAGTTTGGCAAAAGGTGAGTAAAGTGAACTGGGATATAAACGAACCAGATTACTTTGAACTGGAGCGGTGGCCCGTCTGAGTCAGGAATTTCAGAGCTGACTGGCATTGGGTTAGGTTTTCCCCCTGCTTCTCCAACTGCTGGAAAGTACAGTCCAGCCAGAAAGGAAAAGGAACTAATACCATTCATTGGTGTTGGTTTCCCTTCTTTTATTGTTCAGTAAAAAGTGAGGTCCGCTCAAGAGAGTGAGCAGGCAGTGGTGACCATCTGAACAAAAAGCAAGCTGGGAGAGAGTTACACATTTGCTTGTAGTGACTTCAGAAACAGTAGCAGCTGCAGGGATATGGAGGCCATTTCCGCACTACACAGTTATAGTGCTATTGTTCCACTTTCAACTTCCTGTGGAATTCTGGAGTTTGTAGTTTGCTGAGACCAAAGGGCTCTCTGGGTGAGAATTCCAAATGCCCCTCCCTAAAATTGCAAACCCCAGGATCCTATAGGATGTTGAAAGTGGAATAATAGCAGTATAACAGTGTAGTGCGGAAATGTCCGGAGTCTTTTATATTTAAGATGCTGGTGTGTGGGTCACAGACTCGTTTCTAGTTCACAGAGAGAGACCTTTGCCAGCTCTGCCATCCAAGAACACCATAAACTAATATTCCCCTAACTGTTGTAGTTGCCCTAAATATAACTCTGAAGGAAAAGTGTTTAAATACATAACAATCATCTAACTAGATATGGTTAGATTTAGGGTCAGCTGGGCAGATGGCTGAAGAATTTCAGCTGTTGCTGTATCCTGCCTTTTCAACCAAAAGATACCTGACAGTAAAATAAAATAAGGAACATCAGAGCTGGTGGGTTGAGGGTTAACAATTTCACAGTCCTTTAGTTGAACAACTTTGTAAATTTATGGAAATAGATTTGTGCGTCAGAATTTAAAGTGCATTGATACTGGATGGAGTTCACCGTTGAATGAGAAATCTGTTTCCTTGTTTGCATGGAGAGAGTTGAATGTGGCACATGTTAGCATCATAAGTATTGAAATTCTAGCTCAGAGGCTGGGAACTTGAACTGTAAACCCCCCAAGTCCCTCACCACTGCCTACAACACCCATCATCCCCCAGCCTGCAAGGAGGACATGCAGTGAAACATCTGGTGGCGTTTTGTAGTTCTTCAGGGCACCATCTCGCAACAGAGCCCTCGCGGTTAGCGCTGGCCAAAGCAAGCTTGTTAAAAATATTGCTAGCTCAGGGAAGCCCTGAAAGGATACTGTGGGCTGCCCACATATTCCAGGATGGTCCTGGAACAGTCCCCAAAACGTCGACTGAGTTTTGAGGCCACCTCATTCAAAAATAAATGGCTTTCTGACTCACAGCTGCAAGTGTCTCTGCGGGGCACACAAAGTATATGCTAAAGGTTTACATAGATTTTAGAATACCATTCATTTGAACCGCCTAATTATCCAGATACGCTGAGGTTTTGTGTATGTATCCCTGTTGCTGATCAGCATCTACCCTAGAGTAATTTAACCGTTGCCTGCCGTCATCTCTCGGTTGAGTTTTCACCGTGGGCTGTTTCTGACACAGCTGCAGTTCACATTCTTTGAGAGCTGGATGCAGAATTGCTGCTTGGTTTAGAACCAAATGGTAAAGTATGACATGCATACAGTGGCTCCAGTTTCTGAGCCACAATTACCAGATTATTCAGATTCTTCATGCGTTATTCACATGCATACATTCTTAGCTCTGTGGCCATTTCCACACTAGATTGTAATAGTGGTATTATTCCACTTTCAACATCCTATGGAATCCTGGGGTTTGCAGTTCAGGGAGGGGCCTCAAAGGCCATCCTGAAAGGCCCCTCCCTAAACTGCAAACCCCAGGATTCCATAGGATGTTGAAAGTGGAACAATAGCACTGTTACAATCTAGTGTGGAAATGGCCTGTCTGTGCTTCATGGGACATTTCTATAAACTTCTCTTGTCATTATGTTGTAACTAACAAGTTCTCATGCAAGTTTTGGCCCTTTCCCTACAGACTGGGGGGAAATCTCTGATAACTAATAATATCTCTGAGCCTGTTTCTTGCCTCCGTTTGCAAAGTCTTGTCCTCTTGGGATTGCCGCTCAGGCCTTGAGGTGATGTAGCAGCACGACATGGTTTGTAGGGACAAGAAGATACAGACCGTTCTGGGCTGCCTCATTACCTTAGGGATTAAGGCGAGAAAAGTGACAATCTGGCTATCAGAACTGTTTAGAGCTAAGATACTTCCTAGCTCAGTTCTTAAGCTGCATCATCAGGTACGTTCTTGAATGTTTTATTGTTTTGAAGTTGCATGTTTTTTCCCCAGTGTGAAAGAATGGATGCAGAAAAGGAGAGGGGAAGGAATTACTGCTGCTTTCCCCACTTTCTTCGGTACCTTTTTTTAGCTTTCTTGGTGGTTGAAGAAACTGTGGGGAAGTGATTTATTCCCTAAACATTTACGAGGTGCTCATGTGGACACCAAGCCTTTCTTCCTCATCCCAGAACAATGGGGACAAAGACCAGTAGTCCAGGGAGGGGCTTACGGGGTCCAGGTCAAAGGGGTCCCTTTGGGATTGGCGTGAGACTCTTCAGATCTACCTAATTCTGCCACGCAAGGAGTGTGAATACTAAAATAAGTTTGTGGATTGCATGCTTGCAGTGCAATATTAATGGGTGGTGGATTTGGGGGGTGGGAGTTGAGAGTAGGGGAAGTAAATCCTATTGCGTTCCGTCACCCCCAAGCAAAAATTGCATTGGATTTCCACCTTAAGTTTCCACAGCGGCTCATCATAAAAGCCTTACAACGGCATGCGGGAGGAGAAGCGGGGTTTTATTTCCCCGTCAGGAGGGTCTTCCTTTTGCATCGCTTGTAGGAGTCTCGGCTTGTACAGGTTGGGGATTAGCGGAGAGCTTTTTGCTGTCTTGGTGCCTCCCAGAAGTGGCTCTAGAAGGTATCCGTCTGTCGGCCAGGCTCTAGCAGCACGTAAATACTGGAGTATAGGATTGTATGGTTGCCCTCCGGTATTGCGTTGCTGCTTTAACCAGGCTGGACGTTGGCACGGACTTCTTGGGAAGTGTCTACAGAGTCTCTTAAACGGGGTAAAGAGGATGTTTATAGTCGCCCCGTTTGTTGATAAAGAAAACAGCTCCCCTGAGATTCCCAGTGAAAGCTTTGAAGATACGCATCGTTCTCCTAAAACCAGTGGCGGGGAGGGGGCTGCCCTAAACAGGTCTCTTTGTTTATTGATTGATAGGTTGATTGCTCCCTTTTAAATCACCCTCTAACCCAAGCTCTCTGGGCAGTGTACCAGTTGTTGAAAGTACAAGATAGCTTCGGGAATGCAACCCAACCACACGCTAAAGAAGCAGTATACAAAACCCAGGATAAAGCCGGCTGTGGGGACTTTAACATTTCCAGCATATAAAGCCCAATCAGAAACTGTAATCGTTTAAGAGTGTAAAGGTATAAAAACATTAAAGCCATTCTTAATATGACTGGGAGAGGGTTTTTTTTAAGAGTCTCTGGAAAAGGCTGTGATGAATTTGTCTGAAGGACAGGTGACCCTCTTTCAGAAGGACCTTCCACCTCTCTTGTAATTATCTGGCTTTATCTTTAAAAATATGAAATATAAGTATTAGTATAAATCCTTCATCCTGTTGGCCAAAACATCTACAAATGACTGTGGCATAGTGGTTTGAGAGTAGGGTTAGGTCTCAGGGTTTCAATCTCAGCCCTGGAAGCTCACTGGGTGGCCTTGAGTGAGTCACATTCTCTCAGCCTCAGAAGAAGGCAATGGCAAACCTCTGAAGAGTTCTTGCCAAGAAAACCTCTTTTAGTGAGCCCGTATGTTATAGTGGTTTGCATTTTGGACTAAGTAAGACTTAGAGACAAGGGTTCAAATTCCTGCTCAGGCATAGAAGCTCACTGGCTGATCTTAGGCAAGCCTAAAATCGCTCCTTTCAGCCACGGAGGAAGGCGACACCAAGAAAATTATGAGAGTTTCTGTAAGTCAGAGTCAGCTTGAAGGCACGCAACAACGAAGTAATCATTATAATACACTTCAGCAATAAGGATACAGGAGTTAACAGATAAAGGAATAAAGATTTACTAGGACAAGAGTAAAAAAAAAATTTCAATCCATACAAAGAACATAGGTAAGAATAGAACAAGGCACCAATAAACATCACATAATAATTTCAAGAGTCTCTAGCAACAATCAGACAAGCAGCACTCATCTCTAAAAGACAGTACCCTACAAATCTGTACATCTTTTTTGCACTGTTACTATGCCAAAAGATGATGTGCTAAAAATGCACCCCCAGTTTCCACACAATAATGATCTTTTGAAGTTGACCAACATCAGTATGTGTCAGTGAAAAACTTTGCAGGGAGCAGAGATTTAAGGAGCTGTAGCTTGCCTAAGACTAAACACTAACCCTGTGACTAGCTCTGAATGGGCTTGAGGGCGTTAAGGAATAATTGATGGTTTAGTATTGGCTCCCTGTTATTGTCCTGCTTTGAATGCCAAGGTGGAAATCGCTTTGGAGTTTCATGGAAATGTCTTCAGAGGCAATGGAAATGGCATCTTCTCTTTTAGGGATTTTGACAGGAAACACTGAAAATTAGAACGGTCACAGCGTTCTAAGCTTCGTGCTGCGTATCTCCCGTGTTGTGGCCAGATGTAGAACATGTCCAGAGATCTGGTTTGCTCCCACGTGAAAGAGTGCGGTAACATTGGCGTGGAAACGGGGGGAGTGCAAGGAAAAGAGCGCCTCACATGATGCAGTGGTGTGTATTTACTCAGACATAAAGCCTGTGTTGTGGTTGTGGGTCGTTTCTAACTAGTATTAGAATCATAAAGTTGGAGGGTACTGCAAGGAATTAGGAATTGAGGAATACATAACTAAAACGCTTCCAAAATACAGCTATCCAAGCTCAGCTTAAAGACTTCCACCGCTCTCTGAGGTCGCCTATCCCACATTTGAACAGCTCGTAATTACCATCAGGAAGTTTTTCCCAACATTTAGATGAAATTTCTTTTCCTGTAATCTAATGCATTGGTTCATGTCCTTCTCTCTGGAGCGAAAACAAGCTTGCTCCATCTTCTCCGTAACATCCTCTTAATCTGTTATTATTACTAACATTAAAATAGAATTAAACTACTAATGATGCTACGTACAATCTAAAGCACATGATTAAAATGGTAAAAAGCAGCCTGAACGATGTAGTATATTCTTAAAAGCCCTCCTTTAAAAACTTCAGTTCTCAAAACAAAAAGAATGAAAAGTTCTTTGCTGCTGATGGAGGGAGAGCCAGCCAGCGAGAAGACCGAGTTCCAGGGATTATTCAAATCCTTTTTCACCCATCAAGGCAACTGGGTGACCCTGAGTCACTTATTATTTCTCAGCCTAACCTGCCTTGCAGGGCTGTTGTGAAGATAAATTGGAGGCGGAGGAGAATCATGCAGCTGGAACCAGGGATGTGTCTCTTGAACTCATTGGAGAGAGGTGTGAGATGCAGTAATAACAGATGAGTATTTATAATTAAAGACTAAAATCACAATGTTCAGATCCTGTGTATATGGACTAGTCTGATGGCCAATTGCCCTAACTTTACAACCTTGCAACTCTTACAAGGAGCCGCAAACAGAGTTTAAAACAGCGAACGCTAAAAGTGCCTCCTTATAGGTGTCTATGCTGAAGTAAGCCCCACTGAGTTAAATGGAACAGGCGCCTAAGTAAGGATGTAAACAGCTTTAAAAATATTTTTTAAAAACCCAAATGGTTTAAAATTTTTTGGAAATTTTTTCAAAAAGCTTTTGAAAACAACAGCTCTAAAATACAATTTTCAGCTACACCAGGGGAGTAAAGTGTATCTCAGGTTCAAATGTCTTGGGAAATGAAAGAGAAGTGAATGGAATGGAAGAATCACCACTGGGGGGGGTCTTTATGTCCCCCCAGGGCATTCCAGAGCAGCAAAGCCACCTTTGAAAAGGCACGCCCATGAATTTCTTCTGGGTGCTACAGCATGGGGTCACTCAAATAATTCTAATTAGGCACAGGGCAGAGTAAAGGTCGTTCAACACATTTATGTCCTGCCTTGCCTGAAGTGAGCTTAAGGTGCCGTACAGTATTCTCTGCTACTCCACGTTATCCTCGCGACATCCCATCAGGATGTCGAGCTGAGAAAGGCCTAGGCCATTTCTGCACTAGACTGTTATAGTGATATTACTCCACTTTCAACCTCCTGTGGAATTCTGGGGTTTGTCGTTTACTGAGGCCCAAGAGCTCTGTGGCTGAGAATTCTAAAGTCCCCTCCGTAAACTGCAAACCCCAGGATTTCATAGGAGGTTAAAAGTAGGATAGTAGCACTATAACAGAAATGGCCCTAAATTCTGACTAGAATAGACCCATTCAATTAGTGGGGTTTACCTCTGTGTTGACTCAGTATTCAAGAACTGACTGACTGACTAGTTAGGATCAACCAAGAGATGCCAACCAGAGAGCTTCATCCAGCGAGTTTCAGAGTCCAGAACCCCGCTCGCCCAATACTCCGCTGCTTTAACCACTATGCCCACATGAGCCCAATACATGGCTGATTAGTCATGACGGGAGGTGGGTAGATGGAGGCCGTCTCCGCGCTATACTGTTACAGTGCTGTTCCACTTTCAACCGTCCTATGGATTCCTGGGGTTTGCAGTTTAGGGAAGGGCCTTTAGGATTCTCACCCAGAGAGCTCTTTGGCTTTAGGAAACCACAAACCCCAGAATTCCACAGGAGGTTGAAAGTGGAATAATAGCGCTATAACAGTGTAGTGCGGAAATGGCTATAGTTTGTGAAGGATGGACTTGTGTCCACAGCTAATACTTGCGGAGAGCTTCCATGTCCAGAGGCCTTGTGCTGCTGTGTAGCAGCTGGCCATGAAGAAAGCAGTGGTAGAAAGAGTTGATCTCTTCACCAGCTGCTGTGTAGAAGGCCACTTATGGATGAAATGGGACTTGGTCTAAGCCAGATGGCCTCTTTTTTTGTATCATAGGCTGGAATCCTTTATCATGGTCTACATTAAGTAACTTTATGTATGCTTGGCAGAGGCACTGAGAAATACTGTGATCGAATTATGAAGTTGTATAACAGGACATTGACAAGAGCATCCCAATGGGGGTTGATTTTGTTGAGCGTTGGTGCCAACTCCCGTCCATAACATAAATAAGTTTGAGGTTTGTTTTTTTTAAAAAAAAATCCATTTGGATTGTAGGCTAAAATATGGATATTGGCAGTTTTTGGTTACATTCTCATTCTTTTGTGCCTCACCTCAGCTTGCTGCATAGTTCCATCTCCGCTACCACGCCATTCTTTTTCACATATATTTGCAAATGGAAGGAGGTCACACAAAAAAGAAGTATTGTGCTGAAACTGGGAGATTGCTGTCGGGCTGGATTTTTCTCGGTGCCACTGAAAGATGCAACATTAACTAATGTTTTTAAAACTGTTTTTATTTGCTGTGTGATTGACAACGTCTATGTACCTTATCTCAAAAACCAATTAAACCCAGATGGAAACTACCGACGGTGAAGAGTTTGCTGAATCTCAGCGATGTTTGCTTTAAAACACAACGCCGCCTAATGCCTACCCGGTTTCTTAGGCGCGTTTAGTGGAGAATTAGGGGAAGCTCCCGTCCTGGGCAAAAGGTAGGGTATAAATTCGATATACAAGTACGGCTGTTTTGGCTTCTTCTTTTTTTTTTAACCACAACTCCCAGAATCCCCCACCCAGCTTGGACTCTTACATTCTGGGCATCCTATCTACTAATTTCTCTCCATCTCCCGTTTGGGGATGTAGGGCAGTGCCTTGGGTCCATGCGCAAGATCTCTAAAATTTCCGGAGACGTTCCCTTTGTAAATCTTGTGAAAGCTCAAAAACTCACCAGCTGGTGATGGTGGATGGATTTTTAGGCAGTGGAGCAAGGATTCCTTTGAGAGAGGCGGCATTTCCAGGTTGACCTGAAGGCGGGTTGGACCCCGGGCCCTATACCAGGGGAGCGGGGTGGGACGACGGATTTGAAAGGGACTGACACGACATCCCCTTCCTGGGGAGCAAGGAAAATCCTCCGAGGGCAACTAATGTTGCTCCACCGGCACAAATCAACCTCAACACCTAGGCGCGAAGCTTTTCTTGGAACCGTCCAAAACGCTAAGAAAACGCGCAAGCTTTTGAGTTTGCAGAACTCTTCGTCGGGCTGCGCAGGCGGACGTGCTCTGCCCGCTTCCTCCGCTTGCTTATTCCTTGCAGACCCCATGGGCCAGAAGAAAGTAAGAAAGGCAAGGGCGACTTGACCGGTGTTGGCGAAAACCCTTCTTTTGCCGCGGCGGATTCGCCCTACCTTTGAAAGCTCTCGTTTTCCGTGCATCCGTTCTCTCTTCCCGCCTTGGAGAGAGGAGACTCCTTCCTCTCCCTCCCCCCGCCGGGGGCCAAGGATGGCCTCGGGATCGCGTCTGGAGGGAGAGCCCTGTGGCCTTTGGAGAGGCACCTGCGCGCCCAGGTGCGCTTCGAAGGCCGGCGTGTCCTTTGCGCCCCCGGTGGATCGAGTCTCCTCGGGTTTTCCTGCTTGGTGCGGGCGACCCTCCAGAGCGGGGTTAAGAGTCTGCTAAAACTCTAAAAGAGCGTGGGCAGCCTTTCCCCAGAAGGAGTCGTGGAAAGCGAGCCGCCCGTCGCCTTAGCACCGGCGGGGTCGCGCCTCCGATGCCCTGCGCTTGGCTACTCTTGGTGGGCGGCTGGTTGCCCCCCGAGGAAGAGCCACGGGGACCCAGCAGCCTGCATGCAGCAGCCCCGCCCGTGGAAAGAGGGGCGTTTGCGAGGCTCCAGTCAACTCCGGAGCCCGATCCAATGCCACTTTGGCGGGGAAGGAAGGCAGAAGCGGAGCAAGGGCTAAGCGCAAGGGCGCCTGGTCTTCTTTCCACCTCTTTTCCCTGGAAGGCAGGCTGGAGCCGCCTTGCTTTCCCGGATAAACACACGCACACGCGCGCGCACACACGCACACACACACGGGGAAGAGACGGACGGGTGGGTGGCATCCGGATGAGCGGGGTTTGCGCGTCTTTGGCCAGGCGAGGGATGGGAAACGCCGAGAGCGCCGAGAGAGGGGAGAAGAGGCGCCGCTGGCTGCGAGCAAAAGCCCAGGCGCAAAAGTCGCGCGTTCTTCTCTGGCATCCTCCGGCCACTTTCAATTTGGCGTTCGAGGGGTGCCCTGCGCCGTGGGGACGATGGCCCCGAGATGGGCTCTGACTCGGCGCCGGGGACGGAGGAAGAAGCGCTCTTCCCCTTTGCGGAATGCCGGCGATCCCTGCAGCTCGGGAGGGGAGACAAAGATCGCGAGGGGACGGAGCGGGTTGGCTTCTTTGGCGTTTGCAGAGGACGGGCTGATTCTGCCCCACGTCCCGGTCCCAGCTGAAAGAGGATCGGGCCCCTGCCCACATACTTTCACGGTGGGGGAGTGAAAGAAAGAGAGAACCTCTTCCCTTTGCCCCACGGGAAAGTCAAACATTCCGCGCTTCCCTCCACCACTCCCCCTGAGCTGGGAAGTGTTCCTTTGCTGTGCTTTGGCGCCCCAAGTCCACCAGCCAGCATAGTCAGTGACCATGCTGGCTGGTGAAGCTATCATCTAAAAAAAGTAACTTGTCCAAACTCTCCCTAATAAGGCTACCAAAGAAAGGTAGCAGGGATGGGTTCCTTTGTCATGGTCTTCTGAAGGCGGGCAAAGACCTTTTGCTTCGGACAGGTCTTTGGGAACTTAACTGGCTCATAGAGAAAGAGCTTTCGATCATGTCCTCTAGTGTCTGTATTTTTTAAAAAAAACACGCTTGCTTTAACTTTTGTATGTTTTAAGGGTGTGTAGGTGTTTTAACTTGGTCAGCCACCTTGAACCGCGGGACTGGGAAAAGAAGAGAAATAAATATAATATACTAATAATGCTGGATATCTCTCCAGAGATGCTGGAAAAGGGAGGAGAAAGAGGGAGAGATGCCTTTGGACTCAGGGCCCTGAAAGGAGGACACAAGAGCAAGTCACTCTCTCTCAGCCTCAAAACAAGGCCATGGGAAGCGTCTTTTTAAGAGAGCATGCCCAGAAAACCCTCTGGTAGGGTCACCATGTCAGAGCCAGCATGGAGTCGTGGCTCAAGGGCTCCAGGAGAACAAACCCTTGTGCTGCTATGGAAACCCAGTGTGTGACATTGGGCAAGTCACACTCTCTCAGCCTCAGAGGAAGGCCACGACAAACTTCCTCTGAAGAAATGTGGCCAAGAAGACCCTAGGAGAAGAAAGTGCATATCAAAGGTGGCTTGAAGACACGTAACAACAACAAGCTGCTTCTTGCAGAAGCTGCCACACAGCCTTGTGTGACAATTCATTTTCTTCGCCTTCTTGAAGCAGTGTGGCAGGAAAGGTTGTGGCAAGATATCACAGTAAAGTGACAGCTCAGCTGCTCTCCCCAGTTCCCTTTACCCCGTATTTTTAAGATTCTGCCTACTTTTCCTTCTCTTTCTCTCTGAAAAGCCTGAGTCCCATGGAGGATGCTCAGAATCAGCAGGAGTGTCTTGAGTACCACTGATTTCTGCTCCATCTCTTTCTGTTCAGACAGTGCAGTAGGAAGAACTGGGCTCAGTATTCCCAAAGCCAGTTTAAAAACCCCACATGGTGACCTGCTAGCCATCTCTAGTCCACGCCATGCATTGTTTCTGGGCTGCCCTGCAGTGCCTCACTTTGTCTGTCTAGCATGACACCCCCAATTCTTGCTGGTGCTAAAGAGAGGAAGGGTAACAGTTCCTCCCAGTCATTACACCCTTATCTCAGCTTGTGGCACCTACCTTCCAAGGCTGAGGCAGCACCACAAGGAATCAGAGATGAAGTTGGGTTACAATGTTGGCCTCCTGGCTCCACATCCAAACACGCCAGCTCACATGTAGGTTGTTCTGCAGGGGCGGGGACTGCTTTATCTTTGGCCTTCAGCTATGTTCCTTGCCTCCTGGTGCTTTCTGCTGGAGTGGGGCAAGTGACCAGTTTTTCTTTTCTTATCTCAAGATAGTGCTGCTGGAAATCAGCTCTTGCTTTCTGTTGAGCCATAAAGGTGCACCTAATTTCATGACTGCAGCTCATCACTGGATATAGTTTTACATTTTTTTCCTTCCCAGAATATCCAAGGGAAAGGAGTCCTTGCACGTTTGACTGGCAGCTGTAGGTAAATCTAGAGGAAGCCACCACTGGAAGGATGGAGGAGGGATCCAGGTTATATTTCCGTGAACACCACCAGATTAGTAAAGGGTGATTTTCAGATATAGTACTGTCCTCCTCCTCTTCCTCCTCCTTTTTAACTATAATGAAATGTGGGTACCATCACCTTTTATGTGCTATATTACATGGCAAGAAAACTAGACAAAAAGGTGGTTATTGGAATCACAAGGTATAATAGATGGTGAAAGCTGGCATGGTGTAGTGATCTGAATGCTGGGCTAGGCTTCCAGGATTATTATCATTGTGTGTCTTCAAGTTGTTTCCGACTTACGGTGACCCTATCGCCGTTTTCTGAGGCTGAGAGTGTGTGATGTGCCAGGGTCACCTACTGAGTTTCCATGGCCGAGCGGCGAATCAAACCCTGGTCTCCATGGTCATTGTCTAATGCTCAAACCACTACCATTATGGTGGTCCTTGCAGGATTCCAGACCGCCAGAGCTCAAATCCCTGCTCATCTGCAGAAACCTGCCAGGTGATCTTGGGCAAGTCTACTCTTAGCCTTAAAAGGTACCAGCAGCAGAGGTGGCAAACCTCCTCTGAATAAATCGTGCCAAGAAAAAACGTTTATCTTTTGTGTTTTAACGATGTGTAGATGGTCAGCCACCTTGAGTCCCAGTGCTGGGAAAGAACTATAATATTCATACTAATAATGCTGGATATCGCCCCAGAGATGCCAGAAAAGGCAGAGGGTGGGGGGGGGGAGAGAGAGAGAGAAATGACTCTGGCCCCTAAAGGGAGGACACAGGGGACCAGGCCAGGTGAGCAGCAGCCTTTGGCCAACTCACCTGTGCTTTCTGTGGATGGTGCCCAGATGGCAAGGACAGACCTCCTCTGGCTTCTGACCAATAGTGTCACCATAATTCAGAGTTAACCTGAAGGCACACAGCAACAATATGGATGGTAGGGCAGTATGGCACGTACTGGAGACAAAAAACGGTAAGGAGAGAATAGCATTCTGGATCTGGTCAGATTATCTTGTGCCCTCCTTCCTCCATGCAAATTTAACTTGAGAGGATGGGCCCACTGAAGGATAAGGCCTCCACGATCCATCTGCCACAGTCTAGAATGTGTCACAAAATGTGTGCAAAGCCAGAAATTCAAGCGTGCAATTTCATTCCCAGGACACATATCAATTCCTGTAACATAACGTGTGCATATTATATAGCATGCTGTCATTTTCTCTTCGTCCTCTTTAAAAACTCAGAGCCCATATTAACTACATAGATTTGATTCTCTCCTTTCATACAAGTAGGTAAACTACTACCCTGTGAATTCTATCAGATTGTACGTGAAGATCCTTCACTTACATCTGCTTCTGTTTCTTGGAGAAACAAGGGTGCTACATTTGACAAGGACATTCTAGGCACTTCCTTTACTCCGCGAAGACAGAAGCAATTATCTAAAATCTCACTCGCTCCTGCAGCACTAATCTGTATGGCCAGAACCAGCTCTAACATTAGCCAGCATGAGCCAGTGGCCTCTCAGAGAGGCCAGCAGCAAAGATTAGGTGTCAGAGGCCTAAGTATGCTCTGCTCTGTATTCCTGAAGCTAAATCTGTTTCAGACACAGCTAGAGAAGATTCCAAACTGGAATTGGGTCCCACGGTATATTCATTTATGTTGGTCAACAAAATGTCTTGAGCCAAACCTGTATATGGCATTGCGCTTTCTAAGTGAAGTATCTTGACATCAATCGGCCGAACATCTGACAGCATAGGATGTTCAGTAACTCTCCACCTGCTCAGGGAAAACTCACAGCCATACCTTGCCAGCTGGTTTCCGTTATTATAAGGGACATATTAGCAGTTAGCTGGGAATTAACATTGATAAAGGCAGGAGGAACAGCAAAAGCTATGTGGCCAAGTTCTGATTTTCCCTAATGAAAGGGGAACCCAAAGAGAAGGCACAGACTAGATAGTGGTGTGAGGAAGAAAAGGAATGCAAAGGGTATTTAGCAATGATCTCAGAAGATAGGGAACTGAGTCAAAAACTGAAAGTATTGTCAGGGGTGAGGGTGGGAGGGGCTCATGGTATTTAAGATCAGGATGGAAGAGCAAAGAGAACAGAAGTCGCGGGGCAACTGCTCAAGACAAGGCGGCTAAAAGTACTTGAGAGAAATAGGCGACAGGCTGGAATCCAAGGAACCAGTGGGGACAAATGAATTGCGAAAAGGTGTGGTTTTTGCTTTGAACCAAGCAACTAATTTTTGGGTACGAATCACTACTCTTTCTGGCATGCCCAGTACAAATACAGCTTCAATAGAATGAAGAATGAATATTGAGGCTTGCTATTACTCTTTCTAGTGTTCCATATGAAACTTTGCTTGGAGCAAGAGCAGAGTTCGAACGCTTCAATGTGGTTACCCATGTCTGCTTAGTGTAACAAGCTCCTTGGTCAGCAGAGGGCAATGTTCTCTGTGAAAATGCAGCCAGATCAGAGGTCAGGTAGTCCTACCGAACTGCAGTTTCCTCCAGGATCATCTCCACTTTCTCGAAGCGCTAGGCTGGAAGAGGCAGGCGGCACTTACATTTTTAGCGCACAAACCTGCGCCTGAAAAACTGGGCTCTAACTTACGCAGCTGCCTTCATGCAGGCATGGATTATGTTTGCTCCTCTCGGGAACAGGCAAATCAGTTGTGATCTTGCAGCACTGCTTGTCTTTCTGAGGTGGCTCAGTGGAATGCCTGCCCATAAAAATGCATGAGGGCGCCAAGGTACTAATTTCCAAAAAGCCCACACAAACAAGTCAAATGATAGAAGACCAACCGGACTACTTGCACACTGTTGTTTGCTTGTCCACACATGGGTGTTTAATGAACAGTTCATCTTTGCTATTTACTTGGCCAGAGCAGAACACACAGTGTTCTTCCCAGCAGGCTGAAACCCCATCCCACCAAAAGCCCTGCCCCCCGTGGCTGCCTGGCCCCCCCAGAGCCTCTTGCTTCTTTCAGTGTGTGGTGGGAAGGCGAGGTGGAGGAGAGAGAGGACATCACTGGTGAGGCGAACGCGTTGCAGGTGTTTAAGTGTACAGAAGAGGCCAGCGCAGCTGTCAGATGCAACCTTTGGAGAGACAGCCTTTATTTTAAAGTGCGTTGGTTCTGTGCACTTCATAGACACTACTACAATCATTTTTCACTGAAGGTTTTACACAGAGTAGGTTGTTAAGATCTGAAAGGCAACTCTGCTAAGCTGATGGGAGATAGGAAAGGAAAAACCTAGACACAATCCACCTGGAACTTCTCGTGTGTGAGCCTTTTTGGAAATGAATGCCCGTTTTCTTCTTCTAGAGGACTCCTGTGAAAGGAGGAGCTCCCAGTGGACCGTGACATTATTTCTACAGGAGACAGAAAGCTTGGTAGCTGCTTTTAAACATTCAATTTTGTCACTTGCTCTTTTTTTTTTTTTTTGTAAAACTAGGAACTCCTGTAAGAGGCAAGTAAGGCAACTCCCGGAAAAGCAGTTTAGCAGAACATTGTCTGTATTCCTTCAAGACCACAGCAACCATCAACCGCTGCCCCCGACATCTCTTCTGAAGGCTACGGCACTCCCTTCCCCCAGAGCAGCTATCCAATAATCACCCCAATTTCTGCATTCATTACAATATAAAACTTAAATTACTTGTTTTTCTTAAAAAAATATTACTAATATAGATTTCCCATCTTAAAATGCCTTATACATTTACAGTACTTATAACTATTTCAGTTCTGAGCTGATGAGGTTTTAAAGAAGGGGGAAAAGAAGTATGATGTGTTGGAGAGCTAAACTTGGGTTCAACACAGAGCAAATTCCAAACAGGGAGGAGCTAGGATCAGTAGCCTCATAGTGCAAATTTAAAAAAAAAATAAGGGGAGAGAGAGAATAAAGAGAGGAAGGTAGGAAGGGTGAACAATTGCACTCTGTTAGTTTCTCAAAGGTAAATGAACAAGACACGGTTCCCATACTGTACATGCAATAAGTTACAGCAAGCAAATGACAAGGAAATGGGAGCACGCCACAATTCTAAGCTGGTGACCAGAGCCTGAGGCAATGGAAGATGGATGCTGTGGAGGATGGCCTCACAATCCTGAAACCAGCACTTGTCATGCCTTGTATTTCTGCTTCCCAGTCTCACTTATCACGCAGATGTGCTGAAAGAGAGAAAATGAAAAAGGTGTGTGCGTGAGAAATGCTAGCAGTCAGAAGGTTGACATTCTGCAAAGGCTTATCTCGTCATCACTCTTGCCTACTTTCCTACTATGGAGTGCAACGTGGTATGAGGTACCTGGGCTCTTGTTAGGGACACTGGGAGCAAATGAGCTGGGTTGCATTGGAGGGACAGCTAAAGAAGGCTTAAATGTGACTCTCAGCCACACACTGGGTTTTCTGGGCCAGCCACAGTCACCGAATGTGTTTCCTTCCCTTCTCCCATATGAGCAAATGGGGGCACTGTTGAATGACACAAGGGCAAAATCATCCTGTGCCTTAGCACTGGGGCCCCAGTTCTCACCCAACACTGTGCAAACTCCAATATAGAGCCTCTTAGTCTCTCCCCCGTAAACCACAAGGAGACATTTTTTCTAGTTATATACCACTTCCAAAATGCAATGGGCTTTGCAATTCTCATTCTGCTTTCTCATCATATATCCACTGTTTTGCAGACAACAACTCCCAGCTTAAATGATTCTGCTCTCAAGGGGGAGAAAGGACTGACGTTCCCTGCCCACGCCCCTTGGGTAAAAGCTTGAGAGTGAAGCAGGGCCTTCCTCACCTACCAGCAGAATCTACTGAGGCATGGGAGGGCCCAGTTTTAAATTCCAGACAAGCCCATGCAGAAGGAGCGAGAAGGGCTACCTTAAAAACAGCAGCACTCTGAATATCTCTAGTTTAGAAAAACAGATGACTGAGGAGTCTTAGTAGTGGGTTATGCAGGAAAAGAACAGAATACAACACCACCTCTACACGATGCCTATGTGCGTTGTTCTTCCTTACCCGTAATATTAAGCTTTGGGGTCAACAAATGAAATGGATTGGCAGTGCATTCAGAAAAGGAATGCCTTCACACAATGAATAGTGGATTTGGGAATTCACTGCCACAAGATATGGTTACACCATTAAAAGCCATCACCTTAGATGGACTTTTGAAATCATTTTTATCATTTACATTGTTTTAAGTTGGTCAAGTTAATTTAATATATGCTGACCTGGGACCCGTAGATAGAGGGGGGCTATAAATACTGAAGGCAAGGAAGTGAATACTTACATTTAAATCTCTGAAGTATTCATTGTAGTCTAGAGCATATCCCACCACAAACTTGTCTGGCACTTCAAATCCAACAACTGAAAAAAAAAAATTGATCAAAGTGTTAATTAAATGAGCAATATCTGAGCAACCATGGCCAATTATTCTGGCCATTTAATGAACTGTTTTAAAACTTTCTCTGTTAATGCTACCTCAAATTCCTATCGGCATTGCTTCAAAATATAACAAACTTTATCCGGTATTACAAATCCAGTACCTACAACAGACAGTGCATTTTAAATATAGGAAAATGTTAAATCATGCCTAGAGGCATTGGAAGAGAAGACACAGGAATACACATCACTGAAAGCATGCAGAATACTGTGAAAAAAAAGGTTAACACTGTAATTAAGCATGCTTTTGAAGAAGCAAGTCCCACTGAACACAGGGCAACAAATAACTAAGTCAGTAGGACTGTACTGTTTGCTCACTCTATTTTCTAAGTCCTTCTTGTTATCACCACTTAAATGTACAACTACTAGATTTCACAGCATACAATAAGGAGGTACATAAATGAGGTGATACACTCTAATCTCTATCCACTTCGTGGCCTCCTCTATCTTCCCTCTCTTTCTTCAGTCTTCTTTTCCTCCCCATTTCAGAAACTCCCTAAGTGATTTTTAATCTCAGGAGTACTCTGACAGGCAAATTACCCCCTTTTGCTTTCTAGATACATGGCATCCTTAAAATACTTCCAGCATATTGTTTAAGGTGCATTAAATCCTTGCATAAGATTCACTTACAGTCAGGTCGGTATCCTACGCTGCGAGGTGTTCTTTTGACCAACAAGCTGTTAAAAAGACCCCGAGCAAACAAAGTGAATTGCAGGTAGAATTTAGCTTATTAAATAACACTGCACAATACCCTACACGATGACCCATACATACATCAAACCATGAAGAACCCTCCCTCATTATTTCTAAATGCCAAAGGAGGAGACTCCTCAATCCAGCTCTCTGTTGCTATAAGGAGGAGCCATGCTTGGGCTGAAAGGCTCTCCTGCCTCGCTCTAGGGAGACTTGTGTAGCAGGAAAAAAACGATGACCTTATCTACCCTCCTTGGCCAAGGAGCCGTCTCCTTTCCCTCCCAGCCAGATTATCCTCTAACAAACATGCAGTGGGCAGGGCTCTCCTCCCCACATTAGGCTGCTTCCAGGCACAGGCAGGCTGTTATCAGCCTCCCTCTCTCAAGGTCACCCTGATACATCCAGACACAAGAAGCACCCTGAGTCACCACTAACAGAAATGCCCCACTGATGTTGTGGCAACAGAGAACAGCCTTTTTCTGTTCTGTACCTTTCTCTGATTTTTGTTGTTGGTTACACCTTGACTGTGAAATATACATGCAATCAAGGAAAGCTGATTGACTTGTTGGTTCATGTGGGCAAATAAACAAGGAATCCTTGCACTTTTGATATACCTGTCCATGTTGCAAAAGGAACATAGCACACTCAGAGGCTCTGTCTCTTCAAAAATGACTCTTAAGTAGCAAAGCGTCCTGCCTCCAAGCTCCAAGCACCAGCACCCCAGTGCCCTGAAATATGTTTGCACAAACCTCACTCACTCTTCAACTGGCCAGGCTCAAAAATGATTACTTCAGAGCCCAAAGAGCCAAGCAGTTTCACTACAAATGCCCGTTAGTCTCCTCCCTCCCCTAACCAGTTGTTCTCTGGATTTCCCAGAAATTTGAAGGATTCTCTGGCTCTGAAGAACAGGGCCTGGAAGCCAATTACAGCCAAATTACAGCCAAGCCAAAACAAATGTTTGCTGAGGAAGGCAGAACTATCCTGATAAGACAAAGGAGCAGAGATATTTTATTTTAGCTTCCATGCAAGACTGCAAGAGTCACTGTAGAGAACTTTATGTTCGGCTATATGATGATTAGATGATTAGCATTCATTAGAGTAATAACTAAAACTTAAATCATTAGTGTTATTGTTGTGTGCCTTCAAGTCATTTCCAGCTTACAGTGACCCTACATGTCAGAGAGTTTTCTGGGGTTGAGAGTGTGTGACCCAAGGTCACCCAGTGGGTTTCTGCTGCCAAGCGGGGAACTCAACCCTGATCTCCAGGCTTGCAGTCAAACACGCAAACCACCACACTACACTGGCTCTGAAATTGTTAGCACCTCTTAACAAAATGCTTCCCTTTGCTGTTTTCTTTCCATTGTACAGTTGAAGCATATAACAGAGGGTCCACGGTTTCTGAATTTAAGTGTGTATTTTTCACAAGAGCAACAATTAAGGATGCTCCCAGACAGAGGACTTCCAGGGCTATCAGTCAAAAGATAGTACAGCAGTCCTCCAGTTATTCAACATGTTAGGGACCACAGCACTGTCCTAAAGTGGAATTTGTTGAAAAATGAAACCTAGACTGAGCAAAAAGATGCCACCAAGTCAACTGAGAGAAAAGGCAGTAAGCTGTTGTCACTTGTCGCTCTTCTCTTTTGACCCTTTTCAATTACAACCAGAACTGACATACAGTTTTCGATGCAAGGTCAAAAGAGTGGATCGATCACACGTTGGACATTTGGGTTCTGGTTGTAATTTAAAAGGGTCGAAAGAGCACAGTGTCAAAAAAAGCAGACTGTTGAAAAGCAGGGGATGCCTGAAGGCAGCTATTCAGTCTTTCCCTCTTTAATGATTTCCTTTGATTAGGGGAAAAAAAGACGGAAATGGTGGGGAAATATAGGAGGGCTACAAATCCAAAACAAGGTCTTCTGAATGTTTCGTACAATTCTCTGAATCAGGATGGGTCACTGCACAAAAACAAAGCTTCTTTCTAAAGCACCCAAAACTTGATATTAGGAATGGAACAAGCTACAAGGTGAAATCCACAACCTGGATGAATTAACCCTCCAATGCATAACTGATTCCACAGCTGTTCAAAACTATGCTGTAAAGCTTTGTCCTAAGCCCAAAGCAATGTCTGTTTCAACAGCCGGCATTAATTTTTGAAAACGTGAATGTAGAACAACTGGCAGCAATCCAAACCTACCTGGCCACCTTTACCATCTTTGGATTGTACTGCTTCAGAGAGAGAGCAGAGTCTTCATTGTCTTGCCAGTGTCAATGATATCCTGACAGCGAAACAAAAGAAACAAACCCAAATTAAACACAGGCTTGTATGTTACAACAAACAAAGTAACACTTATAGCTGACCAAACTATATAGACAAATAGGAATAAATTTCACCAGTTTTGCATGTTTGTGTTTCCCATTAAATAATGAAAGGAACTTATCTGCAAATGGATACAGGCTCAAAGTCTGAAATGCATGCCAAAACTCAAGATCATCTCTTAAGATGGCCTTCACAAAAACAAAAGGACTTTCTTGGAAAATATTATCAGGCTAGAATTGAAATTAGTGAAATTAAGCAGAACCCATTCAATAACAAAATTTTGCCTAAGGAACAAAGTCAGTGTTAAAGAGGGTCCATCCTGGTGGCTGCTAGTCCCAATTAAGAGACGGTCATTATTTTCGAGTAAAACTGTTTGACATTGCAGGGAAGTAATAAGAATCAATACACAGCTTTACTATCCCAAATCACACCCGTTAAAGAAGCAAAAGAAAGCTATTATACTTACTTCTACAATCAAGACATTCTAAAAAAAGAAGAAAAAGAAAAGCACTCATGAGTTTTCAAAGTCAAAGTTGGCTTTCCATTTATATTTATTTAAACCTTTTTCTGGAGGGCTGTTTTTCATTTCACATTTCCCTAATTTAACCCCCTGCAGAAATACAGTCAGATGCCTGATCTAGGAAACAAACCAGCAGAAAATGGCTACAAATTGTGTCTTGTGGTTAAATTGCTCAAAGTTCTAACCCTCATTAGTACATTCTTTTGGACTCGGAACAAAAAGTTCCTTATCCTTCAGAAACAAACTACTAATGGCTATGTAAGAAGCAATGCAAATTTCAGAACTGACAGAGAAAAAGACACATGGATGAAAAAAGAGAAAGGGAGGGAGGGAGGAAGAGTGTTAAAACAAATATATTACATTCAGTATGCTTCTGTTCCTAATTGATTGATAGTTTTTTAAACAGTTTAAGCGCTTTCTTGTTAACAACAAATAAGTCTGTGAGTCAGTTCATGAGGAAGTGGGGGGAGCACGAAAAAAAAAGAGAGAGGAATTGTAAGTTCAAGGTTTACTTCCTTGTTGAAAAGAGACCTCTCTTGAACCTAAAATGGCCCAGAAAAGGCCCAAGACATAGTAAAATTGCCCCTGGTGGAGACAAGGAAAATAATATTGACTTTTTTTTTAAGGTAAAAAAATTGAGGGATGGGGCCAATGCAGCTCTCAAACTCTATTAGTGACTTTGTAATTAGAAATGAAACTTCTCATGCGCAAAAGTTCTGTGCCTTGAATTGGCTGTATGTCGCAGAATCAGTGATAAATTGTTCATAATAATAGACACACTATAAAAAAATAAATGGATAAATAAAGAACAACAACTACATAAAGAACTTAAAAGAGGGTGTGGCCTGCTTATGTGTTTGTTCAAGTATCTACTATTCAGAGACACACTGTTTCTGTAGGTATAAATTTCATTTAAGTCTTGTAGCTCAGGAGCTGATGGATTTAACCTCAATGTTTTTGTCTAATACTTGTTCAACAGTCTCAAGGATAGGTACCCTTGCCACTTATGGGGTTGCAAATGATACCTGATAAGGGAAAAAAGTTTCTTTTTAACATGACAAAAGTAACCCACATGCCAAGACTATGCTGATATAGAATGCAGCCATAGTTTCCGACAATGCCAGGAAAAAGGAAATTTAGCAATGTGGTGCGCTTTGCTTTTATTTTACAATTCTTGTTGTGTGCCTTCAAGTGATCTCTGACTTACGGAGGCCCTAAGTCAACCCTATCACAGGGTTTTCTTGGCAAGATTTGTTCAGAGGAGGTTTGCTGCAGCCCTCCTCTTGTTCTGTGAGATGGAAACCTGGCCAACATCATCCAGGGGGATTCCTCTGCTAAGTGGGGATTCAAACCCTGGTCTTCTGCAGTCTCCTAGTCCAACACTTAAATCACTATGGCATGCTGGCTCTAAAGGTTTTATTCAAAGGAGGTTTTCCACTGCCTTCCTCTGAGGCTGAGAGAGTGGGACTTGCACAAGGTCACCTAGTGGGGTTCTGTGGCCATGCAGGCATTCAGAGCCTGGTTTCCTGGAGATACTCGGCCAATACACAAACCTCTGCACTACACTGGCTCTTATTCTATAATGTTTTTACCGTAATTACATTTTGCAAACTGCACTTCGTTTGCTTCTTTTAAAACAGGTTACGTTAACTGAAGTGGAAAAATGCAGTTTCTTTACAAAATGCTTCATATCAACTTCCACAGTGAATCTACGTGCCTTCTTTTATTCCATACCTTCCCAGTCAAGGTCGAGAGGTCATCCCCTCCAATTACTTTTATTTCACCGGTTGACTGATCATTCTAGGTTTAGACAGGAAAGAAAAGCAAATGTTAAAATAATAATCTCCAACTCTCCGGCAAACTCCGAAAAGCAAAGAACTCATCTGAAAATTTAACACTGTTAAATGTTTGTAAGTGCAGGCTGGCATTATCTACCACACTACTACAATAAGTTATATTTTCTTAACTGTGAGCCAAAGCAATGTAAGGACTTATTCAGCACATGGCAAGTTGTCTTCCTCTCCTTTTCATCCCACTCCCTCCCTGGATCAATAGCATTCAGGTTAATTCCCTCAGTCTCGATAATGTTTACTTCCAGATAAGTATACATACGCGTGCAGCCTATGTCTTTCAACAAAAATATACTGGCCGAAGTATAAAAACATCATAGCAGGGCACAGCAGAAAACAGGGCTGTTTGTGTAGAACAAGGTGATGTCTCTTGTTTTACCATAAAGTCTCCTATGATGGTAGGAAAACTGAGACTATCAGGAATGCCTTGTGAGGTGACTGCCCGAAAGAACAGCACAGACCAGGCCTTCTTATTTTTAAATATAAGGATACATCCTGTGCAGTGTAGAAGCCACAGGAGACCCAAGAAGGCACACTCCCACTCCCTTTAGCCACTCATGCGAGCAGCAGGAGCAGCATCACCTGCAGGGCACAAAGTTGCAAGAAACAGGAGTGTGTCATGCACACATTCTAGCTTTTGCCAGCTCCCAGGGCAAACTAGGACTGCCTCAAAAAATCTGATGCCTACTTGTGCGTGTTCAAAAAATTCAAAAGGAGCAATATTAATTGCTCATGGAACATCAATACCCAGTTCTCCTAAAGCCAATCCACTACACCCTGTAAACAATTTAATTGCTAATTTCACAGTCAACTCAACCAAATTATGAAATTATGTTTCCAATTTAGCCATCTCCACATGTTTTCCCCTTTGCTGAATACTGCAATCAGGTCCATAGGTAAGAGAGAGAGGAATCATAGAGGTACAATACCCAAATTGCAGAAATAATACATTCCAGATGCTGAGACTGTTGCCTTGCAACTTCTTTGATTTAGATTTTTCTTACGTGAGTGAAACAGTTCAGAGTTTGAGTGCTTTCTCTGTCCCGAGTGGTAAAATGTTGCCCTGAGACCTATTGCCATGCAACAACTAAAAAAATGTCAGGAACAAACAAACTACCATCCTATCCTCTTATTAAAGCAAACAGAAATATTCTTAAATAAAATCTTAAAAGGAAAAAGTACAACTGAATCCATAAATCCCAAAAGTGACAACAAGTATTCCCCTTAAAGTAAAGCTTCAGCTACTCCTCTACCTTATGTCTACGGGCATTCTTCTACAGCTCTGGTTGTTATCTAGATTTTAAAAGAAGACTAAGCTGACAGAAGATGCTTCTGAAACACTGACTTCCAGAGCAGCACCGGCGTGTGCTCTCTGGCAACACTCACAATGGGAAGCTGCAGCTCAACACGTCTTCCTAGAGTGTGTATTTTCATTTATTCACAGGGTGTTCATATTTTATTACAGTATGCATGTGTCACTTCTTCTGTAGTGTTGATATGAAGACTTGTCTTCTGTGGAATGCCCCAGAAGTGGTTTCTAGAAAATCAGCTTTTTGCTTTAAAAATCACAAACCTAGGAATTTGCTTGCTTTAAGGCAAGTGTCCACAGAACCCTTGCCCACTCAGTCTAATTTTATTTGTTCTTCTCTAAAATTTAGGCATGACTTTTTTTCATATGGTAGCTTCTAAGAGACAATTTGGGCAGCCTTTTACTAGAGAAGCATACTCTTTATGAATTACCTGTGCAGCTTATATGGCAAAACTAGCAAGTTATAGTTAAACCAGCTTTTCCAACTTCGTGGATGTTATCACAGTATTAATAGTCACAAACATAGACTCCACAAATACAACTGTCAGAAGAAGGGTGCAAATGAAGGAGTGCTTTAGCTCTTTAGTGGGGGCTCCTGATCAGGAGACCAATTCCTCCCCCACTCCCCACCAGCTGCATTCCCCACAGAAAGCTCAAACGCCTCCATTTACCTCTGCAGACACTCACAAAATGGTGACAGGAAGTGGTACCACCAAATATCACCATTTTGAGATGGACTGCAGAAGAAAATAGAAGTGTTGAGGGGTAATATGGGGTTCTAGGGTGCTTGTACAGGTGGGATGGAGCATGCGTGTGTGTTTTCATGCCTTTGGGAGGAGTTTCAGAGTAATTTTGGGGCAAACAGTGCCTGAAAATTATGCCATTTTTTTTTTAATGGGGTTTGGGGTTGTGGGCCACAAAAGTAGTATCCAGGGGTTCAGTTCATCCTTTGGGTCCCACTTTGCCCACCCCTGCACTAAACCATGAGGCAGGCAGAAGCAGCTTAAGCTGCTCCAAAGCTCAGCATGGTCTGAGATCTCCCCCTCTTTCCCCGCTCTTGAGTTTTCTAGCACGTGTCCATGCGCGCGCATACACACACATGCACACACACACAATGGATAGAAGAGCAATCGGTGGCCACAAATTACGGCCCCTGAGAAAGCTAAGCCAAAACTTGTGAACTTCTGTGATTGTGATTTACTTACACAGTAGCTCTTCAACCTGATGAAGTCAACAGTCATAGGAATAGACTTGTCACTGTTCCGGTTCAGGGCTTTGATATAATCCAGCAAGTCAGCAAAAAATTTATAACCCCCCTTTAGTACACAGAGAGCAACAATGTGATGCCCTCCCATGCCCTTCATAATTTCTCGTGCCAATCTTTCCGTCCTGTGGGGGAAAAAAGAAGGGATAACCCAATTTACCATACGGAGCCCAGTGCTGAGACATTCTGGCCCAAATCCTATTTGTTTGTCCAAAGCAGAGTAGACCTATTCATCAAATGTCAAACGGTGAGTCAAGATGCAAGTAAAGCCTCACTGATTCTACTCTTCTTCAGACTAATATTAGGATTCAGGCTTATGTAAACCACTATCATAACTACTATATATAATTTTCTTTATAATACATGACTAATACAGAGGCCTGTGCCCAATTGTAGGAAATGAACACACCAAGATAAACAGTGTCTCTTTATCCAGTAATGCATTTGGTGCCCATCTGACAATGAAAAGGACTATTTACTGGTCAGTGACATCTCTGGCTTTTCTCACTTGTCAAGGTTAATCTAATAGCAGTGCTGCCAAACTTCCTTGATTTTATAGGGTGGCCTGTGCCAAGTAACTCCAAGTCTTTTCCTAGTTACTGGACAACTTGCAAAAGATATGAAACACACAGATTTTCAGATGGTGAATTTAATTCAGTTTCTGCACTGCAGCCTGAGCTTGATTACTGAAGCACCAATAAACATTCCAGTCATTCAGAAACAAGGCAGCAGGGAGAACAGGCAACTCATATTTGGAAAGTTTGGTTTTCAAGATGTTACAAACTAATATGCCAAAGGGGATGGACATTCCATATGCATGTTACATTATACACAAGCAAATTAAATTTACACTCCATGCTTACGTTCATTCTCTGAGTTTAGAAAGAATCACCCCAGGTCTCCAGACTTGGCGTGCTTATTTTGTAATTGCCAGACTCACATTTTAGAAACAATTTCTGGTTGTTTTATTAGGAAGATCACTGCACAGCTGCAGACAATGTATTATATTCTTCACCTGCTAAGCAGTTGCCTAGAAACTACCACAGGGGAAACAAGTTAAAACAGCCCAAATCTAGTTGTTAATCCTGATGAGAAAAAAACCCACTGAAACAATGGAACTTACACAATTACTGATGATATCAAGTTCCCATTGATTCTATGGATCTGCTTTAAACAAATGCAGCCTGTTAATATTTCTGACACAATGCATGTAATTTCAATCAGAAAGCCATATATACCATGGACACTTTTCATCATAGATCAAAAATTGGTTGTTCTCAATTGCTGTCAAGTTCCCTTCAGCTTATGGAGTCTCTACAAATAAGAGATCTTCAACTCACCCTATAATCAACAGCCTGCTCAGATCTTGCAAATGCAGGGCCATGGCTAACTTGTCTGAGTCTATCCATTTGTATGAAGTTCCTACTAGGCTGTTAATATTGTTAATATTGATCTTATCAACTCCAGTGACTTAGGGCACAGCCTAGCAGGAGCTTGATGGAAACAATCATTTTTGAAAATTGCTTTAAATTGAACTAACCTGTCCATAATAAGACCATGAGGGATGTAGACTTTTTCCAAGTCTTCTGCGTAATGTTTCGGTATGCAGAATAAGTCTAGATCATACCCTTGTTCATCATCTCCAATCTGAAAGATAAAAAGGAAAAAGTGAGATCACATAAGACTCCCGGAGAGAGCAAAAAACATAAGGGAAAAACACCCAGCCCCATAATGCAAGACTATTCTCACAATCAAAGCTATAGCCCCATTGGCAGAATGGCAGAGTTTATGCTCAACAAACCTGATGCCCTGGGGGCTTCACCCTTGGTATTTCTAAGAGTGAATGTGGCGTTTATGCTTTAATTGACTGACGTAGCTGGGGACAAAAGAATAGGTATTTTGTTGCATACATTATATGTCATTTTGGGAAGGGGGGAGGATAATGAAAACAGCTATATAAAAATAACATTAAAAAACATCCTCTCATGCAAAACTGTAGAGTCAAGGGGGTCCAGTGAAGAGCTTACTGGGCCACAATTCCTGACTTACCATGAAATGGCGCCTTATATCCCCATAAACAGTATGGAAGGAAAACTTCATATGCATGGCATGCATCTGAACAGTAAATTGGCCACATTCACTGGAGAAAAGCCCAACAGCTTAAATGCTTGGCATCTCCTCTCCCCGTTCTCCCCACCCCTTTGCTTGGTATTAGATGAGAGCAGCAGCCAGAACTCTCCTAGGAATGCAAGAAGAACAATATTCAAGATTTACTGACACTTACAAGGGGTCTGTGCATTCCTACAGCTTTCACATCCTACTTTTTCTTAGTCCAAGACTCAAGTCACTTGTAGAGAAATGCATTAGCTGAAGACAACTACAGACTGCTTCTGACTGTTGACTGGGCTTTGGCTCTATTAAATCCATATTAAATCTACACAGTAGCAGCAAGTGTACTGGATACTGCGTAAAATATAACAAGTGATCTACCTGTTCTTGCTACCTATGTATTAATGTGGTCAAGGGGGAGCAAAGGGGAAAAACAGGACTAGTGAACATGAGGAAGGGTTGAGAAGAAACAGGTGGCTGAGGGGGATTGAGAGAAGCACTGATGATACCTGAGAGGCCCCTGAGAGAGAGGGAAGTAGCTTGATGAACTGTGGGGAGATGGCTGTCCTGGATATGCAAAGCAACATGGCAAGAATCACAGAAAAAGCAGGGAGAGGTATAGTTCTTAATGTCCCATGCAAGCAAAGTCATACTTCCAAGTTGTACAAGAAAGACCTCTACCATATACAGAGCGAGAAATGCCAAACATCCAAGCTGAGTTCAGGAAAGGAAGGGGCACGAGGGATCATAGTGTTAACATACAAACATTGGACAATGGAGCACACCAAAGGATTTCAAAAGAAAATCAGATGTGCTTTATACATTATAGCAAAGCCTTTGATTGCATAGATCATGTAAAACTATGGATCACTCTTAAAGAAGTGGGTGTACCATAAGATTCGATCATCCTTATGCATAATGTGTATGCAGGACAAGAGGCTGCTGCTAGGACAGAATATGGAGAAATGGAATCGTTTCCAACTGGCGGGGGGGGGGGCCGGCAAGGCTGCATTTTATCACCCTAACTTGTGTACTAAACATATCATGTGTAAAGCAGGGTTAGACCTGGAGAAAGAGGTGTGAAAACTGGAGGAAGGGACATCAATAATTTAAGATATGCAGATGACACTATACTGCTAGCAGAAAATAGCAAAGACTTGGCACAATTACTAAAGAAAGTCAAGGCAGAAAGTTAAAAGGCATGTTTACAGTTGAACATTAAGAAAACAAAAATAATGACCATGGATAATTTACATAACTTCAAAGTAGACAACACAGACATTGAAATAATTCAAGATTTTCCATGTCTTGGTTCAGTCATTTAGCAGAATGGAGACTGCAGTCAAGAAATCAGAAGAAGACTAGGACTTGGAAGGAACTAGACAAGATCTTGAAGTATCAAGATATGTCACTGTATACTGAAGATAGGATAGTCCATGCCACTGTATTTCCAGTTTCTCTGTATGGTTGCCAAAGCTGGACAGTGAAGAAAACTGATAGGAAGAAAAGCAACTCATTTGAAATGTGGTGGAGAAGAGTTCTATGGATAGCCCGGGTTGCGAAAAGGACAAATGACTGGGTTCTAGAGCAAATCATGCCTGAACTCTCCCTTGAACCCAAGATGACTAAACTGAGGCTGTCATACTTTGGCCACATAAGGAGAAGAGATGACTCCCTAGAAAAGACAATGAGGTGACTCAAAGCATCAAAGATATGTCCCTGAAACTGCAAGAGCTGAACAGGGTGGTTGAGGATAGGGTGACAGGGAGGTCTCCCACCCACAAGGTTGCCATAAGTCAAAGTCTTCTTAACAGCAGTTAACAACAGAGATTTCTTACTGTGTGAAAAAGTCGCTTGAGAAGATTTTGTTCCATGTAAACAGTGAAACTGACTGTAAACCCATCTGTATCACTTCTGTGGAAGAAATAAAGCCAGGCTTCCATCTTTGCCTCTCCGTAAGGAGCCAAGTGGTTCATGCCCACAAAGGAGCTGAGCCCAACCCCTGGTAACTAGATACCGAAAACAGCTTTTGATGTTCCATGGAGACCTTAGCACAACAGCAGAGATACCACTGCAGACTCATAAACAGCAACATTTCAGGTTTCTCAGGAGATCTGTGCACAGAACTACACTCAGACTATGTTTATTGTTAGGTTAATTTTCCAGCCTTTCTACTGTGCAGAGTGGAAAAGACAGAGCACAAAAATGAAATACCAGATACTGTTGTCGACTGTTGTGGCTGTTGTGGACGCTATGCTCTTTGACCTGCACTGTCTTTATATGGGGTGTGTGTGTGTGAAGATTGACCCTGGGTTCACAGCCCTGAACTGCCCCAATTTTAAGGAAGGAAGGGTGGGATCAGCCATATCAGGACAACCACCCAAATCCACTCCACCATAAATAGAGAGCTCTAGACAACTGTAGTGAGATACAAGGAACAATTGGCTCTGCAAATCCACTGTCATATTCTGGATTTTGAAAGAAGCTGAAGCAAGGTATTGTATTAATTTAATGGGGGGGGGAAATGTCAAGGTTATGGTGCTGCTTTTTTCCAGTTGCTGATGGTTTTCACACTTTCAGATTTAACAATTTGTCTGAGTCATAGTTGCTTACACCTAACAAAAGGAAGCACGTGCTAAAAAGGCTCTTCAAACCCTGGCCAGGAAGTTACCCGTCCCAACATGTGCTTGCTGAATGTGCTTGTATGCACGTTGACTTGGAAGAAGGTCTAACTGATTTTCAATAAATAGATCAAGGTGCACAGGCTTACAGATGTATTTTATCCTTTATTTTTTAAAAAAGAAACACAGCACAGTTGTGTTTTCTGTGTTTGTGTACTGTGTAAGAAAGTGTGTACAATTAAATTAGCTTTGCTTGTTTTTGCATACACAAGCATTTATCCAAACACCACTTCATAAAATGGTATATTTTTATGATGCTTCAAATGTTCCTTTTCAAATCCACTAAGATTATTTCAGATAAAACATTCATACCAAAGTGGCTGCTTACACCTTTGTTCCACCCGTTCACATTCAACCTCCAAACCTCATGGCTATGTGTAAGAAAACACAGAAGGGCCTTTACGAAAACACTCAAAGCCTGATCACTTTATAAACGCCTCTGCTTCTCCCAGGGATTTTCCATTGCAAGAGATGCAGTTTACAAGACTCAGTGATCTTCCCCAAGGAAACTAATACTCACCCACATTCAAATATATCAGAATCCTGGAAGATGATCTGCTTTCCTTTCACATGTTTTCTTTTTAAATCTGTCGGATTATAACCTACCTCCACTTCCACCCCTATTCAAAACAGAACTCCGCGCTTCACTGCCAACAATCCAGCAAAATATTCCAAGATTTTTGTCCCACCAAATGGAGAAACGCCCTTCTTTAACCAGAAAATACCACTTTTTCTGCAGCCTTATCTCACTGCCTCACACCAAACATGCAACCAAATCGAATCCCTCAGTGCTTCATACCACATTTACAGGCTCTTGCTTGCTTCACAGATTGTACTTTCTAATTTCCCTTGGTGCATTTTCCTTTTGTTACACAGTATTTATTGTTTTGTTTTTAATTTGTAGATTGTTTCCCCCTTTTCTTCTGCATTCACCACTCTGCACTGGTTCTCTTGGGAGAGGAAAGCACACATATTTATTTATTTTTGACAAGAATAACTGTAGGAGTTTGGCCAAGTTTCTCTCACTCCTAAGCCATAAGCACGCTGGGACAGAGAGAGGGAAATGAGAAAGGAAGGCACTCTGCATATGCCCCAGTGTCCTCTACTGTCATCATCTTAATCATCATCCTTTTCTATCTCTTGGGAGCCAGAGTATTTCTGGAATACAGAAAATCGATCCTGGGTCCCCAAGTTTTGTATGGACGACTGACAGAGTGGAAAAGTGGGGTGAGCTTCCCTTCCGCTTAATCTTTAAGCTCACCAAACATAACTAAATTTTTCCCAGGTTAATTTTCAGTTTCAAACTGGTCATCTGGAGCGGAGGAGGTGCCAGCCAACACCAGATAGAACTGGGGTTCACAATTGTCCCCCCTTTCCAGAGGAGGGGGCAGATAAGGACTGGTTTGATCCTGATCCCCGACTCTTTGCAACCCATCTCTGCAAACAGAACTTGGGAGAGAAAGCAAAATTTCCATTCACTTTCACTCCCTACTCCTCCTCTTCCCCCTTTTTTTTAATGATGGTGGGGCCATTTCTTTTTTCCTTTATTTCAACCACCGGTTGCTTTCACAGAGCCCCCGCCCCGCTGTGCAACAAGACAAACAGCATCCTTTAGACGCCGATTTTTAAAAACACAATCCTAAAAGCCAATTTTAACAACAGAAAAAAGGCAAGCGAGCTGAGGGCAGCCACTGGGTTTTATCCCAGGAGCCCCACCGACCCTCCCCCTAAGAGGACGGTGAGGTGGGCCCCACATTCGGCCCCCCCAGACCCAGCATTTCAAAGCGGGGCCGGGGGGACCTTCACCTCCTTTCTTCTTTTTTGGGGGGCCTCTCCCGCTTCCCCAAGCCCCTTTGTAACAGGGGGTAAGCTTCGCCTTCCAACCCTTCAGGGGCCAACCCGACCACCCCACCCTTCCCTGGTTTGCCCCCCAGCCCCTAATTCGGGGTCTCGCCCCTCCAGAACTGGGGTCCAAACCAAGCCCTCTCCTCTGTCCTTTAACCCCCCCCAGTCTGCCCCAAATCTACACCCCTCCCACCCTTCCGGGGGGCATCGGCACCCCCCCGCCCCTCCTCCTCCTCCCTGGAGCCCCCTTCCCCTCCCGAGGGGGCACCCCCGAGCCCCCTCCCCGCCCGCGCTCCCCCCGCCCTCGCGGTCCCTCCGTCCCTCGCCCCTCACCACGATGCACGGGGAGCTCCGGCCGGGCCCGCCGCCGGGGCAGTTGGCGGCGCTGCTGCTGCTGCTGCTGCTGCTGCTGCTCTGTCCGGCCATGGTGCCGGGCTCCGCGGCGGGAAAGCCGCCCCTGCCTGCCGGGTGCGCCGCCCGCCCTGAGGAGGCAGAAGACGAGGCGGCGGCGAAGGAGGAGCAGCAGGCCCGGCCGGCGCCGCCCCCTGGCCCTTCTACCTCAGCCGCCGCCGCCGCCGCCGCCTCGGCGCTCGGCCTCGGCCACAACATGGCGGCGGCTCCCCTCAGAAAAGGAGCGAGGAGGCCGCGCCCCTCACGGCCCGTCTCTCTCTCGAGGGCAGTCGCTTCGGGGCGAGGAAAGGGAGGCCACATCCCCACAGGGGCCTTCGGGAAAAAATAAGGAACGCAAGGAGTCGGTCTGAGAGGAAGTAAACGAACCCAGTTACCATGACGTGGTGGGGGGAGCTCGGAAAGGGACGGCGTTCCCCGTTTCTCGGGGCTGCTGAGGCCCTTTTGGCCGACGGAAAGTGGGAGCACGGGGGCGGCCCCCTCTGGGCACGGAAGTGGAGCGGATCTTACTGATTTATATTTGTAGGCCGCCTTTCTCCAGGAATTGGGACCCGAGGCGGCTTCCTACAGTTTAGCAGGACATTTTATTTATAAACGACGCTGTGGATCTCGGAGGCTTGGACGTTCAAGGATAACACCTCCCATCTAGGGTATAGATGTGTGTAGTTTGTACAGAAAACAAAGACACCTGTAAATAGAGGCATTCCTTACTTTTAACAGCCTCTTTGAAAAGAAAGATGCTTCTTTTATAAAGTCTCCTTGCAACCAGCCAAACCTGCCCTTTCCTCCTCCTCCAACTGGGAGGTTTTTTAGCAGCATCAGCATTGGCAGGTTGGGAAAGGGCGGCTGGAGGAACACTGTTTCATAGTGGCTTGCAGGAGTGTGCCTGGAATAAATAACGCACTAAACAAAGCTTGAGCTGCAAAAGAGATTCTGCTCTAACTGATTCTACTATAAACTTGGGTGCCTGCCCACAACAGGGAAGGTAAACAGCAGGTGCCTCCAAAATCCCTTAGGGAGGGTACCTGGACAGCAAAACAGAAAGGGAGAAAGCAGATAAGCCAGCCTCCCCAGCTAGACCCAGCAGGTTAAAGATGCCTAGATCTGTAAGTTTGGCCACCCAGATGGAAACCATAAGAAAAGTGGAGGTTCCTAAGGGGGGGGGGAACCCTGGTGCATTTTTGGAAGAAGCTTTCAAGTGGTCTCTAGAAGGTTCAAAATGTTGTTTACTTACGTAAGGCTTACCTAAGCTTGTTGTACTTCTCTTTGGAAAGGGATCCTGTAGTGCCTTTGAGACGAAAGAAAAGTTAGTAAAATCAGCTGGTAGTGATTGGTAGAAGAAGCTTTGGTAGACTTAAGTATGCATTTCATGTTGTTAATTCTGGAAAAAGAATGCTTGTCGAAACATACTGGACTGCCCTTCTTTTTGGGGGGACGTAGTGTAGGAGCCTATCTTTTCTCCGTGTTATTCCTTCCTCTAGCACCAAATTTTCTGTTAAAGAATGCCCAGGAACACATCAGCTTTGCTAACTGAGGTGTACCTGCAGACTAAATCCAATGTTAGTCCCAGTGAATTAACCCACTGGGATGAATAGGCATTGTTAGTAATTAATTAGTACTTGATTAGTGACAACACTAAGGTCAATCCCATTGATTTCAATAGGTCATTTACTCTCCTTTGACTAAAATTGGGTTTAGCTCAACATATTAGCGGTGATAAGGTGGCAAGAGAAAAGCCATGACAACTGTTAGATCAGTCTATCAAAAACACAACATATATTTAGACTGCAAAAAACACAAGCTAATGAAACAGAATCCTACAGACTTATCTGGAAGTAAGAAAACCCTGTGATAATTTTCATGGGGTCTCCATATAGGTCGATGGCCAGCTTTTAAGGTGGATACGTACATGTCCTCTTGAACTAACTGGAGCTTATTTCTGAGTAGACATGCTAAGAACGTTCAAGGGATTCTGGCCTTACAGCCCTGTCCCACGTCCTTTTTTTACACAGTTACTCAAAATAAATCACAAAGGCTGGCATTCTTGTAATGGCGTAGGAGACGTATTCTGCCGATAGTGGCCTGTATGGGAATGGGCACTGTTTTCAAGCATTGTGCATGGCACGCTGCAGTTGCACGTTGCACAAGAGCACCCAGCCATTGACACGTGTCGTGTGGTGTTGCTATTTTGCATGGGGATCGCATAGTGCTAGTGCGCTGCATCCTCACATGCAGATATTCATGCTATGCTGAGAAGATGTTGGGCTGCAGCCAAAATGTAGAGAATAACAGAAATACCAGGGGATTCAGGAAGCGACCAGGGGAGCAGGGGTTGGGAGGGAAATAAGTTGTACCTTCCTTCCTTCTTTCCACATTGGGCTCCTTGTCAGTGAGGGGCTTGGAACAGTTTCACCAACTGCGCCATTGATAATCCAACCTTGATGATCAGAGCTTTGATTTTTAAAATAATCTTAGCCACTTACTACCTTGAGAGGCAGTGTGGTGCAGTGATTTGAGTGTTAAACTAGTATTCTGCAAGTCCAGGGGTTTGAATTCCTGCTCAGCCATGCAGACTCCCTGGTGATTTTAAGGTAGGTCACACTCTCTGAGTCTTAGAAGAAAAAAGTATTGCAAACCGACCCTGAATAAATCTTGCCAAGAAAATCTTAGGAGAGCATTGCCATAAGTCAGAGTCTGCTTGAGGGCACATAACAACCACAAGCTTTTGAGAAAGGCTTAAAGGAAACCAAGCGACAGCAAAAAGAGACCCAAGAGAGATAAACCAACCCTTTTACTAGCCTTATATATATATATATACAGATTTTAAAAATTGCTTCTTTACAAACATTCCACATAGGGTGGTGGTTATGTGCCTCCAAGTAATTTCTGACTTATGGCAGCCCTAAGGCGAATCTATCACAGAGTTTTCTGGGGCTGAGAGTGTGTGATGCGCCCAAAGCGAGCCAGTGGGTTTCCACCGCTGAGTAGGGAGCTGAACCCGTCTCCAGGATTGTAGTCGAATGTTCAAACCGCTGCACCATGCTGGTTCTCCCACACAGGGTTGCCTGGAGAGGGCTCCTATACTTTTAATGTCTTTTAGAAGAGGAAATTTCAACAAGTATTGTCTGGTATCCAACTAAGTAACCAGCACTCATGCAATCATTAAAGGTATGGTGCCTCCGGTGTTCACTCTAGCAACTCTGATTTCACAGAAGCAAAGATTTCTGTTAGAAATAATACATACCACTGGCTGGGTGGGAGGTGGCTAAGGATGCCACAGACTCTGTTAAGCAAAAAAATCTTGGGTCCTCTACCTCACCAATAGATTTCTCTTTCCTGGGAAGCCTGATTTCAGTTCTTGTTCATCTTCCCTTTAACCTTTGTTCCTGATCCTGGCAAGACTTACCTTGAATTGCTGCGAGATGTCCATTTTGCTTTGGGTTCGGCTTCTGTGCCTTGCTTTGGTCTCTGACTGGGCTCTGGAGAACACACTGAACTTGCGTGCGCTGTTTTGGCCACACGTAGCCCAACACTCTGCAATTCCCTCAGAAAAATAGATTTGCTGCTAGCGTAGATTGGGGAAGGGGTCACCACGGGTGAGGGGCTGTTTGGTCACCCACGGGACTCTGGGGAGCCCTGGCCCCATTTCTTCATCACCACTCCCAAATTTGGAGACCTAGCCACTTCCTGTTTGGGTCCACGGACCCTGGCACTTCTAAAGTAGTTGCACTTTGCCCACTCTTGGGATAGAAAAGGACAAAGAAAGGAATAGACTCAGCCCATTGGTTCATCTAGGCCAGAGTACAAAACGTTATATATATATATGTTAAAGGAATTTGTTACTCATTAATTGCCTTTTTTAAACAAAATCAGAAGGCAATGTTACTCATTGCTCATTGTTTAAAGTGTGATGTGTTAGTTTTAAAAATTAAAATACACTGATGCTGGGACTTCTCTCAGTGGTTGCAACAGAATTGGATCTGCAGTATTTTTGCTATTTTTTAATGTTTGTATAACCATAAACATTAAAAAAATAGCAAAAATACTGCAGATCCAATTCTGTTGCAACCACTGAGAGAAGTCCCAGCAAGCTCTCTCAGTGCCCCTCGATTAAATAAAATTTGTGAGGGATAGACTGATTTATATGTGAAGGTGTTTAAATCTAATGCCATCACACAACAGTTCCAATCAGACCTTGGTTCTGGTAGCACAAGACGAGAAAAGGCAGATGAGCTATATAAAGGTGTAAATAATTGCTGAACTTACAGGAAGATTATTTAGTTGATTAAAAAGCATGAGACTTGCTCGAATCATCTGTCTTTATTAATGCAGTAATCACAGGGATTTCAGATGGAATGTAGGACACTGTTGCAGAAAACAAAAGTCTGCCAGATACTGAGATTTTTCAAATTCAGAAAGGCACAGTTGCAGATCTAATGGATTAAACTGTATCATGGCTGTGGTTTAGTTAGAGACCTGTGACCATTCATTTAATATTAAACTTCAAGTACTTTGCCAGAGGAGAGACATTTTTCTTTAAATCCTGAACAATCACCACTGTCTTAATTTGAGATCTCTGTTGGTCAGAAACACAAAATCAAGATACTCCTGAGTCCTCCTACATACTTTAAGATAGCACATATATATAATTTTTGACCCTTTTGGTTGGCCTAACAAAAGTAGGAAAATCTGGATTTAGGATTTAGAGCCCTCCGGGGCTCTTACACAGAGATTATGCATTATGATTATACACCATGCATTATGGTTTTCTAATTGCTTTTTAATTTTTGTACGCTGTTCATTTTTCAGTTTTTTGCTATGTTTGTTTCAACTATCACAAGTCCCAAATAGATAAAAAGGTGGGAAATAATAATAATAATAATGCATGAGGGCCAGCATAGTGTAGTGGTTTGAGCTATGACTCTGGAGATCAGGGTTTGAATCCTTGCTCAGCCATGGAAACTGTCATGCCCTGGATAGCTTGCAATGCACAAGAAGTGTTTATTTGTGTAGACAGCAGTGTTTATTTGTGACAAGCAAGTAACACAGCACACTTCATCCGAAGTTACTGAGACTGAAGCATACACTGTGTTCAGAGGTTTTATACCATCACATACAAATTCATACAAAACTGTGATTGGAGAGGATTGTAAATTTAACATGATCCTACGTCTTTAGACACTTCCCATATTTGAAATTGTTTACCTGTCTTTCATCCTTGGGGCTGGAACGTGTTTCCTGCCCCATCTCCGGATGCTTCTAGTTCTCACACCTTTTGGCACTTTTCTTCCCCCACCCATGATTACAGTAATTACTCCAGCTATTTCTAAACTGTCCCAGTTTGTCCCTCTGCATTCTCCTTTCCCTCTTCATCCTCGGCTTACTTCCATTGCTGCAAACTGAGATCAAAGCATAAGAGTAGTTTGCACCCAGTAAACTTAGCAGAGTGGGGGGAGTCGAGGAGAGAATGAAACACCCTTCCTGGTAGACCTAGGCAAAAGTAAACTGTGGCATCTTCTCTTAGCCAGGCTGGTGACAGAGAAAAGTTAATGCCCTTGGCCTGTTTTCAACCTTCATATCTTTCCCCACTAAAACTGTAAAGCAAAAGCCAAAACGATCCAGCAAGGTCACTAATACAAACAAACCTTTTCATGCCACAAGGCAGCTGTTAAATGTTTGACCATGATGCTAATAAGGACTCCAAAGCCTATCTACCTGGTGGCAGAGGCCCAGCTTGGCCAATGGGCGAAATATCTGCCCTTCTCACCCAGCCTGATCCAAGCAGAGGATATGGGCAATTAAAAGAGCCTTTTAAAAATATATATATCCTTCTGTGTTAGTGCTGTATTGCACACCTAGTGGCACACGGCACTGAGAACACTGTGTAGCCCTGTGCTATTTTTAAAAGCAGAAACTGCATCCATTCATGAAAGAAATTTGCCTCCTTGCCAGCAGAGCTTCCTGCAGCTTTAGTCCCATGGAAACTGGTGGCGTGAATTGTACATGATGCCACAGATCTCTTTGTGTGTGCTTATTTGGGCACACTTTGGCAAAGGAAAAGGAGATAATAAAGCAGTCCTCGCCTGGGACTCCATGTAATTTCTGTGCTCTGTGGAGGAGATGGCTGGAAGGCTTTTCCCTTAAATATTAGCCCAAGTAGTTGCTCTGGTGGTGCCCAAGATTCATGATGGTTAGAGGACGGGTGGAAATTCTGTCTTCTTTTCTGATACTGAAATTATTCAGGGCCCATTTGAACCCATAGAGCAGTCACTTGTGGTTAGAGGCTCTTTCACACTGATTATAGCATTATGATTCCACTTTAAGTTGATTCTGTCCTATGGAATCCTGGGATTTGCAGTTCAGGGAAAGGTGTAAAATTCTCTGCTACAGAACTGTAGGGCCTTGCCAAACTACAAGCCCTAGAATTCCACAGGATGCTGTCATGACCGTTAACGAGGAACCATAGTACTAAAATCATGTAGTGTGGATGACTTCTCTTACTCATGACTGATGTAAGGATGTAGAGAAGCTGGTACTTGGCCATCTCTGATGGCAAGCACTCACTTCTGAGCTCCATTTAAAGTGCTGGATTTAAGCTTGAAAGCCTTAGTATCTTCCAGATTTTGTTGAACTGCAGCCCTCAACACATCTCATTGTCTAGGGCTGATGGGTGCTGCAGTTCACAACACACAGAGGGCCTACAGTGATAAGAGACCATGGGAATTGTTGTCCAATACATTTTGCGCACCTCAGTTCAGGACGGATAATGACAAGCTGGAACGTATTGACCAAAGAACCATTGACCAAAACGAGAGAAGGCTTGGAAACGATGCCCTCTGAGGAGTGGCTTAGGGAGCTGGAGAATAGTTAGCTGGAAAAGAGTTAAGAGGCAACATCATAGCTACGTAAATATTTGAAGGGATTTCATATGGAGGATGGAGCAAACCTATTTTCTGCTGCTCCAGAGACTAGTACACAGAGCAATGGCTTCAAACTTCAGGACAAGAGATTCCACCTAAACATTAGGAAGAACTTCCTGACAGTAAGAGCAGTTTTGCAGCGAAATGCACTGCTGCCTGGGAGTGTGGTGGAGTCTCCTTCTTTGGAGGTTTTTAAACAGAGGCTGGATGGCCAGCTGATAGGTATGCTTTGATGTTTTCCTGCCTGGCAGAATGGGGCTGGACTCAACAGCCCTTGTGGTTTTTTTCAGCTCTACAATTCCACAATTCTATATCTGGAGGGCCAAAGGTCACTCACCTCTCCTTTAAAATCAGACAAATGGTTAAAACACTAGTGTTGTTTTCTTGTTTCAAACCTCACAGGGTGGAAAGTTACTGCAGGTTGAAATGAGACCAGCTACAGAATTTCCTACTGAAACTGCACATACATCACCCTATTTTTAGTTTAGTTTAGTGTCAGCTTCTCTCATGCAGGAATACGAATTAAACAGGAAGTTAAATTAAAGTGACAATTTGTGGTCCTTTTTGTAAAAACATCTGCAAGAGGTGGAAAGTTCCGCCATCTATGAAGTTGCGACCACTCCTTCTGAACAAGGAAAGCCAATAAAAATTAGAGCTGACCTCATCACTGTCATTTGGTCAATATTGTGCTTTCCATAATGGAAATGCTTTGTGGGTTTTTTTTCTGGCGGGGGGGAGATATAGATGCAGATGACTCTGGTACCTGGAGAGGAACAGTTAGTATACCCAAGAGACAGAATTAAACCAACTCGCACAAGGACAGAAAAGTGGCTAAACGCACAGTAAAAATGGCTTCCGTGGTCCTATGGTCCAGTAAGGCGGTGAACAAGCTGAGATTTCTGAATACCAGCTGTGTGGTTATTGCTTTGGGTGAAGGTGTGTGAAGAGGTCTTTGCACATGCCAAGGCCCTTAGAAGCAGCTTGAACGTACATCAAAGCAAACTATGAGGCGGAGACTTGCAAAAAAGGTCAGATTTAGCAGCATCCACCTGCTCTTCTGGTAGCCAGCACTGAGAGAAAGGAAAGGCCGGGTCACTTTCATGATTAAATTCAGCAGACGACCATGACAGTTAAAAAGAATGAACTGGCTGACATACTTCTTTGTATGCACTTTTTATCTCTCCACAGGGGAGACACATTGCTCCCCCCTTCTAGAGTGAAGGATCAGAAACAGAACAGTGTCAACATACACAGCCAGAAAAAGTTGCAGGTCAGAAGGGCTGCTTTGCTGGGTTAACAGCCCTGGCCTTCACCTGGCACCTCCATACCTTCCCTCTGAAGTGTGGTATAGAAACCCAAGAGCTTCTGCACCACAGGTGCTGCTTTTTGAGCCCACGGGTACATTACACTCTAAGGAACATGGGGTACAAATCTTTATGCTGTCATCCTCCTGAGCCATTTTAGGTCTAGTGGTTTGAATGTTGGACTAGGACACTGGTAGGTAGGCCAGGGTTCAAATCCCTGCTTAGCCATGGAAACCCATGGGTTGACCCACTCTCAGCCTCAGGGGAAGGCAAAGGCAAACCCACTCTGACTAAATCCTGCCAAGAAAACCCTGCATTAGGTTTGCCTTAAGTCAGAAACAACTTGCAAGGCACACAACAAACAAGTGAACCAGATTTCTGGGTTACCCCATGTTGTGAATAAGGGCCTCAACGGGGCCTAAGAGACTCCATCCAAACAGGTTGAAATTGCTCTGCAACTCCAAGAAAGCATTTGGGTGCCCCTCCTGTTTTTTGCAGGGGGAAGTAGTCCTCCATGGTCTCTTGCAGAACCAATGGGCCCTCCTAATGGTTGCCCGCCCCACTCAACAAGTTATTGGACAGCATCTTGAAGTCTAAAGCGTATCAAGAGATCATCAGAATTGCAGCCTAATGTCAGAGTGGTCACACATTCCCACTGTTATTCCACAGTAACAGGGTTGGGTGATACCACCAGCCAGCAGATATCAAAAGAGACTGCCCTACTCTGAAAGCTAATTGTGGGAGAGAGGCCTCAACGCTGCCAACAAAAAAATGCCCTTAAGTTGAGAAGGCAAAACTGCAGAAATCTAAGAGCCCGAGTATTTCAGAGTGTTTCCCCTTTTCATTGGCTATGACCAAGACCGTCCACTCTAATACTCTTCTGGATTACAAATCCAAGGATGCCCCAACTGGCATGACCAGTGACGACGACTGGGGGAATTCTGGGAGCTGGTCAGAAGTGCAAATATTTCAAGCTGATGTTGGTACTGGCTTGGAATTCTAGCATCTTCAAAAAGGTTTGTCCTAGGTAAAGTATTCAACAGGTGGACAACAGGGATTCTCCCACTGTTTGGAACACCAAAACTATGCTGAACATGGTGCAACTTGTACTACTACTTCAGAGTGTTACTTGACAGAAATAAAGAATCCTAACATTGATCTAACCTACCATTTTATATTTTAAATCAGTTACAGGATATTAAAACACATACATACATACACACAATCTATCCAATCAAAAGAGTGCACAGCCTGGTAAAAATCTATTTCAGTTCATTGCGCCTTTAATCTTGAAAATTACAATACAAAATAAAAAAAAATTGGTCAATGGCATAAGAGCAGTTAACAGATTTATTTTTTTATACACAACTTTTCTACTAAATCTGCATCCTTCCAGGAAATTTTCAAACCCAAATGGATTGAATTCCATCTTGAGAGTCTTTTGAAGTTCTTATACACAATAGTTGAGTCCCTTGATACAACGAAATGCATTAAAAAAAAGACAAAAGGTTAAAAAATAAAAAAATTAAACAAGGCTTCAGAAATACAGAGCATACCATGAAAAGTTTTCTTTTTCTTTGCAGTATTCAACTGCTAGTGAATCTTCTCTGTTTCTCATCCAGTTGTCAGCTTCCTTCCATTGCTGGTTGGCCTCAAATTCAAGAGATAAGAATGAAGTCTAGAGAAAACTTGCTAGTTTGCTAACAAGTATGACATCTTTTGGTTGTGTTCAGAATAGGCTGGACTGAATCAATGGAAGAAATTACTAGTAGATATTAGGATTCTATGACATCATAACTGTGACATTAAGACTTGGCATAATTTCAAGCTAATTAGACTCCAGAAGAGTGCTGGGTAGATTTAACAGAATTTGACTAGCTGATTTGCCAGAAAACCTTAATCAAATACTCAAAACATTCTTGTATAGTGGTCACAAGACTCAAAATAAATACTGACCTCTTTTAAAAAATGAAGAAAAAAAATAATTCCAGAGTCTTATTCTGCATTCTTCTTACAGCATACAGGATCTGTATATATATATATTTTTTGGACAAAACATGATGTGTTCCACGCAGCACAGAGCACTTGAGGTATGATGTCCAATAAAGGTGGCTAAATTCCATAGTGAGATTTAAGCAGTAACTCTGAAATCTAATGGGAAGTGGGTGGGCTGGGGGGCTGCAGTTTCCAGAAGTGACCACATTCTTCAGTTGCAACGAGCCACAGGTTGTTGGCATAGCAGGGAGAAGAAAGTAAGAGCTGGCTGGTCAGGTAGGGATGTGTACATACGTGTGTGTGTTTTATGTAGGGGAAAAAATGAACTACAGCCCTTTGGCATGAGTACTGAAGCTCACAGCTTAGAGTCAATGGCAGCTTGAGGTCTCTGGCAAGGAATGCTAGGCAGTAGGAACCACTGTAGCAGGAATAACCCAAATGGTCTGAAATCATATGGAGTTGCTTAATTCTGCCTCTATCCCCCTGACCCTTCAGCCAAACCCCTACAGCGTGTGCTTTCACAAAAGAGGAGTCAAGCAGTTTCCTTCCTGCTTTACCTCCACAGTTTGTACATGAAGGTAAATGCAGAAATCCCTTACTTGCAGCCTTGACTGCAACACACACATAATCTACTTTGCGAATCAAACTCCAGACCTTCCCACGGTGCAATAATCTGTTGAGGTGAACATCTGAGAAATTTTATTCAGTCCAGAAACAGAGCTTATTGTCTCAATGCCTGCCTCAGCACTGACACTGTACACATTATTTTTCATTCCTATAGTGTTTTCGGGTGTATGGTTTTTTCTCTCTCTCCAGACACTGCAGACTAACTACATAATATCAACATGTTTAATTAAAAAAAGAAGAAGAAGAAGAAGCCTTTGCTGCTCATTGAAGGCTCACAAACATGAACATTTCAGGCAGTTCAATGACATGTCTAACAGTCAGGTAGTAAAAAAAAAAAGTTACTAACCCCTTTTTGACTTTATTAAAGCATTGTTTTTTTAAAAAAACACAAAGGTTAGTAATTATGGATGTCTTATTCATTCCCAGTTTAACTGTGTCACTTGAACCTGTATGAAAGATGATGAGGGAAAAAAGGATAAGATTTTAAAATAGTTGAGAATAAAAGAGGAAAGCATATTACCAAACTGAACACGATAGCTATTTTTATTGGCAGAAGTGCAGGGTCTTTCTTAGTTAGCTGAATTTTGAGACATATCCCTAGCTCTTGTGCAACAGACTCCAGTTTAAAAATAACCCCCCTCCCACACTTATTGGCATATGCTCAGCTCAAAACATCTTACCACTAACAACAACTACATCAATTGTACAGTGGTGTCTCAAAAGGAGGGCTGGAAGATAAGGACAAGCCATACCTAGTTTCCATTAAGCTGCTGCTGCTGGGGAACTCCGCTATGATCAGCTACTGACTTCTCACGGCTTTTGCTTTCTCGTTCTTCATCCTCTTCATCTCGCTCATCATTCCCGCTATGGTTTTTACAGTAAAGCCTACAGACAATGCAAAGCCAACATTTTTTAAAATATATGTGTATATTTGTGTGTGTGTGTGTGTGTGTGTGTGTGTGTGTGTGAGGGGGCAAGAGTGGTGGAAGAAAACGACACAAAAACTTGACATCTCTTATAGAAAACTGAATTTTGTTGCAGAAGATGGCTTCACCAATCATGTTTTATAAACTGTGCTGGAAATTTTAAGCACAGAGGACTATCTTTAGTGTAATGTTGTCCCTGTTGGATCTTTTGCTCAACAGACTCACATCGGACCACATTAATCCCAATCCCTTTTAAGCAGACAAGCCAATTAAAAAGCCAAACATATAGTCATGATACATGCAGAAGCAAATTTTGGACATTACCAAAATGTCAGTGTATAAGTTAGAAAAAAATTGGAGGCAATGATCATCTACCAATATCTATTTTTTTTAAAAAAACCTCCTATTTCATCTTTATAAGAATGGTGAGAATTAACAATGACATTTCTCTTAACCAAACATGCTACATTTTGGAACCTTTAAGGGCATTATACAGAAGGAGGATTTCAATTTGTTTCTACCTATTGCCATCAGAAGAAATATTCAACATATGGGAGATCATCAAGTTCTATGTCTATAACAGATTAGAACATGTGAATCTGAAAGGCAAAGTTTTAGCTAAATGGACATATTATGAAGAAGAAATGAAATTTTTCTTGTTGAAACTGTTCAAGTTCCAACTCTTCATTTAATGTCTAAGAAAGAGCCAAAGAATCCTCTTAATGCTCTCCCTTAGCACATACCAAGACAGCTACATTTAGGAAACCAGTACGTTTTCCCTAAATTCACAGGCATTTCCATTTCTAAAGCAATGACGTAGTGTTCTCCTCAACACTGCAAATCTCTCTGTCTTTTTGGAAAGTTATCCAGTGAGCTAGATCAATGGAATCTTACCAAATTTTATTTAGTCAATCAAACTAAAAATGTATATAACACATTAACTTTACGTAGTGTATAAATCCCTTAAGTTTTCCCAAGAGTCAGAAATATTTGAAGTGCGGGGTGTGTGTGTGTGTGTGTGTGTGTGTGTGTGTGTGTGTGTGTGTGGGGTTAATAAATGTTTCCTTGGAAGTAACAGCGGCCTAGAAAAGGAACTAATGTAATGTGATGGGTGTGAAAATTCAGAACTAATGGCATTCAGTCCAAGAAATAAACAAGCCTGGGCTCAGACACTTAAAACCACTTCCTAGGTAAGTATTAACGTAAACTTACTATTACTAAATCAAACTGAGATGGTCAAACAAGGAAAGACAAAGCGCTTTTCTGTGACAACATCCTCCAGCAAAACCACCCAAGTCATCAATACTTGCTTGAAGAGCCAGACCACATTTTCAGTGAATGCCCTCTTGTGGCCAGCAGTTAGAATCAGGTGCAACACCAGTAAATCTAAGGGTTGGGCAAGCTGGATAGGCACAACCACCACAGTGAAAGAAGTGGCTACTTCTCTTATTCAAAAACCTTACAACTGGTACAAGGACCTGCTAATCTCCCACAGAGTCCAGCCCTTGGAGATACAAGGCACTCCCCATGATGGTTTCTCCCCCCACCTCTCTCACACACAAGCAATAGGGTGCACTTACTTGTAAATTCCTCGTGACATATTCTCAATGTATTTTGCTTTGTCTTGTACTCCACAGTGGTAATGGTAAGTCTTGATGCATGCTTTAATCTCACATCCAATTGTGGCACCAGATTGACTACAAAGAGTACACTTCTGTCATAAAATGGGGAGGGAGAGAAAAACAGCAGTCAGGTTATGTGAATCACATTCTGATCTTCATCTACCCACTTCACAATCTCAAATCCCCCAAGTTTATACTCTTGATAACTCTTCCTGACAGAGTTCAAACAGTTGGTCTGCGTGAGGACTGAATTACTACCAAGGAAGGCAGAGAGGAGCCAGCCCCCACAATACTGTGAAAGAGGCCAAAATGTTTTGCTTTTTCATCACTTCTACTCATAAAGCAACAATTTCCAGGGTCTTCTCAGTGGGGAAGCAACATTCTTAAAACAGTTTTAAAAACAAGTATCTGCCATTCAGACTTCCAGTTTTGTGCTGTGACTACTGCACAGGACTTAAATCTCGTAAAATTAAGTTTAAATTTCTCCTTTGCCACAACGCTTGCTACATCAGCTTGGCCCACCACTCTGTTTTGTGGCTGGAATTTAGAAAAGGAGTGAGGAATTGCAGACAGCCCTCAGCAGTTTAAATGAAAGTCAGGAGAAAAATGTAATAGCTCAGGTTCAAACCAGGTGGCCATACCATTCTTTTCCCTCGCTTGATTTCCTGAAGTACAGTTTTAATATCAAAATCACCAAATTCTGCCCTTGATGTTGTCGTCAGTTGTACAGTGCCAGAAGAGAACAACTAGGAAGACAGGAAAAACAGAACATTAGGAGTGCTGTAAACTCTAGCCATGTGGGTCTTCAAAGACAAAGGCCATTTCCGCACTAGCCTGTTGTAGTTTTGGGAGGGGCCCGAAACTGCAAACCCCAGGATTCCATAGGATGTTGAAAGTGGAATCATAGTGCTATAACAGGCTAGTGCAGAAATGGCCAAGAATGCTACAGGAAAGTGGTGGTGGTGAGACTCTGAGACAGAGTTACGAAGATTTAGCAAGCCTGAGATGACAGCAACCAGCCCGGATGGCTTTAAAAGAGGATCTCACAAATTAACTGAAGGTGGCTAGACTGAGCCTTGAGGTTCACAGGCAGTATGCTAATGACCACTTGTTGCTGTGAAGTGATTTTCCAGGCCTTCTTAGACAGGCTTGGCTAGCCACCATAACCAGAAGTTCCCGATCTGAGTGGGCCGTCTGATCTAGCAGAGGCTCTTGCGTGTTAATCTGAAGTCTGGAAGAGGAAGCATCTTTTTCTTGAATCATGGAGGACACAACAGTGATGTGAAGCTTGGGATGAGTGCTGACTGGGCGGACAGTGTACTGAAAAGCCACTTTCAGTTTCTACTTGAGGGGGAAGCCCTGTTCACTGATAAAAATAAACAGATACTAGTTGAAGAAAACACTGCATAAGCCCTTTTAATCAAAGTATGGGGAAAGACAGGGAGTGACGGCAAAGCTATCTCTCTCACCATGCATTTGTAATGTGCAGCTGCCTTTTTGGCATTGAATATATGAAGCTTCCCTCTAGCTTCATTTTCTTCTTCACCTGCATGACAGAATCCACATTTAGGTTTTGTATCATTGGGACTGCTTCTGTGAGGTGATCTGTCTCTCTGAAAGAAAAACACTTTTCTAAAATAATAGGCCAAAACCAAAATATATGGTTTAATCAGAAGACTACTAAACACGCGCACTTTGAAACAGAGAAGAACATGCTTATGTGAGGTTTTTAAACATACAAATTGCTTACATAAGAACTACTTTCTACATCATCTGTGCCATGTGAAGATGTTGACCGAGCATCTTCCGACTGCCCTTTGAGGGTCATTTTTCTGGGCCTTCCTTTACGCCCCCTCTTTTTAGGAGGAGAAGCTTCCAATTCATGCTCATTTAGACCTTCTTCTAGATCTGCTGGAAGACAAAGGACATATGAGAAGCCTAAACATTTCCCCCAGGAAGACTCTTATAAAGTACACAGGTACTGGCACCTCAGAAATGCTGGAGAAAAAGTGAATTGCTCTCATGGACAGCTTATTGCGCTGTTTCCAGGCACCAGCAGAAAAACCTGGTTTATGAGAGTATAAGGTTTTCCCTCACCACTGTGTTTCCATACTCAGAGAAACTCAGTAAACTCACTTTCCTGCCGTGAGGAGGGAAAGGCTCTTATTGCTAACATTTCCCCAAGATCACATCTCACATTACATCAGAGTAAACATTAGATTCCCAAAGCAAACACTCAAATATTGAAAATAAGTACCTTCTTGCAACACTTTAAACAGTACGAGGCAGCCTAGCCTACCTGAATCTGCCATGCCAAAACAGCAATTCAAAGAGAGCAAAGACCTTTTCAACTGGGGGGACTTTTGGAAAGAGGCTGGTTACTGAGGAAGCAGCTTTTAATGGGTTGGTGTAACAGAACAGTGCCAGGATCCCTGGGTGCCAGGCAGGTCAACCTGAGTCTCTTGGCCCATTCCTTCAGTCCAAACTAACCCTGCAAGACAGAGTTGTTGCCACTTCCAAACATCCACTCAGCCTAAGCTGAGGCAGCTTAGACCTACAGTGGACTCCTGAGAGTTTAAGAGCTGAAGGGCTCAGTTGGCATCTTCTGGTCTAGAGCCTTAGAAGGCCTGAATCCTGCCATTAGCCGCAACTAGAGTAGGGCCACTGGATCGATGGGATCTACAGACAAGCTGGCTTGCCATTCAACCATTAATTCCACACGTCTACCCTAGCTGGGACTAAGAAAGAGGACTCAGGCAAAATACTTTATGTAGTCCCTCCCACTTCTGTTTCTTCACAGTTGGTTTACAGAATGTGCAGCCACATGCTGTGGTGATGTTTCCTACCTTGGAAGCCTCTGAGAGAGGATGACACATATTTATGACAGTGAGGTGATCTAGCAGGGGTGACTCAGTGTATGCCATGGAACACCACACAGTGTAAAGAACTACTGCCTTCAAGCCCTACTTTGGGGGCTTCCTGAAAGCTTTTAGTTGAAAGCTGCAAAAGGATGGACCTTTGGTCTAACCCAGCAGGGTTCCCCTTTCATGTACAAGTAAAACTGACTCAATGAATTCTGTATCTTCTTTTCACCACACCCTGTCAGTACCATTATTATATTATTATTCACAATAGAAAGCAAGTGCTTGATGCAGAGCTATTTAAAACTTCAAGTGCTGAATAATTATTACCTTCAGAGTTGTGCGGCACTTTCTTGTGTTTTCGACATAATATCCTAGGGACAAATCATTGGAAAGTGCAAAGTCAGCCATGATACAGAATTTTTTCATCTGTTTACAACCTATTCTAATGCATTTGCCACAATGTAAAACGGTACTGTTTGCAATGAACAAAAGTTACATTCAGCATTTGTTTTCAAACAAATGCTGCATCCTTTAATATACTTTAAGACAGGTAAAATACAAATGGTAGTTACATGTAAATGCCTTGGGAAGGTTTCTCTCGGATCTGAGCTTTATCATGCAATGCACAGTAATAGTGATATGTCTTATGGCAGGTTTTTACATCACACCCAATGGTTGCACCAGGACAGTGGCATAATGAGCATTTCTGAAAGAAAGGGGAAAAGAAGACATCACGTTAGGACTTCTGGCACATTAACAAAGGGAATTTAAAAAAATGAGAGAGATGAGCTAACTGAGGGAAACGTAACCCACTGCATTTCAGTGTACGATCAGCCCTCCACATCTGCTAAGGTTAGGGGCGCAGGGCCCTAAGCAAAAGTGGAAAAGTAGCAAACAAAAAACTGTGTACAGTAACTTATAAGCCCAAATAAAACTCTTACTTTGAAGAGATTAAAATCTGTTAATAGGGAAGGGACACTGTTCCTTGCTGCTTTCCATGCAGTAAGAGACCAACTTGAATGTCGGACACCCCACTTTACAAGAATTGCATCCAGAAGGGCCCCACAGCTGTGGACAACCACTGCCAGTCAAAGGAAGCAGTACTGGCTGGCTGGACAGGTGATGCGACTTGCTATGAAAACAGCTCTCTGTGTTATTAATCATTATGAAACGTATTTGCAGAAGCTCTACTGAATCAACAGGAATCAACATATCTGACTAAAGTGAAACAGAACAAAACAGATTTGCATACTGCAGAATTAACTCATGGCTTTCAACATAACCCTATTTCTTGAGGAAATATATTTGGATGCAAAACTTCTATTTTAAGAAGCTTGCAAGATGCAGGATCTTGATAATACAGAGAATCCTCTAACTGAAGATAGCTGCAAAATTACCATTAACACCAAAACATTATAAGAGGGATTATGCATCTCTCTTCTGTGTGGTTGCTCTCTGCTATCTGTCCTATCTCTTTAATGCTGAAGGAAAAAAATTTTTTTTTTTACCATTATCTTTATTGAGATATAAGTCATAATAAATAATAAATATAAATCACAATAAACAATAGCTTGCTTTCTATACTTCAAATACTTCATTTTTAAACACCAATTTCATTACATTTAGTTGTATGTATATATTTTCCATACTTTTATCTGAATTCTCTCTCCTTTTTTTTGATATTCTAAAACTTGAGGGGAAAAAAGAAAAGAAAAGAAAAAACAAATACACAAAAAATATAATAATAATTACAATTTCCCTAACCCCCCCAAAAAAGGAAAGAAACTCCCGTAAATCTGAACTCGTACCCTTACTGTCCAATAAAATAAAGGTCTCCGCCTTTTTTTCCTCTGTACTTCCCTTCATTCCAATTCCCCCCCCCTTTTTTTTGCATTTCTCCGTATTTTACCACCGTTTCTATTAAATATTATATATACTCAATATTTGCCAAACCCCATTTTCTACTTGGGTACTTTGTTACCGGATCCCATTCTCGCAAAACATCGTCGGATTGCTCTTTAACTTTTATAGTGAGCCGGTCATTTTCTTTCATTTCTATTATTTTAACCATCCAGTATTCTATGGATGGCGGATCTTTATTTTTCCATTCTTTAGCTATAAGAATTCTAGCAGCTGTGATGAGGTATAAAAGAATCCTCCAATATTTCTTAAAAATTTTCATATCTATCATTTGAACCATATTTAATAGATATATTTCCGGTTTTAGAGAAATTTGTGTTTTAAATATTTCCATCAAGTGTTTATTCACCTCTTTCGAAAAGCTACTGATTTTTGCACATTTCCACCACATATGCATAAATGACCCTGCTTTCTCCTGACATCTCCAACATTGATTCTGTGATGTATGATACATTTTTTGGATTTTCGTCGGTGTCAAATACCACTTGTAAAACATCTTTATATAGTTTTCCTTAAGGTCTTGGGCTACCGTAAATTTTTGTGTTAATTTCCATGCTGTCTCCCATTGATCGAGTTCGATCACCTGATTGGTCATCTTTGCCCAAGATATCATGGTATCTTTAACTGTTTGATCCTCCAACTTATGCCCTAACAAATAACCATATAATTTAGCAGTAATATGATCCGATTGATCAAATAGGTTTTTTTCAAATTTGTTTTTCATCTGTCTTATGTCAAATCCTTCCAGTCTGACATCTATTTTAAACCTTTCATATAACTGTCTATATGGAAACCAAGCCAACATGTACCCCATCTTTTCTAATTTTTCCCTAGGTTTTATCTGGGGGTTGAAGATTCCAATATGTTTTCCAGCAGATCTTTATATGTTAACCAATCCGTTTGTGTCCCTACCCATCTTCGCTGAAAGGCTTCCTGCGGTGATATCCATATTGGGATTCTATTGTATAGTTTCTTCTTTATCTGCATCCAAACCCTCAATAATGATCTTCTTATAAAATGGTCTGTAAATTCTTTATCAATGTTAGCTTTACCATACCAGAGGTAGGCGTGCCAGCCCATCCTGTTGTCTGCCCCTTCTAATGTTAATGTTCTTACATTTTTTAATTTAATCCATTCTATAATCCAATTTAAACATGCTGCGTGATAATATAATTTAAGGTCAGGAAGGCTGCACCCGCCTCTTTCGAAGGAAAAAAATGTTTTTGAGAAGCATGCTAGTTCAGCTAAAGTTATGACAAATCTTGCTATGTCAGAAACAGTAATCTTCAGAAAGGGGTACAATGACCAATATTCAGGGTACCATAACTTACCAGCTTAGTGCCTCTTTTTATCTCTTTTTGTACATCTTCAATGGAAAAGCCTCCAAGACTCTCATTATCAGAATGTGAAGATACCAAGGCAGACGAGAAAAGCTAGATGTACAAAAATAATAGTACACAAACATTACTAAAATAAGGTCAGAACCTGAGCTTGAGTACATTCTTAGTGCTCCCCATTAAACGGAAATGTTGAGTAAAAGCAACAAGAAATCTCGATGTTCCTTAAAAGCAAGCAAATTTATTATGACCTAAGTTTATGCTGACTAGAATCTAGAGTCCGCTCCAGATGCAACAGACTCTGATTTGGAACATTTATTTTATAATACATATGTCAGTCACTTAGGTAAAACAAGACTCCACTTTTGTTTTGCTTCATCAAACTAACAGGGGCAGCCCTCTGAAATGATGTGTACATCTCATGTTCCACTTTAAACTGTGTGATGTGGAGCCCCATCTGATGCATGAGCTCACTGAGAAATAAGTTCCATGAGTTCAACAGGGTTTCATTTCAAGTCGGTCTGGACAGGATGAAGCTCAGCTAGAGAAAATACAGGATTAAAGACAGCCAGTGGGGATTTGTTCTAAATGAATAATGACTCTGTTAATAACGCCTTTGCTGAACCATGTACTCTTCCTTTCCATGTTTCCACAATATATCTTACTGTAAGGACTCCACAGTGGTGAGTCCCTCCCCCAATCATCCCCATATCTGGTCGCTTTTCTATGTACTGTGCCAAGCTCAACAATATTGAACAAATATTAAATATGATGTTAAAAGAAAGCCATAAGGCAGGGAGAATTATTACCATAGAGAAAGAACTAAACATGCCTTTCCACCCATCAATTCCCCGCAACTCCCTTCCTCCTCTCTGCATCAGTGTTCCATCAGCAAGAAAGCATTCCACCCACCTGAGCAGTTCAACTCCTTCCCTTTGGGGGCACTTACCATACATTTATGATGTGCTGCCACCTTCTGGTTTTCAGAAAGCAAGAGCTGTCCGCACTCGTTATCTCTGTTGGACCTGCAGAAGCCACACTTACGCTGCCTTCCTGGGCCCTTTTTCTGTCCAACTGAGGCTGACATGATTTTTAAGACGGCTTGGAGAATGCCACTTCAATCTTTGCCAATGCTGCAGAGAACAAAATGGTACAAACAATAGCACTGAGCTTCTCTCTCTGTTTTGGCAGTGATTTCGAATGCCTTATCAAAAGATGACCTCAAGATTACACACTCAGGGGTCAACCGGTGTGTGCCTCTCATGTCACAGAAAGTGCAAACCATCTCCTCAATAAATCTGCATGCTTCTAAAAGAATTCTCAGAGAATTCTCAGAGAAAGGAAGACTCCTTCAAGAATGGAAGATGAAAAAACTAAAAAACATAAAGATCCACTTGGGACACTGGTGAAAAATGCTGTACAGCTATGTTCCCCACCATCAGTTGTTTTTTTTTGGGGGGTGCTTCAAGAATGCCAATGGCATTGAAAGGTAGGGATGCATTTTTTAAAAATTAGAAGAATCTGAGCAGAATACCTTTGAACAAAATGAAAACCACTTATTTTTACACTCTACTTTTCAGCATCCAGCTTCCAAGGCAACTATGCACAATTTTTCCACCAATTATCCTATTGTATAGCATACAATAATAATTCATTGAGTATGGATGTTTTAGTAGGCTAAAACAGCAGCATTCAATCCACAAGCAAGTCCTGGCCCTGCTGGATCATACCAAAGGCCTATCTGGTCCAGGCTCACACTGTTTCTCACACTAGCCAACCAGGTGGCTTCAGGAGAGTTTGCAATGTATAAATGAGAACCAGCGTGGTGTAGAGGTTTAAGCATTGGCCCATGGACCCTGGAGACCAGAGACTGATTCTCTGCTTGGCCATGGAAACCCACTGAGAGACCTTCATCATGTCACACACCCTCAGCCCCAAAAGACCTTGTGATAGGATCACCTTAGGGTCGTCCTAAGTTGGAAATGACTTGAGGGCACACAACAGCATCATAAATATCTTTTTTAAAAAACAACAACACTTCTAATGGGGAATCCTTGTTCCCCAAAAATACCCAGTGAGGGCTGTGCATGATCACCAACTATGTCAGCTACAGGAACAACAATAGTGTGAAACATACTGGAAAGAGCCATGAATTGCTGGCACCTGATTAAGAGCACTGCAAACTACAACATTTTGTTGCTGCTTCCACTTGTAAATAATAGATTCAGGATTAAAATATACCTTACTGGAAATAGCAGGTGGCTTAATTCTGTACCACCATCTGCATCCATAAGATATCCACAGAATACCAAGCAACATCTGAATATGTCCAATGCTGATGCTGCCCTGACAAGTTCAAACACGGCTATCTAGGGTCAAGCAGCTCTCCCATTCCTTTTCAAACAGGTTGTGAGCACAGCAGAACACCCCAAGTGACCACCACACCCATCACTGGCATGTGGAGGGCAGTTCCATATTCAGCAACAATACCACCACAATTTTGCATGACATAGGAACCACAACATGACATCAAGAGCCACCCCACTCCATTTATGTTTAAAGAGCAGCAGCTGTTTGGGTCAGACAACAGAAATCATAAAAAAAAAATCCTGGGCCATAAAATGCCACAGCAAAACTATGGAGGTTGAGGCTGTGATCTGCTCTGGATACCACACCTCTGATCCTGTGAAAAAGGTAGCCTGGAAAAATATTGTTTGAAACTACATCCCTAAGTGCGCTCTCACAGAGTAAGAATCCTTGCTGGATCGCACCAAAGGCTTGTCTTGGTGAGGCTGTCCTGCTCCCCAGCACCTGGTACACAGAGGCTTCTTGCAGCCACCATGACTAACAGCCTTTGGTGCGCCCTCCATGAGTTTGTCTAATCCATCTTTGAAAAGTGTGAAGAGCGTTTTTGTCTGTCCTCAATCCCTTGCCAATTTCATTAGATGCCCTGAGTTGTAGTATTATGACAGACGGAGAGAAATCTCCCTCTCCACTTTCTCCACAGCCGTCTACAGAGGTAGAAACCCTCTCTCATTGTCTCCTCAGTCATCTTCTTCTAAACTAAAAATCTCCAAATGTTGTTAATGTTTTTCTGGAGGAGTGCTACTCCAGCAACCCAATCATTTAGCTGCCTCTAATTTCCATCTCGAGATGAGATTACCTCCCCTGGCTCATGCACACATTCAGAACGTTCTATTTGGGGAGTGGGGTGTGGATATGGAAAAGCAATGCTGCCTAGGAACCAATATTCAGGTTTTCAGAAATGGACTCCAAGGTGCTTGGAAATTTTTCAGTCGTGATGAACACCACATTCCCCTCACTATTTTTATTTCATCATAATATACATGATAATTTGTGCACATGTTTGTTGGTGCAGCAACAGGAGAATTCAGCTCAATACCAAAGGATCTGGGTCAGCGGGAGAAATCTCAAAGGATTTTTTTTACTCTTTGAACATGCAAACACAGCAAAATGCAAAGTGCAGCAAGAAAAGAATTACAATTCTTAGCTTCAGATATTACTACTCCTAGCACGTTGCTCATGAAACCAATAGAGCTTTTTAAAATTTAAATTTGGTTTACTTGGTTCTTCATCAGACTTCAAAGTGTTAAAATCCTAAAGCAGTTGGATATTGACAGAAAATATTCTGGTACAGTAGAGGTAAGACAGAACTTTCTAGAGTCAGATATCTGACCACTCTTAGTTGAAAAGGTAACTTATTAATAGTTTTTAAAACCTGGAGACAGAATCTGTCTTACATAGTGCACCTAGCAATAAAGCATAAGCAACATGGATGATAAAGATCACAACATATGATCTTGACAAGCACTGTGGAAACTAATGTACCATGCAAGAACCACATTTCCAATGTACACCTACTTACAGATGCAAAATGCATTTATTCCTGGGTAGGGGAAGACTTTCAGCAAATCAAATGTCAATATATTTTTGGCTGTGCAAGTATTTCTCTTAATACAAATTCATATTACTAGCCTTACAACATGTAGTGAATGTAACTTTCTGTATGTGTGCATCAATACAAAATTAGCTGAGTTTATTGCCAAAAGGACAATAAAAAGAAGTGGACAAGAGAACCGAATTACTCTAAAATATAATGCTTCTTTGGAACACGTTTGGAAGCATTTACCAACCCACATTTTTTTTCTAGTGCAAGTGCACAACAAAAACAAACATGCTTCCAAACCTAGGATGGCCTTTCTTGATCCTTCTCTATATAAAAGGAATATCTGTCCTTCACTCCCATTGTAGAAAGTGAAAAGCTGCACTTTACTTACTTCTGCTGCCTGAAGTGGGACTGTGTCCTCCCAGTATTGCAAATGCAAGGCCTACCAGTATATATCCCACCTATGATAACGGGATTTACTGCTGAATACACACATATCACTACAAAAGCAGCCTATCACTTTATAAGGAAGTGCTGCAACTCAGCAGCAGAACTTTGCATACAAAGGGTCCCAGGTTGTTTTCAGGTAGGCCCACAAAAGGTTCATGTCTGAAGTCCTATATGGATGTAACTGATTAGTAGACAATATTAAACCGGACTGACCAATGGTCTGACCCAGCATAAGGCTGTTTCCTATGTTCACCTTTATGGACCTTAGAGTGGCCATTCCTGATAAAGAAACTTCAAAAAGATACTCCAGTATGGTCTTTCTCCTATAGTTCAACTTGGGGAAAGTTCTTTTTATTCAGAGTAGATACATATTGCCACTGTATATACATTTTACATTTCACTTCCCTCTAGCTTCACTACTTATAATCCCACCTGCAATGTTATCATATCACTGATGCTTCATTTCTCTGATACTTTGGTCTGCAGTCTACAAAAGCGGAATCCACAATAAATGTGTGTTTACCTTTAAGGTGCCAAAAGATAGATTTTGCTGCAACAAATTAATATCAGCACACCTCCACAAATGGAAAACAGTGTGGTGTGAAAAATAAAAACCATCTTTTAAAAATTATTTCATCACTACAAACCAACTTTTTTAAAAACACTACAAAAACTTTGACACCCATACATTTTGTACATTCTTTCACAGAAGTCCTCTGACAAATCTTGAGCCAAAATAAATTCTGTGCCACTTTGCAAACCATAACAAAAAATTCCTTCCAGATATGCTAACTGCAGCAGCACAAAAGATAAAAGAATAAAGATCGCAAACCCAGGCTGTTGACTTTGTTCTGGCAGTTCTACTCAAGAATCAAGGTAAATACGGATATTTACCAGATCAAGACCTCGAATATCAGCACTATCCTTGTTATAAAGAGCTTCCTTCTGAGGATTTAACCACCACGAGAACCTCAGCAGAATAAAATGGGTTAAGGAAACCACACCTCCTTTGGTAATAATAGTCTAGTCTTCATTTCTCCGTAGCATGGCATTCTTGGTGCAAACAAAGATAAAAATGGGACCGACACTCTGCCATGAATGCCTATTGTGCCTTAAGCCCTCTTTGTGGCCCCACTAAACTCCTCTAGATGGATGATTCCTAAAGCATAGAGGAGGGAAAAAGCGGGCTCTAAAAAAAAACCCTGCTCAAGGAGCAGACTTTATTCAGCAGCAAAGGAGGCAAAATAGCAGTGATGTCACCTAAGCCAAGGGTAAGGAGGGAAATTCAAGAGCTTGTTGTCATGCTTCATTTAGCTGCTAGAGTCAAGCCCCAGCACTGCCATTCCCCCTGGGGATGAGAATTTGTACATTTCAAAAAGTCTGAAGATTTTGATGTGCTTCATCTCTGTACTCCGAATGATTCAAGTTAAAAGTAATTTTTTTTTAAAAAAAAAAGATTAGGTTCACTTTATTTGCAACAGAATTTTGTGACTGTGAGGCAACACTAACAGGAGTGGTTTTCCATTCAAAAGGAGGTGCTTTGGGTCTGACGAAATTTTTAACTAGGTATACTTCTGAAAGATGCTACTTTGAACAGGAAATATTAAGCTGGTTCTCAGAAATGCAAAGCAAATGACTGAAAATAATGATTGATAATCTAAAACAAACAAGCATTCAAAATCTTTCTTCTGCAAAGACTGGGACTCGTACTTTGTCAACGCAGGTATACACAGGTAAAGAAGCTCCTTTTTACAAAGTCTTTTCACACAACCCCAGCCCAGTCCCCTGTTTCTTGTCTTGTATCTAGTTGGAAGGTTTTATTTCACAAGCACTGCATTGGGAGGATAGTGAAGGAGGGAAGAAGGACACACTTTTGTGCTGGGTTGCAGTGCATCTGCAGTAAACAGTGCAATAAAGCCTAGGAAGGCATCTAATTTGTTAACTGAGGTATATCTGTACTACAGTTTAAAAATCCCTTGATAAAATATTTTGAGTAAAATCCAACCAAAAGCTCAGCACTTTGAAGTTCCATTTATCAAAGGCCTATTTACTTTGAAGCTGCCTCTCACGATAAAGTAGCCTCCCAAGGTGGTTTACAGTAGACAGTAATAAGATAAAATCACAACAAACATGAAAATATCAAAACCCGTTCAGCTAAAAGCAATAGCCAAAGAAAACCACTAAAATGGCAAAAAGAGCTGGAGCAGTTACATAACTACAAACCACTCAAAAGAAGATAGTCTTTAGAAGTTCCTTGAAGGCTGACAAAGAAAGGTCCAGATGCACCACCCTGCTGAGGGTATGCCAGAGATATGGGGCCACCACAGCCCCTCCCTCTAACATCAGCCCTTGCTGATGAAATAGAAAGCAAAGCCTTCCTCAGATGCCAATCTTATACCTCAGGAATCTCAAAAGACAAAACTACCAACTGATACTACTCATGATACCATCAGGCTTTCTCCAGAATCAAAACGCTTCTGAATACCAGTTTCTTGGGAAATATTAATGGGAGAGAGCTATTGCTCTGCTGTTCTGCTTTGGGGCTTCCTGGAAGCACTCTGTTAACCACTTGGCCCCACAAAGGTCTATACAAACCTAAGGTCTGATCCAGCAAGGCTCCTATGGACTTATTGGACAACACTGGAAATCAAATGCCCAGGATGGAAATGATCCCATAGCAACACCATCTCCCCAAAATTCTAGTTCTGTACATTTTACAGATTAAATGCACAGCTTCTCAATGGACTATAATTGAAACTGGTTATTTATTGATTGAATTTATATCCCTCCTTTTTCCCAAAGAGGAAACTAGAAATGAATGGGAGAATGGGGCAACAGTTTCCGGAAGGTGTTCCTTCTTTAGCATAGACAACAGGTATAGAATAGAAGGTAGAGGTCCCAAGTGCATGTTATCTCAACCACCAAACCCAGGGTTACAACCTAGGCCCACTTACTAAAGCACACCAAATACAGAGGCTTGTGTCACAGGTAGCCTAAAGCAGAAACTTTTTCTCTTTTCAGATCTGCAATCAAGAGAAAGAAAAATCTATCTCAGCAGTCTGTTGCGTGGATTACCATGTTGCATACATATCTCTGACCATCTGAGAATGTGCTATATCCCTGCATTTATTTATTATGCAACATTAACCAAGATTCCTGTTTTTATGAAGCTTCATGAAGGCCGCCATCCAAGAGTAAAGCCTCAGTAATGAGCACTGGGGCCTGGCTTTCAAAGTGGGGATTCACAGAGCAACTCCGAATATCAGGTTTTTCAACCATGCTGTGCATCTTTACCCTGAAAGCGCCCCCCACCAAGTCCAAGGTAGCTGTCTCTCCCCTCCCCACTCCCACCCCCATCTCGTCCCTTATAGTCTGGAGCGTCAGTCTGAAGCCCCCCAGACCTCTGCGCAACCCTCCTAGCAGCCAGCACTGAACCGGTTACATGAACACGTGCACTTACTTTTTCCTGCGCTTTTCGTCCAACCTATCTCACAGGACTGTCGTGAGGACGAAACCGGAGCGGCGGGAAGGAATTCAGGCACTTCACCTTCAGTTCCCCAGAAGCGAGACACATAATGGGAGCGAAAAAACGAGGAAGGGGAGGTGATTAAACAGGACATCTAATTAGACTCCAGGCTTAACCTGGGAGGCTTCTGAGGGGGAGGTCTGGCTGGAAGGAAATCTGGATTTCAGGGGGCGGGGGCTGTGGGAGGCCCGAGCTTCCCATCAGGAAAACCCTAAAGTGTTCCGGCACGCCGGAGGCGGCGGCGGCGGCGGCACCCTCCCCCCGGAAGGTTAAGGGGGAGAAGGGCCTGACCTTTCACCTCCGCCCCGCTCCCCCGGGGGAAGGGGACGGCCCTCAGGCCACGGCGGGTGGGCGGCGTCCCGTCCCGTCCCCCCGAGGTACGTGCGTGGCCCCCACCTCTCCCCCTCCCCGGGGTCCCCGCTCTCTGCGGAAAGGGGGCGGCGGAGGGGGAGGAAGGGAGGAGTGGTTTCCATAGCAACCCCGGGTCTTACCTGAGGGGGAGGCGCGGCGCTCACTACGGCGGCTCAGGGGCCGGGGGGAGGGACGAGCGCGCCCCCTCGGAACGGAAGCGGGCCGCCGCCGCCGCTCGCTTCAGGAGCCCTCGCTGGCTGGGAGCTTCTTCCCTTTCATTCGGAGGGGCAGGCGGAGAGCGAGCGAGCGAGGGGGAGGACGCTGCGCCACGGAGCCTGACGCAAGCACGCCCGGCGCGCGCGCGCGCGCAAAAGCCAGCGCCGTCCGCGAGACCGGCGTCGCGACGTCACGCCTGCGGTCGCCCTCGCTCAGTCCGCCCGCCTGATTCTTCGCCCTCGCTCCCGCCCACTTCGGCTTACGACGCCGCTTCGGGCCGCCGTCGACGGCGCATGCGCCGAAACAACACCCTAAGCAAGGCGATAGGGCAGAGAAGGAGGAGGAGCGAACAGAGAGTTGCGCGCGCCCCCCCACAGCACCCTCGACCGTTGGGACGTTGAAGCGCCCCCTCTGCGCTTGCGTGAAAAGAAGACGAAGAAAAGAAAGGGGGCGCGTGCGCACTCTTGCCTCCCCGTGGGCGAAACGGAGGAGTCCGCGCACGCGCCTTAACGAGGAAGAGGAGGTGGGGAAGTAATTTGAAAAGGTTTAAGGGCTACGGAGCATGCGCACAGGGTTCCCCCCCATTGTGCCAAGAGAGGGGGGCTCCTGTATTTCAAACGGTTTTTTAAACTTTAAAAAAAAAAAGATTTTCTTCGGCCAGGTCACCCCCATTATTTCCTTTTGGAAAGTTTGGGATCTCTTAATAAATGAGTGCAATTGCAAATGAGGCATGCAAATATTTATGTGTTTGCTAAAAGAGTTGCAGTCTTTTTGAACAAAATATTAATAAAATTGGACTTTCTCCCACCTGCCCCCCTGTTAGGATCGGCGAGAAAAGGAAAAAAAGGGGGAAAGTACACTTATCAAATAATAAGAAATAATACATAAAGACTCGGATCTCAACGTTTTAGCAGGGATGCACACTTGCCAAGTTGTGACTCAGTCCTCCAGGCAATGTTGTTTAATTTACTGAATTTGTATGCCGCCTTTCTCCCAAAGTGTGACCCAGGGCGGCTTCCACAAAGTTAAAAAAAAGCCATTAAAACATTTAAACAGTTAAAAACATGAAAAGGCATACAAAGTTATGAACTTGCAATAAAGTTTAAAAACAGGTAATAAGTAAAAGCTCTCCTGCTCGCCCATTGAAGGCCTGTTTAAAAAGAAATGTCTTTGATCGATACCTTTATAAAAGCAGCAAAGTACTAAAGTCAAAACCTAGGCCATTTCCGCACCAGCCTGTTATAGCGCGATGATTCCACTTGCAACATCCTATGGAATCCTGGGGTTTGCGGTTTCGGCCGGCCCCTCCCGAAACCGCAAACCCCAGGATTCCATAGGATGTTGCAAGTGGAATCATCGCGCTATAACAGGCTCGTGCGGAAATGGCCATACTCTCAGTCCACACTACGCTGTTATAGTGCTATTGTTCCACTTTCAACCTCCTGTGGAATTCTGGGGGTTGTAGTTTCCTGAGGCCAAAAAAGCTGACAATTCCAGTGGCCCCTCTAAATGTCAGAATCCCATTGGAGGTTGAACACAGTGGAATAATAGCACTATAACTATAACTAGTGCGGAAATGGCCATAGCTTCAGAAACAGCACGAAACCGATTGGAAAAAGGAGACCAAGGTGCTCCTCCTTTGCTCTTTGAACTGGCAGCGTCACCCCAGTTCCCAGGACTGAGGTGATGAACGTCAACCCAAAGGGAGCCGAGAGAAGGCCGCTAAGAAACAAAAGGCTGCCAAAAAGTTCTGTGTAAATCCAAAGCTTGCACATGCCCAGAACTGCAAAAACTGATGCAATCCGTAGAAGCTGCTGTTCTCTTTTATATTCCGAAGAGCTAGGCAAGGGCTACCCCCTACTGGTTCAGGATTAAAATTGCATCTGCTACTGAGAAAATGCACACTGGCGATGGATCTTTATTGAAATTGCCCCCCAAAGGCGAGAGAAATCAAATTAGAGAAAGAATGGCAGATGCTTTGTTATTTTTCCCAATAAGAAATATTATTTTTTTCTCCAGTAAGAGTGCTTTAATAGTATGCTAAAGAGGTGGGCTTTGTAAAAAAAAAATTTTTGGTGATGTCTCTGATTTTATTTATATGCAAATCCTAGCGTGTTAAAAATGGGTTTGGCCAAGCCTTTATCAATTGACACAATAAACTGTGAGGGATATTAAACGGTGCTTTCAGGCTCAGTATCCCATACATGATTCTCTCAATAAGAACTAGTTGTCTTTGGCAAAACTGTTCTCATGTGGAAAATAAACGCCTAGTAGGGCACACAAGTGACATTATAGTGGCCTGTAGCTTTAAGATCACAAGGCTTCTCTGAGACAGACGAAAACCAGAATCTCCCCAAAAGGAATACACGCTCTCTGAAGAAAGGAGAAGCTATTTTGTCCCTACACGTTTACAAAATTCCCCCACATGGACCACAAAGAGAGAAAGGGAGAGGAAGAGAGAATATAACAAATCACGAAACCGGGGTTCACAGTTGTCTTTTAAAATTTTGTATTTGCATTAGAGAAAACAAATTCTCAGATTCTGACCTAGATCAGATGATGGTTGGCCTGAAAAATGTTTCTTAAGGATTTCTAGAACTTCAGTGTTTTTAGCATTCAAGGTTTTCCCCGTACTCTGCTCCCTTTTAGCGTCTTCTAATTCCTTTTCTATTTTTCTGAGCTCCATATCATAAGACAGTTTCACCTTTTCAACTGCTAACTTTTTTTCAAAGTCTTGCTGCTCTTTGATTTTCTTTAACTCTAGTTGCAGGTCCTTCTTGTCCAGATCCAAATGCAAGATTTCTTCTCGTGCCTGCTGCAGTTCCCCTGTAAACTTCTGATGCTTTCTGATTTTTCACGTAAATCTTGTTTAAGTGCTTCAGTCTTGGAATCCTTTTTGAGGCTTTGCCTTTGAATGTGCTCTAACTGGGCATCCTTACACAGACTTTCTTTTTTGAAAGAGCTCAGCTCTTGTTTTGCTTGATCAAGTTCTGTTGCTAATTTTTTGCATTTGGCTTTGAAATCTACCAGTTCTTCCTTTAAAAAAGATAGCTGAAGCTTTAAAGAGATGTTTCCTAAATGCTCCTTGGACATCTCTTGCCTTAAAGCTGCAAATTCCTTTGCATTCCAGAGACAGTGGCCTTCTGTTTCTGTCACGTTTTCTCCAAGTTCAGCATCGAAATTAACAGATACCCAGCAGGCAGAAATTCTTTCTGTTTCTTCTTTTATTTTTCTCTCTTCTAAATTTGGCTTATGTTCGTTTATGGAAGGGAATTTTTCTTTCTGCAACTCTTGGTTTTCCTGAAACTTGTCCCTTGCCATATTGTAAAGTTCTTCTCTTCTCCTTGCTCTCTCCAACTCCATCTTCTCACAAATCAGTGGTTTGGACTGATGGATTTGGCTGAAGAAGTCTTCCTCGCTGAACCGAGGCGGAAATAACCTGTCCAGCCAATGTGGCTCTGAACTCTCCATTGCAAATCCTTCCTTGGGCGAAAAAACAAAAAACAAAAACAAAATAAAAGTCAGCAGCTAACTGTATACGTATATCAACTGTATGTATATATATGTTTGTATCTCTGTTAGGAAGTTTTAAAATAAATTCCTACACATTTTCACTTGTATGAAGAACCCTCTGGTTTTATTTAGTAAAAAAACATTTACAAACTGCTCTTCATCAACCAAGCGTGGAGACAAGATGGAAAAGTTGCTTGTTTGGACTATAACTTGCACTCTCCAGAGCCCAAGAGATCATGTGAGTTAAAGTACAAAACTGTAACGTCTCTAAAAAATCATGGTTGGTTGAGTCCGTGGATACAGAATCCACAGATATGGAGGGCCAACTGTCTTCCTTCCTACCCCTTTTTAAAAACAAAAATGTAAACAAACGAAGATTTGGCTGTGGCTCCCTGTTGACTTACTGAAGCCATTTCCGTACAACACTGTTATAGTGCTATTATTCCACTTTCAACCTCCTACTATGGAATCCTGGAGTTTGCAGTTTAGGAGAGGGCCTTTAAAATTTCTCCGCCAGAGAGCTCCTTGGCCTCAGTAAACTACAAACGCCAGAATGCCATAGGATGTTGAAAGCGGAATAGTAGCACCGTGACAGCATAGTGCGGAAAGGCCCTGAGTCTTTTAACAGTAGGAGGACTGCAAGGAAGACGAGTGCTGAATCCTCATCTTTGTTGGGACGGGGGCAATGGGGCTGAAGTGAGATTCCAAAGCCATGGTAGGGGGAGAACAAAGTGGTTTGAGCATTGGGCTAGGATTCCTGGAAACTAGGGTTGCCATTCCACAGTGGGAACCCACTTGGGCAAGTCACACTCTCTCAGACTCAGAAAAAGGAAAGCAACCCCTCCTGAACGAATCTTGCCAAGAAAACGCTGTGATAGGCTTGCCTCAGCATCACCATAAGTCAGAAACCACTAGGAACCTCCGCCAGCACAACCCTCTGAACAGACTTTCATGATTAAAGTACATTCCTGCCATCCTATTTAATAAATGGACAGGGCACACATGAAAAATAAAACAAAACACCAGATTTGCTACACACAACCAACAATCATCATATCATCCCTTTAAAGGCTAAAGCAATTTAGTTTTAAAGGAGCCTCCCGACTCTGCAAGAGACTTAAAACGCAGCTACATCTTTTCGATAAATACATCTTTCGATCTCCAGCTTGGTGGTGGTATTTGTATTTTTTTTTCTCTTTTGCATAGATAGATTCTCATGCATGTCTCTCCTCTGAGAAATTAAAAACATAACATGTAGTTTAGAATTTAAGTAAAAGAAGATGCTAATGGTGTTGGGGTGGAGGATAAAATTCCTTGGGAAAGCCAAGATCGTATTATTACACCATCAAGACGAAAGGAGAAGGGGGGTGAGAAATAAACCCAGCTTAGAGAAAAGACACATAGAATATGGAATATAGAAATAAATCCAGTGCATATAAAGTTACAGGGCAACTATAAGCATGACAGTCTAGATTAGTGCATTTCAAGCTACTCAACTGTGGGACAGTGTATTTTTTTTTTCCTCCCAGGAATTGGTGCCATATTTATGCTCCTTGGTTACAATTTTTTTCTTCTGGAAATTTGGCTCTTGGACCAGCGCTGGTCCGTGGATGACCGTCTTGATCTAGAGGGTCTAAAGCAATTTGAAGGAACCCTAAACTTACCTGCCACCCCAGGAGCTGGCTTTCCTTCCCCCCAGTTGTGAAATCCTGGCTGCAAGAGGAGGAGGTGGAGCAGCGGCGGCGGTTGCTAGGGCTTCCCTAGCAACCGCTGCGGCCTAGGAGAAAAGATGCAGGCCTCAGCCTCCTCCGCAGTTGGAGGGAGAGGAGGTTTCAGGAGGGAGGGCGGTCTCCCCTCGGGGTGAAGAAAGCAGCCCACGTCCCTCAGAAGAGGGGCTTTGCAAGGCCCAGTTCAGACGGATGGTGTCGGGGGCGTTCCGCACGAGGCTGTTATAGCGCGATGATTCCACTTTCAACATCCTATGGAATCCTGGGGTTTGCAGTTTAGGGAGGGGCCGGACGGACGGCCCCTCCCTAAACTGCAAACCCCAGGATTCCATAGGATGTTGAAAGTGGAATCATCGCGCTATAACAGCCTCGTGCAGAAATGGCCAGGGCGTCCCTACTCTTCATGCAAAGCAGCCCTAGAGATGTGGCTAAGGCACAAGACATGGCTCGCCATGCTTATATACACCCCCCCCATGGCCCTAGAGATAAAAGGATGCAGACCCTTCCCACTATTAAAATAAAAACCAGTTACACGAGCCTTAAAGGTGACGCTACACTCCTTTTTCTCCCCTTCCTTATGTATGCTTCCCACCCTTGTCAGGTCATTGACCCAATTTTTATCCAGTTAGTTCTTTGCCTTATTTGAGTGGGGTGGGGTATTTAGAAGAGAAGGCCGTGTTAAAAGTTTTCCTTCCTGGATTGCAGCGTAAATCCTTGGTTTAGTCTTAGGTCAAAAACAGCCCATAGGCTTGGCAAAAAAGTCAAGCCGGGAATGGTTGGAAGCCCAAAGGATCTGATTGCTAAGCTTGGAAAACTGCATTTTCAAAATAATTTCTTTGCAGTTACTTGTGGAGTAGTTCAGCAATGTTGCCATTGCTCCTTGCAGCGTTCAAAAATAACTCACAGCATTGCCCGCTATTTTTTGTTACTTTTTAAAATATGCTCATTTATTTTTAACAGCTCTTAGTTTGATAAAAAGAATGCCATAAAACTGGAAAAAATCCCGTCAAATGATGCTTAAACAGCTTCAAAAGGCTCTTTAAAAGCATTTAGAAGCTATTATTCGGCCTTACACCGATGCTGTGCTCTCATTCCCACTTTCGAATAGGAACTTCATCACTCCCTTGTTGCCGAAAAAAGTAACTTGTGAGAGGGAATTGGGGCTTGCAACTATTTGCTTCAAAGCACTAGGCAGCTTTCTTCAAACTGACCCCCCACAGATGTGTTGAATTATCATTTCTATCAACCACAGCCAATGTATGTTGGGATGGTGGGAGCAGTGGTCCAGGATGATGGGAGTGTTGGTCCAGCATATCTGGAAGGATTTGTGGCTTAGATTCCAGTGTGGGAATCACGTGGCCTATACCAGCTTTCCCCAATCTGGCACCTCCCAGATGTATTTAAATACACATCCCATCATCCACAACCAGCTATGCATTTCATTGCATTCTCAGAAACTGGATAGAAAGGGAGTATAGCATCTTGGGAGGATTTTGTGTTGCTGTAACATTGCATTCTGGCAAGAGTTGGTGATAGCGGAAATTTTTAAAAAGCGATGAGGTGGGAAACTAGGGCCATTTCCACACTAGACTGTTATAGTGCTACTATTCCACTTTTGACCTCCTATGGAATCCTGGGGTTTGCAGTTTCAGGAGGGGCCTCAATGACAATTTTTGTCCCTCACTTCCTTTGAATTGCTGTTTTGTGCATATTTGTTTATTTCTCTGCTTTTGCTTTGTTTATCTCAGCTTTTAAAAGTCAGGTTATTGTTTCTGATTTCCCCCCCTCTCCACTGTAAACCATCTTAAAATACTTTGGGGGGACATTTATTAACAAATTCAATTAAGAAAAATTCAATTTATTTAGTCAATTCTTACTAAGTAAGAAGGCACATTTAGATAAGCAAATTGATTTTAACTGGGTTGGGTACAAGTTATTAGTCCAGGCAAGTTGGACCAATAAATAATTGCCCAATAATCGAGTCATTCACTCTGGTATCTAACTAACAGAACAGCCTGCCTGCTTCTTTTGTATTGATTCAAGCTAGTGGTATTAAAGTTATGCTAGGTTTTTAATGTTTTCTACCCTTTGAATCATTTATCTATACCCTGAAAATCTGCTTTGGAGTGCATGCTTTTTTTCGTTCCAAAATCTGTAGTAGGAATGAGTATCTGAGGGGTTTTTACAAAGGCTTTTTACGACTGTTCAGCCCCACTTTCTTGTTTGTCCTCTGTCTAACTGGAAGTATTTTAAGCGGCGTCCACACTGGGAGAATGGCAAAAGAGGGCTAGAGAAATGCAGACTTCGGCGATTGCAGCACCATGTTTGCTGTAAACGATGCAAGAAAACATAAGCTGGGAAAGAGCGGGATCCTATTCTAGCTGATCCTACAACGGCCTATGTGCTTACCTACATCAGGCAAGGTAAACTGCAGCTGCCTTCAGAATCCTTTAATGAGCATGGGTAAATAGAAAAACAGAAAGAAAAGGGAGAAAATAGCTCTCCAGCTCTCTCAAGAATGTTAAAAAAGTGCAGACCTCTTAAATTTCATCAACAAAACGAAAATTGTAAAAAAGGTGGAGGTTGTTGTAAGAAAAAGTCATTCCTGGGTGCATTTTGGAAGACACAGTTTTAATTATCTGTTAACGAAGTAACGCCCAAATACACATCTGGTTTGTTGACTGATGTATACATATAAATGAGTTTATGTACTAGGTTTCTCTCCTTCCTGCTTTGTCACTTCCTATTTGAGCATGGGCAAATGGTGAAACAAGCAACGGACAAGCCATAGTTGTAGGCTTGGTTGTCACAAGAAGCCAAAGTTTGTAAGCCAACAACAAACCATAGTACAAATGGTGGCCTGTGGTTAGTTAACAAATCATGGGTTATTATTAGAGGCAGAGTTGCGTAACACAAGAGTTTGAATTTTAGCAAACCACGTTATGGTTTCTTATGATGTTTTGGGCGTGATCAATGATTCACTTCAGACATAAAAACAAACCATGGTTTGTTGTCAGGAGAATTTACAAAAGTGTATCCCAGGCTTACCTATTTTTTTCCCCATCCCTTTTCCTTTACACATTATGGGAAAATTTTAAATGCTTCTGCTTTTCATTTGCAATCTCATCCAAGTAGTACAGACTCTGGCAAATTGTAGTTGACTCGTACCCAGGTATCCAAACTGGAATGTTGTTTGTCTTTACATCCTAACTCAGTGGTTCTCAACCTGTGGGTCCCCAGATGTTCATGGACTTCAGCTCCCAGAAGCCCCAGCCACTATGGCCAATGCTCAGGGCTTCTGGGAGCTGAAGTCCACAAACATCTGGGGACCCACAGGTTGAGAACCACTGTCCTAACTGAAGTAAGATCTACCATACAGTATACATACAGCATACATACCCTCCAACATTTCATTTCATACTTCCATGTCTTCCAGTATTTCATGAATAAAAACTTGTGGCCAAGCAGGATCAGAGTGTGGTCAAGATGGTAAAAATGATGAATGAAGAAGGACAGAGAAGCTGGAAGAGGCTGCAGCAGTTTGCTTTTGCTTGAGTCTACTGGGAAGGGCTAGATTTTGCCTTCTCCTGTCCTCTCCCTCTTTCTAAGTTGTGTGGAAACTCTCTTTCTAGCAATCAGCTAGAAAGCTGAGGAACAAAGGAGTGGGTGGGTGGGAGGAGAGAGAAACCGGAACACTTTAAAAGCAGCTGAAAAAGTGAGAAGACAGAGGATTTATTGGAGCTATGCTTGCCAAATTGGGAAAATGAGAGGATATGTGCTTACTGGAGTTTTTTTTTCCCCTTGCTGTTCTGGAATGACAAATCTTGTGTTGAGTCTGAAAGTATGATCATTGACATAATATTTTCTAATACAGTTTAGAAATATTTTATACTAAATGCATTAGTTCAGGCCAGAAATGTGGGTGGAAATTTTTCTGATGCTTTATTTTTCTGTGGAAACATTTCATTACTTTATGGAGAGAAGAAAGTTGTCTGAGGGGTTCTGCTGCAATCAGTCATGTCAGAAGGCTGAATATGGGATATGAAGTTCTAGTTATTTTTCTAGGGAGACAAGAATTGACAAACTCTGATGCTTAGAGGAACAGACGGACAAATGAATGTGACAAATGAATGTGCGGAAAGCTTGCTTCTGTTTCACAAAATCTCTTGCTTCTCCATCAGTTGTCAAGACAAAATGTGATAAGCTGCCCGGCCCTCCAGACTCGCACCCATCCTTTAATGAAATAAAATATTAAATTAGTTGTGCTGAATCAGATTTTTCTCAACTTTAAATTGAACTGATAACCAGTGCAGTGCATGTGTGAATGAAGCTGAAGATACTATAGTTCTTCCTCAGCAAAATGAGGTTAAACTGTTGATATAAGGGATATCAGGTACAGCTCTCCCTAGGTACATGACCTGAAAAAAACAAAAAAACAGGGCTCTTTCAGGTGTGGTCATTTTCTGTAAAATAGATGAGAAGTGTATACAGTCAGCCCTCCACATTTGTGGGTTTCACTTTTGCGGATTTGATTATTCACGGATTATTTGCAGCGCTTCCCTGTACTATTTTTAATAGGGACTGGAAGCCTCATGAGACTGAGAAATTGTGAACAATTGTGAACAGCCCCCCACTTCTGCTCTTTCCACTTTCCCCACTTTCGTGGGGGTCGTGTGCCCCTAACCCTAGCAAATGTGGAGGGAGGACTGGATTGTTCTTTTTTAGATTATTACAAATGTGCTGATAAAATAATTTCCACACAAGGCTTTGAATATGTTTGAATATAACATTTAAGCCAAAGATGCTGAACTGAATAACATTACTGAGAACGTTGGAACAATTCCACTGAGTTTTCAAGCTCTGAACCGACATCCCAGATTCCGTCGAGTAAAAAAGACGTGGATGCTTCTCCCCAATTGTGCAGAATGGTGTTGCATTGAGTGAATTTTCCTTCCTTGTTTGAATGGATAGAAAATGTAGGATGAATGTTTAATTTCTGACTCACTTTTTTTAAAAAAAAAATAGTTCTTCTCCCCCAGCAAACAAAATAGTATCTGTTTCTGACCCACCTTTGGGGTCTTTTCAAAGGAGCCCCCTTTTTTGTATGGAATGTTTGAGCGGGTGGAAACAAAAGCTGGCACTCTGCCTGACCTTGGAACTCTGGGACCGCTGGGGGACCCAAAGGGTGGTGACACGAAGGAAAGCTATTGTCCGGTCAAATGAGGCTCCTCAAGAGGCACCAGAAGCTCACAATAAAATGCCAGCAGCCTTTGTGTAGCCATTCATGCTGCTGGCTTGTGTCATCAAAATTCTGGTGCACCCTCCCTCCACCCTGACCGCCCCTCCCCAAAAGGGACCTCCAAGAAAATCCTCCTTTTCATCTCCCTCATCGCAAGGGAGTATAACGTTCACAGGTACCACTGGGACTGGAGGAATTAGACAGAAAGGCCATGACAAGCAAAGGCCTTCTAAGCTAGCTCGTGTGAATTTTAACGCTGAATCTTTTTTCACCTTTGTAAGCAGCCTTGAGTCCTAGACTGGGAGAGAGGCAGGACGTTATTGTTGATGGTGATGACGATGATATTTTGCACTTGCTAAGAATGCATCCAGATTAAAAAGACCAGAAAGGCTCAGATTTTGTTTCTGTGCTTTTTATCAGTTTTATTTTGGGGATCCATACACATTTCGTTTATGCCAGAATGTTTTCTGTCAACTCTCGGTACCATCAGAGACGTTTTATATCAGCTTCCCAGGTCAACTGATTTTGGTTTGAGCGCTGGACTATGACTCTGGAGATCAGGAGATGTATGACTCTGGAGATCTTTCTGCTTGGACATGGAAACCCACTGGCTGATCTTGGGCCTGTCACACACACTCAGCCCCAGAAAACCCCGTGATAGTGTTGCCTTACGGTCTCCCTAAGTTGGAAACAACTTGAAGGCAGACAACAACAGCAAAACCTGGAAGAATAAGAACAAAATCTGAGACTTTCCAATCCGTCTAGATGTGCCCTGTGTATATCATTGAATGCCATTGTATTTCCATCCTCTTTTGGTTCTAGCTCTCTGTCCAGTTAAGATATTTCATGGAGATCTTGTCTGCCTCTTCATAGTAGGGTCTTCTCAGTGATAGCACAGCAATTTAAAGAGACCATGCATAAAATTCTAAGTTGGAGGTGACAAGGATGACCCAGGAGAACCCCGCCACTCAAAGAAGACAATGGTGGATAGATAAATGATTGGATCAGCATCAACTGAACTTTGGCTTCTCCTTCCTCCTTTCCTCTTTGCTTTATTTTTATCTTGTCTTTTCTCCAAAAATGGGACTCAAGGCAGCTTACAAAAATGATTACAATATAGTTAAAAACATATAAAAAGCCACATGAGAAGAGAATGTTTTCATGAACTGTCCTCCTGGGAAAGCACACATGGAAACATCGTTTGCTGTGTGTCCATTGGGGAGTAAAGACATTTTGCTAGGATTTGGTTTGGTTTGATTCTGATGCTGAGATAGCTTTGCAAATACTATCCTTATTCAGCTTTATTGTAGTTTGGGGGCATGATTTTCTTTCCACCTAACACTGCATGATTTTACTGAGAACCCCATCAGCCCACCTTTCTTATTTCTGGCAAAATTCCTAGACTCATCTTTTCCAGGAAGCCTTGGGTGCTATTCTGATCTATCCACCAGTGTACGGACCACCACTTTGAGGAGCACTGATCTGCCCTGTTTGTCAAACTAAGCTGTTGGTAGATCTTAGGCTCTGGAGGTGGGAGCAAGAAGTCAATTTCAAAGAACAAACCACAACCGGGGAGACACTGGTTCTCAGGTAGAGTTACCATACTTCTTGGATAAGGGCAGATTTTGCTCAGCTTCTAGGCATGATGCCCTGTGCCTGTTTGGAACCTCACTTGGTGTGGATTCCAAGCTTTCATTTAAAAAAGAAAAGAAAGACATAGATTTCCAGCCCTTGTAGAAGCTGAGATAATGGGGAAGATGTGGAGGCACTCTTCTGTCTATTTTTCCTGCAGGAAACAAGTCCACCTGAAAATGTCAGGTGTGAAGGGAGTGAGAGTGAGTGGTGTTGAATGCAAGAAGCAAGCATGGGGTGCACCCCAAGGGCATGAAGTGAGGAAGAGAGGAGGAGAGATGGGAGAGTGAATGGTGTGAGCCGTGGAGTACGAGGAGCAAACGAAGGGTGCGCGAAGGTGCAACGTGCAAAGGTGCAACGTGAGGCGCTGAGCAAACTCTGCCAGTGGTGGGATGTGAGATGTGAGTGAGGGGCACATTGCAAGGCGGTGAGAAGAGGTTGGGGAAGGAACAGGAGAAACAGAAGGGTGAGCCGTGTGAGGGTCCAAGTGCAAGAAGCAAGCGAGGGGCACGCTACGAGGCCATGAGGTGAAGATGGGAACCAGAATTGGAGGGAAGGGGGAGCAAGTGGCATTAAAGGTAGGGTATCTGTGTTAGCCCTTTGCAGCAAAAACAGGAGGGTCTAGTATCTAGACTTATTTACCAACAATATTTAACCTCCCTGGGGTGAGCAGGAAGGGAAATGTAGTTTAGGGAGGGGTATTTAGGATTCTCAACCAGAGAGCTCTTTGGCCTCAGAGAACTACAAACCCCAGAATTCCACAGAATGTTGAAAGTGGAATAATAGCACTATAACAGTGGAGGGCAGAAATGACCACAGTCTCTTTTATTATTAAAGGCCAGGCAAGGTGTTGTCTGTCCCGTGTTGTGAGATTGCAGCACACATCGCTTATGGGGGCGAGGGCTGATGGCAGTCGGAAGTCCATCACCATCTTGACGGCTGCCCTTTCCTTACCTCTGATACAAGTAGGTCATGAATTAAATTTGTTGCCATTTTGTGCATTGAAAAGACTTTCGAGGGAAGCTGTACCCCACCTCGAGCTTTGGAGAAGAACAGTTAAAGATAAAATATAGGCATACCTCATTCTTTTTAAGCCTGCCTAGCCCCCTTCCTTTCCTTCTCCTCTGTCTAGCTGGAAGGCTTTCTTTCCTTAGCAGCTCAGGCATTGGGAAGATGGCAAAGGAAGGCTACACTTGGTTTGCAGCACGGTTTCTGCAGTAAACAATGCAACAAACAAAGCTGGAGCTGGGGAAGAATGCTACTGCGCTCTAGCTGATCCTGTTGTAGCTGTGTGCACCAGCACACAACAGGCAAGATAAACAACAGCTGCTTCCTTTACTAGGCAGGCATGACCAGCAAAACAGAGAGAATAAGGGAGAGCAACTAAGCCTGACTCACCAGCTAGCCCCAGCATGTTGAACAAGTATAGATCTGTAGGTTTGGCCACCAAAATAGAAAACATAAGAAAAGTGGAGGCTGTTGAAAAGAGAAAAAAAATCCCCAGGTTGCTTTTTGGAATAAATTTTCAAGCGGTTCAGGTGGTTTCCGGAAAGTTCAAAATGTTTTTGTCTGCTTAAGGAAGGTTATCTGACCTGATTGTTTCATTCACATGGGCATATTTACTGAAATGTGCCCTTTCTGTGGTATAACCTATCTCTCAAAAACCTCAAAAACAATCCAGAAGCAGAGTAGAACTTATACATGTTAGCCACGCTATCCCGAATGCTGCGTGTGTATGTGGTCCCCTAACTCACGTACACATGCACTCCCCTCTCCAATCCCACCATCCAACATTTGTGGTTCCTTATAACAAAAGGATGCACTTTGCGTGACCTTTGGAGCCTGCGACCACTGGGAAATCAAAAGGGCGGTGACACGGAGGGAAACTATTGTCCGGTGAAATGAACTTCTCCAAGGGGCACTGGGATTCCACAATAAAATCCCTGTTTGCAAGAAAACCGCGGGCATTTCCATGAAAAAAGGGGAGCAAGATAAATAGAACGTCCTCATGAGGCACCGATTCTTAAAGATGCAAAATGCCAAAGTCCAGGGTAAACAAAGAGCCAAAGGAAGCGAACGTTCGGTCTTCTCAAGACCCGGGTGGTGACCTCTCCTGCTTAGGCCTCTTCGCCAGTTATCTCAGGAGAATTCCTTCAGGGATGCTTAAAGGAGTCACTCCTTGGACTGAAAGAGTTTTAGGCTAAAATTTCCGGGCTTCCACGGGTATCGGCAACTCCTATGCTGATGTTTGTTCCACTCTGTTGATATCCTCACTGACGGAAAGCGACCTAAGAGTGACTTCTGTGCATCTTTGACAGAAGCAAAAGAGATGCTAACTGGTGCGTGGCATCGTGGTCACACGGAAGACCCTCACCTGCAAGGCCCACCTGATGGTCACATGGGCAATTTAACTATTTATTGAAGTATTTTTATCTCGCCCTCGAATCATGAAAGCACAGAGCAGCAAAGAAACAAAACCGTACTGGTCGAGCCTATCTGAAATGCTTGGGACCAAAAAAGTTCCATGTTTTGGATTTTTTTAAAAATTTTTGGAATGCACTACCTTTCTGGAAATAGTCTTGTGTCTCATTGCGTATGAGACATGAGGCTGGAAAGAGTTTGAGAATCTACGTAATGGCAGGAATCTGGGATCATTTCCGCACTACACTGTTCTAGTGCTCTTATTCTACTTTCAACCGCCTATGGATTCCTGGGGTTTGCAGTTTAGGGAGGGGCATTAAGAATTCTCAGCCAGAGAGCTCTTTGGTCTTTTGCTGTAATAAACATAACTTGTACAAAGTTTCATTACAATATTGCAAATAATTCAAAAGTTATTTTCTGATACCAAAAAAATGTACTCAGCACTTGCTACTTCTGCAAGGGGTGCGAACATGCAAGTGAATGATGCTGAGTGGCTGACAAAAGGTGCAGGAAATTTTTTGCTACTGCACATACAGCCTTTGTAACCGCACCGAATTCTAGCATTGTCCATTAGAGTCTACAATAAAAATATTGCAATAGGAGTGTGTGTATTTACTTATTTCTCTCTTCTCTCCAAATCTGAACACCCCCGATGAGCAATGTTAAATATTTATCTAATGCACTTTACGGTTTTACGTCTTGAGTCAAGTATTGGTGGTCTATGGCAATAAAAGATAGTTAAAGGAGGTCCATGGTAAAGAAAAGGTTAAGAACTTCTCATTTAGACCCAGCATTTGCTCATGGATGGCAAGTTGGCTTCCATATGTAGGAGTCTTTTTGCCCAGATGTGACTGGTTTACCAACAGTGTGCTCTTGTAGTCACAGTTGCATGCTCCGTAGTCACATCCAGATTGCGTTACTGCAACTCTGTATAAGGCCATCGTTGAAAGACAGCTGATGCAGAATTCTGCGGCCAGAATAATTTTGGGTGTCCAGTTTTTCTTATTACATTACACTGCTCTTGTTTAAATAGCACTAACCTCTGATTAGTTTTCAGGCACAGTTCAGGGGCTGGTTATAGTCCGTAAACCCTAACATCATATCTGGGCCAGGGCTAGACATCTCTTCCAAAAAGGATGAAACTGAGCCTGAATTTCTCATCATTTCGCTAGATCTATGCTTATGCTACATATTTGTGACGATATTAAACCAGAGCCTTCAGCACAGTGCCTTCAAGCAAGCCAAAGCATTGCTGATCAGAGCTAATTCTACAGTGAATTTGAACAGCAAGTAGTGAGAAGACAGAGCTCAGGTTTGTCATCCCCAAGGACAGCCAGCTCCACAGGAAGATACGGATCTGGGATTTCCCCTGGCAGGCAACAGGATCAGCCATACATTGCTTGAGGAGACCTAGCAGCCATAGACGTCACAGCCAATGGAGAAGAATGCTGCGAACTGGAGTCCGACAACATCTGGAGAGCTGCATGAGCCCCATTCCTTTAGTTCAGAAACAACTATAATTGTTGGCAGCATCTCTACTTCTATCTAGAAATGTGAAGGCATGTTTTGTTTTCCCCCAAAGCCTTTTATTCTCAGATAAATGGGGAAAAGTTATAATGGAATATTTATATATATTTGTTTCTTTTTGAATGATGGAACAGTGGTTCTCAACCTGTGGGTCCCCAGATGTTTTTGGACTTCAGCTCCCAGAAGCCCTGAGCATTGACCATAGTGGCTTCTGGGAGCTGAAGTCCACAAACATCTGGGGACCCACAGGTTGAGAACCACTGGAAAACAAGGTGTTCACATATTTTTTGCTGCTGATTGCCATGAAGTCAGCTTCAATTTAACCTGACCCTATACATGTAAAACCTCTGAGACATCTCCTCATCAACAGCACTGCTCAGATCCTGCAGCTTCTGGGATGTGTCTCCTTTAGTCTATCCATCTGTAATGCGATCTTCCTCTTTCCTCACTGCCTTCTACTTTACCAAGTATTATTGTCCCTTTTAATGAGCCCCGACTTCTCTGATATGTTCAAAGAAGTGATGTATTGAAGTCTTTCACTCCAAGTTTCCAGTCAAGTCTCAAGTCTCTACCTTCAAGTCTCAAGTCCTTGCAAGATTCTTTCAAGTCAAGCCTCAAGTCTGGAAGCCAACTTTATACTCCAACCAACATTTCAGAATTATTGGATAGAGTGAAATAAGTTCAGTTTTAAGAATTTAAGCAGACTTGGCTCCCCACATTTGCAATTTTGCCTTCTGTAGCTTTGGAAGTGGGAAATAGGATCCTTCTTATTCCCCATTACTGAAGATTCAAAGGCTTTAGAAGGAAGGATCCTTCCTCCTCAAACCCATTGCCTGACACATTTGCTGTTCCCCTCTGAGAAATGCACCCTGCGCTCTGGGGGCGAGTCTTGCCTTCTGCTCTTTGGAAATGTTTTAGAAGGTTCCTTTGATATGCAACAGGGATAGGCTGCTGAACAGATCTCAAGCCTGCCTCAAGCCCATTCCCTAACCTGTTTGCTGTTCCCCTCTGAGAAATGCACCCACACTTTGGGCTTGAGAGAGATTGTCATGGGACCAGCGGGCAAAAAGAGATGGAAGCGTTGTTGAAAGTCGTAAGGTTTCTGGATGAGTGTGTTATGTTACTGAACCAAGGCCAGCAAGTCAGTCATTAAAAATCTGCAAGTCTAGTGCATCATTTATGGCTGAGTCGAGTCCGAGTCAAGTCACTGAAGCAGCTTAAGTCCAACTTGAGTCCAAGTCTCTTGACTTGAATCTACATCACTGGTTCCAGGTACCATAGTCTCATTTTGGTCATCTTGGCGTCTACGGAGACTTCAGGCCTGATTTGAATCACATTTGAAGTGCACTGATTCTGTTCCTATCTGCTTTCTTCACTGTCCAGATTTCACAACCATATATACTAAATGGAAATACTATAGCATGGATGACCCTGATTTGGTATTCAACAATATCTCTTTACACTTGAGGATCTTTTCCAGTTCCTTCATAGCTGCCCTTCCAAGTACTCCTCACCTTTTTATTTCTTGATACAGTCTCTGGCCATTTCTGCACTAGACTGTTATAGTGCTCTTATTCCACTTTCAACATCCTATGGAATCCTGGAGTTTGCAGTTTAGGGAGGGGCCTTGGAGGAGGGCCTTGGAGGCCCCTCTCTAAACTGCAGGCCCCAGGATTCCATAGGATGTTGAAAGTGGAATAAAAGCACTATAACAGCCTAATGCAGAAATGGCCTCTATTTTGATTCATGGTTTAACATCAGAATCTTTAACTATTTCAATATCTTCATCATCATTCACTTCAAAGTCATGTAAATCGTGTGTGGTTATTATTTTTGTTTTCCTCATATTCAACTGTAACCCTGCTTTTGCACTTTCCTCCTTGACGTTCCTCAATAGTTATTCCAAGTTTCTGCTATTTTTTTTTTTTTTTCTAGTAGCGTTGTGTCATCTGTGGATCTTAAGTTGTTGATGTTCTTTTCTCCAGTTTCCATCTTTTGTTTCTCTAAGTATAATCCAGTTTTCTATATTGTGTAGGTGTCTTCACGTCACTTGTCCATTTAAAGCAACCCCATGAATTTTGTAGAGTTTTCTTGGGCAAGGAATACTCAGAGGTTGCTTTGCTGGTACCTGCCTCTGAAATGTAGCCTACATCACCAGGTATTTATTGATGGTCTCCCATCCAAGACTAACCAGAGCTGACACAACTTTAAACTGCTAAGCACCCAAAACGTGTTGGCATCTGATGCCTTTAGGACAGTGGTTCTCAACCTGTGGGTCCCCAGATGTTCGTGGACTTCAGCTCCCAGAAGCCCCAGCCACTATGGTCAATGCTCAGGGCTTCTGGGAGCTGAAGTCCACAAACATCTGGGGACGCACAGGTTGAGAACCACTGCTTTAGGATATTTCAGCACTAAAGGTACCAGATTATTTCCATATTATCATATCTTCATTGCCCCCAAATCACTTCTAAAAACTATGTAGGAGGAAGACTTTCAGGTAAGGCAATGTACAGTAACAAATCATTACAGTTTCCTTTTCTGAGTTCTTTTTGTGGGAATGAGTACATTGCATTTACTTGACACTGCGGAGAACTATTGGAGATAAAATAAGAAGAGACCACAAATGCCATTGAGTCCAGCTTCTTGCCATGCTGAAGTAACGAAGCATTCCTGACAGTTGGCCACCCAGCCTCGGTTTAAAAACCTCCAAAGAAGGAGACTCTACCACATACTGATGTTTGAAGCCATTGCTCCATGTCCTAGTCTCTGGAGCAGCAGAAAACAGGCTTGCTCCATCCTCCATATGTCATCCTTTCAAATATTTAAACATAGCTATTAAACATAGCTATTATGACACCGCCTAACCTTCTCTTCTCCAGGCTAAACATGCCCCCTAAGCTGCTCCCCATAGGGCTTCACGGTTTCCAGGTCTTTTACCATTTTGCTTGTTCTCCTCTGGACACATTCCAGCTTCTCAGTACCCTTTCTGAACTTCTTGTCATTTAAATCTACAGTATTGGTTCCTGTTCTCCTTTCTTGTCACTTAAATCCATTGTGTCAGCTCCTGCCCTCTGGAGCATCAGAAAACAAACTTGCTGCATCTTCTATCAAAGCCCTCCAGGTATTTGGAGGGAATTGTTGTATCCCCTCTCAGTCTTCTCTTCTAAACTGACCCAGCTCAGAGGGATTGGTTTCCGGACCTTTTACCTTCTTCCAGACACATTCCAGCTTCTCAATATTGTCACTTTTTTTTCCTTTTTCTGACTCAGAAGTGATATATAGGATAGCACTGTTAACTTCTTGAGAGTTCAGACCTTGGGAGAAGTTTGATCTTGGACTACAGCACGCAGAACCCCTCAGTTGGCATGGCAAATACTGAGGGAGGTAATCATCTTCATCTTCATCATCATCATCATAATTATTATTTTAAAGGAATTCATTCAGGCTTTCCCTTACCAAAGCAAAAATTGGTTGAAGTGGTGTCCTGGGGTGTAGCAAAGGGGACCCAAAGTGGTTTGAGTGTTGGATTACAACCCTGGGGTTCCAATCTCTGCTTGGCCATGGAAACCCAGTGGGGTGACCTTGGACACGACACACACTCTCAGCCCCCGAAAACTCTGGAATAGGTTCACCTTAGGATCACCATCGGTCAGAAACGTCTTGAAGGCATCCAGCAGCAACAAACACCAAGCAAAGGGGTAGGAGGGCAAAATGAGAATTCTACGCTACTTGTCAAATTTTCCTTCAGTGGCCAAATTTCTAGCACCACAAAGAGCGAGGCAGGGAATTTCATCCGTACCTACAACTCTCATACTTGCTGGGTTTTGCTTTCCCGCGCTCACTTTGCCTGCCTCTTTTCTTGGGGTGTCTAAAGTGTGTCTCTAAATACTCAGTTGGAAATTTTCCTTATTGCACGGCAAGAAATTGGAGAACTGGAATAAAACTTCATTCTTACTGGAGGGCAATTACTTTCCCTCACCTTGTTGCTACACCTCTGAAATAGGTATAACAAGACAGGGGCGGTTAAGTGAACTATCACAACTCCTGCCCGTGGTTTACGTAAGGCAGAGGAGACTGTGTATTTGTGAAAGTAACAAGTGTGTGTGTGAAAGAGAGTCTGTGCAGTGGGGAGGTTGGAAATTTTGTGCACCGATTTTATTCACATCTGTGAATCTCTCTGCTGGATTATAGAGACTCCATTTGTCAATTTAAAGATGCTAATCAGGTGCATGTAACTTAACTTTTAAAACCCAGTATGGTTTTTTTAGTCAAACTAAATATATTTCTTTATGCCCTTTTATGCTTTCCGAGCAATCTGTTGAGGAAGAGGTTTCTAAACTGAATTCTGTTCCAAGCAACTATTTGAAATTTGGGCTGAAAATGCCTTGCGGGGGGATCAGTGATAAAAGAAGAAAGGAAAAACGATTGAAAAATAACAGTTAAAAATCATAGGGTAGACTGTAAATATATCTAAGAACCTCTTTAAATATTACAAAGATAGTTCAACAAAAGCAATTCATGCTAACATAAACATCCAATGTGTAAATATGCATTTTTTAAATATATAAAAATCAGTGCTAACCATTTGCATGTGGAAATGTCACACGGATCACATACGCCTCAGTGCCATATAAGAATACTGTTCTGTCCTTGAAAGGAAGATGTTTAATCTGTGAACAATGCATTCCGTTTTTTTTTTCTTTTTAAATGAATTCAGCAACACTTTTTGTTCAGTCAGCATTCAGGATCTATACAAGATAGGATGATCAGGAATCCTACATATTTTTTTTCTGGTTCTTTTTGCTCCTCTTTCCCTGAAATCCTATGAGAAAGTTTTAAAGCATAATGACAGAACATTTCACTTCTGTTTTTTTTTAATTACAAGGTGCAATTCTGAATATTCTCAGGGGGAGGAAATTACAGTTAGGTTTTCAAACATTGCCCTTGCGTTTGAAACCTGTACGTTTAATTTATTTAAAAAAATAATAATAACTCCCCACATGTAGTAGTTTTCTAGAACTTGCAGGTCTTGTTTATTGTCCTCTTAGACTAGATGATTAACTAGGATTATTTTGAAATTCAGTTTCCTTCTCCCAACACTGTTCTTATTTCTTTTCCTTTCTGTTTTTGATTGGGCATTTTGGGATTTTTAAAAGATGCTTTCCTTTCCTGACTGTGAAGCTGGCTCAGCTCACGTTTCATTCAGGCTGGTTTTCTCCACAACAAAACAAGAGGTTGAGCTATTCTTCCCGCTGTTAAAGGAAACAGAAGGGAACATCCAAGGTTTCCCTTTGCAGGGTGTGAATCAGAGGAGATAAAAACTAAGCCGAAAAGAGGAGGAAAAAGATGAATACAGGCATGGGATTTCTTGAGAACTTGTGCAGAACTAGCACACTTTCCAAAAGAAACTCAACATAATTTTTAAAAAGTATTTATTAGTAAAGTGTTGACAGTGTTCTTTTTTTTTTTTTAACAAGCTACAGATGCTCAAAATTATCAATAGAAAAAAAAAAGAGTGAAATCCTTCTTAACTTCTTTTCCTAGCTGATTTGGGACACAGTGAAATTCACACAAGCAATGGCTTTTGTAGGACATTTTTAAAACTTTGGTGCTCCAGGGATGGTGAATTATTTTCTCTCTCAGGCTGTGAATTTTTAGATTATGTGGAAAGCTAGAGATCAGAAGGGAATAGAAAGCAAAAAAAAAAAAAAAATTTACACAAATGTCCATATTTTCCATAGTTCCACTTCCAAGCTGACTTTTTAAAAATTGACAAATAAAAGTTTAATTGATTTTCAAAGCATGTTTGATCAACTGTTAAATATATTTAAATTTTCTTGGTGCAGGTCATGAAAGATACATAGGAGTGTTCCAAATTGCTGAAAGATGTTCATAAACACACTCCATGCATAATATCTGGATCTATAAATGGATGATGGAAAGAATTCTCTTTATGGATATTTTTCAAGAGCCAAGAATTGAAAGAGTGTAATTATTTGGTGTTCCTACTGCAGATTTTAAAAGTGGTTTTCTGTTTGCTGCTGAGCAATTTTCAAAACTTCTAATTGTTTTGCTCCTAAAAAAAAACACCCCAAAAACCCTTAGTGACTTTCTCCACAAAAGGCCATGAATGAAAAGGGTTTTCAAATGTCAGGTTTTAAATTTCCGCAGGACGGATGGCTCCTTCCTCATTTTTTGGTGTTTCCTAAACCCTATCTGTTTTCTCGTAAGGAAAAAAAACCCAAGCGAGGCGTGTGTACATGATGGGGCAAGAAGATGATTCACGGAGAGGATGTGCAAAACCTAACTCATTTATAGGGAGAATTCTCAGAAACACAAAAGAGCATTGCTGTTGGCTTTGGGGAATCGAATTGCTCTTGCAGATGTATCAAGTAACAAAATAGCATCGCTTGCCTCCCCTCTACAAACCCCACAGAGCCCTCCCACCTTGTTCAAGGAAGACCCTGCCTTTGGCTGCCTCTAGGCCTCTTTCTTTGCCAAATGTATAGATACATACATGCACACACACACACACACACACACAACTAGGCACACAACAACAGCAGACCTAGGAGAGACCCCCACCCTTTGTTAATTTGTAAAATAAATTGTCCTGTAGATGTTCAAAAAGAGAAATTAAACCATAGTATGTAAGAGCTGCACGAAAGCTAATTTCTACTGGTGCAAGAGAGGTAATACTTCTTGGTTTCCATCGGGACTTGTCCCCTGCCCACTGTCATTGCAATGGTTGCAACGAAAGGAAACTTATATTTTTATTTCTGAATAAAATGTGGAGATTTTCATCTCAGCTGGTTTAAAAAAAAAATTAAAAATATTTAATTTAAAAATAAATTTACTTGTTTTAAAAGGCAGTTGTTGCATCTAATTGGTTCCCAACGCTTGCCAAAGCATGCATAGGAGATCAGGTACAAACAGCGCACACAGAATTTGGTAACAATTTGAATTTCATTTTGTTTACTGAGTTGGCACTCTGCCTCTGGTCCACATGTGCTGAGTCAGGCTTATGAATACCTCTGATGAGAAAAAGTGTGTGGGATTCTCTTAAATTTTCAACATGGGTTACGTTTCCTTTCCCTTTGCCTTGGGAATTTACTGGTTCTTTAAGTAATTTCCTGACAAGATAATGGAAGTAAAAGACTTTGGGACAATGGCCCTGCAGTAGCAATTTCCTAAGTAGAATTCTTAATTGGAAGCAGAAATTTAGACTAAAGAATGGGGGAAGAAAGTAAGTGGAAGGAATATCAGGAAGATTCCCAAATATATTGTTGGTCACATGTTTTGGGATGGTGCGGTCGAACAAAGCTAAGCTCTTCTTGCACATTTCTTGCAGTGAGTGAATTTCTAAGAAGTTGTGCCTTGGACACCTAACTATTCAATGGCAGATTTTGTCCCCCTCTCTTGTTTGGAAGATCAGGACTGGAGGGGGAAGAGAAAGGGAGAGGTTGAGGGGTCACAAGCGCTTAGCTTTTAGCCTCAGCGTGACCACAATTTTTTTTTCCTGAAAAAGAAGGCATGCAGAGATCACGTGTTCTTTGGCTTGGCTCTGGCAAGTTTGAATCCTTTATTATTTGGGGAGCGGGGGAGGGAAAGGCAAGAGAATGTGGAATGGGAAGAGAGCTTTTGTTCTGTGGGATTCCTCCATTCCCTGAAACACCCCAATCCCACCCTTTATTTAAAAAAATAAAATAAAAGGTTGATGTCCAAATATAAAATTGTGAATAATCTTGGTCTAACAAATTTTTTCATTGGAATGTTTGGAAGGGGTGGGAGTGGGAAGAAAGGAAAACCAGGGTCAATTTTGTGCATTTTGGGATTTTGGAGAAACTCCACTGAAAAATATGGTTATCAAGAGCCAAGCTATCTAACTGAGATGAAACTAAATCCCTCTAGTTTATTCTTGGATAACTAATTCTGGGTGAAACGCCATTGAAACAAAGTGGGAATTAATGGTGAGAAAACAAACCTATGATTCTGGATTTGTACTGCTCACCTCTGATATGAAGATGCCTTGGCCAAAAATTTCACCCTTTACATTCCTCTCAGTTTTTTTTGTAAAGGTGTTCCCCCCGCCCCAAGAGCTGCAGTGTTCAAGACAGGATCATACCCTTATTGAACCAATCTATTAATTCTTTTTCCAAGCATCTTCAAGGAATAACTACCTCCTCTGGGATATTGAGAGATAAATGGGATACCATCCCAAAACATCAGTAAATGAAAATGGCTACTCATGGCAGCCTCTCCGATTTGGGAATGAGGTGGCATCTCTCTCAAGTGCTTTGGCCATAAAGGAAAATTTCTGGATCCACAAACTTCAGATCAAACTTGCCTGGCTTCAACCTAGAGCAGGGTTTCTTAACCAAGGTTCCCTGGAATCCTAGGGTTCCATGAGAAATTGCTGGGATCTTGCAAAAGATCATGATGGGGAATCAAGCCTTTTTTTTCCCCTGGAGGTATGGCTATAATAGTTTTTAATCCAGGTTTCCCCGAGACCCGAATATTATTTGAAAGGTAAAAAAAAGTTGAGAAAAGTGGATGAGATGGTCATACTTCATTGACATCATCATCCGCGGCTAAAGAAAGCTGAAGATGTCCTGTTCCAAAGGAGCCACCTTGGATGCATTTTTTGAGTAACCGAACAAGGCAGAACCAGAAACGTTTTTGCCAATGCATTTATAAAATTTTGCTTAGTTTCATTTCTCAGCCTCTGGACACAGACCCTCAAAATGCAACTTACTTTCCTCTCTAGCTAAACATTTGCAATCATGATATATAAACATAAAAAATAACGTCTTGGAGGGGGGCATCTCAGCGCACTTGGATTTGGCCGCAGCTTTTCCCGGAGCGCTGCCTGCTCGGTAGGAAGCGCCCCCCGAGCCGATGCCAAGCCCCACCGCTTCGCCCTCCGGTTGCAGCCAGCGCTTCTGCGGCTGGCTAAGGCCCGGGACTTCCTATTTCCTCGGGAAAGGGCATCTCGGCGGGGGCGAGGTTCAAAGTCCCCGATCGTTTCCGCACTAGACGGTTACAGCGCTCCGGTTCCACTGTACATCCTGTGGAATCCTGGGCTTTGCAGCCTCGGGAGGGGATTCCATAGGATGTTGAAAGTGGAATCGGAGCGCTATCACCGGCCAGCGCGGAAATGGCTTCACCAGCGCCTGCCCGGAGCCTGGGAATCGATCTCTCGCTCACCCGAAGTGCCCGTTTCGCGCACAGACTTGCAGCTCCCAATCCCGCCCCCCAGAAAAAGAAATCTGAAAAAAAGAGGGGACAAAATGCTCGTTACTCCACGATGCAATAGGGGAGGATGGGTTATTTCTGGCCTCCCGTTGGCCAAAGGGGACGGGCTTGCAGCTGCAGGACACAATTAATTATGCTAATCGCGCGGGGGAGGGAGCGGATGCGCTCCCTCCCCCTCCTCTGATTCCTCCTCCCTCCCGCCCTCCTTTTCCTTTTTTTAAGGGCTTGGGATCACGTGACGCCGCCTTCGCGCCACTTTCGTAAATCTCATTTCCCCCCCTCGCGCTCCCAGCCTTTTGCCCGGGACTTCAAAGGTAGCACGTTTAGCTTTCTCTGCCTCTTTCCGGGAGGGGGTGTAGAAATGCTTGTGGAGGGGGGATGGAGAAGGAAGAGGTGCTCTTTTAGGGGCAGAGCTTTCTGGCCGCCCCCCCTTTGATTTAACTTGGCGCTTCTTTCGCGCTCTTCTGCTTTCAGTTTGCCGGGCGCCGGCGGGGCGGCCCCGCGCGAGCCGGGCGGCCGGGCCCCCGCGTGCCGGCGGCTCCCGCGCTGCTCTGCGCGGGCTTGCCACGCGGCTAGGCGGCCGGGGACGGGGGGCGCGCGCGGGGCTGGAGGGGGGGTCCTGCCCGGCGAGCGCCCCGGCCTCCTTTGTGCGCAAGGCCACCTGTAGCAGCGTGGCGGCTCTTTGTGCGCGGGGGCGCCAGCGACCGTTTGGCGGTGCGCCCCGAGCAAGTGTGGGGGGTCTCTTGGGTCTGGCTGGCTTGCCTCGGGGAGGAACATCCACCCCTCTTTGGGGTTCTTCTTCCTTTCCAAACTCCTCCCGCGCGGCCGTGGGGCGCACGCGCCGGGCCCGCTGCCTTCCCACGGGTCCTGGGGGGCGAGGGTCTCCCAGCGGGTTCTTGCAGCCCGACTCACGCCCCCCCGCCCCGTCCCGTCCCGTCCCTTGCAAGGACTCAGCCGCGCATAATGCATCCCTTTGCCCCCTATTTTGCATGATGCCTTCTGCTGCTTTCCCTTTGTCTCGGGGGGGACGGAGGGCGGCGGCGGCGGCTCTTTCGGGCGGAGCAGGCGCGAGGAGGGGCTCGCCGGGGGCTGCCTGCCTGCCTGCGCGTCGCTGCCGCTCTTGCCGGGAGCGCACTCTCGCCACCCTTTCATTTCATTTCCTTTTTAAAACTGCGCGGCTTCGGGATCTTTCGCTTCTCCATCGTGGGCGCGCGCACGCGGCCGGAGGAGGGGGCGCAGCGGCGAGGGAGGCGATGCCCCTCTCGGCGGAGGAGGTTGGAAGTTGGCGGGGGAGGGCTGCGCCCCCCAGTGCGCATGGGCGCGCGGGGGACGCCGGGCCTGGTAGTCCCCTGCCTGCTCCCTCTCCGGCGGGCGGCGCGCAGGAGCGCCACGCGCTGGCCCGAGGCGAGGCGAGGCGAGGCGGGGCGGGCGGGGGCGGGGGCGGGGGCGGCGCGCCGGGACACGCGGAGCCGCGGCGGCGGCGAGGAGGAGGAGGAGCGGCGGCGGGGGCACGCCGCAGCCGGCTTCCCTCGCGCTCCGCGCCGCCCTTCGCGCCCGGCTCGGGGTAAGGTAGAGCTTTCTTGGGAGAGCCCTTTGCAAACTTTTCTTCTCCTGGGGAGGGGGCAGAGGCGCGGCCGGGCCGGGCTGGCCATTGATGCCGCCGCCGCCGCCGCCGCCGCCGCGTCCAGCCCGGGCGTGGAGACAAAGGGCCCCCTGGCCGCGCCCGCCCTCTCCGCTCCGCCCGGGGCTGGGGGGCGCCGCGCCGCCTCTTTCGCCCCCTGCCCCGGCCGGGGGGGGTTCGCCCTGGGAAGCGGGCGGGTTGCCTTTCTTTCCCCTTTCCCAGGGGAGGGGGAGAGACTTCTTCGCGAACTCGACGGAACGAGAGCCGCCTCGCCTCCCTCGGTTCCTGGTCCGTCGACGGGGCGCCCGCCGAAGTTGAGCTGGAGGCTGTGCCCCTTTATTTTATTTTTTTCTTTTCTTGCAAAAAAGGGGGTTTTTTTTGGTGGTTCTGTGTCATTTATGCAACCCCCCCGCCCGGCCTCCCCGTGGGTTCAGAGGGAGTTCAGGAGGGGGCGCGGGTGGCGGTCGCGGGCGCGCGTTTGGAGAGGTCGAGGCGCGCGGGGGGACCGCGGAGCTGGGGGTTTGGGGACTCCCCGGGCGGGTGGGCGGGGAGAGCGAAAGAGCCGTCGGGGGGCGCGTGTGCGCGTTCCCCCGTGGCCCGTCCACGCGTGGGCTTGGCACGCAGGGCCGTGGCGGGGGCCGGAATGAAGACCTCGAGGAGGAAGGCGGTGATGGTGGGGGGGGCAGAGAGGAGGGGCCCGGCCGGGCTTGGCGCGTTTTTGGCACTTTGAATGGAGGACTCGGTTTCCCACAATGCCTCGGCGGAGGCCCTCCCCCCAAGAAAGAAAGAAAGAGAAGAAAGAAAGAAAGAAAGAAAGAACCCCTGATCCCAGCGGGCGGGGGAGAGGCAAGGCGAAGGCGCGCGCGCGATTGCGCGTGCCCGGCCCTCCTTCCCGCTTGCACGTGGTGAGCCCTTGGAAGGGGCGGGGGTTAAAAAGGGGGGGCAGAAAGAGTTAAAGGTCGCCCCCCCGGCCCTTTCCCAGGTGTCCCCCCCGGTCGCGCATTCCAAGAAATTTCGAGGAACTCCGTGGAGGCGCGTTGTTTGAGGAAAAGTTGCATTTTTTTGTGTAAAGTTTTGCCTTTTGTTGTGTGTGCGCAGTCTCTCTGTTTCCAAACAAGCAGATCTGAGGGTTGAAAGGAGCGCAGATTCTATCTTTATCTCTTGTTTCCAGTGTTTCCCACGTCTGGATTTTTTTTTTTTTTTAAAGAAGGCAGCTCCCTCTTTTGAAAAGGAAAACTTCTTTTGCCTTTTTGGATAATATGTTTTGCAGTTCTTCTGGGAGAGAATTATTTATTTATGTTGATCTAAAGTAAAGTGGTGATTTATTTATAATGATGGCGGAGTGTGCTTGGCATAGGGAGCATAAAGGAGCACACAGCTCTAACGTACCCCCACGGACAATTTATTTACATATTTGTTTTATTCTTCCTATTCGAATGTAGGAAATAGATGCATAGAATCAAGTGTAGGTTAGCTGAAAACTCTGGGTGTGTTTTGTCCATTTTGAAAAGGATGCTTTTCATTTCCACTGACTAGTTATTTTAAAAAAACTGTTGTTTTCAGGGGCTGGGGGAGGTCATTGCCCATAAAATGCACACTGTGTAGACTTGGTTCTCTTATGAACACAGTTCTATGAAGCTCTCTGAACCTTAGGGCCAGGTATAAGTCAGCAAAAGGTATCCATTTATATTTATTTTTCTGAAATAACAGCTGTTTGTCAGCATAGAATATTGCTATAGTAAAAGTGTGGCGTGGGATTAATTCTGGCCGCCTCCTTTTTGGCCTCAGCTTACCCTCCCCTCCCCGTGCAACTAGCAGATGGTCCACTCAGCTTAGGAAAACACGAGGCACGCCTCAACTCTTAAAAGCAAGCCGGGGGGGGGGCTTGCAGGGAATTGAATGTCCACTTGGTATACTTTTTGGGTATCTGTGAAGTCTTGAGTGAAAAGCAAAACTTGCATGCCACTGAGCTGTGTAAGAAAAGCGGAGGTTTTGATCTAGGGTGTGTTGTAAACAAACTTGTAATCTTAAATTGGGGGGAGGAGTGAGAGAAGATTGGCGCCCCCCCCGCCATTTGGTTCACTGGCCATGTTCTCCATTTTGCTGCTCTACTAATGGTGTGACGGCAGCAGCTGAAATGAATGCCCTGGGCCTTGGCTTTCCAGCTTCAGAGATGGACGGTTCTAAACCACTGCTAGCTCTGACAAGCCCTTACGTTATAAAACAAGATTGGGGCACGCCCCCCGCATTATGGGGGTGCAAAGGTTAGGTGCTGCTAGACCCAGTTTTATGGCTGAATTGGTGTTCTAGCATCGCCTTGTCTCTCCGTCCTTAGTAGATCCCAGCAGTTTGTAAACCTGATGAGCCTTTTATCGTGGACAAGTTCATATGAAGATGTGCTTTCTCTTTGATAATCTCAAACACAGAAATTTATAGAATCCGGTCCATAATTTTAGATGGATCTTCTGTTAGCTATCAGTCCTTCTCCCAAAATTACACACTTTGGAATAGGAATTAGCAACTGGAATCCTCAAGACCTGCATTGCCCATTTGGTGAACCTTCTGTTTCATTCTCCTGATTTCGTCTAACAATGGACAGAGGCGAGGAAGGAGTCAATGGGATTAGAGTAGCAGAAAACCCAAGACTTGGCCGGGGATCTGTTTTATTTATTTTTTTAATTGTTGACTTAAGGAAGGGTATGTTGTTAGGATGGGAGACACTGGTCTTTCAGGTGGTGCTGAACTACAGTTCCCATCATGCCTCACCTGAAGGAGCTAGTGGGAAGGGTGGCATTTGAGAGGTAGCAGGTACACCCCCCCCCAAACATGCTGTGAAACGCTTCCTCGGTTGTCAGTTTGCAATGCTTTTGGAAAGCTGCCTGGCTCCATAGCTGGATGGGGAAGCAAATTTTAAGTAATTGTGAATAAAATTTTAAGTAGGATTTGTTGAAGATTTTAAGTAATAAGGCCCAACTATATATAGTTTTCTTACTTCCTCTCTCTCTTATTTCAGCAGGTATTTGGTGGAGTTCTGCAGCAGAGCGTAAGAGTAAGCCAGCTACCCTCTTTACAGAAGGAAGAAGTTAATGGGTTGAGGCCCTTGCTCAGAGTTTCTGGAGAAAGCCATCAGTGGCGCAAAAGTGCTTATAGTGCAGGTAGTATGTTGGCATCTACTGCAGTGTTGGCACTTCAGTGCCACAGTGGCAATGTGTGTGGTATTGTCTTTTCAGGTGAAACCGTACCGGAGGAGGCAGCTTGGTGAGCTCCCCGTTCTTTGCTTCCCCTCCATCCCATCTCATCTCATGCAAAACAGCTTCCTGTGCTAAGGTGCATCTAGTGCAGTTAGTGAAATAGCTTAGAATCTACTGCCCTGAATGCTCCTTCTGGCATATGGGGCTGGCGGTGAATCTCGGGAGGGGGGAATGCATTGCGTGGGCAGGAGGACCAGAGAAGAACTGTGGAGATTTTTCTTTTGTACTCAAGTCCTTCTTTTGTCAAGAAAGTAAATTAGAAAGGAGCATCTCTCAAGACCTGAAGAACCTGGACCTGCAGAAATGGTGGGAATGAGTGGAACTTAGAAAATAAATTGATTGATTCAATTGGCACTATATCTCACAGAATCCATTTTTGGTCTGAGCACTCTAGGAGTTGAAGTCCCTCCCTTTTTTATTGCCACCACATTCTTAGTAACCAGAGATTTTGAGAAGTAAAATAGGGAATGAGGTTGATCTATACCAGGTTCCCATTAGTTTTAGGGAACACCAGCCCTAATGTGTTGTGTCTAACAGACACTGAATTCTTAATGTTTGTAGCAGTATAAGTTTCTGGAAATGTCCTTGCTTTTTCTGTGTGTATGTGGGATTGCTATTCCTTCCTCCCTACTCCATCAAAATTCATGACTTTGTAGGATCCTTTTAGAACATTATCCTGTCCTGTATGTATATTAAAGCTAACAGGGATTGCATGTTTAATGCTTATCAATTAGTTGAGAATAGCGGACCTTTTATATCATGACTCTTGTTAACAATGTAGATGTTTTGTAATAGCTCTAGTTTTCTATAACCCAGTTTGAATCCTGCGTGTGTTTGTTCACATCCAAAATCCTTACAGCAAATGTACCAAAGTACTTAATGCGTTCTCTTGAGAAACTGGAATAGGTAACAAATGCTACTAAAACAGAACCGGCCATTCCATAGTCAAGAAATCCTTGTAAAGTGAATCCATCATTTCTCCAGTTCTCTGTCGAGATAATTCAGGGTCTTTTCCATTGTTCCACAAATACATGGAAATGAATGGGACAAAGGATTGAAACAGTGTTTTGGCTGGCAGAACGCAACACATCTCAGATGCAATTGTGAAACGAGTAAGTGGGAGAAGTTAGTTTCGGATGTCTAACTGAAATAATTCAGAAAGACTCCTGCACATTCTTGATACGAAAGGGACAACTTAAGACCAATTGCACAGGAAAATTCATGGTTTCTTGGCCATGCTGAAGAATGCCAAGGTCAGGATGCTAAGCACTGCTACTCCTGTACTAGTTGGCTCAGCAGTTAGGACAGAGGTGCAGATCTTGCCTTCTGGGTTGTGCCTTCCACATGATGATGTTGTTTGTTGGTGACATGGCATTTTCTGTTTTTACCCCATTCTACTCTGCTGAGGCTTAGTGACTGGCAGCCGGGGCTTGGAGGTAAAACTGCTTGAGAACTTCTTTAAGACTGCAGTTGTAAAGCTGACTCCCTCTTTATAGCTCACTTCATCCCCCAATTTTTTTTTCTTTTTTTGGATACAGAAAAATATGCCAGAACTGCAGGAAAATACAGCTTCTGCTATTTCCCCCATCTCTCCAACACAGAAAATTAGCTGATACTGCAAGTGAAAGTAACGTGTAGGTCACCATGAATTTGGCAATAATGGCCTCCGCTCAAGGTTTAGGATGTGAATTGCTGAGTTCTAGTGCTGTTAAACAGCCTGGCTAAAGGAGGCTGACATTTTCTCCCCTAGTATGCTGTTTTGGGTCTGGACTGGCCTGTTCTGTGTGATAACTCAGAGGAAAGGCATGAAAAAAATGGCCGTCTTTAAAAGTGCCAAGGGTTTCCTTCTCGGAGGCATCGATGGGGCAGAAGGCAGCCTTACCCCGTTGCTTAGCAGGGCTCGTGCGCCGTGGAATTTTTATCCTAGCAGTGGCAAAGTGCTCATAGTGCAGGTAGTTAATGCACCCAAATCTACTGTAATGTGGGCACTTACAGTACTGCTGGATTCTGAACATCTTTTTTCAGGGGCGCCGGTGGAGGGATGCGTGTAGCGGGGAGAGCGATGCGTCCACAGGGTAGTGGCTGGGCAAGACTTCGTGCTGATCTACAGTCCGTTTTGCTGGTTTGCATCTCAGCTTACTGTTCATTGCTGTGCAAATCCATGCAAAACTGACTGTGGTGGTAGTTGTGAGCGGTAAAAGATTCCCTAAAGTGGTGGGAGGGAAGGAACTGCTGCCTTTGGGGGTGGATGGGGATGAGGGGCAGGGTAGGGGAGAGGGATGTCCGTTTCTGCCCCTTAATTTCAAAGGCTGTTGGAAAAGAGAGCTGACTTCTCCCTGGGTTGGGATTTGTTGCATTACTTGTAGGTTCTCTGAACAGTATTGCACTTGTCCCGGCCTGTGGAGGAGAGGAGACATTCTTCGTCAGGAAGGAAAGACGGCTGGTGGGTAAGATGGAGGGTGGGAGTAGGGGTGGGGGTGGTTTCCCCGATGGGAAGCTGTGTTTTGCTGTTGTCGGGTGGATCACGATGCAATTTTGATTAGATTAGCAGGACGAAAATTGCACGGTATCCATCTGTAAACCGCAGGACCTTCATTGCTGACAAAGCTCTTGTCAGTACTTTGGGGAGGGGGCTGGTGGACGAGGCAGAGAGGTCGCCTTTAGGAAGTACCCACCCAAGTGTTGCAGAGTAACTGAAATGTTGCTGGGGATTTCATATTAATCGAAAAGAGTAGTACTGCATTTTGTTCTGTCATTGCAATAAATAAATAAAAATGAAAGCACATGTGTTGATATTTTTTGGGGGGAGTGTTTCTCAAGGGCAACTCCTTAGATGGACTTTGTCAGGCCTTTTCTGAGAGTTGATAATTTTGGAGAGAAGCAGCAAGCAGTCAGGACTTAACAAGTGCTGTCCAAGTGACTTTTGCTTCACAGGAATGTCAGGTATTCAGTATAGGCTGTGTCCTGATACAGATGAGTCCACTAGAATTCTGTACAGCGAGTTTGAGCTGCAAGAATTCCCTCTCAGTTCCCTCTTAGCTGGTGATTGCCGATGCACACTGTCTGAAGACTGCATCAGTAATAATCGTCATCGTAATCACCTTCCTCCTGAACATGGGACCCAAGGCAGCTAACATTATAAAACAGTACAAGTTAAAACATATGTAAAAGTATACAGTAGGTCCTCTGCATTTGCTAGGGTTGGGGGCACAGGATCCTTGCAAAATGGAAAAACAAGTTTTACCACTGTTGCTTTCATCTTCTAAGGCTGAGAGTGTGATTTGCCCAAAGTCACCCAGTCGGTTTCTGTGACTGAGCAAGGATTTGAACCCAGTTCTCCCAGAATCCTGGTCCAACACTCAAATTGCTACACCACACTGTCTCTTCATTGAATACGTAGGAGTGTTCTCCAGCATGGTTGCGGAAATTGTGTCCCAAATGAACTTGGATCCTGTAAATTCTTCACTTGGATTGGGCTGGTGTAAGTCATAATCTTTAACACTGGAGAGCGGTGGGTTCACTACCGCTTGGTCTGAAGTGTGAGGAAACTCAAACCCCACAGGTAACATCAATGCTAAGAAGGAATTTGGGGGAAACTCGACAGGTTGATACCCTACATTGATTCTTTAGCTTTCCCTGTGATGTAGTGATAAAAGCATGGCTTGGTGCCTTTTAAGTCATGGAACCCTAAGAGTTTGAAAGGACCGCAAGGGCCATCTGCCATGCAGAAATGCACAACTAAAGCAGTCCAGAAAGTGATCTCTTTTGAAGACCTCCAAGGTTGGAGAGCCTATCGCTCTCTTGAGGCAGGTTGTTCTCTTGGACAGCTCTTGCAGTAAATAAATTCTTAATGTTTAGGTGTAATTTGAACCCATAAGTTTGTGTTTTAATCTTTGGAGCAGCAGAAAAAAAAGTTTACTTCAAATTATACATGACGTTCTTTCAAGATGGCCATCATGTCATCTCTTGGTCTTTTTCAAGCTGAACATACCCAACTCCCTAAAGTCGTTCCTCATAATGCTGAGTTTCCAAACCGTTATTCATCTTGGTCTGCGCTCCAGTAGAGACATTCGTGCTCATCAAGGAGGTTCTTTGGTGGAATCTTGTCATTTGAATCCATGTGTTCTCATTCTGCTTTCTGGAGCAGCAGTAAACAAGTTCGGTCCATCTTTCTGACATCGCTTCAGATATTTGACAATAGCTGTCATGTCATCTCAGTCTTCTCCAAGCTGAACTCACCCAGTTGCCTAAGTTCTTCCTCACAAGGCTTGTGGTTGCTCGAGGCACTATATTTAGGCCTGTTCTGATATGCAAGGTACAGTCAGCTCTCCACATTTACTAGAGTTAGGGGCACAGGATCCTAGCAAAAGTGAAAAAACTGCGAATACCAAAATGTGTGTCTGGAAAGGGGGCTGAGGCAAAGTGGGAGGGAATGGGCACCCAGGGTCCAAACCAGGTCAGGGAAAAGCGGTGGGTCAGCATGGTGACCCTATAGTTCCTCTCGCTTGCCCATCTCCCTCCGTGGGAGTGTGTGGGGGGGGAATCTGGAGAGGGTTTGTGATGCTGAAAAATCAGGCTGTGAACTATCCTTAGCTGCCCAGACAACAGCAATAGCAGTTACATTTCTGTACTGCTAATCAGTGCTAAGCACTCCCTAAGCGGTTTACAATGTATTTTAGCTAGTTGCCCCCAGCAAGCTGGGTACTTATTTTACTGACCTGCAGAAGGATGGAAGGCTGAGTCAACCTGGAGCCCGGCAGGATCGAACTCACAACCTTGTGGCTGCAGCACCAGCATTTAACCGCTGTGCACCAGGGTTCATCAGTGGCTGGTGGTGGGAAAGGAGGGCCACCAGAGGGGCCAGGGGTTGAAGAAATTCACAAATAATCAAATCCATGCAAGTCAAACTGACAAATATGGAGGGCCGACTGTCATTAAGTCTTCAAGGTGCTAGCACTCTACATGTTTTTGTTGCAACAGGGTCATTTGGCTGCCATTCCCCACCCAACTGTTGCATAAACCACAGTCGGCACAAAACATGCAAAAGCCACAAAGAAGCATTTATTGTAAAGAAAACTTGTAGTAGAAGTAGTAGCGGTGTGCCTTCAAGTCATTTCTGACTTACGGTGATGGAAAGGTGATCCTATCAGGATTTTCTGGGGCTGAGAGTCTATGATGTGCCCAGCGTCACCCAGTGGTTTCCGTGGCTGAGCCGGGAATTGAACCTTTGCCTCCAGGGTGATGGTCAAATGTTCAAACTACTACACCATGGTGCAATAAATAAACATTATGTCTCTGTTTTTGAAAACTGAGCATGGAACCCGAAGAATGCATACGAGTGTACTTTGAAAGCTCAGATGTGTCTTGCAGAGCTGAGAACTGAAGGTGCTATTAGGTATGTCTTGGAAAGTTTAGACCCAAAAATGTTTCATGAATGGCATTAAAGCCTGCTTTCCTTTCTTTCCACCACATGATGGCAGGCTGCTTCTAAGGAAGAGCAAATCGTTTTTCTGTTGAATTAAACTTAATGTTACAACAGAATCCTCCAATTACTTTACAGTACTTCTGTATGTTCCAGGGCAGAAAACTAAATAAAATTAAACACGTGCTGTTCCCATTCAGTGCGGTGAAGTGGTTTGAGGACAGCAGTTAAGTCCAGCACCATCCCTAGAATTTTATCTTCTGAGCCAGGATTAAGTTGGGGAATCCATGAATAGCAAAAGCCTCAAGGCATGGGCAGAGTTCCATTTACATCACTGAGTGGGGAAAATAAAAACCAGGCTTCCCTAAAATCATTTGGAGAAGGAACTATTGTGATGTTTTCTTTATTCATTCGGTAGCTGGTGGTGGTATAACCAAAATCCTTTGGTGGGCTGGGGGAATGGGAAACCCTTGTCGTTCCACGTATGGAAAATATATTTAGAAATGTTCTATAAGAAAAGGACGTCTCAGCGGAGGTTTTTCCCTCTGCTAGGTGAGAGGAAAAAAACCTGAACTGTTGGTTTTGATGCAAAAATGTTGCACCCCTAGCCCCCTACCCTTCATGTAATTTTTGCAGGGTTTTTTTTTTTTTTTTTTTGAGAAATTCAAAATACTGAAAATGCACGAAAGCTCCTGCAGCGTCATGAACCATGAGAGGTAATTTTGAAACTTTTCATTCTCATGCGGAAGAACAAAATGAGCAAAAAGGTGCATCCACAGCATATTCTAACCACAGATACCTCCACTCTGTTTTGCACACGAGGGCCCAAGAACTGAAGAAAACCTGGGATTATCCATCTAGTTCACCTGCCTCTCTCCCACACCTGGGAAAGAAAGGCATCCCCAGAAAATCTCAAGATATGGGCAGGCTCGCCCCATCCCTGGTCTCCTTCCATCACTAGGTCTAAACACAAGGAAAGAGAGAAATATGGCAGGTCTTACATCAAAAAACTGGAGATGAATTTCAGGTGCTGTGCTGAATTGGAAAAAGAAGATACATAGGAGTCAGATTAGCATTCTTGGCAACCAAAAAGGCCGAGAGACTGGCATAGCTCTCCTGTGAGGAATGATTATGATGTTTTGCCTGTTTCACCTGGGGAAAAAAGAAATGAGGAATGGCAGATAGGTGCAGAGAAAGTAAATCTCCCTCTCAGATAATAGTAGAACCTCGTGGAATCCACTGAATGGTGGGAAGTTCAAAGGAGATGAAAGGAAAGACTCCCTCATGCAAGGTGTAGTTAAACCATGGATTTCATTGCCACAAGATGGCTACTGACTTGGATGGCTTTAATGGGAAGTACTAAATTCATAGGGACAGTTAGGATCGGGGCTGAGAGAGTGAAAACCTTTAATGTCTGTGTAGAACAAGGATTTTCAGTTCCCTACCTGCCTGACGAGCCATACCTGCTGAAATCCCCTGTTATTCTACACAGCCATTAAAGGCTCAGGAACCGTCTTTAATTTGAAATTAAATTAGGATAGGTTCAGCTAGTTAGGATGACTGTGTGTTTTATTTCCAGTATCAGAGGTAGGATGCTTCTGTGTAATACTTGCCAGGGAACATGCGTGGGAGAGGGCTACGAAACATAGGCTGGACTTGGGGGCTTGCCATTAGGGCATCATAGAATCATAGAGTTGGAAGAGACCCCAGGGGCCATCGAGTCCAACCCCCTGCTATGCAGGAACACCCATCAAAGCATTCCCAACAGATGGCCGTCCAGCCTCTGCTTAAAAAGTCCGAAGGAGGAGGAGACTCCACCGCTCCCCATGGAGGCAGCAGCAGATTCCACAGCCGGACAGCTCTGACCGTCAGGAAGTTCTTCCCGAGGTTCAGGTGGAATCTCCTTTCCTGCAGCTTGAATCCATTGCTCCTTGTCCTAGTCTCTGGAGCAGCGGAAAACGAGCCCCCTCCCTCCTCAACATGACATCCCTTCAAATATTTAAACATGGCCATCCTGTCCCCCCTTAACCTTCTCTTCATCAGAATGGCCACTGTGGGAACAGAATGCTGGATGTGAACAGCGTTTGGTCTGCCCTGCTGTAACTCTTCAGGTGCTCTTACTGCATAGTGGTTGGCCAGAATGAAACTTTAAAAAAAGTCAGATTCAGATCTGAGGTGACAGCAAATCTGTTGCTGGTGTTAGAATCTTTGTTCTTATGTATCTTTATTGTCATGCACCTTCAGGTTGTTTCTGACTTACGGAGTTTTCTTGGCAAGGTTGGATCAGAGAGATTTTTGCCTTTGCTTTCCTCTGAAAGAGTGGGATTTTCCCAAGGTCACCCAGTAGGTTTCCATGGCTGAATAGCGATTTGAACCCTGTTTTCATGTCCAAGGACCCAGGTGTGAAACTTGCAGAATCCTCCCCAACAACCAAGACACACAGGCCATTTCCGCACTACACGGCTATTGTGCTGTTATTCCACTTCCAACATCCTGTGGAATTCTGGGGTTTGTAGTTTGATGAGGCCAAGGAGCTCTCTGGCCGATATTCTGAATGCCCCTCACTACACTGCAAAACCATAGTATGTTGGAAGTGGAATGACAGCACTATAACAGTCCAGTGTGGAAATGGCCACAGACATGAACAGGACAATACTTACTGCAGCCCAACAGGACAAAAAAGGGAGAGCCCCAGAGGCTCAGAGCATTTATACGGGGAAGTCTCATTAATCAGACAGACAGCTGGGAGAGGCTGTTGGCCGACAAATACCAGAGGCAGGGTGGGAGGAAGTCCGTTGCAGACAGCTGCCACTTCTGGGGGAAGCAATGTGGTCTTCTCTTGAGTTTTGGTTTGCGTTCCTGAAAAACCTTGCTTCTTGCTTTCTGTGCTGACTATGCTGCTGGATGCTCTCTTGAACTGACACTCTGAATTTATTGCTGACCTGGACTGCTGAAACAAGAAAGGTAAGTGACTGGAAAGTTTCTATAAACCTTGGCCATTTCCGCACTAGACTGTTATAGCGCTATGATTCCACTTTCAACATCCTATGGAATCCTGGGGTTTGCAGTTTCCAGAAGGGCCAGCTCCCAAAACTGCAAACCCCAGGATTCTATAGGATGTTGACAGTGGAATCATAGCGCTATAACAGTCTAGTGCAGAAATGGCCCTCGACTGTGGCTGCTACCATAGACTCTATTTAAGGCCTGCAAGATGTGGCTTTCTAAACAGCACCCCTGTTCTCCGGAGCCACAGTCCGATACTCAAACCACTATGCTGTACAGGTGCTCTTATTATGTATTTATTTAACTAATTTGATAAATTATTCCAGCTTTCCCAATATGAAACCCAAAGTGGCTGAGAGTAGAATTTACAGCAAAATGTAGCTAAAATAATATAGAAAGCAAATGTTTAAAAAGTTAAATAATCCAATGAAAATATTAAGCTAGAGAAAGTTAAAAATATACTTAAAACAGAAAAAAAAGATAGGACTGTAAGGACACCTGTATTAAAAGATTCTTTATTTAATGGATGAATAGGGATGGAAAGCATATTTTTAAAAAACTCAAATAATGGATGAATAGGGGTTTCTTCATCATTTTACTGTCAGGTCAGTTCACAGACCCATTGAAATGGGTTGAGTGTCCACTATTGAGGAATATACTGGACGGATGGAAATCTTTGCAGCACTTTTTCTATTTTAAAATACACACTGGGGTTTTCTTTTCCAGAAAATGGCTTTTCCTGTGCAGAAAAATTGATTTTCTGTCCATAAAAAATTCTGTACATAAAAAATTTCCACAAAACCCTAGTTGCTTTGTGTGTGTGTAAAGAATAAGTTTCAAAGACTCCTTGAAAAGTGGAGTTTTCTAGGACTTTCTCACAACAGGGAATAAAATAGCAAAATAATTTGTTTTCTGTGCGAGAATGAAGCTTGTGAAGATTTATCTTACTCTCACGAACCGTTCTGCAAGCCACAGGTAAGAGACAAAGGGACTTGTGTCGATCTGTAAAAAGCCAACAAACCCAAAAATCCACACTCAGGCTGTGCACAAGCTAAGTTTGCAAAAGCTTTCCCTCTGGAGGCACAGAAATCTTTGCACAGTGATTCTCTCAACCCTCTTGTCTTTCCCACCTTCCAGGATAAAAGCAGCAGTAGCTGTGAATTAATAACACACGATGAAGGCTAGGAAGTAAACTAATGAGAAACCGGAGCGAAACCCAGTTCTGAAAGGATGAGTGATGACTTATAGTAAAACCTTCTACACTCATACACGTGTGTGTGTTTGTGTGTGCGTGCGTGTATAATTTCAAAAAGATTCAGTGAGCGATACCACTGTTGCAATAAAACAAAAGTCTCTCGGCTCTGTTATCACCATAGCAAAGAGGCCAACAGATAAATACCAGAGGTCTGAGGCACTGTTGTGTGTCTGCCCATCGTGGGGGCTGTAATAAATCTTTTACCTTTTACAGGTTCTAAAACTCTGCTTTGAAAAAGAGACTGATGGAACCTTTATCCCTTTGCAAACAATGCATGGTCATTTCCCTCAAATAGTCATCTCTGGTCTTTCAGCAGGGCAAATGGGAAGCAACTCATAATTTCCCCCTCGTGTTGCGCTCCTGGGGGAACACTTCCACCCAGCAAAGATAATGCTCTCCCTCGTTTTGGCCCAGATGCTAAGGGAAATCTCCTTGTCGAGGGCAGGCTTTCCTGACCTCACCAGCTTCCCTAGAAATTCTCAGACAGCCATGTGGCTACCGTGGGAGGAATTAACAGGATCTGGTTCACTACTCTTGCAGTTCGTGAGTAGGATGTTGATCGACTGAATGACCCAGAATGGAAAACAGCCTGAGTCCCTGGAGCTGGCCATTGTGGGTATGAATCAGATAACAAAATAATAGAAATATTATTTTCTGTAGAGAAAATGCTGCATTATTGATTGTTGCTTTGCGTCTTCAAGTCATTTCTGAAGATTAACCCATCACAGGGTTTTCTGGGGCTGAAAGTATGTGATGCATCCAAGGTCACGCAGTAGGTTTCCATGGGGAATGGGGATTTGAATCCTCGTCTCCCAGTCTCCTAGTCTGATGCTCCGACTGCTACACCATGCTGGTTCTCCTCACCAGTGTTTTAAGTTGTGTGTGATCACTCAGCTCAGTACATCGAGCAGCAAAACTTTTATACTGCAGTATGCACTCCTACATAGGAAACACACCTTTGCAGTGGGAAAGAGGAATGGAGAAGAAATTTGTTCAATTCAAATGGAAATGCTAAAGCAAACTTGTCTAAATTCACAGTTTCCAATCACTGTGCAACCTGAACTCCGTCATGTTTTTGGAATTTGCACTTCTCCAATCAAAAATCACAACTAAAAAGACATATATACCAGGGTAGGAGGAGAACAGAAGAAAAGCATCTATTAGTAAAAAAGAAAAAATAACATGTAAAATGTATTATCTTAGGGAAACAGCTTGTGGAGAAAGTGTGTGTTATGCAAAATAGTGTACATAAAAGCATGCATTAAGAGAAATAAACACCATAGTGCGTATGAATTTTCATGCATTTTTATTATTTTTTTAAAGTCTAAATGTTTGCACTGTATTGAACTGATTGGAAAAACCTCTCAACGTTTGTGACAAGCAAAACCTAAGATTGGAAAAATGAGGTAGTGAAGCTAACCGAAATGACAGATTCCTCCATCACCAAACAGACGAGGGTCTGTATCTCAGTGCCAGCAGGAAGCTTAAAGTGAAATTTCTGGTAGCTCTCATTAAAAGGATTTCTGGCGGCAAGGCTAATCTCTCCACACTGGGGTAGAATTCCTCACCCTGTGGATTGAGTCTGGCTTTCCTGAAATTATAGTCCAGAACTTCTTGGGGTCCCCTAGAGACCCATGCCTCTTCTCCATGGTAGTTCCTCGCTTTGCTGTGTTTTCATTCCCGTTCTAGAAGGCTGAGCCTAAGTCTCTCCTAAGGGTTAGTTAGTGGTAGTAAGAGCTTGCAGCTAAAAAAAATAGGATGATTTTTTGGGCCTTGCCCCCTTTTGGCATTGGCCCTGCCCACCACTCAAGTCCCTCAAGAACGTCTCTTGAATTGAATGGAGCCTTCAGACTGAAAAAGGTTTCCCACATAAACGTATAGGCCTAACAAGCCAATGGTCAGATTCAAGAGATGAACCTTTCTCCACCCAGTGACCTCCAGATGTGTTGAACTGCAATGCCCATGCAAGAATGGGGATGGTGGGAGATGTAGGCCAGTGCATTCGGATGGCATCAGGCTGGGACACCGGTGCAATACACAAAGCCATCAAAGGAAGTGGTATAATACTTGGTCAGACTGCGTTGGTTTGCACAGATATTGTATGTTCTGACAGTAGCCCCCTGAGATCTCAGGGAGAGCTCTGCCTCATCACCTGTTACTTCATTGATTGGGGTGGAAATGTAGGGAGTTGGACCTGTGACCTTCTGTATGCAAGACACACACTTTGCTACTGCATGCCCTTCAGCAGTTTTGATTTGGTAGTCCTCACACTCCAACCCCTTCAGCTGCTTTTAAAATCCTCCAGTTTCTCCTCCTTCTTTTGTTCACTGCTCAATTGGTGCAACTAAAGGTAGCTTGCATTCAATTAACTTCTACACTAAAGGTGGGGCAGAGGGGCCGGGTGGGATCTTGTCCTTCCCAGTAGGCTCACACAAAAGCAAACTGCTGATCCCTCTCTTGTTCTTCTCTGTTCTTCCTTGGTGATTCCTTCTGCCATCATGGCCACACTCTGCTGTTGCTTGGCTGCCTATGTTCCAGGTTTCATCTGTGGCTAGTTAATGGGTGTGCTTCTGGGGTACAGCCCTTCCTATCAGCTGTTGGCCTGCAATATCTGCTTGCCTTGTCTTCATTCCATGGAATTAACAGCAAGGTGGTTCTATGTCTGCTAGTTGCATCTTCCCATCCAGATTGCGGGTTTCCCTAAACATTCAGGTTAACAGCAGATGCGTGCTGGAAACAGCAAATGGAAAGCAAAAGTGTTAAAAGATCCCCTTAACTACTTCCTACCAATTAACATTATTCTGAACTTCCTATGCTACTAGTGCTGGCCAATTACCAGTACTGTGTTCAATTTCTGGGTTTCCTCCCAAGCATCCTAAGGCCATTTCCGCACTAGACTGCTATAGTGCTATGATTCCACTTTCAACATCCTATGGAATTCTGGGGTTTGCAGTTTCAGGAGGGGCCCTATCCGGCAGTCTAGTGCGGAAAGGGCCACAGTGTTACCACCTGCTTCCAAGTAACTTGCCTGGCAAAAAGAGGGCCCGCAAGTCAACTGGCAAACTGATTTTGGTTCTTTCCTTCCCTCCACCTTCTCAAAGGCACAAGAGGTATAATTTACATTTTTCCATAATCTTCTCCTTGTTATTTCAGAGCCTACGTTTCCCAGCAAGGAGTCGAAATCTATAATCATGTAGCGGTATGCTGCAAAACAACGGCAACAAAAAATTATTTCGGTTCGAAGAGGGGAAGGAAGCAAAACAGTTTGTGATTAGCAGCTGTGTTCCTAGTGATAGCTTCTTCCTGTGGATTCCTGGATAATAGCAACATTTATTGTTTCTCATATTAAAAGCTCAGTGTATTTTAGTTAATTGTTACAACATTAGAGCTGAAGATAGCTTTGAAAGATCTCGGCATGCAAAGCAATCAAAACAGTGAAGCTGCTTCTTTCTGGCCATTTCCGCACTAGGCTGTTATAGCGTCATCATTCCATTTTCAAAATCCTATGAAATCCTGGGGTTTGCAGCTTAGGGAGAGATTCCAAGTCTCCACCTCCAACTACAGATCCCAAAATTCCATAGGATGGAACCGTTGCCTTCGAAGTGCTACGAAGCCACTGTAATTACTCAGTGTAGATACACCCCAGGAAACCAGGGTTAAAATGCCTTCTCTGTCCTGGAAACCCGCTGGGTGACCTTGGACAAGTCACATTCTCTCAGCCTAACAAGAAGGCAATGGCAAACCCTGTCTGAAGATATATATCCAAGGAAGCCCTGAAATAGAATTACCACAACATGGAGTCAGCCTAAAAGCACATAGTAATAACTGGGAGGTGGTAGATGCGGAGATGGTTTAGACTTCCCTCAGCTGTTTTTCCCTTCAACCAAAAGAGATTTTTTTTTAAAAAATTAGTCACTTGTGTGTGCTTTGGTCTATGATACCATAAACTAGTTAAAACCAGAGCTTGGCAATGTTTAAAACTTTTTAAAAGCAGGGCACGGAAATGTTTTAAAGCAGGATTTGAAACTGTTGCCTTTTTGGACTGTGGTTCCCTAAATCCTCGTGACCATGTTGTCCGGGGGATTTAGGGAGTTGCAGTCCAAAAACATAACATTTCTGAGCTTTAAATGTAAGTGAAAGTGGGAAGAAGTATTGTGCCCTCAGGGAAAACTGAACAGGGAAATGTTTGCTTTGGTGGCAAGGTGCACGATAGCTTTAACCACTGTCATCCCAATATATTTTTTTACAGAGGTTTTAGAAAATTACATGGTCCGCCAGCCCAATGTACTGCTTCAAAGCCGGAGAACTCCTCTACCTTTTTTACTTTCAAGGTAGCAAACAGCAAGGTTAATCCGATTTCTACAACTCTGCGTCAACGCCTTTCCACGTTCTGATTTTTAGCGCTGCTTTACTGACTTGTGTCTCATGCATGCCTCAGTCCGCTACTGCAGAGCACATCTGTTGTTGTTGTTGAAGATGGTAATGTAGCCCCATAATTATCGTCATTATTAATTTCGTTATTAGACACTAAAAAAGAACGAACTAGGTAACTTATAGTTTAAGTGTACAGATGTTAAAAGCAACACGTTGGTACATAGTGCAATTGGCCCTCCACATTTGCTAGGGTTTGGGGCACAGGACCTCCGTGAAAGTGGAAAAATAGCAAATATCAAAATGTTTGTGTGTGTGTCTGTGATAAGGAGGCTGAGGTATGGTGGAGAAATCAGGCCCCCAAGGTCCAAATGAGGTCAGGGAAAAGACAAGGAGCTGGCATGGTGGCCTAGATTTCCTCTCTCTTGCCCATCTCCTCTCTCGGGCGTGTGTGGGTAACAGGAGAGGGTTTGTGGTGCTGAGAAATGGGGCTGCCGGCCGTCCTTAGCTGACCAAGCAGTGGCTGGAGGAAGAGGAGGACTAGAGGAAGGCTTTCTAAGGGCTGCGTGACCTGATTGGAGCAGCCAAGAGGGAAAGAAAACAAATGGGAGGGCAGGGGTAGAGGCTGGAAAAACTTTCAAATAATCAAATCTGTGAAAGTTAAACCTGCAAAGGTGGACTGACCAAATAAAGCAACGTTTCCCAGGAACAACTCTCACAAATGTGAAGGTGCTCTAAAAAGCACCAGCCTGTCTGGAGGGGATCTAGTTGGAGCATGATTTGTTACCGCCTCAAACAATAAAGACTGATTCAGTTGCGAAAGGCTTCTTTATAACAATTAGGATATTTCTAGACTAGCCTAAAATGGGTGCGTTCTAGTTCCATCTAGCTCTTTGAGTTTGGTTGTTGTGGTTTCATTATTTTTGGGGACTTCTTTGTAGTGTTTTATTTTGACCTGCAAGACGGTCCTTCTTTCCCACTTTCTTAGCTGCTTTTAAACTGCCCTGGTGTCTTTCTCCTCCTTCCACTTTCCTCCTTGGCTTATTTCAGTTGCTGCAAACTGCACAGCAGGAGGGAGAGAAGAGAAGGGAGCAGATTCTTGACCTTTCCAAACTCGGGCCATTTCCACACTACACTCTTATGAAGCGATTATTCCACTTTCAACAACCTATGGAATCCTGGGGCTTGCATTTGCCGCCTTGTTGTTATTTTGTGTGTTCTTCTTCCTTAATGACATTTGTGTGCTTTTTTGACCACGCTCTGATTTGGTTTGGCTACACACATCCTGGTTTCTGTGACAAGTTGGAGGGTATGACACTGTAGCCCCAGATGACAGGCTTGTAACTGTTAAGTTCTAGCATGGAAACCAACACCGTCTGTCCCTTTCAATCGACACTAATCCTGACTTTTAAAAGTCACAAGCCAGAACCCAACTGTCCGCCAGATTGCGGATATACTGTTAGGCTAAAAGGAAGTCTGTTAACTACTCTGGCTGGAATAATTATTCCATATTTCCCAAGCAGATGTTGACATTTTACTTTGATGTCCCAGAATTAAATGTCAAGTTATTCCTCTTCGGAATGTAACATTTACATTTTTTTCCCCCCTCAAGTGTTTTAATCTGTAGTTGTTTAGGGAAAAAGTGCCCAGAGAGAGAGATGCGGCAGGGGTTGCATGTCTGAGACCAGGGCTACAGAGAGCTGGCCTGGAGTAAGAGGCACATTCAGGTTTCCCTCCTCAGATTTTGCAACAAGTGCTAAAGCCACGTTCTAGGCTGATAAAGATATTGAATTTTAATTTGTGTCTGCTTTTTAAATGTCTAAGGCCATTTCCGCACTAGACTGTTATAGCGCTATGATTCCGCTTTCAACCTCCTATGGAATCCTGGGGTTTGCAGTTTCGGGAGGGGCCACTTGGCCCCTCCCGAAACTGCAAACCCCAGGATTCCATAGGAGGTTGAAAGCGGAATCATAGCGCTATAACAGTCTAGTGCGGAAATGGCTCCAGCCTGCCTTTTCCTCCCTTCCTCACAGCATACTCCGAATATTCGGCTTTCATGGTGAGTCTCTGAAAAGAGCTTAGAAAAGTTCCTTTTCTTTTGAACCATAACTCCCAGACTTCCCCAACCACCCTGCACATCCTACCACGCTATAGTCTTGAACTGACTGGGTCTCTTGCCTAAAGGTAGGTGGGGCTGACCTTCCTTGCCATGTCATGTTTGCAGTCAGAAATTTGCCTCTTCCAGCATGACCTTGCTGTCACCTCAGGTATCATTTATATGGTTAATTAATATAGTCCCGATCAAATGTTATTTGCCAGTTAAACCAGGCCAGTCATGGGGGGCTCTGTAATGGTGAGGGGTTGAACTAGAGGATCTCCAGCATCCCTCCCAACTGCACAATTCTATTATTCTATGAAACATACCCTCTCTCCAGCATAGGCTGTCCTCCAAACCTGGTCTGAGCAAACAGGCATTGTGTACCATCTGGACCAAATGCTCTTTCATACTGATGTAACAGAGGAAAGCTGGAATGTTGCTCCAGATCTTTTGCCAATCTTCCTCTGTCCATTTGGTTTGTAAATCCATTTCTCACTTGTCCATGTAAGCTAATTTGACAGTATTTCCTTGCTGCCCCCCAGCAAGATTTGGGATATATCTTTGGCAGAAGGCCTTTAGATCGAGCAGGAATTGTAGAGCTACAAATCTTTGCTGCTGTAAGTGACCTCTTAGTGCGCTAGGAAGTGGTGTCCTCTTTTTAAAAAAAATAGACTCAGTTGGAAATAACCAAAAGCATTTAGTTTAACACAGTTCTTAACATTGTATACAGCTGCTTCAAAAGAAGGATTGAAAAGAGGAAATGTTCATTAAACTGTTTTATCCCTGCATGCAAAGAAGGAAAAATACAAGAGAGAAATGCGATTCTTAGTCTGCCTGCATCCACTGAAGATGGAAGGGGTGAACATGTGGCCCTCCAGATGTGTCTGAACTGCAAATCCCAGCAGGGCTGGGCAGCATAGCCAATAGTGAATGGCGACAGGCATAAAAATGTTTTAGGTCATCCTTGGTCAATACACCTCTGAAATACAAATGGATGCAAAGGAGTAGCACTCGTTTTTAAAACATTTGTATGCCTTTTCAAGATGCTATACCATTTAAAGGTGAAGATTCTTAACTGTCTTTAAAATTTTATTTCTATGCTTTAGTTTATTCATTTTATGAGGCATCTTGAGTCCCACTCTGGGAGAACACTAGCATATAAATGAAAATGAGTGGGTGGACGGATGGATGGACTGGTTGGTGGGTGCGTGGATGGATGGATAGGTAGATCTTGGTACTATATGACCTTTAAATGAGCCATCCATGGTGTGGAATTTCATGCTCCAAACAGGTCCAGCACTTTGGTAGGTCCTTTAAAGTTCAGACTAAATCTCAGAGCAGATTACTTGTTCCACAGACATCAGTTACCACTGATTCCATCCCCCACCCCCGATTTTGCAATCATAGCATTTGTAAACATGGGGGGTTTTGATTCAGAAAGGATAATAGATATCCCATTTGCACAATTCGTACCTGGAACACACTGCCACAAGATGACAATGTTGTGCTGGCCAGATGGCTCAGTTAAGGTGAAAAAAAAATAACAACAGAAGATGTGGCTGTCCATATAGGTAGCCATGTGTTTTTTTTAAAAAAAGAGAAGTCAGTCCCTTGCTTGGAAGCTGTCCTCAATTTGATGGCCTGTCTGGTCCAAGTCCTGTTTATAGATACTTAATTTTTCTATTTAGCAAGACAGCTGTATGCTTATCTGAACTGATGATGGGTATCCAGCTCGATATCACCCCTGATAAAGTTTAAGCTGAAAAGGTGAAGAACTTTGAAAAGAGAGAGATCAACAGGAGCAAAGACATTGCCCATCAACAACTATTGGCAGATATGCTGGCTGGGGGGGTTCTGGGAGTTGTAGTCCAAAAAGTAACATTTCCAAGCTCTGCTTTTGCCCCTGCTTCACCCCACTTAGCTGTCCTACTTGCATAGGCTTGTCTCCACCGAGTTAATTTGAGAAGCATCCCTCAGACATTCAAATACCTGAAATAGGAGTTCTAACCTTCTGGCAGTTTTAACTGCCTTTTATTCTTTTTAACCTGGTGGTCAAAACCCTAACTTTGCCATTCATAGCTGACCAACTTCTGCTGCTTCCCTGGAGTGCTGGGTTATGGTTTTGCAAAGGCCAGCGGCTTAACGCTCTGATCTCCCTTGACCTATTCCTGAAGTGGGATGAACTATAAAAGACCCACTGCTAGACTATATCTGCTTTATGGGGTGGAGAATCCCTTCCTGTCATAACTGGCTTTGCAATATCCATGTAACATTTAAAGAGGAGTGAAATGTACACCTCAGGCATTAAAAAATATAAATAAATACAAGCTAAAGCAGGGCCTGTTTACCTACTGCTGTAAATCAGCCCATAAATTTGATGTGGAGTGTAGGCTTACTATAGGAAGTTGGGGGAGAAACTTTAGTTCCTTCTCCTGCCTCCATTTCAAGCCCAACGCTTGGCACCCATTATTGGTGCATTTTGGCAATTTTCGATTCTGGATTTAATCATCTTACAGGCCTTCATCCGAGACTTAATGGCTTTTGGAGAGCATCTCCTTTTTATAGGGCAGTTTTCAGACCTTGGAAATAACATGTTGAAACTGGCTGTTGATTTTGTCTGGGTTCTTTGGGCATTGAGGGTGTAATAAAGTTCCATTTGAAAATGGTGTAGTTAGTGGAAACAAAAGCAACTTTGGTGTAATGAGGGATGTTCTCTGATGGATGTGACTTGCCAAAGGGCATTACTTAGAGGCATTTTGATGGGACTTTTTTGACTGCCGTTCCCCGATCAACCCTAAGCAGTTTAAAAACAAAAATAAATGAGAAGCAAAGGTAAAGAAAGAAGTAATTCAACTGCATTCGTTCACAATGATACCCTCAGTGATGACAGTTAATTACTTCTTGATTACTTGTTGCTGCCTTGGGTCCCACGCCTGGAAAAAGTCTCTATAAAATGAGCAGTAAGAGATCTTAAGAGATCTCTTAATGCAGCCCCTCATTTTATAGAGACTTTTTCCAGTCATGGGACCCAAGCCAGCAACAAGTAATCAAGAAGTAATTAACTGTCATCACTGAGGGTATCATTGTGAACGAATGCAGTTGAATTACTTCTTTCTTTACCTTTGAATTACAGCTCGACCTTCCCTTATCTATGGACCTTTTTGCACTACACTGCTACAGTGCTATTATTCCATTTTCAACCTCCTATGGAATCCTGGGGTTTGCAGTTTAGGGAGGGGCAACTAGAATTCCCAGCCAGAGGGCTCTTTGGCTTCCTTAAACTACAAACCCCAGAATTCCACAGGAGGTTGAAAGTGGAATAATAGCACTGTAACAGTGTAGTGACGAAAGGCCCCAGAAATCCAACATCTGGAAAGCTCCGAAAACCAGCACTTTTTGCCACCAGCCACTTGCTTCCAGCTTTGAGGTATGGCACTCCTGATCATTTGTCTCTCAGATCCTCAGCGCCTCTCTCTTTTTATTGCCAGCCACAGGATGCCTCCTTGATGGCAGGAGTAGCAGCTGGTAGCAGAGAGAGGGAGAGGGAGAAAGAGAGAGAGAGGGAGAATTTAAAGGCTTGGATTTGCACTGAGCAGTACGCTTGGATTCCTTCCATGTCACAGATCCTCAGTCTCTCTCCAGCCTTGTGTCTTGAGAGCAACTCAGCCAGGTCATGACAGGTTGAAACTCCCAAAGGTCCCAGCCAACATAGTCAATTGTGGGGGATGCTGGGAACTGCAGTGCAACAATATCTGGAAGGCCACATGTTCCTCTCTGTGCCACATTGCTGTGTGGAAGTGGGGGCCTCCCTGCCTTTTGGTTCCTTGGCTCAGCCTTGTCTTTCATACAGGCTCGGCTCTTTGCTCTTTTGCATTCACGTGGGCACTTATTTATGCAGCCCCTTATTAAGATGAAGACGGAGGCTTGCCTATACTTCCGCCCCCCCAAAATGTCAAAGAAAACAGCTCCTCTTTGCTGGCATATTTCTCCCTCTTCCTTGAATGCAAATAAGAAATGCTGCACGGCGTAGGCAGAACACTAAAACCAACTGCGTTAAGGAGAATATGCTAAAATTCTAGAAGAATATCTGAAATGAACAATTTTTTTCTCCAAGGGAAAATGGGAAATACGGTGTGGATCCTCGGTACCCTGTAAGGTTTGGTTCCAGGACCCCCACGGGTACAAAATTTTGTGGATGCTCAAATCCCATTATGTACAATGGTGTAGTAATGGCATCGCTTACATAAAATGGCAAAATCAAAGCTTGCTTTTCGGAACTTTTTTGGACATTTTCAAGCTGTGGTTGGTTGAATCCATGGATATGGAGGACCAAGTGTAAAAGAAAAGATCTTTAAATGGGTATAGCTCAAAACCATAAAGAAACTGACAGTATTTATCCACGTGTACTTCCATAGTAGTAAGAAATGCAGAATATAACTGTATTGTTACCCTATAAAGGAGCATTGCTTTTGCCCACCTCTTTAGAATCAATCATGGTGCACCCAGACTTGTAAGTTCTCAGAAGCGCTTCAACGCTGGGCTTCCAGCTGGGCTACTTTGGTGTGTAAATGGTATGGTAGCTTACTTTAGAAGGGATGCTGCCTGGTTCCCTTTGTCTGGACAAATTTCCAGCTTGCCTTCCTTGAACTGTGGTGCTCAGGACTGGGCATAAAAATTCCAGATGGAGTCTGACCAAAGCAGGGAAATAGAAAGAAAGATAGACAGAAAAGAGCAAATCAAACTTTTGATTCAAGGAAGCCTTGAGCTGGTCTCCTCAGTTCTGCGGAAGAGGCCTTTAAGTGGAGAGGCATCACATTTTCCTTCTCTCTGGTCCCTTCCACAATATGCAATAGGCAGTCATGCTATACTCTGTGCTTTCACTTCAACTGCTATGGTTCCGTTGGATGGAATCCTGGGGTTTGTAGTTAGGGAAGGAATGTTACTAGAGCAATCTGGCTGAGACTTCTAAATCCCTCTTTAAGTACAAATCCCAGAATTCCAAATGATCCTAATGTTTAGATGGAATCTTTTTTCTTGTTGTTTGGAGCCACTGCTCCATGTCCTAGTCTCTGAAGCAGCAGAAAACAGGCTAGTTCCATCTTCCAGATGACATCCCTGAAAATGTTTAAACGTTGCTATTGTGTCATCTCTTAACCTGTTCTTCTCCAGGCTAAAGCCTCTCCTCATAGGGCTTCATACTTTCCAAGCCTTCTGTGGTGCGTTTGGCACCGAGTACAGGCTAAGCCATATCCAAACTGATTCCTGGGAGCCCCAGCTCTTCTGCCAGCAACAGGCAGTCTCTTAAAACTGCAGAAGATGAGAGGCTAGAGAGGCCAGATAGGTGGAGGAAAAACACACCCAGACTCACCCTCTACACCTTAAAATGGGGGGGGGGGTATAAGTGTGTGACAAGATTGTGGGTTGCATACAGACAGGCTTTTGCAATGATTTGGGGGTTGCACCATCTTTACTTTTTGATTTAAAAGTATTTTTTAGTGCTCCGTCCCATATTTTAAAATGCTTGCATGTTTTCAGACAGTACTGGAGACGTGAAGGGAAATCTCCTTTGCAAAACTTGGCAGATGCCTCTGTTAAGGCTAGGAAGCCAGACACGAAACTCTTGCTAATCTCTGTGGAGGAAGGTGTTCTTTAAAGCGGGGAGAGGGAGGGAGGAAGCAAAGAAAGAAGGCAGGCAGGTTCAAAGGCTCCAGTACTCCTGAGACAAAGAAGGAGGTTTTAATCAAAAGCTGGCAGGCATGATCAGTCTTCCTGGACTGTTCAGCATCCCTGGTAATTTATGCTTTTACATTTAGGAAGGAACCTTTCTCTTTATCCTCCCTGGGGTGTGGGGACCTTCAGGCCTTCTTGTAGTTAATCAGGTCTTCTGGAGGTTCTCCAGAAAACTGTGCCCCTTCCCCACCAGGCTATCATTGGGGAGACAAGTTCCTATTTTTCCTAAAATGTTGCGATGCTTCTCTCAAGGGAAGGCTGGGAGTTACGCAGCTCTCCAGATGTGGCCGGGCAGCATCTTTTTTCACCATGTCTGCCAACATTTCAAAGATGAAGCCTGGGATTTAGGAGGCTGTGGCCAAGCAACAGGAGAATGAGATGAAGATAGCAGCTGTTATTAATAAGGAAGAACGTGCAAGCAAGGAGAGCATGCAGCCCCTTGCTTTTGCCTGAGCCTTCGGAGAAGGGCAAGATTCCACCCCTTTCTCTCTCCCCTTCTCCTCTCTGAATTAATTGAGTGCAAACTCCTTTTACACTTTGCAGCAGTTGATGTCATCTGAGCACCGGGGGGGGGCTGGGGAGGCAAGAAAAATTGTGGAGTCTTAAAACAGCTGCAAAAGTGGCACTGCAGAAGATAAATGGGGGCTGTCCTGGGCAAATTTTGCTGGCATTATGGTAAGTCAAAGTCTTGAAAGATGCCTTTCTATTACCATTGCGGTCACGTAATGTTTTGAAACATGTCTTGGATCTCAGCTTTGGGGACAAGGCAGAACAGCGATACAACAAGAACCGTGGTAGGAGGCTGCTTTGTATTTTTCAGCCGGCGGACATGGAGCTCTGGCCATGCCCAGAGACCCCCTTGCTGGGCGGGACGCAGCTCTTCCCACCGCCGGAGGGCTTCCTCCGTCCCGTCCCCCTGCCGGTCGCCGGAGACGTCCTCGACCCGCAGCCAGCCAGCCAGCATCTGCTCCCGGGTCTGGCCAAGAGAAGGGAGGCTTTGAAGCGGGCACCCCCTCTTTGGGAGCCCGTCCGGAGCCAATGAGAAGCGGGGAAAGTTTCCCGTTAGCCAGTCAGGGCCGGGGGCGCGCGGGCCGGGCCAATCAGCGTCGGGCGGCGCTCGCCCGGCCGGGGAGGTTTCTCGCCCGGCGTCGGAGTTGGCGCGGCGCGGTGGCCGGGCGGCGGCGGCGGCGGCGGCGCTGCCTCTCCTCCTCCTCGTCCTCCTGCGCCTGCCGGGGCTCGGTGGGAGCCGGAGCCGGAGCCGGAGCCGGAGCCGGTCCCGCGGGGCCGGGGATGCCCGTCGGGCCGGCCCCGAGGCCACGATGACCGGCGGCGGGGTGCTGCCCGGGGCGGCGGGGGCTGCCTCTCCCCCGGGAGCCGCCGCCTCCGCCGGGGCGCCTGCGGGGTCTTCTCCTCCGTCTCCGTCTCCGTCTCCGTCTCCGTCTCCTTCTTCGCCGCCGCCGCCGCCGTCGCCGCTGCGCCTCTGCGCGCTCCTGGCCGCCGCGCTGCTCAGCGTCCGGGCGGAGGAGCAGCCGCCCCAGCCGCCGCCGCCGCCGCCGCCGCTCTCCTGCCAGCGGGTCCGCGCCGCCTTCCAGGCCCTCCAGCCCGGCGCCCGCTGGATCCCCGAGAGCCCCGGAGCAGGTAAGCGCGGAGAACTCCGCGTGACGCGGCAGCCGGCGCCCTGCGGGGCTTCTCCGGGCGGGAGCGGCTTTCCTCGCTCGGCGAAGCTGCGGAGGTCCTCCGTCGCGAGGAGGGCGCCCGGGGCCGCCGATCTCGAGGTCCCGGGCCGCTCCCTCTCGCCCGGGGGCGAGCTGGGTTTTCGCCCGCGGAAGGTCCCGGTTTGGTTGTCGGCATCTCGAGGGAAGGCTCGAGCGTTGGTCCGGGTCTGCCGTCTTTTAGTCCGGTTGCCGGTTCCAAATTGGAGGAGCCCCGAGGAAGCAAGGAGGTTGACCGAAATGCTGATTTTTTTCTGTCCAGCTGTTGATCCGACGGTTTTGCGGTCATTGGCAATAACTCCTGCAGAACGGCTGGTGAGGGATGGGCCCTTCTGGTAGCGAATCCCTCCCTGTTTCAGTTGCCCCGTTTTTCTCTAGAACCATGAATCAGAGAATCATAGAAATGTAGAGTTGGAAGAGACCCCGGGGGCCATCCAGTCCAACCCCCTGCCATGTAGGAACACCCTCAAGGCACTCCCTTGGACGATGGCCATCCAGCCTCCGCTTAAAAACCTCCAAGAAAGGAGACTCCACCACACTCCGCGGAGGCAGCAGATTCCACTGCCGGACAGCCCTGACCGTCAGGAAGTTCTTCCTGAGGTTCAGGTGGAATCTCCTTTCCTGCGGGACTAGGCTCCTTGTGTTTTTCGAGGCAGGAGAGCAGGTGCTCCCCCTCCCAAAGGTTGGGGGTTTACTCCTCAGCATCTCCAGGTAGAGCTGGGGAAGATCCCTGTCTCAAGTGTCCCCCGGTGCAGATCCAAAATGGACCAATAATCTCATTTGGTGGGAGGCAGAACCCTAACAGCCCAGCAGCTATTGCTTTTTTTTAAATTAATTTTTATTAAAGTTTTTAATGAAAAAACAATAAAAAACCCCTCCCCGCTTCCAGACATCAATTTTCCCAGTTGAATCTGAGTTTAACATTCCATTGCATATAAACCAGCCCAGCAGCTTTTGCTAGGGTGGAGGCAGAACTGAGGGGAGTGTGACCTAGTGGTTAGACACCTGACTGGAGACTTGGGAAATGCTGGTTTTGTGAAGCTTACTGGGCAACTGTGTGTTCCACTTGCCTGACTTATGGGAACCCCATAAGTTTCACAGTCACACTGGGTTTCCTTAGGTAATAAATCCTAAGGGGTGATTTTGCCCTTTCTTTCTTCAGAAACATAGCCTATAGCACCTGGGATTCTCATCTCAGTCAACCTGACCTACTTCACGGGGTGGTGGTGAAGAGGCTGTATGTAGCCCTGTGTTCCTAGGAGGAAAGGGTGAATAGAAACGTGTTGAGGGTCTCACTTGATATCATTCGGCCTTCGCTGATACTAACTGCTGCTGCATGCAGGTCTCTTTGTAACTGCTGTTGCATGGATGTCAGGAAATGGGATGACTCACATTTGTTCATTTGATCCAGGTACTAAAGCCTTTGCTTGTTTAGGGGGAGAACCATCTGCTCCCATATTCAACAGAAACTTAGAAAAGTTCTTTCTTTTTGGATGATACTTCCTAGAACTCCCCAGCCATATCTGGAGAGCTTGGGTGTTGCTATCCAAAGAAGTAACTTTTTCAAGCTCTGCTTCGAGCAGCAGCAATGCCTCCGGGAACTTAAAGAGCAGACCGATGGAGCTGTTTCTTGATTGCGATATCTGGGGCTCTCCAGTCCGTTGCCTTCGTATATGAAAGTGCCATTTCGTCCCCATGAGCGATCCCGGGCATGCTTGCTCAGCAGTCAACACCAGCGTGTTTGATTATTTAGCAATTAAAATATTTATATCCTGCCCTGTATCAAAAGATCTCAGTGCAGTGTACAAATTGAACTGACATAAAGTGAATGCAAGCAACTTAAAAGATTGAAACAGCCGGAAATCTCTTAAAAGCATGCTAGTCAACAATGCACTGTGTCCAGTGGGTCTTACTTCCAAGTAAGGGTAGATTGCAGGTTGTGATGGCACGCTGTGTGCGTTGACATGGGAGTAAGCCTCATTTAAATACCATGGGGCTTACTGCTGAGTAAGCATTCATGGCCTTATGCTCCCTTTCTCTGCATCTTTTCCATTTTTGGGACTTTCAATGGGCTGTACTGTAAATTTTCCTTTTAAGTTAATGTTTTGTGTGTGTTTAAAACTGTTGTAACATTGTTCTTTTAGTGGAATTGTTTGTTTGGCTGCTCTTTGAAACTTTTGTATTCATAGGTTTTTTTTTAAAGCTTATTATTGTTTTGTGTGCCTTCAAGTTATTTCCAACTTATGGCAGCCTCAAAGCAAACCTGTCATGGGGTTTTCTTGGCCAGATTTGGTTCCAAGGGAGTTTGCCATGTGAGGCTGAGAGAGTGTGGCTTGACCAAGGTCATCTGCTGAGTTCCCATGGCCAAGCAGGAATTCAAATCCTGGACCCTCAGTCTTAGTTCAGCACTCAGATCACAACCTGGCGCTGGCTGTCTGAGAGATTTTTTTGGAACAGTGCTGTTCTGAAATAGAATAGAAGTTCCAATTGGCACAGTGAATTATTTGGGTTGTTGGGGAGTTATTATCTAAAACACCTCAAGGGCACCAAAATTGCTTTCTCCCACTGAAAACCTGATAGTCTTGAGGAGAGGTTTAATCTGGAGCTGGAAGAGCTTCCTAGTTTAGGTGCACTCTATCTTTCCAGAACACTTTCTGGGAATGAATAGCAGAAGGGGGTATTGCTTTTATCTCCCCATGCCTGTGGGTTTTCTGAGGGCATCTGCTTGCCAACTGTTGGAGCAAGAGCTTAGGAAAAGTTACTCGACACAGCTCCCAGAGTCTTCCAGTCACTCAGGTAACTTTTTGAGGCTTTGCTTGGAAGTGAGGCTATGGGCTAGATGAGCAAAGATAAGATTTTGGACTTTGTATGGGCTGCAGATCCTACCAGTACTAGCCGTTGGTAAAGGGTGATGGATGTTGCAGTCCAAAAGCATTGGCAAGACTGCAGGAAACTTCTCCCCCGCCCTTCTTCAATAATAAGACTTTTAAAAAGAAAAATAGATTGCTGTCACCAAAAGCCCGCAGGGAAAAATAAGACAATCTGTCTTCTATTCCTTCTCTGTGTGCTGATGATAGTTATTCTGGTGAATGGAGGTATAGAATGGGGATCCTTTAATTCTCTGCCTCTCCCTGCAAACAGTCTGCTAGTTCCTTGGAGTGGGAGAGAAAGAGTCCTGTGGATTCTATGAAATTTTTCCCTGCAGGAGAACAAAGGTATTGTAATGGAGATTTTGTTAAGACTTTTCCCCCAGGAGTTTGCAAACTCTGTAGAGGAAATGGCTTTTCGCGAGCCTTCTGTGTCCTGTACAAGTGGCACAACATCAGCTTTGAAAAATGCTGGAGAACTGGAGTGTGTGTCTGCTGGAATAGACAAGTGTAAAACACAATAGGAAAAAAAAAGGAAGTTTATCCACATTTTAGAGCCTAGCAATTAGAAAAGAAACTACAGGGCACTGAGGCTGAAATGAGCTCTGTAAAAGTAGTGACAGGTAGCTTCCATAAGTGGGATAGTGACTCCCCTCTGGCTTTTTGTCCAAACTTTAAAGGACCTATCCAGTGTTCTGAAGCTATTTGAGAAGGGATAGGGTTCGATCCTTGGTTAGCTCTTTCCAAGTTCAGACCAAAGCCCGAAACAGATTTGCTGGCACTGTGAACACCAGAATGGACCAATCTGTCCTTGTTGCTTAAATTGAAATGAACGTCTCTGGTTCTGGTGGAATGAGCCTCTTGCCTACCCCTTTAGCTCCACCACTATCTGAGAATCCTTTGACACAGCTGAAAAGAGCTGACAATTTACACAGAGTGCCTCCAGCCAGCAAAGTGACCACTTGACTCCTAATATTTTTAAACATTTCAGCAGCTGATGCGGGGAAATGGGAGAAAAAAACCCCCCATGCAGCCTCTGCAATTAGTTCCAAACTGGGTCAAAAATAAAAGCCTTTGTTAATGATTCTAAAAAGTGCTCCTGTGTGACATCCACCGTGTTCCTTTCCCTTGTTGAGGACTGCAGAGGCTGACCTTCCCAGCTGAAAGCTGGCAATCAGTCTCTAAGGCAGGGTCCTTAAATGTAGGGGTGCAGAGTTGAAGCATCAGCAGCTGAAAATTGTTTTGTCCTTGGGCATCTCAAGCTCAGCGTGACAAAGACAGAAGCACTCGGGTCTCTGTTTCAGATCTTTCCCAGCACTTCATTCTTGCTGCTGTAGAGAAAGAGGTGGGTGGAAAAGAAAACAGAGGCACTGTGTTCTTGTACCTAGCATGCTTCAAATATTCAAAAACCTTTCTATGCTCAGCCCTCCACTTTTGCAGGTTTGACTTTCATGGATTGGATTATTTGTGAGTTTCTCCGACCCCAGCTCTCCATTCCGCCTCAAGTGCTTCTTTTCCAGGGGAACTTTTCCTCTTGGTGGGTCCAGTCAGGCCACACAGCCCTTTAAAAACCAACCTCTGGTGATCCTCCTCTTCCTCCACCACCCACTGCCTAGCCAGCTAAGGATGTGTTGCAGGCCAATTTCTCAGCGCCACAGACCCTTCCCCACTGCCACCCCACACCCAAGGAAGGAGATGGGCAAGAGAGAAGGCACTTAGGGCCACTGTGCCAACCCACCCTCTTTCCCGCTCCTTGCTCTGACCTGGTTTGGACTTTAGGTGCCCATTCTCCATACCATGCCTTGGTCCCCTTCCCCACAGACACAAATACACATTTTGATATCTGCAGTTTTCCCACCTTTGTCAGGATCCTGTATTCAACCAACCACGGCTTGGAAATATATATGAAAATCCAAAAAGCAACCTTTTGAGTTTGCCATTTTATGTAAGGGATGCCATTTTACTACTTCGTTGTACATAATGGGACTTGAGCATCCACAGATTTTGGCACCTGTGGTCCTGGAACCAAATCCTGGCAAATACTGTAGTATGAACTTTAGTGGAATGCAGTACCTTACAGGTGTAAAGAGTATTTACCAGTTTTCTCATTGGCCCTTTCTGCAGTGGACTGTTATAGCACTATGATTTCACTTGCAACATCCTATGGAATCCTGGGGTTTGCAGCCAGCCCCTCCCGAAACTGCAAACCCCAGGATTCCATAGGATGTTGCAAGTGGAATCATAGTGCTATAACAGTCCAGTGCGGAAATGGCCATTCTCAGTGAGAAATGGTGTCTTGTAACATCCAGAACCAATTGAAAAAATGGTGCAGTGAGAAATTTCACGTTTTTTTGGACTTTTTTTTTTGCAAAAACATTTATTTGCATGAAGACTATAGTAAAAAAACCCCACATTTTTGCGCAGACAGTGATGCATTTTGCGTAAAATACAATTTGAACAATTTTTTTTGTGCAAAGCCCATTTTTGCAGCTTTTTTCACAGAAAAGTCTGTAAGTGCAAAATATAACAGAAAAAAGGACCAAAAAATTCTCTCCCCTGCCCTAAGTTTCACCAGATGAGGGGAAAACATTTAAAGTAAGTATTGGTGTACGTGAAAATAAAATAAGTGAAACTTGGCTTTTGCTGAAAAGCATTTTTTAACCACTGTATTTTGAGCAATATACATTGTTTTCTGTGCAAAAACCAAGGGCTTTTTTTAGAAAGTTAATTTTTCACCAAAAGGTCCCAGAACATCAGAAGTTGTTAAAAATGCGGAAAACCTCTCCTAATCTCCTCGAGTGGAGCGAAGACGTTCAAAGTTATGCGTTCTGATGTGTGAGGATAAGATAAGCAAAGATTTACTTCCTTGCAATCCATGGGGAATGGTCTTTGGGGGCTGCATCTGGCCAGTGAACGTGCCTATCTTTTCTGCTGTCTGATCAGAGACTTGCTGGATAAGCAGTCAAAAGAGCATTTACAGAACTGTCTCCTCTCTGGTTCTTTTTTTGCAAGTCAACCAGTTCTGACTTGTAGCTTGAGGCATCCGTAGAGACCAGCTTGGAAGTGGTTAGATAAGGACACTGTGTGCGTGGTTTAATGTGGGGAGCTAAAGTATTTCTCTTTTTTTTTTCCAGATGGGCTCTTTCCATAAGGTGCAAGGTTAGGGTGGGATGTGAGGTCTGGGTGGAATTCAGATACTAATTAAAATAAAATAAAACAAATTGCAGACAATGAGAATTACATTAAGTATACTTGTAGCAATTTGAGTTGGTTTATGACCCTGGAGAAACCCATTGGATGACCTACGAAAGGTCACACTCTCTCAGCCTCAGAAGAAGGCACAGGCAAAACCCCTCGGAACAAATCTTGCACAGAAAACTCTGGGATAGGTTTGCTTTATGGTGGCTGTTAAGTCGGAATTGACTAGTTATCAAATTAACAGTTAAAATTAATATATAACAATTAAAAACAGAGCATCAGTTGAAGCAGTAGCTAAAATGCATATCATCTGGAAAGAAAAAACAGTTACAAATACCTAAAAACAGATAATACATGTTTAAAATTCATTGTTAAAATTTACAATTTAAAATCATCAGGATAAGCCAGTTGGAAGAGACTGATCTTTAATGTAGTTTTAAATTCAGACAATATATTCAGCTGTTGAATCTCTTCTGGCAGGTCATTCCAGAGTCTAGGGACGGCTAAAGAAAAAGTCCTCTGGGTGGCCATTGCCAGTCCAGTCCTGACCTGTTGAAATAAATGTCTCCCAGAACGTGTGGGATAGGTTATATTGGAGACGACCAATAACCTGGACCCAAACCATGTAGGGCTTTAAAAGTAATAACCAGCAGTTTGTACTTTGTCAAGAAGCTATGTGGCAGCCAGTGAAGTGACTTTAATATTAGTGTGATATGCACATTCCTCGATATACCAGTAGCCAATCTGGCCTCCATGTTTGTAAGACTTGGGCAGGACTTGGAGATGTGGGCTTTTAGATAGTTGGGATTATAAAGCTGTATAGGGCTTTGTCGGTCATAACCAGCATTATGAATTGGCACATCTTGACCACATGGTTCTCTGTTTTGGGCATGGTTGTATCGTTTGGACATTCTCTTATCTTCTTGGTCTGTAGACAGCAGGAGGCATGGCACTTTGTGAGACCATTTCAGCCCTTACAAAGTGAGCACTTGGTAATCCATGCTCAAAGTGGAGAGTGCTCTTTCTTTCCTCCAGTCGAGCTGAACCGGGTAGTTCTTTGAACTCTGTGTGGAGACTTTTGCAAAAGTTTTACTGCCTCCCTTCCCTGCCTTGGAAGCGAGGGCAGTCTAGACATACCAATCAATTGTAAAAACGTGCAAAGATGCACGCACAATGAAGCCTTTATGATCCACAGCCACAAATGCATTCTTAATGCTCAAATGGTGACCTAATGGACCATTAGACCCATCTTGGCCTGTTGCTTCTGCGTTGCATGCGTACATAAAACTCTGCATAGAGACACGGACATAAAATATGTATAAGATTGTCAGGAATCCTCTGTGTATGTATATGCAGGGGGGGGGGGTTGTACAGAGTATATAGCACTGGTTCAGAATGTGGGAAGTTTATGCCCAAATTCCTGTGCATGGGAAGGTTTGGAGAAGAAGGACTTGGAACTTCATGAGAAGTTTAAAGAAACTTCTACTTAAAGATGGGCTTTATGCTAAGAGTGGGGTTCTTTCTTTCTTTCTTTTTTTTTTTTTGCAACAGCTTGCAAGTAGTCTAGAAAAGCTGGCCATAAAGTAGGATATTTGGATGTGGAGACCACTGGAAAATACTACCTACTTCTTATGTGGTTGCCTGCACCTGACTCTGAGTCATCACAGGTGAGCAAGCTTTTACAAGCAAGGGGAGCTGCTAGCCATAGATCCAAAGCTTGTGGTCTGTTCTTTCAGCAAACCTGCACTTCTCCTGTGAGTGACATAATTCTAATTCTCTAAACTTTTGGTCAAAACAGCAGGGCAGGGTGTGGACAGGATTATGGACGTCACATTTTGGGCCAAGAACTACTAATGACGGATCTTGGCTCCCACATGCCACTGGCAGAGGTGCTCTGTACGTACCTCCTATCCGAACAGAACAGGATTGATGTTAGTGGTAGAACACATTCCTTGGATGCAGAAGGTCAGGGGTTCATGTATGTATGTGTGCCCTCAGGTTGTCTGTCGACTTTGGAGACTTCATGAATTTCACAGGGTTTTCTTAGGCAAGGAATATTCAGAGGCAGTTTTACCAGTTCCTGCCTTTGAAATAGAGCCCACAGCACCTCGTGTTCATTGGTGGTTTCCCATCCAAGTACTAGACAGGGCTGACCCTGCTTAGCTGCCAAGATTAGATATTTTAAGGTATTTAGACCCGGGCATCTCCTCTTAAAAGAAGCTGGTAGCAGCTGATGGAGGAGAATCCTAGACCAAGGGTGGGCAAGGTGAGGTCTTTAGGCCACACATGGCCTTTGAGAGCTCCCTAAAATCCCCCAAACCTTTTTGGGAGCCAATTTTCTTCTGATTTTCTACCTAGAAACTAACCAAAAGCAATGAAAAGCACCTTCAAATGCAACATTTTGCTTTCCTCACTGCCCAGAGCCCTGGCTCCTCCCAAATATAAATATCAGCTGAAAATCAGCCAAAATGGTGGCCAAAAGTGACATGATGTCATTTCTGGGGTGCCAAAATGCACAGGTGTGAACCCTCCCTGGGTGGACACAGGGGAAGGGGAAATATGGGCCGTGTTTCTTCCGTAATTAAAAACTCCTGGTCTTGATACTCATTGAATGATTCCATGGATTTTGCCCATGTTAGCAAAAATTTAGTGAAGGGTTAAGCTGTACGTAGATCTCCCTCCTCTCCCCAAATGCTTGTTTCAGTCCTTATTTTGTGGAAACTCTTACCCTAATAATTTTTTTTTTTTGAAAAAAGAAAAGCAGGTCTATCTATAGGCGCTAGGTGTAATCCATTTGGCACATGGGGATAGCTTTGCAAATCCAGTAAGTTCTTTTGAAGTAGGCTTAAGTGAGATCATTTTGAGAATAGCAAATTGGTTCTGCAAAGGTATATATGGAAAAAAGTAGCAAGGGACAGGCGAAGAATGAGCAATGGGGTGAAGATTTGTTGATGGACAAAATGGAAGGTGATCTCTGCCAGACCTGTATCCCTGTGTTGGGCTGAACCATAGATAAAATGGAGATTATAGTTAAACATGTTAAGGTGAAACATGTTTAATTCGCTGTATTTAAACAATCAATCAGTGGCTGAGATTCTACCTTGAGAGTGCATAGTGTAAAGCCCACCATGCAGAGTTAGGCATTGATTGTGTTGTGTTGAATGGTAGCATTGTGCAACTAAACCAAGATATTGAATGGCCAACCAAGTATGCGATATACATGCATGCTCAATGCACGTAGCGTGCCGCATATCCCTGAGCAATGTGCATCTGTGCACAGAAGCTCCAAATATACAGCTTCTCTTCCAAAATTTTGACTTCAATATGACCATTCTGCATGGGACTAAGATGGTCAAGCCTCTTCTTTAGGAGAATTCACTAAGGTTGCTGTATCTCAGGGTATGGTCCTTTTCCTTTAGTTTTTTGACAAGAGCAAGGAATCTCAGGGTAAGAAAACTGCCTTGAAAGGGGTGTGTGTGTCTATTTTCCTTCTTTGTGAGCCATGGTGTTTTTGATAGGAATGGCAAATGCTTTGCAACTGTGGTTGATACATAATGTATTGGGCTCAATGATATCTCCAGGGATGAACTGTGCATTGTGATGTCACCTCTCCCTGTGGCATTACAACAGGGGGCTATTCTTGTTTTTTTGGTGGGCCCTTCCCCCTGGCGATGGTCCCAGAGATAGAAAATTGGCTCCTTGACCTGTCGTGTTTGCCCGTCCCAGATTTCTGTTCTGTTTCATTTCTGCGCCAGTCTCGCGGCATGGAGTTTGGCTGAGCTTTCTGTTTACTGAAGACTGTAATGATATGAAGCCGTAATGAGAGCCGTATCGGCTGGCTTATCCATCTTGGAACAGCCCCATCCTGGAAATCTGTGCTGAGTAATTACACTTAAGATGCTCATCTCCTTTCCGAAGCTGACTGCATAAATCTCTGTAATCAGGGAAGCATTCTTCTTGAAGGGGCTTCAGGCTTCCAGCATCTTGCTCTTTGGCCTATTCTGTTCTCCTCCCCTATTTTTGCCCATCTCTCATTTTGGAGCAAGAGGGGGCAAAGTGTTTGGCCTGTGAGCCACATTTAGCCCCAGTTTTGTGGCCCCCGAGTCCTGCCCCAGTCTCCCTAATTCCCCCAACTCCTTCATTTTAAAACAAAATTCTGTGTGTTGTTTGGGGAATTTTGCCCTCCAAAGTATGCAGACCTTCCCATGTATGAAAACATATCAAAGTATTAGCATCTCATCTGCAGAAGTACCCTAGAACCCTGTACTACCCCTTAATAATTTTCCTCTGCAGACCCTCTCAAAATGGTGACAGGAAATGACTTCCTGCCGCCATTTTGAGAGGGTCTGCAGAGGAAAATGGGGCTATTTGGGCATGCTATGAGGCCCTGTGGCTGATGGGAAGAATCTCATGGGTAGGGGAAATTGAAGTTGCCTATGGCTCTTTTAAAACAATAGTTTGATTCCACCCTCCTCCCCACAAATTGTATTGTCAGCGGTTTGTACTAATAGTACATGCATCTTTTTCCATTTCAAATAAGTTTGCTCCTGGGGTTTGGCAGAAAATGAGTATTTTGCTAAATGAAATAACCCTCGGCGGATAGAAAACCATGTTGGGAGCAACCTGGGGATGTTGTTTGGAAAACAAGTTTTTAAGAACTGGATTATTTGGTAAAGATAAATGTGGGAGAATTTGTGTAAAGTCCTTTCACATTTATTCACAGTTAGAGTGCTGTGATTCCGCTTTAACTACCATGGTAATGTCCTGAAGAGGCAGCAATCTAACTCTATTATTTTGGGAAGCCCACCCACTCCCTTTCTTTCTCCTTTCCCTGACCTGGGCCATTTCCGCACTAGCCTGTTATAGCGTGATGACTCGACTTTCAACATCCTTGGAATCCTGGGGTTTGCAGTTTTGGGAGGGGCCGACTGGCCCCTCCCAAAACTGCAAACCCCAGGATTCCAGAGGATGTTGAAAGTCGAATCACCGCGCTGTAACAGGCTAGTGCGGAAACGGCTCTGGTTTGGATCCAGGGTGCTCCTTCTCCCCACCGTGCCTCGACCCCCTTCCCCTCCATTTTGATATTTGTGTTTTTCCCACGTTTGTGGGGTCCCTGAGCCTCTCACCCTAGCAAATGTGGAGGGCCACCAGCTTGCAGGGGTGTAGGTACAGGAGCAGGGACCAATATAGTGCATTGCCCTCCCTAATAACAATTTTGCTTCCCCACTGATTTTTCAGCCCCCACATTTCTAACATTGCAAAGAGTGAGCTGTTCAAAATCTTCTATCTGCTGAGTTTGCATTGCGTTGCTCAGTCTATTTCCCCCTTTTCTGTGGATGCCTAGGCTCAGTTTCTAAATACTCAGCTGAAGATTTAAGTTAAGTGCGATTCTAGAAAATTAGGGGGTGAAGGAAAATTTCATTTGGGGGGGTGACAGAATTCCTATTTGGAGGAGCAGAGTACTTTCCTTCTGCCCCCCGTAGCTATGCCCCTGGCTATCTGTGTAACATAATCTGCATTTCCAAGTTAGTGCTAATAGTGATGGGTCTGACCGCCCTCTTCCTTCCCTATTTAGCTCAGCACGGCAGTTTTCAGATCTTTTAGTTTGCTGGGTAATTGAGTTTTCTGCTCTTAATTATTTTGGGCCTGTAAGTTGCTCTCTTGATAGCAACGCTTGCAGGAATGGACCTCAAAACTCCAGCAACCTGCTTCAGGCGATTGCTTTTTGCTGTGACCGTTTTAAAGTTTCTTTTTTCCCCCTCTTCTGCCAAGGGATTAATTTTAACAACATCCTGAAGTGCTTTACTTGAGCTCTCTCTTCCCCTCTCTTTCTCTCCCTGATGGCTTCAGGAAGTGTGTTTATGTATTGATGTGCGTAATTAAAATATATGGCAGGCTATAGACCCTACAAATTGGAAATGTTCTCTTTTATGGATGAATGTTTGCAAAATATGTCTGTGATGTTTACATGGCTGTCTTTATGATTTCCGAGCATCTTACAGATTTGTTTTTGTTTAATATGGGACATATAAAGCAAGCAGTGCAAACAAACCAGGGAAGATTGCATTGGAATGGAAAGACTGCTGGATGATATTCATTTCCCAGCTGAAAAATGGATATCCTGACAGTCAGGAAACCTGATCAGGAAAGAAAAAAATAACAGAGCTTGAGAATTTTGTACAGTTTTTACCCAGTATTTGCATATTTCAAAATGTTTTTGCACAGAAACTAGACATGGATATTTTTGTGCAAAATTGATATTTTTCCTGTAGAGCTTGGCATAGAAAAATGTGTGTTTCTGTGTGGATTTCTTTTTGGTGCAATATTTTTTTGGTAGAAAAAGCCACAAGTATTGCTGGGGAGAATAATTTCTCAAACACTGAGATGTGCAAATACTAAGAGAGAACTGTGCTGAAATACTCTGTTGCCCCTGTAGTGGGGAGGAAATTGTGGAAATTATTCATCTTTGCATGCATAGTTGACATAGTTGAATATCTACATCCCTAACCATGCAAAATAAGATTCTTGCAAAAGCTGCCCATACTTCCACCGTATGCAAAAATAGTCTGTAAACATCAGGCTCCAACAGATACACAGATGGAAAATATATACCTCCATATGAAACGTTTAAGATGTACATTGTTAAAGCTTGATCCTTTAGTATCAATAGGACTCAGAGAATCCACTAATCAAAGCAGAGAGATTGGGCTGGACCGGGGAAGCCCTCCAGATGTTGCTGGACTGTATTTCCAGCAGCTGCTGACCAGAAACAACCAGTGGTGAGGCATGCTGGGAGTTGCAATCCATCCATACCCAAGGGGCTCTGTGACTCCTGTCCCTGAGTGGGATGGAGCAAAGATCTTACTCAGTAGAGGGCATCCCTTATGTTTTAAGCCAGCAGGAGTTGTTGGCTTCTGTGTTGGTGGGGGCAGGAAATCCACTCTTGGTTTTAGTCTTAAAAGATCTCTCCAAGGGGTACTGCCCCCTCCCATAGGTTCAGCACCTTGGAGAGCTTCAGAGTAAAACCCACCGTGGGTTGAGCACCTTCCCCATTGACGGCCACCTCCACTAGTTTCCTCCCCTTCCCTGTGGTGGATGATAGTGCTGACAGTTGCAGCAGTAAGCATCGAGGGCATCACCTTTGCAGCTCTCCTGATTGGCACACTGTGACTAAGACATATGGCCCTGGGGCAGTGATGGGAAAAGGTGTCCTGAAGGATAAAAGATAACGGATGCCTAGGATGGTGCTCTTTTCTGTTGTTTAATCACCTATTGAGCACTGTGGTTGTATAATTTATATCTTTTTAATTAGGTTTTTAAAAGCAGATCCATCAGATTCTCCCTCTCTCCCAGTTTCTTTCTACACCAGGACTGGCATCTTGCTGATGTCCTACACATGCATAAGTTCTCCAATACATGTGGTTGTGGGTTTTTTTGGCCAGTGCATAAGGTTTGTGTTCAGCTGAAGGACAGGAAAGGGGAAATGTGCATATGGTATCATTGCACCTGGTGTCCTGCGCATTGCAAGTCGTTGTGAATTGTGCCTTTGTCATGTACAGGATAACTCTGGTCCCAAGAAATAGGCTTAGAAGTTTGCAAAGCCTTATTTAAGAGCGGTGTAGCAATAGTTGCACATTCTGGCCGTTGCCCAGACTAAAAGCTCTATTGGACTTACAGTGTTTTATAAGCAGTAACATTAGAAATCTGCACATGAAGGGTCTTTATTTGCCAGCTAATTAAAACAACTCCTTTTCTCAGATTGGCTTCCTGTCCGCCAACAACCTGACCTTGTGTTTGCCTTTGTTTTCCTCCTTGTGATGGTCCATTATAGCAACACGCTCTCAGTCCCCAAACACTGGTTTTTCTCATTCAGTTTCCATCATCTCCAGCTGCTTTTACAATGTCTTCAAGCAGCAAAGCACTGCAAGTATTCCATGGTGTCAAACAGGACAGCAGAGCACTGCATGTATTCCATGGTGTCAAACAGCAAAAACGCAACAAGCGTTGCCTGGCTGCAAACAGCACATAACCTGGTATTATAGCGCGTGGTGGTTACAGGGCCTTAGATGAAAGCAAACCTCAAAACACTGCATGTCATTAGGGTGGCATTTAAGATATCATGCAGGGAAAGCAAAGTGACCTGAGAGCATTGAGCATAGCTTTGCGTGGTTTACTGGCTGCATGGTTTCGTATGGTTGTGCATTGCACATCACAGCACAATGTGCATTGGGTTGGGCAATGTTGCAGTGCTTCAGCAAAGCAATGTGGTGTAAGCAAGGCATAACTCCGTCCCTGTGAAGTTATGCTGCATGGCTTTGATCCAAATTCTGAGTCCATGGGCTTTTTTTTCCTTCTAGAGGTAATACTCCTGGCATCCCTGAGTCTGCAGCAAGAATTATGCGATTAAACTCTGTGCAGCAAACCACAAGTCCACATCATATGTGGTCCTTCAGACCTTCAGACTCCCCAAACAGCCCTTCGTCTGGGTTCCCAAAAAATGAGTTGCCTCCCCTTGAAGCTGTTCACGTTTAAAATGGGTTGCAAGGGCCCCTTGCACTGTTGAACATTGAAAACAAACAAACAAATGGGTATTTCAACACTAGAAGTGGACATCTGATTATTTCTGCTTTTGTTCAGTAGCCTGATCTGTCTATTAGTCCACCTTTTTGTTGACTTACCTTTTCGCACAATCAATATGATTCAGTTTGGAATTATATATTTTCTGTTTAAGGTCTGTAGCCTAAATATGTTGGCCCTGTTTCTCTGTGCTGTTCTGCACCACGCTGGTTATAATAATAATTATTTCTTTATTTTTAAAAAGAGTGTCAGTTGCCTGCATTATTTATCACACCATTGAAGTGCAAGCTTTTTATTAGGATAAAATATGGCACAACAAAATCTAATTGGCTCATAATTCTCTCATGCCCTTCCTTTTTTTTTTAAAAAAAGTGATGTCTCAGCCCCCCGTGACATCTTTCTGCCTATCGGCAAGTGCGTCCCTGCTGGGTCTCCTGTTAAATATACTTTATTGGGGAAACAGTTCTTTTGTGCTGTTTGTGAGAAAGGAGAGACCTGTAAAGGAATTGATTGAAGTTATCAAATGCTGAACAAAAGGACACAATGTAGGACTGCTTTTCCTTTGTGTTTCTCTCCCTCCTCTTGCCCAGTTCTTTGCCAAACCTTTTGTTCTGCAACCGTCTTCAGATACTTTGGGTCATGAGCCTCAGCCTTACTGTTGTCTCATCTATGGCAAGTATGTAGAGAGAACGCCAAACCACAGATGAGTGGTAAAAACAAACCATGGTGCAGTCGCCAAGGGCTTAGATGTGGGAAGGTGCCATTTTTATTCCACACGTAGGGTATAAGACTTATGGTGTGATCACTCTACGCTTCTTTCTTAGAAGAAAGTCTGCTCTGCTGGACCCACAATATAGGTAGCACTTCCCTCTGGCTTATTCAGGGCTGCAGTCTTGATTTGCCCGAGGTTGCTTGAACTTTCTGGCTCCTTTCCCAAATAATCTCTTCCATGGTTTTACCCCAGGGGGTTCTTTCCTATATTTTCCAGACCTTCTTTGATGGCACATCTTCTGTTGGCCTGTCTTACTAATTTTATCGTAATGTGCAGAGGCCATGTTGTCAGAAAGGCTTCTTACCCTCTGTGAGGCCTGCTGTGGTGATAGGGATATGTCAAATTGCTCTCTCTCTCTCTCTATAATGTTTGTGTATGTGTGTGTGTTTTTGTATCAAAGGAGATGTTTTGGCCTTGTTTCTGTGCAATGGGATCACCCTTCCCCGCTGTGGGTGAGAAGGAGATTGCACTTGGTGTTAATATCTCTCTTGTTCCATTTTTAGAATGTCTTTTTCTTTTAATTGAGTGGAGGAGTTGTAGCAGGGGCACATTTGACATTTCCCTGCAATTAGCCAAGGAGTGAAACACGCTCGTAAAAACAGATAAAGCAAGAGCGGGTGGTATAATTTGCACATCAGTAATATTGGCTGATTGAGAGCCAGGGTGGTGTAGTGGTTTGAGCATTGCAGTACAACTCTGGAGATTAAGGTTCAATTCCTGGCTCAGCCGCGGAAACCCACGGGGCGACCTGGGGCATGTCACACACTCTCAGCCCCAGAGAACCCTGTGATAAGTTTGCTTTAGGTTTGCCATAAGTCGAAAATGACGTGAAGGCACACAGCAACAAATACTGGTTGTGGTAGCGAATTGGCTCTGGATTTTTCTCAGAACTTTAAAGGAGGTCTCCAAGGTGCAGATCCAACTGTGGGGAATTGGACTCAGCATCTCACTGAAAATTCAGACTATGGCACATGCTGGATTCACTACTCCACTGGTGTTGAGACCGCGAGTTTTATCCTTCATGAGTTTGCCTAGCTCCCTCCGTTCAAGGTGTCCACCTTGGCAGCCATTATCACATCTTCTGTAGTTTTACTGTAAGCAGCACAAAGGCATTCTTTCTTCAGCCTAGGCGTGGGTCCGGATGGAAGGCCGCCTGGCAGCGTGTTGGATGATGTGAGAAGGGCCTTTTTGGTGGCTGCACCCAGCCTTTGGACTCCCTGTCAACAGGAACCTCCCTGTTGTCTTTCAGGTGGCAAGCAAAGACCCTTTTATTTACAAGGTCTTTGGACAATTCACGGGCCTCTGTGGAAGGTGCTTTGAAAGAAGAGAAAGGATTGCCGGTTTTGTTGGCTGCGCTTTCAAACTGCTTTTCATTCCAGTGGGTTTAAAATTATAATTTTTGATACAGTTTCCTGTGTTTTTTATATTGTTGCGAGCCACTTTGTGTTTCTGTTTCAAGAGAAAGAAATTCAGTAAATCAATCAATTAAGATGCACATTTCTCCCATTCCTGCTCATTTCATTCTCCTAGTAGAGAAAAAAAGAAATGAGATTTTCTACTTGTCTGGAGCAGAAACACTACTGGTTTTGTAGCTTCGGAGTGGAATTCTCTTCTACCTGTTTCTATTTTGCCAGGCAAGCCACATGCTGGAAACAGTGGTGGCTGGAGGCTGTCATGTCAATCAGTAGGAGTGATTAATCCGCTTTGGGTTTTAGTCTGAATTGTAAAGGAACTGCCCAAGGTGCTGAACTCTAAGACTCAAATGGTTCTTTGGACAGCTCCTTTGAAATTCTTACTGTAACCCAAAGTGGGTTCACCCCCTTGACGTGCCAGCCACTGGCTGCCAGTGCTTGGAGACTAGGGTTTCATGTCATGACTGTCCCGAGCTCTGAGACTTCAGGGCCAGAATTTGAGATCTGGAGATGGCCTCCTGTGGTGTCATGAGAGGTGGGCCTTGGTGGTGCTACAGGGCTTATGCTATGAAGGGGCAGCCTCTGGTGAGGTCATTAAGGATCATAAATTACACCTCAACCACAGTTACAATGAGTATGCCATTCAGATTTTAAAAAACCCAAAACACCAAGTCTCAATAATCATGAAATATGGATGCTAGTCCTTTTCAAGGCAGCGCTCTTGCTCTGAAATTCCTCCCCATCGCCCTCAGAACTGGAGGAGAGGGTCTCGGCCCTGGGATCTGGTGGTATTGGACACACATGGTGGTACTGAGATACTTTCCCTCTCCCCAACTGTCCCACAAGATTTGATTCCTGTGCTAACTGCATGCTTCTGGTGTTAACCCTGCAGGGGCAGATTTGCAAGTATGCCTCCCAAAAGGCCCGACCTGTTGTTCCAGGAAAATGGAGGAGAAGTACCAAGCCCTGGCCCGTTCCAACATGGAGCAACTCCTCCAGTCGGCCAGCATGGAACTGAAATTCCTCATCATGCAGAATGCGGCTGTCTTCCAAGGTAGGTGGCAGAGCCGCTTGGCAGGGCAATTTCTTTTTCCAGCATGGTTGGGAGGCCATCTTAAGGAGACCTCCAAGAACACCAGTTGCCAGCTGTTTGTGTTGCCAGCTGTGGTTACGAGGAATAAGGTTTTGATGCTTTACGCGAGGGGTGAGCCACTGTGTTGAGGCCAGGGGCCAATTTCTGACCCAGACCTCCCCATAGGGTGCACCCCCAAGGCAAGCAAGAATGCCTCCATTTTCCTCTGCAGTCCCTCTCAAAATGGTGGAAGGAAGTGACATATTGCTGCCATTTTGAGAGGCACTGCAGAGGCAAATGCAGCCATTTGGGTTTGCTATGGCATTCTGGGGAATCCTGGGATCTGTAGTTTGGGGAGGCTATAAAGCTCTCTGGCTGAGAATTTAAACACCCCTCCCTAAACTCCAGATCTCAAGATCCCATAGGATGCTGCCACAGCAGTTTAAGTGATATCATAGTGCTATAATTGTGCAGTGTGAATGGGCTGCCTGGTTATTTTGATTGAAACATTTCCTGTAAATTGTTATTGCATTGCAACAATTCAGCCAGCCTCTTCCCTGGAAGTAGCACAATTCCTGATATGGAGTAATTTCTCCTTTGGCTCTTAAATGGCACAATAGGTAGGTGTAGGAATGTTGCTTTTTCATTCATAACTCAGCCCCCTTGGGAACTTCTCAGCTTTGTTTCTGTCTGACTTCTGAAAGGACCACTTGAATGACAGATCGACTCCACTCCTGATGTTATTCTGCCGTAAATCTAATTTTCTTCCTTCTGAAATTGCATCGGCTTCCTGGCTGATAAAGATCGGGGGAATCGCCTGGCATTTAACCAGCTCCCATTCAGCCTCGCCTGTTACTGTGTTCACTTAGCAAAGTTTATTAGATTATTAAAGGCTTTGCCCCTTGGGCTCTTCCATTATTACAGAGGGAAAGTACCGCACACATAGAAGATGAGGTGGAACGGGGGAACACAGGTAGTGCATTTGCTTCTCCAAGTGCCATAGAAGGTTTTTTTTTTTAAAAAAAATTCAGTGGTGACTGGAACTCTGGTATCAGTCCAGTGTTGAATCTGTTTTGGGATTTAGTCTGAACTGTATTCTGTGCTGGTCAGGCCTCATCTGGACTACTGCATTCAGTTCTGGATGCTTCATGTTAAGGAGGATGCAGGTTCAGAGAAGGGGAAGAAGGATGGTACCAGGTATGGAGAACAAAACATAGGAGGAAAGGTTGAAGGAGCTGGCCATGTTTAGCTTGATGAGGAGAAGACTGAGAGGAGAGATGGTTGTACTGTTGAAACATCAAGGGCTTGTCACAGAGAGGAGGGAGCAGGTTTGTTCTCTGCTGCCCCAGAGGGTAGGACTTGTCTTGTGGTTTTAAATTATAGGGGGGTGGATTTTGGTTGAACATTAGAACAAACATCTTGATGGTAAGAGCAATTCAGTGATGGAACGAATGACCTAGACTGGTGGTTAGATCTTCTTTGGAGGTTGGACAGCTGCCTGCTGGGGATGGCTTTACCTAGGGTTCCTGCATTGAGAAGGGAGTTGGACTTGTGGTCTGTGGGGCCTCTTCCAACTTGGGATTCTGCAATAACTTTAATAGAGGCATTCAAGGCACGTCTTTTCGAAAGCAGGTTCATCAACTTTTAAATTTCAGACTAAAACTCAGACCAGTCTCACTGTCTCACTGCTGTTGGAGCCTTTGCATGCCAGTGTTTCTGTGTATCTTCAGGACTGTATGGTTTAAATAGTTCTCTTTTGGGGCTGTCCTATCCTCTGGAAGTGTTGAGGCTAGGAGAAAACAAACACATCTCTCCCCCTCCGGTAATCACACAGTCTGTAGCGTTTTGGCAAATTACTCTGCACAGTAATGCATGTCGGGGTTTTACATGAAAACTATGTTTTTCCATGCAGAGTTGGTGTTTTTCATGCAATCCCCCCAGAGCTTCCAGAAATACATGGTTTTTAGTGCAAAATCTGGAACAAAAATGTATTTTTCTAGGAACAGGGTTTTTTTTTCTTTAAAACAAAAACATGCTTTTTTTTTTCAGGCCTGAACACCTTAATAATTACATAAAATCTAATAGGTCTTTCTCTGCAGGGAAAAGAAATAATCCCAAATGCTTCAGGATGTGCAAATACTGGGTGGAAGCTGTGCAGGAGTCTTTTCTCTGTTTTACTCTTTCTGACTGGGTTTCCAAAGCACCGGGGTACTAATTTTTCACCCAGGGAACGAATAGCAGAATATTTCCCCCACACCTTGATATCATAAGGGACTCTGTGCATCACGCTTTGCACAGTGGCAGTCGAAACTGTGGGAGGGCTGTCATTCCTGATCATTTAAGTCATTCTCCAAAGCCAGCAAATTCTCGGTTAGGAAAAGCAATACTCCATTTTCTGTTCTTCACTTTGCTTCCTCGTTCTTGTCTTCTGGGGGAAAAAGAGCCCAATTTTTTTTGACACAGCAGGCTTCTGTATCAGGTTATCTTTAACTACTTTAGTGGCTTCTAAGCCACAGGTATATACGGTGGCCAATCCCAATCTTGAAGTCCGCTAAAAGTGGGTTGAATTATTTATTTTGTTGTGATGAAAATGTCTGAATTTATTAGGTTTCCTTGAAGGAATCTGATTGGGTTTGGAGTCTGTGAGATAAAAAACATTGCCTGCATTTCCCAGAATTTTCATTTTCTGTTAACTTTTTGGGAAAAAGGGGCAGAACCTGAGCATCTTCTTCTCTTAGAACCTTTCCCTTTTCTAATTTCAGCATGTGACGTGGCTTTAAAGCCAAGGCAAAAGAGTCAAGCGTTAACATAAAGAGATTTCTATGTACATACGTGTGTATATGGGAGTGCCTATGCACACACAGTATTTGTGGGTGTCTATGCAGGTGGGTCTCAGTTTACACCAGGTTTGCATTACTGGGTGTAAATTGTGTCTGATGCAAACAGAGGGAGCTGGCATCATGAGGAAGCATTGGAGACCAGGGGGATGCGTTTTGATCTACACAAAGTGACTGATTTTACTCAAGGCATCACTAATTTTAAAGAGGTTTAAAGCATAAAGTGTCAGAGTTCACCTCAGGAATGCAGGATGGGGCTTTTGGCTGGCAGGACAGAGAGAGAGGAGGAGGAGGACTGAAGACTGACATGGATGGAAAGAGGTTTACAGCTTGGCTGAAGCATCGCTGAGGCAAGGTGGGAAAGGGAGTGACAGGATGGCGTCTTGATTTTCTAGTTATGGAAGCTTAGACCTCCTACCACCTCCTTTTTTCTGTTAAAGTCGGCTCCCAGAGTTGAGATGTGAAGGTAGGAACTTGAGACTTTACTTGAGACTTGGAGTAAAACACTTAAATACATCACTGCCAGAGGGTAGGACCAGATGTAATGGTTTGAAGTGACCGCAAAGTAGATTTTGACATTAGAAGGAACTTCTTGAGAGTAAGAGTGGTTTGGCAGCAGAACCAACTGCCTAGAAAGGTGGCAGGGTCTTTCTAGTTGTCTTGAAGAAGAGGCTGGACATCTACCTGATGGGGATGTTTTAGCTGGAGATCCTACATTGACTCAGTGGCCCATGATGCTCTTTTCAACTCGGTGATTCTCTGTGATTCTAGGATACTTCCAGGTGTGTAGTCACGATTGCTTATCTTGCAACTGAAAGCTGTATTTTTCACAAGGGATCTTTTCCTATGTCCTTAACTTAGAATGTTTTCCTCGAGACAAGGAGGTGAGCCAGGTTTTACAGCAGCAGTTCCGAGGACGCCTGGCAAACTTGGTGGTAGGAAGGGAAATATCTGTGGAATGTTGAGTGGGAGCAGAAGTTTTGGAAACCGTTTCTCTCCTGTTGGGAAAGGTTCCAGCAACAAATTGTCAGATCCATCACCGAAGCAGTGAAGGCTGCAAAGTGACAGCTCTTTTGGACCAAACATTGCTGAGAGCATCTCGGCATGAGGATGCATCTCTTTTGAAGAGAAGAGGGATGAAAAAGTGCTTATGTCTGCATTCTCTTTGAACGGAGGTCTTGCCTCATTGGAATATTTGCCGCCTTTTGGAAGACACTTGAGTCGTGGGGGATATCAGGCTTCTCTGTTTTAGTGCTGGCATGGCCAGGGTTGAATTTGGCAGAGCTGAGCAATGTTGCAGAGTGCATAAGGCCAAATTTTGGGTCTGGCCACTGTGTAGTTGGCTATGTGGGTTTAGCTATCATGGAGTTTTCTGTATCTTAGCTCAGGCCATTTCCACACAAGTGCTATTATTCCACTTTCAACATCCTATGGAATCCTGGGGTTTGCAGTTTAGGAAGGGGCCTCAAGGCCTCCTTCCCCCACTTATTTCAATCATTGGCTCATAGACTGAAAATTGTATGTATGTATCTATGCATAGTTACCATGGTGTCACATTGCTTTAAGTACTTTGACTATGTCATGTGGAATCCTGGGATTTGCAATGTGGTGTGTGGTGCATAGAATTCTCTGCTACAACGCTATGCTGCATCTCACTGAGCTACATTTCCCAAAGTACCCTCATTTATTCTTCAGTCCCTTTTCTTAGGGATGCTTTTGGAACTGAGGAGGTATACTTTTGGGGGAACTGGCAGGAGTCTTATATGAGAAAAGTCATAGGGCCACTTTCTCCTGCTTTGGTCATACCTCTCCTGGAAATCTCTGTCCAGTTCTGGGCACCCCAGTTTAAGAAGGATATTGATAAGCTGGAATATATCCAGAGGAGGGTGAGACCAAGATACCAAAAGGTCTGGAAACCAGGAACTGCTTAAGGAGCTGACATGTTTAGCTTTGGTGAAGAGAAGATTGAGAGGTGATGTGATAGCCATCTTTAAATTCTTGAAGGGATGTCATGGGGGACATGGGAGGGAGTTTGTTTTCTGCCGCTCCAGAGACTGGAAGAAGAACCAATTAATTTGAATTATGGAAAAGAGATTTCGGCTGAGCATTTGGAAGAACTTAGTGAATGGCCGTGGAACAGGCTGCCTTTGGAGTGCGCTGGAGTCTCCTTTCTCTTGGAATCTTTCAACAGAGGTTGAATGACCATCTGTTGGGTGTACTTTAATTGTGTATTCCTGATGGCAGTGGTTTGGTTTACAAGAGCCCTTGCAGTCCCTTCTAACTCTGTGATTCTTCAGGGGCCATATGATTCCCACCTGTGGCATCGTGTCTGCCCGAGTCTCTTCTTTCCAACGTGGAGCACATGTGGATTTGATATTTGTTTTGCCCGTGAATGGCTTTTGAACTCCAGACATCCTCTCAGGCCCTCCTTCCTCCAAAGCACTCTTTGAGAGGGAGCGAGAAGGAGCATTTGAGCTCTTGTCTTCTGTAATTACTTCTTGAGGCAAGAGTTATCTTTGATAGTTCAAGTCCCTAATACATTTCAATTGCCCTCCCAATGCTATAAAATAGCAAGATAATGTTTTTTGAGTTTTCGCTAGGTGGTCATAAACGTCAGGTTACCTTCCAAAGCTGATATTTATATTCCTTAGCGCTGGCGTTTTGGCTTCTCCTTTTGTCTTTCTTCCTCTCTCCTCCTGCTTTGCACCGTCCCCCCCTCCATCACCAGTGCAAACGGTCCGAGCTTGCCAAATGCATTTGGTCGCTGGCTCTGAATGGATTAAGGAAGGAGATAAATTCTCTCTGACTGCACCGGAGTATTTAAAATGCAGAGAAGGAACCGTCTGTAAACACGGCAAAGGGGAAGGGTTGGGGGGGATTCGGAGAAAGCAGCCAGGATGTCAAGGACAGGCGTCTGTTTTATGTAAAAAGAAACATTTCTGCCTGATTGTCATCTCCTTCACTTTTAAAGCTGCAATAAGATGGAATGATAAAACAGCCAATGATGCATTTCAGGCCGGAGATATGAACTCTTCCTGAGCCAATTAAACTGTCAATATGTCCTGCGTTCACATCCTCACCTGACAAACTCGGTCACCGCAGAACCATTATTCACTCCGGTGAGGCTTGCTGGGCGATCAATTTGACAATTTATAATCTTACGATATGTTACGAAGGTGTATTAATCTGTGTTTAAAAGAAAAGGGAAAATGAAGGGGTGGGGCTGGTGGCTTTCCCACCGCTATGCAGAACTTCAGGTGCAGATGGAACGTTTAACCACGATTAGGTGTTGAGCTGGTTGAGGTAACCCTTCAAATGTTGGTTTGGAAATAAACTCTAAATTCCCTCCCTTTGTGGTGTGAGCAGAGAGTTTGCTGGCACAACCAGATTGGGTGGGAGAGTCTTCATTTCCTTCTGAGCCAGAATTGGAAACAGTGGTTTAACATGGGTGAATCATAAATTGGTTTCAAACTGGCATTGAAAATGATGCTTATGATGACATCCACACTGGTTAGGGAACCATAATTGGCTTTGAAGCTGGAATTAGAAACTACGGTTTGATATGACATTCAAATCAAGAAGATCATAAGCTGCTTTCAAACCAGAATTGGAAGCCATACCTTACTGTGACACCCAGTCCAGCTGGGAGAATCGTAAGTGCCTCCAGACCAGAGATGGAAACTGGGTTTTCAGTGATGATTTGGAGGCAGACCATAGCTTACTGAAATCAAGGAACTGCAAATAGTTTCTGATTCCTGAAATGGTGGCTTTGAAGATCTTCTGAGCTAGGATATTATTTGTGAATGTCCAAAGCAGAAGCAGATGTCTCCCAGGTTCTGGGGCAAAATTTGTGTTGCAGAACGTGGTGGATTTGGGCAAAGAACAGGAGCATGGGAGGCCATAAAACCAGGGAAAGGGGCTATATATATATAGCTTGATTGCTGTATGTTACCTACCTCTGACTTAAAAAGTGGTTAAGAGCCAACTGGGAACCAGCATGTATCACTATAGTTTGCAAAGCATAAACTATAGTTACCGTTCCACCTGTACCAGGACTGGTTAAGGTAATCTCCTGCCCAGTTCATTCCCTCTGCGTGCAAGGCAGCAACCACGGCCTTACTATTTCCTACCCATTTCCTTAGCTTACGTAGCTAAGCAAGTATTCCTCTGTAAATTCTGGTGTTTGCAAGGTTCAAATGTGGCACCCTTGTTGTGGCACTCGCCCAGAGCTTGGGAAAGTTACTTTTTCAGATTACAGCTCCCAGAATCACCCAACCACAGGAGGATTCTAGGGATTAGAGTCCAAAAATATTATTCCTCCCACCCCGAGCTTGGGTTTCAAAACCTCAAGAGATAGCTTCTCTTATGACCTCTTGGAAAAATAGATCACTTAATAGGGGTGGAGAAAGTGTAGCCAGTGGGCGGTATGTGGCCCTAGGCTGTTTTTGTGGCCTGCAAGGGGTCCCTCCAACTTCCCCTCCCCAAATGGGCAATGCTATCCCTGCCTTGTAATACCTGGTAGTGGAAATAAGACATGAGGATTCACTGTCCTGACTGAACTTCTAGTATAGGGGGAAAGAACTGCACATACCTGGCCAAATATCTTTCTTTCTTTCTTTCTTTCTTTCTTTCTTTCTTTCTTTCTTTCTTTCTTTCTTTCTTTCTTTCTCTCTCTCTCTCTCTCTCTCTCTCTCTCTCTCTCTCTCTTTGGGAGCCTCAGGTTAATGGGAAACCTTGACAGCCATTCAGTCTCAAGTGAGAGTGAAAACACACATGCCCTGGGGCAAGGAGATGGGGGAGCTGTGTTTATCTTAAATGGAGTCTCCAGCCGAAGCTAGACTGATCAGGAGGCCACCGTCAGGGCAGGACAGCCGGTGGTTTCCTAGCCCTGCTGGGGAATAGGAGCAGTCTTTCTGTCTGGTCCTCTCTAATCAGAGCTCTTTCGGGGATTCCTAAGATACCAGAAGGCTTGTGTATTGCTCTCCAGAAATGCCTGTGTGGTTTCCATTGGCAGCGTGAGAGATGGGAGTAACCAGAGAAGGGATTCCAGCTGAGATGGACCTGTGAGCTTGGAAAAAGTTCCCTTTAGGACCATACCACCATACAAGTTCTTTGTTTCCCTGCAAAGACTTCACGGGTTTTTGCTTTAGATGCCATTTAGTATTTTTGCTCTGAAATGTAATGGAAGAGCGAACAGGGTGCCTAAAGCCTTGGAAGAAGAGTAGGAGACCTTCTAAGAATGGATCTATATTACTAAGTTATACCACTTTGATACCAGTGTTACTGCCATGGCTCCATCCCAGGGAATCCTGGGATTTGTAGTTTGGTGAGAGATTTAGAATTCCTCTGCTAGAGAGCCCTTCTAATTTGGACGACTGGACTTGGAAACCTCAAGCAGGGGATTCTAAGTCTTTCACCAAACTATAAATCTCAGGAGTCCACAGGATGGAGACATGGCAGTTAAAAAGGGACCAAAGGGCCACCCAAAAGGGCCTTGCTGACTGGGGTGATGAGAGTTGTAGTCCAGTACACTTGGAAGTGCTAGGTGACAGGGAAGTATGTTCTGCCCTCTTCTTAATTTGACTATTTGTGTGTGTATGAGAGAGATCTGGTAAATCTCCTATTGTTGTTATATGTCTTCAAGTTGTTTCTGACTTATGGGCAACTCTAAAGTGAACCTATCATGGAGTTTTATTGGCAAGATTTGTTCAGAGGGGGCTTACCATTGCCTTCCCCTGAGGCTGAGAGTGTGTGACATGCGCTTTGGGAAAACAAAGCTGGTTTTACAACACTATTGTTTCAACCACTGGTTGGCTCTCATTCCATGTGCGATGCGTTGGAGATTCAGGAACTGATTTTCATCGGCTGCTGGGACATTTAGCATCCACTTGAGTGGTATTGCCTCAGCTTTACCTTGTGGATCAGTTTTGCAATTGCAAAGCTCAGTGACCTGAATGCCAAATCAGTGTAATTCCCCTCCTCTTTTGTCATTCTAAAAGGAGGTTGTCCAGGTTATAAATGAATAAATATTTAGTTGGGCGAAAGCTTGAATTTTAAAACGTTTGGTGACGTAACAGGAGAAAGGAGGACAAAGAAATCTCTTTGATGGATTGGCATCTGCTGCTTTGACTGTGATTTGCTGGGTTTTTCAAAAGCTCATGTCCTTGCTTGGGAAGAAGACACCAGGATCGTATGATGAGGACAACTTCTGCTGGAGAACCTGGAGTCCGTGTCAGTCAGAGTATGTAAAATTTGACTAAGATCTAACTGAGTAGAAGACAAATTGCTGTTCTGAGTCAGCAGCCCACCGTAATAGCATAATGTTTTTCCTGTGCAGTTCTTTGCCCACTTCTGGTCTGACATTTCCTAAGCCTTAAGGGGTAGGGAAGCATTGCTCTTGTTTCCTGCTCATGCCAGGGGAAGGAAGGTTTCCTTCTGGTTTCCCATCTTTCCCTGCAGCTAGTCTAAATTTAGCTTATGAGATGGTTGATATTGGAGTTCTGGGCCAGTACGTGACATCTTTTGCCTCTGGAGCATCTCAGTGTCTGGGGCAAGAAGTAAAAATGAACTGCCCAAATGTGGGGACAACTGCTGTGCTTCCCCCAAAATGGCTGGGAGCCCAGGAACAGTATCCCAGACATTGCAATTGTTGTTGCTCCCCTGTGCTTTGCAGACAGAAGATCCCAGATACATTTCTCCAGTTAAAAGTAGCACGCTCAGTCTTTTGTAAATTTTGTTCCCGCAGCCTACAATTTTTGCTGTCTTCCTCTTTTCCGTGAGAAAAACTCATAAAACCTGCAGTTTTTGTTTGTGCAGAGTAACTCCTAAACTGCAGAATAAATCCTCAACTCTTTGCAGTCTGGGCTTTCCTCTGTGCAAACAAACCACTTGGGGGTTTTGTCTAGAAAATGGCGTTTCTCATTCTCAACAACAGGAATGTTCTTCTCTGGATCAGAAAATAATGTTTTCCGTGCAGGAAACTTCCTATATGTGCACAAAAATTAATTTTTTTTGTCTGCGGAAAATGCCATTCCTGTGCAGAAAATGCTGTTTTCTGTGCCAGCCCTCCCCAACATGGGTTTCTCTGCTCAGAATTAAGTTCTAAGCTGGGAAGGTCTTGTCACATAGCATCCTCATTATGTAGGTTATCCAGCACTTTGGGAAATTATCATAATAATAGTAATAACAGTAATAATAATTTTTTTGTCTGTCATTGGAATATTTGTGAATGTTCTTTCCACCCCTAGTTAAAGCTGCCTTGGATTGCAGCTTTATTGTGAGAAGCGGGTCTCCCAAAGACCTTGGAGAACTCATGCCAAGCAAGAAGAAAAAGATTAATTTTAAAGACAGCTGAAAGCACAAGGCAGCAGAATTGAGGAGGCATCCCTCATGGCTCTTTTAAAAGGTAAAAAGTAAGGGATTTTTGAGTGTGTGTCTGGACGTAATTTATGGGCAGTTGTAAGGTCTTCATTCCCCCGATGTGTGGTTGAATCCTGCTGCTGTTAATACAGGAGTTTAGAGCTGATAGAATCATCTGGTCTCGTAACTCATCCTGATCCCTCCATGGATTATTAAGTTGTGATTTGTAATTGCTAGAAGGAACGTAAGGGCGGCTGTTTGAACTTTTCTCTGACTTTCAAGTGCCAGAAAAGGCCAGCAAGACAATTTGAAGGGCTTTCTGCATTGAAAAAAAATTTAGTTTCATCTACCTGTAAATTCTCCTGCTCTTTAAAAATTTGTCCACATTCCTGATTGCTGATCATATGTGGTAACCTCTGATACTCACCAGCCAGGGTGGTGTAACAATTAAATCAATGAATTGGGACTTGAGTGATCCAAATTCAAGTCCTTGCTGCATGCTGCAGTCCAAGGAAGGGAACTTGAGGATTCTGGGAATTGTAGTCCAGTGTTTCCAAAACTTTGCTCTCAGTCCTGTTGTTAGTCCTAACTAGAATAGATTCAGTCAGTCAATGGGATATACTTAGGTTTTGAAGAACTGATTAGTGGGTCTGCTTTAGTTGAGACAAAGTTAATTGTTCCCAAATGCTGGTTCTTCATATGTTTTGGACTTAATCTCCCAGAATTCCTCACTGTTGGCCAAACTGGCTGGGGCTTCTGGGAGCAGAAGTCTAAAACATTAAGAGGGCCAGTGTTTGGACTAAGCCAGTGGTTTTCAGGTCTTACTTTTGCTTACAAGATTTAGTAGTCATACTAAATGGGCAGATAGATGTAAGGTGCAAACTTTGGGTATTTTCAGGAACTTTTTCTGATTCGATAGACCTATACAGCATGCCTGCCACAGATGCGGGGGTTCTGTTCCAGGAATCTTTGCATAAAACAAAAAAAGAAAGTACTTCATCCCGTTATCATCAGTGGATGCGACACACACGTAACCACATCGGTGTGGGTGCCCACCTGGCACATCTATTGAGATAATAGGACAGGAAGCTTTGCGTGATTTCACCTCTGTACACACCGCACAACCCCTCACCTCCAAGAAGAACCCACTTAACCAGGCTATTTTTTCTGTGAGCTGCATTGTGTTCTCGGCAGTTGCTCCGTAAAGGTGAGACCTGACAGTGAAAAGGAGGTGCCTCTCTTTCCCCTCTTAAAGTGGAGTGCCTCATTTCCCCCATCTTAAGAACAAATTAATGCAAGGCGTCTCTGCCCCTCTTCATATTTCCCTTGTTACCTTTGTAATTTTGAGATCGCCTGCTTTAGACGAAATGACTTCCATCAAACTCGGCATGCCACTTGAGATAGGAAGTGCTTTTACCTGTATCTAGACCAACTTTTTTGATGCTGTGTGTAGTGGAGGGAGGGTGCGGTGTTGCACCCCTCCTGAATTATCAGTTACGTGTGTTTTATTTTTAACCTTTCCCAATGGAAGGCGTGGAGGGTTTCGTTCAGAACCTCTCTTCTCCCTCCCCTGCTGTGCTTTGTTGCGTGTTCATCCGCTTTCAAGTTCTTCACGATGCGCCTCCCACAATGCGGTGTGGGGGAAAAGATGAGAAGGTCTTGTAGGAAGGGGTTTCTACCTGAAGAAATAAAGTCTGTTACATGAAAATTATGTTTATAATGAGTGTTTATATCTCCTTGCGCCATAAGCAAAGAATCAAATGTGGAACTTAACGTTTAGGGTATATGTGTTTATCTTTCCATGTATTTGGAAAGGATAGAGTTCAAAAAGAGTTGTGGCAACATACAAGTGCTTTTATTTCTCTCTTCTGCTGGGAGTTTCTCTTCAACTGCACGATGTGGGTCTTTACGTTAGTACTGTTAAATGAAAGCATTTGGTATGTTTTGAGAGCTGTAGCATCTCTGATCTCAGTTCAGCCCTGCAAACTCTCTTCCTCTCTGCCAAGATGTGATGGACTTGCACAGTAGGATGGGCTTGAAAACAGGCAGAACTGGTAATCCAGAGTGAATCCTTGATTGTTTGCTTGTGTGTTATTTTTACAGTTGGTCCTCCACGTTTGTGGATTTCACTTTCATGGATTTGATTATTTGCTCAGGGAATGGTGTGCAGGGAGGCCTGTAGGGGAGGAAATGTTACAAAACTGAGGGTTGTTTCTGTCAGAGGGCAGAGAGGGAAAAGCTGGCACAGAGACAGGGAAAAGATTTCAGAGGGAGGGGAGCAGATGAGGTAGAGACAGGAGAGTCAGGCAGAGGAAAGGACTGATTGTGGTTTTGGGGAGCGGTAAATGATTTAGTAGTTCAAGGGCTCGTATTTTTTTTTCTTGTGTCTTAGGACCTTTCCGCAGTACACTGTTATAGTGCTATTATTCTGCTTTCAACATCCTTGGGGGAATTCTGGGGTTTGCAGTTTACTGAGACCAAAGAGCTCTCTGGCTGAGAATTCCAGATGCTCCTCCCTAAACTGCAAACCCCAGCATTCCCCGGGAGGTTGAAAGTGGAATAAGAGCACTATAACAGTGTAGTGAGGAAAGCCCCTTAATAAGCTTCCACTTGTTTGTTTTTTACCACTGTTAGTGTCTGTTCCTATTAAGTTTGGTGGGGGTCAGGTCATGCTTACTACAGTGTACCCACCAAAGCAACACAGCCACTGGTAGACGGTAGGGGGTCTCCTTGAGTCCCAATGCAGGAAGGGAGTAAGAGGGAGAAAGGGGCAAGGGAAGTGACAGGAACCCAGGGTTGGAATTGAAGGGCCAGCTTGATGAGATGATCTGTCACACCAGGATTTTGTGGGTTGCAGCCCAGGTGGAAATCACAGTGTTATTATTCTGTAGTGGGAGAGGAGGCATGGTATCTTTACCCAACTATGCAGCATCCCCTGATGGTGTACCCCTGAAAGAATATACTCCTGGACAGGAGAAGAGGTTCTCCACCCCTGAATGGAGTAAGAGCACAAATGTGTAATAAGGGCCCCTCTGGACGAGGCTGCCTGCAGTGCCTGCTCACAATAAGCCCTTAAAACAACAATATGCATTATTTAGCACCTCTTTCTCCTACCACCCACTGTGAGCCACGGGCTCCTTTCTGCCTTAAGATTAATACTACCCTTCCTTCTGTCAGACGAAGGTTACATGTGTTACATCTGCTCCTCGTGGGGGAAAAGATGCCTTCCCCCATTGCTTCTGGGTGAGTCGGGAGAGGGCGGGGAGAAAGAATAAACCCACTTACTGCACTGAAGCGTGCCCTTGCTTCTTCATGGGCAAAAGAATCGCTGGCACCGCTACGGGAGAAAGTGCATAGCGGGCAGCGCTTGTGGGAACTGTGGCTACTGCTTGGAGGGAATGCATTGGAAATAAAAAAAGCATGACAAATAATGCTGCTATAATAATAACAATTAGTCATCCCTCCACATTCGCTAGGGTTAGGGGCACAGGACCCCCGTGAAAGTGGAAAAACCGTGAATAACTTTAGGCCCTCCCAAACCATGTTTAACACACAAAAAAAGCATGATCACCATATTCAACCCACCGTGGATTCCTTTGAGGCATCAGGGCTCTTTCGTGAGGCAGAAGTGGGGGGCTGGTGGGGATTCCTGCCCCCTCCACGGCTGCCCCACACCATTTTCAAAAGGGACTTACAAGCCTCGGTTACAGTTTCCCAGTCTCGTGAAGCTTGCAGTCCCTATTAAAAACGGCCCAGGGAGGCAGCAGAGGTGACAGCAAATAATCCGTGAATAATCAAATCCACAAAAGTGCAATCCGCAAATGTGGAGGGCTGACTGTAAATTTTATTTGTTACTTGCCTCTCTCTCAGGCTCGAGGTGGGGTGCAGCATAGGTACAATTAAAAAAGTGCTATTTTTTGGGAGGTTGGTGGTAATGTGGACATAACAATGTTCTTTTTGCAAAACAGTGTAACAGGTGGTAACATCACCATTTTTTTCTGTGTGCAACAAGTATCATTTACTTGTAACATTTTCTTATTTTTGTTAGTAATTATTTTTAGCAATTTTTGTTTTTGGTAATCTGTTTCTGATCAAAAGAGGATTGATTTTGCACCCCCCCCCCATTTTTTAGGCAGGGATGTTGAGTGCTTTTGGGGGAGGGCATCAATGCCACTATAGTGGACCCCCATCTAAGGCTGCACGATTCTCACCCCTGGTCAAACAAATGTTCCTTTTCAAAAAGCCTGCCTTCGTTCCTATTTTTCCGCCCATCTCTGATGGCCTGCTGCATTAGAATTCATTAAAACCTGGCTCAGACCGTTGACGGATTCGAGCCATTGTCTTTGGCTCTGCCAATATATCTTCTCTCTCTCTCTCTCTTTTGGAAAAAAAAGCAACCTCCAATTGTTGAATTTCTGCTTTGTTTTTCAGTCACAGGCTAACTCTTCTGAGAGGGTTTTCTTTGCACTTTGTCTCCTCTTTATATGACAGCTTCCCTGCCTTCGCTGTCTCCTTTCTGTCTCCAGTATGTCCAGTTTCCCTTTCGGGATGCGAGGCAGCCAAAGAGGTCATGCAGTATTAATGGGGATACAGATCTCTGATTTTTGTGCTGCTTATGTGTTCTGACACTTTTGACATTTCCTGAAGTGTATGATGTTTCAAGAGGAAAAATGGCAACTTGGCTTTTGCTGAAAAATTAATTATCTTGGCACTTTCCCCTGTTCCTCTCCCCCGCCTCCCCCGTAATGGGCTTTTCTTTTGGTAAGAGGACAGAGGCTTTTCAATGAGGGAAAAATAATAATAATTTTTTAGAAAAAACAATAAGAGGATGACAGGAGCATTAATGAGGTCTGCAACAGGGGTAACAGGATCTAATTAGGCATTGATTATCTGCCCGGCATTGCAGAGACAGTAAACTCTTCTCTGGAAAATGTTGCGTTTTGTGCAATTATTCTGACAAGTGACTCCTTCAAGAAAAGAAAAACTTCACAGCTTCATTTGCATCTTAGATTGGACTTTGCTGTAATCGTAACGAACAGGGCTCCGGCTTGCATACTTTTGTTCTCCTGTGGAATTTTTGTTTTCTTCTCCTCCCCTCCAGTTCTGCTGGGAGAAGCTGTGTGAGTTTTATCTTGGGAAAAAGAAACAAAACCAAACAAAAAACCAAACAAAACCCAAAGAGTTCTGTTGTGTCTTGGGGAGGAAATACAGTTTACGGTGAGAGCTGTTCTGGATTAGAGTCTGCTTTGTTAAGTTGCATTAATTGCTGGCAGGTAAAGGGGTGGAACTGGGAAGTGGGCAAGGCTGCCATAAAATATAATCAGTAGCTGTAGGCCTGTTTGGGGCGACTGTGTGGGGCCCATTTCCTCTCCAGCCAGCCCAAACAACCCCATTTTCCTCTATTCTGTTGTAAGTAAGCCTCTCTGCCCCTTATTTGCAGCCTTCCAGGTCCCTCAGGATATGTTCATGGCTCTAGAGACCTTTCCTTTAAAAAAAAGATGAAGATTTATCCCCATATTGTAGCAAAACCACCTAAATTGCTGCAACAGTGAGGCAGTTTGGGTCATTGCCACTATGACCCTCTCAAAGCGAAAGTGAAACCAGCATTTGATGGCCGAGGAGTAAAACAGGAAGTCTTGTGATCTCACTTCTGGTCACCCGGAATGTGCTGGTGTGGTCCACTTTGGGGCAAATTATGGCCCCTACCCTGGCACAGTTGCCCACTCTTGTCTTAACCAGTGTGGCTGCCATGTTTTTGAAGGCTCTTTGGATAAGCCACCATCCTTGGGCGTCCTCATTTGGTAGGCCTACCCTGTCACTACTGTTATCATCAGCTATGGCTGTCCCTCTTTTCTCTCTTTCATCTTCAGTGTTGCTACCTGCATGCGTTACCAGGCAGCGAGAGCCGGTGAGCAAGCAGACACTGGCATCTAATTCTCTTCCTTCTTCCCACATTTGTCTGGTTTAACGTGAAAGGCAGATGAACAAGCAGATTTCAAGGGTGGAGAAGAGGAATGGGTCTGGGGTAAGGTTTTTCTCAGGGGTCTCCTGCTGGATATGGTCTCTGAGCAAGAGTACAACCAAGCTAGCCTTGCTCTTAAACCTTCAGGAATCTTCCCCCCTTCTCTCAAAATGAGTAGTAGCATAAGATGTTCCAAAAAGAGGACATCTATCTGTTCTCTGCATACTGAATATTTGCTTCTCTTTGAATTCTTAATCTCTTCCACTTTAGCATTGTCCACCGATGCCAGTGGGGCAGTGAATCCAGTCCGGGTTTCCATCTGAGTCTCAAAGGAACTCTCCAAGGTTCTGACCACTTTTTCTAAACAGATCCAGCACCTTGGAGAGTACTCATAAAGCTAGCCAAAACCCGGAATCGATTCAGTGCCCCACTGACTTGGGGACCCCCACCAGCCATCACTGCTGCCAACTGAGCATTTCTTCCCTTTTGTCTTCTCTTTGTTCCGGTTTGTGGTTAAAAAATATTGCTGAGCTCAGGACCAAAAAGCAAAGCTTTGTGGGGCTTCTGTTCTCCACCCCTCTCGTAATTTACCTCTTGATTCTCCTCACAGGGTTTTATGGAGCGGGATCGATTTATCCAACTAGTTTGTATTGTTGGGAAAGTGATGAATGGTGAGTTTGGCCGTAGCCCTCATTGGCATTCGCAGAGCCAGGGTGGTGATGGAGGGGAGGCTTGAGCGGTTGAGTCTCCTGAGAAGAATCACTGCCTTCTTCACATCGTTTATTATCTGAACTTGGATGACTCTCTGACTTGAGGCTGCCATGGTATTTGTCACGGTCTTTCCGAGGGCACGGAGGGGGTCATATGATTATTAAGTGTTACCTTCTCGTCCATTCCACCCGAGAGGGCAGGAGATGAGCCACTGTGGTGGATCGGTGGACCATTTTTATGCCCTGGGAATCTCTGGGAACAACCAAAATGTTGCAAAAAAAAATACAGCATCATCATCATCCAACAACTGTCACCATCAAATGACAGTCCACTCCGGCTTTTGAGAAACAAGGATTTTAATCCTAAGCAGTGCAATGGGGCATGACGTCTTTTTAAAAGGTGTTGGGCTCTTCCTGTAGGGTTTCTGGAGAGGCAGTTCACCCTTTAAAAAAAGGCACCCTGGGGGTCTGGAGGGAGGAGGGGCCACAAGGGCAGCCTTGGAGGCCTCGTGTGGCCCCAGGTCTGCCCCTTCCCCACCTCTGTATCCAAGAGTTGCTGGTATCGACTGGAAGGCACACACCAATAACAAGAACAGCACAACTGTTTGGAACCTCCATCTGCAGAAGCAGTATACCTTTGGATATCAGGGACTGGGGACAGATATGGGTTGGCAGTGGCCTTCCTGTCTGTTCATTTGTTTGCTCTTCTGAACCTGCCTGCTAAGAATATTATGGACCTTGTAAATGCTTTCTGATCGCTTCTTAAACCCACAGGCTAATGAATGGCTATGATAGGGGCTGTGTATAATATAATTGCAAGGGCTCCATAATTTTGAAAAGGCAGTTTAGCATATCTTTGATCCAGTGCCCAGAGAGGAGGCGATGGTCTTGTTTTAATCGCTTAATGACAATCTAACAAGTAGCAAGCTGTAATAGATTTAAAGCGGGAGCTGAGGAAACATGCAATTGATGGAGTGTTCAATTGGGTTACTGTGGACTAATAGAAACCTGAGTGATAGGTGAAGGCTTGGCAGTGGGCGGATGCTGCTGCTGAACAGAGAGTGATGGAGTCTGGTCTACTGGTGTGTACACTTTGACAGAGCCAGGAAAAGTTACTTTTTTGGGACTACCACTCCCAGAATTCCCCCCCCCCCCGAGTGGCCACTGAGCACTGCTAACAGAGAAAGAGAAATGTCCAGTTTGGAGGATTTTAGAATTAAAGGTAAATGTGCCAAGATTAGGAGTAGATTCACTTTAGGATTGCTACAAGTCAGAAACTACTTGAAGCACAACAGATACACACGCACACACACACGCGCGCTTCTCATTTCATCATGCCTCCATTCTAGGGAATCCTGGGATATGTAATTTGAGGAAGGGCTTAGAATTGTCTAGTTCATTCTCATGTACTACAGTGTACTACTACAGCTATCAGGTTGGAATTATCTCAGGAGTTGAAAATTCGGGGCCAGAACATGAGACTGTAGGACAGCCCCTCTGAAGGGTGGGCCCTTCTGATGTCACAAGTGTGATGCTACAAGAGGAGCACACACAGACTCAGTGTTTTGGGGTGTGTGTGTGCCTCTTGTAGCATCACACTTGTAAGATCAGAAGGGCCCACCCCCGAGACATCGCAGAGAGGGTTGTCCTGCAGTCTCATGTTCTGGACCCGAATGTTCAGCTCCTGCGATAATTCCGACCTGACAGCTGTAGTCGTACACTGTTGTATGTGAGAGTGAACTAGACAATTCTAAGCCCTTCCCCAAATTACGTATCCCAGGATTCCCTAAAAAGAAGACATGATAAAATGTCACCATTCTGCTATGATTTTAGATGTAGATACAGCCCACAACTTGCTTCTGGGACCTTAAATGCAATTTAAACCAGTGGTGCTCGTGTTTTGGATCGACTTGCTCCTCGTTCTCCCTGGCATGAGAGAAACTCTCTCCAAAATGGGGTCACGGAAGCAAAAGTTGGACAGGGCTGCGCTTCCTCCCCCACTCCTTTCCTCAACCCACTGCTCCTTCAGCAATTCTTTTCTCTCCCGGCTGCCATTACAGTTAATGAGGGTGGCGCGCACGCTTTGAATTTAGCCTCTGAAATCCGTTTCGCTGCGGGCAGCTCAGCACGGAATCCCGGGAGCCAGAGTGCGTTCGGAGTTGCGAGCGCCCCAGCTGCGTCTGCTTGATAGTGCATGGCAGCTAAATGTGTTTCCGAGCCTCCGACTTCAGAAGGAAACCAAACAAGATAACTCGGGGACAAATGCAGAAAGAAGACAACAGGGTTTGTCTGATGGTGCGTTTTCTTTTAAAACAGGGCTCTCCTTCTGATGAAAGAAATCTTAGTTGTGACCCAAGGAGGTTAGAACTGGTAGGAAGCGAAGAGATCTTAGGTCAAGGCAGGCAGCTCACAGGCGAGTGCATTTAGACAATCGCTGCTGTGCCATTACCATGGTCTGAATTTGGGTGACCAACTCCAGTTGGTCCAGGGACCAAGTGTGGATCTCCTGGGATCCACTGCTGGCTGTGACACCCCCCCTTCCCTGTGTCTCCACTACTCAGCTGTTGAAATTTGGCAGTGAAGCACGAAAGCCGTTCAAAATGCTGGCTGTAACTTATAAAGCCCTGTATGGGTCAGATCTAGCTTATGGGAAGAGCTGTTTTTTCTTATATGACCTTCCCAGGTTTAGAGATCTTTAGGGGAGATCCTTCTTTCTGTCCAGCCACCCTCTCTGGTGGAAGCATGGGACAGGGCCTTCTTGGTGGGTGCTCCCAGGTGCTGCTCCCTCCGTTCTGTCCTTCTTCTTACAGGGGAAGATATTTGTTTTGTTTTGTTCCCGTTTTGCTTGCTGATAGGGAAAGGGTATTCCACAATGTGCTGCCTTGCCTTGCTATTGCTATTTGATGGGTACGCTCTTAAATTGCTTTTCGTTTTGTTGACAGTGTGATATTTTAACGTTTCTGTGCTTGTAATGATAGGAGTTTTTGTCCGCACCTGTCTTAGCTTTTGCAAACTCTCTTAGGTCCAAAGGCTGGGGAGAAGGCAGGTTAAATAGAGATAGGTAGGTAGGTAGGTAGACAGACAGGCAGATATATAATAGAAGCAGGAAATGCTTGCTTTAAAGGGGCTGGAAACCTACTCTTGTGGAGTTCTAGTCCAACGTTCAAACCGCTGCACCGTGCTGGTTTGAGCAAAATAATTCATTTTCTTGTTATGCGCTTTCAAGTTAACTCTGAGTGATGGCAGTCCTGTCACAGGGTTTTCTTTGCAAGGTTTCTTGCTACTGACTTACTCCTAAGCCGAGAAAGTGTGACAGGCCCAAAGTCACCCAGTAGGTTTCCATGACTGAGCAGGGATTTGAACCCTGGTCTTCCCAAATCTCAAACCACTATACCATGCTGGCTCTTGAAAAAAAAACTTTCTTTGGAAGATTTCTTCAGCGGAGGTTGCCGTTGCCTTCCTCTCCTAAGACTGAGAGAGTGTGACTTGCCTGCAGATTTCTGTGGCTGAGTAAACCCTGGTCTTCTGGGTTGCCGTCCAACACTCCTCCTGCTTCCCCATGCTGGCCCTCGGCTCTGAAAACCAGTTGCGTTTTCGCACAGAAGAGATGAGGAAGAATCTCAAGGGAATATTGTTGTCTTCATGGCCTGTTTATGAGCATCCTCAAGGCATCTGCTTAACCACCGTGGAAGGCACGATGCTGGGCTGGATGCTGTTTTGGTTTGATCCCGCAGCGCTTTGCTTAAATTCATTAACACTAGGGAGTTCAGTGCCCTGATTTGCATGAATTTGAATGGGAGGGATAAACAATAGTCCCAAAGGGGGAGAGGGTGGAAACTTCCCAACCGACTTCATTTTCAGATACCTGGGGGCGTTTTCCCCGATATGGATGGGGAGGGTAGATGACTCTTCCAAGACCCTCTACGGTTCTTTCAAGTGCTCTTATTAAATTATTACTTTCTAAAAAAAATTGCCCTTTGCATAATTGCTGCAAAAGAGGATGCTTTTCTTTTCTTAACTAGAAGAATCAATTTAACGGCTGCCGCAGCAATTGCTTTGCAGGTTTGAAGATTGCTTCTTAACTGTTGTGTTGCTTTGAAGTTCCTGGCATGGGTTAATATTCTGGGATGGGACAGCAGCAAGATGGATGCCAAGTGTTGGAGTGTGGCAGCTTTCACAGTCTTGAGAGTAGGGGTGGCCAACTGTGGGTGTCCGACCTTCTTTTCTCCAGACTAAACATACCTAAATCCCTAAGCCGCTCCCTAGGAGGCTTCATGGTTTCCAGGCCTTTTACGATTTTGGTCACCCTCCTCTGGACATGTTCTAGCTTGTCCATATCCTTCTTGAATTGTGGTGCCCAGAAGTGGATACAGTATTCCAGGTGAGGTCTGACCAAAGCAGAATAGAATGGTACTATTTCTTCCTATGATCCAGGCACTATATGCCTATTGATGCAGCCTGGAATCGCATTGGCTTTTTAAGATGCCGCATCACATTGTTGGCTGCCACATCACAGTGTTACAAATAAATAAATAAGTAAATAACTTCCACTTCCTTAATTGTACCTCATTCCTTAAATGGAGTAATGTACAGTCATAGCTCAGTTAGCAAAGCCTGTGAGGGTGAAGCTCCTTTTTGTAACATCTTTTTACCCCTGCCCAGCCCACCCCCACTCTCTTCCTCCTATCCAGCTAGAAGGATCAGCACTGGGAAAGTGGTAAAGAAACAGAGACTTTTGGTGCTGGGTTGCAGCAATGTGCATGCATTGAACAACGCAGTAATAATCCAATTTCCCTGAACTGGGAAAGAGCGGGATTCTTTTTTAGCTGGGTGTGCCTGTCTACAACAAGCAAGGTAAACAGCAACTCACTTCAGAATCCTATACTGTGTGTGCATGAATGACAAAACAGAGAGGAAAGGGGAGAGGACGTAATCTCACTCACTCGCTAACCTCAGCATGTTAGGGAAGCATGGATCTGTAAGTCTGGCCATCCAGATGGAAGTCACAAGAAGAAGGGAGGCTGGTGAAAGAAAAAATCATCCCTGGATGCATTTTGGAAGAACCGTCCAAGTGGTTCCAAGATGGTTCTACATATTTCTGTTTATTCAAGGTTTTGCTGACCTGGTTGTTTCGTTTCACATATGCATATTGTGAAGTTGTTTTTTGTTGTTGTTGCGGGGGTGGGGAGAAACGACTGCTGAACCATCTTGAGCTGCCTCTTCTTTTTTGGGGGTTGTAGGAACCTATTTCTATTCTTTCCCTGTTATTTCTGGTTCTGGTACCATGCCTAGGAATGCATCTATTTTGTTAAGTGGGGGTAAACCTGTATAACTAAATTTCAGCATCCTGTGGTGTTTTAATTGTGTCTCGCACTGAATAGTTTTGCTCCCTGACTTTAGCAATTCCGAATTCCCTGTCTTGCTTCGAGAAAGTTCTGCTAGCCTAGAATATCCGTCCTGGGGGGTGGTTACATAGCAACGTAGCAGCGCTGAAGTTCTTTCCGCTAGAGATCCTCTGTGCATCGTGTCAGGTGTGGGATTGAAAGGAAGGTTTTGTGATGGTGGCAGCCTGGTATTTTTTTTCTTTTTGCATCAGCTGTTTATGTTGTCAAGTCGGAGCCGCAGGCTGCTGATAAAGTTGCCTGTGTAATGCTGATAGTTCTAGCATGGATATGTTGCTAATCGGAAAGAATTAACCGTACATTTCATTTGAGAGAGTCACAGAGTTCTGAAATAGCTCGCGGTGTGTCTTGTGTGTGTGTTTGTGTGTGCATGCACACCTCTTGGGGTTAAATGATGCAGAAATGTTCTTTTTCATAGCACCCCAAGACTGTCTGATGTTGAATCTCTCTTCCTCCTCCTAGATAAAGTAAAAACATGTTGGTTTTGACTCAGACTCAACTGTGAGGGCCTTTCCACCCTACATTGTTATAGTGCTATTATTCCACTTTCAACATCCTATGGGATTCTGGGGTTTGTAGTTTCCTGAGGCCAGAGAGTTCTCTGGCTGAGAATTCTAAAGGCTTCTCCGTAAACTACAAATCCCAGATGTTCAAAGTGGAATAATAGCACTGTGACAGTGTCTAGAGTGCAAATAACCTGAGTTGGCTATGGTCTGTCTAGACAAGCTTTGCCCAGTCTGGTGCCCCCTCTCCAGACAAGCTGAACCTGATCGTTCCTCAGCATCCCTTAGGACAGCTGGCTGGGGATCATGGGAGTTGTAGTCAAACACCTCTGAAGAATGATAATTTTGACAAGGCTGGTCAAGACCATTTTGTTTCAGCGGGGAAGGGAAGATCCTCATGTGTTGCTCCCTGGTGTAAGTTGTGCTGCTGAAAGGAGGGTGTCGTTTCACAAAAAAGACTTCGTAAGAGAGAGAGGAGGAGAAGATGTTGCAGAGGAGTAGCCAACTGTGAATGAGAGTAGAAATTCTTTCTCTTTTAATTTTCAAAAGGATAGAGAGGGAAGAGAAAGCAACCATGATAGGTCTTCTGGAGCAGTTCCAAATGGACTGAGAAAAACATCTGAATGAAATTGCCATAGATAGGGTCAGAATAACACCATTACAAAAAGTAACGCTGATTGGAACGGTCCACATTATTTGACGATATTGCACTGATTCCTAAATCCCTGGATAGAATCCAAATCATTGAGCATCTGAAACTTTTATTGGTAACTGGTGGTATACTGTGAAACCAATCATAACAGCAGCAAAAGGATGAGTTCCATGTTGGAAGAGGAAAGCTTGCATGATTTCTTACGTTCGCTCTCTTAAAGCTTCGTTTTCGGCCCTCCTCTGCTCACCCTCCTAGCTTGGAAACGGACTTTGAAAGACCCTCTCTGCTGACCAAAAAAGCCACAAACTGAAACCATTAGCATGGCATTTAGCTGGAGAGGGCTATCGGGTTTTCCTTTTGACAGACAGCTCTGAGCTGTGCGCTCATTGCAGACAGTTAGCCGGCCACACAGGCTGGGGCTCTGGCAAATTCCTTCGAGGATTAGACCCCCGCCCCACAAATAACATCTTTCTTGCCTGTCTGGATTTCCAGGTAGATAAAACATTCAGTGGAATTAAAAGAGCCGTTCAAATCTTGAAAGCAAGGCCAGAGATTTTTATCTTGCTGGGAGAGGAGGGGGGACTGGGTTACATAGCGTTGGGGGATTGTCTTACTCTTGGAGCCCTGCTAAGTATTTAATAGGCAGTCTCGGACTTCTGAGTAGTGGAGGAGCTTTGCCGGAAACCTTTTCTCTAAACACTGATGTGCCTTCGGGGAATGCAGAGATGGAGTGTTAACGGAGCCTGGGTTCTGTTTCATTTCTTCTCTGGCTGTTGTTACAAATCACAGCGTCTCATAATGAAAGGGCTATTCCGGTAGCATGGATTCTGTTGGGATTGCAGGGGGAAAAAAAGAGGAAAGAAGCTCAGGCAGAAATCAGACGTTCCAGGAACTGGATAGAAATGAATGCTAGGGATGTTTCTCAGCTCATTCACTCATCGCTGGTGGAACAGACTTGTCTTTAGGCTGGGAACTTTACAATAACGTCCAGGCCACATGTCGTGATTGTTTCTAATCAAGAACTGGGGGCTCTACCCTCCGTTCTCCCCAGAATCTACCATATAATTCAAATTGACCAAACATTTCATTTAAGAAATGAACTAAGTCATCTAGCTCCCCCGCTTTAATGTTGTTGTTGTCTTCATGTCATTTATGATATATGGTGACCCTGACGCGAACGTATCAGGGGATTTTCTTGGCCAAAGGGGGTTTGCCATTGCCTTCCTCTGAGGCTGAGAGAGTGTGACTTGCCCAAAGTCACCCGGTGGATTTCCATGGATGAGTTGGAATCTGAACCCTGGTCTCCCAAAGACCTAGTTCAGCACCCAGACCGCTGGACAACACTGTCTCCAGAACTAGAGTGGTCTAGCACTGAGGCCGTTTCTGCACTAGACTGTTATAGCTGTATGATTCCACTTTCAACATCCTATGGAATCCTGGGGTTTGTAGGTTAGGGAGGGGCCTCAAGGGCCATCCTCAAAGGGGCCGGCCGGCCCCTCCCGGAACTGCAAACCCCAGGATTCCAGAGGATATTGAAAGTGGAATCATCACGCTATAACAGGCTAGTGCAGAAATGTCCTATGTCTTGTTGACTCATAAGTCAACAGTTGATATGAATGGCTCTGCTCTAGTTGCGGTGAACCAAGCATGAAACAATCCAACGGAAACATTTGTTTTAAAACATTAATTGGAAACAATTAGAAGTAGGTAAAACACATGTTAGGTACAGGCGTCTCCTGCGTCTTGGATTGATTAGGGACTGGAGCGTTGTCGAAAAACCTTTGAGGGGCTCTCTGCCTTGAAGGTACATAGCAAAGGTATACACAGCTCTCACAGGGAGAGACCCTCTTGCGACATCTTGGCTCCCACGATATTTTAAAATGCATGGCAAGCCCAAACTCATGGAACCTTTGCAACGGCAGGCCATCCATTGGGAGATACGAAGTTCACCTGGTGGGCACACTGTATGGCCTCGGGAAGTATGAGTGCTCGCATAACCTTAAGGAAGACCACCATAAATCCAGCATTTGGTAAGAAATAAGCCAGTGTGATGTGCGTAACAAATGAATAGTGGGGTCAATCACTTGTGGGACTGACTGACGTCGCCTCTTGCTCCATCAAGGAACAGGGATTTGGGATGTCCTGCTGCGGCTGCTGAGAAGTTGATTCCTGAATAATGAAAAACAAGAGTTTCCTTCCATATCAGAAATTCAATTAAATTGTGTATAAAACATAATTTACCGCTAGGATCTTGCGGTGATTCCATCTGGGCGAATAGCTTGAAGTGATGGGTTTGGCGAAAGTGTTCATTTCTCAGGGTGTTCTTTTGTCTTTTGAAGACAAAGAGGAACGTGTGCTGTTAAGGCCTCGCTTTAGAATCTCTCTTGCAAAGGAAGCAAGATCTAAAATATCAAATAAGGTTCAATATGGCAGGCTGCTTTTTTCTGTTTGGCTATTGCCCCTTGCTGGAGGAGTGGGTTCCCCCTGTGATATTGGCAGTAGGTCTCAAGACAGGGAGAAATGTAGTGTCGTGGTTGGATTTGGGTTCTGGGTTCGAATGTGAACCGAGCCATGAAAACTTACCTGGTGGCCTTGTGTTTAATTGTGAGCTCCCAAATGTGGGGTGAGTTGTACAAAATGAAACACCTGAGCACCCTTTCAGAGAAAATAATTTGAAATTCTACAATTTGTATTCAAATGCTACAATTTGTGTTTCACCTAGGCACTTTTTTTTAAAGCTAGTGGTCTTAGTACAATTTTGAGACATTCAGATTTAAATGATAATAATTGAATGATTTAAATGATGATAATATTTACCTATTTTTATACTTTCTTTCTACCAGTTTGGGACTTGTGGTGGCTTACAGTTTTTAAAACATAGCCCAAAATTCACAATATAAAAAAGCAAAGATTTAATTGAACGATAACAAAAAAATCATGCTGTTGTGTGCCCTCAAGTTGTTTCTGAAAATTAACATCTGCTAAAAGCACAAACCATTAAAAGGAAAACATCAAATGAAAAATCCAGCACCTTATGCAAGGCTCTTTCTCCTTGAACAATCATTCTTCAAAGGCCAAAAGGACAGAGAAGACTTCACCTTCCTGCGAAAAGACAGCAAGTAAATCCCCGGTCTTAACTTCTCCAGGAAGGGAATGCCAAATCCTGGGAACAGCCACCAAAAATGCCTTCTCAAAGGAAAAAAAATTAAAAAATGGATCCCTTGGTAGTCAAGGGGTTCTGTCCAAATGCCCGGCCTTGCTATTTCTTTCTACTGACTGTGTTGTACCTGGAGAATATGGTTTTCCGACTCAATCATAAGATGTCTTATTGCTTCTTCCTGCATTTTTTGGTAGCTCTAGCACACTCACCTACATACAGACGCGCACACAATCTTATATATTAAAGCATGGTGTTTTGATCTGCTACGTTATAGAGTTTCCTTTGGCATGCCTTTTAAAACAAGACCCACGATGGCCCACCAGTTGTATTCATCGCCTGGGCTCTCATAGGAATGTATTGATCTCCAAAGTGATTGCTGAGTCTGGACCTGTCTTGTGCTAAATGAGGCACATTTGAAGTCTTTTTCTCTCCTCCTCCCAATGTGGCCTCTTTCCTCCGCTTCATTCCTTGCAATTGGAAGATGACGGGAGGTCCATTTCTGAATAATGAAAAACAAGATTTTCCTTCCATACTAAAAATTCAATTAAATCGTGTATAAAAACATAAGTTACTGCTAGGCTCTTGCGGTGATTCCATATGGGCCAATAGTTTCAAATGACAGCTTTGGCAAAAGTGTTCATTTTTCAGAATGCTCTTTTGTCTTTCAAAGATTTAAACAACACTTTTTTTTTTTTTTGCAAGGCAGGGAGGTGGGGAGAATGTGTGCAATAAACACCTCATCCTACAATCTCTGTTGCAAACAAAGCAATATCAAAAATATCTAATATGAGTCAATATGGCAGGCCACCTTTATTCTGTTTGATTGTTTGCCGTTGCTTAGGGAAGGTCATCACTCATGATTTTGGCCTCAAGATAGGGAGAAATGTTTTTTTTATTCTTTTTAAAAAAGGTTCAAATATACATTTGCACAAATATACACCAAGTTTGAAAAATGAATTCTGAAAGGAATGTAAAATGTGGCAGATAAGTTAATGTAATAAGTAATGTAATATAATATGATGTTAAGAATAGAGACGCTGCACCTTTACTGCACCTTTACTTTGTTTTAGAAACTGAATATAATTTAATATCAATAAAAAAATAATGTAAAAAAAAGATAGGGAGAAATGTGATGTAGTGATTGGATTTGGGTTCTGAGTTCAAAAGTGAACTGTGTCATGAAAATTCACCCGACGAACTTGTGTTTGATTGATTTTTTTTATTAAAAATACCCACATTATTAGGTTGGTATCTTTGTCTTGTTTTAGCTTGGTTGTAAGCCACTTTGGGTTAGTGTGTTGGGAGAAAAGTGGGACAGAAAAATCTGACTATCTAGTCTAGTTTAATTTAATCTAATCTAATCTGTCTAGAGAGCTAGCATGGTGTAGTGGTTTGAGCATTGAACTAGGATTCTGGAGAGCAGAGTTCAAATCCCTGTTTGCCGATGGAAATCCACTGGGTGACCTTGGCAAGTCACACTCTCTCAGCCTTAGAGGAAGGCAAGGGCAACCCCCCCTTCTGAACAAATCTCGCCAAGAAAACCGTATGATGGGTTTGCCTTAGGATTCCCGTAGGTCGGAAATTATTTGGAGGCGTGGAGCAACAATCTTTCTACCCCTCTCGCTCTCTAAAAGTGAATAAACTCTCTCAACAGACCCCTAGGAACAATATAGCGAAACCCCAGGCAGCGGCTGAAGAACTGATTTATAAAAATCCTTGAGCTAACACGGCTAACAAGGGCTTAAATCAAGGAGGAAACCGCTTGCAACCTGCAACCACTTAGAAAGGTGCTGAAGAGTCTCAGAGGTAGCACTAGGGGAAAAAAGCTTTCACGCTGCGTGGAAACATAGCTGGGGCTGTGAGATGAGTCATCGTGTGGATCTCGGCATTCTTGCATTCTTTTGCTACACGTGTTAAAGCAGAACTCACACTGGCTGGAATCTTCTTGGTGTCTTATGCGCAAGGAAGTTTCTCTACGGAGGTTGCTGGGCATTTTTCTTTAGAGAGGTCTGATTTGGTCATCGTGACGGTGCCTTAGTTACGTTCTATAGGACCTTGACAGATTGGAGAGCTGGGCCAAAGGTAGCAAAATGAGTTTCAACAGAGAGAAATGCAAGGTCAGAAAAAATGAGATGCACAAATATAGGATGGGGGACATGTGGTTGGATAACAGTATGTGTGAAAGGGATCTAGGAGTCTTGGTAGATCACAAGGTGAACATCAGTCAGCAGTGTGATGCGGCAGCCGAGAAAGCCAATGTGATTCTTGGTTGCATCAATAGGAGTGTGGTGTCTAGACTGAGATTGTTCTGCTTTGGTTAGACCTCATCTGGAATACTGTGTCCAGTTCTGGGCACCTCATTTCAAGAAGAATATCGACAAGCTGGAGGGCAACCAAAATGGTGGAGGGTCTGGAAGCCCTCTGAGGAGAGGCTTAGGGAGCTGGGGATGTTTAGTTTGCAGAAGAGAAGGTTAGATGACAGCCATGTTTAAATATTTGAAAGGATGTCATGTTGAGGAGGGAGCAGGCTTGTTTTCTGCTGCTCCAGAGACTAGGACAAGGAGCAATGGATTCCAGCTGTGGAAAAGAGATTCCCCTTAAACCCCAGGAAGAACTCCCTGATGGTCAGAGCTGTCTGGCAGTGGAATATGCTACTTCATTGGAGTGTGGTTGAGTCTCCTTCTTTGGAGGTTTTTAAGCAGAGGCTGGATGGCCGTCTGCCGGGAGTGCTTTGATGTGAGTTCCTGCATGGCAGGAGAGGGTTGGGCTGGAAGGCCCTTGTGGTCTCTTCCAACTCTATGATTCTATGATTCTGTTTGACTACTGTAATGCACCAGGCATGGGACTGCCTTTGAAGATGGGTTGGAAGTTTCATCTCTTCCAAAGAATTGCAGCTGCTCTGTTGAGTGGTTTGTTAGAAGGAACACACAACTACCAAGAAACCCTCTCCTTCATTCCCACCAAATATCTGTGTGGGCAAAGGTGACAAAGAGGAGATCTTAAAACATGGGCAGGTTTGTACGGGAGAGTATGGTTCTTCGAATGGTTGAGAGGAGTCTTATAGATAGGAAAGACTTGGAATTGTGCTGTGTATGAAAGGCTTAGAGATGGTGCAGCATTTTGAGTGCTGGGCTATAACCCTAGAGAGCAAGGGTTTGATTCCCTGCTCAGCCATGGAAACCCACCTTGGGCGCATCACACACTGTCAGCCTGCAGAAACCCCCCTCCTCATAGGTTCGCCTTAGGGTCACCATAAATCGGAAACGACTGGAAGGCACGCAGCAACAACAGTGAAAGGCTAAATGGATTATTCTTGAGAAAGTAACTGTTAGCCTTAAAATATACCTTGGGCTCTCTCCCTTGCAATTATGTTCTGGGTGCTTTTAGCCGAGCGCATAAATTCTGAAGAATTAAGAGAGCTGTAAAAGATGAGTCCCACAAGAAATGGCAATCTCGCCTCTCACCTTTTGCAAATTAAATATGTGCCGTGAAGCCACACGTTATAAGGGTTGCTGCTCTGTTGGTGTCTGTGTGGCTTCGTTCAGCCATTACGTACCCTTGCTGTCACTGGAAGTCTATTTTCCATAAATCTAGGGAGGAGAAAGTTTGGGCCGGGTCCCACATGTGGCCCCCAGGGCTGTTTTTATGGCCCTAGACTGCCCTTTTTTGGCTGACCAAAGGAAGAGAGGAGAGCATGATTTCTTGTTCCTGGAAATCTTCAGGAATGGCAAGTCACATTTTACATAATTTTCAGCTCTCACTGGAAGCAAGAGGCAGCATGGCATAGTGATTTGAGCGTGAGGCTACGAGTCTGGGAGAGTTGGGTTCAAATCCCCCCTTGGACATGGAAACCCATTGGGTGACCTTGGGTGAGTCACACTTTCTCAGCCTCAAAGGAGGATAAAGGCAAAATCCCTTTCTGAACCAACCTTGACAAGACCAACACTTGGCACCAGTTGCCCAGAAACTAATTGGCAACTGGTGGAATGATCTTAATATACATGTAGTATGATCTCTCCTAGAGTAACCAATCTAGCTGCCATATTTTGCACTAATTTGAAGTTTCTGAACTTGGTCCAGAGGCAGCCCAATGAACAGTAGATTGGAGAAGTCCAGCCTTCTGCTTGAAGGTGCTCCCTGCGTGCTGGCTTGCACTTGAAAAGCGACATTGCGTTTTAAGAAATTTCCATGCATCTTTTTTCTTCTCTTCCTTGTGTAATTTGTTTGTGCGTGCACTTTTACTGCAAAAGAAATTGTGGAGGGAAAAATTGATTTAACGTCAGTCAAAGGCCTCCAGAGCAGCAGCAGTGAATTAAAATGGAAGTTCAAATGTTCAAAAAATACAATTGCAATAAATGTTTTGGGACTACAATTCCCAGAAGGCACCAATGGTATTAGATAGCTCTTTGGTTTCATCCAGTAGGGCTCTTCTTATGTGCTTTAATAAGAGGCTCACCTTTTGCCCTGGAATGAAATTCTGCCTTCACGTTCCTGTGGTGCATTGGTGAAGCAAATGTGCTCTGCGCATGCTCGGAGGTGTTGTTCTTAGTGGCTTGATGCTTGTTTACTTATGTCGTTGGTATCATTTATATTCTACCTTTATTCCTGTGAGCTTGAGTCATGTTTCATGTTTCTCCTCCTTTTCCTCACTTGCTCTTCACAACAACCCTGTGAGGTAGGTCAGGCTCAGAAAGTGTGATGAGTCCAAGTGAGTTTTATGGCTCAGTGGGGGCTGGAACCTGGATCTCATAGGCTTTCAGCATAACACTATAAGCACTACATCACGTTGGTTCTTTACTGATTGGAGCCATACTCAATAAACTGATGCATTTACCTGAACTGAGGACAGTTCCTTTTTTGGTCTGCAACATCAAAGAGCTTGGAAAAGTCACTTTTTTGGACTGTAATACTCAGTGGGGGCTTGAGCCTAGATTTCTCCAGTCCCAGTGCAACATTCCAGCTGCTTTACCACACTTTACTGTCTTTTATTCATTGGAGGCAAATTCTGGTCTGTGAACGAATGAGGAAGCCAGAGCTGTGAAAAATTCCTTTTCTTGGACTGTAATTCCAGAAGCAGACTGGACCTGAGGAAATTTACCTTTTCTGGACCGAAGCACTTACTGAATTTCTCAGGTCCCTGTCCAGCGTTGTAACCACACTGAGTTTTGCATCTTTACTCAGTAGAGGTGTACCATGCTCAGTGAACCACTGCTGGAAAAAGTTGCTTTTTTTGGACTGCAACACCCGTGGCAGACCGGAGTGAAGGAAAGCTCCTTTTTTTCTGGATTGTAATACTCAGCAGGGACTTGAGAGCCTGGATTTCCCAAATCCTTGTCCAATGCTCTGTGAATTGCACCTCACTGGTGCTGGATTATATTCCTGAAGAGCCAGTCCATTGCAAAATAGGAAGGATGGTGCTCAGCTGTTGTGGTTAGAGGAAGAGGCGGAGGTGTTAAATCCCGCCGTACCTGCAAGACATTTCCTTTTTAAATTACTGTTTGTGAACCGTGTGGATTTGCATCTATCAGTGTTATGCCAACCATGAAGGAAGACAATGTTCTGTGTGTACCCATCCATGTGCGGGTTGCTGTCTTTTGCCGATCAGAGGACCGCAGGGGGCAGGGAAGGAATAATCAAAAGCTCATTTTCTGCCCTTGTCTCAGCTTTCCTCTTCCCACTTCCCCCCTATCTACAAGCCTTTTTGGCTGGCTGAAACTTGTTGTGTTCCAAAAATTATCCTGAGCGTCTGTGGCTTTGTGTTGTTGTCCGGTGGCATTTTCCAAAACCCTTAAATTGCTAATGACCTAATTCTTCAAAAGGATAAAACTCTCCCCCTCCCACCCCTGCCAGGGAGCTTCCTCCACTGGGTGGGTGCTTTGATGAAATTTGCATGACAAGGAACAATTACTTTAGACAACTTCTATTACTCTCACAATGTCCCCCAGACATCCGATGTAACAACATTTCGCTCCCTCCCAGGCCGCTAGGGAGGAACAGTAAAACCAATGAGGCACGCCACGCTGAGCCTCCCACCGGCGGCACAGAGTGATGAGACGATGGATATGGTGCAGAAAATCACATGATGATGGTGCTTCTAATTGTGGGTGTTCAAGAATTAGCTTAATGCATTAGCTTGTTGTTGCTAGGCGGTTTTAAGAGTTCTGTCCTTGTGGCTGCCATTTTGGGCAGGTTTTCCATGTTTATTCGGAACTGTTTCAAGGACATGTTCTCCATCTCGTCTTTGCTTGCACCGGCTTTGGCCTAGGGTGCTGGTTTGCCCAAAGCTCTCCAGGCTAGCCTTAACCAACCAAATGCCCCCCAGAAGTGTGGGAACTGTAGCTTTCGGATCCCCATCAGGCAGTTATAGTCTTAGCCTAATGGAGAGAATGCTGCTCTAGTGTGGCATCCCACATTGCACAGATGAAAACTGGGAGACGTATGGCCTGACAACAACTCAGCATGTTCAAGATGGCAAAAATTATAGATGAGGAAGAACATATATGCTAGGAAAGGCCGTAGCAGTTTCCTTTTGCCTGAGCCTGCAGGGAAGGGCAAGATTCCACCCCCTGCTCTCCTCCCTGCTGAGTTAATTGAGGGCAAACTACTTTTGCACTTTGAACACAGTTTGCAGGAACTGAAGGAAGCTGAGGACCAAGGGGAAATGGGAGACAGAACCTGGGAAGTTTTAGTAGCAGCTGAGAAAGTGGAATGACAAAACATGAATTGTGATGTTCCTTACCAAACCAGGACAGCTGGAAGATAAGCTTTAGCCACTGTGATGGAAAAGCAAAGCTCCTGCCCATGGTGCTTCCTGGGGCCTGAGCATGTTCTCTGGCCTCTGTCATAGGTAATGTTACCAAAGTTCCTGACCATATCCTGAGTGCTGACTACATCTGCTCTGTGAAGATACACATTCACAGGGGCTCAGTAGACGGCGATAATGTCATTCTTTACTAATTTTCTTCTTGTAGCAAGCACTGGATAATTATAATTGTTTTCTTCCTGCTGTGAGAAGCCTTCAAAGACTACACTGTTTTCCAAACCAAGTCACAATTCAGGACTTTGTGCAAAATTTTCACAGGGCTGTTTTGCAGCATTTTTTTTTCTGTTCAGGAAACAGCTTTTTTTTTCTGCATAGACGAGAATATTTTAGGAAGGGCATGGTGGGGAGAACAGACTCCCGGGGTCCAAATGAGGCCAGAGAAAGGAGAGGGAGGGGGTAGGTTGGCATGATGGTGCTATACTTCCTCTCTTTTGCCCATCTCCTTCCTTGGGGTTGGGGGGTGCACTGGGAGAGGGTCTGGGAAGCTGAAAAATTGGGTTGCAGTGTGTCCTTAGCTGGCCAGATAGCAGCTGGTGGAGGAGGAAGAGGAGGAGGAGGACCAGAGGCGAATGTTTAAAGGGCTGCGTGGCCTGATCGGAGCCGCCTAGAGGAAGGTTCCCCCAGAAAAGGGGCGCTTGAAGTGGGGAGCAGGAGTTGGAAAAACTTGCAAATAATCAAATCCATGAATCTGAAACCTGCAAATATGGAAGGCTGGCTGTGTTTTCAAATATTCTTTCAATTCCTAGTGTGTGTGTGTGTGTGTGTGTGTGTGTGTTTCTTTTTCTTTGGGGCTCTGCAAGGGCCTTTTGGCTGAGCACGTTACCTTCTTTTTTGATTTCTTGCCCTCCGCATTGTTACTGCCCTCCTCTGTAACCAGCTATTGATCCTCTTACATCTCTCCTCTTAACTTTGGGAGATTCATCTGGAAAGATTGATTCCCAGTGCTAGTAAATAGGATCCTATTACTCTACCCTCGTCTTTCTGTGGTGTCTTGCCTTTGCTTCAGAATTGCTCAGAAGAGTTTCCTTCTCGAGCAAAAAATCTGCCTTGCATGACAAACACGCCTCCTGACTGAATGTGTTAACTTTGTGCACATTGCCTGCATGTTACTCCGGTTTGTCTAGTAGGAAGCATTCGCTCCACTTTTTGGAACGTAATCGCAGCATGTGGTTCCGCTAGGATGGCCAGGTCAAATCTGTCCCGGGACCAAACCCTGGACTGATCTCAGGGTCAAAATCTTAGGGCCAGACTCTTCAACTTAGGCTATTCTGCACTACCCTGTTATAGTACTATGGTTCCACTTTCAGCATCCTGTGGAATTCTGGAGTTTGTAGTTTCCTGAGGCCAAAGAGCTCTCTGGCTGAGAATTCTAAAGCCCCCCCTTAAACTGCAAATCCCAGGATCCCATAGGATGTTGAAAGTGGAATAACAGCACTATAAAAGTGTAATGCGGAAATGGCCTCAGGGACTTGTGTGGCGTTACAGGTAGTGGCCCCTGGTGATTTTGTTGAGCACTGTGCTATTATGGACTTCTGTTAAAAATATGTTGTTGCGGTTGACTAGAGAAATTATAGTAAAGCATGTTAATATATGTAACACGCAGTAAATGTAATAGGGTAAGCAATCTGTCAGGAGGAGGTGAGAATGTGGAAGGTTGGGAGTGAAGTGTGATTGGTTGAATCTTTAACGGGATGTTAAAAAGGGTAGCCGGATGTCCCGAGTTTGGATACGAATGAGGGACGGAGTGAGACGGAGAGGAGTGTTGGTGTTAGGAAGGAGGTGTGGGGTAGCGTGAGCTAGGGTCAGTCAGAATTCAGGTGTATTAAATAAGTAATCTTTGGTGTTGTGTTCTATGTTTGTTTCGTAAGTCATTCTGCATTATACACTTGTGCTTCCAGGAATGCTACATAAGAATTAATAGAGTGCTTGTGTGCAGACACATGGAGTTTGTAGTGAGAGCTGTCACTCAAGCGTGGTGGTGTTCCCGACATTTGATGCCGTAGCGGGGAGAGAAGAAGAGGTCCTTACCTTCGATGGCAGAGGTGGGGATAAGTAGCAGAACAACTGTGGGTCATGCTTAATGTATCTATGGGGGATTCTACCAACCGAGGCCACATTTGGTGGCCTCGGTTGGTAGAAGCCCCCATAGATACATTAAGCATTGGCCACAATTGCTCTGAGCAAGTCATTCAATTAAAAAACATGCTGTGTTTAACAAATGAACAAAATATGTTTGCATCCACATTTCAAGGCTGTTCTCTTGCTCTGTGATTCTCTTCTGCATCTGTAGACTGAGGAGCGGGCCAGGCTCAAAGATCTGGGAAGCCTGGCTTCAATTCCTCTCCCACAGAAAACCTTCTTTTATATCAGGTTATAAACATGTATTGAATTACTTCTTACAGAATAAAAATGTATTGGATTAATTCTTAAGGCGTGCTACTGAGGCATAGTATTTTGATATGAATTTTATTTGTTTTATAGCTTGTTAAACTGCCGTCTTGGGTGTGTTGATGTTCCTTCTGATCCGGTGTCAGTGGACTAGCGAAGCTGCTCTGAAATGCGAGGAGTGAAGAAAAATTTTATGAGGAGGGAGAATTCTTCTTGGGGAGGGGCAACACTCTTATTTTGATCCTTCTGTAGCTACGCTCCTGATATTTTGTGCAACTATGGTTGCTGGTTAATGACCTCACCAGGGGCTACCCTTTGTCATGTCAAATCTGTGGCACCGTCAGGGCCCACCTCTGTGACATTGTGAGAGGGGATCATCCCAGGGTTGCACATTTTGGTCTTGAGGGCATGGGATGGTCCAACCTGCAACCCAACTCCTTACACGTGTCCACAATAAAACAGACACGTGCATGTCACCAACAAGATTCCTGCCTTAATGTTTCACCGAGTGAGACCTACATGTTTCTGCTAAGTGTGTGATTAATGGCAGCTTCCAGGTAGTGGATCAACAGATCAACAAATCAACTCCATGTTCTGGTTCAGCAACAGCGGCTGGGGGCTTCCGTGTCAGTGGGGTGGGGACTCCACTCTGCGCTTCAGGCCACATCTTATTCAAGGAGCTGTTCAAGGTGCTGAACTCACCTTGTCCCAAAATACATTCAGCACCATGGATAGATCCCTTAAAAATCTGGAGTGGGGACATTATCCCCCTCCCAGCATCGAAAGAACCAGCTCCACTTAATCTAAAGCACCAAAAAGGCAGAGGTTCAGAAATAATTATGCGTGTGTATGTGCCTTCACGTTGGCTGCTGGCTTAATGACGACCCTGTGGATGTCGTAGGGTTTTCTTAGGTCAGGAATACTTAGAGGTGGTTTGCCATTGTCTTCCCCTGAAATCTACTTGCTTTTAAAATGGCATGACAGAATCTCTCCTGGGGCTCCAAAATTGTGGCAAAGTTGGCGTATGGCAGTGGTTCTCAACCTGTGGGTCCCCAGATGTTTTTGGACTTCAGCTCCCAGAAGCCCTGAGCATTGACCATAGTGGCTGGGGCTTCTGGGAGCTGAAGTCCACAAACATCTGGGACCCACAGGTTGAGAACCACTGGCGTATGGGGATCTTGTTTGGGGACATTTTTTAAAGATAACATTTTTGGAAAAGTTAAGCGTGTGTGGCATAGCAAGCCTTCCAACCCCTGCGTTGCTGTTTTGAGTCTTTCCAACTATAATGAGGTCTTCCTCTTTTCCTACTGCCTTTCACCTTAGAAAGCATGATTGTCTCTTCTAGTGAGTCATGTCTTCTCATGATATGACCAAAGTACGACAACCTCAGTTTAGTCATCTTGGCTTCTAGGGAGAGTTCAGGCTTGAACCTCTCAAAGGCCCCTGCCTAAACTGCAAACCCCAGGATTCTGTAGGCTGTTGACGGTGGAATAAAAGCACTATAACCGTCTAGTGTGGAAACGGCCTAAGTCATGTGTGGAATTGGAGGGATCCCTGGCCTCTCAGGGTAATCAGTGCATTTTCCTATTGTAGGCAGGGGCATTCAGAGTGGCTTCAGAGACAGAAACACAATTGATAGCAGAAATGAAAATGCATTTCAGATATAAAAAGAAAGCCTGCAGGTAGCTGCCATCTGTTGTGAAATACCTTATACAGTTCCGTTCTCAGTGCAATTTGATTTTGATGGATTTTTGTGTGTGTGTGTGCCTGCATTGCCTGGCTGTTTCTTTAACTTCCTCCCCCTTAAGGATCTGTCTGTATGTTTAAGAAATTTAACTCAGTAGCTGTGGTTAAACTTAACCCTGCAGCTTACCTTGGGATGTCTCCTGTGCAATTACGTTTCAGGAGCTTTTAGCACAGCGTATAAATTCTGGAGAATTAGCGGAGCCATAAAGAGGTGAGTGTTGGAAGGAGCCGAGATCTCTTTTTCTCACCTCTGGGAATTAAATATTCACTGCGTGAAGCTGCATGTTAGAAGGGTCACCGGCTTGCTGGTGTCCATTAAGAGCAGCTGCGTGCAACAGCTGGAAGAGGTGTAGGAGACCTCTTTCCCATAAGGAAGAGACCTACCCGTACAATTTACTGAAAACCTCCCTCATTAAGGAAGAACGCGAATGCCAGAATGCACTCTGAGAGGGAAAGTTGCTGTAAATTTTCCACCCAGAGGTGGCCCTTTGCCCATGGGTGCTGCGCCAGAAGTATTGATTCCAGTAATGAATCACCAGCTCGTTATATATATATAATATACCCATCAAGTTTAAAAGGGTTTATTTTTTTCACTAACTACAGCAAAAATGCAAAGTAGGGGATGGAAAGAGGTTTTTTTTTTAAAGCTGTAAAAGCACATTGATGCCACTTTTCACCATGAACTGAGATCTGATGGAGATGGTGTGAAATGAAAACTAAAACTCCACTGTTAAAAACCAAAAGAAGCAGAGTTAAAAACCGGCATTCATGTCGATGTTTTTGTTAAGTGCTTTTGAGTCAACTCTGACTTATAATAACCCTATCTTTGGGCTTTCTTGGCAAGATTTATTCAGAGGAGGATTGCTTTCTTCTTAGGCTGAGAGAACAGGTCACCCAGTGGGTTTCTGTGGCTGAGTCGGAATTCGAACCCTGGTCTCTCAGAGTTGTGGGCCAACACTCAAACCACAACACCATTGTGCCTCTTAAAAATAGGGTTTCCTGTTTAGATTTCTACAGAGGAGGGTTGCTGCCGTTCCCTTCCTCTTCGGCCAAGAGAGTGTGACTTGGCAAATGTCACCCATTGCGTTGCTGTGGCTGAGTAGGGATTCGAACCCGGGTCTCTCAGAGTCCTAGTTAAACATTCAAACCTTTGTACTGGGTTACCTCTCATATGCAAAAACATTGCATTGTCCTTCATATATAAAAATCGTAAACTTCCCAAAGGAGTAAGAACGTTTTTACTGGTGTTGAAATGCTGTGAAGGGTGGGGCTGATCTTGCCTCACTGAGAGGGAGCCCAGCAACTGAGGTGCTGCCACCAAAAAGGCCCCGTCCTCTGTTCCTGATACCTTGAATCACTTTTGGTGGTAGAAGATGGTACCAGGGCCTCTGAGGATAAAACTGGCCTAGGGACAGGATTGCATAGGAAGAGGTGATTTTTCCAGCGAAGGAGGGGTGGCTGGTTTTGAACCTGAGAGGTTTCTTTGTAGAATTTGCACGGCTTGCAAAATTAGGTCAGTCCATGCGATCTCAACCAAATAAATCAGGATAATTTGATTTCCATTTGAAACTGGGCTCACTCAGGCTTCTTTGGCATTAAGACCAATTCATTTATCTTTCTAGATCTGTAGACTTCTCCCAAGCCCCACATTTCAAATGAGTTGATTTTCTTCCTTCCAGCTTTCTTCGCTGTCCAGCCATGCATAGAAATTGGAAATATTACAGCCTGGATGGCTCTGATTCTGGTATTTAAGATGTATATATGTCTCCTCTTAAATTTAAGTTTAAGGAAGCTGGCATATTGATCCATGAAGTTGTATTAATGATTGGGTGTAAAAGTGGATCGTCAACCAACAACAAATGCTTGCTTTTAGCTTCAGTGGCTGGTTAACTTCTGAATAAGTGGAATGGTGAATCTGTTTCTGGTTTCAAAGGCATTATGCTACATGGAGAACCCCAAACCTCTCAGATGAGATCAGTACTGTAGATAAGTTGTTTAAAGTTCAGACTAAAACCCAGAGCAAATTCAGTGCTCCGTTGACATTGGGCCCAGCAGCTGATACTGGATGGACAAAATTTTTTTACCTTCATTGGAAGGCTACATGTTTTGCTAGTTTCTGGTTGAAATAAACCAACCTGTGAGAGATGGTGTTCCCTTAGAAGGGGAAATAATATAAAATACACCCCATTGTTTCCATTGATGTGCTGCCGATCAGAAAATACATGGGATTTTCTAAGTGTCATAATAGCTTTCCTAAGCAATATTTCTAAATGCCAGGCTAATATAGTTAGGGAGCGGTGGGAATTGTAGGAGCTCAGTGTGAGCTCCACTTACATCTGCTTCCATGAAGATGCTGGAAATCGTTTTGGACGGACTTAGCGGGGAGTCAGTTTAAGAGTGCTGTTTTTTTATGAAAGAAGTAAAATTACTTATCATCCTCCCTGCCTGTCTTGTAATTTTTTTAGACAAAGCCAGAAAACAAAACCACTCCTAAAATACTACCTGAGAGGGGAAATATAAATTGGAGATAATAATGCAAGCTTATTTTTATGGCAAGGGGAGTTACAGCTGCAAGATGTGGTTCTGGTCATTAGATCTGGTGCCTTTTAAAAGTATCTCCTTCTGTCAGAGAAGAGCCTATGGATATGTCAGAAAATTACAGATCTGGCAGATAACTTTGCTTATTTCCCAATATTCCGCAGCCCAGGTGCTGGCTGGAGGATTCTGGGAGCCGTAGTCCCTAAAGTAACTTCTCCAAGCTCTGGAATGCCTCTTTTCCTTTGAACCTCATTTTGCTACTTGGCCTGTTTTGGATTTTGAGGGTGGAAAGGGTGATTATGCGGCATCATTTGGTAGGATTCGAATTGGCCTGGCAGTTTGCTTTCTTCGCACTCCACTTCTGGAACCTCGTGGCCCAATTTGACAGAACGTGGAAAAATCGAAATGCATTCGTTCTCAGAGTAGTTCTTTAAAGAGTACCCCAGAAATGAATTTATTTCAAAAGAACAAATACTTTTCTTGGAAGAAAAGTGCTCAGATTTTCTGTACTGCTTCTGCTGCTGCTGCTACTACTACTGTTGTTATTGTTGTTGTTATTATCATCATCATCATCATTAGTGGCCCGGTTCTGTTAAAAAGACAGGTTAAAACAGGGTGTTCTCTAGAGTGGAAGTAACATCTTTGTCACTTAGCTCCTTGGAGCTCAGCCAGGGATGAATAAAAGGTTTCGCTAGCGCATTATATTTCTTCAGTATAATTGCACTAAAAGGGCACCGTGACATATTGCACAGACTGTAATGAGCTATAAACAAGAAGAAAGGGGAGCAGGGAAGGTGGAAGCAACTTACAGAGACCTCTAACAAAGGACCTTTTTTAAAAACACACACATGCACACTCACATTCAAAAAAATTCTTCTCTCTTTCATTCCCTCCTCTGAGTTTTTCTGAGTTTAGGAAGGCATCTGAGGTCCTGCATCGCTTCAGCTTAGCATGAATATCCACTGACAAGAGATTCCCCTGCACTTGGAAAGCAAAGTAGTGCAATTGGAGGTCAAGATGCATGGTTGCCATCTTGTAGAGTGACATGGTATTCCAGGTGAGGTCTGACCAAAAGAATAGAGTAGTATTTTACTTCTATTGATACTGCCTAGAATCACATTGGCTTTTTTAGATGCTGCGTTACACTGCTGGCTCATGTTCAGCTTGTGGCTCACTAAGGCTCCTGATCCTTTTCACATCTATTGTGATCAAGCTAGGTGTCACCCAACTTATATTTCATTTTTTTCTGCCCAAGTATGGTTCCTTACACTTCTCCCTGTTCAAATTCATTTTGTTAGTTTTGGCCCAGCCCTCTAATCCATTAAGATCATGTTGAATTCTGATCCTGTCCTCTGGGGTATTAGCAACTCCTCCCAATTTGGTGTCATCTGCAGATTTGATCAGCATGCCCTCAATTTGTTCATCCAAGTCATTGATAAAGATGTTGAAGAGCTGTGGGTCCAGGAGAGAAACATGTGGCACCCCACTGGTCACTTCTCTCCAGGATGAAGAGGAGCCATTGGTGAGGAACAGCTTTTCTGTTTGGCTGGTCAGCAAGTTACAAATCCACCTAACAGTGGCACTGTCCATTCTGCATTTTATATGGTGAATTGCTTTTCCTGAGGCTTTCTGGAGAGGATGGTTACCCTTTTTTAGCCAGAAGAAAAGGGGAATCTATAGAGTCTGAAATGCTCAAGGGCCACGAAAAGAGCCACATGGGGCTCCATGTGGCCCCAGAGTTGCACTTGGCCCACCTTTCATTCCCAGACATCCTGTTCTTATATATCTCATTTACGGCAAGTTACGACGATGCAGAATTTACAAAAGTATTGTTGGGTGTGAGTGCAAACGATCGAAAAGCATTAATTCCATTAGGAGTAGAAAATGGTTGATCTTGCTGCTGAGTGTAAATCTCCCTGCTCCAGAAACCGTGAAACACCCAGATAATATGTGGCTGAAATCCAGCATCCTCTCAGCAGTATAAATATCTTCATGTGGAGAAATGCTGCGCCAGAACTATGCAGAATAGCAACATTGAACAACACATGTCTTGGACCGGGTGCCTTTCTGCAATGCACAAAGTGCAACTGCAGCATACAGTGCACAACCCCAGGGTGCAACCACAATGTTCAGTGTGCAGTGGATAACTGCAGTGTTCAATGCTGCTATGGTCAGAGCTGTCCGGCAGTGGAATCTGCTGCCTCGGAGTGTGGCGGAGTCTCCTTCTTTGGAGGTTTTTAAGCAGAGGCTGGATGGCCATCTGTTGGGAATGCTTTGATGGGTGTTCCTGCATAGCAGGGGGTTGGACCAGATGGCCCCTGGGGTCTCTTCCAGCTCTGTGCTTCTATGGCAATTCTGCTTCTCCTGCTGCTGGCACAATGTGTCTGTTGCGCTGTGGCAAATGATTCACCCCACATATGTTGTGTAACTTATGTACGGGTATATCACTGAGAAAATGTCAGCCAATAGGTTAGAGGAGGATCTTTGAGTGCCCAAAGTGATGGTTACCAGGTCAGAGATGGCGAGTTGGGATGGGGCAGATAGGAGTTGGCATGGCCCAGCTGCCGTAAGTCTTGATAATGGTGGTGACAACCTGTATCCACCAGCGGTCTGTGTATCACCAGCTGAAAATCACTGTTTGGCTTTCTTAAGAATACAGTTGGCCCTCCACATTTGCTAGGGTTCTGCAGAACTCCTGCAGAAGTGAAAAAACACAAATTTCAAAATTTATGTGTGTGTATCTGTGGAAGGGGGTTGAAGGGTGGTGAGAAGAATGGGCACTCAGGGTCCAAACCTGGTCAGGGCAAGGAAAAGGAAAGGGGGTGTGTTGGCATGGTACCCCTAGACTTCCTCTCTCTCTGAACCATCTACTTCTTGGGTTGTGAGGGGGGCATCGGCGTAGTGTAGTTGGGTGTAGTGTCAAACAGCAGCAAGAAAAGGGCAAATGATTACTATGAACCAAGGGAATAATCATTAAATACCCAATAGGCATGGCAAGTACAGTCAGCCCTCCATATCCACGGATTCAGCCCTCCATATCCATGGATTCAGCCAACCAAAGCTTGAAAATATTCTTTTTTTAAAAAATCCAAACTTTGATTTTTGCCATTTTGTATCAGGGATGCCATTTTACTACGCTGTTGTACGTAGGGACTTGGGCATCCATGGATTTTGGTATTGACAGGGGGTCCTAGAAATTCCTTTGGCTCTCATACTCTGGCGAGCTTTTGGAGGAGATCTTGCAAAGTGGACAATTGCTTTCCTGGTTTTATCACGGAAAATGTTGTATTTTATCTATGAAAGGGAGTCCTGCCTTTCCATTAAAAATGCTCAAAGTGGCTTACAACCGCAGTTCAGACAACAAAAGGTAAACAAGCTTAAAAATGCATACCCAGGCAAGATCAAAGATTAAAAAAAGCATCATGAGGCAGACAAAGAAATGAAAAATTCACAAGAAAACTCAGATTCCTGTCAGTTTGAAACAGCCAGCAATTTTACAGGTTAAATACCTGCTTAAAAAAAAAAGAGAGAGAGAGACAATCACAGACATTTTACGGGAACAGGATGACCAACAAGGAAGGGATGAGGCAGGCTCCCTGTGAGAAAGGTGCTTTGTAGTCTGACTGTGAATATAGGAGAGGCACTTCCTTGCCTCCTGATCAGCCACGTTCTGCGTAAATCTCTGTGGAAGGCCAAATAAATAAATATCCCTTCTGACAAATTTTCAAGAGCAAGCAGGCTTTGCATCAGCCTTTTTTGCCAACAAATACAGTTATCCCTCCACAGCCATCCCTCCTCTGGAGCGTGTCCAGAGGAGGGCGACCAAAATGGTGAAGGGTCTGGAAGCCACGAAGCCCTCTGAGGAACGGCTTAGGGAGCTGGGGATGTTTAGTCTGCAGAAGAGAAGGTTAAGAGGGGACAGGATAACCATGTTTAAATATTGGAAGGGATGTCATGTCGAGGAGGGAGCGGGCTTGTTTTCTGCTGATCCAGAGACCAGGACAAGGAGCGATGGATTCAAGCTGCAGGAAAGGAGATTCCGCTTGAACCTCAGGAAGAACTTCCTGGCAGTCAGAGCTCTCTGGCAGTGGAATATGCTGCCTGAATGGAGTGTGGTGGAGTCTCCTTCTTTGGAGGTTTTAAGCAAAAGCTGAATGGCCATTTGTTGGGAGTGCTTTGATGCATGTTCCTGCATGGTCCCAGGGTCTCTTCCAACTCTAGGATTCTATGATTTGCTAGGGTTAGGGGCACAGGACCCCTGTGAAAGTGGAAAACCCATGAGTAACTCTAGGCCCTCCCTAACCATATTTAACACACAAAAAAGTATATTCACCATATTCAACCCACTATGGATTCCTTTGAGGCATCAGGATTCCTTCATAAGGCAGAAGTGGGGGGGGCTGGTGGGGCTTACTGACACCTCCACTGCCACCCTACATCATTTTTAAGCAGGACTTACAAACCTCTTTTGTAGTTTCTCAGTCTCGTGAGGCTTGCAGTCCCTATTAAAAATGGCATAGGGAGGCGGCCGAGGTGGCAGCAAATAATCTGTGGATAATCAAATCTGCAAAAATGAAACTCACAAATGCGGAGAGCTGACCGTACACTAAGGGCCTTTCTGCACAAAACTGTTATAGTGCTATTATTCCCCTTTCAACATCCTGTGGAATCCTGGGGTTTGCAGTTTAGGGAGGGGACTTTAGAATTCTCAGCCAGAGAGCTCTTGGGCCTCAGGAAACTACAAACCCCAGAATTCCACAGGATGTTGGACGTGGAATAATAGCACTATGACAATGTAGTGCAGAAAGGCCCTATATTTTGCCCACTACAGTGTTAGATTGTGGAAATACAAACTGGGCATAGAATATTCACAAGAACTCACTAACTCTGCTTGCCGGTCTCCTAGAAATCCAGCCCACTGTACTTTTCAGGGCCACTCCTTGTGAATTCTTGAGTTGTGACAGTTGCAAGTACCCCGGGGCACGGCGAGTCAGCCTTGTCTGCCTGTTGTAATTTTAAGCCCCTCTGATTATATTCCCCTTGGTTAAAATGTTACATATCCCCACCGTATGTCCACAGTAATTGAAAGGGATATTGGGCAAATCTGATCTGTCTGGATTTGACTTATGCCGTCCTTATCTCAGCCTTTGTGTCATTAAGAAAAAAATTGGTATCGATCTCAGCCTATCCTACTAGATTGGGTTGCAATTTTTCTTCCTGGCGAGTGGGATATAAATCAATAAAAAGGCAGCTGCTTCCAGACTCCAGCCCCCTGATAGGGTCTTGTCATTTATATATTGTAAATCCAATGATGGCTGATCAAATCAGGGCTTCCAGTGTTCCAAACGGACATGGTTGAATTGTCAATAAAAAAAGATTTTGCAGTAAGTGAAGGCGAGCCAACGGCACGCTACAAAATGAAACCCTACGCTAAAATATGGGTCTATTGGTATGTCCTTTCTTTTCTCCTCTCATTGAAAGGAAGAAAAGATAACGAGAAAATGTGCGGTGTCTCTTGACTCAACAAATCTCCATGCATTTAATGGGAGAAGTAGATCACAGTGGCAACAGTCGCAGTGGCTTCTCCCACTAAAGTTACCGCCATTCTTGGACAACCGATGCCATCAGGGCTGTGGAGTGCTTTGCCAAACCTTCGAGTCCGACTCTTCTGTTTTTCTGCTCTCTGACTCCTTCATAAATGGCAAATGTTTATTAATTAGGAATAACAACTTAACTGCTGTAAAATCATTGCACAAGGCATTTCACTGCCACTGTGTGACTTTTCAGGCCACTTAGACTGATGGGGCTTAAAATATATTGATTGGATTCAAATGATTTTCCTAAATTTCTGGAAAAGTAAATATGCAACAGACTAGACATTTAATGCTATGAGTTTTTTATTTTGAAAGCAGAGTCAGAGTAGTACATTTCTACTGACTCTTGACTCCACCTCTATTCAAAATTGCTTCTGACTCCATGGCCGTTTCCGCACTAGACTGTTATAGTGCTATTAGTCCACTTTCAACATCCTATGGAATCCTGGGGTTTGCAGTTGAGGGAGGGTCCTTGAAGACCATCCACAAAGGCCATCCTCAAAGGTCCCTCCCTAAACTGCAAGTCCCAGGATTCCGTAGCATGTTGAAAGTGGAATAATAGCACTATAACAGTCTAGTCTGGAAATGGCCCATGGCTCTGACTCCACAGCTCTGGCTACTGACACTGACACTGGGTCTGAACTCAACTACTGCAGTATTATAGCATTCCCATAGGCACATGTGTACATTGCAAGAACAATTTGTTAAAAAGAGAAGTTCAACCAATAAAGAGTGCTTGGTGTACAGAGGTTTATGGTGGCAGAATCTCAAGGTGAAGCTGTTATTTGTGCTGACTTGCCTAAATCCCAATTGACTCTAACACATCTCGCCAATTCCTTCACCGTTTTGTCATAATTCTAGCCCAACCTAACTGACTGTCTTAATCAACCCAAAGCAGAAACTTCTTTCCTTTGCTGTCTAATCTGGAAGCCCTTGCACATCCATAAGTGTTCTGTATTCACGATTGCAACTTAGTCCCAATTCTGACGCTATTGCCGCGATCGCAACTCCTCTCCCATGCTACATCAGAGGGCATCAGCTGCCTGGGGAGAAGGAAGTCCATTCTGTTGGCATTCAGAGCCTGGGTGAAGGATGTTTCTGCCAGGTTGCGGGAGGTCGAGCCAGGAGAGTTTACTTGGTTTACTATACTTAACTAAAGAGCTGATAGAGAATACAGTTGGCACTCCACACTCGTGACAGTTAGAGGCACAGAACTCCCTGCCAAAGTAGAACACAAATATCAAAATGTGTGCGCATCTGTGAGAAGGAGGCCAAGACATGGTGGGGAGAATGGGCACCAGGGGTCCAAACCAGGTCAGGGAAAAGAGAGGGAAAGAGAGTGGATTGGCATGGTGACCTCATACTTGTTCTCTCTTACCCATCTCCTTCCTTGCGTGTGTGTGGGGGCATCCGGAGAGGGTTTGTGGTGCTGAGAAATTGGGCTGTGGTCCATCCTTAGCTGGCAGGTGGAGGAGGAGAAAGACCAGAGGTGAGTTTTTGAAGGGCTGAACTGCTGGGCTTCCAAGAGGGAGGTTCCCCTGGAAAAGAAGTGCCTGAGGTTGGCGTTTATGGGTTGGAAAAACTAAAAAACAATCAAATCTGTGGAAGTCAAACCTGCAAATGTGGAGGGCCAACTGTACAGGCCACAGTTTGCTGCCATTTGCAAATGCCGTCCCTACTTTCTGACTACTTGGCATTGCTTTAGTCATTTATACCAGCAGAAACGATTTTGCAGCAAAGAGTGGCTGCAACAAATTCATGTGCTAATAGCACAAATTAGCTGTTCTGCTCATTTCCTAATACGTACACCCATATCTATATATCCGGCAATGGAAATAGGAGTCGTCCATCAAAACGTTTGTAGAATGAAAGATTGTGTCAGTGTTGTAGTCCCCAGAGAGATGTGGGGTGTGTGTGTGATAAATGCCACCTTCCCTCTCTGCCGTTGCCCACTTCCAGTATATCACTTAACTCTGGAGCTTGGGAAGATTGCTCATTTGGACAACATCCTCCAGAATTCCCCCTCCTGGTTGGAGGATGCTGAGATCTGTAGTGCACACAATTTTTCCAAGCACTGCATCACTGTCCAAACTTTCTCTCTCTCTCTCTTCCACTATTGAGGGAGAAAGAAAAAAGGAGAGGCAAGGGAAGTAAAAGTTGGAAAGCTATAGAAACTTTGAACTTGCTCTTCTGCATTAACATTTAAGAATGCTGTATTGAGTCATACTTACACTGTCAGTTTCTTTTTATCATAACCCATTTTTAAATCTCCCTCTGACAGCTAAATCCACTGACTTATTTCAAAAGTGCATGTAGCTTTGCAGTTTGGTAAAACAGTTCTTTTTAAGGAAGCTGTCTTTCCAGTGTCCTACTCTCTGTTGAAAGAACCTGGGAGGCTATTGTATATCCTCAAATCTGGTTATGCTAAATTTTTTGAAAAGGGGATTTGGATGACAGGAATGAATTAATGCAATTGTACACTTAGGCTGAGATTCTGTATTGCTTCACCATAGTGTAAATAGCCTCCAGAAGATACTGAATACCGGTGTAGTACAACCTATGGTGATCAATAGTCAATGAGCATAAGTGACAGCCATTGCAATTGCACTGTGCAGTCCACAGAGGCTGTGAGTATAGACATTGTGCAGTCACATTCTATTCTGTTTACATAAGTGTGCTACCACATCCACGACAGTCCCACATATGTGACTCTGCTTATGGTGGCATCAGCTCAATAGGACCGTTATGCATTGTCAAAAAACCAAACGAAACTCTGCATACATAGCACAATGTAGGTCTTCAATGTCACAACAGTATGCCAGACTTAACCTTCCAAATAGGTGAGTTACGGAAGATATACTTTGAATGGACGAAGTAAATTAGTTAATATGTCACTGCATTGCCTAAGCAGAAAAGAAAGTTATGGGTTACAGTGAGTACAATTATTCTGCAAATGTGATATAAACAGGGAAAAACAATGTGGTAAACCAACCCTAGGTTGTAACTTCTTTTTTTTCCCCAATCCTGACTGGTGGCTGGTGGCTCCCATGTCAGTGGGATGGTGAGTCCGGTCCAGGTTTTGCATAGCTTTCCAAAGGAGCTGCCCAAGGTGCTGATGGTATTTTTGAATAGAGTTCAGGACCTAGGACAGTTACCAAAAGCTAGAGTGATCAACCCACTGGCAGGGGAGTCACCAGCCACTGTCGCTTCCTTACCTGCAGAACTTGTACTCCCTGCCCAGAACAGGAAGACACCTTTTCCCATCATCCACAAGCAATTATTACAACACAGGTGGGGATCTTCTAGCTCCAGTGCAGTCTGTGGCCCCACTAAGATCCCGGTCTGGCTCTCTGTAGATGTCTGTTTTCCCATGGCACCATCATACGGGTTCCCACCCTCTTTTTAAGAGGTTGACGTGCTTCTTGTAAGGCTGAAATATTAGCAGTTAAGAATTTTAAGCTAAAAGAATCCTGGTGTTTTTGTCTGCAACTCTTTTGTTTTCGGCTCTGCCCACAGCTCTTGGGAAACTTCTTTGAAATTTGACTTTCTGGCTGAAAACGGTTCCCCTACCCTTATATATTAGAAGAGCACTGAGGATGCCTGATTTTGTAAATCAGGGGTGGAGAATGTGTGGTGTGTAAGAGACGGTTGAAGCCCATGGGGTTGTTTCATGAACCCTGAAGCCCCTCCAAGATTCCAGGAAGTCCCAGGCCCTTCCTCTAATTTCCCCCCCCCAGCCAAAATGATAGCTGGAAAAAAAAATTAAGGGGAAAATCTCATTCCACCTGTCAAAATGGTGGTCTGACTCTTTTTCTCCCTACAATCTGCCCCCTCAACGGCAGGAGTTGGCTGATTTCCAGTATGGGGAGATTCCAATATTGGGAGATAGCTTACAGACTGTGCCTTGGATCCAACTGGAACTCCGCTTCCAATCAAAATTAGACACTTTGAAACCACTGCTGAATGGTGGAGTCAACTCTTGTGTAAATACAATTTTTTTTCCAGTGGGTCCTCTTTAGGGATATAAATCAATGAAACAGGAGTCAGCAGTACTTAAGCCTGAATACATAGCACCCCCCTTCTTTGACAATGGTTAAATATAAATTAGCAATTAGCAAAGACGACACATTCAACAGGCTAGTGTTTTCCATGACAGGCAAGCTTAGCAACCTTACCGTCTTTTTCTTTGCAGAATAATTCCTCCACAACACCTCAGGACATTCAAATACAGGGAGAATACTGTGGAGAAATACTAGATCTTCTCCTACAACAGGGATTCTGGAAACCAAGAAAAAACTGTTCTATTATTTTAACCGATGCAGTTTCCCAGCTGTTGGGAAACCTGTTTTTCCAATTGGGAACAAATAATTATCAATATTTTTTTTCCTATCCCTTGTCTGTTTTCCTCGGGGCTTGCATAAGGCCAATTTGACTAACTTTCAGACCTTTTTTTCCAGCTTCCTGCTGAGTTTTAAAGGCTCCAAAAAGAACGTAGCCGTTCAACTCAGTCTTATGTTACTCTGACAGGAAGACTTTGTGGCTTTGAGCTTTCCTGGTTTTTAAGTTCTTCAGAACTTCATCACTTTGGGATCTCAAAGGGAAGGTTCTCTGCTTCTTTCAAAGGTAGCATTTTTGATGCAATTCAAAATATGCTCGCAGATCCTCACAATCTGACAAGGTGCTGAAATCCAAAGAGAATATAAAATATTCATTCAATATAGATATGCAAGATGTAGAAGTGTGAGATGTCTAATGTGGAATTATTAATCAACTGTATACCGTCTTCATGTTTGCTTGTGTTTGCCTTCTTAACTGCCATCAGCTATTCAGGGCCTGCAGAACTCTAGTTATTATTATTTTTTTAAATTCCTTGTAGTTTTGGTTAGCACATATTAACTGGAAATCAGTTTGAGAAGCATGCATTAATAGTGTATTTCAGCCTAACTAGCTTGCAATCTTGTTTGCCACTAATGGAGCTTAAGCAAAATCGGATGGCAGTTGAAACGATTCTAAGTACAAAACCAAAACGCCACTGAGACCAAGTCAGACCCCAGGAAAGTTCCTTTTTAAGTAAAAATAAAATAACAACTCTTAGAATCTTCTAGCTGCTGGCTATGTGGCTTGGAAATTCTGGGACTTGCAGCCCAAAAAAGGAACTTTCCTCAGCTTGGACTAAGCACTGATCCAAAATAGATTTAAGTCTATACTTTCCTGGGAAGTTCCTGCATTCTGTCCATTGCTTTTTAAAGATCTCTCTTTCTTTGGTTTTCTGAGAATTCTTCTAATCTTTGTAGAGTGTCAGAGGGAAGAAATCAGAATTGGAAAGTGGACTAGGAGGGGAATAAATTTCATAAAGCTTTGCCAGACTCTTGACTGCTAAGGGTCTTAATAACATAAACTCAACCTGGCTGGTGGCTCCAGTACTGACTTGTACTCTGAACTAAAAGAACTGTTTGCTGTGGTGAACCTACTTTGTTGGGGGCTGTGTTTTTTGCATCTTGGATAGCTCTTTTGAAATTTGTACTAAAACCTGGAGTGGATTCATCGCCCTGCTGACATGGAAGTCACCAATTGCCACTGGTTCAACTTTCCAAATAGGTAATCACTATTGGTTGGGAGGTTTTGGAAGCTCTTCCTAGCCCTGTGCGGCACACTTGCTGCTATTAGCTCCCCAAATGTTGCAGTTAGAGGAGCAAAACTCCTGAGTCCAAACATTTTAATACTAGAGATGAATATTTAACAGGCTTCAATAATGTATTCTCCATTGGTTTCTGCATGCAAATGTTATGAAATATGTATTCTTGGTGCTGCGAGGATTATATCTCAAACCTACTTTCGATAACATGTTTACGCCTTCCGACTGCTTTCCTTATTCCAGTGCACCTTGTTATAATTTATTTATAAATTGCACATTCTCTTGATCTTAAAAACCTGGCACTTGCAGGCTTCTACCTAGTTGCATATCCATTAACAGAGGATATGTTGTTTGCCCCTGTAATCTTGGCAAAAATGTATTAGATATATCCTGTCCTCTTCCTTGGAGAAAGTCAGTGTGAATTTTTAATTTCCTGAGAACTCTTTTTGAATGATGAGACGGGAGTCTCCCCCTTTACTCTTTTTTAAAAAGTAGCAGGTACCAAGTATGTTCAAAAGAAAGTGTGGGATCCAGACACAGATCAAATTGAGAGCGGCTCCATTTTATATTTCCAAATATGGCAGAGCTGTTATTTGCATCTTGGCTCCAGCAGACTGCATGGAATCCTAGAGTTGGGAGAGACCACAAGGGCCATCGAGTCCAGCCCCCTGCCATGCAGGAATGCACCATCAAATGGCCTCTGTTTAAAAACTTCCAAAGAAGGAGACTCCATCACACTCCCAGGCAGCACGGTTGAATTGTTCTTACCATCAGGAAAATTTTCCTAATGATCAGATAAAATCTCTTTTCCTGTAGTTTGAATCCACTGCTCCATGTCCTAGTCTCTGGAGCAGCAGAAAATAAGCTTGCTCCATTCTCCATATGACATCCCTTTAAATATTTAAACATAGCTATCATGTCACCTCTTGACCTTCCCTTCTCCAAGCTGAACATACCCATCTCCCTAAGCTGCTCCTCTTAGGGCTTCGTGGTTTCCAGGCCTTCTACATTTTGTTCACTTTCTTCCAGCTTGTCAATATCCCTCCTGAACTGTGGTGCCCGGGAAGATAAGCTGGACAAAATTCTGGGCTGCAACAACAGAAGACTCGTGTCCAGACTGAGACAAGTGATAGTCCAACTCTGTTTTGCTTTGGTCAGATGTCACTTGACTTACCATTGATTTAGTCCTTCTGTTTTGTTTGAGACTAAACAGTTGGGTTTTGGGTCAAAGGAGGTCGTGGCGACCAGGATCTCATGGTATCATTGCACCAGTGTAAGATCTTGTGTGAGCACATACACACTTGTGGAAGGGTAGACTCCAACACAGTGTTGTGTTGTGCAACCGATTGGGCAAAGGATTTCGTGTGTAGCCTGTTGCTTAAATTTAGCACAGCTACAGTAGTGATATTTTTAACTCTATTATGCACCATGTTGGCTCTAGGCCTGTGTAATAAAGCCAGTGGTTAACTGGTCTCTTATTTTTCATTCCTCTGAAAGAATGTTGTTGTTATCATCATCATGTATTTATACAGTGCCATTCATGTACATGATACTTCATGGAATACAACAATAAGAGACAGCAAGCCCTGCCAAGAGTGTACAATCTAATTAAAAAAACACATGAGAAGGAAGGAGTAATGCCGATATAAAACTGGTCCAATGCATTCATAAAATGAGCTGCTCAAACACAGGCGTATAAAAGCCAATGCAATACACAAAACAAGCTAATACATATGTATAATCAAAATATTTGAGGTTGTGATCCTAATTAAAATTCCCAAAGCTTTGGAAAATGAGATGTAAAGACGATAGGAGAAGGTTATGTATAGTTCACAGGCAAGGGGTGGACGAAGTGCAGCTCAGGGACCGTCTGGGGCCTCTGAGAGTGTTTTCGTGGCCCTCGATTTCTCTCGCTTCAGCAGAGTCCCCCACCAAAAAAGGTGGGCAGGATGGCTTGCCTATCCTGGAAATTTCCCAACAAGGCATTTCATCTTTTCAGCAGGTTGCAGGGGCTTCCGAACTGTTTAAAAGTTTAGGACACCTTTTTTTCAAAACCAGAAGTGGACTTCTGGACATTTCTGTTCCTCCTCTCCAATTTTTGGCCTTTTTTGCTAATCTGCATGCTCTCCCGTGGTCCCAGAGACAGTAAAATGATCCCTGTACTCACCAAGGTTGCCCATATAATCCATATATATAAAAAGGAACGTAAGAGCCATTTTTTTCCTTGCAAGCTATTAAAACTGTTTCAGATACTCCCTCCCTACCTCTCCCTCCTCCAACCACCAATAATTCCAAGCTTTTATTAAGAACAGTGGGAGGAGGAAAGGTAGTCACTAAAACACTCAAGCTAAGATGAAGTCTGATAAGATTTGTAGAGTTAAGCTTTTTAGCAGCAGGTTCTGCTTAATCGTACAAAAAAGCTCCTTCCCGGAACTTTTTTAAAAAGTGTCCTAACTCAGAAGTGTTTGATGCTTAATATTTTTTTTATTGTTAAGTTTCTGCAAAAGCTTTTGTTAAAGGTGCCATCTGTAGGAAGCTGGGATAAGGGATTTTCTGCAGAGTTTGGTCTTTCTAGAAGGAGTAGAGATCAGCAGGTAGAGCTGGTCCCCTACTGACTCTCTTGGCTTTCAGGTAGGGAATTCCAAGAAATAAAAAAGTTTCTTGTAGTTGTAAAGGCAGACTTTTATGCAAATCTTCCAGCTGTCCTAAAAGATGAAGGTTTGCCTCTTTTTTACTGGAACTCTTATCACAGATTTTGTATAATTGGGGTTTAACAATATGGGATAAATCCAGTGTATTAGCCCTAACTACGGTCGAAGCAGTGAAATGCATGGAACTTGTTAGTCACTCTCTAGAAAATTCCCACTCATTTTAAGGGTCTTTGGGACTAACTATACATTTAGCTTACAGATGTAATTCTTCACTAAGTTTCTTCGTAAAGGAAGCAAAAAAATAATTTTAGCTGCTGCGAAAAAGTCTCTAGAAACCACACAGTTTTCTAAGAGTATTTATGACTTACTCTGGGCAAAATTGACATGTGGTTGTTTTGCACAGAAAATGGCATTCTGTGCCCAGGAGACAGCATTTTCTGTGAAGAAATCAATGTTTCTACCTAGCCTTTTTATTTACTGTGGAAAAAAAAAAAGTAAGAAAGAACATTCCTGGAGAGAAAATGTTTCTCTGTGGAATTTGTGCACGTGCAAATTTTGTGCCGAATAAGCCCTAAACTGCAAAGATTCTTGTTAGTCCAGGATTTTTCTCATCAGCATTTCTCAGTACTTAGAAAAGATATTTTTTGACCTTTTAACATTTTTTAAAAAATATCCCTTGCTTCCCCTAATACAGCTGTACTTCTTTTGGCTTTTTTATTTGTTCCATGTGTAAGTAGTCTTTGCTTCCAAGGTAGTAGATCAGTGGTAGCGAAGGGTCCTTTGGCTATAGCAAATGGACCAGCACCAGTGGTGGTTGTTGGTTCCTGTATTAGCGGGCAATTGTCAGGTTGGCTCTGCTCTCCCTGCCATGTTTTAGATAGTAGGATGTGGTGTAGGGCTTAGCTGCTTTGCTAAGGTGTGGGGGAGATGGTGTTGAGGTGGTGATAGGATTGAGGATGACGTTTGAGGATGACGTTATGGTAATAGTTTGTGGTAAGAAGGAACATGCACGGTTGCTGGGTCACTCTGTTAGCAGGTTGGGTGAGAAAATGGCAGGGAGAAGGTAAGGCCCAGGGAAAAGGGTTGTTTCAATTTGTTGACAAATGGGATAGCCACATGTGTACTAACTTTGAAATATAACAGCAGTACTGCAAATCTAATGTGCTGTTAGTCTTGACAATTGTGAAGAGGTGCTGATGTTTCTTCAAAGTCCTGAATAAAGCTGTTGAAACCTCTAAGCCCATTTTCTGAACTCGAAGCTAGCCTGTCCATCACTGAAATGAATCCATTCCAGATTTTGGCTAATTTTAAGGGTGCCAAACTTAGGTTCTAGGTTCAGCACCTTGGAGAGTTCTTGCAAAGCCTGGCTTAAAAACTGGATTCCCTTCTCGGCTGCCGGCCACCACTGACCTTTGCTTCAAAAGTCACTCCTGTACCACTGCCCCGGGGAGGCCAAATGAAATCATACCTGCTCTGCCTTTGTCTGGAAGAACCAGAAGGCTTCTCTTTATCCACAGAATGCAGCAGGAACTGGTCACCATTGTCAGTCTGTTACTTTACCCTGGTAGGGTGGGATCTGGCAGCGCTGACGTGTTGCCTTTAGATGCTCAAGTGGCGAAGGAGGAACCTGCCCTTAGCAGCACTCGGATAAAGGGAATTTAAATAGGGAATGGCCGCTGTGCGTCTTTGAGAGCTCCTTTTCATACTTGCTGTCTGGGTCAAGAGGATTATTGGGCTTTTCTCGTTATCTTTTTTCTTTGGCTGCTTGCTTGGCAGCTACTGAGCTGACTTCAAAAAGGGGGTTTGGGAAGGAAGATATTTCGTGCAAAGGAAGACACTTGAGTGGCTGAGCATGGGTTCCAAATGATGTCTCCTTGGTGCTCAGTTCTTGAAGGCCTGGACTCTAATTCAGACATGCTTCACTGAAGGAGTGACCAAATTTAGAAATGTTATTTTTTTCTCAGATTACAGCTCCCAGAATCCCCAAGCTAGCTAGCTGAGGAACTGGGAGGTCAAGTCCAAAAAAGTAACATCTAAGCCAGTGGCTCTTACCCTTTGGGTCCATGGATCCTTCAAATGGCCCATGGATAAATTCTGAAGGGGGGTCTATGAATTTGGATGTAAAAACCATTACATTAAATTATTTTCAGTACACTAGTGTGTTGGATTGGTATGAGTGTTGAATGAGGACTCTGGGAGACCAGAGTTTGAATCCTGGCTTGGCCATAGAAATCTATTGGGTAACCTTGGGTAAGTCACGCTCTCTCAGCTTCAGAGAAAGGCAAAGGCAACCTCCCTCCATAGGCTTCACTAGAACTGCCAAACAGATCTGTGGAACAAAAACAGTCAAGCTCCGTGTTCTGAGTTCCATTACTCCTTCAGCAAAGCTTTCTGGGGACTGTGCCACCTCCCTTTGTTTGCATAGATGTATTTGATACAGCTGGGCTGAGTGGGAATCGTGTGAGTCTCGAAGTATACTTGGAGTGCCAATCCCAGCATCCCCAGCCAGCATGGGAGTTGCAATTCAGCAACATTGGGAGAGTTGCATGATTTCCATCCCTCTCAAAGGGCACATTTGTCCTTATGGGATAGTTTTGGAGCATGTGCAACTTTTAAGCATTCCACCTTGATAGGAGAAGCAGCACAGGCTGAAATTCACCTTTTTGTCTTTGTAAGCCAGTGGTTTGCTGCAGTAAGTGGATGTTCTGGTCAGGGAGGCAAGGTGAGGAAGATCTGCCATGCACTAAAATCCAGAATCCATGCTCGGCGCGGCTGAGAGCGCCTTTTTGATTTATCTTGAGGACCAGAGCGATTTGCCAGCTGTGCATTTTTCAGGAAAGGGCTAATAAATTTTAAGCATGAAATAAATGAAAGGGACCTCACCAACAGATAGATTCCGGTCTTAAAAATATGGTCCGGCTATATTGAAGTGTTTAAATCATAGCTTTCTGTAAATGTTGTACATGAAATGGATCGTGGTGCTTTACGCTGATGAAAAATTCATTATTTGGCTTTGAAGAAGCAGGCACCTCTATTTAATTTTAAAGGTCTATTATTTAAGATGAGCAGTAGACCACATAGCAGCTGAGAGCTAAAATACTGTAGTTGTGCTTATTAAATCTATTAGTAGATGTTTAGTAGCCGTAAATCTATTTACTCTCTGCTCCCATGTGAAGATGAGAGTCAAGAAGCAACTCTTATCTAATTATGGGTGTCCTGCTATCCATATATACATAATAAGGGGGAGGACTCCTTCCCTATGGAGTGAAGAATTTGTTCTTACCATATACTTGTATAGCAGATGACTCTTGTGCACATTGTATGGATTTTTCACAGGGAAGAATCATTGGTAAAAATGTGTAGGTTGAGATCTCAGTTGTTAGGCTGTAATGGAAGCTGGTGTTTGGAGCCCCCAGCCGAAGACCCACTTCATTGAGAAGAAAGCGGTGAGCCACATATTTCAGAGAGACAATATGGTGGGGACTGCTACTGTTGGCTAATGTGCCTGAGAGAGAAAGAAAGAGGAAGAAGTGGGTGGAAGGAAATGAAGTTGAACCCGAGAATCCATTGCTAAGGAACCAATGGAGCAGACAAAACAAAGAGTGGAGAAATGTATTCTCAAGATGGAGACAGGAAGAGATGAAGCTTCATGTCTTGTTGCGGTTTTGAGAAGGTCTCTTGAGAAGAGCTTTCCAGACTTTTTGTGTTGGTGACACACTTTTTAGACATGTATCATTTTGCGACATGGTAATTCAGTAAGTAATTCAGTAAATGGAGGCAGCCCCTCCACCCGGACATGGCCCACCACCACTGCCCTCGCTGGGGTCTTGCCCGGTGGGAGAGGCAGCCCCTCCACCCATTACATTCGTGTGACACACTTACAAACTGCAGCCGACACGCTAACGTGTTGCAACACACAGTTTGGAAAGCTCTTCTCTAGGGGAAATGCCCTACGGGATGGCTTCTCTTCCTGTCACCATTTGGAGGTCTGCAGAGGAAAATGGAGATATTTTGGGTTGCTTTGGGGTGGGGCCCCTGCCCTACCTCCCACAGTTGGCCATCCCTGAGCTAGGGGGCCTCTTTGGCTGGACATAGCTTAGGGCTTCTGTATACTCTTGAAGTTGGCCCTTGACTACTTCAGAAGTGGGGAAAATGTGGCTTGCGGCCAAGGTGGACCCCACCCATATCTTGCAGCTCCCCAAAGCCCTCTGGCTCCTCAAAATCAGCCAAAAAGCCATCCATAACTGACTTAAAAATGCTAATGAAAGCCACTAAAATGAGGTAGTGGGAAAAGGTTTTGCCTCATGCTAGCCTCTTAACTCTTCTTCAAAGGCTGATCTTCAGCCAAAATTGAAATGAGAAGTATTTTTTTAAAAAAAAAATGGTATTAAAATATTTATATTTTATTCTTCATTATGGAATCTCAGAGTGACAAGCAATATAAACAATTTAAACTCTTCCAGAGGAAAACCATAATCAAATTAAACAAGATAAAAACAGATCAAGCAAGACAACAGTTAAGCTTAAAAGTTACAACAGTTTTAAACCGTGTACGTGGTCTCCAAAGGCTTTCATAAAAGGCCCTTCAGGCGGTCTGTAGTGTTTTTAGTCTGTTGTAAAGTAAGATTTTAATTGGTTTTAATTCTGTTGCTCTTTAATACTGTTTTAATCTTGATTTTTGAAGTTTCTTTTTCAAAGAATCTATATATGTTTTCTTGTGTTCTCTGGCTTTTTGTAAGCCACTTTCAGTCCCACCCTGGGAGACAGGCAGAATATAAATAAAGTGGTGGATGGAAGCATAGACTTCAACCTCCGTCCAGGACACTCCTAGCATTGCTTCCAGGGCCACTGAGATATGTCGCTGCTGCAAGAGTAGGGGGGCCGTTAAAAGCCCCCTATCACAACAGAGTTGACAGACCTCCTTCCTTGTAGGGCTGTCCTTATATTTGGTTTTGTTTTCTTTTTGCCCCCAAATGCTCTCGGTGGTATGTTTTTGCCATATTTCTCCCACACCGGGCCATTTCAGGTCCAGGCGAGTGCTTTTTGGAAACAGGAATGACTTCTATTCACTCCCTGTTGTCATAAAAGGCCTCTCCTGGGCCCAAAATGACCTTGCAGGGCCTTAAGAAAACATAATGAAGATGTCCCCGTACTTGGGGATAATTTATTCTTTTTTTTCTTTTTTTTTTGGGGTGTGTGTGTGTGCAGCCTGCTCTCCGAGGTCTCCTGGGTGGCCAATATGGTCCCCTAGCCTTCTGCAGTTATGAGAACTTTGTATGAGAACTTTGTGGAGACCAAGGGACCTGGTTGTGCTTTCTTCCTTGACATCTGTAGGCTAGGGACATAGTTAATCCTTTTGTCATTTGGCTCACTGCCATTTCCTGTAGTTCTGTCCATATTGTACTGATTTGGCAGTACAGCTGCTTTTAAAGTATCCAGGTTTCTCTCTCCTCCTCCCACGTTCCTCCTTTGACCCTGTCTTCTTCAGTTGTTGCAAACCAAGTTCCAAGTCCAAAAGTAATTTGCATTCAATTAAATAGAGATGGGGTGAGAGGAGGGGCAAAATCTTGCCCTTCCCCATAAGCTCAGGCAAAAGCAAACTGCTGCAATCTCTTCTAGCTAGTGTTTTCCTTATTACTAACTTCTGCCCTCTTGATTAGACTCTGATGTTGCTTGGCCACACATGCCCTGGTTTTTGTCTGTGAAATCTTGTGTCTCTGGATTCTGATTAAATTTGATCCTTTTTTTTTGTTAGCTGTTTATTGCATGTCCTTAAAGCATTGTCTTGCAGCTTGTGCCCTGTTGTTTAACACCATTGTCCTGTTGTATTCAATTGGAAGTGCAACTTCTTTCCCATGCAGGAAATTGTAAAATTAATCAAGGCTTCTTCCCTCCCACCCCGCCTCCCCCTCTTTGCTCTTTTGTAGCAGTGTATGTTAATTAGACATCAGAAAAGCTACATAAAGTTTTATGCCGCAGTCATGTACAGTGCTAAATTATCTTGGGTGGCATCCATTAATTAAAGAAAAGTTCTACAAGGAATTGGTTTTTTTATCTCCTTAAATAAAGTCATCACTTCTGTACCAAGATGATTCTCTCCAATTAGCCGAGGACGGCCAAGAAATGGGTGTCGTTGTCGTATGCCTTCAAGTTGTTTCTGACTTATGCAAAGCCTAAAGTGAACCTATCACTGGGTTTTCTTGACAAAATTTGTTCAGAGGTGGTTTGCCATTGCCTTCTTCTGAGGTTGAGAGTGACTGGCCCAAGGCCACCCACTGGGCTTCCATGGCAGAGTGGCCATTTGGACCAAGCGCATCATCTTGAGGTTACCCTTGGTGCCTCCCAGATGGGACGCCTAAAGCACTATGGAAGTCAGACTCACCAAAGGTGCCATCTTGCCTATTCCCATTTGTTGGCCTTGGGAGGGAAGGGCAGCCAGATGCTGGTAAAGCCCCGGCAGTGGGGTGGGGCTAAGAGGCCAATAAAAGACCGCTGACGAACTGTGAAGAGAGGCAGTTGGAAGATAGGAGCTTCGAGAGGGCTGCAGATGTTTCCTTTGGACTCAGTTGCAGTGGAGTGAAGGTCTGTGACCAAGGATTTTGGAACTCCTCTGGCTCAGAGCTCAAGGCCAGGGCTATGAGGACAACTGGTCCACAAATACATACAAGCAAGAATTTCAGTCTGGGGAGCTATGGATGTGTTTACAGCATTCATTTTGCTTTGTATTTGGGATAGGGTGGAATGATAAGTTAAAAAATGCTTAAGATAATTTTGGCTGACAGTCATACCATACATGTGTGTAAGTTCCTTACACATGTGATTGGCATTTTTTTAAAATTAGTATGCAACAGACCTATTCAATTCATGATTGTGTAAGTGGACTTCCACAAGTTTATCTGTTTTGTACAGGGCTAAATCCTACTGTTCGTTCTGACTAGGGTACAGCCATTGAATCTGTTGGATTTACCTATATGTTGATTTAACAAGTGATTCACTAGGGGTAGTCTTGTTGGGATTAACAAGGGTCCAGACATGCAAGCATGTGTTCTTTGATGGTGTGTAACTATGCATCATTGCCTTCTGTGTGCCACTTGATTCCTTGGGAGTGAAGAAGCAACCATCATTATCTTCCCCATTGCATAAGGAGGTAATGAATAGATAATATTGGCAGATACACTGTCAGGATTCAGGGATTATAGATTTACAGGTATGATTTAGAATCGTAGAGCTGGAAGGCACCACAACAGCCATCTAGTCTGAGATTTAGGATCTCAGTTAACATCTCCAAAGAAGCAATGGCCCCTGGAAAGTCCAGGGCAAGGCGGTGCTGATCCACTCCGGGCTTTGGGTAGCTTTAGAGGAACTATCCAAGGTGCTGAATGTATTGGGTCGCTGGGATTCAGAACCTTGAATAGCTGCATGGACCAAAACCAGAAGTTGCCGCCTTACTGACATGGAAGCCTCCAGCTAGCTGGCCCTTTAAGGGAGGTACCCTTCTGGGTACCACATCTTATTACTGCCATATTCCATCCCCCCGCCTTCTGATCCCCTTGAACCACATAGCTGGGTTGATTTGTAAAAAGAACACTGACCACTTGTATTCTTACTGATTAGGTCCCTTTCCTTGGCCATATCTGCCTCCAGGACCGGGCATCACTTTTCTGCCTGATTCCTAAAATGATAATTTCTGCTGGCACAGAAATGAGCCTGTTAAAAGAGAAGAGATTTCACCCTGACAGACAGGTATTATATTCTTTTTAATGCTAAAGACTCACATTGCTCCTGGGCGTCTTACCTCTCCTGGGCGCTATTAATAGAGTGATGAAAGAGACACAAATGGCACCATGGCTCACAGGTCACTGACCCTGTTTGGAATAACAGCTTTCAAGCCCGCCGGCCTGGGAATGCACCAGAGGAAGGGGGAATGGATGAGCGTGCCTGAAAATTATTCACATAAAATATTAAAATATATCTGTATTAAAGTTTTAAAACCGTAATGTCTCAGTTTGGCCACCCGGGCTCACGTTATAAGTGAACAGGGATTGAGTTACAGTCGGCTTTACCTCGGGGTTTCCACGTGCAGGCAGAGTGGCAAATTAAGTCACTTTAGGAAGATTTAAAAGATGCAACCTGCAGTTGGCGGTGGATGTGCCTTTACCATAATGTAGTTTGCCGTTGAACGAGAACAAATCACACACCAAAAGGCAAGCGTTTATTGACTCTCGGGTGCTTGAAACATCAAGCATCAAGGCAGTAGCTGTGTTGGCCAGTGTGAATTTCAACCGTAATGACAAACACTGGAAAGGTGAGATTCCTCCGTGAGTCAGGAAGGTTGGATAGAGACATCATGGGCATCTGCCCATCAGAACTGCACATGGCTGGCTTGAGCTAAATAAGATCTAATTTCCCTTTTTAAAAACCATTCGCAGCCTGGTGTTGGAGAAGAAAGGGGAGTTTGGAATAGCACATCCATCTTTTTCTATTCTTGCGCTGATCAGAACCACTCTGTTGGAACCTGTCTGGATGGCCAGCAAAGTTTTTTTTATCTCAGTGGGCTTTGGCTGTTGCGGGCGGGGTGTTAATGATGTCTGTGTATGTTATACTTTCCCCTTCCTTGGCATGTTTTGAAATCATTTTTGATTTGTTTCATGTTTCGATATAATGCTCTGTTTCATTGTCATTCAATATTATTAGCCAACATCCTGTTGGTGACATACTGCAGATCTATTTTAAGGCTGTTCTGGATGGAGGAACTCAAAGTCTCTGTCTGCAGTGGGGCGACATGTGGCCCATGGGCTGCCCGGTGTCCACCCTTACTGTAAACACATGTTCTGTAGCAGAGGGGGCTCAACATCTGAAGATCTGTCTGTCTGGTCTCTTCCATAACACTTCAATATCACTTTAACTGCCTTGGCTCCAGCCAATGGGATTATGAGATTTGAAGTTTGGTGAGACACTAGAGCTCTCTTGCAGAGAACTCTAAATAGCTCAAGAAACTACACATCCCAGGATTGTGCAGGATGTAGCCACGGTAGTGAAAGGGATATTAAAGTGCTATGGATGTGTAGTGTGAACAAGGTCATTTCCGCACTATACTTTCGGGAGGGGCCAGCCGGCCCCTCCCGAAACTGCAAACCCCAGGGTTCCGTAGGATGTTGCAAGTGGAATAATAGCGCTATAACAGTCTGGTGTGGAAATGGCCCAAGACTTCTGTCCATCTGCCAACCTGTCTCGTTCTCCTTCTCATTTTCTCACAACAGAGTTTACTGACCGCTCCCCCGCTCCATTCCTTTTTCTTTTTCAGAAGCCTTTGAAATTGTGGTGCGTCACGCGAGAAACTACACCAACGCCATGTTCAGGAACTACTATCGCAGTGTGGCCACCAAAGCGTTTACATTTGTGGGGGAATTTTTTACCGACATCTCTCTGTACATCCTGGGTTCGGACATCAACGTCAATGACATGATCAACGAGTTCTTTGACGGCTTGTTCCCCTTGGTCTACTCCCACCTGGTTAACCCGGGTGTCCCCGAGCCTTCGGTGGAAATGACGGAGTGTCTGAGGCTGGCCAGACGAGACCTGAAAGTCTTTGGAAACTTCCCCAAGGTCATGATGACCCAGGTGTCCAAATCCCTGCAGGTGACACGGGTCTTCCTTCAGGCCCTCAACCTTGGCATCGAGGTGGTCAACACCACCGACCACTTGAAGTTCAGCAAGGACTGTGGCCGGTCCCTCTTGAAAATGTGGTACTGCTCTCACTGCCAAGACCTCATGATGGCCAAACCCTGTGCCGGCTTCTGTGGCGTTGTGCTACAGGGGTGTTTGGCCAGCGTGGTCGAGATAGACAGCTACTGGAGGGAATATCTCCATTCCCTGGAAGCGCTAACGAAGGGCATGAGAGGCATCTACGACATGGAGCACGTGCTTCTCAACCTCTTTGCCTCCATACGAGATGCCATCACTTACATGCAGAAGAACACGGGGAAGCTGGCGGCAACGGTAAGTTCTCCAGCTAGTTTTCATTGGGTAGAGTTCGTTCTTTCAGAGACAATGATGATGGTGATGGTGACGGAACCTTTCTCGTGCGATGCAAGGCAGCTTCCAGTAATTTAAAGTCAAATTAAGTTAAAATCTTTTTTTTTAATGAAAGTTAATGAAAGAATTAAATAACAGTATTATTTTAAAAAACATGATTAATAAGAGTCTAAAATACATTTAAAACATAGGAAAAGATCAACATGGTACACTTCATACAGACTTGTTGTTGCTATGTGTCTTCAAGTTGTTTCTGGCTTATGATGATACTAAGCCAAATTTATCATGGGTTTTTCTGGGGCTGAGAGTGTGTGATGTGGCCAAGGTCGCCCAGTGAGTGAAATAGGGGGAACCATAAAGTGTTGGAAAACTGAGTCGCTTTCCGCACTAGACAGATGGCCCCTCCCTAAACTGCAAACCCCAGGGTTCCATAGGGTGTTGAAAGTGGAATAATAGCACTATAACAGTCTAGTGTGGAAGCTTCTTAGCTGACAATAATATCATCGGAAAGAAAGTGTGGCCATTTGGTGACACCCCCCCCAAAGGGATATATTGGGACTCTCCGGAAGGCCACATTGGACCCCAGCGTCTGAGGCTCTTTGCCCCCGGCCTCGAGCGACTGGAATCTGGCTTCCTTGAAAATTCGCTTTGCATGCTAGGATGTTAACCTAGCCAGACGCTCCTGAAGGGAAGGTGGAGGATGGGAGCACGAGAAATCTTAGGTTACTGTTTAAACAAAGTGAAGCCATAAAGGGTGGTGAAGGATTTCTGCCTTCTAACAGCTCTCTAATTGTTCGCGGTATTAGATGGCAGGTGAGAGGCGGGGAAGAGCAAGTTCTTTTAAGCAAACGACTTTTTCTGTTCTGGGATTAATAGCTCATGAACAATTTACTGGTACATTAAAGGTAAACAAAGATTCAAATGGATAACCAGAGGACACTCTTGATGAAGACACTTGGAAAGAAAAGGTGTTCTGCATATTCATTTCTTTCTCACAGCAGAAGTGAGTACCTGAGTTGGAAATAAAGGTTTCTACAGTAATGGGGAGTGAGCAGGGAAGAGAGATGGTGTTGGAACACCTGGGAGGAGGTTTAGAGCTATTTTCTGCAATTACAGGCAGTTCTCATCATTAACTGTGTAAGCAGCAATCAGTTATGTTTGCACTATTAACAGGAGTCAAAAATCCATTTTATGGGCAGATTCTACTGCATAGTTGCACTGCAGCAGCAGGTGTGATTTTAGAAGAGGTATTCTGGCTTGTGGAAAAGAAATTGAAGAATGCCTTTTAAGTTGAGGGTGTGTACTCATAGAATCCTAGAATCCTAGAGTTGGAAGAGGGTCCAGGGGCCATCCAGTCCAACCCCGTTCTGCCATGCAGGAACTTACATCAAAGCACTCCCTTTGACAGATGGCCATCCAGCCTCTGTTTAAAAACCTACAAAGAAGGAGACTCCAACACACTCCGTTGAGGCAGCAGATTCCATGCTGGACAGCCCTGACTGTCAGGAAGTTCTTCCTGAGATTCAGGTGGAATCTCCTTTCCTGAAGCTTGAACCCATTGCTCCTTGTCCTGGTCTCTGAAGCAGCAGAAAACAAGCCTGCTCCGTCCTCGACATGACATCACATCCCTTCAGATATTTAAACATGGCTATCATGTCCCCTCTTAACCTCCTCTTCTCCAAGCTAAACATCCCCTGTTCGCTCAGCTGCTCCTCATAGAGCTTCGTGTTTTCCAGGCCTTCTGCCATTTTGGTTGCCCTCTTCTGAACATGCTCCAGCTTGTCCCCATCCTTCCCAGAACTAGACACAGGATTCCAGGTGGGGTCTGACCAAATATGTTAAAATGAGACGTAGAAGGAAATAAAGTCCGTATGTATTGTGGGTAATGGAAAAGTCTATATATGATGGTAATAGAACAAAGGTGGGCAACTGTAGAAGGGAAGGGGCTGCATTACTGCCCCCCTGGAGAACTTGGAGAGCTACATTCCCCCATTGTACCCACTCCCCCTCAAAAAAATGTTCCTCCCAAACCCTCTGTAGAGGATATGGGGACTTTATTAAAAATATTGTTTTAAGTTTAAAAAGATAAAAAACAAGAGAGCAACAAAACAGAAAGAAAATAAACACCATTATCGGTAACAAAAATTAAATGATTTATCTTCCAATAAGAAAAAGAAGAGAAAAGAAAAAGAAGAGAATGTACTTCCCATCTACACATCAACATTACATGTAACAACCTTATCTCAAATTCTCTAATCTCCCTCCTACACAGTTTTTTCTATTGTCACTAAATTAATAATAGGCAAATCCAACAACAATCGGATCATCTTCATCTTTCCTCAAAAAGTCCATATGGGGTTTCCACTCTTCGAGCCCCATCTTGAATTAAAACAGTCAAAGATCACAGAAGACTGTTGCAATATCACTGTGCATTGCATCCAAAGAAGCAGATTATTATCTGTGAAATCTCATGTCAAAATATCAGTCTTAAAGGTTCTGCTAAATTTCGTTTTTTCCCTCTTCCCTCCTTCTCCCCTCTCCATCTTAACATATTTCTTTCTTTGCTCTATTCCCTGACTGAGTTGGATTGAGCTATTTAGTATAGTCTGTTATTGCAAACCAGAGCCTGGAAAAGTCTTTGCTGCCCACCACAACTCCCAGCATTCCCCCACCAGGTAGGGGGTTCTGAGAGTTGCGGCCGTACAAAGCAACCTCTTCAAGCTCTTCCAGGTGCGGAAGGCATACTCTGATACACCTTCTTACTTTGCTCTCCTGCTACCTTTTACAACTCTGGGCTGTCAGCCTCGGTTATGGGTTTTATCATTAATGTGCTCAGTCAATTTTAAAATTGTCATTCATGGCAGTGGGGAGGCTAACTAACTTTTATGCCTGGTTATGTTTCCATCTGAGTAATTTCACACTGCAGTGTGGGAAAAGAAAGGCAATAAGAACAACCCTTACCTTTCTGGAAAATCTTTTTGAGCTAGCTTCCCACTGCTTGCTAATTTCCAAATGGGTTAGACGACAACTCACATCTTCCCTGGTTAGTGTGGTAGCGGGGATGATGGGAGTTGTAGTGCAATGAGAGAATAGTGTAGGCTGTGTATGTTCCTTGTGAGTATTTCTGAGGGCATGTTTCATCCTGGCCACATTGACTTTTTTACCGATAGCAGCTAATCCAAGGGAGCCACTTTGAAAACATGACTAAGTGTTCTGTTACCCTGTGCTGCAGAGAATTGAACTGGAAAATCGTCTTCCCTCTTCCACTTTAGTACAGCTCAAATAATTGCCAAACCTGCTTATGGAGAATATATATTCAAATCTATGTATGCATTTCTAGAAATAGGAAGCTTTCAGTTTAGTGCCTAGTGTTTCATATTTTCCCATCACATGAAAGATTTGCAGGGACGGGAAGCAATTGTTGAGTCTCCTTTTCTTTCTTTCCTCCCACCCCACATCTTGCTGCAAAATAGCTCTACATTTGAGCACAAATAAATTGGAATGAAATAAATGAACGAGCAGCAATAAAAACAGCTTTTGCAGTCATTTGGGGCGGTGCAGATCTCATATAAAGAGTGCTGCCTGACTTTCACAATGATCAGTATTGATTGGAGATAAATGAACTAACTCTGTCACCCACCTCCACTTTATATTGGCATCATCATTCAGGGCCTTGATGTCTACTCAACTCATGGAGAAATGCTTTGGGAACAGAATTCCTACACATCTTTCACAATTCCTAGCAGTGCTTTTGAGTCCAGTGAGAGGTTACTTGCTTTAACTCTTGCAAAAGATCTTAGGAAAGACCTGTTTTGAGCTCCCAGAATCTCCCAGAAACTTCCAGAATCCCCAACCAGTAGCATCTGGGGGGTTCTGGGGCCTGCAGTCTAAACTTTTCTGCAATTCTCAAACTCACTAATTGCCACTGCAAGCAAGTAGCCACATGCCAGCCAAAACAAGCTGATGTAATTCTGGATTGTGCCGGCAGGATCTGGGAAAGTGATAGTGTCATTCTGTTTTGCTTTGGTCAGGCTTTTCCCACAACACTGTGTCCAGTTTTGGGCACCACAGTTCAAGAAGGATAGACTGGAATGTGTCCAGGAAAGGGCAACCAAGAGAATCAAAGGTCTAGAAATCAAGCCCTACAAGGAACAACTTAGAGAGCTGCCTACGTTTAGCTTGGAGGAGACCGAGAAGGTGCCATGGCAGCCATATGTAAATACCTGAAGGGCTGTTACATGGAGGATGGAGCAGGCTGGTTTTCTCATGCTCCAGATATTACAATCGATGGATTCAAATGGCAAGAATACGGATTACACCTTAAACGTTAGGAAGAACTTCTTTTCTGTATGAGCTGTTTGGTGGTGGAATAGACTTCTTTAGGGCCCAGTGGACTCCCTTTCTTCAGAGGTTTTTAAACAGAGATTGGATACTCTTATTTTGGTAGTGCTTTAGTGGTATATTCTGGTGTGGCAAGTGGTTGGTCTAGAGGGCCCTTGTGCTCCCTTGCAGCTGTTTAAGTCTGTGAGTCTATAAATCTGTGTACTGTATGGTTGGCTGTTCCAAATGTTCTCCTTCTTCCATCTTTGTCCTGCTGCTGCATACCCAGTCCCAATCCATCCTGTTGATGGCCATCCAAGATGCTATCCCACCTGAGATAGAGCAGCACAGCGAATTCTCCCCATCAATTCACTACCCACTGCCAGTCAAATGTTAAAGTTGACAGAGTAACTTGAAATTTATTGGCCAGTGCACCAGAAGGTTCTGAGTTTTAATCTGATGCTGCCTGAGTTGATTGGTTCTGTACTCAAAATAGATCCAACTTCTCAGATGGCCCCTTTGAAGTTCAGTCTAAAACTCAGAACGGATTCATGGCCCCGCTGACATGGAAACCACCAACCATCACAGATCACAAACCATCATCCGTCTTCTCCTCCTGTTCCCCACACATACCTGAATGAGTCTTCACTGTTAAAATAAGGCAGCCATTTGTGGTAGCAGCAAAATGGTTGCTATGTATTTTTACTACCATGGAAAGGGGAAAGTACGACTGAGACTCTGTCCCTCACTCTGAGTTGGCTTGACTTTTTTGGTGCTCAATATTGTCATTTGAAGAACCAATCTGACCAAGTAGTGTCTTGATGTGAGCTCATCTGATTAAACAGGACCTCTGCCTCTTGCAACTGTAATCTAAAATAGTAATGTTTCCAAACTCTGGCTTATCTGCCTGTGTTTTAGAATAGCCTTATTGTCTGGACACAGAGCTGTTTGTGTTGACATGTTGTGCTCAACTAAATCAACATTTGCACCAAATTCCCAGGACTTTCCAACATCAGTCCTAGAAATGGCACTTTTAGGCTTTTACCTAATGCAGAGCAAGGAGTGTGAAAGTGCTGAGAAGAGAGGTTAGTCTCATGGATTTGTGAAGGGATTCAGTTTTACCGGCCTGTTTATTTACTTGCAGACCACACATTTCTGATATATTGATCCCTGTCTGCCAGCAGATAAGTTTGAAGCTGCTGTTCCCGACGATGCAGAATGTGCCAGCTTGTCTTTCCTTCAGTGCTGGCAATTAATTGTTTTCCTTTTGCCTGCATGAGGGACTCAGATAGCACCGCTCTGAAATGCAGGTTGGTGCTTTTCAATGAATGAATTTTGTCCCCTGCAAATGTTGTCCTTGAATAGCTATGTATACATTTACTTATGTATTGATTTATTAGATTTATATTCTCCTTTCCTTCCAGAATTTGCACTCAAGGTAGATGCATGGCTTTTCTCTTTCCATCTATTAGTTACAGGGCTGGAAGCGATTAAGGCAATGACACTGAAATGACAGCAGGTATTGGAAAATATGAATGCAACTCTTTGCTACCTCCCTTTGGGGGTCTTAAAAGAATCTATTCACTTGAGGGCATGCCTGGTTGCACAGAGAAAGAGAATTGTAGCTTTGATTTTCCCCTTTCCTTCCCAATCCCCAGTTCAGAGTGAGGGGAATAAGACATTGCCCTCACTCTGAAATGGCTTTGTTTGACTTCTATCTGGATTGGCTTGTGGAGCTCCCTCATAATGTTGTTGCACCTCAACAAGGCCATTGCATCATTGCACTTACAATGTGAACCTCCATTGTCTGTGATTACATAGCAAGTACAACTTATAAAAAATGTCCCTCATGTGGTAGCAGAGAATGTGAACAGCATGCAGTGTGAGAAGCTTGAGGGAATGTTTTCCCCAAAGACCCTGTTTTTTACCTCTGCAGGACAAAGGTTTTATGCATGCCACATATCAAGCTTGTGCTGGGCTATTTCAGAGCTTAAAAAAAGTCTTTTTTGGACTGCAGCTCCCAAAATCTTTCGGTCAGTATGGCCTTGCTGGCTGTGAAATTTTGGAGTTGTAGTCTCCAAAAGGTATAGTGGTTTGGGCATTGGACTATCACCCTGGAAACCAGGGTTCCACTCTGCACTCAACCTTGAGCATGTAACATACTCTCAGCCTCAGGAAACTCCATAATAGGTTTTCCTTAGGGTTGACATAAGTTGGAAATGACTTGAAGGCACACAACAATGGTCTCCAAAAGTATCTTTTCCACATTTTAGATTACTGAAAGCTTTCTGTGGTCATGCTGGTTGAGGGATTCTGGGAGCTGTAGTCCAAAAAGTACTGTTTCCAAGCACTAGGGTAGCTAAAGCTCCCTAATGGCAACTTCAGCAAGAGGGCCATATTTGCTGTCTGAGTAGACTAGCGGGCGACAGCCTTGACTGGTGCTAGACTGTACAGATTGCTAGAATGAGGGCTGAAAATGGTAGCTCCGTAGTCTGAACAGAGTGCCTGATTGCAGAGGATGAATTATTATTTCAGTGCATGGCTTTTTTCTAGATTGCTTTTATAGCCAAAGATCTTCCTATCATGGACATTTAGCGGTGTTGGATGGCTGATGGCTACTCGATACCCCACCCAATCCCACTTGTTCAGATGCGCCATGAAGGAAGCAGTTTGTCAGGTTGTGTTCAGAGGAGGTAACAGCTGTGTACGTGGCGGCCCATTGTACTGTCTTGGCCTTCTGAGCAGGAAAATTATGCTATCTTTAGCAAAGGTAAACTGTTCATCCTTTTTTTTCTTGCATGGGGACATGGATCATGCTTACATCCTGTGAAATCCTGGGATTTGTAATTCAGTAAGGTATTGTAATTCAGTAAGATATTCAGCAAGAGAGGTTGAAGGTCTTCCTATACTATGGATCCCATAGGATACAGCCAGGACAATTAAAACCGTCATGGTTCTTTGTGGATCAGGGTGAAGCATCTCCTTGGTACTGTCCTTCTGGCTTCTTGTGCGGTATGAGAAAAAAAGGGTTAGAATAAACTCTGCCCTAAACTGCCAACCAAATGTCTCCGTATATTTTCTTAGAAGGTTGCAGGGAGTTGCCAGTGTGTTGCCGCTGTGACCTCTGGCGCCTGGTGGCGTCCATGTCAGTGAGCTGGTGAATGTCCTCTAGGTTTTGAACAGTTTTAAAGGAACTGTCCAAGGTACTGAACCCGATGGGAGGGATGTGGTTCAGTACCTCGGAGAGCTCCATTAAAGCCTGGAGTGGATTTATTGCCCTACGGACACAGCAGCTGCCAGCCTCCATGGGGTGGCGCGAAGGTTACAGGAATTGTTCTCGAAGCCCCCCTCCCAAATTTATTGAGCTGTAAATCTAAACAAGTGGTGAGCCTTACAAGCTTGCTTCAATTCATGCATTCCCAAATTGTGATTACCTTCTAGCGGCTGATAATTAAATGGGCAGCTTTCGCTGGCATGCCACACCAGAACTGCTTTAGATAAATATGTACACTTGCTATTAAGTTGCTAATAGAGAAGAGGGGAAGGTCTAATTAAGGAGAGTGGGTGTCATCATCAGTAGCCCCCCCCACCTTCGCCTCCCCTGCTCCGGTTTTATGAGCAGTAATTTGAAAAGCGCCTTATTAAAGTCATTGGTGGACAAGTTAATGCTCCGTTTCCTAGAATATTGCTCATCTCCCCAAAGATGAGAGTCAATCATGTGCGGGGCGCAGTCACTAATTGCACAAAACTGCATTAGAAAGGGTTTTCTGACTTCAGATTTGATGGGCTTGATTTCTTTCTCCTCTCCCCATATCCCCAGGTGCCTCTCCTTCAGCAAATCTTTGGTATTCTTAGACAAGAGTTATTTCATATCTTCAATGAGTTTTTAATTTTTTTTTTAAATCAAGCCTAGGAGGGCATGGTGAGAGAAAGGGTTGAGGCCCATAGAGAGCCAGTGAAGCTTCCCTGGCCCCTCGTAGTTGCCCACCCTGGGAGCCAAACCCTTTTCTGTCCATGAGGTCTGCCTGATTCTCTTTGTTTTGAGTATTTTTCTCCCCATTTGGCTCTTCATACCAGAAAGAAAATGGACATGTGTTTCAAGATGCTTAAAAAAAAAAGTTGTTTTATTCCAGTTGGGGCTCCGTGTTTGCTAGGGTTAGGGACTCAGGACCCTTGCCGAAGTGGAAAAATTGCAAATATCAAAACATGTGTGTGTCTGTAGAAAGGGGTCCGAGGCACAGTGGGGAGAGTGGGCACCCAAGGTCCAAACCAGATCAGGAATAGGAGAAGGTCAACATGTGGACCCTATATTTCCTCTGTCTCAGTCATCTCCTTCCTTGGGTTCAGGAGAGGGTTTGTGATACTGAGAAACTGAGCTGTGATCCTTCCTTAGCCATTCAGGCAGCCACTGGTGGAGGAGGAGGACTGAGGTGGGTTTTTAAAGGGCTTTGCAACCTGATCAGAGCTGCTGGGAGGGAAGGTTCCCCTAGAAAAGAAGCACTTGAGGTTACAGGGCAGGGGCTGAAGAAACTCACAAATAATCAAATCTGTGAAAATGAAACCTACAAATGTGGGGGGACAAATGTAGGAAGAAGAAGGAAGGGGGAGAAGGAAGAGGAGAGCTCAGTGCATTTTGGCCTTTTACCTACCCAATCTGGTAGGAACAACCTATTAATCTCACTTTTTCAGCTGCTTTTAAAACATCCTAGTTTATCTCTCCTCTTCCCACTTTCCCCCTTTGTCCTCAGCATACTTCACTTGCTGCAAAAGTAGTTTGGCTTCTGTTAGCTCAGAGGGGGGGTTTGGAGAGAATGGGAGAATCTTGTCCTTCCCTGGAAACTCGGGCCAAAGCAACCTGCTGCACCTGCTCCTAGCTTGTGTGTTCTTCCTCATCAATACCTTTTGCCATTTTGACCACACTCGGATGTTGCTTGGCCACCCGTGTCCCAGTTTTAATTGTTATTTTATTTATATTCTGTCCCTTTTTTTTTTTCTTGGTTTGGGACTCAGGGTAGCTTACAACAGTTAAGAGATATATTGAAAAATATACCAAATACCAAGGTTAAAAATATATTTAAACTATCCGTAAAATTAAAAGCGGTTATAAACATACTTATTAAAAACAACAAACAAAACAATATGGAGCAGTTCTCCAACATCCTGTCAGTCCTCAAAGGCCTGCTGAGATAGAAAAGTCTCAACCTGCCTGTGGAAAGATAGTAGGGAAAGTGCCAGTCTCTCTTGGAAGGGAGTTCCAGTGTTTGGGGCATCCACTGAAAAGGCCGTGTCTTCTGTGTTCCCACCAGATGTGCCAGCAAGGCTGTGGGGGAGAGAGAAGACCCTCCCAGAGAATCTCAAAAGGCAGATAACCTGAACCTGATACAGGGCTTTAAAGGTCATAATCAGTGCTAGTCTAGAACCCATGGTCAGAGGATGCATTCCAGATGCTGTTGGACTACAATTCCTATCATCCCTCACTGCTGGCTAGCATGCCTATGGACGATAGGCTCTGCAGTCCACCAGTATCTAGGAAGGAGCACTGTCCCCAATGACTATCTATCACACCAGCTTCTTGACCTTTTCAGAGCCTCTTAAAGGCGTTATCTGTTCTCTTTTTAATTTTTAATCTGTTTAATAAAGACAAGCAGAGACTTGTGCATCTAAGGACTTTCTGTGCAGTTTTAAAAGCAGAGAGGCTTCCCTACCTTTCTAAAAATATAATGCAACAGAGCCACTCAAACGGTGTGGGTGTGCGTGTGTTTTCTCTAGATGTCTCATTTTGTATTACTGCCGCTCTGCTTAACCGGCTTGGACATCTGTAACGGTTTGTGGCTTTGCCATCTTGTATATGTTAGTAGCATGTTTTCTAGGGGAGAGTGTGAACTGGTGCGACAGAAACTGTATTATTCTAAGCATTTGTGTTTGGGTGCCTTTACACATTTTGGCAATGAATTATTTAAGGCTGTTGCATTATTCAACTCACCCCTGGGCACAAAGGGCGTCTTCTTTTCCTGAGGCTCGTGTGAGGTCATGTCAGAAGGATTTAGACTGAAAATGTTTATATATGTGTGTGTGTGAGAGAGTATGTATTTGCCTAACTTTGTCTGATCTGTTGCATTTAAAGAAGCTTGTTCCGGAACCTTTCCATTTTGTCACAGGCGCCATCCAGCCAAGTCAGAATACCGCCTTCAGGCAGCTTCCACACATCTAGGTGTCTTCCAGATATGCTCAGCTACAGCCTCCGTCATCCTGTCCCACCTATCAGTCCATCCTGCCTGGGGATGATGTGAACCATGGTCCAATATATCTGGAGGACACCAGCTTTAGGTAGTCTCTAATGCTGGTTTGCTGAGCTTGAAAGAAATGAGTTATGAACAACGTTAGCTCTTGTAGTGACTTCTGTGTGTGTGTGGACATCAAGTGTGGAATCGGGCCCGTTTACACTACACAGTTAGTGTGCTATGACTCTACTTTCATGGGCCGCAAAAATGTATGGCTTAGGTCCAGGTTATCTGAAGGAAGATATTCTCCCATATGACCCTCCCCATGTTTTGAGATCTTCTGCTGAGGTCCTTCTCCTTATCTCACAACCTACACAGGTAACATCTGGTGGGAAGACAGGAGAGGACCTTCTTGGTGGTTGCCCCTAGGCTCTGAAGCTCCCTTCCTACAGAGGTTAGGCTGGCATCCTCCTTGCTTATCCGTTCATAGGCAGGTGACAGCCGTTTTGTTGGACTTTTGCTTTGTTGACTGCTTAGGAGGAAAAAGCCCTTTCAGAATGTGCTATCGTGTTGATCTGCTGTTTTCTTTTTCATGGTTTTACTTTTAATTCTATTGCTAGCTCACTTACAATTTTAAACTTTTTGTATGATGTGAATTTGTATGCTGCGCCTGTTTTAATCTTTGTGAGCTGCTTTAAGTTCCAATCTAGGAAAGTGGTAGTAGTAATATTTATTTATAACACCCTTTCCATCCAAAGGTGGAACACTGAACATATACGATCAAAGACAAAGACAATAAAACATAGCACTGTACATACACATAAAATCCCCAATATGCCACCAAGCACTATCCACCTTAGGCACGATTGGGTAGGGACGGTGTCTGTTAATTTTCTGTTGTCCCACCTTTTGAACTGCTTTTAGGATGTCCCAGTTCTCTCTCCTCTCCCTATCAGAGTTCAGCTCCCTTCCCGTGCCTCTCTGCCAGCAAGGGAAGGAAGGCGATAGTACTTGCTCAAGAGGAGGAGGCAGTGGGGGGTGTCCAGTGCAAATAATCGAGGAGAAACGCTGAGCTGAGCAGAAGTCAAGGTCAAACCCAAAAGGTCCAGAACACCAAAAGTCAGTCCAGAAGGGTCAAGAGAGCCAGAACGCAAGCGTTGTGGGAGCTTGAGTAGTAATTTGGTACCAGCAGACAGCAAGCCACACAGACTGACTTATGTGCTGACAAAAACAGGCGTTACTCGTCATTATTCTGTTTACTCAATCTTGCCCAAACGGCTTCCCTCTGAGCCTCTGGTTTCTGTCTCCTCCATGATTGAGGACTGGGGTGGGATGGGGGCAAAGGTGGATCTAATTCCTCTAAATCGTTGCTGGTCCCCTCTCCCTCTGGCACCAGTTGCAACAACTCTCTCTCAGCTTGCCTTTCAGTTGATGGGGGTGTTTCCAAGATAGTTCAGTCTATCAATGGCTCTGTTTCTGGCACAATCAATTGCTCATTTGACCTCAGAGCCATCATCTATCACACTCTCCACATTCCCCCTTTGTCTCATGGTTGCTTCACCTGCTGCAGACTGAGTTCAAACTGCAGAAGTAGTTTGCACTCAGTTAACTCAGCAGAGGAGAAAAGGGGTCAGAACCTTGCCCTTCTCAGTAGGCTCAGGCTAAAACAAACTGCTGTAGTCTCTGCTAGCTTGTCTGTTCCTCCTCATTATTAACTGTTCCCATCTTGAACCCACTCTAATGTTACCTAGCCATACATGTCCTGGTCTTCATCTGTGAAATGGTGGAGGAGATGCATGGCCTGAGATGACTGTAGAGAACTGGAGGAGCTGAAAGCAGAAGAAAGAGCAACATCTGCTAAGGGCCATGGTCTCAACCTAGGCAAACTCAGCATACCAACAACAGATTGCCCAGACTGAGAAGCAGGCCTTGAGGCTGTCACTTTTATAGCGCCTGGTGAATAGGGATTGGCTCCACAAGGTCACCTGACACAATGATAAGGCAAGCTTACTGTTTCAGCATAGGTTGCACCTTCAAAACACGGTACTCAGTTGGCCCAAATTGCTGTGAAACCAAAAGGTTGGTGACACAGATGGTGGGCCATACTGGTTAGGGGGATTGTAGGAGTTGTAGTCTCTATGCAGGTTGGGCATTCTGGGATATGTAGTACTCCAAACTATTCCAGTTTCCGGCCCTGACACAGGCCTCCTTTTAGAGCAGTGGTTCTCAACCTGTGGGTCCCCAGATGTTTGTAGACTTCAGCTCCCAGAAGCCCCAGCCACTATGGTCAATGCTCAGGGCTTCTGGGAGCTGAAATCCACAAACATCTGGGGACCCACAGGTTGAGAACCACTGTTTTAGAGGCTTTAAAAAAAAGAAGTAGCTAGAATGAATGTTCTTGATATTTCCTTGAAGATAGGGAAAAGAGGAGGGACATACAATTCCTTTATCACAAAATCAGTGTAATAATTAGAAACGTACAACCGTAGAAGATTCTATTTATTTTTTTTTTAAAGAAAAGAGTATTTTTGGGGCGCTGAGATGTGTATTCACTTTTCTTAATCAGTATTCGTTGGGGAGAAGGTGCCTCTGGGAGAGCAATGCAATCCATTGAGTTGCCTGGCAGATTTAAATCTGGCCATAAAAGCCCTGGGGAAATTAAGAAGACAAAACATTAACCACAGACTAAACATTAACATATATTAGCATTTTTATTACACCTGTAGAAATGTTAAATGGGCCTGGCTACTACTATTAAAAAGTTTATGTTCTGTACCCCATCATTTCAATGTATGTTTTAAACACATCCCTTCTTTTTTTTAAAAAAAAAAAGAGGGAGAATTTAATTAAACAGACTTCTATAGCAGAATGCAGATAATGGACTCGAGGTCACCTTATGGTAACTTTAAATGGGAAAAGAAAGGAATTATTTTGGATTGCAGGGCGCTCAGCTAAGAGGTTGGGGAGGGTGAACCACTGCTTATCCTGGGGAAAGAGAGAAGCGAGGACTTCAAAGTCCACAAGCGGGTGATGCCTTTCTTCCAAGGGCAGTGTGTTAATTATGAGGTATCCGGGGCCCAAGAAGACAAAACATAAGCAGCTGCAAATCCATTGTCAGAAAAACAGGTAATTGTTGGTATTAAACAGTACAGGGAGGCTTGCAAACCAACTGGAAAGGGGAGTTCCTGGTTCTGGAGGTTTCCTGGCTTTACTAGGACCGATTGCAGCTCCACAGCAATATGCAAGCTTTTGAGTTCTGCAGGGTTCTTCATCATCAGATTAGATAATAAAAGAAATGGGACTGAGGAGATGGAGAAGGGGCACAAACATCCTAAATGTTGGTTCAGTGCCCATCCTAGCACTGCAGAGCTCATTGTCAGTTTAGGTGGTCAAAGAGGCAAATGTGGAAGAGACATAGAAGTCCAAAAATTTGGTTCATTGTGTACCCTGGTCTCATTAGGACCCAATACAACTCCACAATGGTGTACAAGCTTTTGAGCTGTGCTGAGTTCTTCTTCAGGTTAGGTAGCAAAAGAAATTGTGGGGGAAGGAGTAGGAAGGAGGCATTGAAGTCTAAGAGTTTGGCTTCGTACCAATCCTGGCCTTGTTATGGCCAGCAAAATTCCATCTAAGAAGCCAGCATGATGTAGTGGTTTGAGCATTGGGGTGTGACTCTGGACACCAGAGTTCAAATCCCTGCTCGTTCATAGAAACCCACTGGGTGACCTTAGGTAAATCACACACTCTCAGCTTTAGAAAACCTTGTTACTGCCCAGAGGATTCTGGGAGTTATAGTCTCAATGTGTAAAATTTCCAAGCTCTGGTTTGCAAAGGCAGTCATAGAGATACATAAGCTCCTTTATTTTTAATGCATGCTCCTTTATATTAATGAAGGGGAAGATCTGTTCTCCTACTCTTGATTGTTTTATGAAATGCACAAACAATGGGAATAACTATGGAAGGCAGGCAGTTAAGTTCTGAATAAGAAATTGTACCTGTAGCCAGCCTTGCTTTGCCTTTGCTGGCTGGAAGGTGGCTTCGTTCATTTACTTTGCGTTTGGAGCGATGAAGGCATTTTTGGCACCTTGGGAAATTTGACCTTCCATGGTGCATGCCAATGCAAAGTAGTGCTCATTTCAACAGATATCTTGCCGGTAGCAAGAAGTCAGGGCATGCCTGTGAAGGAAGGGAATTACAGAGCAAGAGAAGGAAAACAAAGTTTAAATGTGGTAAATTGAGGAGGCAGAAACACTGGTGGAGGGGAAACCGTTTTAGGCGAATTGATCTCAGGTGCCAAGGCCATTTGCTGCAATCTGCTGGAATCTCAACCCACAATTAAGCCTGACCTTTCTTGACAGTGGGTTTTTCCCCACTGCACACACAGCAGCTACAGCAGTATCCGTTTATCTACCATAGTTGTATGTAGCCTTTGGGATTTTGGGATCTGTAGTGTGGTGAGATCCTTAGAATTCTCTTCTGCATTTCCCTGACCTACATAATGGGAGCTCTTTTTCAGGCAGAGATCCTCCAGGTCAGAGGTGCTGTTTTGCATGATACCACTTTTGACTGTCCTGGCAGCATCCTACAGAATCCGGGGATGTAGTTTAGGGAGACCCTAGAGCTCTCTAGCAGAAAATTCTAAAGACAAAAGTAAAAAATCCCAGCATTCCGGAAGATGCACAAAGTTAAGGTGATATCAGAATGCTGTACATAGATAGTGTGGGTACCCTTACGATTTTCTTGGGAGAAAAGCAGCCTGTGGGAATTGTGTTGCTGCTGATAACAAAGGCAGGAAGGAAGAATCGGTGTGGTATAGTCAATTTACAGTGTGCCCTCCATATATGTAGGGTTCTGTTCCAGCAATCCCCGCATAAAACAAACAATGTGAATATGCCATCCCATTATTGTCATGGGTGCGCCTGTGCTAGTGTGGCATCAGTTGACCATAATGGGACATGAAGCTTTGCATGACCTCGCATTTGTGTGTGTGGAGGTCATGCCAGCAGAGGTGCACTGTATTTTCCTTGCGGGGGAGGTAATAGGAGGGAGCATCCTTCCTTAATCATGGTGTGATTGAAGCTAGTTGGGGACAGTGGAAAGTGGAATAATAGCACTATAACAGTCCAGTGCAGAAATGGCCCTAGGAAAAAAAGGAAAGGTGGAAATCGAGTGGGGTTGATTGATAGCCTTGATGCCTCTCTTTAACATCCGTTCATGACAGCGCACGTCGGAAGCAGCTGAACACAGTTGGCCTGGCAGGCGAGGAGCATAAAAATTCAATAACACCAGTCACTACCTGACCCCCTTTCCACCTCTTGAGAACGAACGCACCTTCAGCGCTCCAGGTGGCACGCCATGATTTAAGCCTCAGGAGCCTGACAGGCGGGTGCCAGCCGCCCGCTGCGTGGAACATTAATATGGTAGAGATGGTGCGCCTCTCACGGTGACCTCTGTCAGGTGGGATCGTTTCAAAGAGGAGCCCTCCCCGGCCCCCCACTGAGTCTCGTCTCTCACCGGTATGCTCGAGAGCTGTCAGATTTGAGCACATGCATGGCTAAAACTCATTGGGTTGTTTTATTCCACGCGTAAGCACTGAGACCCAAGGGCATGTGGAATTCATCCTCTTACATCAAGCAAATTGGACTGGAAAAGAAAACTCTAGAGGTGGGCCTGTGAGACATGCGTGAACCAGTGTTGCTTCGCAGCTCCGCCCCCAAGAGAAGATAATTCTGCTCCAGATTGACCTTTCTGCTCCTAGAAACCTGCTGTAAGGGTTCAGGTCTGTGATGAAGTCCTTGCAGGATTCTGCCTGCAGGGATCCAGGCCTTGACCCCGTTCTTTGCAGAATCCTGCCCAGTACCTCAGCCCCAGCTGGCTGCTCAGATGCAGGGCAGCTGGAGAAGCCAGGAGCCAGCTATACGAGGGTTACTCTGCAGCCTTTGCCATGGCAACATGCTCTCCAGTGTTGTCTGCAGCTTCTCCTGACTCCTTGGTATTTCTGACCTGCTGAGAGCTGACCTTTGGACTTGGACCTCGGCCTATTTTCTGGACCTGCCTCTAGCCCTGGGGACTCTTGTTACCTAGTAGGCTTCTACTGTCTTGAACCCTTGCTGTACCATGACCTTCTGCCTTTATCTTGGACCTGGCTCTGACCCTGTGTATGCCTGTTGCCCAGAAGAATCCTGTTGCCTTGGATTCTTGTGTGCTCTGACCTCTTGCCTGTCTCCTGGACTCGCTTCTTGCCTCTGGCCCCCTGGACTCTTGCTACCTGGAGGACTGCTCCCTTGGACTCTTGTGTCCTGGCCTTGGCTTCCTGACTTAGCATCCATCCCTGCGCCCAGCCCCGGCACCTGTACTGGATGGCCGTTGCCACCCACGCCTTGGACCCTGAAACCTGCAAGAACGCCTGATTGGCCCTGAAATAACTCCTCATTCTCTGATAGTGTGACAGCCCCCCCTCAGTCAAAGGTGGAAGTGGATTTCCAGTCACTGCCGTTCTTTATTTTTCTCATTGTGGGGAGTGTGGTTTACGAAGGGCCCAGTGAGTAGAAAATTGCCCTCTCTGGACTTTCTCTGTGTTGTCCCAGATTGAGGACCTTGGATATTTTCATTCTCTGTAAAATGACAGGCACTTAAGGTCTCACATGGTGGAAGTGTCATAGACGTGTAGTGGATAGAGAATCATAGAGTTGGGTGGGATGCCAGAGGCCATCTAGTCCAACCCCTTACCGTGTAGGAATACACCACTAAAACATCACTGAAACCTTTTCTTTTGTCCTTTTTCTTTTCCAGATCAGCAAACTGTGTGATCATTCCCAACAAAGACAGTACCGCTCTGCCTGGTATCCTGAAGATCTTATTGTCGAGAAACAGAGCATGAGGGTGGCCCATACAGAACGCGAGGAGACTTTGTCAAGTCGGAGAAGGTGAGGCTCACAGGACTAGCCTTTCTCAACAATGTTTTTAAAATTATTTTCATAATTTTGAACTCTTACTGTAGTGAATTTATGGATCAGGATGGTCTGTATGATTTGAGTGCCTGTATATACCCTGAAGACATCAAATTGGCTTTTTGTCTGAATGTTAAAAGAGCTACCAAGGCACACTTTCCCCACCTCTGTCCTGGATCTGCTGTTTTAGATTCTTATGGTAATGTTTGCCCTCCCTTTGGTTGAGGCCTAAACCCTTTAATGTCATTCATTAACTAGGCTCGGTTCATTGCTGGAGCCGGACGGGAGTTCTTGTATGATTCTGGGTGACTGCGTTGCGTCCCTCCTCTCGAATACCACAGACCTTAAAAGCACACGCACACAAACATACAAATGAAATGCCCATATTCATCTCCCTTCTGTCTTTTATTTCTCTGTGTGCCCTCTTCCAGAATCTGATTATGGGAGAAACCTGGATGTTTTATGTAGAAGAGAGAGATGAGAACTCCCCTTGGTCGCATTCCAGCGCTTGTATTTGTTCTGCCTGCCCCCAGCTGGGCCCTTTTACAGCTCATAACTAATCTTTATAATAGTTTACTTCAGACTGAATGGGATTTACTGCCTCAAACCATCTGCTGAAATAAACAACAGGAAATAACGGGGAGGGGGGAGAAAATGGCAACCAACCGACCATAGATTATGCTTTCTGAGCAAAAACCTATAGAACAGGGAATGGGGGCAATTGTGGAAGACCAGGGGGTGCATTAGCTCTCCAGGAGAATCATAGAGTTGGAAGAGACCCCAGGGGCCATCGAGTCCAGCCCCCTGTTATGCAGGAACATCCATCAAAGCACTCCCAATAGATGGCCATCCAGCCTCTGCTTAAAAACCTCCAAAGAAGGAGGAGACTCCGCCACACTCCATTCCACTGCCGGACAGCTCTGACCATCAGGAAGCTCTTCCTGAGGCTCATGTGGTATCTCCTTTCCTGCAGCTTGAATCCATTGCTCCTTGCCCTAGTCTCCTAGACCTTGGAGGGTCTCACCTGCTTCTGAAAAAACAACAACCCTATTTTTGCCCCCAAATGCCTTTTATGAGACATAGGGACAGTCTTTGGGGCCTTCCAGGGCCCCTAGAGCGGGTTTTAGGACACTATGAGGCAAAAATGTTTTTTTGGAAAATTTCACAAAATTTTGTTTTGTCCCCTGCAAGGCCCAGGAGATTCAGAACATGCAGAAATGTCCTCTGTCCCACCTAGATAGCCATTTTTGGGTATTTTGGAACAATTTGTTTTGACTCCTGGGGAAGGGGGCAAAAATGCTTCTTGGCAACGCTGCGTGACCTTTTCTCAGCCCTGCTATAGATGAATTGAGAGCCTTCTGTCTCTTACTTCCAGGTGTCCACACTCACTACACAATTGTGGGGGTTGATTCTACTTTTGACTGCCATGACGGTCTCCCGTGGAGTCCTGGGTTTTGTAGTTTGGTGAAAGAGTAAAGCAGTCTGGCCAAGTATTCTCAGTGCACCTCCCTAATTAGCAAATCCCAGAGAATCCGTGGAGCAGAACCGTGGTACTTACCGTGGAATCGTAGTGCTGTAATTGTGTAGTGTGAACGGGCCCCAGGGTTGTTTTTTTGCTGTTGTTGTTAGGTGCCTTCAAGTTATTTCCGATTTATGGCAACCCTAAGGCGAACCTATCATAGGACTTTCTTGACAGAGTTTGCTCAGAGGGGGGTTTCTTTTGCCTTCCTCTGAGGCTGAGAGAATGTGACTTGCCTAAGGTCACCCAGTGGGTTTCTGTGGCTGAGTGGGGAGTCTCCCAATGTCCTAGTCCAATGCTCAGACCCTTATATCATGCTGGGTTTCTCAGGAGTTCTTTTGGAAAGATGGTGTGGTATTTTTCACTATAAAGTTCATCCACGACGGGTGAAGCTGCACTTTGTGAAACTGTCCCCATTAGTCTTAAATCTATGCCAAAAAGTCATGCTTGTTGCTACTCATTCTTATCATCATTGATATAAACCTACAAGATGAATGAATTAATAATCACCAATCTTGGAAAAAAAAAAATAGAATCACATATCAGATAGTTTGGTATTCTATGCTCTGTATTCTGTATTAGTTTAAAGCAACATAAATCATTTTTATGGGCGCTTGTGTTGCTGAGAAATTGGGCTGCGAGTTGTCTTTAGCTGGACAGGCAGTGGCTTAAGGTGGCGGGGAGCGGGAGTTGGAGAAACTTGAAAAATCAAATCCTTGATTGTCAAACCTGCGAATGTGGAGGGCTGACTGTATTAATTACTGCTATTATTAATTGGACTTTAGGACACATGTGGCCCATGAACTTCATTTCCCCAGCTTCTTTGGGGTCGTGTCTGAGAGCGCAGTGTCCTTTGCAAACAAGTTGGCTAGGAGACACCCTCTTTGCTTAAAGGAAAAGCAAGAACATTTTTGCTACTGCAGCATTCAGAGGAGCAACATATTCAAGAGAGACAGCGAACACACGTTGCTCATCCATCTTCAAGCCTGTGGGCTCTGTCCCAGACCCGGTAGCTCAGAATTTGAGTTACAGCGTTTGCTCTAAACGGAACGGCCGCTCCAAATAGGGCGAAGCTTAAATGTCATGGTCTTTAAGGGGCTGTGGGCCACACCGCTGGGTTCTGTTTCTGCAGTTTGAATCCACCTCGCCCCTCGCGATTGGTCAGTGCGGTGGGGTGATGCTGCCCTGCCTCCCGGTCCTTTGCATAAAGCCAGGCTGAATGCTGGCATAGTCCTCTGGCAGCACCAAGCGGTAGAACCCAAACATTACAGTGCCTTCTTCCCAATTCAGTCAAAGCAGGAGGAAGAGGGTTCCCAAAGCATCTGTGCATTATGGCCCAGGAAACCACATTTAAATTGGAAACCAATGCAATTACCTTGCAACTTGACGCTGACGGGCCACAGAAAGATAAGCGCATAGGCAGAGCACGACAAACTTCTGCCTTCAGCTGCAGCTTGGGAGGAAAATGTGGAACCAGTGCCTTGATATTTTTGATGCCCAGCAACCCGTTAGATAGTAGTAGTTGTGGTGCTGCTTCAAGTAATTTCCAGCTTATGGTGATCCTAAGGTGAACCTATCATGGGGTTTTCTAGGGCTGAGAGTGTGCAGTGTGTCCAAGGCCACCCACTGGGTTTCTGTGACTAAGGCCATTTCCGCACTAGCCTGTTATAGCGCGATGATTCCACTTTCAACGTCCTATGGAATCCGGGGGTTTGCAGTTTCGGGAGGGGCCGGGTGGCCCCTCCCAACACTGCAAACCCCAGGAGTCCATAGGGTGTTGAAAGTCGAATCATCATGCTACAACAGGCTAGTGCGGAAATGGCCTAAGTGGGGAATTGAACCCTGGTTTCTAGGTCATAGTCCAAGGCTCAAACCACTGTACCGTACTGGCTTTCATAAACCAACTACACACACCTGGACTGGAGTCATTGCCCGCCTGGCAAATAGCCTCTCCTGGCTGTTTGTCGGCCAGTCTTTGCCCCTGAGCCTCTGTCAGAGTGTCTTTAGCTTTGTGGGCCTCCCTTTTTGATCTTTGCTCCTCCTTGCTGCCAGTGAGTAGTTTTACCTGGCTGGGTTTTTTTTTTTTTGGCTGGTTTTCTTTCATTTTTCTTTGCTCCATTGTGCCCATCTTCCCTTGCATTTGGGGAGTATTTCTCCTCTCTTTAGGGGGACAGCACAATGGCTGAGACAGGAACTCCAAAGAGTGGGTGCTGGTGAACACTCCTATTTTCTCCGCCTCAATCCTTTATTTTTCTGATACTATTTTTGACCCTTCACAACCGCAGGTTCTGTATCCACGGATTAACCAACACTGGGGACCCTGGGGGGGGCACATGTGGCCTACCACCACACTTTGCCCACCCCTGGTATAGCATTTATCCACATATTTATCAATTGCAACGCTTTTGGCTTTGGCAGTATTCTACTCATAGTGGGAAGGGTGGTTGGATCATTGCGAGTAGGGTATTGGTTACTCCTCAAGAACTGTAAGAATCTCATTTATGGTGGATGACAGCTTGTTTTTTTTATGCCTTTGTTATCAGACTTATATCTATTATTTGATGGTGTTGGACTGGGATTTAGCACACATTCCCAATTAACAATTTGTGCTATTAATTGCCCTCTTTTCCTCCTTTGTCTTTTATTGGTATCATGGCACCCACAGAACTTTGTGTTTCTTCCAACTTTCTTATGTATGTGCATTTTTTAAACCTTCCTCACTTATTTGTAGCAGGTGGGTGAGAAAAGAGTTTTTCAAAAATTCATGCAGTGAAATATTTTCCTCTCCCCCAAGTTCAAAACAGGGATAGAGGGTCAGGAGGAATGTAAAATCACAGATGAGGGGTTTCATTTTTCATTGTGGCCAGACATTTAACGTATTGGTTGAACATAATTTTATACACCAGCTTATAATTAACCAATTAATTAAGTTTAAGCAGTGCCCATTTTTGATACAAATATAACTAACGTTGGGAATTTTTACTTCATCTATTTAGCTTAAATGCAGAGTGGTGCTTTTATCGATCTCTTCTTGATACATACATGGAGTTTTAATAGAAGTGTTATTTGCTTCTGTTTCATTTGTTCGATTCTTTGCAGAGAACTCGTTACAAAACTGAGAGCGCACAGCAGTTTCTACAGCAGTCTCCCAGAGTATATCTGCAGCCACAGTTCCACCGTCCAGAACAATACCGTTTGCTGGAATGGCCAAGAAGTTGTCGAAAGGTGAAAAGATCCCATTTTAAAAACCTCCTTCCTTTCCTCTTTTGTAATGCTTTGATCCTGGGAGTTAATTTTGCTTCTTGCATGACTGCATCTTGAAATGAGTACTGTAAGTCCCCCTTAACTGCATGACCGCTACCCATGGTTTCACTTATCTGTGACCCCGTCCAGGGCCATGGCTGCTGCCAGCAACTGAGGTCCTTGCTCTGTGCGCTGGCTGAGAGAGGCACATTTGGGTTTCCTGTTCCTCTCTCAGCTGAGGAAGAGATGGGTCCTTCTTCCTTGGTGGAGAGAAGCACACAAAGCCCGGCATGGCTTCCCCTCTGCACTTCTCTCTGCCTAGGAAGAGACCAAATGCCCCTTCCTTGGTGGGGAGAGGCACATGAAGCCTGACACAACTTCCCCCTCAACACACTTCTGTCCTCTGAGGAAGAGGCAGATGCTGCTTCTTTGGTGGAGAGGGGCATTTGGAGCCTGGCATGGCTCCCTCTTGCACTTCTCTCTGCTGGGGAAGGAGAAGGATGCTCTTTTCTTGTTGGTGAGAGGCATGCAAAGCCCAGCAGGTCTCCGCCCTGCACCTCTCTCCACCAAGGAAGGAGACAGACATTCCTTCTTCTGCGGAGAGAGATACACAAAGCCCAACACAGCTCCCCACCCCCGTTATCTGTATTTTTCTCCATCCACATAAAATCTGGGAATGTGTCCCTCACAGTTTTGGGGACCTACTCTACTAGCAAGAGCCAGCATGGTGTAGTGATCTGAATGTCAGACTGCAAACCTGGATCCAGGGTTCAGCCATGGAAACCCATTGGGAGAGAGCTCTAGTGGTGTAGTTCAGGGGAGTAGACTAGCACAGAATGACACGTTTGTCGCCAAACTACAAATCTCTCCCAACACCTTCAGAGGAGAGGAACGGGATGTACTCCTTGCTTTCAAGTTCAGACTACAAGCCAGAGCATAATTCATTGTAGCTCTGATTTGGAAGCTACTGCCCAATATCATCTCCTGCTAAATTTTGATCCATTGTCTTGTTCCTGAGTTAGCTGTAGCTCAGCCAGCTGGATGAAAGTGTTCATCTCTTAATATTTGTGTTCATTCTAGAGCTGTATTCTGAAAGGAGTTAGTTTTCTGTTCATGTCTTTGTAGACTGTTTGGGGGCTTGGCTGTGAAATTGTTGGGAGAAGTTTGTACTTGAGGTGTTCAACCAAAGAAAACATTGTTAGAAAGGTAGCAATGGCAAAATGGGCTGGATGTTGTCCACAGTGCAACCAACGATGAAATAATAAGTGTCTCATGGAACCCCCCTTCCATTTCCAAATCTATGTACAAAGGCTATTAGTCTTTGGGAATTCTTTTCTAATTGAAGGCTTTTATGCTGTGTCGAGATTTTCTCAGCTCTTAAATCTTCAAATCCTATTACATGTTCAGATTCACAAAGTTTTCATAAGCTGCTTTAGGCTGGTTTATTCTTCTTAAGTCTCTTCTGAATAAGATGACAGACATGGTTGCCTTTTGGGAGAAATTTTTTAAAAGCACATTATCAGAATTTACTCTGGTATGGGAACGCGCGACTCTTTCCCAACAGCATGCGAGGAAAGAAAATAAAAACATTCTGCACAAGCATAAATTTGTCTTAAATCGCCTCTCTCCCCCTTCGTTCTTTCATTCCTTGGGAGACTTGGCGGAATCCCGTAAAGTCCCTTCTTTGGTTTGCATCTGGAGTGGAAGGAGCTTACAGTTTTCGTTTGATTGCCAGCATATTGTGTGTGGGGTTTTATATACAAATCATAAGCAAACAAGGCAGAAGGGATGTGAGCCCCCCGCCGAGCTTCGCTTGGCAGACATTTGGATTCTTTTTCATTTGACTTCCCTCTTGCCTCGCAAACATGGTAGATACGTGTACGCTGCCAAACACAGCCGCGTACTTTGTCCCTCCAGGGGTTTCACTTAAAATCTTCTCTTTGTGCTGCTTGCTTGAGCCTGCAAAAGAAGGCCATAGTACGTGTGTTAGGGTTCTAGAGCCTCCCAGTTCCAGAGCTGCTTGCATGAAACTCTTCATCTAGATCCATTCCACTCTGGCTTCAGGCCTGGCTGTGGGATGTAGACAGCTTTGGCCATCTTGGTGGATCACCAGCATCAAGAACTGGACAGGGGAAGTCAATTAGTTCTGCTAGATCCCTCCACGGTTTTCAATACTATCAGCCATGGTACCATTCTGGGCTTCCTTTCTGGGATGGGATTTGGGGGCAGGTTCTCCAGTTGTTCTGGTCCTTTTTGGAAGGTTGAACACCGAAAGTGGTACAGGGGAGTTCCTGTTCAATGCCGTGGGGTCTGTCACAGCTCAGTTCTGTTCACCATTAGGTTCAATGTATATATGAAACCACTGGGAGAGGTTATCTGGAGTTTTGGAGTTTGCTGTCATCAGTAGGACACCCAGACTTGTTTATTCCTTTCATCTAATTCGAAACCAGACTGGTTTCTGCTGTCAGTAATGGATTGGATGAGGATGTATATATTAAAGCTGAATCCAGACAAGACGGAGGTGCTCCTGGTCAGCGGAATGGCAGATTAGGGAATTGGCATTCTGCTTGTGTTGGAGGGGTTTATGCATAGGGATTCTGGCTGTTGTAGTCCAAATGAGTAACTTCCCCAACTCTTGGTCCTACCCTACTTGCAATTCCTCTTCCCCTGGCCAAACTGCATCTCAGGGCCTGTTAGCAGAGGGGGAAGAATCTCAGGGCAAGAGCACCACTTTGAAAGGTCCATGTATCAAGCTTTTTCCTCCTTTGTTAGGCTTGGCAAATTTTATCTGAATGGCGTACTTCGTGCAGCTGTGGTTGATGCTCAAGGTTTCATGCTTAAATCACATCACCAGGGGCTGCTCCCTTTGGACAGCATCCCTAGATTGAAGGCCTTAGCCCTGAGGGTTGTAATCCCCGAAAGTAACTCTGGTGAATTCCATGTGGGACCGATGCCCACAGGTTCCCCGTAGGCTGTCATGCTAGAAAGAGAAAGGGAGACAAGACAGAAACAACGGAGACCTACATATTTTTTTTGTCACTTAGGTGGTGGCAGGAAGAGCTTTAAGGTAAAATAGGATGGTATTTTTGGCTGCCCAATTTTTTCCTTTGGCCCTGCCTACCGTGGGAACACAGTTCTTGAGAATGGATCTGAAACGGAACACAGCCCTTGGGCGCAGAGGATTTCCGTACCCTTATTTTAAGCGACTGTTCACAAATGGCCGAATTTTTTACACATTCCTATCCCTCTTGGCAAATCACTGACTTACTTCCTGTCCCCTACCTTCTGTCCCCAAGCCTTTCTTTGTTGCTGAATGTTTTAACTTGCATAAAGCAGATGGACATGTTTTTCCGAACTGGTTAAACTTGCTTTTGCAAAGGTACAGGAGATAATTCACAGAGAAGGCATGAGCTAGTATTGAAAGCCAGCGTGGAGTAGTGCTATGAGTATTGGACTTTGGCTCAGGAGATCAGAATTCAAATCCCCACTCAGCCATGGAAACCCACTGGGTGACTTGGGCAAGTCACATTTTCTTAGCCCCAGAGGAAGATAAATGCAAAGGCAGCCCTCTTCTGAACAAATCTTGCCAAGAAAACCCTGTGATAGGATTGCCGTAAGTCGGAAATGACTTGAAGACACACAACAACAAGCTGATATTGCATGCAGTGCACCATGGTGGTAATTCCACAAGGTGGCGGCAAGGGAATAGGGATTGAGCCCTGAGATGGACGCGAGAACTTGGTAGAACCTGGTTCCTCTCTCAACACCAATTTTTCCTTTTTAAACCTTTTAAGACAGCTTACCGCCCAAAAGACTTGTAAATTCCTTTAACTAATAACCACAGCCCCATATTGTTACATTGCTGGGAAAAAAAAATTCATAAATGGCCTGCCAGAGAATTCCAAATCTCCTTCCCCTAACCTGCAAATCGCAGGAGTCCATAGAATGGAACTGTGATAGTTAAAATGGGATCATAGTGCACTCATTGCATAGTGTGAACACTCCCTCTGGTCCCAGGAGAGAAGCCTCAGAATCTCTAGGTAGGGCTAGGAGAGCATCCTGCCTTCAGAGGCTGTGAGAGTGTGACTTGCTTCAAGTCACCCAGTGGATTTCCATGGCCAAGCAAAGATTCGAACCCTGGTCATAATCAAATACTCAAACCATTACACCATGTTGACTGTCTGAGATACAAGCTGCTCTGTGTGTGTGTTTTGTCCAGGGCATCCTTTCCCAACCTGGTGTGCTTACCGATGTGGTTGAAGTATAACACTCATTACCCTTGATGATTACCTGGGGTTGATGGGTGTTGTAGTCCAAAACAACAAAAGGGCCCTTGACTGAGGGAAGCCAGTGTATGGCATCAAAACAGAGGACTAACATCCCTGCTTGGTTAACATTCTTTGTATGAATTGGTTGGTGCTGCTTACCTGGATCTTCCTTTCGTTACCAGGTACAGCCGCCAGGCCACGAGGAGTGGAGTTAGAGCCCAAGCTGGTAACCATGAAGTCAAGGTGAAAGGCCCCGAACCTATGATTAGCCAGATCATTGACAAACTGAAGCACATCAACCAGGTGAGTGATCACGTTCTCAAAAGAATCAAAGGTGGGCCTCGTACCAGGGGTCTCCTCCTGTTTTTGCTTCTGGTCCTTTTTGGACAATTTTTGGTGATCCGCCTAGAGACCCTGAAGGTACTAGATCTGATCTGCTTTCAGAAGCTAATCAGGGTCATTCCTGGTTGGTACTTTGGAAGGGAGACAGCCATGGAATACCAAGTGTCCTTTCACACTGCACAGTTAGAGTGCTATTATTCCATTTTAACTCCAACGGCAATATATCATGGAATTCTGGGGCTTGTGAGGGGCTCTAAAGAACTCTGGCTGTGAATTCTAAATACTTGGTACCAGGATGGGAGACCACCAACAAATGCCAGGTGCTATAAGCTCTATTTCAGGGGAACTAGGAAAACCACCTCTGAGGATTCCTCACCCAAGGAAACCCGATATAATTAATGGGATCACCAAAAGTCAACAGATAACTGGAAGGCACATTGATATATAGAGAGACTACAAATCCCAGGATCCTATAGGGTGTTGCCATGGCAGTTAAAATGGAATCATAGTGTTGTAATTGCGTATTGTGAATGGCCCTAAAGTGTTAGGAGCTATATTCAGAGGAAGGTAATAGCAAACCACCTTGGAGTGTAGCTTGCCTAAGAAAACTCTATGAAATTCATGGAGTCACCATAAGCCGACAGACGACTTGAAGGCACAGACATTTCATTAAAGCAAATTTTGTGGTTTTGTCAGTGTATGGGGTATCTAAAGAAATAATGCCACACTTGACAGTCAGTTGTTTTTAAAGATGTTGTCTTCTTCTAGGCTGAAAATATCTGCCTTTTTTGAATCAGAACTCTCAGGATCTACTAGCTAGTGTGATCCTGAATATTCCTGCCAGCGGCCATGTTGATTAGGAGTTTGTGGGAACTGCAGTCCAAAATCATACATTTTCTGGGTTGTGATTTTTGTGACCTTTGCATTCGGTTAAAATAGTGTTCGTGTTCCAATATATAGGGATTTTTGTAAAGGAAAACTCTTCTTCTGGAAAACATGGAGCTAAAGTCAGGGATCAGGGGGATGTGTGGCTGGATAGCAGTATGTGTGGAAGGGATCTAGGAGTCTTATTAGAACACAAGCTGAACATGAGTCAGCAGTGTGACGTGGCAGCCAAGAAAGCCAACGCGATTCTTGGTTGCATCAATAGGAGTACGGTGTCTAGATCGAGGGAGGTAATGGTACCACTCTATTCTGCATTGGTTAGGCCTCATCTGTAATCCTGTGTCCAGTTCTGGGCGCCTCATTTCAAGAAGGATATTGATAAGCTGGAACGTGTCTAAAGGAGGGCAACCCAAATGGTTAAGGGTCTGGAAGCCATGAAGCCCTATGAGGAGCGGTTTAGGGAGCTAGGTAGGTTTAGTCTGCAGAAAAGGTTAAGAGGAGACAGGATAGCCACATTTAAATATTTGAAGGGATGTCATGTTGAGGAGGGAGCGGGCTTGTTCTCTGCTGCTCCAGAGACTAGGACAAGGAGCAATGGATTCAAGCTGCTGGAAAGGAGATTCCATTTGAACCTCTGGAAGAACTTCCTGACGGTCAGGGCTGTCTGGCAGTGGAATATGCTGCCTCGATGGAGTGTGGTGGATTCTCCTTCTTTGGAGGTTTTTAAGCAGAGGCTGGATGGCCATCTGTTGGGGGTGCTTTGATGTGTTCCTACATAGCAGGGGGTTGTACTCGATGGCCCTTGGGGTCTCTTCCAACTCTATGATTCTGTGATACTATGATTCTATGATCGTTGAAAAGGTGGTCCCAGAAGGGTCTTAACCACAATTGCACATATTTTGAGTTATAGTGCCATCTACTGCTCTGGTGGCAGTACTGAAAAGGAACATGTTAATATGTGTTCTGCAACATTGCAACTCATTTCAATCTCAGTTTTTTTGTTCTTCTATGAGGTTCCTTCCTTCCTTCCTTCCTTCCTTCCTTGGAGGGCCTAAAATTGCTCTTTCGTCTTCCTCTGCTTCATTTGCAGTTAAGTCCTGGTGGGAAGGTAAAATTGGAACAAAAATATGTCCGGGACCAGAGAGGAGAGAAGACAAAAAATTAAAACATAGCCTTCTCCCACCCCACTCACTCCAAACTGATCTGGAACTGAGCCCTGTTTCAAGTGAAACGCATTTCCATTTCATTAGATTTAGGATCGCAGCCAAAGAAATGTCCCACCCTTTCAACTATTAAGTCCCGGGACCTTCTTCTCTGCAGGAGGCAATGCATTTATTTCAAGTGGGAGCCTCACTCCCTAATTACCAGCCTTGGAGAAAGTAATTATAACATCACAGGGTAATCTAAGGGGAGGTGTTCAATTGCTGAGCTTGGGTGGAGATAGAAGAGGGAAGGTAGAGTTTAACCGCTTAAGACAGTGGATCAAATGCAGCCAAATGCACAGTTTCCATAATTTGCAATTCATAAGTCATCTTAAGTCAATGGCTCTGGAAAAGATATTGAATTAGGCAGGAAAGCTCATTAGCAGGTTGAAGAGGTTTTTGGAAGGGAAATGGTTTTTCACTCAGAGGTTGTGCTCCGGCCCCTGTGCTTGGAAATCTTTCAAATTCGTACCCCTATCTCGACAGATCTTTGGGATGGATGTGAACCAATTTATAACTTAGTATGCAGCATCCAGCCTCTACTTACAAAAGAGAAAAAATAATAATACTAAGGGAAAGATGCAGACGGGCACAACCCAAAACATATTGCACGTTCTTTAGCCAGAAATGCGTGGGAATGAGAAAATTTGGCAATAGGTTTGTTCTGGGAAGCTGATAAGAGGCAGACACATCTTGAAGCCAGTAGCGTCTTCAGTATTAATTTTGTTAATGGGTTATGAGCTTTTCCTGAGCTGTGTTGCCTCCTTTCCCCAGCAGCTAGAGAGGATGAACTTTGTTAGCAGTGAATAACCAGAAAGTCGAAGGTCAGGTCCAGATTATCTGAAGGACTCTATTCTCCCTTACAAACCAGGCCAAGCTTTGAGATCTGCTGGAGAGCAACGTGACCGGAAGAGACATCATGTCACCTCCAGTTTCTTTTTTGGAGAGCTTTTAGCAATTTGCAAGGGGGTAGATATTGAATTGGACAGGAAGGCTCATTGAAGAGGTTTATTTGGGGGTGGTGTTAAACGTTGTGAAGATTGGAGGATTGCAGAGGCAAACCTGGGCCACTTCCGCACTACACTGTTATAGTGCTATTATTCCACTTTCAACATCCTATGGAATCCTGAGGTTTGCAGTTTAGGGAGGGGCATTGAGAATTCTCTGCCAGAGAGCTCTTGGGCCTCAGTAAACTACAAACCCCAGAATTCCAAAGGAGGGTGAAAGTGGAATAATCGCACTAGAACAGTATGGCGTGGAAAGGCCTTTTATTACAACAGCTCCACTGGCTGCTAGTCCATTTCTGGGCACAACTCTTAAGTGCTGGTGATAACCCATATGGCTCAGGTCCAGCTTATTTGAAGGACAGTATTCTCCCTTGTGAACCAGCCTGTCTTTTGAAATCTGCTGCAGGGGCTTACTATCTTCAGCAGCTTTTTTGAGCTGCTTTTGGCCCCAAAAGTGCAATTCGGGGGGACTCCCTAGATTACCCAGAATCACAGTAAAAAGTGGTATCGAAGCTCTATAATTGCCTAGTGTTAATATGTTGCTGGTGCCTTGTCTGTCTGTCTGTCTGTCTGTCTGTCTGTCTGTCTGTCTGTCTGTCTGTCTGTCTTTCTTTCTTTCTTTCTTTCTTTCTTTCTTTCTTTCTTTCTTTCTTTCTTTCTTTCTTTCTTTCTTTCTTTCTTTTTAGTGTTTCCTGAAGCCTCATCTAACAAGATGGGGATTGAAGGTGGGGAGGAGCTTTTGGGAAATACACCAATAATTTATTGGGTCTACCCTTTCTGTGTGGCATTAGTACACAGTGTGTGTCAGATGGAAAATCTGATCCGCCAAAGGCTTCCCTCATTTCTCTTGCAAGTTGCTCAGCAAACAGATAGACGGATACATTCCCTGCTGTGATCAATGTGTTTGGGAATCTATCAGACTCCTCGGTATTTTTATTTACTTATTTTAAGGTCATGGGATACTCTGTAGCTCTGCAAGACAGGAGACCCTGTACTTAAAGACTAATGACCTTATGCTTGCTTGCTTTCACGCCTGGGAGTAACCTGTTGGCTTTTGGAGAAATGCGCTACTGTAAATACACTTACTCATAGGTTTCCAATCCATATGGAAGAGCAATTAATACAGTACGTCTACGACAGTTAAATCAGTGCGACAGACTTGGGCTGCTAAGTATAATTAAGTCTGAACACGCCGTGCCTTTTTTAATTGCAGAAAGTCATCCTGTCCCTTTGACATTTTAGTAAGACGGTAACATTTCATACCCTCTTCTTTGCGCCACCTGCAAAACTCCCCAAATTGTTTTTCCTCTTTCAGGAGGGTGGTTTGAAGAGTTAGGGTGACTGTGTAATTAGAGGTGTAAAACCTCATTAATTTCATTCTTGCAGGTAAGAATTTTTGTCATTTTTCTCCTTGTGAGAAACGACAGTTTTGGAAGACAGTGAGCAGTCTGGGACTTATTCTGCACAATGTGTGTTTGTGTGTTTGTAGGTGTGTGTTTTTGTGCCAGAACCAGCATTTTCTGTGCAGAAAATAGCAAGGCATCCCTCTTTTTTTGAGCAGAAATGTTTTCTGCTCAGAAATTGCAGTTTTCCGCACAGGAAAACTTAATTTTCTGTGCAGAAAATGCTGTTTTCAGCGCAATAAACTCCCCCATGGCACAGAGTAAGTCCTGAACTGTGAAGATTCTTGCCTTTCTAGGATTCCTTTATCAAGACTTTTGGACACACACAAAAAATCCATTCTCATCCATTTTTGGTATATTTTTGAGTCTTTTTTCCATCCCTATTTTACATGCTGCATTTTGTGGGGGGGGGAGGATCACAAGAGCATGGAAGTACCTGTAGAACCCAGCAGACTGTGAAGCCCAGCTTTTGTTTCAAAACAGTAACCCAAGTTTCTAGTCCCTGCAGAGGTGTTGGGAAAGTGGGTAGAAGTGGGACCAAATTTCAGGTGGGAGGGAGTGCCAAGATTCTGTGAGGTAGAGCAATGGTGGTTAAAGCAATATGAGACTACCCTAAGTTTATTGTACATATACACGTTAAAGTTTCTTCCACACTGCACAGTTATAGCACTATGATTCCACTTCAACTGCCTGCCATGGCTGCATCCTGCAGAATTCTGAGAGTTGTAGCTTGGTGATGCCCTATTAGAGAACCAGCATTGTATAGCTTGAGTGTTGGGCTAGGACACTGGGAGGCAAGGGTTTGAAGTCTTGCTTGGCCGTGGAAATCTACAGAGTGACCTTGGACAAGTCACAACTCTCAGCCTCAGAGGAAGGCAAGGGCAAACCCTCTCTGAACGAAACTTGCCAAGAAAGCCCCTTTGTAGATTCACCTTAGGGTTGCTATAAATTAAAAATGACTTGAAGGCATACAACAACAAACAATACACTGGATTGCCCGCTGGATGAGAATCCTAGATACTCTTTTCCTAAACTCCAGATCCCAGGATTCCTTATGATATTGCTATGGCATTTAAAGTGGAATCATAATGCTATAACTTTGCAGTGTGAATGGGTCCCAGGTGTCTGTATTTACTCCTTTAACCCAGTTTTTTGGGTGCTTTCCTGTGAGTCCTTGGCTATTATGCCTTCCCTGGTGTCTCTGGGTTGAGCCAGTGGACAAGTCCCCCCGTACGTATTTGCAAGTGCTGTAAATCAAAAGCCCTCAACTCTTCCTGAGTGTGTGCGGTGCCAAATTTGGAAGGGGAGACGCAGCTGTCAGCCTTGAGCAGCGGGGACGGAATGAAGCCTTGAAACTCCAGGAAAAAGCCATGAGTGTCCACGAAGGAAGAAAGTAATCAGTTGGCAATAGAGGTAGAAATTTGGAGAAAGGAAGCCAGGGAGAGAGCTTTCTTTTGGGGTGGACATATAGGGAATGTCCAAGATGGAGGGAATCCAACAAAAGTGCTTTGGGGGAAGGGTGACTTTTGTGACAATTCCAAGCAAACCTGGCCCCAAAATTGTGTGGCACAAGTGCAGTGCATCCGCTCTGAGTTTTATTCTGGGCTGTAAAGGAGGTATCCAAGGTGCTAAAACTACAGCTGGCCTTCCACAGTTGCAGCTTTGACTTTCACGGAGTTGATTATTTGTGAGTTTCTTCAACGTTTTCCACTCCTTGCATCAGGTGCTTCTTTTCCAGATGGAACCTTCCCTCTTGGCTGCTCTGATCAGACTGTGCAGCCCTTTAAAAACCTGCTTCTGGGCCTCCTCTTCCAGCACCAACCGCTGCCTGGCCAGCTAAGGACAGCTTGCAGCCCAATTTCTCAGCACCACAAACCCTCTCCCGATGCCCCATACACACCCAAGGAAGGAGATGGGTAAGAGGGAAGAGGTATAGGACCGCCATACCAACTCGTGCCCCTTCTGTCTCTTTTTCCTGACCTGGTTTGGACCCTGGGGTCCTCTCTCCCACCGGCGCACAGATACAATTTGATATTTGCATTTTCCCACTTTTGTGAGGGTCCTGCACACTGAACCCTAGTGAATGTGGAGGGCCAATTGTATTTTGGAAATAGGGTAGCAGAGCACATTGGATGACAAAATTGGGAAGAGGGCTGTTTGGGGGATAAGCTTTGGCACCATGGATAACTCTTTTGCAGTCTGATATAAAAAGTAGAATAGTATACCCTTGACACGGAAGCCATTTGCCAGCAGCATTAACTACCCATCTTTAGAGGTGGTCCTTCCCAGGACTTTCGACTGGAGCTCAAAAACAAGCCACAAATAGCTTTCCTTGCAAAATGCAGGGAGGACAAGGGAGGGATTTTTTTGAGAATGGAATAATCTTTCAGTGGGAACAGCTGAAAGAATGAACCTTCCTGGAAACTGAAGGGAGCTTCCTTCGCAGTTTGTGTGACTAATTACCTTTTGTTTTTTGGCCTTTTGGGAAGTGAGGCTTTAGCATCCAAATGCAAGGAGGGGAGGGGAAAAAAAACACCAGGAAGATAAAAATAATCCCTGTGGCCAAATGTGCAGTAAACAACAATAAAAAGGTGTTAATTAAGCAAACAGGCTCAGGAGGGAGTGGAGGGGGAGTGGAGCCATTTAGGGCCAAAGTGGGCCATATAGGGGTGTTTTTGTGTGGCCCCGAGGGCCCAGGGCCCTCCCTAAACTGCAAATCCCAGGATTCCATAGGATGTTGAAAGTAGAATAATAGCCCTGTAACAGTCTAATGCGGAAATGGTCCATGTTTATGGTCTTCGTAGACCTGGCTCTGGCCTGCGAGCCAAAACTTTGTTACACAATTAGGCCTCCTTTTAATTCTTCTGCAAACAGTTGGAGGCTCAAATTAGTTGGGAGGTCTCGCCCTAAAAATCCTCTTACTGAACTTTAAGACTCTGTCTCTCTGTCTCTGTTTAAGCAGTGTTATTGCTTTGGAAGGCCTCTTGGTCACCTTTAGCCAGAGGCTTTGCTGGACAAATTTGCATTTAATCAACACCTTGGCACCTCCCCTGGGGCTTGGAAGGGGACAATTACTTCTTGGGGAAACTGCCGCAGTTCAGACTTGGGCCCAGGACTGAAAGTAACGGAATTCTCTTCAAGGTTGTGTGCAAATATGTGTCCTCAAGTCATCTGTTGACTTATGGCAACCCCATGAATTTCATAGGGTTTTCTTAGGGCTGCTTTTGCCAATTTCTTTCTCTGAAAGATAGCCTGCAGAACCTGGGGTTTGTTGGTGGTCTCCCATCCAAGAACTAACCAGGGCTGACCCTGCTTAGTTTCCAAGGTTAGATAGGATCCCATGCCTTTAGGGCTGCATTTCTTAACCCATGGTCCAGGGATCCCCGGGAGTCTGCAAAGGCTTGAAGAAATGTTGTGAGCTTTTACAGTTAAAATAGGAAGATGGACGCAAACTGAGGGACGGTCACATTTTGATCTCAAAGAGCAGGGGTCTTTTGCTAGTGATAGACATCATTTATATAAAGTTTCATTGCAATATCTCAAACTGCTTGATAGGAAAGAATGTATGCAGCACTTGCTATTTACGCCTGTGGTGAGAACATGCAAGGAGATGAGGTTGAGAGAAGGAACGTGACATTTTTTGCTACTGCAGATATAGCCAGAAGCCCTCCTTGTAATAGGAATGTGTACCTTTATTTATGTCTCCTTTCTCTCCAAATTTGAAGACCCTCGATGAGCATCTTTAAATAAATATTTGGTGCACTTGAGGGTTTTAAAATCTTTAGTTAAATCTTGATGGTCTGCAGCGACAAAATATATTTAAGGGGGGTCCGTAGTAAAGGAAAGATTAAGAACCACTGCTTTAGGGTATTTTGCCCCTTCTCTTCAAGGTTATCAAATGGTAAAAAAATAAAGTGGCTGGTAGGTCCTTGTTTATTAACCTATACATTTTTAGAGTGCGGATTGAGAAATGCCGTTTTTAAGGCCCCTGGTCCACCAGCAGCACCAGAAAAAATAAATGAAAAAATTGAAATGTTTTTGTGCATCAACCCAGTCTGAAACTCACAAAAACTACTTCTGGGCAGGGTAGATTGTCTCAACCTGGTTCCCTGCAGATGTTTTAGATTAATACCCCCATCATCCCCAGCCTGCACACCTGAGGACCTGCTCTGACCAAAAAGGATGGGGTGTGAGAAAGATGAATATTGCAGAACTAATTCAGGTTTACTACATTCTCTCCACAGCATAGAAATAGTGCCCCCCCCCCTTTGACCCCATGTCTCATCCCAGGTTTCTCCTTTATTTTCAATTTTCCTTGCAATTTCTGAATATTGTTTTAGCTGCAGACCTATTATCAGCTCTTTCCAATCTCCCGGTTTGATCCTTGTCCAAACGGCTTATGGAAAAATATGCCGGGAATTTCGGCACAGCCCTTGGAACATTTTTTTATTAAATTCTTCTCAGTCGTGCAGGCTAAATTAAAGGAGAACTATGCACCCCAGAAGAGTATAAATATTAATTCAGACTTTTTTTTTTTAACTTGGCGGACTCCGAAGGGAACCCTTCCTTTGGAAGAAACCCTCGGCAGCACACTCAGTTTTAAGCCTTTGAGGTCATTAGTTTTGCTATTTGTGCTTAATTGTGTGTGTGTGGAGGGGGAGTCTTTGGGGGAAAATGTCCTTAAAAGGAAGGAGTTGCCTTTGGTTATCGATCGACAGCTTGAGCATTTCAAGTTCCACATGTCGGCCAGAGTCCTGTGGGTGTCTTACACATGTGCAAGTTCCCCTGCAAAAGCTGTTCAGCATTTCTGAGTTCGAGAGGTGGAGTTGCCAGTGGAGCGGCATTGTGCATGGTTGCACACTGTGGACACAGGCGTGGAATCATAGACTCATGGAGGTTTGGAAGAGACCCCAAGGGCCATCGAGTCCAACTCCATTCTGCCATCCAAGAACACACCATCAAAGCCCTCCTGTCAGATGGCCATCCAGTCTTGTTTTGAAAGCCTCCGAAGACATAGGCCATTTCTGTACCACACTGTTATAGTGCTGTTATTCCACTTTCAACCTCCTGTGGAATTCTGGGGTTTGTAGTTTCCTGAGGCCAAAGAGCTCTCTGGCTGAGAATTCTGAACACCAATCCCGAAACTGCAAACCCCAAGATTTCATAGGATGTTGAAAGTGGAATAATAGCACTATAACAGTCTAGTGCAGAAATGGCCGGAGATTCCGCCACACTTCCAGGCAGCGTATTCCACTGTCAAACTGCTCTTACCATCAGGAAGTTCTTCCTAGCAATTAGGTGGAATCTCTTTTACCGCACAGTACACCCTCTTCTGATGCAACCTTCACACGCACAAATGTGAGGTTGCACGAAGCAATGCATCCTATTATCGTCAATGGACATTGCATCCATTGACTGCAATGGGACATGACACTAATTTTTTGTTTTGTTTTACATGAGTGTTTCTGGAACAGAATCCCCATATATACGAGGGTGCACTGTAGTTTCAAGCCATTGCACCATGTCCTAGTCTCTGGAGCAGCAGAAAACAAGCTTGCTCCATCCTCCATATGACATCCCTTTCAGATATTTAAACATCGCTATCATGTCACCACTCAACTTCCTCTTCTCCAGCCTAAACATGCCCAGCTCCCTAAGCCGCTCCTCATTGAGCTTCATGGTTTCTGGCATTGGCTTTCAAAGATGGAAGTTCACAGGGACCTCTGCTGAAATGGGCTAGAAACCACGAAAGCTGGTGCCAAATAAAACACATCAGTCTGTAAGGTGGCACCAGTCTCTTTGGCTGAAATCCTGTTTCATCCTAACAAAATGTGAACTTCCAGCAAATAGGTGTTGATGTTCTGAGGTTATATAAATGTAGCTCTGCTTGTATAATAGAAGGTAAGGTCATGTACTGTCATGTATGGGAGCCTGCATGGTGTGCAGATTTGAACGTTAGACTAAGGCCATTTCTGCACTAGACTGTTATAGAGCTATTATTCCACTTTCAACATCCAATGGAATCCTGGGGTTTGCCCAGGACTGGGAGTTTGCCCAGGATTCCATAGGATGTTGAAAATGGAATAATAGCTCTGTACCAGTCTAGTGCAGAAATGGCCTAGGATTCTGGGAGATCAGGGATAAAATAATAAAGGGAAGATTAATATTAATAATGATATTAAGGAGAGGAGGGACAGAACTGTGCCCTTCCCAGTAGACTCAAGCAAAAACAAACCACTGCAGCCTCCCCTGGCTTGTGTTTTCTTCCTTACTAATAAGTTTTGCTATCTTGAACACTTTCTGATGTACGTCCCCGTTTTCAGTAAAATGTTCGGAGGGTACGAATTTGGAACGGATGCAGCCTATGAAGGTCAGAATAGGATGAAAATGTTCTCTAGGTCCTGCAGTTTTGCTCACCCCCCCTTTGCCATCCTGAATTCTAAGGTGGTACGGTCCCACTCCAACTGGGCTGTACCGCGTGGGTGTTCCAAGGGGACCAGCGTTCCTTTGCCAGCACACACACAAAGCACAAGCCCGCCCTGCACTGATTTGTGTCCTTTTAAAGTCGTGTGCCTTCAAGCTGGTGACGATTTCTTTTCCGCCACCCTGGTTTGGCAAAGAGAGAGAAGAGGATGTGCTGGCTAAACTCTTGCAGCTGGATAAATTGTCATTAAGGTTTATCTTTTTTAAAAAAACACCCTGCTTATTGTTCCAAAGTGCTTACTGATTATTGGGTTGTATATTTTTTCCTGCCTCTTCCCGCAAGAGGAGAATGAGGAGGAATGACAGGGTAGCAGTTAGCGATAGCAGCTATTTAAAGGCAGCGAAACCACCAAATGTCATTTTATTTTTTTTGAAAAGGGGGAGCGAAGCAGTCATAATTGTTACTTAATAGGAAATTGCTACAGTTTGTGGCTCCAGACTCTTTCGCAGAGACTAAAACCTTGTAGCATTCTTGTTAAGCTGCCATGGAGAAGTAGAACACTTTATTAGAAAAATGCGTCCAAAAACAGCCTCCAGCTCTGTGGAAGTGATACGGGTGTTTTTCAGAGACTTTCTGGCAGTCAAACTGGAGCTTGGGAAAGTTACATTTTTGGACTACAACACTCAGAAGCCTCCAGCCAATCTGGCTACTTGTATTCCAAAGAAGTATCTTTTCTAAACATTTAATATAATAGTCATCTTTACTTAGGACATACGATGTGTTGCAAAGGAAGGACGTTGGTCCTTTTATGTACCTTTTAACTGCCATGATGTGGCAGGGATAATACTCTGTTGTCCCACTTTTTCACTGCTTTTAAAACATTGCAGTTTCTCTCTCCTCCAGCTTGGTCCTCAGCTTATTTCAGTTGCTGCAAACTGAGTTCAAAGTGCCAAAGTAGTTTGCATACCATTACCTTATCGGAGGGGAGAGGAGAATCTTGCGCTTCCCAGCGGGATTGGGCCAAAGCAAACTGCTGAAGTCTCTTCTAGCTTGTGTGGTCTTCCCCATTAACAGCTTTTGCCATCTTGACCACACTCTGGTGTTATCTTGGCCATATATGTCCCCCTTTTTATCTGGGAAATGTTGCAGGGTATGTGCGTTCTCTCCATTACTGCCCTATCTATAAATGTATACAAAGAACCACTTTTTAAAAGAGCCAGAGGCTTCTTAAAATCTTTCCAAGGAAAGGAATGGACCCTGAAAAATTGCTGTGAATTTCCCACCAGCTTGGGAATGAAAGGAGCAGGGCAGGAAATCATGAATTATCCGGCTACATTTGGAGAGAATGGGGAAGGGACTTAAAATATTTATTTTCCAGTATAAACAAACTTCCTCCTTGCTGTGATTTTTTTTAATAAACAAAGGTTTTACAGTTTTCATGTGAATAACAAGGGAAGAATGATTTCTCGGCAGCTGAGAGAGCGAGAGACAAGGGACTGGTCTTTTTATTAAAGGCTGTTCCTCTGAGACAAACAAGAGCCAAGGTATTTATATTACAGGGGACACCTGAGGTCAGATGTCAGGGGTTTGGCTTCAGGGTTACATAAACTACAGAATCCAAATATTTTTTTGCAGGATGTGTTTTAACATACTCCAAACACTTTTAAAAGGTGTCAGATACTGGTGGTGAGGGTGGAATCTCCAGTAAGGCAAAAATTCCCGATCTAAGAATGCACAGGCTCCACAGTTGCTAGGGTTAGGGGTGTAAGACCCTGCAAAAATGGAAAAACTGCAAATAACAAAATGTGTGCATGTAAACGCGTGCATGTAAATGTGTGCATGTGCATGTGTCTGTGGGAAGAGGACCAAGGCATGGTGGAGAGAGCGGGCACACAAGGTCCACACCAGGTCACGGAAAGGAGAGGGAAAGGGGGTGGGTTGGCAGCATTTATTCCACTTTAACTGCCAAAGCAACATCTTGTGGAATCCTGGGGCTTGTAGTTTACTGAGGCTAAAGAGCTCTCCGGCTGAGAATTCTCAGTGCCCCCTCTCTAAACTGCAAATCCCAGGATTCCATAGGAGGTTGCCGTGGCAGTTAAAGTGGAATAATAGTGCCATTAAAGTGTGACGTGATAAGGATCTGAATCTTCTGTTTTGTTCTTTTCAGAACTTGGAACAGTTGTTCCACTCCAGAATGATCTTGTGTGAAAGTTTGTTTTTTTTTTAACTGCAAGACCCAGAATCCCACAATGCATGTGGCTACTGGCTGTGGAAGGCCATTATTCCACTTTCAACATCCTATGGAATCCTGGGGTTTGCAGTTTATGGAGGAGCATTTAGAATTTTCAGCCAGAAAGCTCTTTGGCCTCAGGAAACTATTGAAAGTGGAATCATAGCACTATAACAATGTAGTGCAGAAATGACTGACGCTGGAGGTTTCTGGGAAGTTGTGATCTCTTTTCTCAGGTTCTGTTTTGGCTGCAGGGTGTAAGCTAAATAACCATTGCCGTGATGGAAGGCATTTTCTCCAAAAACTCCTGGTGTTTTTTTTCCCCCGTTTTCCCCCATTCCCAGCTCTTGAAAGGAATTTCTCTTCCTCGCTGGAAGAATCTGGACAAAGTGGAAGATGAGGACGAGCCGGGCAGCGGAGACTGTGATGACGAGGACGACTGTGGTGGCGGAATTGTTTCTGGAAATGGAGAGTTGAGAGTGAAGAATCAGCTGAGGTTTTTGGCAGGTAATTTCTGGGGTGAGCACTGCCTTCTCCAGCTTCTGTTATGCTGAGCTAGAGTGGAAGAGGACGGAATGTTTGCATGTTTTTTTAAATAATTTTTTTAAAATATTTTTTTTGCCCAAAATGCTCTCAAGGCATCAAAATGGACCAGCTTTTGAGTTCTGCAAAGTTCTTCATCAGGCTAGGCAGAGATGTGAAAATTTTCTAGCATTTTTCCTAATGCTGTATTTTTCCATGGAAAATACTTTATATGCTGTATTTTTCCACGGAAAGTATTCCACACCATCCATCTATAGATGTGTGTGTGTGTGTGTGTGTGTGTGTGTACATATGTTGTTGTTATTGTTGGTGTTGTGTGTCTTCAAGTTGTTTCTGACTTGTGGAACCCTAAGGTGGACTTATCACAGAGTTATCTGGGGCTGAGAGTGTGTGACACGCCCAAGGTCACCCAGTGGGTTTCCATGACCAAGTGAGGAATCGAATATTGGTCTCCAGGGTCTGTAGTCCAACACTCAAACCACGCTCTTGTTGTGCCTTTGCAAAAAATGAAATGAAAAGAGAGGACAAGCTTCTTTGGGCTGAGGACAGAATTCCAGGAAGAGAACAATCCTTTTTTTTTCTCCAGGAAAAAAGAAATTAATTTTTTTACTAGACAATTAATTTGTGGACAGAATTAATTAATTGGTTTTCTACATGGAGTCTCTGGTCTGCATGCACTATCATTTCAAACCAACAACACTAATCAGTTTGAGAAAAGGAGTTGTGATTATGTGGTTGTAGAGTTAATTCTGGAACGTGGGAAGATTATTTTTTTGGGGGGGACTACAACTCCCAGAACCCCCTAACCAGCATGCTGGGTCCCGAAAGAATTTGGGGAGTTTTGTCCAAAAAAGTAACTTTCCCTAACTTCAGAAATCCACCTTGCCCTAAAAAAGCATGTCTGCTTTTGAGTGCATTTCCCTAGTCTGAAACCAGACAACTGAACCTGGACAAAATCAGATGCGTAGCTTTTAAGTTTGAAGAGGAAGAAGCGTGGTCTCTTGAAAGGAGGCCAGATGCTGAGATAATGCTCTACGCCCCTCCTTCCTTGGTCTGAGACAGTTACCTGGTATTTAATGGAGTGGAAGCTGAGCAGTGTACCCATGCCTGTCAGCCTTGCCGTTTGGGTCCGTATACTTATATGCATATAAAAACTGCCCTAAAGGGCAAATAAGACTCCGAGATGGTCAAGAAAAAGGAAAAATGCAGGCAAATCGGTTGGCAGTGACCTTTGGAGTTGTGTCTTACCCGGCCTTGCTAAACGCTGGACGATGGGAGACATGTGGGACTCATATGTGAAGGAAGGCAGGCCTTTTCGTTTTCTTTCCGAGTGTTATAAGTAATCTTGGGGGCCAAAACGGCACAATCTGAGACCAGATCTCTCGACATCCTCCCCACTCCTTCTTAATGAACTGCAGTCACTGGGGAACTTTGCCAAATTGAGAGGGAAGATCCATACTGAGAAGGGGGGAGGCTGGTGGGGAACACAGGCTTGTTACAATCTTTCAAGTCAACTCCAACTTATGGTGACCCTCTCCTAGGATTTTCTTGGCCAGGAGATTTGCCATTGCCTTCCCCAAGGCTGAGAGAATGTGACCTGCCCAAGGTCACCCAATGGGTTCCTGTGTCCGAGCAGGATTTGAACCCTGGACTCCCAAAGTCCTAGTCCAACATTCTTACTGCTGCTCTTGAGTATAGGGTATTCAACCCCTTCCTCCTTGTTATTTTGTTTTCCCCTAGGAAATAAACACAGACCAGACATTTTGCCTCTGTATTTTCTTTCCTTGGATAAAACATCCTCCGTTGGGCCCGGTGTGCTTTTCCTGGGCTGTAAGAGAGAGAAGCTGCCTTGAACCGTCTTCTCCCTGTGTGGCTGCTCTGATCTTGCTTCACACCTCCCTGTGTCTGCAGTGAATTGGAGAGGAAGTTGGATTTTCTTCTGCATAAGCAATGGTTTGGCCCTGACTTAGGTGGAGGGGAGAGGCACCACCACAAGGCTCAACGGCGTGTGGCTGCTTGTTTGCAGGGCAGAAACACAGAGTGGAAGTGTGGCATGCCACGCTGTGGTCTTGCCGATGTGTGGTGTCAAACAGGTTCAGCTGTGCAGAGAGCAAACCTCGTTCCTCTGCCTATCCAAGGGCTGGTCAGCATTCACAGGTAATTAAAAAATATTTGTGAGTGACGAAGCTGGGAACTGCCTGCTTCAAATGTGGCCTCTGTGGTAAAATTATTCCCTGATCTTGGGTTGGGCCAGCGGCCAGCTCTTGGTCCTCTTGGTTTTGCTATCTGCAACATGGGAATGATAACACTGACCCTGCCTCAGTCCGGGGGCTTGGATGACCGGCTGTGAGAAGGTAGGGAAAATGCTTTGAGTAAATGGCATTGATCTTAATATTCTAATATACCAATGACTTGGACAACAGAGACTGACTTAAGGTCAGCCAGGGGACAGAAGATGGCCGGTGAGTAATACTAAATGATGGCCATGCTGGTGTGGGTGACTCACGGTGCCCCAGTGCCTCACTGAGGATGGGAAGGAGTCCAGTCAGTCTTCCTGGGGCAGAGAGTTCCACCTTTGGGTCACAGTAGTTAATAATAATAAAACAACATTTCCCCCCTGATTTTCACCCGCCTTGCTTCTGATGGTGTGGCTATCCAAAGAAGCAGTGTCATGCCACCATCGCAGGACCCAGCAGGACCCTTCCCAACCGCCACAGCCCAGAGACATGAGGGATACTTATGGCGGCCAGCGTAAGTGGAAAAGGAAGAGTCCGGGAGTCTGGGAGCTGTGAAATGCTGGGAAGGGGAGCTAGGTTACACCCTGGGAAGCTCAAGTTGGTTATCTCCATTGCACAACCACATATGCTTAGGAGCAATTCTTAGTTTGTGTTTGCAGATAGGCAGATCTTAGGATGAGAACAACCTTGTGCAAGTGTTGAGATGCCTTGCACAAATGTATCCTGGAAATAATGGCTTTTGCCAGGACTGAGAAGGCAGAACTGCTGGTGTATTGGGAGTTACACTGGTGTGATGGGGAGGCAAGAGGATGCTTGCCTGGGTTTGCTTCTTTTCAAAGTGTTCTGTTGTGAAGCACTTACCCTCCAGCATATCACAAAGGAAAACGAGGACACATGTCATGGAGCAATGTCAGAGGGTTGTCAAAATGGGCAAAAGAGGAACACACAAACTGGGAGAGCAGTTTGTTTTTGCCTGAGCCTACCAGGAAGGGTGAGATTCCACCTTCTGTTCTCTGCCCCTCTTGACTTAATTGAGTGCAAACTATTTTTATACTCTGAACTCAGTTTGCAACAATTGAAGTAAGTTGACGATGGAGGATGAGAAAGAAACTGGGACATTTTGAAAACAGCTGAAAAATTGGGATAGCAGGATTAATCAGGACTGGTCAGATCAGGAGAGCTGTGGGTTTAGGTGACCATACTGGTGCTGAATCCTAGATAAAACTGGGTAGGAATAACTGATCAGACACTGCCCTGGATGGAGACCCTTTTTGTGAGAACTGGCCTGCCATCTCCCTTGTTCTTCTCCAAGTACCTCACCAATGAGTCAAGATCCTCAGCTGTAATCGCACTTCATAAAAACAAAAAGAATCCCAAGAACTAACACATGCAACCTGAGCTAAGAAACATGTGTAGCTGGTTGGATTTCACTTCCTGTTTTTCTGCTGCAAAAAAATTGCAGTCTGCAACCTGGGCATGTGTGGAAGTCTCTTAAAATAGAATCCGTACGCCACTGTGCCTGACAGATGGCATGTTGTGTCTGTGGGATGAAATTTTAGCATTTCCTCCAGTAGAGCAAGAGATGATGGCACGGCTCATTCCAGAATCACGATTATGTATTCCACAGCAGAGAACTGATTCTCATTTCTTCGCTATTGTCTGTGGTTTAAAATAAAACAGGAGCAGGTAGCTGCCGAAGGGAAGGTTCTCTACCAGAGATGTTGGAGAGCACTTGCCTTTTGGAGCAGCCTGATCTTCTCCAGCTGGGTGCTCTGTTTTGACCTGGCTGTTCTATGTGTATTGATAATTTAGGGCCATGGATTGCAGGTCATTCACGCTGGTAATACAAGAGCAGGCTGTCTCAGGTAGAGAAAAACTTGGATGCCCTGTTAGGGTGTTGAAAGCTAGTTTTCAAGAAAAGGGGTGCATAAACTTTGGACCTTTGGCCTGTTGGGACCCACTCCCAAACACACTCTTCAAATATTTCCTGAGCAGCTTTTCAACGCTGTAATAACCCTGAAGGCTTGATACAATGCTCCATCTTGTTATCTCAGCGCTGGGCTTTGCATGACTGGAGGCATGACTGGATTGTGAAAAATGCCAGCTATCTGGGTTTTGCTGCTAGTTCTGTTTTCCCCCCTTTCCTAAGAGACTATGGTAAGGGCAAAATTTGGATCCACCGAGGGGTGGATGGAAAGTGATTCCCTCTGGGCATAAGAGAATTTGCTTTCCTCTAGGATGGCCGGCTCTCTGTTTTTGTTGCGGGGGAGAATGTGAGGGGATTGGGTCAGCGGGGGTGCCAGGAATGTTCTTATTAAAAAATGCTTCTTTGTCGACTCTAGATTGCCCCCAAGTAATCTTCAGAAAAGTTAGGAACACAACAGGCTTCTTTGCAGCCCCATCAGAGCTCGGACAACTCCCAGTTAGACTTGTCAGTTCGGGATCATTCCAGGCCCTGGAGTTCGTGGGCCAAAATCTGAGACTTGGGCATGGCCCCTGGTGGCGCCATAGAGCAGTGGTGTCACTAAAGGGAGCGTGACACCAAAATGACTGCCTGCCCTTTCTTTCTCCCCCCTCCCACCGCCGTGAAAGCCCATATAGCTTCATGTAGGATGACTGTGCCCTTTTTCTCCTACAGCTGGACAAGTTCTCCAGCGCCTTCGTGCATACAAAGCCAGCCAGGTAGATTGGGATGCCCATGGTTGATCCCCATGGCATTAGACGGCGACTCCTGAAATTGTGGATCCTGGACACAAAAGGCTGCATTGGGGTGATACCATGCGTTACTGCACTGGATTACCCCAACCCTGGTGATGCTGCCACAGCCATAGAGTGTTAAGTACCATCCACAGTTGTTCAGAGCTTGTCATTGAAGCAGGAAAAGAAAGACCATTTCTGCCCTACACTGTTATAGTGCTATTATCCCACTTTCAACCTCCTGTGGAATTCCAGGGTTTGTAGTTTCCCGAGGCCAAAGAGCTCTCTGGCTGAGAATTCTAAAGGCCCTTCCCTAAACTCCAAACCCCAGGATTCCACAGGATGCTGAAAGTGGGATAATAGCACTATGACAGTGTAGTGCAGAAATGGCCAAAGAGATCATATTTTCTTGTTTGCAAGAAGTCTTAAGAGGCTTTTCCACAGATCAAGATGAAAGGAGGAGATTATTCCATCTCACCTATTTAGCGAGAATGACCATTTCATGTAGCCCATTTGCTTCTAGCTAGAATGTGGATGCAGTGCAGAGCGGAGGGTGAGCCCTGGCACCCCAAGGACTGAGAGAGGAAGGAGCAAGCTAAGTAGACATTCCTCTGGAGGATCTTGGCAAATGGCAGCAAACAACTAAGGAATCCTTGCAAACTGTAGCAAGCCAGTGCTCTGCTAGCTGAGCTGGCGATCTGCACACAGCCCTTTCTTCTTGCCCAGAGCTGAGCCTGTCCATACTGGAGAATTCACATTTCCCTCACTTCCCACCTGGAGGATGACCCTTGAAAACTGGAGACTGAGGACTAGGCTTGTTCCCTACCAGGCTCGGTCCCTGCTGTGGTCTTGCCATGAGCCTGCCAGCTTGCCCCACGCCATCTGTTTGTCTTCCTCATGCACACCTCTATTTTAGAAAGCTTTTGGCTTACTAGCTGTGCGCTCACAGCTATTTTGAAACTCAGTGAGTCCCAGGGATTTGGAAACGTGCTTCCTGTTTGAGGAACTCACCCTTTCGAACAGCTGCCGTGAAGAATGTGCTTTCCTGTTTCTGTTTGCTGCACCTCTCAAGCTGTCTGGTGGGACTTGATTGTTATTATTGAGATATTAGTAATATCCTTTCTCTCCTTCCCATTCCACCCCCCCCCCCCGCCAATTTTGTGTTTCTCCCTGAGTGCCGTCAGGTGCTTGCATTGCCTCTGTGGTGTTTCCGGAGAGATGGCTGCGCTGGTCTCTTTCCGTACCCACCAAATGTCCCAATTTTACAGGGGCTGTCCCAATCAATTCTCTGTCATCCCGCTTTTCCAGCTGCCTTTTAAATGTCCCAGTTTCTCTTTCCTCCTCCCACTTTCCCTCTTTGATCCCTCTTTGATCTTGGCTGTATCAAACTGAACTCAAAGTGCTCTCAATTAATTCAGCAGCGAGGAGAGGAGAGGAGAAAGGAGAATCTTGCCCTTCCCAGGAGGCTCAGCCAAAAGCAAACTGCTTCAGCCTTTCTTAGCTTGTTTGCTGTTCTTTGTTCATAATGTTTTTCACCTTGACTGCACTCCGATGTTGCTGGGCCTCATGCATCCTAGTTTTCATCTGTGAAAAGTTGGAGGGTGTGTGTTTCCAAGAGACCAAATACAGTGGGACCTTGGTATCTGCAAGGGTCTAGACCTCGTGATTTGTTCTTGTTTTTTTCAGAGCTTGGAAACGTTCTCTTTCAGGGGGATGACAGCCCCTAGATTCCCCAACTAACGTGCCCAGTGACTAATATTGGCTGGGGGATTCTGGGAGTTGAAGTCCAAGTATGTAACTTTTCTAATCCATGTTGATAGGAAGATGGTTGGCTTGCCCTGCCAACTCTCTTTTGTAGTCTCTTTTGAAAAGGTGTTACAAATGGTTCTACGCTTCCTCCTTATTAAAAGTAGAATTATGCAAAATGAAAACACGCAAAGTAGAAACAAGAGCAAAAACCAAAGGTTGGTTTTCTGGCAGCTTTTGTAAATGCATCTTGGTTTCATTTCATCTTAGAATGTGAATTTTCAAATACAGAGACAACTGTTTGTGAGACACAGCAACATTAGTATCCACATTTGGGAAGTCTGTTTTTGTAAAATGTAGTTTGTTACACGTTACTTGTGAAGAATGTTACAAACTGATAACACATCATTTTAATTGGCTGATTTAAAAGATTGTAGAGGTTTTAAATACATAAGCCCTTCCCGAAACACTTTGAAAAAATGGTCAAAGTTATTTGCTAAACATCCATAAACATCATAACTTTCAACTGCTTTGGCTGGGAAGCCTAGTGAGTTGTAAATGCTACGAACCCTCAGAGGAAGTGGAGGAAGAGAGATCTCTAGCTCTTCCACTCTTCCAAGGAAGAGTGACAACATTTCTCTCTTGACAACTACACAGGGCAAGATGCCTATGTGGGTATAGATGTGGATGCTTCCCAAGCAGCAGAGATTCCCTTGCCATGTAGGGTCCTGGAGCATTTACTCCCCCGGCAGTGGTGGTACTCCAGCCTTGGAGGAGAGAGTGAGCTTCCTTCGCTGGGGAGATGTTTGGAGAGATCTGAGGCCCTGTAGCCATCTGGAACCTGTGCCTCAACCAAGAGATCCCTGCCCCCACCAACCTACAAAAAGACCAGACCTCGGTTGTCTGGTCAACTGATGAGAAGAAACGTTGAGCAGCCAACCAACCAGAAGCAGGCATAGCTTGATCCAGATGCTGGAAATAGCCAGGAGCAGGACTTAGGGTCATGTGTGTTCTTTGCTGGTAATGGAACTCCAGTTTGGAGCTGCTTGCTAATTCTGGGGCAGGCTTTCCTGTCCTTTCACTACTTCTGCTCTCTTCCCCAAAATCCAGCTTTGTTTTTCCATGAATATCCATTCTGGGGAACAAAAAAGAACCTCACGGAGCACACGGAGTTGCCACAGGCATTCACAGATGGTCCTCCTGCATGTTGGTATTCCGTGCTCAGAAGAGCAGTGCAGAAGCTCAAAAGCCTTGCTGGTGCCTTGCTCAGACACCAAAGGTTGTGTTGTTATTTGTTGTGACTTGCTGTCAGGTCAGCCTCAACTTGTGGCAACCCTATGAATGAGAGAACACCAAGATCCCTGGTCATCTAGGGTATGTCAATATCAAGGGGCTTTTTTGGGAACTTAATGAAGTGAGGTGCAGTCCCCGCAAGAGTGTTTCTATAGTTATGGCTGTTTAATCCCATGGTAACCATCATGACTCTGTCCTGTAGGATCCCAGATGGTGAGCTATTTAGAATGATCTGTTAGAGGATTTTTGTCCACTCCTGTGGACTATGACCAGTTACCCTGATTTAATCCTTAATTCTTCTTGGGAGCTGTAGTTCAGAGGGAACAGGCTAGTGCTCTGCTCTACAATTCCCTACAATTCTGCCCAGCTTTGATTCATGCTGGCGTAATTGGAGGCTTCACAAGTACAACTGCTTATCCTGACCTTGTGTAAGAGGTATGGCTTCTACCTCCTTGTGCAATTTTGCCAAATTGTGCAACAGCTGCCAAATGGTGCCTGGGTGATACTGTGGCCCTCCCAGCATCTTTGTGCCACTGTCCAGCTGGCTGTCTTCATCTTCTCTCTCTCTCTCTTTCTCTTGGCCTCTCTTCCATATTGACCCTAACAGACTGCTGTGTTAAATATGCTGGTGGAACTTCACACCCCACTAGTTTCAAATATCAGCTCAGTCTCTTTGGGGATAACCCCGACTTTGCTCAGATGCTTGGCACCAACAATGGCAGATCACAGAAGCAGCCATCGGGCGACATGAGAGCACTGGTCTGTTGGGTCCAAGACCATCTGTCTGCTCTGCTGTGCCTCCTTAAAAAATTATTTTTAGAAATTTGGCTGTTGATGCTTGCAGCACAGCTGGTGGGGACCACAGAGAGCCAGGTGTTTCTTGGAGGAGGAGACAAGGAAAAGGGGAAGACAGAATTGCCTTGTTTGGTTTCCAAAGAGGAATTCCCTGATGGAACGTAACAAAATCCTGTTTTCCTTCCCTAGGTGAAGGCTGACTTCAGATTTCCTGGCTGCATTTTCTCTGCCACTTGATATCTCTGCTCACAGGTCTCTCTTCTCCACCCTGCAACTGGGGAAGTGGCTCAATTGCTGTGAGCCCTCCACATTCACTAGGGTTAGGAGTGCAGGACCTCTGCAAAACTGGAAGAATCACAAATAGCAAAATATGTATGTGTGTGTGTCTGTGGGGAAGAGGGCTGAAGCATGGTGGAGAAAGCGGGCACCCAGGGTCCAAACCAGGTCAGGAAATGGAGTGGGGAAGCAAGGTGGGTTGGCACGGTGGCCCACTGTAGCCATGAAGGTTGTACAACAGAGAGAAGAGCATTTCCAGAGGATCTCAGGGTTTGGGGCAGGCTTGGATGGGGAGTACAGACTTCTGGATAGCCTGGACTGAAACCATATGGGGCTTGATAGGTCAAAACCTGCACTTTGAAGCATGTCCAGAAACAGCCAATGGAGCATAGGATTTGTGTGCTCCCTGTAGCCAGAGACCTATTCTGTGCAAACACAATGTCCAGATGTGTCTCAAGTTCCGTCCCTTGCTGTTTTTAAATGTGCTCCCAAGTTTGTAAGAGGATGCAAAGTGACTGAGCACCTTGGGGCTGTCTGTTTTTTTGGGTTTTTTTCTTTCCCAAAAAGGCTGCACTTTTTGAAACTGTTACATCAGTGCCTTGTGCCGCTTCTTTTGTCTTCTCGGTGGGCTTTCTCTCTCTCTGTCTCTCTCCCTCTCCCCTTCCCCCCAGTCAGGGTTCCACAATGCCTTGGCATCCCCTGCATTACCATACATAAATGAGCATTTTACAAGTGTCAGTCTTTTGAGGCTGCCGGAGGAGGGGGGGATATTTGAAAGGGTGGGGAAGCAATGTAAACAGAATGAAATTCTGAAGCAAGATCATTGATATGACAGGACCAAAGCGCCAGAACTCCATCTCTGAAAAGTCCTTCTTTTCATCCTTCTAATAAGTCCATTACTTGCCGCACTGAATATTTCAAGGCCCCTTTCATGGAACACTGGGGTGCAGAGCATGCTTTGCATTTCGGGGCTTTGTCTCCCCATCGGGAGAAACCAAAGTTATTTCTGCTTTAAAATAACAGGAGCAAAGGAACAGCTAAGCTCTTTTCATTCCGAGTCCCTTACATTATTTTACTGGACAAAGTTTGTGTTGGCTACAAAACAAGGGTATTCATAGGACCTAAGAGAAGGAATTTAGGTAAGAATGAAGCCGAGATTGTACTGTGCATAAAGGCTTCTTTTCCGAAGACCATTAAGAAATTCCAAATCAGAAGCCCTTCTGAATGGTGACATTAAAATTAGCCTTGCTAATTTCAAGTAATTCAAGCCGAGATCGGGCTGAGCTTACAAATCTACCCCAAGAGACGTTCCCATAATTACAATCTCAATGTCTGCTTCAGTTAAGGTGAATCTACTTTAAAGAAAAGGGTAGGGGGGGAGTTGAGAAAGGGTGCAGAAGTTGATTTAAAAATTAGTTGTAGAAGAAACTTAAGTAGGCTGCTTTAGCAATGGTAAGGAGAGGCAAGCTTTGAATCAGCCAAGATTCAGAGTTTCAACTGCTTTCTTTTAAAAGCTGTAATTGGTAATTTAAAAAAAAATCCACACAACAAACATATTTCTGTATGTGTATTTGTGTTTGATAAAATATATTCTATATTGCTGTCTCTGATGATATAATTTTACAGCTACAGAGCCAGTGTGATGTAGTGGTTTGAGCATTCTCAACTCTGAAGACCAGGGATCGATTCCTCACTTGGCCGTGGAGACCCACTGGCTGACTTTGGGCATGTCACACACTCTCAGCCCAAGAACTCTCCAAGATACGTTTGCCTTAGGGTCGCCATAAGTTGGAAATAAATGCACACAACGACAACAACAATTTTATGGGTAACTTATGAAAGCTAACTGGTTCAAATGGTGTCAGTGCAATCCCCATCAACTAGAAGGCAGTGTTAAAAATGATCCACTCCAAGTGTCAAATATGCCAGGTATGTCACTGACCCAGCTCCAAGGGGAAGGCGTTCCACAACTGAGATGCCACAGCAGAGGAAGTTCTCTCCTGTGTTTTCTTGGTGAAACGGTGCCAAAGTGTTCCGGCCCAGACATTCAGAAAGAAGCAGTCAGAAGGAAATCTGTTCTCGCCTTGTAGCTCGTTGAGTGCAAGCTGTTATTTCAGGGATGTAAGTAAATCTATCAGGGAGAAGGGAGGAGGCTGTAACTTAGCTAATTGACTCGTACCTGGAGGGAGCAAAAATAGGGTACGTGCTGTGAAGTAAAGTTGCTCCCGATGCATAATATGCCTTCTTGTAATCAACAGTAAACCCTCAAAATTGCTATGTAGCAAGTTGTGGCTTTGTCCCAGGGTTGTTTTCTCGACAGGCTCCTTCCTCTGTTGTGTTTGCATGCCACACTGAGACCTGAATTTTGTAATGTTGTTCTTTTGCTGTTTAAACAGTGTTGCTGTAAGCGGTAAATATATAACACAGCCAGGCAGGCTTTTCTCTGATGGCTCTTGTCAGAAGGTAGTACAGAGGCATGGCCGCACTGCCGTAGATGTTAACTGCAGGAAGCAGAAGGCCACCGAGAGCCGGCATGGTGTAGTGCTTGGAGTGTTGTGCAATGACTTTGAGGCCCCTCCCTAAACTGCAAACTTCAGGATTCCATAGGGTGTTGAAAGTGGAATAATAGCACTGTAACAGTCTAGTGTGGAAATAGCATTAGAGTTGGAAGGGACTACAAAGGAAGGGAATTGGGCATACCTACGATACAAGTATACGCAATTCAGGCACTCCTATAACACGAGCCATTTCTGCACTATACACTATTATCCTTCTTTCAACATCCTATAGAATCCTGGGGCTTGCAGTTTCAGGAGGGGCCTCTGGCCTCTCCCGAAACTGCAAACCCCAGGATTCCATAGGATGTTGAAAGTAGGATAATAGCGCAATTACAGTCTAGTGCAGAAATGGCCATGGCTGTCCAATGTCAGTTTAAAGACCTTTGAAGATGCGAGGCAGGCTGCTCCACTCTCAAGCAGCTCTAACAATGTTTAAAAAGTTCTGAATGCTCAGGTGGAATCTCTTTTTGAATATCCATGGGTTCATGTTCTACTCTTTGGAGCAGCAAAGAACAAGCTTGCTCCATCTTCTACCTGACATCTCTAAAGATGGCTATCATGTCACCTCTCCGTCTTTTCTTCTCCAAAGTAAACATAGCCAGCTGCCTTGGTCATTCCTCACGAAGCTTGGTTTCCAGGCCTTTGACTATCTTGGTTGCCTTTCTCTGGGCACCTTCCACTTTGTCCATACCCTTCTTGAACTATGGTACTCAGAACTGATGTTTCTTGGCCATATGGATCCCAGTTTTCATCTCTGAAATTTTGGGTAGGGGTATGCCTTACTGACACCAGTGCAACTGAAATGGAGGGTGGTGTTGTAGTGTCCAGTTTCTTTCTATTTGCAACCTTTTAACTTTGCTCCTATTCCTCCCTAGAAAAAGGTCTATTTCTCTGTTGTTGGCCTCTCTTTCTGTCCCTCCTTACTTTTCTCTCTGTCTCCCACTTCTGGGAGGGAGAAGAAAAGAGAGCCACCCACGATTCTCACAGTCAGCAGTGTGTGTGAAAGAGGGACACATCTCCCCCCCAATTTAAAGGGGAGTTGGGAGAGGTACAACCGCAAAATCTCAGAGATGCTTTGCAAATGCCACAGGTGCTCGACTTGACATGCAGGATAATTGCAGCTGGCACCCACCCCTTAGCTGACGCCCTGAGGTTCAGCAAGGAGGGAAGCTGCAGGAGCAAGGAGAGGATTCCCCAAGTGCAAGGCTTTCTGCGTAAGAGAGGAGTGGGCAAGGTACAACCCTCGGCTTCTATGCTACCCCCAAGGCTCTCCTTGTGACTGTTGTGACCCTACTGTGATCCCAGGGAGATCTGACCCTGCTCTCTTCGTGCGTCTTTGCTCGGTACATGCATTTGTGTGCATAAATAGGATTTTCATCTTCCGCAGGGGGCTAGGAAGGAAAAGCCTCTGCAGAGGTGCAAGTCTAAAGTAACTTTCCCAGTAACTTCCCACTGAATTACTAGTCACGGGGATTAACTCAGTAGGCAATGGCAGTCTAGATGATCTTGGAGAGCAAGAGACATGTCCAATTCTGGGCACCATCATTCAAGAAGGATGCTGACAAACTAGAACGTGTCCAGAGAAGGGCAGCCAAGCTGGTCAGAGGCCTGGAAACCAAGCCTTATGAGGAGCAGCGGAAGGAAGGAGGGTATGTTTAGCTTGGAAAAGAGAAGTGGTGCTCTAGCCCTCTTTATATATCTGAAGGGATGTCATGTAGAAGATGGAGTTTGTTTCTTGCTGCTCTCGAGACCAGAGCACAAACCAGTGGACTGAAGTTAGAAGGAAGGAGATTCCAGCTCAACATTTGGATGAACTTCCTAGCTGTAAGAACTGTTTGAGAGTAGAAAGGTTTGAAAGTAGAATGGTGGATTCTTCTTCTTTGGAGTTTTTTTTGGACAGAGGTTGGATGAGCATCTTCCAGAAATTTTGATAGTTGTGTGTTCCTGAATGGCAAGGGTTTGGATGAGATGGCCCTTGTATTCCTTTTTGAGTCTTAATATTCTATCGGCCTTTCTGCACTACACTGTTATAGTGCTATTATTCCGCTTTCAACGTCCTATGGAATCCTGGGCTTTGCAGTTTCGGGAGGGGCTTTGAGAATTCCCAGCCAGGGAGCTCTTTGGCCTCAGGAAACGACAAATGCCAGGATTCCACAGGAGGTTGAAAGTGGAATAATAGTACTATAGCAGTGTAGTGCAGAAAGGCCCTAAGATTCTATGACTCTTCCGGATGCCTGAAACTATCCCCTTTCTGTCCATAAAAGGCCAGTTGCCTCTCCTGGAAATGTCAAGGATAATACCACCAAAAGAGACTGACAGGACATATGAATGGAATAGCCCCAGAGAGGATCAGGAAGGCATAATTGCAAAAATCGTCACTGCTTGGAACTGGCCATGTTATCCAGCAATACCTCACTGACGTCTAGATCCTTTGATAAAATATAAATAATTAATGGGCAAAAACTTCTCTCAATAAAATCTGATGGACTGGGAAATGACATAATGATGCTGATGATGGTAGCAGCAGCGAGGGGAGGAAGATGATGATGATGACAGTGAGAATGTCTACCTTTGCAACCTGGTGATAGGCCTTTGGAGACCTGGTTCCACACATGGGGCTGTGTGTGTGCAAAATGAAGGGATTTCCCCCTCTTTAGAATCCTGCCTCCCCCAGGAAATTTTCCTTCATTCTCCAAATTTCTAGCACTGCAGAGAGTGAGACACTGAAAATCCTTCCCACCTCAAACTCTTCTATTTCCTGTGTTCTCATCCCTTGATCTCTTTGCCTGCCCCTTTCCTTTGGATGGCTAAACTGTGTTTCCAATTGCTCAGCTGAAGTTTGAGATTGCTGCAATGCCAGACATTTGGGGGCTGAAAGAAAATTTCATTGCGGGGCTTAATTTTTATTGGGAGGGCAATATGCTCATTTTTGCCCTCACCATGGCTACAACCCTGGGGTCCCACGACAGCGGCTGTTGCCAAAGACGGAAAGGAGTCACTCATATTTCTCACCTCTGTGGCTACAGCACTTTGGGGGGGGAGGGAAGTGAGCAGCCCCAAGGAGATGGAAGAGCCGCGGACCTTGTCCAGGGGAACGTTCCGTCCAACCTTGAGGCCCTCTCTGCCAGACAGTAACTTGGCATCTCCTTCAGAAGGCCCAGATGCCTGGCAGCTGGAGGGCATTCTCTGGTGCCGGCATCCAGCAATTCCATTCCCCCCTCCCACCTCCACCGGCTGGCCGGCTGCCATTCTCACATTGCATTCTGCTCTTTGAAGTCATTCTCCATTTGCTTGCAAGGTATAGTTCTTGCCGCTTGGTCATGACTTGTCCTTTTTGGGTGGTGAAAACGGGAGGGGTGGGGAATTTTTTTTTTTTCGTGGGGAGGAGAATCAGGGAAGGTCTCTGGGCCCAGAAATATCCTTACTACATAAGTACCCAACACATACTTGGTTGGAATCCTAGGGGTTTCTCATACAAGTTCCTCTGCGGAAGACATGGGATGTTTTTGTGTGCTGTGCAGGCTCTGCGTTTAGACCAAAGTTGCAGAAACTGAGTTTCACATGTGGTGTCATGGCACAGGTAGATGCCCATGTTTGTGGGTGCATATTCAGTTGCACAACTGTCCCATGAGGTGCAAGGATTCTGTATCACAAACAGCGTGTAAATCCATGTGGGGAGATTTGTACTGTGTAGCCGTGATGTAGGATCTTGTCTGTCTGTCCCGCGGCTACCAAAATTCATGGATGCTCAAGTCCCATTATATACAGTGGTGTAATGAAATGACATCTCTTATATGAAAAGGCAAAATCGAAGGGTTTTTTTAAAAAATTTCTTTTCATTTTTCTCTTTTTGGAATATTATCAGACTATGTCTGGTTGAATTTATGGATACAGAATCGGTGTATATGGAGCTCTGACTGCAAATAGATCTCCTGTAGTGCCTTTGCAAGTTGCAGTCAAAAATGAATCCAACCTTGGAATTTGTAGCCAGGTGCTGGTCTCCTAACTGAGCTGGAGGTTTGCACAGAGGCCTTCCGTCTTGCCTGACGCTGAGCTCAACCAGACTGGAGAATTTGCACCCATGTCTCTTACCTGGAGGTGACTCCATCAGTCTCTCCAGCCAGCCAGCTGTAGAGCATAATCTATTTATGCCAGGGCCTTTCCACACTACACAGTTATAGTGCTTTGAGCCCTCCTTAAATGCCTCGGGAATCCTGGGACTTGTAGTTTGGTGATATACTGCACTTCTTTGATAATTCTAAATGTCTCCTGAAACTACAAATCCCAAGATTCCATATGGTGTAGCCATGGTTATCAAAGTGAGATCAAAGTGCTATAATTGTGTAACATGAAAGAGACCCCCTGCTCCCCACATAATCTCATTCTCTTCTCTTTCTGGCTTTGGCGTGACTTATAGTTGCCCTTGGAGAGGCTTCCAAAAATTGAAGGCTGCCTGGAATGAGGTTGCTTTGGCTGGCCGGGGCTCGTACCTGGAAAGCTTGCGCTGAGATGAGAGGCATAACTCAAATTGTTTTTCCATGGGCGGAATGTCCCCCTTCCCTCCTTGTCCTTTTTGCTGACATGGAAAGCACGTATTTGCAGGTTTACAGCTGTTGACCGGTGTCATTCTGCCCGCATGTTGACGCGAGACCAGAAGGTTGCAAGTGTGCGTGTAAGTTCGTGTGTGTTGTGCTCTCGGGGTAGATCGGATTGAAACAAAACTGGAAGTACAATATGAGAAGGTTGATTCTACCCTGAGCCTGAGGAATCTCTCTTTTGGTGACTCGATCGTAGGTTTTCCGTGGCAAGATTTATTCTCCAGCAATCTGAGCCTGAAATTGAGATTTTAAACTTGGGAGGGCCCCCGTACCTTTCATGATTGTGCAGAAGAGGGCATTTCAACAGGTATTGCTTGCCGTGCAACCAGGTAACAAGCGACACCCTGCTGAAATCCCCTCTTCTAGACAACCGTTAAAGGGACAGGAATTCTCTCCCAATTTTCACTCCAGTGACCCTAACAGGAGGTCATCCCTGGGCCACTTCCTGTTGTAAAATAGCCTCTGTTGACCCGTTTTGGTTGTTGAATTATCCAGATTAAAAAGATGTGGAAAGAAGCCGACAGAAATGATAGTGGAAATGCCTGCCGACTGTCTGTAGGATGCAAGCCATTTTTTAAAAACATTAATTTAACAATATAAAGGGAAAAAAAATAAAAAAATAATAATCAGTTAAAAAAAAAGAAAATAATAACCAAAACAGCCCACCAGTTAAAAGCCCTATAAACCTATTGGAACAGAAAAGTTTTCAGTTGCTGAGCAAAAGAGAGCCAGGAAGGATGTAAGTCAGTAGGATTCAGGCCTTAGATTATCACGCCCAGAATGCTCCACGCAGTAGGGCTATTGGGAGTTGTAGTCCAAAAAAGCAACCTTCCCAAGACCTTTGTCCCCCTCCCCATATCCAGCAAGGTATTGACCCTTCCCTCCCTTCTTCTGGCAAAGGGGGACGGAGGCCTTCTCTGAAATACCAGCCGGCTGAGCTAATGATTGACTATTATTGTAAACGGATTATCTAATCTCAAGCATAAAAGACAAGCCAGAGTGGAAGAGAAGTGGGGTTGGGGAATGTAATTAGCACAGATGGGTTTAAAACGCCCCCTAGATCATGTAGCTGCCTGGCTCAGCATCAGAGCCCATTTTGGGAAGTTGCCTAGAAGAACTGAAGCTGGCGAAGAGGGTGGGGGAAGGAAAGATTTTTTGGGAAGGAGACCCAGCCTTTGAATGGGGAGAATCGGCTCCTCCACCGGAGGAATGGTTGAATCATACTGAGGAATGTCGCCCCAGCGAAACAGGAGTGCACTGCTTGTATGGGCTGGGGGGTGCAGACCATGAGACACCTTGTCCTCACCCCACTTCTTGGAAGGAACGTGTCTGCTCTCTCGAGTTGCCAGATTGCAGGCCCTGGCCCTCTCTGGTTTTCATGGGATATCTATGGGTGGGCAGCAAGGGTGCACATTCTTTAGTTTGGGTGGGAAGTGGAAAGGGCGAGGTGCAGATCTCCAGCTCAACCAGCAGAGCAGCAGCCTGCTACAGTTGGCAGGGCTTAACTGATTAGTTGCTACAGCTTGCAAAGACTCTTGGTGGGGGTGGGGGGCTGTGTTTGCCTAATTAGCTTCCTCCTTCTCTCCTAGTTATTCTGGGGCCAGGGCTCACCTTCTACTCTGCATCCACTTTTTGGTTAGAAGCAAACTGTTGTGTGCCTCCAAGTCATTTCTGATTTATCGTGGCCCTAAGTTGAACCTATCTTGGGTCTTTCTTGGCTACAGATTTATTCCGGGGGTGGGGGCTTGCCTTCCTCTGAGGCTGAGAGAATGTGGCCACCCAGTGAGTTTCTGTGACCAAGTGGGGATTCAAACACTGATCCCCCAAACACTGATCATAGTTGCTCATGGCTTATCTTTCAAACATAGGGAGGGAGGGAAAGAGCTTAAGACAGACATCTTTGCTAAAGGGGCTGTTCCTAGATCCAGGTAACATAAAGTCATAGAGTTGGAAGAGACCACAAGGGCCACCGAGTCCTGCCCCCTGTATACCATCGAAGTATTTCCAACTGATGGCCATCCAACCTCTGTTTAAAAACCTCCAAAGAAGGAGACTCCACCACACTCCCAGGCAGCAGCGTATTTCACTGTCAGACTGCTCTTATCATCAGGAAGTTCTTTCTGATGTTTAGGTGGAATCTCTTTTCTTGAAGTACAAAGCCATTGCTCCTTGTCCTAGTCTCTGGAGCGGCAGAAAACAAGCTTGCTTCATCCCCTGTATGACATCCCTACAGATATTTAAACACAGCTATCATGTCCCCTCTTAACCTTCTCTTCTCCAGGCTAAACATCCCCAGAGGGCTTCATGGTTTCCAGGCCGTTTACTGTTTTGGTTGCCCTCCTCTGGACATCTTCCAGCTTGTCCGTTTCCTTCCTGAACTGTGGTGCCCAGAACTGGACACGGTATTCCAGGTTGGATCTAACCGAAGCAGAAGAGAGTGGGACTATCACTTCCCTTGACCTAGACACTGTACAATGAGGGATTGTTGCTTCTCCCTTACTGAAGGGGATGGGATAAGGAACAGTTAATCTAGCCTACCTGCTTCTGTGTAAGCCAGCAACCCTCCTCTAAATCAATAGTGCCAAGAAAGCCTTTGGATAGGGCTACCTGAAGTCTGGAGTGGCAGTAGCAAGAGTGTATCTAGTGCAGTGTTTCTTAGTTTTGTATATGTGTGATGTAACCTTTCTATTTTTGACTGTTCCAGCTGGTTACTGACTTTTTTAGAATGTTGTTGGATTTTGAAAAGTTGCAAGCTGTTTCGGAGGCCCTCAAGCCAAGAGAGCAGGACAGCAAATTACAATAAATAAATACGCCAAATAAACATCGGACCTTCTGGGTTGCTGGAACTGGTGGTTTCTGCTCACAATGTGCCAGAGGAACCTTAGAAACTTGACATAAAACACACCCAGCCACCCACAGATAAAACCATTAGTGATTTAGGAGCAGTTTTATAATTTAAACATCTCAGCCACATGAGTTTATGAAGGAGAATTCAAGTATTGATGGGAACTTGTATTGATAGGAATGTGTTGGATATGTGTGTCAGTATATATAGCAGAAAGAATACAGAATGGACACGCAGAACATTTGTTGTGTTCTTTTCTGCTGTTTCCAGCGGGGTGTGTTGTACAGCTGGAAAAGTTCCTTTTAAAACTTTCTTTGCAGAACCCCCTAGCTGCCACTACCACAAGCTGTCTTGGCTGGAGGATTTTGGGAGCGGCAGTCCAAAAGAAGGACATTTTTCAAAAGGTGAAGATTAAAATGAGCTTGAACTATTGACGACACTAAAAAGATTTAAAACCACACTTAAAAGATAAAAAGCCATTTTAAAAGTTCAGACTAAAATCAATACAGCACCCTCAGTCCGTGGCTGAAAAACTTTCCATCTGAAGAGGCTATTGACAGAAGGACTGCAAGGAAGGGTAGGGGCAGCCACTGAGAAGGCCCTGTCTTGTGTCCCCACCAACCGTGCTTGTGATGATGGTGGAACTGAGAGAAGGGCCTCTCCTGATGATCTCAGAGCCCAAGCAAGCACGTACAGAGATACAGTCTGCCAAACAGCCTGGATCTAAGCCAGTGGTTCTCAACCTGTGGGTCCCCAGATGTTTGTGGACTTCAGCTCCCAGAAGCCCTGAGCATTGACCATAGTGGCTGGGGCTTCTGGGAGCTGAAGTCCACGAACATCTGGGGACCCACAGGTTGAGAACCACTGATCTAAGCTGTATCGGGCTTCATAGGGCATAACTAGCATTTTGAATTGAAACAGACCGACTATTTGAACAGGAGCATAGTATGGTCCCTATACCCTGCCTCTGTTAAAAGTCTGGCTGCAGCTCTTTGGGCCAGCTGAAGTTTCCAACCAGTCGTCAAAGGCAGCCCCGTGTAGAGGGCATTATAGTAGTCCAGATGGGATGGGACTAAGGTATGTACCCGATCCAGCATCTCAACAGACTGGCAAAATTGGCATGCAAAGTTAGCTGTCCATGTTATCCATTGCTGTGAGAGCTGAGGGGAAGTATTTACCAACGCTAACTCACAGCTATTATGGAACTTGTTATACTCCGTGTATTTCTCAGCCTCTGTTTCAAAAACCTCTGAAAGACCACACCAACTTTTTGGGGCCACGAATTCTACCTCCTCACCCATTTTCTCTTCTTTGTTCTAGAACTGGCCTACGACCTGGACACGGACGACATTCCTTCCAACAAGCAACTTTTGAACCAGCAAAGCAAAGAGGCTTCGGCAATTCACAACCTGAGCGCAAGTGGCGCAAGGCCAACCTTTGATCTTATGGCCGCTATCCTAATGACACCGTTGCTTCTGTTGGCCAAATGACCGGCATTGTCTCTTGTTCTTTGGACGTTCGACTGGAAGCAGTGAAGATTTCCCCCCCCACAAACTCTCTTCTTTCTCCTGAGGCATGTGGAATGAATTACTCATGAAAGTTATGGTTTTGAACAAAATAAAATAAATTGAGAATTAACTGGGGAGGGGAGGGCTGGGGCTTGTTTTTTTTCGATTTAGCAAGCAAGGTATGACTCCTTGGATTTGGAGAAAAAAGAATCTTGGTTAATGATTTAAAAAAAATGGGTAAAGAAAAATACCCAGTTTGTATCCCATGAGAAATTTACGGAAACAGCGAGTTTTCACAACTGTTCATGGCAACCCAAGCATATTTCATGTTGAGTGAATTGACATGGGGGGGATGATTTAAATTGGAATAAATGTCATGATTCAAATAATACATATCTATTTATCGTTCCTCTGATTTGGAGATGTTTGGTATTTGCTGGGAAAATCTATGTGGGAGCACAAAAGGGTTCCGAAGTGGGCAGTTTGGCTCAGAGGACTGGATCCTGGCACTGAATTATCAATATCTGTTGGCAAATTAGCCTTGAGTTGGGCAGCTGGGAGGATCTTGGGTGGATTTAGCACTTGGCTGCAGCTACTCATAAGCAGCGTCTCAACAACCGAGAATGCTGGCGTGATGTAGTAGTTTAAGTGTTAGACTAGAATTCCAGGGGCCCAGGGCTCAAGTCCCCACTCGGCCCTGGAAACCCACTGAGTGACCTTGGGGACACTCTCTTAACTTAATAGGAAGCAAACGGCAAATGGGAATCTCTGGCTAAATTTCACCACGAAAACCCCAGGAGCTCATTGTGGGGCAGAAGTGCAGCCCAAAGGAAGGGGGAATTGCCCCCATCCTCCATGCAGTTTCCCTCTCCAACTGTTTGTAAACCGCACAGGGCTAGTGGCCATTTTGTTTGGAAGAAGTTCTGGGAGGTGCAGTCCAAAAAAAGAAGAGGAATTTTTCCAAACTCCTGCTGAGAGGACAGAGCGACTGAGATGTGAAGGACAGCTGGTTTGAAAGTGCTTTGCATCTGATGCACATGGCCGGCCGATGCTCAAACACAGGCGTGATGACCTCTGGTTTCTGAGAGAGAGGCATCTGCTCCCCTTCCAGCAGTGAACCTTGTGATCTGTTGTGGCCTCAGACACACGCCTGTGGGCTCTGGGGTGATGGGAGGTGATGGTGGTGCTTTAATTCTTCTCCCCCCGCCATACCTCAACCTTCTGTCATCTTTGCTCTGTGTCGGCTGAGGGGGCTTTGTTGTGTCATATTTATGTTATGCAAGAGCACAAAATGTACACAGCACTGGGTGTATGTGGGGGGTTATGGGGGTGACAACAGTTCTCTGCCCTCAAATAGCTTACAGTTTTGACAGTTTGACAGTTTTGATGCTGGGGTGGCAAGAAAGTGTGGTGGAAGGGGTTTGGATGCATGCTGGCCCCATTCCGAGGGGAGTAAGTGGACACTGAAGTGCTCCCTTCACACCGCTTGGAAGGTCTTGAAGGCCTGATGGGGCCACCACAGTTAGGGCGCCCTGACCACAAAGAATAGTTTGACAGGGAAAAGGACTGCCTTGTGGACTTTTGGTTCTTTTGGTATCTTTACGCAGAGGTTGGATGGCCATCTTTCAGGAATGCTTTAGTCCAGGGCTTTCCAAATGGTGAGTCGCCTGAGGTGTGTAGGTGTGCTGCCTTCCTGGGCTGAGAAGGACCCCTCTCACCGGAGCCGTTCCAGCTGCCACTGCTCTCGCTGGGGCAAAGGCCACAGGCCAGGATCAGTTAAGGGGGCTGTCTTTTCTGCTGTTGCCGTCCTTCCCAGGGTCTTTCGTTGGCAAGGGCAACAGCAGCAGGTCAGGATCGGGTAGGGGGCTGCCTTTCCCACTGCCGCCACCCTTGCCAGGGTCTTTCCTGGAGATGGTGATGGCAGTAGTCCAGGATCAGGTGGGCTGCCTTTCCCCACCCTAGACACGCCTCTGGGTACCCCACATGCATAATTGGTTAGTTTAACGTCTAGTTTGCTAGTAAAACTGAATTACTGTGTTGCGAAATGATGCATATCTAATAAGCGTGTCACCAACATGAAACGTTTGGAAAGCTCTGCTTTAGTCAGTCATGTATCTCTGCACAGTAGGGATGGATGGCCCCTGTGGTCTCTCCCAGCTCTGTGGGTCTACGATGACCAGCAACAAACAGTCCCAGGAAAGGGGCAAGTGGAGGTCATGTCCCCCCCATGTCCCAAGACTCCTCCAGTGAAGAAAATGTGGAGCCATCACAACCAAAGACTGGTGAAGAGCTGAATGCTTCTGCAGACTTGGGCTGGCATCACATTGGTGACGTACCTGCTTGTTACATACACTTTTTGTCCAGGGGCACGGAGGGCTTTTTGTTTTGCTTATCCCACTCTGTCCCCAAACCTCCTCCCACCTGGCAGCTGTCCAAGTCCAGCAAGTGGGAGCTGTTGCTGATACTTACTGGTGGGGTGGAGGAGATGATCAGGTCCCAAGCCTGGCTTCCCCACCCCCTGCCCAGCTACAGTCTACAGTGACATCCGGTTGCCAGGTCAGGATCATCATCTAGACCAAAACCAAAGGCCCTGGTGATGTCATGAGGATGGGTCCCATGATGTTATTAAGCAATGTGCACTAAGCAGGCATTGCTGTTGTTCGCAGCTTGTCATTCAAATGCCATAAACACAGAACGGCTGGAAATGAAGTGTCTTTGCAATGCTTGATTTAAACCAATTAACGTTTGCAAAGTACAATAAACTGTACAGCTAGATAGAAGTCTCCCTGACTGTAGATTTGCACGCAGGCTTATGTCTTGCCTGAAGCTGATGCCATGAAAACTGGAGAATTTGAACCCTGTGCCTGCCACCCAGAGTTGATCTTTGAAACCCAGATTTGGCAACTTTAATTGGATGTGATGGATTTCCTTCCTTCCTTCCTTCCTTCCTTCCTTCCTTCCTTCCTTCCTTCCTTCCTTCCTTCCTTCCTTCCTTCCTTCCTTCCTTCCTTCCTTCCTTCTTTGGGTAATTGCAGATGCTTCTTAAAAGGAGAAGTCCCTGATTAGTTTTGACAGACCAAGAGCTGGGCCTCCTCATCTCCGATTATAGAGCATTCATCAGGTCTTGGCTGACTATGGTGAAAGAGTCTTCAAGGCACACATAAAGAGCCTGTACTCCTTCAGTGTTCCGCTATATTTTTTCAAAAATAAAATCAGAATCCAGTGTGTTGCCAAGTGGGAAAAATAAACACCCAGCAAACACAAACCAGAAGAGCTCTTGATTTCTGGATGTTAAAGAGAATGATGGTTGTGTACATTCCGCCCCCAAAAGAGGGATTAACAGAAGTGACCTTTCCCTCAGTGTGAAATGAGGTTTGTGTGTGTGTGTGTGTGTGTGTGTGTGTGTGTGCATCTGCAAAGCAACTTGGCTCTCTCCCACCCCAATGCTTAATCTTAGAGAGACGATACCTACGGGGTTCCTAAAACCTTAAGAGTGACACCATTAAATATCTTCATCTGGATTGCATCTTCAAGCAAATTCCAGGCGTTCCTGTATTAATTTGAGCTTGCTGGCAAATGCATTCCAACGGGATGGAGAGATGGGAAAAAGTCAAAGACGCAGATGAGTGAACGCAGGCTAGAAAAACCTAGCCCACTTGAAACAGACAGAGAAAAAGAGAGAGAAACTATTGATATTTGGCTCTGTTTGAAGTTCCCAAAGGACTCTCCCACCTCACCCCATCAGTGGAAAACTGACTGTTCACAAAAACTCATGCTGTAATAAATAGGCCAGTATTTAAGGTCTTGCAAGGCTTTGTTTTTTTGTGACATGGCTGCTCCTTTGGAAACTGGAAGAGTTTGGTACTGTAATAAATTGGTTAGTTTTTGAGATATCATAGGACCCTCTGGCCAGAATCTTCTTGGGGATTTAAGTGTGTGTGTGTGTGTGAGTGTGTGAATTTGCCAGGAATCGGTGGGCTGCATTAGCCCTGTGTGGGACCTCAGAGGGCCACGTATCCTCCCTTCTGTGCCCTGCTGGGTCTTGTCCCCCAATTTGAAACAATTTTGAGGCAATTTTATCATGTTTTTGCCCCTAGGGAAATTTTAGACTCTGGAGATGCCCCTTTTTTTGCAACTGAATGTCATAGGGTATGTCTGAATGTCTGAAGGCACAGGGGCATTTTTTTTTTGTGCCAAAATATTGGGAGTGTTTGGGGAGGCCAGGGGGCTCAAATATTTTTGGTGCTGTGCATGATCTACAAACTGCACTCTCCCTACCTGCTACTGGCAATGTGTCTATTTTTTCTGATCACCTCATTATGCAAGAGTTATGCCAGGCTATGCAATGGTATCATTGGATGGCACCAGGGCTCTGTTCCTTGTCCCCACCACCCAGATGGTCAGCTGGAAGCACCGGGAAAGGTCTGTTGCTTTACCAACCTGTTGTTCCCCTTCTCCTTTCTCCCCCGCCCCAATTCTCTAGCACCCAATCTTCCATGTAGGCAAGCTGATGGAACTTTACACTCTGCCCATGTTAGAATATTCTAGTGCCTCACCAAAGTGTAAATGCCACATTTCCACAGGATGCAGTTGAAGTGAAATCACAGTGTTCCAACTGTGTCATGTGAAAGGGTCCCTGGAAGGCCACAGGTTTCCCATTCCTGTCCTTGTCCTCTGCAGTGCATGCCGGGAGACACAAGCTGCAGTCCGGTTTAACCTGTGATGGACAGGATGCTGTTGGATGCCAGACCTGTCCTGCCCGGCTGCCTTTGTCCCAGGTGTATGTGCTCCAGAGGGCGGACAAAGGAAGGAATTGGAGAGAGAAGATCAGCAAAGCAGCAGACTCCACCTTCGTGCATTGTATGGAAAGGTTTCTCTCCTGGCTGGCTTTCTAAAAGCCTTTCAGATTAGTGCATGAGTTAATCACTTTTTGCCACAGATCAGGTTACTACATTTAACAGCATAATGGGGAGCAAAGTGGACAGGATAAAGAGGAATTCTCAGCAGCCAGTTCCATGCCTTTTCCTTCTCTCTTGCTCTCAGACGGATTAACCATTATATGTGGTATTCTGTAGAATAGAAACCCAGCCCAGTTCAGGGCTCCAGTATCTAAAACAGGCCTTCTTAAGGGCTCTGCTGTAGGCCAGCGATTATTTTTTTCCTTGATGTGCTGGGGTGGCACCATGCTTATGCCCATTGGCTACAGTTGTTTCTTTGTTTCTTGGAAACTGCCTAGGGAACTAGCAGCTGATGGCACACGGACTGGCACTGGTCCATGGGCCACCACTTTGAGTGGCACTGATTTAGAACATTCTCCTCTTCCTCCTGAGTTCTCTGAAGCCAAAAAATAAATGGTGGCTAGTGACAGGGGTCTTTGGGTTTCTGGAAGGAGTCTTGTGACATCTTAAAAGACAATCATGAGTTTGGAAGAGACCTGTATTCCAACCTCCAGCCAGTGGAAGATCCACACTTAAAGCATCCTTGGCAGAGTTAGTCCTTTCCATTGTTGAAGCACGATGTTCTATAAACATAGGAGGTCACATGTAGTCAGTGGACAGTGTTATTGAATAACTCAGTGGTTCTCAAAATGTGGGGTGTGTCTTTAAGGGGGGGTGCAATAGATCCTCAAGCGGTTGCAGGAAAAGTCAGCAAATGTGAAAAAGAGGGGCAAACCTCTGTGTGTGCATGTGTGTGCTCTGTCCCAGATTCAACCAGGCAACCCCAAGCCAAAATCGCATGGCTGTTTTGTCATGGATGCCCGTGTGCCAGACCGTTCTGGAATCCATGAGTGGGAGGCAGGATGTGTATTGATGCTTCTTCTTTCCAACTGCACTCTGGTCAAGAATGAGAAGGACTCTGTGGTTTTTCAAAAGATGGCTCTTCCTGGTTTTGGATTGTTTTTTTTTAAGGCCAAAGGCCACGAGACTACTGAAACTCCCCTTGCAAACCTCAAGAAGCTGCAAGACGCACGCAAATTACGGGCTTTGGTAAATGAGGAGGCATTATGACTGTGGTTCACTTCTGCATTTGTATTCCTCTGAGGCATTGCAGCAGAGTTTGTTGTCTGTCTGGAGAGAGAGTGCGTGTGTGTGCGTTTTGGGCGGGAGGAGATTATTGCTATTACCAGAGCCTGCTGTAGCATCTTCTCACTCTTACTGTGTAAAATGTCTTTGGCCTTAAACTTTGCCCAGGGGTACAGATCCAGGGAGGACAAAATGATAGCATCCTTGTGTTTGTTGTGTGTCTTCACATCTTTTCCAGCTTATGGTGACCCGAAGGCAAAGCTATCATGTGGTTTTCTTGGCAAGATTTGCTTGGGGTAGAGATTGCTGTTGTTTTCATTTAAAGCTGAGAGAGTGTGGTTGCCCAGGATCACCCAGTAGGTTTCCATGGCTGAGTTGGGATGCTTGGTCTCTAAGAGTCATATTCCAGTGCTCAGACTGCTACATCATGCTGGCTCTCTACACCCAGCAGGTGATATCATCTCCTGGGGTCCACCGGGACCCTCCGGAGATCTCAGTGGATGATGCCATCATTTGGTGCCTGGCTTCAGGGACACAGCCAGATACTGCTGTGATAGCCCTTGCACTCTTCGAGGCATAAAATGGCCATGGGCGGGAGGGAGGGGGCCTCACTAGGTCCAGAGAGGGGCTTTGATTGCTGCAGTGGGAAGAAGCAAATACCCACCTCTGTAGCAACCAAACATAACCTTATGCAGGCATGGGGCTAACAGTCATTTGCGTGGGCCACCAACAGGTTGCCGCTAGCCTTTAACTTTTGCTGCAGCCAGTCCCCAACACAGCCATTGGCTGCACTATGGAGATGGAGGAATTGGCAACAAAGCATCCAGCTGTGTCCTACAGCTGGACACACAGTGACAGGCAGCCTCCAGGACCTTCTGGGGTTCCTCTGGGTTTTCTGGATCATGATGTCTTTGCTGTGCGTCCACAGGAACATAGCTGGACGCTTCTCCAGAGATCCCCAGTCTCCACTAAATGTGTTGGTAGGGGGTATAGCTTCTAAAAGGTGGGGTTTTGCAGGGTTGGAATGGGACTTTTGTTGCATGGTTGGTAGAGGATTCTGACCTCTGCAGTGACCCAAAAAGTTGGGTTTTGCAAGCGTAAGTTGGATTTACCTCTGTGTAACTCACAGGATGACACAGGATTTATTTTCTGTCCTTGGCTTCTTCTCACATCATTTACCCTTGGCTTTCCCCCTCTTCTCGTGCCATGGGTTGCTGTGAGAGCAAAGAACTGAGCACCCTTCATACAATGCAATGGCGGCATGTACTCACATATTGTATGTTTGTCTTACTCTTTGAGGTTACAGCAAAAAATTTTTTGCTTTCTTTTTTTTTTCCTTTGTCCTTTTCATTTGTTCTCTGCACATTGGTGCTTTGATCTGGGGCTGGCTGAGGTGGGTGAAAATTGATCCGAGTCCCAGTGGAAAAATAGATCAAAGCGCCAGCCTGAACCCTGGCGTCCACATGCTTTAAAACTGGCACTTTCTCGTAGGGTGTGTGCAAGAGGAGGGACCCAGGGGAGGGCAAAATCTACTGGAGTGTGTCAACAGGATTCTCACATTCATCTGTGTATGTGTTGTATCTGTCGACTTAAGTTCCTAAGATTACCACCCTAGCAGCTGTGATCCAACTCTTTTAAATGATCCCCATGAAAGCCTCTTTTCTGGATTTGTTTGGATAGGGAATAGATCTTCCTATGCAGTTAGAGTTTTAGGATGTGGCTGTACTGCATAATTTTACTGGTCTGATCCTGCTTTAACTGTGATTAAGGTTGCCAGGTCTAAGGGTTGCCAGGTCTAAGTTGCTGGTTTCTGTGGGTCCTCTCCAGATGGGAGATGAGGATGCAAATTCTCCATTTTGGGTAGGCTCAGGTCCAGCCAAGAGGAAAGGCTTGGGTGCACATCTCCAGCAAACCTGGCAGAACAGCAGCTTGCAACAGCTTCCAGGCCTTAGGAAGTCTTTTGCTACAAGTTGCAAAGACTCTTCAGGCAGTCTATATATTTGCTTAGAATTCAAAGATGTACCCATGTTAGTCTAGATTGGGATGCAAAGGGATACTGCAGCACTTCTGAAACTGACTGAGAAAAAGAAGATTGTGTCATAAACTTTTGTAAACTGAGGCCATTTCCGCACTATACTGTTATAGTGCTGTTATTCCATTTTCAACATCCTGTGGAATTCTAGGATTTGCAGCTGAGGGAGCGGCATTTAGAATTCACAGCCAGAGAGCTCTTGGGCCTCGGTAAACGACAAACCCCAGAATTCCACAGGAGGTTGAAAGTGGAATAATAGCACTATAACAGTCTGGTGTGGAAATGGTACAGTGGTACAGAAGGGAACCCATGCCACAAGTGTGTTCTTTTACAGAAGTGTTTTCAAAGGCTCTGTGCCCACACCCATCGCTACAGTTGGGGCAAGAGATCAATTCCTGCGTTGGGAGAAGGCAGGGCAAGTTAGGTAAGCTGATACTTTCTGTTGGAGCAACTTCTGTGGGGAATCAAGAATGCTGGCCGCGGCCGCTTTCTTTATAACCCCAAAGCTTCTGTAATCTTCTCGCTACAAAAGCTGAGCTAGTAAAATACTATCACTTTACCTATGCTGTGTCTCTCAGGATTCCTGAGCTGCCCCTTGGTCATCTCAACTGGCCTCAGATCTTCAAAAAGATGCCATTGGGTATATGTCTCCCATTTGTTTATGATGGGGAAGCCCTTTTACCTGTGGTGACAGACAGACCCATATCTCAGGACGGTTTTCTTCCATAAATTAGCCCAGTGTGTTATACCCAAGAAACACTTTTATGGCCTCCTTTGGGGGCACATCCTCCAACATTTCACAGGTGGAAACTGGGGCTTGAGTGGCCAAGCAACATCAGAGTGTGGTCAAGAGGGCAAAAGTTATCAAAGGGGAAAAAGATACAAAGAGGGAAGGGCAAAATTCCACCCTTTCTCTCCTCCCTTCCAGCAGAATTAATTGACCATAAACTATTTTTGCACCTTGAACTCAGTTTGCATCACTGGGAGTAAGCCATGGAAGCTGCTTTTTCTTCCTCTGAGTCTCTTTCCTTTTCCCTTGGCCATCAAACAGCAGTAGTGGCCAGCAGGAGTTTGATAGCTCCGTGGGATGGGAGTTTTGGATCAAGGTGCAAGGGGATAGAGAGTAGCCCCCTATCTATTAAAAAAGGGGAGGGGGAGGTTATATCACCCAGAGTTAAACATGTGTATGTCAGTGGCAGATTTCTGGCCAAATATTAACTAGCCGATGTTTTTAAAAATGTGTAAAATATTAATGTTGCTAGTTGTTTTACAAATAAAGGAAGTTTTACTAATGCATTTTTCCCCATTAATAATCCTCTTCTTCTCATCCTTCTTCTAAAACTTTAGAAAATAGAAAGATGGCCAACTCCTATCATTTTAAGAATAATGAATAATCTTAATATGTTATATTCCAACCAAACAACCTGGCATTAACATGAACAGGTAGGGGAAAGGATGTTGTCATTACATACTCTCCAACTGTCCTGATTTGGCAGAGATGGTCCTGATGAATCTTCTCTTAGCTTACTTTTCCAGCTGCTTATCAAATGTCATGGCTTCTTTCTCCTCCTCCGAACTTTCTCCCTAGTCTTCACCTTGCTTCAGTTGCTGCAAACTATCGGCCTTTATGCTCTACACTGTTATAGTGCTATTATTCTACGGTCAACCTTCTGTGGAATTATTCTGGGGTTTGTAGTTTCCAGAGGCCAAAGAGTTCTCTGGCTGAGAATTTGAAATGCCCCTCCCTAAAGTGCAAACTCCAAGATTCCATAGAAGGTTGAATGTGGAATAATAGCACTATTACAGCGTAGTGTAGAAAGGCCCTGAGTTCAACATGCAAAAGAAGTTTACAGCCCATAAACCGGGCAGTGGGGAGAGCAGGGAGCAGAATCTTCCCCTTCCCCGTAGGTTCAGGCAAAACCAAACTGCAGCAGCCTCTCCAAGTCTGGGTGTCCTTCTTCACTGATAACTTTTTCCTTTCTAGGCCACGCTTTGATGTGGCTGGGCTACGTTGTGTTCTGGTATTCATCTGTGAAATATTGGGAGGCATGTCAATGTCATGCCTCACAGGTAAGGTTCTTTCCAAGCTCTGCCAGGTGCTCAGCACCCTTCCCCTCTCCTGGGTCAGCTGGCGCATCAGCAAGGCCATGTGCCGGGACGGTGGTGGTGGAGGAATAGATGTGCGGCCAGTCGGCCACCCAGAAGCAAGAGGAGGCAGGGAACAGCTGCTCCACGTGGCATAATTCCCTAACAAAATGGCACAAACAGTGCTGAAAATGGCCACAGGCATTCCCGCTGAGCCAGCCAGCATTTTTTTCTTCTGAACCCCACTGGAGGAAATGTGGGAGCACAGCTGGCTTGGTGAAAATGCTTCTTCTAAGGCAGTGGTTCTCAACCTGTGGGTCCCCAGATGTTCGTGGGCTTCAGCTCCCAGAAGCCCTGAGCATTGACCATAATGGCTGGGGCTTCTGGGAGCTGAAGTCCATGAACATCTGGGGACCCACAGGTTGAGAACCACTGTTCTAAGGGAAGAGAGAATATGGTTGCAGACAGCTGGTGCTTCTCTTTCGCCTTTCCTTTCCAAGGCGTCTGTTCATTCATTTGTCTATTCTGTCTTTCTTCCAGGGAGCTCAGAAACCAGCCTTCAGTGCTCCTCTCAACTCCATTTACCTTTATCCTGTGGAATAGGCTAGGATGAAAAACTCTGGTCCAAGCCCAGCTGCTATGCCGGAGTGGCTGGCTGTTTCTTTGCTACCCGCTGTTCCTGAGCCCTCAAACTTCTGCATTCATGGAAACAGAAAAACATGAAGCATCATCATAAATCAAAACTCTAGAGGCCTGCTCTTAATAATAATAATAATAATAATAATAATAATAATAATAATAATAAATTTATTTATATCCCGCCTCTCCCAACGGATCGAGGCGGTACTACAGCAGTACATAAATACATTAAAAGCAGTTAAAACATAACCCATCCTCCCCACCCACCAACCCATCTAAACCCCCTAAAACACATTAACTATTAAAACTATGACTTGAACTGCATACCCTCTAACTGCCTCAGGGCAGGGCCAGTCCCAATAAATCCTCTGTCTTCCCATTTTTTTAGCTGCTTTTAAAATGTCCCAGTTTCTTTCTTTTCATCTCACTTTGTCCTTTTGTCCTCAGCTGAATTCGCTTGCTGCAAACTGAATTCAAAGTGCAAGTTCAAAGCCTCCAGATAAAAAGTCAATGAGTGGCCAGTTTGGGTGTGGGTTGGAAGCTGTCATCCAATCCAGGAAAATTTGTATTAATGTACTAATGTTTATGTGGGGTGTTTTCTCTCCTTTAATGATGTTTGTTGTGTGCCTTCAGATTGTTTCTGACTTACAGCAACCATAAGACCTACCATGTAATTTTCTTGGCAAGGTTTATTGAGAGGGTTTTTTCTTGCCCTTGACTTCTGCTGAGGCTGAGAGAGTGTGACTTGCCCAAGGTCACCTGGGGAGAAGTTTCCATGGCCAAGCAGGGGTGTGAACCCTACTTTCCAGAGACCGGAGTCCAACACTCAAACCACCACACTATGCTGGTTCCTGGTGACCTTTTTTTCCCACCCCAAACCTTTTGTGTCTTTCAGGTTTCCTGGTAATCCTGTATCTCAGATGGGTTAAAGCCAGAAAGGCCAAACTGCCTGCACCCCCTGTCTGCACCCTTCCCTGCTTTCTCTGGCTTGCAGACTGCTCTCTCTCTCTCTCTCTCTCCTCCCCACTCCCTATTTTTTTTTAAATCTCCTCCTCCTGCTCCCTTTTGGAATGAAAAATGTAGCACACCCTGGCGGGCTCCCTTTAAAATTCACGTTGTCCTTCCAAAGAAAAGCCGGGCTGGTGGGGCTATGAGAAAGCAGGCCTCACTCAAATTTGGCAGGCGGGGAGGCTTAAAAGGCGCTCTCCCGCCCTCCCTCTCTCCGTCCCCCCACTTCCTCCTCCCTCTTCCCACCACGGAAGGGTCTTGCAGCCTCAACTTCATGAGAACTTGCTGCTCAGTTTGTCCCCAAAGTAAAACCTGCCAGCGAGGCAGCAGGCAAGCGTTTTCAGCAGAATCTGAAGACAACAATGGCACGTCCTGCCAACCGCTCACCAGCCTTCCTTCCTTCCCTTAATATTTAACAACAACAAAGAAAGATGAATCTCCTCCAAACAAGTATCATCTCAAGCTTCTCACTAACAGTTTAAACTGATTGATCTTGAAGATGATGATGATGATGATGATGATGATGATGATGATGACCTTCAGTATCTGCTATGGTTTGGTTACAACAGTGGTTCTCAACCTGTGGGTCCCCAGATGTTTTTGGACTTCAGCTCCCAGAAGCCCTGAGCATTGACCATAGTGGCTGGGGCTTCTGGGAGCTGAAGTCCACAAACATCTGGGGACCCCCAGGTTGAGAACCACTGGGTTACAAGATCCTGCCCCTCCCCCTGCCGATGCCAAAATCTGTGGATGCTCAAGTCCCATTACATACAATGGTGTAGTAAAATGGCATCCCTTACATAGAACGGCAAAAGCAGAGCTTGCTCTTTGGATTGGTTTTTTAAAAAATATTTTCAAGCCGTGGTTGGTTGAATTCATGGATACAGATTCCGCAGATATGGAGGGCTGACTGTGTTAACCATTTTAGTAGACTTAATTCAGCAGTTCCTTCAACCACACCGCGCCAGGTCGACTCTGGCTTGGAAGCCCAGGGTTCCAATGTGAACAGGCAATTAAACCAACTTTATATAGAAATTCTTACCAAATAATAAATAAGCAAGCGGTGGTGGCAACGGAGCAACAAGAGGCTGGGACAGTTGTACAAACTCCCCAAGAAGAAGCAAGCGCTATTTCCAACTATGGACTTTGTACATGTTCTTAGTATTTTATTCTATGCCCTTCAGCTGTCCCAACTCTGCCATCTTCAGCTGCTTTGGAAATGTCTCAGCTTCTCTCGTCCTCCCACATCCCCCCATTTTTTGTCCTCAGCTTACTTTAGTTGCTGCAAACTGAGTTCAAAATGCAGAAAGTAGTTTGAGGTCAGCTCAAAGGGGGCGGGAATTGGATTGGATGGGGTAGAATCTTACCCTTCCCTGAAGGCTCAGGCAAAAACACACTGCTGCAGCGTCTCCTGGCTTGTGTGTTCTTTCTCTTTCATGACTTTTGCTATCTTGATGGCACTCTGGTGTTGCTTGTCCCCATTTTCATCTGTGAAAATCTCAGTTTGCTGGACCTTTTTAGGAATAAGGTCCAGCACCTTGCAGAGGGCACTGTGAAAGCCTGGATGAACACCAGGAATGGATTCACCAGCCACCAACCCTTCCTCCGTTTAGAACTGCCAAGTTGTGAGTCCTTTCCAGTCACCCGTTGACTTACGTCAACTCTGTCACTCCGTAGGGTTTTCTTAGGCAAGGAATGTTCTGAGGTGGCAACTGACCAGGGGTTAAAATTCCCTACCTTGCCTTTATGACTTTTAAAGTCCACAGTTAACAAGGTGATCCCATGAATTACTCCATCTGCAGATTCCTGAAGATCAGACCCTGCATATTTGGATGCCTCACTAAAGAGCTGGCAAGTCCCATTTTGACATTATGTAATAATTAACTTTTTTATCTAGCAGAGAAACACCTTGGCTTTTGGGAAGGCATTTCCCCTTGGGGATTGCTTGAAACGTGTGTAAAATGGCAGCATGGTTTTAAAACAGTTTTCTCTGGTCTTTGTTTCTGTTGTTCTTGGTAATAGAAGTTTTATTGCCATTTTCTGAACTTTCCTTTGTTTTTACCCTCTTTTGTCTTGTTTTAATACATGTATGGCTTGTGCTGTTTTGCCGGTGTGTATTAGAAACAGTTATTATAACTGATGTGGCCCCCTCAGGCTGTTTTTGTGGCCCTCCACTTTCCATCTTCTTGTTGTTATGTGCCTTCACGTCATTTCTGACTAAGGGTGACCCTAAAGCACACCTGTCATGGGGTTTTCTTGGCAAGATTGGTTCAGAGGGGGTTTGCCTTTGCCTTCCTCTGAGGCTGTGAGAGTGTGACTTGCCAAGGGAGGGGTTTCCCTTGCCAAGCAGGGATTCAAACTCTGGTCTCCAGAATTGTTCAAACTATGACACCCCACTGGCCCCAGTCTTCATGTGCCATCCTTTTTTGGGAGGGGGAGTCACCAAATGGTAGGGGAGAGATTGCCCCTTCGAGCAGCCATTTGCCTTTTGTACACCCTCTTCCACTGTGTAATACATGCACACATGTACCAGTTTTTCCACATGGCCACAAATCCAAGTCAGCCGATCCTGAACCTGCTCTGGTTTTGCAGATTCAGGGCTGTGTCTTCCTTGATTGAGTCTATCCATCTGTAATGCAGGCTTCCTCAGTTCCTACTTCCTTCTTCCTTGTCTTTTCTAGGGAGTCAGGTCTTCTCGTGATATGCCTAAAGTACAACAGCCTCCATTTAGTCATCTTGGCTTCTAAGGAGAATTCAGGGTTGATTTGCTCTGGGACCCAGTCATTTCTCTCTTTAGCAGTCCAGGCTCTCCATAGAACTCTTCTCCATCACCACAGTTTGAATGAGTTTTCTTCCTATCAGCTTTCTTCACTGTCCAGCTTTGACAACCATACATAGAAACTGGAAATACGATGGCATGGACAACCTTAACTTTACTATTCAATTATATATCTTTATGTGTGAGGATCTTGTCCAGTTCCTTTATAGTTGCCTTCCCAAGTCCTAGTCATAGAATCAGAGAATCAGAGAGTTGGAAGAGACCCCAGGGGCCATCCAGTCCAACCCCCTTCTGCCATGCAGGAACCCACATGAAAGCACTCCCAACAGATGGCCATCCAGCCTCTTGTTGAAAAACCTCCAAAGAGGGAGACTCCACCTCACTCCATGGAGGCAGTGTATTCCATTGCCGGACAGCTCTGACTGTCAGGAAGTTCTTCTTGAGGTTCAGGTGGAATCTCCTTTCCTGTACCTTGAATCCATTGCTCCTTGTCCTAGTCTCTGGAGCAGCGGAAAACAAGCCCGCTCCCTCCTCGACATGACATCCCTTCCAATATTTAAACAGGGCTATCCTGTCCCCTCTTAACCTTCTCTTCTGCAGACTAAACATCCCCGGCTCCCTAAGCCACTCTTTATAGGGCATGGCTTCCAGACCCTCCACCATTTTGGTCACCCTCCTTGCTTGTCAAAATCATCTTCTGATTTCTTGACTGCAGTCTCCATTCTGATTAATGGCTGAGCCAGGGTATGGAAGATACTGAACTATTTCAATGTCTTCATTGTCTTCCTTAAGGTTATGTAAACCATCTGTGGTCATTGTTTTTATTTTCTTAATGTTCAACTGTAAACCTACCTTTGCACTTTCTGCCTTCACTTTTTTCAGTAATCATGCCAAGTCTTTGCTATATTCTGCTAGGAGGATGGTGTCGTCTGCACATCTTAAATTGTCGATGTTTCTGTCCAATTTTCAAGCCTTTTTCCTCTGAATTTAATCCTAGTTTATGTATGTTCAGCATACAAATTAAACAGATAGGGTGATAAAATACAGCCTTGCCTAACACCCTTGCCAATTGGATACCACTGTTTCTCATGTACATGTTACATATCAGAATGATCAAATGTCATTTCTTTCAGAGTGATCCATAGGTTTTTCATGATCTGCACAATGAAAAGCTTTGCTATAATCTATGAAGCACAGGCAGATTTTCTTCTGAAATTCTTTGGTATACTCCATCATAACATACTACAATTTCCTCTCCAAAATTTTGTGTTGTAGATTTTTGCATTTCTGTGCTTGGCCTCTTGCTTCAAAACTGTTCTGTATATTATTGTTCTATTAAAGGAAATTAAATTCTTTTCATTTTTTTTTAAAAACCCCAAATATTTATTTTAATTAAAAAATGAAGAGTGGGGCTTAATTAAAAAGATAATTTTCCTATGCTTGGGATCATTCCACAATGGACAACTGGGTGAATGAAACCCTTCTTTTTCCTTCCTCCCCCTCCCCAGCTCTTCAATCCCATCACCAGTGACAGAATGACAGAAGTGATAGTGAGAAACTTGTTCTTCCTAAATCCTAATTGCGTGAAAGTTTCTGAGAGCTTCTGTTTCTGAGGTTTCCTTTGTTAATTCCAGCAAAGAAAGAGAAAGAGGATCTTCCTCCAAGTGTTATCTAAATCTCTCTCTCTCTTTCTTGCTTGCTCCATCTCTGTTCCTCTCTCATATGCACGCACATACTTTCTCTCCTCCTAGCAAAAGATGACGCAAGTCCCATCCTAGCTGGCATATCCAAGCGTAAGGAGTGCTGGGATCTCGCAGCCCAACCAGTGATGTAAGAGTAAATTTTGGAAAGGCAAGCCGTTGCCAGAATGGGCTCTGTAGCAACACCCCCATGGAGAATCCAAAACTACAGGTGGATGTGTGAATCAAGACAATTTCTAGGAATTTTCATGTCTTCCAGGAGCTGGTCTTTTGTAAGGATGATGGATGTTTGGCATCTTGTTTAGTTTGTAAAAAAGGAAAAGCTTTCCAACTCTCCAATATGGAGCATTCCTTATAATAATGGAGACCTGCCAGCCCTGTAAGGGACAAGATCTCTGGTACTCATATAAGGGACATGCCTTATAATAAAGGACATGCAGCAACCCTGTCCCTGAAATATATGAAGATGATGGGAAACTGAACAATTGAGTCTGTTCATCTTTGGTATCTTAGCTAGACAAGCATGTCTCAGTTAATAAAGCTGCTGACAAAGAAACTCCTTTCTATAAAGTGTTTTTATGTCTGCACAGTTCCCCCTTTCCATCTTTGTTCTCTCTCAAATATCAGATGACAGGTTGCAACAGTGTGCCTGCAGTAAATGTTGCAATAAAGCTTGAAAGAATGGGATTGTAACCCTAGCTGGTTCTACTGTAGCTGTGGGTGCCTGCCCACAACAGCCAAGGCAAACAGCAGCTCCCTCCAGAATCCCTTATGGAGCATGTAGAGAGAATAAAACTGAGGGAGAAGGGGAGAACAGACAAGCCAGCCTCAATAATTACCCCAAGCATGTTAAAAAAGAGTACATTTATGTCATATGAAAGAAAAAAAAAGTCCTTACTGGATGCATTTTGGAAAAAGTTTGCAAGAGATCTCTAGAGGGTTAAATTTTTTGCTGCTGTTTACTTGTGCAAGGCTTACCTCACCTTGTTACTTTATTTCAGACATAGACACAGTTAGTTTTGAATAAAAACTCTGCAGAAACATTTTTAAGTGCTCTTCTTTTTTGTGACATAGGAACCAGTCTGTAGTCATTCCATGTTATTTCTGTCTCTGGTACTAAATCTTAGGCCCTTTCCGCACTAGATTGTTATAGCGTGATTATTCCACTTTCAACATCCTATGGAATCCTGAGGTTTGCAGTTTCGGGAGGGGCCGGCCGGCCTCAGGATTCCATAGGATGTTGCAAACCCCAGGATTCCATAGGATGTTGCAAGTGGAATGATAGCGCTATAACAGGCTAGTGAGGAAATGGCCTGAGTATGGAGTTCCTTTAATAAAGCTTTAGTGTATTTTTGTTTCCCTTTAAGCCATGTGTCTTCATCAGCTCCACTGCTCTGCTGCAAATAGGTGCCTTCTGACAGCGTAGAGTTGTTGAATCAGCTGGATTTACTCATGTGTTGACTCACTGTTCCACAATGCATTCAGTGGGTCTAACCAACAGGATTTCAGCCATGCAATTGCACATTTTAGGATAGTGGTGCATTAAAACACACACATACACACAGGTACATGTATATAAAATATCTTGCCAGCTGTTTATCAGTGTCTCCACCCCTTTTTTCCCTGGGGTGGCAGTAACAGCCATTGGGCATTCTCTGTTGCACCAAGGCACAATGGGCAGATGTAGAATCCATTTCACACCGTTGCTGTTCAACACAAGGGTGATGTTGCGTAGCTACTGCATAATTACAGGAGTGTAGATTTACATGGCATGGTGTAGGATCTCACCTGTGGTGCACACTGCCCATGCTCAGAGATACCATTGCTTCTTCCTCAGATATGACTTTGCCGTGTCTTTCTTCTTGAAGTAAGGGCATTGCTGAAGATGGGTGTTGCTAGTGCTAAATCACAGGTGGAAAATGTGCCTCCCCCAAATGTGGTGTGACTCCCATCAGCCCCAACAGGACTGGCAAGGGTCCCAGATGGTGGTTCAACATGGAGAGGGACATAAGCTCCCCACTGGCGATAGAACAAGGAGCTAGACCCACAAGCAAGTGCAGCTGGAATTGTGGGGCTCCAGCTCCCAGATTCCAGGGCCCTAATGGCTGGGGGATTCTGGGAGTTGTAGTCCTTACCTCTGCAGAATATGATTTTGTCTTCCAGCTGTTCAGGATTTCAGCTCTCACTTCCACAGCCAACATGGTGAATGACTGGATCACGGGAGTTTCAGTCATAAACATCAAGGGGACAGCAGATCATCCAACCCTAAAGTAAGACATCTGAGCTGTCCCTGCCTTCCTCGTACCATTTCTGCTGTTCCAGCCCTGTTCTTAATTCTCCTTTGACAAAAGGAGTTTTGCTGGACTCTGGCCAGATAATCTTACTAATCCTATTATTTTACAAGAGCAAAGTGACTTGCCTTCAGGACATACTGTACTGTAGTAACTTGCTGGTTTTCTTGACTTTTGGATTAATGTCAGGGTGCAGAAGCCAGTGTGGGGCAGTGGTTCGATTGTTGGATTATGATCCTGGAGACCGGAGTTCGATTCCCTGCTCGGCCAAAGAAACCCACTGGGTGACCTTGGGTGTATCACACACTCTCAGCCCCAAAAACATCCATGATAGCTTAGCCTTAGAGTTGTCATAAGACAAAGACAAAGGCACACAGTAACAACTTGCTGTTTAACTCTGAGACCGTTCCACACTGCAGTGTTATAGCGCAGTTATAGTGCTATTGTTCCACTTTCAACCTCCTGTGGAATTCTGGGGTTTGTAGTTTCCTGAGGCCAAAGACCTCTCTGGCTGAGAATTCCCAAGGCCCCTTCCTAAACTGCAAACCCCAGGATTCCATAGGAAGCTGAAAGTGAAATAAGAGCATTATAACCATCTAGTGCAGAAATGGCCTGTGAGTGTAAATTTATGCTACCTTTCCATGAGGTAAGCCACAAGAAAGGGACTGTTTTGCTCCAAACAAACTTAGGGTGCAACTGTACCTGATCTTGTGTTCTTGTGGCTGTTGCTGTGATATTTTCAGAAAAACTTTATGCGAATATTTCTGAGTATGTACTTTTCTGGGGGAGGGAAGTCACAGATTTCATCAGATTCTCCAAGGCAATCACGGCCCCCAAAGTTTAAGAGCCACTGGGCTCTCTCGGTTCCCACAAACACGCAAACAAGTGTACAGGTCGTGGGGACACCTTTTTAGAGTTACATGGGGGCTAGACTGCAGAGGGAGAGAAATTCCAAGAAATACCTGAACAAGTGCCAAGGATGCATTGTGCAAGAAAGACAGAAGACAGATTCTCCTAAGTTGCCATACAAGGGTGTAGGAATAGGTCTGGTGTGCATGTGAGAACCAGACACCAGCCTTTCCACCAGCGTCTAAAGCGAGCAGGCTGCAGGAAGAGTGGACAGCGAGAAAAGTGAAGTTTCAAAGACAGAGTGATAGTTGCAAGACGCCCATGGAGCAGGCATGAATAAAGTGGTCTCAGGTATGAATAAAGCTTTTGAGCTGTATATGTGTTGAAAAAGCATATACAAACAGAGAGAGACAGTCTCACCAACTTCAAAATGTGTGTACAGGATGTGAAAACAGCAACCCACAAACTAGAGGCTTAAGAGAGGCAGATTGTTGCAATGAGGTAAACAAACAGGCAGGCAACGGGAACACTGTATCTTGTCATGCGCGAATATTTGTCTCGGACTATAGTTCCTGTTGGGTGCTTTCAAGCCGTTTCCGGGGTTTTCTGGGGCTGAGAGAGTGTGATGACCCCAAGATCACCCAGTGGGTTTCCATGGCTGAGCGGGTCCCAGTCCCGAGGGCCCGACCCTATCTCGGGTTTTTTTTGGGGGGGGTGTCTGAGAGTGTGTGACGTGTCCAAGGTCTCCACGACTGAGCCGAGAACCGAACCCTGGTCTCCAGGTGTGTAGTCCAGGGCTCCAACCGCTACCCCACGCTGCCGCTGAGGAGGAGAGAGTCTCACCCATCTCCAAATTAAGCCTGCAGGCTGCGAGCAGAGCGTGACGCGGGAATCAGACGCTTGCAGGAGAACGCCGGGGCGCGCACCCAGCGGGCAGGCGGCGGCAACCCGTGTACGGCGTCACGTGTGAACACCCGTTGCCAACTGTCTACGGGTTTTTCGGGGAGGAAAGAGAGGGGACAGTCCGGCTGCCTCCTCCCGCCCGCCCGCGCGCTTCCCACCCCTCCCGCCTGCCGGCGAGCCCGCCCTCGGCGAAGGGGAGGCGGCGGCGGAGGAGGCGGAGGCGGCGGAGAGGAGGAGGAGGAGGCCGGCCTCCCGCTCCGCCCCACCCCGCCGGGCTCCTGCCTTTCCTGGGGGCTGCCAGGCTCGTCCCGGCCCCGCCGCCGCCGCCGCCGCCGCTGCGTCGCGCTTGCTGCTCCTCCGGCCGCCTCCACCTTGCCAAGTTTGCCGAAGGAAGGCAGGACGCGAGGCGAAGGGGGCGCGCCGACGGGGTCCCCTGCCTGGAACTTGGGGAGGAGGGGGCCGGAGGAGGAGGAGGAGGAGGAGGGGGCGCCCGCCCGGCCGCCGAGGGCAGGAGAGCCTGGACGGGGCCGGTGGGTCGGCCGAAGCGCCCCTGCTCCGTCCGATTCCCTTTCCGGCTCGCCCGGGCCGCGTGGCTCCCGAGGCGCCCCGACGCCGGAGCCCGGGCGCCCCCGACGCCAAGCATGCCCGCCCGCCCGCGCCCGGGTCCTCCGGCCGCCGGGAGCCGGCCGCTCCTCTGGCTCCTTCTCCTCTCCCTCCTCGGGGCCGCCGCCGCCGCCGCCGCTTCCTCCCCTCCGGCCGAGCCCCGCTCGCGAAGTTGCTCCGAAGTCAAGCGGCTCTACGTGGCCAAAGGCTTCAGCCAGAACGAGGCGCCCAGCCACGAGATCAACGGTGAGCCGGGAGACCGGGACCCCCGCGGGAGGGAGACCGGGCCGGCCCCGTTTGGGTTGCTCAAGAGCTGAATTTTAGATTTTTTTTTTATTCCGATGGAAGGGCAGCCTGTTCCCTCGGGGCCTGACTCTTCGGTCTTAGTCCCGACCCGCGTTAAGCCTCCCGTGGCCGACACGGAGGTAAATCCCGCGGAATCGGTGGATCTCCTTGTTTTGGGGGGGGAGTACTAGAACGAGATTGAGCCGGAGGCGTTCGGATTGCGTTGGGCTGGGGGGCATCGGAGGCGCCGAAATATATCGCAAAGCCGCGATTTGCAAGCACTGTAGGTTTTCCCCCACGAGGGGGGCGATTTAAAGAAAGAAGAGGGCCTTCTTTCTTTGTCAACTTTGTGCAGGCGAGTAACTTAAGGGAGGGAAAAAAGAGTTCGCCCGGCAACTGGTGTGTGTCGTTAAATTTTAGCATCGGGGGAGGTATATATCTTTCTTTCCCTCCCTCCCGGAGCCAAGACCTCCCGCCTTTTCTTGCAAACGGTTCGGCTGGGCCAGGTTTCTGCCCGGGATGGTAAGGCAAAACCTTTCTCTGTGTGTGTGTGTGTGTGTGTGTGTGAGTGAATGTCTGGGAAACGTGATACCCCGTCCCCCTCCCTCTTACAAACCTCGGACCGACCCTTTGCAAAATCGGGACACCCTCCTTAGTAATTTTCATGTTCTAGCACCCCCTCCCTGCTCGCCTGTCTCTCCTTTGAGTTCCCAGCCCCGTCTACTCGGGAGTAAAAAAGAAAATATTCTCAGGTAGATATATCCCGATTTGTCTGCATGACAACACCCCCCCTTTCTTTCCCCTGCTTTTAAAAAAAATGGAAGAGATTGGGATGGAGGGGGCGAATGCAAAGGTTTGTTCCTCCCCTCGCTTCATTCCTGTCTTTTTTCATTCTTTCTCAAGTCGTTGCTTGCAGAAGACTGGGGGGGGGGCGAGAGCAGAGAGGGCTGGTGCTGAAATCCCATTGAACAAATTGGAAGAAACCGGTAGGGGGTCTTAGCCCGGGGCGTATTTTTCCTTTCTTCTTTTTTTTCAAAACCCTCTCCCAATTTCTGGAATGCATCCCTTCGCTTTCTTCAAAATGCACCCGATGGTGCAGCATATTTGAATTTCAGGGGTTCCTTCCCCCCAAAATCAGACTACTAAAAGAGCCAACTCAGTTCTGGCAGGATTGGAACAATTCCTTGGTACTAACTAGGAGAGACGTCTTTTTTATAGAAAATCTCTCCTTTGGGGAGAGTTGTGAAGTGTGTGGGGAGAGACTCTTTGGTAAGGAAATCACTCTCCCCCTTCTTTCTCTCCAGTTCCCCCCAATCTGTGCCCCCATCCCCTCTTCGGATCTACTAAATGAATTCAGGCAGACCATGGAGGAATTTGCTGATGGAATTTGCAACAATTGATGCCTCCCAAACAATGTGGCTTCTCTCTCCCCAGCTCCCCACAACCTCCCCCTTAAAGTGGGGTGGAGTTTCTGGCCACCAAGCTGAACTTCGGATTGGAGGAAAAGCTGCCTTTAGGAAAAAAAAAAGGTGGAAGAATTTGGTGTAGCTCCTTGTATTTTTTTAGCAGTACCCTTGCGACATTTCCAAGACTGACAAGTTTTGTTTGGTGCAAGTTTTTCATAGTCACCTCAAAGGCTAGTTAAATTTCTTTGAGCGTAAGTCTCACTGTCTTTTATAGCCAGCTTGCCTCTGATGTCAGTATGAATAGAAGGAGGTGGATTGGGCTAGCCAAAATCTGTAAGCCTTTAAGTTGCCACAGCACTCTTTGTCAATTTTGTTGCAGCAGATTGATGCCACAACATTTCTTTTATCTCCCCCCCCTTTTCTTTTCAATAAGAAAAACAAAATGGAAGAGTTTGGCTTGGTTCCTCATAGTTGTTAATAGCAATCTTGTGGCACCTGGAAGAGTATCAATTTTCATTTGGCATAAATCTTTTGCGTACGCCTTAAAAACTAACCAGTTATAAACTTTTTGCATTCTGGTACCCCTTTACCTCCCACACAGGAATAAAGACGACAAAATAAGCTGCAGTCCATAAAGACTTAGGCCAGGTACAATCTGCAAGCCTTTATAAGTTGCCACAGGACTGTGTTGGCTTCGTTGCAACGGATTAATGTCCTGATATTTCCTGTATTCCCCTTTCTTTTGGCATAAGAAAATATAGATGAGTTTGATAGCGTACTTTGGTAAACTTTTAGGAATAGTTTTGTGGCACCTTAAGGACTAATGCCTTTTGCATTCACTTTGAAGACTAACAAGTTTTGTTTGCATAAGTTTTTTTGCATTCTTCAGCTCATTTCTCTCTGATGCAAGAATGAAGAGGGTGGGGTGGGCTGCAGTCCCTAATGGTTTTTGCCTGCTAAAATCTGTAAGCTTTAAGTTGCCACAGGGCTCATTGTCAGTTACGTTGCAACAGACTGAGGGCTCTTCCACACTACACTGTTATAGAGCTATTATTCTACTTTCAATATCTTCTGGAATTCTGGGGTTTGCAGTTTAAGCGGGGTGGCATTTAGAATTCTCAGCCAAAGAGCTCTTTGGCCTCAGTAAACTGCAAACCCCAGAATTCCACAGGAGGTTGAAAGTGGAATAACAGCACTATAACATTGTAGTGCGGAAAGGCCCTTTATGGCATAACTCTGCTGGAAATTAGTTTAGAAGATGAACCCCTAAGACCTGGTTGGTTAGCAGGATGGTTATTTTGGTCCAGGTTTAAGGTCATTAATCCGAATTTGTCATAGGCTTGTAGTGGAATCAGGGTTTGTAGGATGGAAGCCCAGATACTTTTTGATGGCGACCGACTTTTTCTGCCTCCACCTTCCTTGGACTCCCCCTTCCCTCTGAATGAAATGATGAGCCCCTCTGAAGCTCTGATTCCCACAGTGTCTGCTGGAGAAATAGATTTTCCTACTAGCCAAATATTGTTCCGAGCTACTTCAGTAGCAAGATATTTTGGGCCTGCTTGGTTCTGAGTGAGCAACTGAGACGTATCACCATTACAAAAGATCTTTTCCTGGAGGAGATAAAAAATAGAAATTATCTTAGATCAACAGCCACCATGCCGTAGCTGTTTTTTGGACTCTGGTGTTTGGAAACCCACTTGTGACCTTGGACATGTCACGCACTCTGGCCCAGAAGACCTTAGGTTCGCCATAGGTCAAAACGACTTGAAGACACACAGCAACAACAATAACAAAAAGGAAATGGCTTTTCCCAACAACAGTGGATTGTTATAAGCTATCCCTGTTGTAATAACCAAATGTTGGATCTTGTGACTAGGAGACCCATTGACTTTACAAAAAAAACCAAAACTGTTCCTAGCAAAGATGAAAACAATCAGAAATTAGAGAGAGAGAAGGAGAGCAAGAGAGCAGTCTGCATTTTTCTGACTGCTATATCATTTCTGTTGTGTGCCTTCTGGTCATTTCTGACATATGGTGACCCAAACCTACAACAGGGGTTTCTGGGGCCGAGAGTGTGTGACATGCCAAAGGGGGATTTCCATGGCTGAACAGGGAACTGAACCCTGGTCTGTAGAGTCACAATCTAACACTCAAACCACTACACCATGGTGGTTGTCTACTGCATTGCATAAATATCTTGGAGGCACTAGATCCTGTCTGATCTTGGAAGCTAAGCAAGGTCAGCCCTGATTAGTACTTGGATGGGAGACCGCCAACACATACCAGATGCTGGAGGCTCTATTTCAGAGCAACGAACTGACAAAAGCACCTCTGAGGGTTCCTTGACTAAGAAAACCTTATGAAATTCACAGGGCCACCGTAAGTCCACAGAGGACTCGAAAGCACATACGCACACATCACAATGAGGGCTGTATAGCCAAGATGCCAACACACATAATTGTGTTGTCTTTGTATATTTCAGGGGTGGGGTTGCCAGGAATATGCAATGCCTCCCTTATTTGAGGACTGGAAAGCTTGTCCTCTGTAGGATTGGCAAGTATCCTTGTATTATAAGAGCTGCCTCTTCTTTGAGGGTCGGAAAGCTTTTTCTTTTATACAGATGGAACAAGATGCCCAAAATCCCATCATGTGTGGATCACATGGATGTGGGCAACCTGCTAATTTTGCAGAGAAGTACATGACTCTGTGTGTCTTCAAGTTGTTTTCTAACTTAATGGTGAACCTGTCGTGGGGCTTTTGTGGTAAGATTTCTTCAGAGTTTTGCCATGGTCCTCCTCTGAGGCTGAGAGAGTGGCCATTTCCGCACTGCACTCTTATAGCACGATTATTCCACTTTCAACATCCTATGGAATCCTGGGGTTTGCAGTTGACAGAGGGGCCAGCTCAACTGCAAGCCCAGGATTCCATAGGCTGTTGAAAGTGGAACAATCGTGCTATAAGAGTGTAGTGTGGAAATGGCCTATGACCTGCCCAAGGTCACCCAGCGAGCTTCCATGTTTGTGCGCAGATTTGTACCCTGGTCTCTTGGAGTTCTGGGACAACACCACTAACACCAGGGTGGCCATCTAAAGTTATCGTTGTTATGTGGCTTCATGGCATCCCTCTTCTAGGGTTTTCTGGACAAGATTTTGTTTTTCTGAGAGGAGACTTGCCCTGGCCTTCTACTGAGGCTGAGAGAGTGGGATTTGCCCAAGGTGGGCCAGTAGGTTTCCATGGCAGAGCGGGAATTCGAACCCTGGTCTCTTGAGATTCTCGCCCAACATTCAAAGCACCACATCCTGCTGGCTGTCGTGCAATGCACGGCTCGATTAATTCAAACCAGTACTTTCATTTGGTATTTAGCAAGAACACAAACTTGTTCATAGTTGCTTCCTCATGAGTCAATTTCGAATGTCATGAATTTTGACTTTCTCTCATTGCTGTTTTGAGAACCTGGCACCCCTGTTCAGAATATCTAGAAGCCTGTTTCCTGCTCTTGGAGCCTGCGTAGGGCCACCTGGACAACCCAAGATGGAAAAACCAAAACAAAAGCCTGGGAAAAGATCCTGTTTTGGTTTTTTGAAACAGGTACTCTTGGATGCTGAAGAGTGTTGCCGGCGCTGAGACCTGCTTAAAAGGTGAATAAGCACCGTATGTGTCCACATGTGCCTTCCAGTTGCCTGTTGGCTTGGGCTGATTCTACGAATTTTGTAGGATTTTCTTAGGCAAGGAATCGTTGGAGGTGGTTTTGCCAGTTCCTTCCTTTGCAAGGTAGCTTATGGTACCCCCTAGCATTCACTGGCGGTCTCCCATCCAAGTATTAACCAGAGCTGCCTCTGCTTAGCTTCCCAGATTGGATGGTTTCTGGTGTCTTCAGGGTATTTAGGTTCCACTCCCAACAGAAGAAGAACCACTGGGTCTATTATTGGATAGTGAGTCTACACATAGTAAAAGCAACTGATTCAACAGGTTTACTCTATTTGGGAGTAATAAGATAATGTAGGCCAGGGATTTCTTTCAGGCAAGGAACTTTTGATCCTCCAAATATTTTGGAGTTTTAAGGACCAGAAATCCTTGCCAATATGGCCAATGACAAAGGATGGTGGGAGATGCAGTTGGAGGAAAGTTTTCCCATCCCAACATTTCATACAGAACTCCATACACATGTTCCCGTTGTCTGCATACTTGGTCATTCCTGGCGTCTTTAAGGGATGCAATTCATTCGGAGGGCCAGTTGGGCACAGGAACAGTTTTGAGCTATTTTTTGAACGAAAGCAATTGGTGGGTCTCTTGTGCTTTTCCAGCAACGTGAGAATGCCTGTAACCTTTTGCGTTAGCCAAATTGTGCTATTTTTTCTCTCCAGCCCTTGTCATGCTGCTCTCAGGGTGCTATCTGAACAGGGCCGAGTTCTGACTTTTTTTTTTGGAGGACTTCCTGGAGCAGCACAAGCCTCTTTGCAGGAAGTGCTTGGCCTTTTGCAGGTCTGCATTTTGGGCCTTGTGCCCTACAGGCGTTTTATAAATAGGTGCCTTGACCTCTTCTTCCTATCCTTTTGCCCTTTTGGAAAAAGGAGATTTATTAGCAAACACATCCTGGGGGGAGCGAGTCAGAGACTGAGTGTATTTCCTCTTTTCATCTAAGGAGGAGAAAGCCCGGTTGTCTAGTGGTCAGGTTTGGATGGAGGAAGCTGCCTCCTGACCTGCCTCACAGGGTTGTTGTTTAGATTAAGATGGTGGAAGAAAAGCCACGTGGGTCACCTTGCACTCATTGGAGGAAGAGGTGGGGAGAAAAGCGACCAGAAGGACGCCTCAGTTAACAAAGTGGAGGGTTTGCTGGGCAGGACTTCTTTTAATAGAGAATTTTATACCAAAGGTAGGAATAACATGGAAAGAAGAGGGACAGGTTTCTACCCACAAAAAAAGAAGAGCAAGGCAACTTGTTTAAGCAAATTTTATCCAAAACGGACAGCATGGACGTGAGGGACGAAACAACCAGGTCCGTTAAACCTTGTATAAGTAGGCAGAAATATTTTAAACCTTCTAGAGGCTGCGTGAAGGCTTCTTTGAAACGACATCGAAGGATGATTTTTTTCTTTTCAACAATTTTTACTTTTCCTGGGCTTTCCATCTTGGTGGCCAGACTTAGAGATCTAAGTTTTTGAATATACTGGGGGTACTGGAGAGGGACAGCCAGCGTGATGTAGATATTTGAGCATTGGACTATGATCCTGGAGACCAGGGTTTGATTCCCGGTTCAGCCATGGAAACTCACTGGATGTGTCACACACTCTCAGCCCCAGAAAACCCCTTAGGGTCACCAGAAGATGGAAACCACCACCACCAGCCACTGCTGTATAGATTCAGTAGATTACAAATCCCATTATCCCCATCCAGCACAGCCAATAAATAGGGAAGGCTCACCTCGCCCTATGCATACAAGCCAGTTCTACTGTCTTTAGATTCTTGGATAGAATTTTGAATTTTTATTAATTTTATGTATTACTCACTTTTCCATCAGGCCTCTCCCCTAAGGAGCTCGGTGACCTACCTGTTCTTTCTCACCTCCAGGTTTCTTTCATTGTTTACAGCAAAGATGCTGCTGCTGCAATCTAGCATTGGAAGTGCATGTTTCTCTGTCCCTCCTTTGCCTCGCTTCTAATGCTGATGTGGCTAAAAAAAACTTCCAGCTGGACAGAGGACGAGGAAAGGAGGGGGATGGGCCGGGCAGGCCAAAAAAGATTTTTTGCAAGGCAGCTTCCTTGTGAGAGGCTTTGTTAACCACAGTTATGACTGTAGTTAAAATCTTGGGATTGTGTGAGATTGCAGGGCTCCAATACTTCATCCTTCTCCCAATCTGGCCCCCGGACTACAAATCCCATGAGACAGAGTGGTGCATCTGGAAGGCCTCAGGTTAAGAAAGGCTGTCTTTGCTGTCTCTACAGTATTGGCGTTCAAGCTCTTTGCTTTCTACTGCAGGAGCCTTCAGCCAGGGACTCTGGGAGTTGAAGTCCAGAAAGACACTAAGCCAAAGATAGACAACCCTGCGTTTAGTCTATCAAAAGCCACCGCTAGGAACGTGGGCCAAAATCAGAAATTAAATAACGCATGCTTGTGGTTGATTTTGAGCCAATTTTAAATCTCCCTATGTAGATCCTCTATCGTCAAGAATTAATTCTCCCAATTTTTTTTTTAAAGAAATCCACTTAACAAGGTGACCTCACCTGGATGCTCTCGCCTGTTGTCCGAAGATATCCCGAGTGTTTTGGGCTAGTAAAATGGGTGCTTGTATACTTCAGGCCCAAAATATTAAATTTCTCTCCCCTTCTCCTCCCTCCCGGTTGTCTCAGCCAACCTCTCCCTCTTGTCTCTCTCTCTCTCTTTTATTTTCCCTTCTGAATGACCTCCTGGACTGCATTCTCCGGAGGAACAAAGGAGGTGGCTTTTTAGCTGGGTTCTCCGAGAGACCACCAAGGACTCCCGCCCTGGCCGTGCCATTTCGCACTACTTTCAACAATAACAAAAATGCATGACTGAATGACTCAAAAATGTGGAGGGTCTGAGGCATTCATCTCCGCCGAGGATACTGTCACAACAGAGACAGTCCCCTAGATAAATACCTTTCCATTTCCTAGTAGGGAGAAAAAAAGATTTTTTTGAAGAAAATATATTAAAAACACGTTAAATTTAGTTTTACAGATTGGGGAGGTAGGGATCACCTCCTTTCTTCTGGAGAGCACAAGCTTGGGAGACATAGCTTTGTGAGACTACATGTCCCAGAATCCTCCACCTAGCATGGCTAGGGACAAGGGTGGATGATGGGTAGTGTGGTGGGAACAAATGCTCCAACATGTGGTTGCATTACTTTCTCTGCCTTTCTCTGCCTCCTTCTCTCCTGTTTACCTGTGGCCCAGCTGGCTGAGGAGTTTTAGGAGTTGTAGTCCAAGTCTTCCCATTATTTCTAAGCTCTCGGTTTCTTTTTTTTCCCTCATGGAGTGGGCACGTTTCTGTGACAGGGTGTCTGTTTTTTTCATGTTGGAAGTCTCCCCTTTGATTCAAAGCGTCGCCAGTGAAACAAAAGATGAAATCCCTGGTTGAGCAGATGTAATGCAACCTTACACTCAAGGTGTTGTACCACTCATTTCATCCCATGCTCAAACAGTTAGGGAAAGTCCAGTGTCGATGTGATCCTCATGTACCACTCAGGGACCTCTGCCTACCAGCGGAATAATTCACCGGCAGCCGAAGGAACTTCCTTTTATTTTGACAGCGAGGGGAGGCCTGCGAAAGATGCAGAGACCTCACGTGCTTCTTCCCCACCTCTCCGTCCTGGCACCTCGTCTGCGGGTCTGGGCTCAGAAGCCTCCGGAAAAAAAGGGGTATTTTTTTTTTTGTCTGGTGGCTGCAGCTGAAATGTTGGGTGCTCCGCAATCCAGGGCGTGAAGCCTTGCGGCGTGCCAGAAACTGCCTAGCGATGGCCCCGGTGCGAGTGGGAAGACCGTTTTCCTTGGCAGCCGTTTCACAGAGAGGCCTGTCCTCCGTGCCAGAATAAGCAGTTGCTGCGTTCCATGGCATTCATAGTCAAAATTATTATCTATTGTCAAAAATTGCCCTCAATTAGATGCTTCCTTCGACAAGCAAAACAAAACCCCCAGAGACCTCCCCTCTTGGGCCTATATTCTGTGCTGCTGCCACCGCAGTGCCCGGTTCGTTTTGCAAGTTGTTATTCCAAGGAAGGAAACTGCCTTGGCTTTTTAGGCTCTGTTTCAGAAAAAAAAGAGAGGCTTAGATCCCACGTTGCAATTGCATAGAGTACATCTCTATGTATGGAGTAGCACATTAGTTGCTGTATGTAACTCTTGTGTTGGACAGTGATGTTGTACAATTGCCCATTCTACAATATCACTATCCAACGCAAGAGTTTTGTACAGCAATGTCTTAAGTGTTGGTCTAGGACTCCAGAAGGCAGAATCTCTGCTTGGCCATGGAAACCCATTGGGTGACCTTGGGCAAGTCACCGTCTCTCCACCTCAGGAGAAGGCAAGGGCAAACCTCCACGGAGTACATCTTTATCTAGGAAACCCCATGATAGGTTTGCCATAAGTTTGCAACAACCTGGAGGCATGCAACAACAGAGTAAATTTCAGTTGTAGGCACAAGCAAATGTGCATGTGAATCTATGCACAATGCCCATCAGTTCCTAACAGTGCTATGCTTGGGACTACAATTTTGCAACCCTGAACTGAACACAGCGGCTGTGCATTGAGGGAAAATGCCCAACCATTTCCACTCACGTATAAGACAGCAGTGGGATTCTACCCATGCGTTTGGATAGGCCATGTAAGGAAAATGTAGATACAATGTGTGTTCATAGTTTCTTTCATTTAAAAAAAAATAAACCTCTGGCTCTGTTTTTGCCCTTATCAGTCAGGCTGGCAATCATTCTCCACTTGTTGGAAGTATGCACGGAGGTGCGCTTGCGCATTCATGCTTCCTGTTTCCTACCATAGGCATGCCATGAAGAGTAAAGGGCTTTGGTATTTATTCTCAGTGTTAATCAAAGGCATGAGTGCCACTGTTCTGGCATTGACTTTGACCTTTTCTGGAGGCTTGGTTTCTTTTTTACAACTTCAGATAAGGGTGTGTGCCCTTGAAGGCACGCCTTCCATTTCGTAGGCAAGTCAGAGTAATTTTCAAGGGATTTTGGAATGTAGAGAAGCTTGCGTTCAAGTCTCAAGAAACGACTTCATCATTTGCGGAGTGGGACGAATCACTGAGGGAGTGGGATTCGCTTGCACGAACAAGAGCTTCTTCGGAAAACCATGCCTTCGGGTGCCTTTTTAGATGCTCGGTGCAAATTTAGAGTGGAGTGCTGTGTGGGTTGGAAAGCTTACTTTTTCTGCTGCAGTTCCCAGCAACCCCTAGCCACATGTGGATGGGGAATTCTGGAAACTGTAGTCCAAAGAAAGGAGCCCTTCCACACTCTGAATTTTTGTCACCCTGAGCAGCTAGCGCTGAGTTGGGTTGGTGACCTTAATCCACTATGAATCTGTCAGACTCTTTCTTCCAGATCTGGGGAGCACCCCTGCTTTGCATGAAGAAGGTTGTGGGTTCAGCCCTTGACAACTCAGGACAGGGCTGAAAAATCTTCTGCTTGAAACCGTGTTGTGTTTGACCATGTAAAGTACCGGGCTAGATGCAGCAAAGGCATCCACGTGTGTGGTGAATGTGTTCAACATTTTAGGCCATTTCCGCACTATACTGTTTTAGTTGTTCCAGTTGTTCCAGTTTCAACCTCCTATGGAATCCTGGGGTTTGCAGTTTAGAGTGGGGCCTTTAGAAGTCTCAGCCAGAAAACTCTTGGGCCTCAGTAAGTTACAAACCCCAGAATTCCACAGGAGGCTGAAAGTGGAATAATAGCACTGTAACAGTGCAGAGTGGAAATGGCCTTAGTCTCAGCTTTAAAGGAACTCTCCAAGGTTCTAAGCTCAGTCCCTAAAACAGGTTGATCCCTTTGTATAGCTCTTTTAAAACTCGGGGAATTGGATCTGCTCACCAAGCAATGACGGTTGGGGAATTTTGGGTCGTTGTAATCTATGAAAAGTAACTACTTATTCCACTTGTGTGTGTATTGAGCAATACTATTTTTAATTTGTAGCTTTTGAACCTCAAGTTGCAGAATCTTCAAGTCCTTTGCTTGCAACCCTTCCCATGATGGCCATTTCGTCGGTTTTTATTTTTAGCCATCATGCCCGTGAATGCTGATGCCGGGCACAAAAGTAACCTTGGGATGCCAGTTAGATCTTGCCAGCTGACGGCCTCTGAATTTGGCTGGCTTCAAATATTCTGTTCTCTGACTGTGGCCAGTTGTGCCTGAGTTATTAATGAAACCAGGCTGAACCTGCAGATTCTAACAGCCATGTTCCAAAGGGATTGCAGCGGATTTTTCCTGTGACCTCGGTCCTGCTTCCATGAGCTCTTTCCAGAATAGCTGAAATTCTCTGATAGTCAGCATTCCTGAGCTATACACTCCAAGTATATACACTATCTAGTCGGCAACTAGATGGGGACCGGGGTGCCAGTTTTCCCTCCACACCCCTCCCATGGGCCACGTCCCACATAGCAAACCCAAATATCTCTCTTCCTTTGCAGTCCCTCTCAAAATGGCAACAGGAAGTGGTGTCCTATCATTTACTTTTGGCATTTTGAGAGGGAGTGCAGAGGGGAATAGAGATATTTGGGGGGCTTGTGGAGCATGGGCACATTTTTTTCATGTCTTCATGTGTTTGTGGGGCTTTCTGTGTGGTATTTGGGCAAAAATTGCCTGGAAATCATGCAAAGAAAGTTAAATTTTGTGGGGAATGTTGTGTGTGAGTCTTCAGGGGCAACAAAAAGTATGTTCAGGAGCTACAAAAAAGTAGGATTCGGGGACTGGATTGTGCCCATGGGCTGCATTGTGCCTGCCCTTGATATACACCATGGCTGGAATCCTGTTGCTGTCTTAGGCCATTTCCGCACTACACCGATATTGTGCTATTATTCCACTTTCAACATCCCGTGGAATTCTGGGGTTTGGATTCTCAGCCAGAGAGCTCATTGGCCTGGAGTTCTGGGGAAAGTGCTTTAGAGCCAGTTGCTCCAAAATATGAGGTGAGAGGCAGGCAGGTAAGAGAGGTAGCTTGATAGGCAAAGTTCCTATTTCTCTTTCCATTCCAAATTGCTCAGAAAGATTAGTTCTAGGTTAGACCTCTCAGGGGGAAGGATTAAATATGACGTGCTGTTTGCCATAGCCTTTTTGAAAAACAGCAACAAAGCAGTTTTATGACTGGAGGAAGGAGAGTTCATTGTGAAGTAGCTCTTCCCCGCGAACAAGAAAAGGAAAATAGTTGCATGGATGCTACAAAACAAACCTTCCAAGCGACGACAATGTATCTTTTGTTCTTTTCAGTGCACGTACTCCTAATATAATAGCGTAGGTACCTCTGAGAAGCAGGCAGGCTGCTGATCCTTGTGTGTAAAAGTTTCTGCTTAATGATGATGTAGGAGGAAAAAGAACATGAATATCTAAGCGCTGTGGAACGTGGGTTTGGCAAGGGTGGCGAGATTTCCACCTGAGGCACCTCCGCCAGCTTCTGCAACAGTGGTTTAATTATCCTTGCGGTGGTAAACCCATACCTGGGCTGTACCATTAGCAGTTGCAGGGGAGGAATGACCGGATGGAATGCTCCAAGGTGGTGGCGGGTGGGGGGAGAGATAAAAATCCTTGCATGTAATAAAACATGTTGAAAAGGGAGTTTTTGGTCTACTCTTCTTTGTATCTATGCAACCTTTTAAAAGGCCTTCTGGATTTGATTGATTTTACAAAGTTTACACATGCACTGTGCCTGGCATTAGTTTAAATTGTTTTAACAGCGTTAAATAGTCTGGTTTTAGCTGATCAATTATTTAATTTAAGCCTTTTAAAATGAAACAACATGGGGTCAGATGCAGCCAGTGAACCGTACTTTGATGCTCTTGATTTAAGCTTTGTACATGTTGTGTCTCATTCTCATCCTGCTCAGGTAGGACTTTGCAAGATACCTGAGCATGGCCATTTGTTTGGGTAGGCTGTGGGTCTGACCAGAGGACCCCTGAGCCATCTGCTGTTGCCTCTCCTGCTGAGTCGGCATAGAAGACGGTGCTTTGTTTGCATGTGGCATCCCTGGCTTGAGGCAAGTGAATTGATGTTTCAGGGCGTGGGCACCTGAGAGTGTGCGCAGGCCAGATTTAACACACCTGTTCTGTGCCTCCGGGCAAAATCTTTGATCCTTGCAATAGTGGCATCGCTGCGTTTGCACCTTTTCTCATAGAGTTAATGAGTGGAGGCTTGTAGTTCACTTTGTACATTAACAATCTCTTGTAAATAGTTGACAACAGAAGATGCCAGCCAAGGTATTGCATTTCCTTCAGAAGAATACTTGCTTGTTTGTTTTAAACCTATATTGGTAGAGGCATACTTCAGGTTACAAAGCCCGTGACAGCAAAGCTTTTCACAAGTGGTGTTTAAGCTTTCCTTCTCATCCTCTGGCCAGCTGACCTTTTCTTAGTAGCATCAATATTATTAATTATTTAATTTTTTTTTTAAAAAAATAACATATTGGTATTAGGCAGATCTCCATTAACAAAGCCCCCGACAGTGAAGCTTCTTTTTGCAAATGCTTTTTATGTTTCCCCAGCACCCTTTTTCCTCCTTATTCTCTGGCTAACATTTTTTAGCGGCATCAATATTGGGAGGATGATGAAGGAGGGATGCAGAAACAGAGACTTTTGCAGTTTTAGCAGTATACAAAATGCAGTAAGCAATGCTTGAGATGGGAAGGAGTGCACTTCTAACTCTGGCTGATTCTACTATAGCAGTACATGTCTGGCTGCAGCAAGCAAAGGAGACAGCAGCTGCCTTCAGAATCGTTTATGCAGAATAAAGAGCAACACGGAGAGACGAGGGGAATGCAGATAAGCTTGCTTCACCAGCTATCCCCTGCATATAAAAAAAGATCTGTATGGAAATTTTGGAACAAACTTCCAAGTGGTCTCTAGATGGTTCCACAGGTTTTTGTTCACATACCTGAGCAATTCACCTGTTTACTTACCTGAGCAAGGCTTACCTGAGCCGGTTGTTTCTTTCCATATTTGCATATTGTTCGTTCTGAAGAATAAGTTTGCAGAGGCATGCCAAACTCTTCTTCTGTAGGCACCTATCCCTATTGTTTCCGTATTATTTCCACTTCTGGTATCAAATTTTCTGTGAAAGAAATAATGCCCAGGAACCCATTTGCTTTGTTAACGGGGGTAGACCTACTCCATAGAAATGTCAAAGAACAAAAGCTGTCAGACAAGCTATTGCATTTCCTTCACAAGAACACTTTTTGTTTTCTTCTGCCATATTGGTATTCAGCGTGTATGTCACTACCGTTCCCTGGCAAAAGCAAATTTTGGACTCCATCTAGCCTGACGTAATGCGGGTTGGTAGCATAACTCCCACATATATTTAATTGGGCAGGAGTACAGCAAACAGTTGGAAGCAAAAAATAATACTGTATTTTGCTTTAGCCTGTGTCCTTCAACTTGTGTCCTCCTGTTTTTAACAGTTAAAAACATTAAAAAAGCTGTTAAAGGGAAAAGAATTGCAAGTGAAAGAAAGAAAATGTGGGGTTTTTTTGGGGAGGGGGTGTTTGGAAAATAAGTGAGGAGGAGAATGACATGAAGGAAAGTAACATCACATTTTTCCCCATGCAATGAACCAGTGAATATCTACTCCTTCTTTTGACGCTGAAGAGATCTGTGTAACCAGATGGAATTCCCCTCCATGCCGTACCTTTTGAAAAGTTCCCTTTGTTGAACAGGAGACTGGCTGTGGAAAATATAACTTTAAAGTCTTCCTTTGCTGAAGCATCGAGTCTTGTGATTGTTAATATATGAGCTCAAAAAAAAAAATAGATCTGAAGGCTGCTGGATGAATTGTTACTGCACCGCTGTGGATATTCTCATAGTAGCTGGACTTAAGTGGTTGAAAGGTATAACTGAGAAGTAATTTTCACAAACTGCCGGGCAGCACTCCTGACAGGTCCTTCTCAGTGGTTGCTCCCTGGCTGCAGAACTCCCTGCCAGGGGAAGTCCTTCCTGTTAATTCTCCTTTTGATAGGCAAAGGTCTTTTTCTTCAGGCAGACTTCCGGCAATTGACTGGTCGCTGCAGAAGGGCTTTTAATGGCTCTGAACATGATAATTTGTTTAGTTGTGTCTTAATATTGAAAAGGATCCAGCACACTTAGGAGACCACTGAATATGAGCCAGCAGTGTGATGCGGCAGCTGGAAGAGCCAGTGTGATTCCAGGTGGCATCAATAGGAGTATAGTGTCTAGGTTGAGAGAAATAAGAGTACCACTCTATTCTGCTTTGGTTAGACCTCACCTAGAATGCTGTGTCCAGTTCTGGGCACCACAGTTCAGGAAGGATATTGACAAGCTGGAACATGTCCAGAGGAGGACAACCAAAATGGTAAAAGGCCTGGAACCAGGAAGCCATGTGAGGAGCAGCTTAGGGAGCTGGGTATGTTTAGCCTGGAGAAGAGAAGGTTAAGAGAGGACACGATAACCATGTTTAAATATTGGAAGGGATGTCATATGGAGGATGGAGCAAGCCTGGTTGCTGCTGCTCAAGAGACTAGGAGATGGAGCAACGGCTTCATACATCAGGGACAGAGATTCCATCTAAACATTAAGAAGAACTTCCTGATGATAAGAGCAGTTTGACAGTGGAATACGCTTCTGCTTGGGAGTGTAGTGGAGTCTCTTCTCTGGACGTTTTAGACAGGCCGGATGCCCAACTGTGAGGAATGCTTTGATAGTGTCTTCTTGCATGGCAGAATGGAGTTGGGCTCGATGGCCCTTGGCGTTTCTTCCAATTCTATGATTCTGTGATCCCATGTTCTGATATTTATAACCTGTTGTAGCTGTCTCTGTGCTCTTAATCCTGTTGCAAACTGGCTTGGGTCTCCTAGTAATGGGAGAAAGGCAGGCTATAAAAAAAATAGAATCAGTCTTACATTGGCCACAACTCTTGACTCCCCTTATGCCTCCTTTCAGGTGATGTTCAGTTGACCTTGTTTTAGCCTTGTATTTATAGTTGTTGTTGTGTGCCTTTGAGTAGTTTCCAACTTATAGTGACCCTAAGGCAAACTTGGCTTGGAGTTTTCTGGGGCTGAGAGTGTGAGACATACCCACGCCCAGTGGGTTTCCATGGATAATTAGGGAACTGAACTCTGGTCTCCAAGTTCACAGTGCAACGCTCAAACCACTACACCCCACTGGCTCTCTGTATTTATATTAGTTCTGGTCAGCCTGGTGCTGTCATATGATCTACCAACTGAGGAACTTGCATTGCAGGAATACATTTCTTTAGGCACAGAAAGGAAGCAGGGTTGTGGTTTGCCAGCCCTTTCGATTGCCAGCTGGTATAAAACTGTCAGAGCCAACATGGTGTAGTGGTTTGAGTCTTGGATGAGGATACTGGGAGACCAGGGTTTGGATCTTTGCTTGGCTGTAGAAACCTACTGGGTGACCTTTGGCAAGTCACACTCTCTCAGCCTCAGAGGAAGGCAAAGGCAAGCCCCTTCCAAACAAATTCTGCCAAGAAAACCTTGTGATAGGGTCACCTTAGGGCTGCCATAGGTCAGAAATTACTTCAAGACACACAACAACAATAAAACCTTCAGACTGGCTTCAGTTAAACAGGAAGCAGAATTTGTGCCTTGCCTGTTTTACCAAGTTAGGAAGAAGTACACTAAGCCTTCTTCAATGCAGCTTTAAAAATGTACACTTTTTTTCCAAATGGAAAAAATGTATTTCCACCAGTTTTCCATCTCCAGTCCAAATATCTCTCCCCAAATGCAGAACTAGGAAAAGTTATGTTTGAGGACTACAACTCCCATGCTGAAATTTAGTTAGGCGTCCTGACTTGAGTAGATCTGTTGAATAAATGGAACTTGCACAAATGTTTCCAAGTCTTCATTGATGAAACAGGTCAATTCTATTGGGGGACAGAAAGAAAATGTAGATCCTAGAAATCTTTCCAGCAGTATAGATTTTGCGAGTTGTAGTCCAAAAGGGAACATTAAAAAGGGAAAACAGCCTTTAAGGAGGCCATAAAAATGAGCAGATAATAGAAAGTTAATACCTTCTTTTGTTTGTTTGTTTGTCTTGGGTTCACAAAGGTTTAAGGACAGTAAGTAGCCAAAGCATATCTAAATTAGGAAAGTGGAGATATAGGTCTTGGAAATTCCCTGTGAGAAGCTAAGAAGGTTCATGCCAGTTGGAAAGATCTCTTGAAAGAGATTTCCCATAGCTCCAGCCACACGTGTGAGATGGCCTGTTGTTATACAGGGAGTTGAGGGCAAAGTTTTTGAGAATGCACAGCCATCCGTCCTGGAGCTGCGAGAGTAGTGGTGATGTGAGTTGCATAAAAATGCCCAAATTCACACAAGTTCTTCAGGCAGCCCAGGCTTTGTGCTGTCTCACTCTCTCTGGTCTCAGATGGATGGAGGAGATGCTGGTTCAGATCCTGAGCTGACTCAGGTCCTTGCTGAGAAGCACGTTGTCTGCACGCCGATGGCCACAGGTTCACTCCCAGCACCTTTACTTTGGCCTGTGAAAGACTTCAGCCTGAAACCCAAGTCATTGCTGCTGGGGATTACACCAAGCCTCTGCAAAGTGCAGCTCAGCCTACCACCCAAAGCTGTTTCCGACTCGGAACATTTCCACATGACACTCTTATAGCGCGATGATTTCACTTTCAACCTCCTATGGTATCCTGGGGTTTGCAGTTCCGGGAGGGGCCGGCGGCCCCTCCCGGAACTGCAAACCCCAGGATACCATAGGAGGTTGAAAGTGGAATCATTGCGCTATAAGAGTGTCGTGCGGAAATGGCCTCAATGTGCTGCCTCTTTTCTTGGCCAAAATTAAGAGTGATGGATGATCTCTCTGGAAACCTTCAGGAGTAGCAATTGACCCACAGGCTTCCCTGCACTGTTTAACATTAATATTTTTCCCCCAACTAGAAGCATTTCTGCTTTTTTTGTTTATCCCCCCCCCTTTTATAATCTGTCTGGCTCCCCAGAAGATCCAGCAACAGAATAATGCTGCACTCCAGCTCACCACAGATACTGACACCTTGTTTAGATGGCACGGATTTAATTGGACGAATAGTCTCAAGTGAAGAGAAGACAATATAAGTCCTGTACCCTTGGTAAAGTTTCTTCAGCCCCTGAAGATTATATCCAGGATCCTGTTGGTTGGTCCTAGCTAGAGTAGACTTATTGAACCAACAGCTGAACAACAAGTGAACATACTGTTGTTAGCATGTGTCTAGAAGTTGACTTCAACTTATAGCAACCATCGATTGGGAATTTTTGGCAAGATTTACTCAGAAGACCTTTTCCATTACTTCCCTCTGAGGCTGAGAGAGAGTGCCCAAGGTTGCCCAGTGGGTTTCCGTGGCTGAGCAGGGATTTGAACCCTGGTCTGCTAGACTCCTAGTTCAACCTTCAAACCGCTGTGCCATGCTGGCTTTAGGGTTTTCTTGGCAAAACTTATTCATAGAGGGTTTGCATTGCTTTTCTCTGAGGCTGAGAGTGTATAACTCGCGGAAGGTCAGCCAGTGGATTTCCACCACTGAGTGGATTCGAATCCAAAACATTCAAACTGATGCATCACACAGGTTCTAAAAAACAGGGTTTTCTTGGTGAGATCTGTTCAGAGGAGGAGTTGCAATTGACTGGTATGACCTGCCCAACATCACCCAATGGATTTCCATGGCTGGGCAGCAATTTCAACTCTGGTGTCTCAAGAGTTCTAGTCTCAAAGCACTATACCAAGCTGGCTCCAATATGGCAACCCTCCCAGAGGGGTGTCTTGGCAAGATTTCTTCAGAGGAGGTTTGTCCGTGCCTTCCTTTGGGGCTGAGAGAGTGTGACTTGAACAAGACCACCCAGCAGGTCTCGATGGTGCGGAGCAGGGGTTTGAACTCTGGTCTCCCAGTGCTTACATTATCTCTCTGCAGTACATTCAGTGGGTTTACTGTAGTCAGCACTAAGATTAGGGTTTAAGCCAATAAAACCCATTCATTAGTTCAGTTTATACATCACCTTTCTCAGCACGGGATGCTGGTTTAAAATATAGAGTAAAGACAAAGGAAAACTAAACAAGAATAAACAGGCAAAAGGAAGCAATCACATTCAAACCCTAGTTTAAAACAATTTACATCCCATTTGAAACACAGAGAAGAAGATAAAAGTAGCAAAGCACTGTGCATCGTTGTAGCTTTCCGCTTGTTTGTTTTCTGCAGTTTGCTAGGAAACAAACTGAATTTCTGTTGAAATAATAAGCAACGTGTCTTGCAGCGAAAGCAAAACAGGAAAACAATACAATGGAAAAGAAAGAAAATGTCAGGGGCAGAGGTTTGCTCTGAAAGCAACATCTTCTCCTGCCTGGGTGGGTGGGTGATGTTTGAAATTCCTAGGATTCTGTGTAATTATTAACTGCAGATAAAAGGAAGAGTGTGGTTTGCTTGTAGCTGGCTGCAAGGAATGATTGTGCCTGATTCCATATATTGATCTGGATAACAAGATAGCAGGTAGATAGCATGGGGATTTCCTGCCGTGTGTGTATATGTGTCATGTACAGGATAACTCCAGTCCCAGAAATTATGCTTAGAAGTTTATAAAAGCTTTATACAGGAACAGCAGAATGACAGCAGCACATTCCAGCAATTGCCAAGACTAAAAAACTTCTAAGTTTACAGTGCTTTATAAGCTGTAACCTCACACATTTGCGTGCACAAGCATGCTGCTTGACAGCTAATTAAAACAACTCTTTTTGCAGATTCTCATCCCACCAACTAACTGCATGTCCTTGCACCTGCATTTTTTCCTTCTTATCAGTTTGTTAAAATAACATTCCCTCATTCGTGGCACACTGTTTCTCACCCACTTCCATCATCCCCTTCCAGCCTTTGGACCTTTCCGCACTACACTGTTATAGTGCTATTATTCCACTTTCAGCATCCTGTGGAATTCTGGAACTTGTAGTTTACTGAGGCCTTTAAAGAGCTTTCTGGCTGAGAATTCCAAATGTGCCTCTCTAAACTGCAAGCCCCAGGATTCCATAGGATGTTGAAAGTGGAATAAGAGCACTATTAACAGCGTAGTGTGGAAATAGCCCTATGTATTCTAGCATGTTTTTAGCCTTCCTGTGTGTACCAAGCTTGCTGAAGACTTTAAGAGTGCGTACTTTATTTCCATTACTAAAAGCGGGAGATGGGGCCTCGTGGATGCCAAAGACACTTCAGCAGCTCTGGGGATAATGAGTGAGCTGACAGGCTGGAATGCGGTCCTGTCAGGGATAAACTCTGGCAAAATTCCTCATTCTTCTTTTTCGTTTCTTTCTAAAGAAAAGAGTGCCTTCACACTCAGCTTGCTGCACCAGGCCAGCGTTTTCGGTCCTTCCTGTTTGTATCATGCAAGCTAACAGAAACTGAGATCTGTTCACACTACAGAATTATAGCACTATTATTCCATTTTAACGAGTGGTGTAGTACTTTGAGAGTTGGGACTATGACTGTGGAGACCAAGGTTTCGAGTCTGATGTGTTTCAACACAATTCTTCTTTTGGGGTCTCTTGTGCCTTCCATCATGCCCCCCCCCCCGCCATTAACACATTCATTGTCTTGATTTTGGAAGCTGAGCAGAGTTAGGACTTGGAAACCCTGGAGAGATGGTGCTGCCAACCGGAGCTGACTGTATGGAGGTTAGATGGACAAAGGATCTGACCCCATAAAAGGCAGTTTCCTGTGTCCCTGCGCAGAAGATCCGAGATTCAGCCTCCAGCTAGGTCTTGACAAGAATCCTACGTGAAGCCCTTGTGAGTTGTTCCTGCCGGTCAGAAATGACAGGATTGGAGGTAGATGGACCAAAGAGCTGACGGCGAAGGCAGGTTCCTGTGTCCCTGTGCAGAAGATCTTGGCTTGAGCATGGAAAGAATCTTATCCATAGCCTGCTGTGTTGTTGCTGCCAACCAGAACTAGTAATCCAATTGCTGTACGGACCAGTCATCTGACACATCATAACATAGGTCCCTCTGTTCCTAAATAACTTATCTGCAAATGGCTAGAGCATTAGTGATCCCTGGATTCACTTTGAAACATGAAGCAACATCATCCCCCCCCCCGCAGCTGCCTAATGTTGCCCGTGCTGGAGAGGCCTAGTTTGCAGACACCGATTCTAGTTCAAAGGCCAAAGCTGTTTCTGAGCCGCCTCTCCCTGGCTTGTTCCAAAAAGTGGGTGGGAATTTCCATCAGCACGGCATGCAAGATTTTGGTTATCGGTCCTGGCTGGCTTTCCAGTTCTGTCTCAACCGTTGGTTGGTGCCGTTGGTGCCCTGACAAAAATAAGCCTGTACTGCTGACATCGGCCCTGCCCCGCTTGGGTGGTCCTCTGCCGGCTGTTTGGGTGGGAACTGGTGGAGATAAACACAGCCGCTGGGAGCATTTCCAGGGTTTGACCTTCCAGACTGCATCTTGACGGCAGGACAGTTTCAGGCTCTGGCTTGGGAATCAGATTTTCTGAAAGGAACTGAGAGTAAAGTCCCTGGCAAGGAACAGCTGGGAAAAAAGTGAAGCTTTGGGACTGCAGGGCCCAGAATCCCCTAGCTCGCCTAGCTAGGTTGAGGAATTCTGGCCCATGTAGTCCTAAAATGTCACTGTCTCCACCAGTTTCCACCCAAACAGGCAGTAGAAGACCACCCAAGCGGGCGGAGCCAGCGTCTCCAGTACAGAAACATTTCTGGATGCTGGGATGTGTAGTATCCAAACTCCGTTGTCAGGGTTTTAGCTTAGTCTTGTTTTCGCTTTGTTGAAAAAAAGTTGATTCAGTGAATCTGTTCTAGTTGGGGCTAACCACTGGATTAGCCCTTGGACTACAACTCCCACAATCCCCTTAGGAGATGCTGGGGATTGTGGTCCAAACAAGCGATATCTCCAGGCTCTGGTGATTCAGAACCTAGGAAGAGCTGACCCGACTCTCTGCTGGCTCTCTCGGTGATTGTCAAACTTTTTGGAAAAGCGGTGACAACGTGCACAGAGTTGGCCCCGCTCTCTGTTCCCCATACCCGGTTTGACCTGACCCCTGTGCCTTCACCGTGCCCTGAACAACCCTCAGGAACCTCTCTGGTTTTTGGCTTGGGAAGTCTTTTTCCTGTTTTGGAGTAAGGGCACAAAGCATTCCAGGTGTGCATCTCAGACGCACAAACGCGCTGGAATGAATGCATGTTGGGGCAGGTGTCTAGAATTCCCCCTCCCCCTGCCAAAAAATATTTTTTGCTTTCTTCACGCGGACTGTGACCTGGGGCCCTTTCGCACGCCACAATTATAGAGCTATGATCTCGCTGCCATGGTTTCGTCCTATGGAGTGCTGGGATTTGCTGTTTAGGGAGGGGAACTGAAAATTTCTCAGCCAGGGAGCTCCCCTTTGGGCCTCCCCAAACTACAAACCCCAGCATTCCACGGGGTGCAGCCGTGGCAGTTAAAGTGGAAGCATAGTGCTATAATTGTGGGCATGACCCCCCCCCAGGTCAGTGTCAGAGTTTTTACTTATTCATTCGTTCATTTAATTAAGAAAGTCTGATATTGCCTCCCAAGCCTCAAGTGCTCCCTAGATGACAAATAAAAGCAATCAAACAGTGCAAAGGTAAAACATTTAGCAACACATTAAAATACTCTTTAAAAATTTCTGAAAGCAGTCTAAAAAAGAATCCTAAATTTTTTAAAACAGGGCAATTTCAACCATTAAAGGCCAAGCAGGACAGCATGGTTTTGGCTGCTCACAAAAAGAGGCAGCTTAACCTCCTTGGGTAGGGGGTTCCACAGCCAGGGGACCACCACAGAGAAAGTCCTGTTAAACTTACAGACCAACCTAACTTTGCAAAGTGTTGGGACAAGCAACAGGGGGTCTTCTCTTTGCTGGGGTAGTGCCCCAGGTCATGTGTATCATCCTCGCCAACATTTCACAGATTGAAGCCCGGATATGTGTGGCCAGTTATTGTCAAGGAGGAACATAGAAGCCAGGAGAGGTGACCGCAGTTTGCTTTTGCTTGAGCTGGCAGGGAAGGGCAGGACTCGGGTCCTTTCATTCCTCCCTGCTGAGTTAGCTGAGCATAATTGCTTTTGCACTTTGAAGTAAGCTGAGGGCAAAGTGGAAGGAACAGAGAGAAACTGGGGCATTCCTTGTTTTTTTGCACTTGAACTCAGTTTGAAGCAACTGAAGTAAGCTGAGGACAAAGGGGGAAATTGGGAGGACGACAGAGAAACGGGGGCATTTTTAAAGCAGTTGGAAAACTGGAGAACAGAGAGTTAACCAGGACTGTCCTTGCCAAATCAAGACAGTTGGAATATGTGGTGTATTCATGTGCAAACATGTTCCTGAGTTGGATCAACACTCTTGTGGAACACTGTGGCCCTGATCCCAAACCGCCAACAGTCTTGAGTTGTGCAAATGTGTTGCTTAGAATCTTAAAGCAGCAAGCAAGAGCTAAATCTTTCATTCACCCAGCTCCTTTTATTATTGATACTTTCATGGGCTTTTCTTGGGAGCATGCCTTTGCTTCATTTTGTTTGTCCTATATCTTGGGATGCCAAAACTGCATTTCTAAATGGTAATGAAATGTTAATCAAATGCTAGATATTGGAGTGGGGAGTGAAAGGAAATTTCATGTTGGGTGATAGAATTTTCACCGGGGGGGGGGAATGCTCTTATTTTTCCCCAACCCTGTAGCTGCATGCCTGAGGATCCTACCTCATAGTACCATCGGGTAGATGCCATTCAGCCCAATGCTTTGCCATGCAGCAATGCGCAACTGAAGCATAGAATCATAGAATCATAGAAATGTAGAGTTGGAAGAGACCCCAGGGGCCATTCAGTCCAACCCCGTGCCATGCAGGAACACCCTCAAAGCACTCCCGACAGATGGCCATCCAGCCTCTGCTTAAAAACCTCCAAAGAAGGAGACTCCAACACACTCCATTGAGGCAGCCGATTCCATGCCGGACAGCCCTGACCATCAGGAAGTTCTTCCTGAGGTTCAGGTGGAATCTCCTTTCCTGCAGCTTGAATCCATTGCTCCTTGTCCTGGTCTCTGGAGCAGCAGAGAACAAGCCCTCTCCCTCCTCTATATGGCATCCCTTCAGATATTTAAACATGGCTATCATGTCCCCTCTGCTGCAGACTAAACATACCCAGCTCTCTAAGTCTATCGTCACAGGGCATGGCTTCCAGACCCCTCACCATTTTGGTCGCCCTCCTCTGGACTTGCTCCAGCTTGACCATGTCCTTCTTGAACTGGGGTGCCCAGAACTGGACACAGTATTCAAGATGAGGTCTAACCAAAGCAGAGTAGAGTGGTACCAGTACCTCCCTCGATCTAGACACCATACTCCTGTTGATGCAGCCGAGAACTGCATTGGCTTTCTTGGCTGCCGCATCACACTGCTGACTCATGTTCAGCTTGTGCTCTATGAAGACTCCTAGATCCCTTTCACACGTGCTGCTATCCAGCCATGCCAGAGGGTGCCACCCACCCTGTGTTTACACACCCCCAAGGAAGAAATCTCTGCCACCTTTTGAGGCAGTTTGTTCCACTGTCAATCTCAGAAGGCACCAACAAGCGACTGGAAATAATGCTCTCCAGATCTCTTTGACACTGCACGGCTGTTTGCAGTCGGCTTGGCTAGTTTGGGGCCGACAGGTTGGTCTCCTTCGAACGGTCTCTTTCAGAGAGGCCTTGGACATCTCTCTCGCCTCTTTTTCCTGCTTTCCCCTGCCCAGTTTGAATAAACTCAGCCTCCCTTTTCAGCCAAAACGCATGAGGTTGGGACCAGTGGGAATTGGCTGCCGCGGAACACTTCGTCTTTCCCAACAGAGGTTATATTATGCGGCGGCTGGTCCAGTAACACTGAGCGATCTGTGTGCAAGAGTTGGACGGCTTGCGTGGGCCGTGTGCGGAAACATCAATCGGAGCAGCTGCCTGACTAAGCGAGTGACCGGCAGGAATTGAAACACAAATAGGCGTTTCAGCCCAGGCCTTGTTAAGGATGATCTGGTTTCTGTCGATGGGAGCTGGCAGATGAAATGAGAGTGCCAGGCCCTTTGGAGAAAAGCATTGCAGGCAGGGTGACGTGCGCAGCTTGGGAAAGTTACTTTTTAAAAAGCGATGACAGGTCCTTCAGTTCTCTACTGGGCATGGCTGAGTTGCCTGTCAAAGGTTTGGCTGTGTGTGTGTGTGTGTGTGTGTGTGTGTGTGTGAGTACCGTGATTCTGTGGCTGAGAAAACAATGCAGATTGTGGAATAACCTTCAGAATTCTGAGATTCTTGGCTTTCAGGAACGTAGGAACAAAGCAGTCTGCCTTCTGCTGGGCCAGGATATCTACCTATCTTAGGCGATTTCCGCACTAGACTGTTGTAGCGCTAGGATTCCACTTTCAACGTCCTATGGAATCCTAGGGTTTGCAGTTTCGGGAGGGGCCAGTCGGCCCCTCCCGAAACTGCAAACCCTAGGATTCCATAGGACGTTGAAAGTGGAATCCTAGCGCTACAACAGCCTAGTGCGGAAATCGCCTTAGTTTAGGCTTCCTCCTGCACTTACCTGACAGGTTATGGACCAGAGCACTGTCAGAAAACAGAATTGGCTGAGAAGCAGATCCCATCTACTGTAGGAGCACGGAGGACTACTGTTGCCTGTGTTGCTTGCAAAGTCTTGGTGCCTTTTTCCCCATCTTGGCTCACTTGGCCAGCAGCGCGCATGTGTGAGCAATTCCAAGAGAGCTTCTGTAGGCAAGAAGAACTGATGAAAAAGTGGAACCCCCATCGAACTAATGGAACTTGACCTTACTCAGACCTTAATCAGTGGTCAGATAACAGGGCATCAAAAGGTGGGGGCTTCCTGTGTACTTAACTAAGTACTTTTTTGGCTCCACCTCAACCTGATGGAAGTGTTATCCACCCGTGCTTCAATCTCCAGCAGAATGGACTTTCATCTCCCTATGCAGCCAATGTAAAGTAGGTTGTTGTTGGTGGGGAGTTACTGTCAGTAGTTTCAGAGTTGTGACTACATAGTGGTTGTGAATACAGAACAATATCAGATGAGTAAGTCTAGGCAGCTGTTCCATAGCTGCACTTCTGCCATGATCTGACCCTCCCTCCCCATATCTACTTTACCGGGCATCAGCTGCATGGGCAGAGGGAACTCTGTTCTACCAGCGACTGGAGCATGGGCGAGTGATGTTTCCATCAGGTTTGGGGGTGGGCCGGGCCAGGAGAAGTTACTTGGTCATGCATGCTTAAAAGCCCACTTGTAGTTTTGGAAGTCTGTTTCTCATTTTAGGAAAGCAGATGACCAGTATTCAGCTGGATTAGATAAACCGATGGTCCGGGCTGATGTAAGGAACTTTCAGTATTTTGCAAATAAATATTTGCAAATGCATATAAAATGCACAGAATATAAGAAGGTAAGTTTCTGTTGTGTTCTCGTTTCTAAAAACGTTGCATCTAATCTGGTTTTGAGCTGTCATAACCCCACCCTTTTTTTAACCACCCACCATTTTTAGCAATACCAGACGTGTGGCTTAGTTTATGACCAAGACTGAGAAGGTCATGGGATTCCAGCTGGTTAATTCTTAGTCATTTCTTTCCCCACCCCCTCCCAGCCCAGTGTTTTAGTAGAATGCTTAGTCTGCCTTTTTTTTAAACTATATTTTATTTTTTTGCTAAAGGAAATGAATGACCCAAAGGCTCAGGGTCTCAGAGATGTGCACATTTATGTAGCCGTTCCCACTGAATTTGTCTTAGGAGGAACTTGTTCATTTTGCCAGCTACCCTTAATGTGGGGCCCTTCGTGCAGTTTTATTCTTTGCTTTTAAATTAGTGTTTTAAATTGCTTTAATTCCATAGACAATCCAGTGCTGTTTTCATCCTTTAACTGTTTGCATGTTTTTAGCTGCGTGTTGTTTTTATTTGTATTGCTTTTTATCTGGTAGGCCTCCTTGACTCTTCCTTTTGGGAGAAAGGTGAGGTATAAATAAAGTGATAGGTAAAGTACTGTGCTGTAGTGGTCTGAGTGTTGGACTACAGACCCTGGAAACCAGGGTTTGATTCCCTGCTTGGCCGTGGAAATCCACTAGGTTGCCTGGAAAATCCTGTGATAGGATCACTTTAGAGTTGCTGTAAGTCAACACTTTGAAGGCACACATCAACAACAAAGATAGTGTACTTTCCAACTGTCCAGATTTGGCATGGACTATCTGGATTGCTCCTTTGGCTTCCCACTTTCTCGGCTACCTTTAAAATGTCCCAGTTTCTCTCTCCCTCCTACTTTCCCCCTTTGTCCTCGGCTTATTTCAGTTGCTGCAAACTGCTGCGTCCTGTCCTAGCCTGTGTCTTCTTCCTCTTGTATACCTTTTTGCCATTTGGACTGTGCTCTGATGTTGCTTGGCCGCACATGTCCCAGTTTTTATCTGTGAAACGTTGGAGAGTATGAGATAGATAGATAGATAGATAGGGGATAGATGTGGCCCCAATCTTGCAAAGACTGTTCTTGCATTTCAGATCATCTTGGTCCCTGCTCCACAACACGTCACAAAATGTTCCAGTGCAAATCTTCTTCCTCTGTCTTTAACCATGTAAGATGGGTCACTTGTGAAGCATGGATGGTCTTAATTTCTTTTTCCAGACCCCCTGTCCTTCATATTTCTGCATTCTTTGAGCCCCCGGGCAAGGGGACTTAAGGGACATAGAAACTTAATTTCTCCTCTTCACCCTGTGGGATAAACAGAGTGAGACCTTGAACCTTTGTTCCAGGTGCAGTTTCTGTTAAGTGTTAATATGCCTGGTCTCCTCCGTGCCTTTTTAAAAAAAAAATTGCAAAATATATATTTGCAAAAGCCTCCTGATTTCCAATATGTGGCTTGTTCTGCGATATCAGGAGCAAAGAAGCAGAAAGTTGCTCTCACAAAGGGAAACGCAAGCGTTGCCCTTTGGCTTGTCATACCTAATAAAGTTTGCTTAGATCTTGATTTTTCTACTTCGTTTCACAAAGTAATTGAAACTTCCTTTTCTGCTCAGAGCTTCCTTTCCCCAGTTCCCCCAGCCCCTCCCAACCACCCCCAGAACTGAAAAGTACATGTTTTGGTCAGTGAGTTTATGGAATGTCCCTAAGAAATGTTGCATAGTGGTTGACTGAAATTGGTTTTGCCAACCTGATTTTCTGTTAGAGCTTCCCCATCCCCAGGATGGGGGGGGCAGTTTTGAGGAGGCAGACTGGCTGGCAAGCAGTTCTCTAACATTTTGAGCAGCGTGAGTCTAAATAAAGCTGGACACTTTTGGGGTGTTTATGCATGTGCCACTTCTGAGCAAAATTTGGGAAGCCATGATAGTGCTTCATTACCTGTGAATGTCACAGAGTTCTAGCAGAAATGAGCAAATGCACATCAGGCAGGTATCTGATGCATGTTGTCCCTGTGAAATAAGCAAGATTTCTCATATTTTGGAGCACAGGTGGGCAACTGTGTTGGATCCGAAGGTCAGTTTTCTGCTCTGGGAGCCACACAGACTGCCAAAAATCAAAACCAGAAACCCTCAAGTGACTTGGAGTCCACGTCTTGTTTTAAAAGCTTTTATTTTAAAAAATGTTAAACAGAAGAGGCATGTTTTTGCTCCTGGAGACTCCCAGGATGGGGAGTTCACCCTCTTTTCCTTTGGCCAGAAGGAACGGTGGTCTGAAGGGGTCGAGGGCCACAAAAAACAGCCTCCAGGGGCCGTGTATGGCCCCAAGGTCTCATTTTGCCCACCTCTGTTTTGGAGCACCAGAACAGCAGGAAAACCTCCCGCCCCCACCTCCCATGTTAAGTCAGCCTCATGGTTGACCCGGGTTGTGCAGTCAAAAAGTCTGCCCTGAAATTAACATCTAGCATCCTGAAACGGAAATGAGCATTTTTTTTTTCTGTAAGTGAACAAAACCAGCCATTATGTCCTCTGAAGCCTGAATGTGGTCTGTTCTCCACCAATATGTAAGTCAGATTGCTGCTGCTCAAGGCCTCTTGTGTTTGCAACAAGATTTTAATCTCCTTTAAGAAAGTCACTTAGAGAGTTAACTTCTTTTCCTTCCCTGACTATGAACTACATAGGGATGTTAAAGGACGAGGCAGGGTTTAGAAAATGTAAAATAAATATTTAAAAAAGTACAGCATGGACGTTGTTGATGTCAAAAGTAAGAGATCAGAGCCCTGACATGTTTTTAAAGGATTAAGCTTTGGAGAGGGGGAATAGAGTGGCCAAACTGTCATGGCGATGAAGTAGCTAGAAAGCACCTCCAAGGCTGGAATTCTTACCTCTATGAGAAGGATAAGCCTGGTTGAAGCAAAATCAGCAAGGCTTCTGCAAAGAAAGCTTATCCTTCAGAATTTCAAGAATGAGATTGGGATTGCTTGTGAGTATGAATGTGTGTCAAGGGTGCCAGGGAACAACAGCACAGTTTGGTTTGAATCCTAAGTGCTCTCCGCGTAGTGCCCCTCAGTCCCAGTGCTGTTTGGATCAGGTCACTAGGATGGCATCTTCTTTGTGGAATGTCTTTCCATCACAAAAGTTGACCTGCTCCAGCTGTCTTGAATTTTCAAAGCATGTTCGAATTGTGTTTGTCTGAGCAAGCCTTCCCTGTTTACTTCAACCTGAAATTGATTTCTTGGTCTTCAAAATGAATGCTTTTATATATTTTTTTTCCTATGTATTTGTGTATATTTTTACATTTTACCAATGCGTAGAGCTTTGAGATGTTTGGATCTAAGATGTATGTAAATATGTACATGTAAATAAATAAGAACTAGAGTAGACTCATTGGATTGACAAGTGAATGGCGAGTCAACCTGTAGCTGAATCCCACTGGTTCAAGGTGGGTTTATCAATGGGATTCAGGCTGATACAGTGGCAGGCCCAAGGATGTGGTTTCAGAGGTGACTGTCCTAAAAGGTGGCAGGGCAGTGGTCCTCATCACACATGTGTTATAAGTGTAGGAAAGATGAGAAAATAAAAGGTTTCTTCAAGACATTATGTCCAGCTAAGGAAAGCTGCTATGGCATCACACCACAAGGCTTGTAAGAGTTGTGTATACAGCTAGCCCTCCACATTTGCAGAGGTTAGGGCTGTAGGACTCTTGCAAAAGTGGAAAAGTTGCAAATATCCAAATGTGTGATTGTGTCTGTGGGAAGCGGGCCAAGGTGTGGTGGAGAGAACAGGCATCCAGGGTCCAAACCGGGTCGGGGAAAGGAGAAGGAAAAGGGGTGGCTTGGCATAGTGGCCCTATATTTCCTCTCTCTGGCCCGTCTCCTCCCTTGGGTGTATGTGGGGCATCGGGAGAAGGTTTGGGGTGCTGAGAAATTGAGCTCTGATCCATCCTTAGCTGTCCAGGTGGTGGCCGGTGGAGGAGGACCAGAGGTGGGTTTTTAAAAGTCTGCACAGCCTGATCGGAGCCGCGGAAGGGAAGATTCCCCTGGAAAAGGAGCACCGGAGGTCAGAGGGAGCAGGTGATGGAGAAACTCGCATATAATCAAATCTCCGGAAGTCAAACCCGCAAATGTGGAGGGCTGACCGTATATGGGCACGGAAACTTTGTTGCAAGGAACGCAAGTCTTTTATGCCGTGTGGAAGACATTTGCCCTGCTGACAGCTGAGGAAGACTGAAACAAAGTCCACGGACATAAGACGAAGAGCATTCCTAGGTCAGTCTGAGGATTCCTGTAGTCCAGGCTCCTGCTTCCTCAAAAGCTTGAGAAAGTTACTTTTGAGAGACTGCTACTCCCAGAATCTCACAGCAAAGGGCATGCAGGTTGGGGATTCTGTTAGCTGCAGTCCTCAAAAAGTAACTTTCCCAAGCTCTGTGCTTCCCCAGTCACCTGGGAAAGAGCTCCATTGATCACAGTGGGACTTACTTCTGAGTAGGTGTACATGTAATTGTACTCCTGGCAAATCTGAGTAACTCCTGTGCTTCCACCACGTATTTTTGGTTGGCTAGAAAAAGAGCTCCCTGTGCACAAGTCCATCAAGAGAATGGGTTTGAGAAGTAAAAAGTAGGGCGTCTCATTGATCCTCTCTCCTTCTGTTTTAAGTGTTTTAGCTGACTTTATACCCCTGATTTTAAGTAAGGGTCTGTTACTGGTAAAATAGTCTGGCTTTATTTTTTGGGTGTGTGTGAGTGGATTGGACAGGGAACAAGTTCTCCTCTGAACTTGGGGGTACAGGAGGGAACCAGAGGTCACAAAGCTTGCAGGCAAAGGGAGGTCATAACCTTTTTTGCAAAAGAGATGGGGAGGGAGGCAGTTGGAGGGGGGATGCTGGGATTTTCTTCCTCTTTAAAAAGGCCAGTTGATTGCATGAAGGAATGTGGTAACAGGATTCAAAGGAGACGCACGGAGCTAACAAGGATTAAACCTAATTATTTGCCTTGTTTCTTGGAGAAGGGGCAGGATGTGGGTTAATGTAGGAAATGATGGGGAAGGGATGGGAGGGAGAGACGAATGTAGAATGAACTCACCCCCCCTGGAGTTATGTGTGGAATGTGGCATTTGAGAATGTGGACTATATTAAAACCAAAAATGCTGGCCATTTCTAACGATAGTTCTTTTTTTTCTTTTTAAAGGTCAGGGGAAAGGTTCAGGGGTCTTTAGAGGGAGAGCTCAGCTTGAGAGAGCTGATTTCATACTGGTTTCAGTTAAGAAAGTAGTTGTCTTCCTGAGCATTGCTCCTTTAATCAAAACTGTGGTAGCACCGGCTGTTTCTGTACTAGCCTGTTATAGTGTTATTATTGCACTTTCAACATCCTATGGAATCATGGGATTTGCAGTTTAGGGAGGGGCTGCAAACCCCGGGATTCCATAGGATGTTGAAAGTGGAATAATAGCACTGTAACAGTCTAGTACGGAAATGGCCAGAGACAGAAGTGACGGGGGAAAAAACAGGATCTTACAGCACCTAAAAGAAGAGCAAAACGATGTGCACTTGGGAAATGAAACAACCAGGTCAGGGAAGACTGGCATTAAGTGAACAAAAAACCATCTTGAGCCTTCTAGAGAATGCTTGAAAGAGTCTTCCAAAAATTATATGTTCTTTCGCCAGCCTCCTCATATGGTTTCCATTTGGGCGGCCAGACTTAGTGAAGCAAATTGTAGGCTAAATGCCTTTGCACTCTCCAGAAAGGCCAAAGACCAACTTTGGTTGTTTATAAAGCAGGTTGGCTGCATGTGAGTGAAGGCTGGTTGTTCCCATGTCAGTGGGGTTAAGACCACTCCAGATTTTAACTCAGCCATTAAGGGAGCTCTCCAGGGTACTGAACCATGGCCTTGGTATTAGTTCAGCACCTTGGAAAGTTCCTTTATAGCTAGCCAAAACCCGGAATGGATTCACTGCCTTAGTGACATGGGAGCCACCAGTCACCATGATTCTGTAGGAACAATATGGCCTCAGGGAAGTATATTGCCTTCCTTCATCATGCTCCCAATGCCAGTGCTGCTAAAAATTCCAACTAGACAGAAGATGGGACAAAAAGGGGAGCTGGGCATGCATGAAAAGACTTTCTAAAAAGGAGCTGCTTTATCAGACGCTTTGTTAACTGAGGTATGCCAGTATGTAATATTTGGTGAAGATTTAGGAAAAGCAGTTTTCTTCATGAGAAAAATATCTGAGTGGCTCTGAAGGTTGTGATTTCATTTCTGTGGCGCCTTTGTTTGCAGGATTGGGCCGTGGGGTTGTAAAACAAGTATTTGCAGAGGGAAACTTGGGCTGGAATGAATGGGGAGGCAAAATCTCTCTCTTTCTCTCTCATTTTTATTTCTAGAATAGAATTAAGTTTCCTAACTCCTAACGTGCATTTTTTTGGCTCCCTTGCTTACACAGGAGGCATAAATCTCTCTCATTTCTTTTTTCAGCGTCTGGCGTTTGCTTGGTAATAAATCCACAGGCCCAAAGCTGTCAGCAAGCAAAATGAAAAAGAAAGGAGAGGAGGGGGAGAAATTAAAGTCCAGACAGCCTTGGGTTGCGTTAGGGTATTTTTAAGTACATGCCCCAGAAATAATTAGAATTTTTTGCTTTGTAGTAGGCCAGCTCGGTCATGGAAGGGGAGCTGTATATTCTTTAGGCTCAGATAGCCCACCAGCAGCTGAGTTCACATACACACACACAGAGCAAAAGTGGTTGCTGAAAATAGGTTTTCCCTCCTGTGAGGCCTGGGTGGAACTCATCCAGAGATCTGGTTTGTTAGCCACTTGGCAGTTTTGCAAGAATTCGGTTCCCTGTTATGGATCTTTGTAGCATCTTGGATGGAATTTCTATTGCAAGACTGGATTGCTGTGTCCACTATATTTGAACTTGTGTGTTCAGTGTACATCCTTATGACCACATTGCAAGCAAAGGGAAAATGGGAATAGCTACTCTTTGGTCTTTTTTTTTGAAAAAAGAATTATCTATAATTTCTGCCAGTCTCCAATAGCTTTGGTATGAAGCGGGGTTGTATTGGTCATCGTCAACCCAGTGAACTAGTCCTTGGCTGGTCGCCTGTGATGTGTTAGGAGTTTGCTCCAGGTGAAGAGAGGGAAGGAGAAGCTTCTGTGAATGGAAAAACAGGTTTCATTTTTGGTTCTGGGCATATCCATTGGCCATTTCTGTTCTATTATTCCACTTTCACCGTCAAATGGAATCCTGGGCTTTGCAGTTTAGAGAGGGGCATTTAGGATTCTCAGCCAGAGAACTCTTTGGCCTCAGTAATGTAGAAACCCCAGAATTCCACAGGATGTTGAAAGTGGAATAATAGCACTATAAGATTGCAGTGTGGAAATGGCCACAGACTACAAGTGACTAACATAGCTTTATATTTCTGGCTTGAGAAATGGGAGCTACTGGTATGGCTCTGAAGTCCTAGAGTGGTATTTTGAGAGGAGAAGAGGTTAACCAGGTGTCCTAGAGCAGCGTCCTCAGATTTTTACCTTGTGAATTAGAACTGTGCTTAGCCCAGAGGGGTGACTGAGGGGGTGTCGGGGAGAATGGGATCCCTTCCTCATTTTAGCCCTCCTTTTCGCTGACTAACGTACTCCTCTTGGACACTGAAGCTGGAGAAAATGTTTATGCACTGGGAACCAATTTGTAAGACAGTTGCTCGATACTATAATTTTCCTTATTCACAGCCCTGTCTTTATTTATTTACCCACTTCTCTCTGAGTCTGGTTTATGTGTGCGAAATCTCTTAACACAGGAGGGTCTCAAAACTAGCAAAGCACTAACCAGGAAACAGCAGGAGAGGGGCAAAATTTTCAAACCATCGAACAAAAGAAGTAAATAGTCTAATAAATAATATTATGAAAAACAGACAGAGCACAGACTAACCAAAGGCAATTAAGTATGACTAATAACCAATAATCTGATACAATATAGAGCAGATGTTCTTAACCCATGGTCCGTGTGATGGCCTCACAGGGGGTCTTCAGGGGTTGGAAGAAATGTTAAAAGCTTTTAAAGTTAAATAATGAATGAATGAGGAATGGAAGGAAGGAAGGAAGGAAGGAAGGAAGGAAGGAAGGAAAACAATAAAAATATTGTAATAGGAGTGTGTGCATTAACTTATTTCTCCCTTCTTTCCAAATGTGAAGACCCTTTTTGAGCAATTTTAAATAAATATTTGATGCACTTTTAAAAAATTGTAACTTAAACCTAGGTGCTATGTGGCAACTAAAGATATTTAAAGGGGGTCCGTGCTAAAGAAAAGGTTAAGAACAGTTGATATACACTAATACCAATACAGGACAGAGTAATACCAGATAACTGTTGTTCAGCGCTACAAATGTATGTATGCAAAGTGCAACTGAACCCAAAGAACAGAAACCAACCAAAGCTTACAGGCAATGGAATTCAGTGTATCACATACCATATAGTGAGGGCAGCTGCAGCAAAAGTTGGAACCTAAATGTGGAAGACTGTGATGAAAGAAGGAGTCATGAACACATTCCATTCCATGCTTAGTCACAGGGTCTGGTGTCATTCTGCTTTGTATTTGCATTACTCTGTAATTGTACCACATGATTGGTTATTAGTCATACTTAATTGCTTTTGGTTAGACAGTTTTCTGTATATTTTTCATAATATTATTTATTATTCTGATTCTTTTGTTTCAATTTCCCCTCTTCCTAGTTGCTGTTTCCTAGGTGGTGTTTTACATATGCAAAAAGTCAGTCCCTGCCCCAAGGAATCTGCAGCCTGAAGCCCAACTTAGGGAGGGAAGATGGGGCAGAGGAGGGGCAGAGGGAACAACAGAGGAACCTGAATAATTGCAGTGATATGTCATTTAAATTCAACATCAGCTGTGTAAAGATGGGCACCTTACTATCTGGATGATGAGGCGGCAGCATTTTGGCTCGCTGGAAAGATGCCCGGTGTTCTCACAAGAGCTTGAATTTCTGGCTGTGGTTTTGTGACTTGGCCACCCTGTACCCCAATTTTTTTTTTTTTTGGTTCACTCTGTATTTCTGAGCACCCATGTACCTCTCCGTTTCTTCTTTGTGATCTCCGTTGCTCACCCATGCAGATAACTTGCATCTCTGCAATGCATCAATTGGAAACTTAGCAGAGCACAGTGGAATGACTGGTTTTTACTGGCTGCAATCCTGTCATTATTGTCGCTGTTTTGTGCCTTCAAGTTGTTTCCAACCTACAGCGACTCTGAGGCTAGCCTTAGAGTTTTCTTGGCAAGATTTGTTCAGAGGGAGTTTGCCTTTGCCTTCTTCTGAGGCTGACAGAGTGTGATTTGCCCAAGGTGTCTCAATGGGTTTCCATGGCTGAGCAGGGATTGGGACTCTGGTTTCCGGAGTCATAGCCGAACACTTAAACCGTTACATCATGCTGGTTCTCATTGGTGTACGCAGGTGCAAGTCCAGCGCATGCAATTTTTGTTTTGCTGTGGCAGTTAGTATGTTCTTCTGTCCTCTGCATTGCCCAAAGTGCTCCACCCCTTGGACTTACTGTTGTGCCGTGAGAGTCCCCAGCCCACAGCTGATCTGTTGCCGGTGGAGAGCGGAGGGTCTCGGAGAGGCACCTGGCTGTGTAGGCAGAGACTGAATTATTACCATAGATACTCAACTGTAAGTTGATATGTTTTAGTTAAAAACTCAAGCTTCAAAACCTAGGTTGACTTATCCACAAGTCAGTGCTGCTCCATAGGAGTTGAACTTGGTCAAAAAGCAGTTTCAGGTGGTCTCTGAAAAACCCATCCAGGCCTCTGGGGAGCCCATGCTGCTGGCAGCATGGGGTTGAGAGAGTGGATCAACCTTCTCCAGATCTTTTGCAGATTTGCTGTATGAGATGATATTGGTACTGTAGGCAGGCTTGGTACCGAGGGAAATGGGTCAGAGTGCGGAACCAGCCGCCACTGCATCGGTGGTCACCCCAGGTCTGCTCCATCTTGTGAACCTGGCCAACTGTGTGACCCAAGCCCTCTCAAGCCACACTAAAAATGTTAAATTAAATTGCCCCCTTTCTTCCCCTCCCCTTTGCCAGGCCGATAGGGCCTCCTTTTTGACGCAAGATGTTAATTGACAGAGATAAGGCCAGCCCTAATATCTCTTGATAAGGAGACCGCAAGTCTAGTGTGAAATTGGATTAGCCCCGGATTCTTTTTATCGCTGATTTGAGAGGAAGTCGTAAACCGCTGGGGAGGAGAATCCAACAAGCTGATGTGTTGAGAGGAGAGAGTAGTATTTTGGGCTCGGGATACCCAGCGAAGGCTTCCTGAAAGGAAAGGAGGCAGGAAGGATGGACGGCGCACTCAGAGGTGAGGCTGCAACCCATCCCGGCTGTTGTTCCCCTTGGCACTTGGCCTATGCTTAGCTGAGGTCAGACTGATGTCCTCTGGAGCCTTTGGGGGCTACCACAGCCATTTCCGGGCCTCTCCCTAAACTGCAAACCCCAGGATTCCATAGGATGTTGAAAGTGGAATAATAGCACTATAACAGGCTGGTGTGGAAATGGCCCACATCTCAACGTGCTCCAGGTTTCCCAGTCTGAATTTTAAAGGAGCTATTCCAAATAGCCAGACCAATTTTGAGGAGACAGAGTAGTGCTTTGAAAGTTCAGACTAAAACCTGGATTGAATTCACCATCTCAGTTTGAGCGTTGGCTTACCACCGTGGCGATGAGGGTTGGATTCTCTGCACAGCCATAGAAGACTACTAGGTGACCATGGGGGCATCACACGCCCTCAGCCCCAGAAAACCCCATGATAATTCACCTTACTGTTGCCAGAAATTGGAAACAACGACACCCACCAGCCACCACTGTACAGATGTGGTAAATTACAAATCCCATTGTCCCTATCCAGCACAACCAAGAAAGAGCATCATTGTGGGGAAGGCTGACCTCACCCTATGCATACAAACCAACTTTAGATTCTTGGATAGGATTTTGAAATTTCTTTAATTTTATGTATTACTTTTCTATCCGGCCTCTTCTCTAAGGAGCTTGATGACCTACCTGGCTCTCCTCCTTTTGTCTTCAGATCAATCCTATGAAGTAGGTCAGGTTGAGAGAGAGTGACTGGTCCACAGTTGACCAGTGGGTTTCCTGGGTGAGTGGGAACTATTAGCCCATCCTAAATGGAGTAGATCTTTTGAACAAACTCTTGAATTGTGAGTTGTAGCATAGGTAAATCCCATTGACTCTTGTTGGGGCTAAAATCAAATTCAGGTCTAGAGGATTGCTCTAGTCCAAGCACAAAGACTCTAACCACTAGGCCTCACTGGTTCTCCTCTGATTGTTCTTAGACTGGGGCATCAGTCCTACATCACCATACCCTCCAGGTTCCCCGATTTGTCAGAGACTGTTCTGATAAATCGTCTGCCATCCCACTTTTCTGACCTCTTTTAAAAAGTCCCAGTTTCTTTTTCCTCCCCCTGCATTTTCCCTGTGTCTTCAGCTTACTTGGAATTGCTGCAAAAAGTGCAAAAGCAGTTTATGTTCAGTTAAGTCACTGGGTGGAGTGGAGAGGAGAGGAGAGGAGAGGAGAGGAGGAGCTAGAATCTTGCTCTTCCCAGTAGCCTCGGAGAAAAGCAAACGCCTGCAGCGTCTTCTAGCTACTTCAATAACTTCTGTCCTCTTGACTGCACTCTGGTGTTGTTTGGCCACACGGCTTCCGTGAAATGGGATGTAGAGTCAGACTTTTGCTTTACTGTTCCCATAAATCTGTGGAATGTTGGGGGCTATGCATGTATGTGGGTTATGGAATCTGTTTTGTTCCGGTGTGCCTTTGTTTCTTTGATTATCTTGACTTGTTCCAGCTTGCTTAAAACATTTTAAAATCAGCCTGAAGTGGTTTCTATTGACTGCACCGCGCCTAGAGATTGGCAGATATGATGTCAGGGTGGGATGTGGGGCGGAGGGGTAGAGGGCTGGAAAAACAATAATAAATCAATAAATCGGTGCTCTTTACGGAGGAGTAAATCCCATCTTTTCATCTGTTGCGCAGGCAGCCATGCTGAATCTTTTCATATAGTGCGGCCGTCACCTGTTCGTGTGCTGGTGCATAAATTTCTCGCCTTTGATGTCTTTTCAGGTGATCACTTGAAAGTGTGCCCCCAAGGCTATACATGCTGCTCTCAAGAAATGGAAGAGAAGTACAGCCAGCAGAGTAAAAGCGACTTCCGAAACGCCGTCATTGAACTCAGCAACAACTTGCAAGCTATCTTCAGCTCCCGGTACAAAAAGTTTGATGGTGAGTCCCCCAACTGCAGGGCTTTCTTAGCCCGGTTAGCGAATCCTAAAATACCTTTGTGGGGCCCCTTTGTACAGACAAAGTTTGGTTGTGGTGGGATTTAATGTTTTGATTTCTCCCTGTGACTCTGTTCTTCCCTCCTCCTTCCTTGCTTAGCTTTTGAAGGTAAATGACTCACAGATTCTAGGTAACAAGGCTAGAAAGCGCTGCTTGTTTTGCAAACTGGTTGGCTCAAAATATTTGCTGATTGAGTCCCTTTTCCCTTCCTGCGAAAGAAATGTGGTTGGCATTCCTGTCTGATTCTTAAATGGTGTACTCTGGGAGTACAATGTACAGTCAGAGTTTTGCTTTACTGTTCCCATAAAGCAGATGGACATGACTCGCAAGAGTCTGTCCTTGCTGTTTTTCAAAAGTCACTGCTAATCTGCAGCTCTGCATGTATGTTGTTTGGCCCACAGTTGTATCACTTTAACTATTGTGGTTCCACCCTAGGGATTCATGGGATTTGTAGTTTGGAGGGGGGACTTAGGATTTTCTCCCTGGTGCTGTAGTTCAAACAGAAAATAACAGAAAACCCTAAATCCTTCACTGAACTACAAGTCCCAGGCTTCCAAGGGGTGGTGCTCTTTGCTGAGAGAGCTTCAGTTGGGGCTGAAATGTCTCTGTTGAAGCTTAGTTACTGGCTCTGAGAGCTTGGAGGTAAAATCTGGTGACATTTTTGACCCCACCTTTTTGGCCTTTACTTACACCAAAATGGAATTCGGCCCTCAAGCTGCAAGAGGGTCTCCATCCCTTGATGTACCAACTTCTGTATTTCTCCATATTTTTGGAGAGGACTCTTCTAAGCCCATAGAAATCGACCCCTACTTTTGGGGTGGGCGCATGTGCTGAGAGAACAGTCTTTTGGGGAGGGCATTCTCTCTGTCCCACCAGCCTCACAAGTGCAGGGAAGACGGGGCCTTTTCGGTGGCTGCTCCAAGGCTCTGGAAATCCCTTCCCAGAGAAGTTGGGCTGGTGGCCTCCTTTGGTGTCTTCCCACAGCCAGATGAAGAATTCTGGTTTCGGTAGGCCTTTGAAAACCGATTGCTCAAGGGACGGGCCATGTGTCTGTCATGTGGTGCGTTGTCTAGTGATTCTTTTCTTTTTAATGGCCGTGTCTGGAACTTTACTGCATTTTTAATTTTTGTAGGAGGTGAATTTTTAGCTACGCTCATTTTGATGGTTGTAAGCCACCTTTTCCCCAAACTGGGAAAAGGGAAGGATGACAACGACAACGATGATGATAATGTTGATGATGCTAATTTATATCTCACCCTTTTAACCAGTTTGGGACTCAAGGTGTCTTACAACAATGATAAAAAATGCAGTTTTGATGTTCACAAAATGCAAAAGTTAAGCCATGGGCTGCCCTCATGGACTCAAAAAAGGCTTTGGAGGCCCTACGGGGCCCGGGGCCCTTATTTTCCTCCTATTTAGAGTAAGATGTGAGCCTTCTCAGTTGTGCCAAATGCTTCCCTGGACCAGGTCAGTTTTGATGAATGAAAGACGTGGCTTTCTGGAGGGTCTCAGAGAGGCCATTTTGGGCAAAGTTTGAAGAAATTGCTGCCTTGGGCTACAGTTCGTAGAACTGGCCTTGCCAACATGGCCAGTGGAACTCAGGCCATTCCGGGAAGAGCTAGAAGAAGTTACTCTTTTTTGGGGGTAACCACAGCTACCAGAATCTCACCCCCTTCCACCCCGTGTGGCTACATTAATGGGGGGAATTCTGGGAGCCATATTCCAAGAAAGGAAACTTGCCAAGCTGTGGTTTCCAGTCCTAAGGGGCAGGATAGAAGAAAGGTCCAAGGGATTTGAGAAAACCAAAACCCTTTGGCTAGGGTGGTGGAACGCCTGCTCTGTTGCCTTCCTGGCACCCTGTGGAATTGCTCAGGCACTTGAGACCGGTGGTCGGGTTGTGCCCTTTTCCCACTGCCTGGATTCCAGCTGCAGAGAAACAGACCAAATTGGAAATTTTCTCGGAGTGTTAGGCGAGGCAAGACGGATGGGCAGCTTGGAGACCCACCAGCGACAGGAAGGCTCACAAAGTCTCCCAAGAGTCCTTTTGCGCATAAAACGTCTAACCCTGCTATGGTTGCACCGAGACCTCTTCAGTCATGCTACAAACTCCGCTGGGAAATGCTCTTTTTTTCTTAGAACTCTGCTTTTCAGCTCTTTAGGAATTTCTTCCCCCTGCTCCCTCCCTCATTCTCCCAAGCTCCGTTGCCCCAATACAGGGTGTAACGTCTTAGCTTGAAGTTCCTTCAAGCTGTGTGAGCAATCTCTCTTCCTGTGCCGATAAGTGCAAACACATGTTTTGCACACACAAAAGCACGCTCCAGCCCCAAACAGTGCAGGACATTTTTTGAACTTCTTTTCCTTCTGAAGCATGCAAACGCACTGTGTGGGTCCCAGGTGTGTGCAGAGCTTGGAAGAGTTCCTTTTTCTGGACTATAGTTCCCAGCAACTCCTCTGGCCAGGCCAGGCCAGCTGAGAAATAGCCGGGAGGTGCAGTCCACAAAGTAATATTTCCAAGTCATTTCTCCGTATGACGCTTATTAGAAAATCACAGAGAAGTCAGGTTGCCGTAAGTGATTTTCTGAGAGAAGTGGTGATCCACAGCCCTTTGGGGGAATTTTCTTTGAGCCCTGACAACTCTTGCAGATTTCAAGTGAAAAGAAGGCAAGGCAGAGTAACTTATGAAGATGATGGGGCTACACGCAGAAGCAGGAAATCTGCTTCTGGTGCTGAGTTTTTAAAAAATCTTAAACAGTATGCAAAACACATTTGCAAAACCTCATTTAGAAGTCAATATGTTCCTGGGCATTACTTCTTTTACCGAAAATTTCATAGCAGAACTAACATGGAAACAAACAGGGGTATAGGTTCCTTGTTACTGTTCTGCCTTCAAGTCATTTGGCTTCTGACTTAGGGTGACCCTCAGGCGACTGTCGCAGGGGCTTCTGGGGCTGAGAGTGTGTGATGCCTCCAAGATTGCCCAGTGGGTTTCCATGGCCAAGTGGGGAATCGAACCCTGCTCTCCAGAGTCAAACTCCGCTGCTCCGACCACTACACCATGCTGTCCCTAAATACAGAAAGTTTTTTAAAAAAAAAAATTGAACAAACAACCCTGTCAGAAGTATGCATTCTTCTCTGTGATCTCACCTGAGCACTAGAAATGTCAGACAGGGTGATTTCTCTTTCACTTGAGCTATGAATTTTTTTGCAGGGGGAGATCTAATAATAATAATAATAATAATAATAATAATAATAATAATAATAATAATGGCACTAGTCCTTTACAGCGGAGGGTGGAACAGCGGCATATGCAACCGGGCAAAGACATTAAAAACGAAAACCACAATACATGGAGTGAAATCTCCAATACCCCCCAGTTGCTATCCATCTATCAATGAAAGTCCATCTTAAGGCAAGGGTTGGACGGCATGGTCCCGCTGTCCCCCCCCCGGAGGAATGCCTTGGCAGCGATAATTTAATGACCTCCCTCCTGATTTGTTTGCCTTGCAGTTGTAGAAACTGCGCTTTTACAATGCTGTAAAACGAGGACATAATCTCTAAACGTCCAGGCTTCTGTTTGAGGACCTGCCCTCTTTCTAAGACAAACGAAAGGTGCGAATTCCTTTTGCCCTTCAAAGTGTCAAGACAGCAGGCTGGCCGGCCCCTCCTGCCTTTCCCTCCCGCACTCAAGGTCAGAGAGGTTATTCTTGGGACAAGCAAGTGGCTCGCGAATACATACCCTCCGACATTTCACAGGCGAAAGTCAGACGCTTCTGGACCAGCGACATCAGAGCGTGGTCAAGATGGCAAAAATTTGTGAATGAGGAAGAAGATCCAAGCTAGGAGAGGCTGCAGGAGTTTGCTTTTGCCCGAGCCTCCAGGGAAGGGCAAGAGTTAATTGAGTTCAAACTGCTTTTGCAGTTTGAACTTAATGTGCAGCAACTGAAGTAGGGAGAGGACCATGACTAAAAGTGGGAGGAGGAGAGAGAATCTGGGACATTTTAAAAGCATCTGAAAAAGTCGGATGACAGAGGGTTAATTGGGATGATGCCTGACGGGTCCACACAGTAGGGTTGCTTGGTTTTCAAAGTATGAATAAGAAGCAGTCAAAATTCATGACACGCGGTGTTGACAAATTTTTTGTCTTTATGAAAATGCATACTTAGTTTCTTCTTTTGGAATGTATGAACAGTCCTGAATCCCTTATAATTGTATCATAACTAGCATACATACTCGCCATTGCCCAAGATTTTATTTTCTCGTAGGTAATGCTTGTTAGAAAGATTTGAGGTCCTGTGTCTTTAACATTTCATCGTATTCCCCAATCCAATCTGTATTCAGAGTTATTAATATACAGAGGTTGGGTTCCTGAAGGAAATGCACTGCCCTCTTCCTTGCTGCTAGGCCTCGTTCTCCATAACAACTGGCCTATTCTCTGACTGAGAATTCTAAAAGCCTCTCCCTAAACTGCAAACCCCAGGACTCTATAGAATTTTCTCAGGCAGCCAATCAAATGAGGTCTTCGCCTGACACAGACAAACATACAAACTTTGACTTTTATATATTAGATTAGTTGTACTGGCAGCAAGTTTAAGGCACATTCATTTGTTCCTGCAGTTTGGCTTCATCTTTTCTCAAAATGGCCACACCCCAAACACTGGATTTCTGATGGTCTGTGCAAAAGGACACACTTTTCAACCCTCAAGTAAAGAACATCCCTGGCAACCCAACTCACGGATCAGCAAAATGGACTGACTCTTTATCAGAGGGAGAATTCATAGTTAATTAGGGATGCTCCAGCTTTGGAGCTTTGGAGGTTTTGTGGTCAAAGCTGGGTTCCAAATCCTTTGTCTCTCCTGAACGGACATTCTCATTCTTACTCTCTCAATGGGCATTCTCTGGCTAAAATCCAATTGTTTGTTCTTTGTAGAGTTGATCCATTGAAGTATTGTGATTTTTCCACTTTTGTGGGGGTCCTGAGCCCCTAACCTTAGAGATAGTTGAAGGCCAACTGTATACAAAAAGGTATTGTTGATATGCAATTAAGCTGTCAATAAAATTAAAGCTCTTCAAAGTCATTAGAAAAGCAAAATACAAAAACAAATAGAACAGCACACTGTTAAAAGCCCTTGCAGTTGGTTCTTATTGGAACAGAAAAGTTTTCACTCTTAAAAGGAAGGATGACAAGGAGGGAGACTTCCTAGTCTCCCTAGCAAGAGACCTCCAAAGCCTGGGAGCAGCCACCAAGAAGGTCTTCTGCTGTGTTCCCAGCAGAAAGGCTTTGGAATCATAGAATCACAGAGTTGGAAGAGACCCCAGGAGCCATCGAGTCCAACCCCCTGCTATGTAGGAACACACATCAAAGCACTCCCAATAGATGGCCATCCAGGCTCTGCTTAAAAACTTCCAAAGAAGGAGACTCTACCACACTCTGAGGCAGCACGTTCCACTGCAGGACAGCTCTGACCGTCAGGAAGTTCTTCCTGAGGTTCAAGTGGAATCTCCTTTCCTGCAGCCTGAATCCATTGCTCCTTGTCCTAGTCTCTGGAGCAGCAGAGAACAAGCCCACTCCCTCCTCAACATGACATCCCTTCAAATATTTAAACAGGGCTGTCCTGTCCCCTCTTAACCTTCTCTTCTGCAGACTAAACCTACCCAGCTCCCTCAGCCGCTCCTCATAGGGCTTCATGGCTTCCAGACCCTTCACCATTTTGGTCGCCCTCCTCTGGAAGCTGATGAGACTGAGAGAAAGGTCTCTGCTGAACATCACAATCTTGACAGCTTGTATATGTGAAGATACATCCCTTCAATGATTAACACAACTGCAGTTAGTCAGAGTCTGTACACAGATCTGGACATTGTTCAAGGTCTTGGACCAAACCTGGCCCGTTGTGTTCGGATGGGCACATGGAGGCTTTTGGGTGGCATGGTTTTCAAAACTGGTTGGACCCGAATGTTTTTTCTGGTGTGCTTCCAATGGCCCTAGCCTGTTTGGATTTGCTTTGGGAGACAGGAGGGAAGAGGGGACCTTTTGGAAAGGAAGTGAGCTTTCAGGATGATGAAGTGGATTGGAAATTAATACGTACCTCCCAGCTAATCTCTATGGTGTAGATGGAACCAAAGGGGCCAAACAGAGATAGAGAAAGGGAAGGAGGGAGTGAAAAATGAAGACAGGGAATGCAAGCATTTGGAAGGAAGAAATGTGTTGATGCTGAAATTGGGACAAGAAAATGTGTTATGTTGGGTGGCAAGGATCTGAAATCAAAGGCCTTTTCTAGGCGTCTTTCCCAGAAAAGTTAGGGTTTTTTTTTAAGGGTGGCAATTCCTAAAATTCCACCAGCCATGATAGCTCTGAGAGAGACCAGAGTTTATAGAGTGATGTATCCCGGAATCCCCCATAGGCAATAATTCCCAGACTGTACAAGATTTTCTTTAAGGATATTTCCCAGGATACCTCAGTCAACATGGCCAGAATTTTGGGGATAACATTTCCCAGAATTCCCCAGCTATAGTCCTCCAGCCAGCATAACCAGGGTTTTTAAGGTGATATTTCCCAGAATTCCCTGGCCACTATAACTATGCTGGCTGGGAAGTTCTGGGAAATATCATTCTCCAGAGTAACTGTTTCCAAGTTCTACGGTTTTCTTCTCTGCTCCAAGCCAGGGTGCTTTTTCTGCTGTAGTGTCAACAGCTAATCCCTAGACCGTTTTAACAACAAGCCCTTTAAAACTGTGTTTTTAAGGATTTTTCTTCTTCTTCTTTCTCACCCTCTGTTCCCTCTTCGCCCTCCCCCCAAAATGTTCTGAGTTAGATTTTGTTTGTACTGGAGCACTTTGAAGACTTTAAAAATTTGAACTCCGGCATACTTCATACATTTTAACAAGATTTAAATTCAAACTGGGCCAAGAACATTTTTTTCAACCCCCCCTTCCAGTTTTTTTTTTAATTTTATTTTAAAGCTCCGGCTTCTAACAACTTCTGAGTCTAAACACTACATCCTTTGAGGATTTCAGCACAGAGGTGTGTATTATTAAAAATGTATTTATTGGAAATGAGTCAGAAGAAAGCGCGGGACGAAATCCCACAGATCCGGTGTCCAAGGTGGACGAAATGAAGTGGTCTCTCTCTCTCTAATAATAATAATAATAATATTTTTTTTTTCCTCTGGTTTCTGATGCACCTGAAAAAGTCTGCAGAAATTCCAAAGCAGTCAGCCTTCGTTCGTCACCTTCTCCCACCCTGCTCCTCCTATTTCACAGACTATTAAATCATGAAATAATTACATACAGGATGAATGGATGGATGGATGGAAGGGAGGAGACCGTTTTGTAAGGTCCCTTTGAGACGACGCATCATGCTTTGTCTTGCCGACATCTGTCCCGCATTAGACACTTTCTTTGATGAGTACACTGCAGGGCGTTATGACGCCATTCGTGTTCCTCATCGAACTTCTTTTGGGTCCCCTGTGAACCCCTCCCAGAAAGCGAACCCCACGGCTCCTTCTGATCACATTGGTGCCCCCTCCTCTTCTACCCTCCTTGGGTCGGCGTGTTGCATTTTCCAGGCAAGGTGTGAGTACATCACTGGCCCCCATTTCTGGATTTCTGCATTGCTTTGAATCAAGTGGGCCTGGTTGTTTTAACCCCCGGGGGGCTCTTCTGAAGACTTGAGCGCCACACATAATAAAATCCTTGTGTGTTAAGGTTCTTAAGTGCCCAGGTATTTATACAGTCTTTCTCCCTTTCTCCCACCAAGGCACCCCAAATTTTGGCTTAAAAAATTGGCTAAAATGCACATTACAAAAGTTTTTTTCAAAAAAGAAAGCAATTAAACAACTAGTGAAAAGATAGTTAAAAACAGGTTTAAGATGTACTTAAAACATAATTGAAACAAAACAGGATGAAACGCTCTTAGCACTATTCCAATGTATGGTTTAAAAATCTAGCTATTTTCTGCTTTCTTAAAGGGCCATGTTACTTTTTAAAAACATGGCAACAAATAGCAGGAATGAATTATTTTTAACAGTAATTGTGCAAACTCTGTGACTCTGGGGATTAATACAGGAGGGGGCTCTTTGAGGAACATTTTGTCTGCTCATCACAATAGCATACTAGGTCCCAGACCAGGCATGAAAAGCCTGGGACCCTCCAGATGTTTTAGCTTACAACTCCCATCAGCCCCACCTGATACAACCAAGGGATTGTGGGAGTTGTAGTCCAAAACATGTGGGTTGGCACCCCATTAGTGAGGTATAGAACATAAATGGGGGTATGCATTTGGAGTCGTGGGAGGGGGGCAACACAGTGATTGTATCCAGCTGATGGCAGCGTAAGCAGTTTTGTGAGTATCGTTGCAACTATTGTGCCCACAGCAGCACAGAGTAGTGTGAGAGTGTTCCTTGCCTCTCTGCATTGCCTGTGCACATTGGCGCATTGCACCGTGGATTGTGGATCCACGCTGGCATTCAGGACTGGTCGACCTCGGTTGATGAAGCAGATGGTGTTTCTAGGCTGTGACTTCTTTAACAGAAACAACATGGAAAAAATAGGGATAGGTTCTCACACCAGAAAAGAGGAAGAGCAGGGCAGCCTCTTTCTGCTAACTTTTGGATTCAAAGGTAACAGTGTGCCCCCGTGAAATGAAACACTGGGATCAAGCCTTGTATAAATAAACAAAGATGTTTTGAACCTTCTATAGAGCTCTTGAAAGCTTCTTCCAGAATATATCCAGGAATTACTTGTTCTTTCACCAGCCTCCATTTTTCTTACAATTTCCATCTTGGTGGCCAAATTTATACGCTTCTCTGCTTTTTCTAAAGCTTGCTGGGGTAGTTGATGGGGCAGGCTTATCTCCTTTTTACTCTTTTCTCTCTATTTGGCTGTTCCTGTATGCTCAAAAAGGCAACTGCTGTTTACATTTCCTGTGGCATACAGACACATACATCTGCAATAGGTCTGGCAAGAACACAATCCCATTCTTTCTCTGTATTGCATTGTTTAATGCAGACACACTGCTGCAAGCCAGCAGTGAAAGTCTGTGTTTCTCCACCTCTCCTTCTCCATCCTGCCAGTGCTGATCCTGCTAAAAAGATATATAGCTAGGCAGAGGATGAGGAGGAAGATAGGGGGTTGGGCGTACATAAAAAGGAGTATCACAGTCAGAGACTTAGTTAACTGAGGTATGGCTGTGTAGCAGTTGTATAACTAACTCTTTGGATGGATATTTACGCTGTGCTGATGTGATTTAAGCCGTTCTTAACCTTTTCTTTACCACGGACCCCTTTTAAATATGTATTGTTGCCAAGGACCACCAAGACTAAACTCAAGATTTAAAACCATAACATGCATCAAATTTTTATTTAAAGTTCCTCATCAAAGGTCTTCAGATTTGGAGAGAGGGGAGAATCAAGTATATGCACACACTCTTATCATAATATTTTTATTGGAATGAGCCCATAAAGCTCATAACATTTTTCAAGCCTTCCCGGACCCCCTGTGAGGACATTGGAGCCCCCTGGGGGTCCGTGGACCTTGGGTTAAGGACCACTGATATAGGATCATGGCCCAGGAGGGCCAAAGTTTCCCATCTCCCCACCACAAATAAAACCCTGTGGCCTTCATTTATAATTGCTCCTGAATAAAATGTGGCCCAAAGCTATAGACAACCGTTACACACTTGCGCCCTGCCTCGTAATAATATGTCTTCTCCTTTGCACCAGAATTCTTCAGAGAGCTCCTTGAGAACGCTGAGAAATCCTTGAACGACATGTTTGTAAGGACTTACGGCCTTCTGTACATGCAGAACTCAGAAATGTTTAAGGACCTCTTTGTGGAGCTTAAGCGCTACTACACGGGTGGCAACGTCAACCTGGAGGAAATGCTCAATGACTTCTGGGCCCGGCTCCTGGAGCGCATGTTCCGCTTGGTGAACCCCCAGTACCACTTCTCGGACGAGTACCTGGAGTGCGTCAGCAAGTACACCGAGCAGCTCAAGCCCTTTGGGGACGTGCCGCGCAAACTCAAGCTGCAAGTGACACGGGCCTTCGTGGCGGCCCGGACTTTTGCCCAAGGCCTGGCCGTAGCCAGAGATGTCATCACCAAAGTATCAGCGGTGAGTTGCATGGCATTTTTTGGGGGGGGGGCTGTTTCATGAGGAGGGGGGGCAGTTTCTGCCCCCAAGAAGGGCTCCGATGCTGCAATCATGGTGTCCCAAAAGTGGCATCGTATCCCTTTTGGTTTCTGATTTTTGACTATTTCCCCCCACCCCCCTGAGTTTTAAGTTGTGAGTAAAATGAGACAAATTGTCACATTGTCAGATGGTGTGGAGGCATTTTCCATGCTTTTTGTCACACAAATATATCACCTGATTTTACCTTGGGGGGGCCTGGAGGACTTCCGAGAGCACAGAAAAAGGATTGGGCCACATACAAAAAGCCCCTGCTGCTGTAGCTGTGTGCACTGCCGTAGAAAAGGCCACGTAAATAGCAGCTGCGTCCAGAATCCATTCTGGGCTTGGGCGAACAGAAAAACATAAAACAGAAGAGTGGGTAAGCTTGGCTCACCATGGCCCCCAGCGTATTGGGAAAAAAAAGAAAGCACAGATTTCTTAAGTTTGCCCATCAAATGGAAATCATAAGTATAGTGAAAACTGGTGAAAGAAAAATTCCTCCTTGAATTCAGTTTGGAAGAAATCTTCTCGTGTATAATTATGTGGAGTGTAAGTATGCATAACTTATATAACTATAACTGCAATACTAAGCTCACCCAGTGGGTTTCCATAGCCGTGTGGGGAATCTGGGCACCACGATTCAAGAAGGACTGTCGACAAACTGGAGCGTGTCCAGAGGAGAGCGGCCAAAATGGTGACAGGTCTGGAGGCCATGCCCTAGCAGGAGTGACTGGTGTTTAGCCTAAGGAAAAGAAAGTTGAGAGGTGACATGATAGCCATGTTTAAATGGATTCAAACTACAGAAAAAGAGATTCCACTTAAATCTCAGGAAGAACTTCTTGATGGCCAGAGCTGTCTGGCAGTGGAGTATGCTGCCAGGGAGTGTGGCGGAGTCTCCTTCTTTGGAAGTTTTTAAACTGGGGCTGGATGGCCATCTGTTGGGAATGCTTTGATGGTCGTTCCTGCATGACTTGATGGCCATTGCGGTCTCTTCCAACTCTATGATTCTGTTGGTCTCCAGGGTCATAGTCCACGTTTGCTCAAACCACTATACCATGCTGGCTCTGAGTCCACCTTATGCTTGTGTATGTCTTTTCCTGGTCATTGCAGAAGTTAGTTTTCAGTTCCTCCCTCTGCCAGGACTTTCTTACATCTCTGAAATAGCTGCCCCCAATGGCCATTCCGTGGCTGGCGGAGAGCAGAGGGGATCACGGAGGCGTCCAGCTGTGTTCCCTTAGCCAGAGGCAAACTGATGGGAGGGAGCTGGAAGGGGCATCATGGCATAGTGACTTGAGCATTGGACTACAACCCCAGGGTTCAGTTGCTTGCATGGCCATCAAACCCACTGGGTGACCTTGGGTGTGTCATGCACTCTCAGCCCCAGAAAATCCTGTGCTAGGTTTGCCTTGCAGTGGTTCTCAACCTGTGGGTCCCCAGATGTTTGTGGACTTCAGCTCCCAGAAGCCCCAGCCACTATGGTCAGTGCTCAGGGCTTCTGGGAGCTGAAGTCTAGAAACATCTGGGGACCCACAGGTTGAGAACCACTGTCTTAAGGCCTCTATAAGTCAGAAACAACTTGAAGGCACACAACGACAAAGGAATCTGTCTCTTGTTGTCTCAGTGACATTTCTGCCTCTGGTATCAAATATTCCATTAAAGATGTAATGCTTAGGAGCACATCTGCTTTGTTAACCAAGGTACATCTGTGTGTTGTGGGGGTATTAAAAAAAATGTCCACAGGCACAGAAATAAGAACGTTATTTTATAATGCCCAGACCACCTGAACCAGAAAACACATGTTGACATGACACAGACATTTTGAGTAGCTGCCAACTGCCTTTGTTTGCAAAATTAAAAAAAAAACTAACCAACACAAAGACAATAGACTTGTTGCAACAATTTTTGTTGCAGATGTTTTTCATCAGTTAAAAACAAGAAAAAAGCTCTACATGACAGGTAACTGAAATGCAGGGACTTTATATGTAACTCCTCAAACGACCATAGCACAAAACGCCTACCTTTTAGCTTTAGCTTTGCACAAAGTTTGCAGCAAATCCTGGTGTCTGAATTCTTCCATCTGCCAGAAGGAGGGCTAAAATAGTTTTTATTTTCTTGCATGAGAATAATTTAAAACGTGTGGGGTGGAGGAAAAAGAACACAAATTCCCGGTCCTTTGAGGGTGAGAAGTTTTGCAAGCAAGCGTGGGCTATATAATTGAACTGAATGTCTCTGATGTAAGAAGTCGCTGATCCTTTTAAGATTTGGAGATTTAAAAGCAATCGTGGGGTGGGGTTGCTACAAATGCGCCCAGTTTGCTTTTCTCCAGATTGAAGACATTGGCAGCTATACGGGATCATATAAGCTAAGGAGAGAACACGCCTGGTTCAAGGCATTACGATGCCCAGTTTCCAGATGATGTACCAAGTATATTAAACAACCTCCGACAGTCCTGATTTACTAGACACAGTCCCAATTAATCCTCAGCCATCCCACATTACTTGCTGCTTTTAAAATGTCCTGGTTTCTCTCTTCCCCTCTCACTTTCCTCCTTCGTCCTCATCTCGCTTCAGTTGCTGCAAACTAATGGCCTTTCTGTACTATGTCCTTATAGTGCTATTATTCCACTTTCAACCTCCTGTGGAATTCTGGGGTTTGTAGTTTCGTGAGACCAAAGAGCTCTCTGGCTGAGAATTCTAAATGCCCCTCCCCAAATTGCAATTCCCAGGATTCTGTAGGATGTTGAAAGTGGAATAATAGCACCATATATAACCCTAAATTCAAATTACAAAAAGTAGCTTGGCCCCAATTAACTCAGTAATGGGGGAAGAGGAGGGGGGCAGAGTCCTGTCCTTCCCAGTAAAATCAGGTGAAAGCAAATTGCTGCAGTCTCTCCTCGCTCGCATGTTCTTCCATGTTAACAGGTTTTATAACCTTGCCCACACTCTGATATTGTGTGGTCACACACGCCCTGGTTCTCATTTTTCATACAGAAAGTGCTATTTTCTGCACAGAAAATGCTGCAGGTGGGCATTTATTCTGTGTAAAATTTACATGTGGTTGATTTGCATAGAAACAGCATTTGTTTGCAAGAAACAGCATTTTACATGAAGGAAATAATGAAATATTATTTTTGGCACAGAAGTTGCTGTTTCCTGTGCAGAAATTGCTGTTTATAGCCTTCAGAATGTGTGGTTTTCGAAGACTTTCTCATAAGAAGATGAAAAAAGTTAAAATCAATTGTTTCTTCCTTCAAGAAGAAATGTAGAGGAGAATTACATCTCTCCTTCTCTTTCTCTACCCCAAGCAACTGTCTCTTTCAGACTTTGTAAATTTTTAGATAATACACCATGCCTTTTTGGAATTTTGTGACTATGGGAACTTTCTCTACCCCATATTCCCTTTCCTTTTTCCTCTGTTTCCCTTTGGAAACTGTCAAAGGTGCTGTTATTAAACTCTTGACAGACATTAAAATCAACAGGTTTAAATTGTTGCCAAACGTGGACATTTCCTGCCCAAACCTCGAGGGCATCTTATTATTCAAAAAAAAAAATAGAGGGTGGGGGGAGAAGAATCTAAAAATAAAAGAGGGAAAATATGTAAGCCAGATCCCACAGTGACTAAGGGAGGAGTGGAACTTGATATTTTGCAATTTATAGACTTCAGAAATTTCCCTGTAATGAGGAACACATGGCTGAATGATGTGTCATGCAAAATTAAGGCTTAGTGGAGAAGCGATTGCAGGGGGAGGGGGAGGGACACACATTTTTGTGAGCAGTTTCTGGCTTCATCATGAGTGCACACCCCTTTAGACACTTTGTCGGCAATTGTTCTGAAAGGGGTCAGTTGCGTTCACTTAAAGCAAAAAGACTGCCTTCACTTGATGACATGTTCCTCTTGCCCAACCTGATTGGCTGCTCAGCACTGTAATGTTATCTCGATCCTCACCCTTAAAAAAAAATCTAGTCCCTGTAGGATCACTGATTGGCTAGGAAGCCAGTCAGATCATTGATAGGTTAAGATCTCCCCTTATGGCCAGGTAAGAGGGGTCCTGATAGCCTGTTCAAGAAATATGGCATCACATGAGATTGTTTCCAAAACTGATTGACTGCATCATTTTGTAACATTGTTCTTGACATCCTATGATCCCTGATTGGCTGGGATCACCTGTACGATTTTCCTGAGAAGGATGATGGAGTAATAATGAGAAGGGAGAAACAGGGGAAAGATGCAGAAGTCAAGCTCAGAAGGGTACAAGGCAGAAAAGGGCAAACAGAAGTCCTTTCATACTGTAGTTCATACTTCCCCAACTTGATTTTATTGATTTTATTGATTATTTATTTATGTTTGACCTTTTGAAATCGAGTTTCTTGTTTCTCAGATTGCAAACTGTGGCTTAGAAACATCCGGGAGTGGCAGTTTGTGGAGTCTTTAATCCTGAGAGGCAGGTTTAGACAAAACTGTGAAAAGTTATAGCATACGCAGCAGACAGCTGCTACCCTTTCAAAGAAAAAGCCACCACTCTTGTGTTGTACCTTTGCTGTTGTCCAAATTGAAGGCTCCAAAGCCCTGCCCCTTCAAGGAAAGAGACAAGCGAGCTGCGGAAGGAAAGATCCAGAGATAAAAAGGAAATGAGGGGACGTTCAGAGAAGGCCCTGCTTTTTCCTTAACTTTCCCAGAGTTCACAGGCAGCTCTGATTTCTGTTTGATCTTGAAACTCTAACTTGGAGCAAGTTAGATTGCCTTTACTAAATCTGTTTTGAAAGATCAGTAGGATGGGCCTGGTTAGTTCTTGGATGGGTGACCACCCATTAAAATGCCAAGGGCATCTAGGTATGGCTAGGAAGCTGGCAGAAACCCTGGAAGGATTATCTTTCACCACTGAATCTCTGTCTGTGGTTTAGGAAATTGTGTGATGTGGGAGTGCGAACATAGACCTATTTGTCGCAACGGAAACACCAAAGAGGTTTGTGGCATCTTGGCGATGGAGCGGTTTTATTTAGCATCTGTTTTTGTGGAGTCTTGCCCACTCCGTCAGTTGAGTGGAGAGTAATCTCACAGTCAGCCCTCCACATTTGCTAGGGTTAGAGACACAAGAGCCTGGCAAAAGTGGAAAATTGCAAATGTCAGAATGTGTGTGTGTGTCTGTGAGAAGGGGCTGAGGTAGGGTGAGGGGGACTGGCATCCAGGAAACCAGGCTAGAGAAAGGTGAGGGAAAGGGAGTGAGTTGGCATGGTGGCCCTTTGCTTCCTCTCTCACACCCATCTCCTTCCTTGGGTGTGCGGGGGGGGCATCAGGTTTGTGGTGCTGGGAAATTGGGTGGTGATCTGTCCTTATCTAGCCAGGCCGCGGCTGGCGGAGGAGGAGGAGTTCCAGGGGCCAGTTTTTAAAGGACTGCACAGCTTAATTGGAGTGGCTGAGAGGGAAGATTCCCCTGGAAAAAGAAGTGCCTGAGGTAGGGTGGGGAGGGATTGGAGACACTTGCAAATAATCAAATCTGGGAAGTGAAACCCACCAATGTGGACGACCAAATGTATTTGCACCAATATTTATAGGACGTTTTAAGCAGAGGTATACCTCACTTAACAAAGCCAATGAAGTGTGCAAAATTTGAATGGAGTGGTTTTGTAACGTCCGTATTCACTGAGGGGCTGCTGTGACCTGAAAATGTACAGGTATCCATCACACAAGGGTGGAGGGACTGATGTGCTGTGCCCCAGCACTCAAGGAACATGTATGTCCAGACACTGACTGAGAAGGGCTGGAACACAATGGGAATGCCCAACGTGCACCAGATGCGCCTGATGTGATAAGTTAGTTGAAGATATAAGCAATAACAATGCAATAGTTTGTGGATAGGGTCACTGGTAATTCTAGCAGGATTACTCAGCTGGATCTATAATAGTGGGATAACATTTTCTTTCTTTCGTTGCTTTTCTCTCTTTCGTTACAGTTTGGCTCTGTGTGCGTCAGAGCCCTTTTGTGTTTTAGTAGGTCAGTCCTTCGTGTTTTACTTAGTTTAGTTAGTGTTTGGCATCTCAGTTTAGTATTTTAGATTTAGTTTTCACAGTTTTTTTCTTTGAACTTATTTGCTTGTGATTGTAACTCTGATGCTGCCAGTAAATTTGTTTGTTTTAAAATGAATAAATCTGGAAAAAAGTGCCTTGGAGCACTCCTGTGCCAATGCACAGCTTTGCAGTTCACTAAGAGGGATTTTGTTGCAATGTAGTTGTGGATTTATAAAGTGACCAATGCAGACTGTGATGGAAGATCTTGGCCAACAACACAGTAACAATCGTAGTAATAATTTCTCTTTCTGGTTCCCCCGCTTTCCCTTTGTTTTCCCGTTCTTCTCCAAGGTCAATCCCACACCCCAGGGCGTCAAGGCCTTGCTGAAAATGATGTACTGTCCGTACTGCCGGGGCTTAGTGACTGTCAAGCCGTGTTACAACTACTGTTTCAACGTGATGAGGGGCTGCCTTGCCAACCAAGGGGAGCTGGACACGGAGTGGAATAACTTCATAGGTGAGTGGTTACGTTTGACTGTCCAAAAGAAAAGAGTCCGTCCTCTCGCCCTCCCACAAACTTTTGGGGCCAGTGGAATGAAAGAAGGGACAAAGACGGTCATTGTTGAGATTGCTGTTAGGGCTTGAGTTTGCTTCCTGCGGTAAAAGCTGAATCCTTGTGCAAGGAAGAAAATTAACATTACAGTCGGCCCTCCACGTTTGCAGGTTTCACTTTCATGGATTTGATTATTTGAGAATTTCTCCAACCTCTTCCCCACACCAACTCTGGCACTATTTTTCTGGGGGAATCTTCACTTTCAGCGGCTTCGATCAGGCCAGGCAGCCCTTAAAAAAATCCTCCTCTGATCCTCTTCCTCCTCCAACGCTCACTGAGGATGACTTGCAGCCCAATTTCTCAGCACTGCAAACCCTCTCCCAATGCTCTCCGTGCACCCAAGGAAGGAGATGGTGGGGGAGAGAAGAAGTACAGGGCCATCATGCCAACTCCCCCCTCTTCCTTCTCCTTTCTCTGACCTGGTTTTGGACTGTGGGAACCCAGTCTTCCCTCCATGCCTCAGCCAGAGTCGCGCACACACATTTTCATATTTGTCTTTTCCTCTTTTGCAAGGGCCCTGCACTCCTAACCTAGTGAATACGAGGGGCCAACTGTAGTGGTTTTCTGCCTGTTTAGGATATGAATTTAGTCAGTACAGCTACAAAACAGTCAGTGGTAACATTAAAGAGAAATTAAAAACTTCAGTGACCTACTATGTTAAAGCTAAAGACTGAATTAAAAGTTTAAAATGAAAGGGAGATCCAGAACCAGGGAGGCACAGAGAAGTCCCTCTGTCAGATTCAGCAGGCATGCCTGCAAGAGATGGAGTGAAGAGAAAGCTTTTGTCTCAGACTCTTTGTTGCATTACTCCTAGCTTTGCTCGCCAAAAGCAAAGTTTGGAGGTTGTGGCCCAGTAGTCGGGGGAGAATGCAGTTTATGAGGTCGTTTGAGGATACTTTTTGTGGCAGTGGTGGGACTACCACAAACTCCTACACACTACCACAGTGCTCTTCTGGAATCTACTGTTTTGTCATTCTTTCATGTTGAAAAGCACCATGGATGGCGCTGTGTACCTCATTGAGGGTAATAAGGAGGAGTGTGAATTAGCGGAGGGGCCCCAGCTGTATGGAATTGGATAGATCAGGGTTTTTTTTAAAGGGAAAGAATTGTAGGTTTATAACTCCGAGTTGTATCTCCACTTATGAATGTGTTTCTCTGCAATACCTGTTTGTAAGATTAAGCTCTCTTTCTCCCTTTCCTCGTTCCCAAAGGATGCTGTGATTGATAGTTCTGTGGGAGATTTTGAAACTTCTTGTGAGTAAAATCTTGGCAGCCCTGAGAGGAACTACAGTAACCATCACTCCTGGGGGAGCTGGAGTTGTGACAATTGACACCATCCGTCTGGAGTGGTTCTCTCTTTTTTTGCTGGGCCTCCGAGCCAGTCAAGGCTCAGATTTAGAAAAGTGAGAGAGAGAGAGAGATTTATTTCCTTTTTGCAGGACAGCTTGCAGAATAGCTTAGCAGCAAGGCCAATGGCTGTACCAGATGGGCACTGTAGTGCAGAAAAATAATTTTCTTCTACTTTGGTCAAGGGAGATGAATTCTGGCCTCTGTTGTCAGGAGTTAGGGAAGTTACTCTTTAGGGCAATTAAACGCCAGTTTTAGGTGGCTAATGTATTTGCAAGGGGAAAGCATGGGGCCACACTTGGAAGAAGCTTTCAAAATGTCTCTATATATCTCGAAAATAAAGTTCACGGGATTCTTGGGGAAAATCTAGAACCTCGAAATAAACTTGAGTTGGTAGCAGAGTTCAGGTTTCCAGGTCGGTAGTTGCCTCTCTGGCGAGTCAGAATACTCCTGAGATTCTTCCCTTTTTTTTAGATGACAAGTCCCAGAATCCCCCCAAATGGCATGGGTGATGGGAATTGTTAACCCTTCCAAGCTCTTGCTTACTTGAATGGAGCAAAACTTTGGTTAAGGGCAGAACAGATTTCTGAATAATCTGCTGGACTCGTCCTGCTGTGTCTGTAAATGATCTTTTGGAATGTTACTTTGGTGGACATGTTCAAGCTCCAAACACACACACACACACACACACACACACTTGCTCTCACACACGGCTTATGACAGAGGTTTGCCTTGTCTTGGTCTTTCCACGGAGTCTCAGAAACTCACATTCGTCAGAGAGGATGTGAACACACTGGCTAATTCATCTGAGACTGTAACCAGAACAGCTCAGGACTGAGAAGGATTGCTGTGTGTGTGTGTGTGTGTGTGTGTCTGTGAGGGCAGGCCGGGGGCGGTGGGGGGGATGTTACAGAAGAGAAGGCAGGACGCCAAGGAACTGGATAGAGAAGGACAATCTGCTAATTGTAGGCTCCTGGGCATCACCCACAATAGCTCAAGAGGGAGAGCGTCTTGCATGAAGCGGGGTCCAGGCCCAACGGGTATTGTCAGGAGAAGTATCCCTTCCCAAATTGGACTCTTTACACTGAGGGGCCCTCTGCCTTTATCGGGTTGCTGCTACCGGAGCTTTCACAAAAAAGCCGGGGGAGGGGATGAACTCTTGCCTTCTGCAGCCTGGATTTGGTCCATGCCTTGTGTATCGCAGGATTTGTGTTCCCGTCTCTGTGCTTTTCCGTCTGCATCTGATGGAAAGAAGCGGTGGGGGCGGAAGGCTCCTGTGTGAGTGAGTGGGCGCGTTGGGTGCATGGGGTCTGCTCCGGGTTTCAGTGGCAATCCTCCTCTAAACAAATCTTGCCTTACCCCCCTCCAAGAAAAGTTTGCCTTTGGGTCACCATAATCTTTCAGGAATGGAGAAGGAGGAGCTTTTGGGGCCTCCTCTTTCTTTGGTGTGGTGGTATTTGCTGTGCATTTCGGCTGAGATTGTGCATCAGACACATAGCCATGATGTTGTGGCTACACTCCATCTCCTCCCCTGACCCCTCAAAACCCACCTTAAAAGCCAGGGAGCCATATCAAGTGAAGGATTTCTACTGGGTGCTGAAAGATGATGCATTCAGCCCCTCCTGCAAGGAGCACAAGCAGGGACTCCTGCAGGGTCTTGTTGCAACTCCTTGTCACACCACCACTTCCTGGTGGGATGAGCCTGGACAGGTTCAGGAGCCCACTCACCAGCATCACAGGACTCCTTTGTCCAGCATGACTGCCTGGATTTTAAGGTGGGATTGAGCGGGCATTTGTGGTTCTGGCAATGGTGGTAAATGTGAATACCACAGAGTTATAAAATTGTAAGTCTAGCTTATAACATCATAACTGCTTAACAGCATGCAAGTGTTTGTCTGGGGCAATGCTTGGGTCACTGGGGAGGGGGCATACCTTTTGGAATAGTGTGGAAGGACCTGTTCTTCTTGGTTGCTTCCAGGTCCTCAGTGCTGGGTTGGGGAAACTCCTTCACCTCCAGGATGCTTGGGGAGGATGCTTGGAAGTGACCAGAAGGAGAGGCAAAAGGGGTGGGACCTGGAGCACTACCCTGTTTCATGCTAAAAGTTCTTAGTATCAGTCATGAAGTCAGGAGAGGCCTTTTGGTTTTTTAGGAAGAGGGCAAAGCCCGTGCAAAAACCGAGATGTCCTCTCCCAATATGGTACCATTGGGTGTTGAGTGGGGCCATTTACAGTTGAGAGCTTAAATTTTCAGTCAAGTACTTAGAAATACAAAGTCGGCAAGCCTAGACAACGGGCAGGCAAAGGGACCCAGGGAATGTGAACAGAGCAAACATCAGAGTTTGAGGTGCAAATGATTTTCAGTGTCTCTCTCTCTCTACAGTCCTAAAAAATGGGGTACTGAAGGGGTGATGGAATCTTTCTGAGGGGCAGTGCCCTCATTTCTCCCCCCATCACTGCACCCCTGGACTTAGGGTTCTTTTGGGGAGCTGTTTCCCAGTCATCTGGATGGGATGGGTACCTTCACATTTCTGGTCACAGTTCACCAGCTTCAGTGACTGTACCTTTAGTGCTGAAATGTTTGCTTCCTTGGAGATTTTCCACGCTGCCTGTCCCTGATAGTTAAGCATGTAAATACGTGTAAATGACATCATAATGTATAAATATAGCCCACAACCTTAGGGTCATCATAAGTCAGAAATAACTTGAAGGCACACAACAAGAAGAAGAAATGATAGCAGGTGCTGTGAGTTATATTTTAGAGGAAGGAGCTTGCAAAACCATCTCTGAGTATTCTTTGTCTAGGAAAATCCTGTGAAATTCATGGAGTTGCCGTAATCTGACAGGCGACTTGAAGGTACACCAGTGACATCAGGGGAGCCCTTCAGATGAAGAGTGGCCATTTCTGTCGTCTATTTGTTGTTGTTGTTGTTTTCCTTGAAAAGAAAACCACAGGGAAAGCTGAAATGCAGCACACACAAACGATGCAAAGATGGCACGATGGTTTTGTTTATTTTAGATAATTTGTTCTGATTGCAAAATTTCAGGGAAGAGTGCAGTTTGGAGGAGTCTGGAATCTTTCCCTTCAGGGCTTGGAAAGCACACTGGGAGGGGAAGTCAGACTGGCAGGACTAGGAATCGCATAAGAACTACTTTAGGATGCAAGAGAGCAGAAAGCTGTTGGAAAATTAAATGTCTGGTCTTTCTGTTTTCCAAACTGTATTCTCCCATGTAGGAGAATACAATACAGGCATAACTCAGTTATCAGAGCCTCTGACAGCAAAGTTCCATTATACAAAGTCTTTTTATGTTTGCCCATCGCCCTTTTCTCCTTCTCCTCTGTCCAGCTGGAAGATTTTTTAGCAGCATCAGCATTAGGAGAATGGTGAAGAAGGGCTGGAGAAACACAGATCTTTTTTTATGTCAGTGTACAGCAGTGTTCTGCAGTGAATAATGCAATAAAGCTTGAGCTGGGAGAGAGCAGGATTCTACTCTACCCAGTCCTACTTTAGCTGCGTGTGTGTCTGCCTACAACAGGCAAGGTAAACTGCAGCTGCTCCCAGAATCTCTGAGAGAGCATGTGAAGCAAAACACAAGAGAGAAGAAGAAGATAAGCTTGCATCACCAGCTAACTCCATCATATTAAAAAATCAAAAACCTTTAGACATATTATTTGGGCCAGCAAAATGGAAATCGTAAGAAAAATGGAGACTGGTAAGAAAAAATGTCATTCTTGGATGCATTTTTGAAGGAGCCTTGAAGCGGTCTCTGGGAGGTTTGTTTAGCCAGCACTGATGATTACATAAACATCCTGCTGATTAGTGTGTGTATGTGTGTGCCTGTGTGTGTTTGTGTAGGAATTCTGAAGCGTGGAAACAGGAGTGGTGTTAAAAAAAATGACTGGAAAGGAAACAGTTGCATGCCAGGCTGCATTGTCCATTCAACCTTTTGCCTCTCTTCTTGTTTTTTTTCCTGAGCAGACTCAATGCTGATGGTGGCTGAGCGGTTGGAGGGACCATTCAACATTGAATCTGTCATGGATCCCATTGATGTGAAGATCTCTGACGCCATCATGAACATGCAGGAAAACAGCATGCAGGTGTCCCAAAAGGTATGGTGAAAGTGCTAGGTATAGAAGATCAGAGCTAGGAAATACCACATTTTTCTAACAGTTTATTTTGATAATTGGCTGCTTTTTTGCTGTAATGGAATTATGGCCATGGCTGTAATTCATTACTTGTTAGTGGAATGTGGACAGGGTTACTTCGGTCTGAGAAATGGGAGCAGGGGGAAGAAGAATCACATGGCTGGCTGCTTTGTGCTGCAGCTGAGAAAGATTGCGTTTGCATTTTTCTTTGAATTTCCCAGATGCACTGTCTGAATTGACCACTTGGGGGCATCAGAGAGCATTTTCTAATGGCACAATATTAAGCAGAGCCAACTACCTTCTGAAGGGATCCGTTCCACTGTCAAACAGCTCCTACCATCAGGAAATTGTTCCTAATATTTATTTGAAATCTAATTGGACATCAGCTTTCTTGGTGCATCTAATGAAGTGGAGTGCAATTCTTTGAATGCTCCTGGCAAATGAAAGTTGTGCATCTTTAAAATCCCACAAGACTTGTTGTCATTTTTGATCCAACGCTTCTACCACCCAGGAAATTTTGTTGATGCAATTAAAACACAAACATTGTGACTTTATCTTCTCGAGTTCCTGTTGTAATGGAACGTAGCTGTGCATTAAATATTGCAAGAAAAGGAATTAATTAAGACATTACTTGTAACTAGTTATTCCCATGTTCTGCCACTGCTGTAATTGTTGAAAGAAAGTTTTTGCAGCTACTGTGTCTTTGTAGGTTTTCCAAGGATGTGGACAGCCCAAGATGCTGGCCCAAAGCCGGACGTCGCGCTCAGCCTCAGAAAGCACCTTCAGTGCCCGTTTTCGACCCTACAACCCAGAGGAGCGGCCGACAACAGCTGCGGGCACAAGTTTGGATAGACTGGTGAGTGGGCAGGGATCTGTAGTCCAGCTATTTGTAAATGAAGGCCAGGACTCTGCGTCGGAAGATGTTTGTGTATCATATAGCTCTGTCTCCTGATGCTAGCTCCCCCAGATTCCCCTTTAAAGCTGTGTATTCCCCCCATCGTGGCCACTTCTGTGTTGCCGGAGAGCAGAAGGATGAGTGTAGATGGATCCAGCCATTTCCCTGTAGCTGGATGCAACGCAGCAGGCATCTGTAGACACCTCTTTCAGTCCCTGGGACCTCTCTGCAGATGACATTTCTGCAGCTTAAAGAAAACAGCTTCACTTAACTGGCCTTAATTGACCAGGGTAGAGGGATGTGCAAGTAGGTGTGCTATTTTTAAAGTGTTTTAATTGTTTCAATGTTAATTTCTTCAAAGGAGTGTTTCAGTTGGATGGTTTAGTGGTTTGAGCATTGGACTCAGCCATGGAAAACCACTGGCTAACCTTGGGCAGGTCACACTCTCTCATCCTCAGAGAGAGGCAAAGGCAAACCTTCCTCTGAGCAAATCTTACTAAGAAGACCCCTTAGGGTAGCCACTGATAGCACACAGCAGCAATAACAATTGGATGTAGGGCTTAATTCCCCCCCCTTTGTATTCTGTATTTAGATGCTCTGTTTGAATTTATAAGCCTTGTTAAGTCCCACTCAGGAGAAAAGCCAGGATATAAATCAAATCAAAATAATTCCTGTTCACTTCCCCTCTTTCCAACAACATGGAAAGAGTTGTGTTTTGGGAGGATACTGTACTGCTTACACAGAAAGTTCCGAGGGGGATTTTGGTCTTTACATGGTTGGAACAGGATTCTGGTCTCTACATCACCTATAAAAATGAGTTGCAATGGCATTTAGTCCATCTTGTTTTGTGGCATCAAGCTGTTTTCTGACTTCTGGTAACCCTAAGGCAAACCTATCATGAGGTTTTATGGGGATGAGAGTGTGACAAGGTCATGCAGTGGATTTCCATTGCCTTGCAAGGAATTGAACCCTAGCCCACTGCTCAAGCCATGCTGGATCTCTTAAGTGCCTTCGTAATTCACTAGCAGGTTGTCAGCTGGAATTTTCAAGAAAAGAGGGGAACAGATTGCTCAACAAAAGGAGAAATGCTCTAATTCTGGGATCTTCTCTTCTTTTGACCACTAGGTGACAGACGTGAAAGAAAAGCTGAAGCAAGCCAAGAAGTTCTGGTCTTCCCTTCCCAGCAATATCTGTAACAATGAGAAAATGGCTGCCGGGAATGTCAATGAAGAAGAGTGTTGGAACGGAAGTGACAAAAGCAGGTTTGGAGCAAGTCAAAGTTCTTGTTTGAGCTGACCCCTGTCTTGACTTCCAGCGTCTTGGCAGTCACATCTTCCGGCATGTGTTTTACTTTCAGGGCTCCCCAATATCTGGATTGAGCGTGACTTTTTTACAGGGTCATGAATCTGGCTTGCGTCAGTTGCTCAGTCCACTACATCAGGGCTGGGCAACTGCAGAGATGGCAATGCCCGTATTTCCCCCTCCCAGCTGGCTGCACCAGTGTGTTTCAGCACACCGGAAGTGATGTAACATCATTTCTGGCCACCAGTTTGCTTGATTTTTTTTAAAAGAACTTTTGGGGTGTGTAGGAGATTCTGTTGGGGAAGTGAACCATCGCATTTGTGGGTTGCTTAGCCCACTTTTGGCTGGAATTTGGGCAAAACAACAAACAAACCTGAAAATCACCTCTTGTAAAACGTTATATTGGGGGAATCTAAGGGCTTTGGGAAGTTTCTTAGGGAGTTCCAGGGGGCCCAAGGGTCACATATGGCCACATTTTGCCCACCCCCTATACTAGACTGTTGTTCCTTTCCTGGCCACTGGCAACCTCTGGCAAGAACTAGCTTGCCTAGGGAACAGCTTCTTCCACAGTCCGCGCTCATCTAAGCCAGTAACCTCACAAAACTCTGTGTAAACCCAAGAGTGCCACCCATGACCCATAGTAATCAACAGAGAGTTGGGTTTGGTTTTATTGTTTGCTGGCACGTTGAACGTGACTTGCATCAATGAAAGAAAGAGATCCGGTGACCCACAACTTCGCTCAGATCTTGCAGACTCAGAGTCATAGCGTTTTGGATTGAGTCAGTCCGTCTTTCATGAGATCTTCCCCTTCTCCGACTGCCTTCCCCTTTTCCCAGCACTGTCATCCGTCCCCATGAGTAATGTCACCTGATGATGTCTCCAGGAAAACAATAGCCTCCGCTGAATCATTTGGCTTCTAGAGAGAGTTCAGGCTTGCTTTGCTTCAAGACCCATTTACTTGTCTTCATGGTAATCCAAGGATAACTGCAGAACTCTCTTCCAGCACCGTCTTTCAAATTAGTGGATTTTTTTCCTGTCAACTTTTTTCACTGTCCACCTTTCACAACCATCCATAGAAATCAGAAGGACTCTGATATGGATGATTCTGATGTTGGTACCCAATGATATAGCTTTACTTCTGAGGATCTTGTCCAGTTCCTTCAAACCTCCCTTTCTTTGTCCTCTTCTGATTTCTTGACTGTGTTCTGCTCTGTTTAAGCCAAGGTATAGAAATGATTCATGTCATCTCATGGTGGGTCCAAGTTATGATAGCCTCAGCATTTTGGCTTCTGCGGTAGAGTTTGGGCTTAATTTGCTCTCAGACTTGTTTGTGTGTGTGTGCATGTTTTGGTAGTCTATGGTATCCATAAAGCTCTCTTCCAGCACTACATTTCAAATTAGTTAGCCTTTCAAATTTCTTCACTTTCCAGTGAAGTTCTTTCTCTGGAGTTCACTGGAGTGAAGTTCCAGTTCTTTCACTTTCACTTTCTTCACTTTCTCCAGCTTTCACAACCATACCTAGAATTGAGAAGCTGGGTGCAGTGGTCTAATGTCACTTTCCTTTCAGTTAGAAAGGCTATGTGGAAACAACACTGTGTGTATGCATGTGCTTCAAGTTACATATGGAGACCCCATGAATTTTTATAGGGTTTTTGTAGACAAGGAATGCTTAGAGGTGGTCTTGCCAGTGCCTTTTTCTGAAATAGAGCCAACAGTGCCTGGTATTCATTGGTGATCCCCCATCCAAGTACTAAGCAGGGCTGATCCTGCTTAGCTCAGCTACAGGTTAAAAAATACTCCCAAAGTTCCATGGATCCACCATGACTGGTAGCCGCTGGTGGCCTGTCTGTTGTTGATGGAAGTGATGGCTTTTGTCTCCATAGGTACGTCTTTGCTGTGACAGCAAACGGCCTGGCCAACCAGGCAAACAATCCCGAAGTGGTTGTCGACACCTCAAAAGTGGATCTTATGATTCGCCGGCAAATCGTAGCCCTCCGAGTGATGACCAACAAGATGAGGAATGCTTACAACGGCAACGACGTAGACTTTATTGATATAAGTAAGTGAGACTGCTGTTGTAACAGATCATGTGCTGCTTTTATCTCAAAAACGTTAGAGACAGGTTTGTTTGTTTGTTTGTAAAAAAGATAGGGCTTAGAACTGAAAAAAGAGATACTGACCAAACGCAAAATTAGGACTTGGTCTTCACATTCCAAAAAGAAGCACATGTTGCATTCCTGTGAGGGCTGTACCTTGTCTGAATGCAAGCAGGGTGGAATGGCTGAGGAATCTCATGTTCGTTTCCCAAAAACGAAAACTATATCTGAGTGTAGAAAATTAGGAAGCCTGGAATATTGCCTTCTGTTCAGACTCAGACCCTTGGTCCATTCAGCTCGCTGAACTGGGGCCCTTTCACGTGACACAATTACAGTGCTACGATTCCACTTTAATTGCCATGGTAACGTCCTGTAGACTCCTGGGACTTGCATTTTTTGGGGGATCTTCATAATTCTCAAAGAGCCGTAATGCCTACCCAAACTATTAGTGCTCCCAGACCTCCTGGGGCCTTTCGCACAGTGCAGTTATAGCAGTATCATTCCACTTTAACTGCCGTGGCAACGTCCTGTGAAATCCTGGGGTTTGTAGTTTGCTGAGACACTTGCAGTCTCTGTCTGAGAATTCTAGGTTCCCCCCTACTGCAGATCCCAGGATTCCAAAGGATGTTGCCATGGCAGTTAATGTGGAATCATAGTACTATAACAGTGTAGTGTGAATGAGTCCTTGGAGGCAACTCTCAAGGTTCTCAGGCAAGTGGTTTTCCCCACTTCACAGAAGTTAATAATGGTGTTGGATTGTGTGTGTTCGCAACAGAAAATCATCTCTGTGTTCTCTGTAGGCGATGAAGGCAGCAGCGAAGGAAGCGGAAGCGGGTGCGAGATGCCGCAGTGCTCCCCCGAGTTCGTGTTCAACGCGACGGAAGTCACACGGAACACCAACAAAATGGACAAAAAAGTGAACGATTCAGCCACCGGCGCAAGCCTGTCGAAAGCAGCCCTCTTGTTTAGCATCTTCTTATTCCTGATTGGACAGAGACAGTGGAGATAACTGGAGCACAGTTATTATTTTTTTTAAAGAGCTGGAAAGGGGGAAAAAAGTGACTTTTATTAAAAAAAAATAATATTAATAATAATTATATAGTTAAAAGGCACCTGAATTCACTTTTATACCATCATAGTGACTTTGGGGTGGGTGGGTGGATCCTTTGTAAGTTTAATGGACAACAGTGTACAGTTTTTAGTATGTTGTCACTGGTTTTAAAATGGTTTTTTTCCCCCTGCAACCCTGGTTCAGTTTTGGCAGAATGGGGAGAAATTTACGCTCACGCACACCTACAAGGATCTGGACCAGTTAGTCTGACCTGTTGGCTGAAGAAACCACAATAAATGTGGTGAACAAAGTATATATACTGGCCTTCAGTTAGCTATGCTTTTGTGTTGAGTTTTTTTTTAAAAAAATCTATCTTTCTTTGCTTCCCTGCCCCCCTTTTTTCCTTTTAATTTTATTTTAGCCTATTTACTACCAAACCAACAAGTTCTATCTTGACATGTGTCTTTTCTGAAATATGAAATGATTTGTACAGAAGCGAAAAGATTTTTTTTAAAAAAAGATTATCGTATTTTGCGGACAGGGAAAGAAGTTGCCGGTTAGAGCCACAAAAGCTGCTTTGTGTTGTGTCAAGTTCCCACATGTATCGGTTACACTTGATGCCTTATCTTTTTGGGAAGAAAAAAAAGGAGAAGAAAAGATGTGGAACTAACATTTAGGGGATTTTCTGGGCTTTAGAACAGAATGGCAAAGGTTGGCCTGAGATACCTTGTCTCTTCTTGCTAGAAAGCACAGTCAGTTCCCACTTCTGCTCTTTGGTAATCTCGTAATCCATCTGGATTTATGGGAAAGTTTCAATTTTATTTTTTTTTTGATTAGAAGTGGTGATTCTGTACCATTATATAGCTGAAGCCTTCCCATTGGAAGGTGTTTGACGTATGACCACGACCTCTGTTCTGTTGCTTTGATGTAACCAGAATTACAGGGGTCTCGCGTTATCCGTGATTTCAGTTACCTGTGGTCAACCTCTTCTCTCAAAGACTCACCGCCCTCCTTCCCACCCTTTGCCCTGATCCATCACCCGTGCATTGGGACCCTCACATGGCCTGCTCCGGATCCTGCCACCCACATCAGACCTGCCTGTCCGCTCCCCATTTTAACTGCCCCTTCACCGACACGGCCACAGAAAATGGCTCTGGCATCGTTGGAAGTGGCCCTCAAGCTTCACAGGGACCGTAGAGAGGCTTCATACCATCTGGTAGTAGAACAGAATCATAGAAACATAGAGTTGGAAGAGACCACAAGGGCCATTGAGTCCAACCCCACTCTGCCGTGCAGGAACAAATACTCAAAGCACCCCCAGCAAATGGCCATCCAGCCTCTCTTAAAAGCCTCCAAAGAAGTTGCCTCCATCACACTCCAAGGCAGCATATTCCAGTATGAAGCGTCCCTACGGTCCCTGCAGAGTTATCGAGGGCTACAGCTGGTGACGGGATAGGGTTTGGTACTATCTGCGGTTTCAGTCATCCATGGGGGGGTCTTGGACTGTGCCCCCCATGGATAAGGAGGGGACCACTGTATCTGTGAACTATTCTCTGCTGGGTGGTCTATGTAAGAATCTTGAAATAAGTCTTGTTAGAGCAAGGGTGGGCATCGTTTGGCACTGGACCCCACCCACCTGTCCTCGAAAGTCTCCGACCCACCCTGTTTTGTTTTGTTTTTTTAATATGATGCGGTTTTGGGACAGTTTTGCTTCCGAATCACACAGAAGGCCTCCGCAGAGTGTGAAGACCTGCAAAAAATAGCCCCACAAGCAGCCTAGAATCCTGTACAGCCATCAAATGCTTCTGTTTTCCTCCAGTCCCTCTCGAAGTGGAAGCAAAACAAGCATTTTGAAAGGGACCAGAAGCATTTGGCCTTCAGGAGGGCCATGGGGAGGAACCCTGGCCTCCATGCAGCTGTACACTCCTATTTTAAGGGATTCTTCTACCCACATGGAAGGTGGGGAAGAAAAACCCTTGCCCCCCCCAGGTCATTATCTTGGGTTATAAAATGGGCTTTTGGTGTACACAGAAATGTGAGAGATTTTAACCTGTAAGGAAGGTGAGTCAAATGAGGCAATCAGTGAGTTTTCCTGTGGAACTCCCCACCACTGGAAATGTGTCAGCACCTGAATTAGTGTGTGTGTGTGTGTGCGTGTGTGTGTGTGTGCGTGCATTTCCTAGATTGATTTTTTTTTAAAAAAAATGATGTGTTGGGTCTGCAAAAAAGACTAAAAACTATTCTAAAGGTTTGTCCCCATTTTAAACAATGGCATCTCGCCAAGTTCCCCCAGCTCCTAAAAACAGTAGACTTTAGATTGAATTAGACTTTTTTTACACAGTCTGAATGAAGAAAACAAGAGAAATTTATTATTATTCAGTGATATATTGTAAAGAGGCCCAACCCATGCCCCATTTCCTACTTTTGTACTGGAATGTTAATTTACTCGGTAGCTCAGGATTTTTTCTCCACACACCCCAAATTTCCGTAGAAGAACTTTATATAAAGATGGAATAGTCTTGGCTGAGATAACTCCAGTGTATCAGATTCAGAGGCAAAGTATTTCTAGAAACAGCCAGTTATTTATTAAAACACCATGTTGCTAAACTAGGCAGAGGTCTGGCTCAGTATTTGGTGTTTTGTGCTTTCCCTTCTTGACCATTTGCCTTTTTTATCTCTCTTGCAGAAAACAGGTCCGAAAAAGCATTAAGCCCTTTAAAAAAAAAAAGAGAGAGAGATAAATTTATACAGGGAGTGGGTGGGAAATAGCAATTGTAAATAGCATTTTTTTGTTGTTGTTGCAAGAAGTGAGGAATGTGCTGATCACTTTAGAAACTACTTCACTTGTAAGGAATTTCCTTTTTAGATTATTTCTCCTCCTTCCCCGAAAGCACTGTTACATTGAGTTGATAGAAATGCAGCCAGGCCCTCGGCCAAAGGAGTTGGTCTCTACAGACTTTGTTAGGTTGATTTTAATTTAGAGCATTGAACTGGCTGGGTTTTTTATGACTTTCGGCTTCCTTTCCTGACAAAGGGATTTTCTGGCTCTTCTTTCTTCGCCAAAGGTTTCTATGGCTCTTAACGAGCAAAATTTGGCCATGTTTCCCTCTCTCCTTTTTAATTTTTTTTTTTTTGCTGTTCTTTTTTTTTATAAAAGCAACAAATGTTTAAAATGGGCTTGTGAATGAAATGTGGGTTGTGAAGTAACACAAATTGTCCTTAAACATATGTCATTCTTGTGCTTGACTCTCAGTTGGGTCTAACTGGGGGCCTTTCCACACTATACTGCTATTGTTCCGCTTTCAACATCCTGTGGAATTCTGGGGTTTGGAGTTTCCTGGAGTTTCTTCCCTCACCTGCAAACCTCAGCAATGGCTTGAAACTTCAGGAAAAGAGATTCCACCTAAACATTAGGAAGAACTTCCTGATGGTAAGAGCAGTTCAACAGTGGAATATGCTGCCTAGAACTGTTGTGGAGTCTCCTTCTTTGGGGGGTTTTAAGCAGAGGCTGGATGGCCATCTGTCAGGAATGCTTTGATGTGTCTTCTGCATGGCAGCAGGTTGGACTTGATGGTCCTTGTGGTCTCTTCCTGCTCTATGATTCTGTGGCCCTAGTGAGTCCTTCGATGGAGGAACCATCAGAAAATCCCTGCACTCTCCAGGTAAGGCTAGAAAGGACTCTTACCCGAAACCTTGGGGCGCCACAGTTAGGGTAGATGAAACTGAGCTAGATGGACCAAGGCTCTGATATGGTAAAACGCACCATCTAATGTCCCCATGTATAGGTTCCGCTTTCGATTCCTAGGATATTTCCTGCTAAGGCTAGGAAGGAATCCGTCCAGAAACCCTAGAAAGCTAGATGTGTCTGTTGGTGTTGACAGTGCTGTGTTAGATGAACTAAGGCAGCTTCTGTGATGAAGAAGGACCCTTCAAAGAAGAAAATTTGACAGCCTCTTGCTCCAGAAGGCTGCTGCTCCAAAAGATCTGAAGGAGGACACAAAGACAACAGCCGGGAGGGATTTGGAGGCTCGTGCACATGCCACCCATTGAAGCTTTTCCAAATGCGGAAGCCAAGAGTTGCCAAATTTGTGTGGAGGGGCCTGGGCTTTGTCAGAAGAGGGAGCGTCTCCTTCGCCTCTTCTCCAGAACACCCAGAGGTTGTTATTGACGGCAACGAGCAGCCCCACACGTGTTGCTCAGCTGGCTGCCACAGCCATCCAAGCACTTTGCTTTCGGAAGGATGCCTTGATGCTGTCTTGCGCAAGGAGTTACAAAACCCTGGGGTGAACGAGGGTCACCATCGGTCATCTAGGACTCCAGAATTCTTCCATCTTTTTCATTTTCAGATGGCAAATCTGTTATCTGTCAAATCCAAACTGCAACCTAGGCATTTCATATATTTCACCACAGATCTCTGTTTTCAGATGACCCAGGAAACCCCAAAAGCCAAAGACCTGGATCCAATTCATGTGGCTCAACTACAGTGGGGTGTGTTTGTTAGAGCATTGGACTATGACTCTGGAGAGTAGAGTTCGAATCCCCACTCGGCCATGGAAACCCACTGGGTGACCTTGGGCAAATCACACTCTCTCAGCCTCAGAGGAAGGCAAAGTCAAACCTCCTTTGAACAAATTTGCGAAAAAACCCCCCACCTTAGGGTCACCATAAGTCAGAAATGACTCTAAAGTACACAACAGACCTGTTGAATCAGCAGTTGAATGGTGAGTGAACACATAGGCAAATCCTACTGAGTCAATGGGTCTATTCCAGTTCAGACCAACTTTGGGATTTAATACAACAGTTGTGTGGTAGAGGGAGATTGTGGAAATAAATACAATTCTTTACTAATTTTCTTCCCAAAGGAAGCAGTGAATGATTTTAGCAATTTTCTCCTTCTGTGAGAAAATTTTGGAAACCCACACAGGTTTTGAAGCCTATTCATAATTTGAGATTTATTCTGCAATATTTCTGTGCATGCCAAGGTGTGTGCAGAGGCACATGGGTGGTGCATTCGGCCATATGCTTTGGTGAGCACTCAGTTGTACAAGGGCTGCATATCATACTCAATGTGTAACTGCGCATGCAGAGATTAATCCTGTCCAATCCTGATGGAATTGTAGAGTCGGAAGGGACAAAAGGGCCATCTAGTCCAACCCCATTTTGCCATGCAGGAATACACAGCCTGAACATTCCCAAAAGATGATCAAATTGTCCAAAGACCTGAAAAAGCTTCAAATGTAAATATATCAGAGAGGTCAGGAACAGCCATTTGTTGTTATACCTTTTGGCCAGGACTGCAGACTTCATATGTGTGTACTTGGGAAAAACTTGTCTAAAATTATGCATTTTTAGATATTTTTACCCATGTGTATCTTTTTTTGTGCCTATTTCCCTAGTAAACACATTTCTGATTAGACAGCTCAGCTGGCAAGTGTGGAGCAGAGCAAATCTTGAACCCTGAGTTTTGCTTTGCATGTTAGTTTTTAAAATGCAACCTACTGATGCAAGCCAAAGTTATTTCTCCTCTGCCCCTGCGTAGCCCCTCATGGCTTTGATGTTAAGGAGGAGGGGAGGGTGTGGAATTCCACACTTTCCCAGGAGTGTCCTAGGCAGGGTGGACAAAACCGGAATGCAAAGCAAGGCCCTGACTACACAGTTCTCTTTCATTTTATTAAAAACACTTCTGCCTAAGTGCAGTACAGGACACATCTGAAATCTCTGTGGGGAGATCAGAGTGAGAGTCAAGTGAACATCTGCTTAAGAAAAAGAAGTTGAAGGTTTGCTTTGCATAGTTGCATTCCGTGGCTTTTATGAACCTTGCAAATTAGGCAAAGAATATATACGACTGAAGGCAAGAGGGGTTTGGGTGGGGAGTTGAATAATTTAGGCTGACTCAGGTGGCCAAGAACTCTTGCCATTTTCCAGGTGCTGAGGTTCTTTCTTAATTGTTGGAAATGATTAAGTGTAATGTAGCAGCTTAAAAAGATAATGCAATTCTAGGCTGTATGAATAGGAGTCTAGTGTCTATTTCAAGACAAGCAACAGCACCACTCTATTCTGGTTTGGACAGACCCCCACTTGGAATCCTATGTCCAGTTCTGGGCACCAAAATTGAAGAAAGATATGGACAAGCTGGTACGTGTCCAGAGGAGGCTGTCCAAAATGGTAGAAGGCCTGGAAACCATCCTTTATGAGGAGTCACTTAGGGATCTGGTTATGTTTAGCCTGGAGAAAAGAAGGCTAAGAGAGGACACGAAAGCCATTTTTAAATATTTGGAGGGATGTCATATGGAAGATGGGGCAGGCTTGTTTTCTGCTGCTCCAGACTAGGACATGGAGCAATGACTTCAAACTTGAAGAAAAGAGATTCCACCACAACATTAAGAAGAACTTCCTGATGGTAAGAGCATTTTGGCAGTGGAATATACTGCTGCCGGTGTGGTGGAGTCGCCTTCTTCTTTGGAGGTTTTTAAACAGAGGCTAGATGGCCATCTGTTAGGAGTGCTTTGATGGTGTATTCCTGCGTGGCAGAAGGGGGTTGGACTTGATGGCCCTTGTGGTCTCTTCCAACTCTATGATTCTGGAGTTAGTGGCCTGCACTGTCCCTCAATGACATCGAGAGAGGGTATCCCAATGCACATAGTTTTCTAAAATCTGGCCAAGAACTTATACCATCAGATATTACTACAACAATGAAGTACTGTCATTGTAGCTATGTCTGATGATGCTACCCCCCAAACCCGTACCTTTTCAACCAGAAGAGTTTCTGAGGCACTACAGAGTGGGCCCTGGGAGTGACGGCAGCAGCATTCTCCCAGTTTTGGGGTGCATTGAGAACAGGCAGTTGGAGAAACTGCTTGGGGTCCTGCCACAATCACTGCTCTCAAGATGCCCCTTGACTGGGAGAACACCACAGCCATGATTTCCCAGTGGCCCAGTCTGCTGTTTTGAATAAACTTCTTGGTTGGGGTGCTGCTTGGCTTAAGAAGTAGGTTTTGGGGATCACGTTTGGTTATTAATGACTATCAACATGGATCCTCAAAGTAAGGAGATTCTAAATCTGGCTTGTCATCCTGTAACTACTGACAAGGGTGCCAGTCTACTTTTCAAAAATCATTTGGCCCCAAAATGTCAGCTTTAGGTTCACTTCCCATTGAAAAAGACTTCTCTTGAGCCTAAAATTATGTCCTCCATATGATAGAATTCCTCTTGATGAGCTAAGAATGGCCATTTTGACCTCTGATTCCCCCCTGTTTAAAAGAAAAATATACGAGGGAGGGGGTGAAAGTGGCCCTCGGTGTCTAAAAATGGCTGGGGGGCAGGTGGTCCACAGGCTGCACTATCCCCCATACATGGCCAAGAACCAGGAGAACAAGAACTCTCCAACTGGTCGTTGAATGTCAAGATAACAACATTCTGTCTCAGCTGTGCTGCGCTCAATCTCACACACACCAAGTATGGTCTCCATCTGGCCTGTGGCTGCATCTTCAGCAGCTTCGAGGAAATGTGGGGAATGAATGCGGGACAGTGTGTTCTTCTAAGGGGACAGGAAAAAAAAAACCATTACGCATCAACTTTCCATCCAGGAAAAAAAATAAAACGTTTCTGGTTTCTTGCATGGCGACATGGACAAGGGCCAATCCATTGCCACGAGAGAGCCAACCCACAGCAGTTGGCTTTCTTGGTCCCCTCCTACTGGGAAGACATGTGGGTGGAGAGGGGCTTGCTCAGCCTTTTCGACTGCCTTGTGCTTAAAAAGATTTATATATATATGTACACACAGAGAGAGAGAGAGAGAGAGAACATTGTGTGTGTTTTGATTTACTCCAAGGTATTTGGTCTGTGTCTTCTTCAGTTCCCAAGATGGATTAACAGATCGATGGTGGACATCACACCACCCTCTGGATGTTTCGGGGTTGCAACTCCCATCAGCCACAGTGTGCATGGCCAATTGGAAGGAATGCTGGGAGTTGTAGTCCAACAACATCTGGAGGGTTGCATGATTCATATTGCTGGGTTAGGCAAAAAGTGCCATAGAATTAGACAGTGGTGGAGATCCTGCATCATGCTTGCTTATACTCAGGTAGTAACATGCTGCCTGTGTTACGCCAGTCTTCTACCACCCACTGATGTTGTGCAACTATTTGCATATTTGTGCTTGCTTCTCACCCCATGGTGCAAAGAGTAATGCAATGTGGCAGTTTCCACAAAACCAAGGAATCAAGCAGTATACTGAAGGCAGAATACAGTCAGCCCTCCACATCTGTGGATTTGACTTTCACGGATTTGATGGTGAGTTTCCCCAGCCCTGGTTTCCCACCTCCCTACTTCAGGCATTTTTTTTCCAGAGGAATCTTCCATCTTAGAAGTTCCTATCAGGCCACACAGCCCTTGAAAAACATGTCTCTGCTCCTTCTCCTTCTCCACCAGCTGCTGCCTGGCCAGCTAAGGACAGCTCACAGCTCAATTTCTCAGCACCACGATGCCCTTCCACACCCAAGAAAGGAGATGGGTGAGAGAGAGAGGAAGTGCAAGGCCACTATGCCTTCCCACCCCCTTTCTCTCTCCTTTCCCTGACCTGGTTTGGACCTGGAGTGCCCATTCTCCCCACCACGCCTCCCGCTTCTGACAGACATACACATATTTTAATATTTGCAATTTTCCCACTTTTGCAAGGGTCCTGTACCACAACCTGAACATATGTGAGGGGCAACTGTAGGTATCCACCACCCAAGAATGTACAACTGCATATGAAATGGTAACACTGATGGAACGCTGTTTATACAAGAATGAACTCAAGACTTCCACTGCTGGCTATGAGCTATGAATCCAAGATGGCTCACAGGGTTGTGAATCCACTCTGGGCTCCAGTCTGAACTTTAAAAGAGCTTTCCAAAGTGCTGAACCTGTTATGTCATGTTAGCCCCAGGCTATGGAAAGCCTTTTTTTTTGACACACTCACTCTTCAATGAGGAATGTTTATATATCTTGAAGTCTCAAGCATTTTAACTTGGGAGCTGATCCTATTAAATTCAATGGACCTTTTTTCTAATTAAACCCGCTTGGAATTCGGGTGCCACTTTGCCATCTTTCACCTTTTGGAGAGGAGACTGCTTGCTTGTGCTTCTAAAGGAGCCAAAATATTTTTTTAAAAATGGTGTAACTTCTTTAGGAGTGTTCTGAACAAACATCACTTTATACGTTGTTATTTCTCCCTCCTCTTTCCCTCCTTCTGTTCGATGTCCAGGGCAGATTCTCTGCCCATCCAGGTTGCTTGTTAACTGCACCAGATGTCCGCCCCCACGTTAAGCCCAGCCGGGTGAGTAATGCAAAGGAAACACTATTAATTTCAAAGGAATGCAGCCCATTCTTGGAAGGTTTGCAAGCATCAGCTGAAAAACAGTTAACTATTTGCTTTTGTATGTAAATTATTAAATGGTAAGGAAAGAAAATGGGTAGGTATTTTTCCCTCAGACCCCAGTACATTCATTCTGTCAAAAACACTTAGGAGATTTTGCCCAAACTTGGGAAAGTTGCTTTATTGGACTACAAATCCCAGAACACCCGAGCAAGCACGGCCGTTTTGGACACTGTAGTCCAAAAGATTTTTTCCTCCCTCTCACCAATACTCTGCATATCTCTTGCTGGGATTCGGAGGGCAAAAGCAGACACATATGCCAAAATGATACATGCCCCTTTGCCATATAATATGTGTTTGGAATCCAGGGCCAGTCTGTGATTTGCGGCAATTGTGTCCTCCAGACTCTGTCCAACCCCAGCGCTCCTGGCTAAGGCTGTATCTTGATTCAGTGGCTTCCCTTTCATTGCAGGGAGAGGAAGTGAATCATAGGGCCTTTCCACACTACATTGTTACAGTGCTATTATTGCACTTTCAGCATCCTGTGGAATCCTGGGGCTTGCAGTTTAAAGAGGGGCATTTAGAGTTCTCTGCTAGAGTGCTCTTTGGCCTCGGTAAACGACAAGCCCCAGAATTCCACAGGAGAGGGGCATTCTGGGAGCTGTAGTCCAAAGAAGTAACCTTGCCCTGCCTTGCTTGTTCCTGGCCCCCAGCAGCCTGCAGATGGAGGGAGGGGAAATTGGGACCTCCTGCTTTTTGAATTTAGGAATGTCTTCTGCAAATATTTCTGCACTGATAGTTGTCCTTGAGGAAGGGGGGGTTGGCGTTCCCGTTATAAACCGAATAAACATTATGTCACAGACAGCTTAGATTTAATTAATTCTGACTCAGGTTTAGAGCGATTGCACGCAGTTTTACAAGGCACAGTGATGGCTTCTTTCTTCTTCCCCCTTGGCGCTGAGCAAATTTATTTTATATATCTATTTTTATGGCCTCATAAGAAATATTTCCACCAGACCACTGGTAAACACTGCAGCAAGATGTGCCAATAAGCCTCTTTAATATTATTTTTCCTCAGAGAAGAGGCTTTAGATTTTGAAAAGCATAGAAAGACATTGAAAGGAAAGGAGGAAGGACCAGGCCTGTTCTGTAGTTTCTCAGAACATACAGGCATGTTCAGGCCATTTCCGCACTAGCCTGTTATAGTGCTATTATTCCACTTTCAACCTCCTATGGAATCCTGGGGTTTGTAGTTTAGGGAGGGCCCTCAAAGGCCATCCTCAAAGGCCCCTCCCTAAATTGCAAACCCCAGGATTCCATAGGACGTTGAAAGTGGAATAATAGCACTACAACAGGCTAGTGCGGAAATGGCCTCATTCTCCTGGCAACAGCAAACGTACTTACAATTTGGGGCAAGGCTGTTGACCATTCACTGTAAAGGAACAGAGATCCGTGCGACGATCATGATTTTTGGCAGACTTTTTTTCTTTTAAACTTATTTTTATCAGGTACTGACAAACATTGCCATGAAAACAAATAAACAAACCGATAACCATCAACAATCAAACCAGCCAACAATCAAACCAATATATATACAATATAAAATAAAGAACAAAAAAGAAAAAAAATCCCTGATGTTTTGTATTATGGGGAAGAACGGAAAAAGTGTTTTTTCCCCCTAATAACAGTATTTGCTGGCAATGAAGATTCTAGTGTAAGGGAATGAGATGCTGAGATAAGTAACTGTATAAATAGGATTCATTTAGTTATTGCAGTAAGTGTTATTGCTATGACTATTGTTACTATCTTCAGTCACATTTTCTTTTTTAAATATTGGAAGGGTTGATTATTATTCAAACTAGCGTGCACAAAGCCCCTTCTCCTTTCTGGAGGGGGCAAAACCTGCTCCACTGCATTGAAATCCATGCTAGTCAGTTTATAATGTCCCAGCATCGACCCCCAATAGATTTTGCCAATCTAAGTTCGGCAAGTTTTAAAAAGAGAGGCGCAACATTCCCTTAACAACCCTTCCGTATCCACTAGGTGGCATTGCATTGCCAAATCAATTCAGAGCAGACCGGCGATGCCACCGTTGGTAAAACTAGTTGGCTTCTTCTACAGTCGGCCCTCCACATTTACGGGTTTTGCTTTTGCAGATTTGACAATTCACGGACTATTTGCTGTCACCTGTGCTGCCCCACCCTGCTATTTTTAATAGGGACTGCAAGCCTCGTAAGACTGAGAAACTGCAAATGAGGCTTGCGAGTCCCTCTTAAAAAACGGTGTGGGGCAGCCATGGAGGTGGCAGGAAGCCCCCCACTTCTGCCTTGTGGAGGAATCCTGATGCCTCAAGGGAATCCGCGGTGGGTTGAATATGGTGATAATATGGTTTCATGTGTTAAATATGGCTTAGGAGGGCCTAGAGTTATTCACGGTTTTTCCACTTCCATGGGGGTCCTGTGCCCCTAACTCCAGCAAATGTGAAGGGATGACTGTATATGTCTTTTCATGACCTAAAGATAGAATGCATCTGTACATGGGCGTTCTGCAGAGAAGCTTTTTGGCCTTGCAAATGGCCCACCTTTCCTTCCAATTTTATCTAAACCAGAGGTGGGAATCATGTGATCCTTCGGGTATCATTGCACTGCGACTCCCAGCATTCCTCACCGTTGACTATACTGGCTGGGGGCACTGCGACATGAAGTCCAGTTGCCTCTGGAAGGCCACCTGATTCCCATCCCTGGTCTAAACTTTTTTTAAAAGCCATCTGGCCTAGTGGTCATCCCTCTGTGGCAGAATGTTCCATAAGTCTGAGCTGGACTTTAGTTTTAGGCCTGAATTCCCCAGGGATCCTTTTGAAAGCTGGCTCTTGTTTGCGCTCTCTCTCTCCCTTTATTTTAAGAGCAAAACGTCGGTCTTCCAGAAAAGCATCTGGCAGGTTGGATAGAGTTCTTAATGATCTGTATCCAGCAAGAGTTCAGGAAGGTTTGGAGATTAATGACTGCTGTTCTGACCCATTGCTATATTTTATTATGTATTGGGTGAGGTAGAGCATACACGCACTCTGTGGAACATCCAGGGCCTCCGACATATGCTCGAAGGAGACGGTGAGGCAAGACTGGATTGGGGAGGGGGAGAGACACACCCACAGTTGAGATCACAAAAAAGTCTTAGCCAGAAACTATCACCACACCCAAAGAGTGCAGAGCTGCAAAAATTTTTTATTCTTCTCCAAATCATTTCTTTCGTTACCCTGTATTTAGATGCTCCATCCAATCTCTCTGTTTAAGCTTTGCAATGTTAGGGGATCACAAAAGGAATTCCAGGAGTTGACAACTTGTAAAATGGGGAGGTGTGAATATATGTGCGCGTCAGGGGGCAGATTTCATATTTCATTATATAGACCAGGGAGAGATTTCGTATGAAGGGGAGCTTTACACTCTGCCTTCTTCAGAGCAGAGCTTGGCCATTTCCTCCTTGTAAATGAATGAGAAAAAGGTCACACGTTACAAGTAATTGCATTGCTTGGACCAGCTCTGGAGCTCTGAAGACAGAGCTGAAACAAGAAAGGGCACTACCAGCAACAATAATCCTTTGGCTTTGCCTAGTGAAAGCAATGAATTTGCTTGGAGAAGATCTAGGGACTTTGGAGCTTTTCAAGGCTAAGATCATCGGTGAGCTGGAGCATCTATCCAGAGGAGGGTTCTGCAGCCTTGAACTTGAATGTGAACCCTGCGCATTAGGCCAAAAGAAATGCCCACTTGCTGTAAGACACCCAGAGGGCCTCAGTAGGGTTATGGTTTGAGTCTTGGATTGGGTCAGCTGAACAAATCTTGCCAAGCAAGCCCGTGGTAGACTTGCCATAAGTCAGTGTTGACCTGAAGGCACATAACAGAGACCATTTCTGCACTAGACTGTTATAGTGCTATCATTCCACTTTCAGCATCCTATGGAATCCTGGGACTTGCAGTTTAAGCTGCAAGTCCCAGGATTCCATAGGATGCTGAAAGTGGAATGATAGCACTATAACAGTCTAGTGTGGAAATGGTGAAAGACACCCACAAGATTCCAGCCAGTTTGCTCTGCAGACTCCCTTCCTTCACTTTTGATAAACTCCCCTGTCTTCTAATTGTAATCTGCTTTGCCAGCCTCTGTTTTATACCAGGGAGATACGAAGGCAAGTGGCACTTGTCACATACCACAGCCTGTGAACCAAATGCCTGCAAAGCTTCACATTTCACCTAGTAAATACCTGAGACCCCCTCCTTTCATCTCTCCAGCCCCCACAAGAACTCCATTTCTAGCCCACTGGTCTGTTCCCATTAATATTAGCAACTGGGAGAACAGGAAGGATCTGATTAGGAAGCAGATGGCATTAATTACCTTGGAAAACAGTTCTCCTGGGCTTGGTTTCTTTTTGCCTTCTTAATTTCGTGTGTGTGTGTGTGTTTTAAGTGAGCAAGGAAGCGAGCAAGAAAATGCAGTTTGAAGCAAGAAAACCAGGACTTGGCTGGTGAAACACGGCTCAGCAATGCTTGCCAAAGACTTTGGTCCTCCTTCTTCTTTTTTCTCACGAGAAACCAAACGCCCTGTGCCTCACACATTTGGGATGCCAAGATCATCTCTGGATAGAAATGGGGTTTGTGTGCCTATGGGTGGGACTGCTGCAGATGCAAAGGATTTTGAAAGGAAGTAAAATATAGATATCAGCTTTTCCAGCCAGCCTGTTTTAGTGCCATTTTGTTCTGGTCTTTAGGAACCATGCGTGAACTGGGAGAAACCAGAATTTGGACTCAGTTGTGTCCTTCGAGAAACAAGGGGGAAAACTTGATCAGTCCTATACCACTGGGAACACTGAAATGGATAACTGGGTCCAATGTAGCAAAGCATTTTTAAAGCAATGGTTGCCTGTCCAAGCGGACACCCACTCCTGGCAGTTGGGTGCCCGTAGGAGGCAAATGGATGACCTCCAGTTGTCCCAGTTTGGCAGGGACAATCTTGATCAATCCTTTCTGCTTACTTTTCCAGCTGCTTGTCAAAGGTCCCGGTCTCTCCCCCCTCCTGCTTTCTCCCTTTGTCTTCAGGTGGTTTCCATTGCTGCAAACTGTGTCCCCATTGCAAAAGTCGTTTGCACTATAGTAACTCAGCAGAAAGTAGAAGAGAGAAAGAGGCTGGATCTTCCACTTCTCAAGAGGCTCAGGCAAAAGCAAGCCACTGCAGCCTCTCCCAGCTTGTCTGTTCTTCCTCATGCATAACATTTGCTATCTTGACCCCACTCGGATGTTGCTTAGCCCTACCACTTGTGTGTGTGAGATGCACAACCACGCACAATGCAGTATTCATCCACACCCAATGTCCATTGCGCACAATGGGGTCACAGGGATAACTCTGTTTCCAGAACCTGGAATGTGGCTTTCCCATATCAAACAAAAATGCCCAACCTCTTCCAGAGAGAAAGGTAGGCATGCATAGGTCTTTCACGTGCCACTTTGGGTCTGATATTAAATAAATAAATGTACACATGT